>OU963909.1:12500000-15000000 GCA_902850365.2 Chilo suppressalis
GTAGGATTAACTGGATATACGTTGTTGCTGTCCTCGCTTCCATCTTCATCATCTTTGGAGTACGATACATGTCTCGCTTTAAACTGTTCTATCCTGGCTTTTCCACTTGAAATGCAAACATTAGCGAAATGATTTTCTTTTCCACAGGCTTTGCAGACTTTTCCTCTTGCTGGGCAACTATCCCTCCGGTGAGGTCCTTGACCACAAAACATGCATACTATGTAATTAGAATTTTGGTTGAGTCTATTGCTGACAGAAAATTTCTGATTTCGTTGATGTTGACTAACTTTGTTTACTGTCGGATCTGCATTAATTTTACCAATTCTTTGGCTTGTTCCAGTTTAGTAGCCGTCCCAACTACATCAACAAATTTTGCAGTATTGTTAGGGTGTACTCTAATAAGGTCTTGTTGCCATTGGAGATTGTTTATACCAATTACAAATTGATCTCTTAAACGTTCATCTAAATTAATACCAAACTCGCAGTATCTAGCCAAGGAACGCAGTTGAAGTACGAACTGTGAGATTTTTTCGTCTTCCTTTCTATAACGTGTACCAAAAACAACGCGTTCTGATAACACATATGTTTTCTTACCAAAATATTCGGTCAAAATGCTAATTAATTCACTAAAACTTTTTGTAGTGACATCAATCGGTCGAAAATAATCGACAAGTACTTTAAAAGCAGTTGGACCAATTCTTGAAAGTAAAATATTTTTACGTTTTTGTTCATTTTCATCTGACAGTAGGCCATGTAACGAAAGTTCAATGTTGAACCGTTGAATATAATAGCCCCATTCTTCCGTATTCGGATTAAAATTATCAAAACAAAATTTTTCTGTCGACATCCTCGTCGCCATACAAATGATATAATATTAAACACGTTAAATTGTAAACATGATGTTTATTTCAGTGACAACCAGTGAAAAGTATAGTTAAAGAGATGACATGACATATTTAAAGATGTTTCGTTTATAACAATGGTTCCCAACCAGTGGTCCGTGGACCACCAGTGGTCCGCAGAAGCCAAAATATGGTCCGCGAATGATTTTATATCTGGCGGGCGCGCCCGCTAAAAATATTATTATTTCTTTTTATTTAATATCATATTAGATTTTTAATTAAAGTTTCAGTTTGATTATTACAGTTTATTTTTATTACACTAAAATTTAGTTATTTAGTGACAAAATAGTGGTCCGTGCCAAAAAAATAATAATGTAAAAGTGGTCCCTGACCAAGAAAACGTTGGGAATCCCTGGTTTATAAAGAGATTAAAACATAAATAGATTATAGAGTTATTATACAACAGTCGCGAGTAGTGGCTCAATGTGCGCTTGCTCTTAGGTAGGCAAATGACTCTACCCCACTCGATGTTAAGTGATAGTGAATGCCAGATGCGAAGATAGCTGGTGCAGAAGTTAAGTACTACCACGCCAACCATCCTCATCTTGCTGGCCTGCACAAATGCTTCTTCACGCCTCTTGTAGAGGATGTATGTAGGAAGTGTAGAAAGGAGCGAAACGTGCGCGGGCAAAGAATTAGAAATATTCAGTGTACGCGTTCAGATGTGGTTGAAGGACTTTGCGTAAATAAACAATGTAGCTGGTCTGCAAGATATGTGTTTAATGCGTTAGCGAATATCGCATCGCAAAAATTTGAAAAGTTTAAAATGATGACTAGTAAAAATACAAAATCGCATCCGATTGGTGCTCTGCCGTATGCCGTGATGTAACGTCACAGATTGAGCTTGCATCTGCGTTTTGATCCTCAACTTGCATTCCTAAAAAGTCGGCTTTGGTTTATTTAATTCAACATCAAATAGCAAAAATTCAGTTCTGTAACCCATTCCGTTTACGATCTAGAAACCCGTGACATACGGACAGACATACAACAGAGTGTCAGCAATAGGGTTCCGATTTTCCTTTTTGGGTACGGAAAACTAATAGTTCAGATACCCGACGTCACTGACACTCGACACAAATGTCGACACTAGTGTCGATTTCGTCCACACAGTAAGCATTTTTTTGTGTCAACTTTAGTGTAAACATTTGTGTTGAAGTGTATTGGTTGTCTGTCTCCCTGTCTCCACAGCTGCGACACGTACACTGACCGACATTGCTACTACATCTGCAACTAAGTGTCGCGGCAATGGACACACAGATGGTAGATGTATACACTGAGTGTCTGGCGTCGTCGTGTATCTGAGCCATTAAAACGATAATCAGGCCGAAGTTTGTCATAAAAATGTTTATTTGGTCTTCACCTATAAAATTGCCGTTTTTTATGAAATAAGATTTTTCTCTACGCCCTTTTTCTCTATATTTTTATCATTCAAAGTAATTACCAATGCAATCAATGCAATTTTGCCAACGTAGTGGTAGCTTATTGATGCCTATTTTGAAAAAGTTTGCTGGGCGAGAGGTAATGCTTTGAACAAATTCTTCAAAAGCATTTTGAACTGCCTCTCGTTTATATTTTTTTTCCCCGCTAAGAAGTTATCCAAATTCTGGAAAAAGTAGGAGTCTGTAGGGGCAAAGTCTGCTGATTACGGTGGATGACGGAGAACTTCCAACCCCAGCTCTTGTAACTTGGAGACCGTCTGTTGTGCAATATGAAATCGCGCGTTGTCGTGCAAGGGCAGCGGAGCCGAATGATTGACCAAAGCTGGTTGGAGATGTGCGAGCTTCTCCATCATTGTGTTCAGTTCTTCACAGTACATATCTGCATTAACACTCGTCCCGTTTGGTAAGAAGCTGTGATGAATGAAACCGGCGCTAGACTACCAAATAGTGCCCAACATTTAGGGGTCAGTTTTCGTTTGAGGCATTGTTTAGGTACTGAACCAGGATCTAACCAACTTGCTGAGCGCTTTGCGATTGTCGAACAGAATCCATTTTTCTCTTAAATATGTCTTCGTTTGTGTGGCTGTCGAGCGGTGCAAGGCTCGATTCGACGCGTACATTGCGCTGGCGATCATTCAATGGGGCACCCATTTGTCAAACATTTATACCATGAAAATTTGCGCAAATGGACTAATATTTTGTTTTGATGCTAACATCGAAAGCTACTGCTAATTCAGCTGTAGATAGAGAATCATCAGCTTCCACAATTGCTTCATTGTCGATTAATTCATCATTGTCGATCAAAGTTTTCGGTCGACCACGGGGTGCTTTTATTAGGTCGAAATTTCCAGAGCAGTCGGAAAAACCAATAACGGGTGGTGCGATCGTTGTTCGTTCGTGTTCGCTCCGCTTACGTCGCTTTGCAGTACGATACCCATGGAGTATGAGTACCGCCGCCGCCGTGGCAATCCAATGGCAATCACTCGAATTTTTAACGTGTCCATGATGACGAAAAACAAATACGCTGAAAACAATTACATATTTTAAAAATAAAAATAATTTGAACTTAGAATTCTCAGCGAAAAAAAATGAACTTTAAATAGCCAGTACGGCAGAACGGCAATTTCATAAGTAAAAACCGATAATTTTCGGTTCTAAATTCATGTGAAGACAAGGTAGAAAATTTTGACATAAGTCCATACCAGTGGCGTGGGGTGAAAAAATAGGAAGAAAAATGCGTGAATAAGCAAAACGTCACATCTTAACTTGTAAAAAATGCAATAAATTTAAATAATAATAATTAAAAAAAATAACCTTATAATAGTGTGTTCGTTCACCTTTCCCAAAACTACAAAGGAGTGTTAGATATGGTGCTTGCGTTGCGTTGTATGCAGTTTTTTCATGCGACAGAACATGCTTGCTGTACAGTTGTTAGTGTTCACCACCTTCACCATACATGCCATCACTGGTATTATATGAACAATGCATGTCGAATACGATAAAAGTGGCTTTAAAAAAGCCGTTTAAAGCTTTAACACGTACGGATACGGATTATAAATAAATATATAGAAAAATAAAGAACCAAAAATAAGTGAAACTTAACTTGCCAGTTGTAACTTAAGTTAAAACTTGCTTACCGCAAGTATTTATTTCTATTCTACATACTTACATACATAGTATCACTACATACGAAGGGGCCAATTTCGTTTGTACTTAAAAGGATAGCTTGTCTGTCAAATATTTTACTCTTGAATAAGTAGTAATATTCAAAGTGCCTTTTCTTCAGAAACAATTCCTACAACACATCAGTCAGTGGTCGCTACAATCTCTGTCCTTTTCGTAATTTGGACCGCTTCCCGGGTAATGGTGGTGATCTTCCGCCGCTCTCATCAACAGGTCTCCACTTTCATGACGTTTGACCTTTTTTATCCTTTGACAATTTTTCTCCTCCTGCGGACCACATACTTCCCTAGTTTACATTTTATGTACAATCATTGAATCGGTATGTTTATGTTTAATAAGTTTTCTTAATTTACCTAAATAACTAAAAAAATCATCGTTTTCAAATTCTTTTATGCGCTATAATTACTATTAACTTCTTAGTAAGCATTAACTTTATTGCATAAAATAATATATACTGTTTTGTTACATTACTGTTTTATATCAAGATATTCTTAACAGCACTCAAAATATATAAGCAATTTTGTATGTATTGCTTATATATTTTCAGTTGTTTTAAAATTGTTTTAAACTTTCATGATCACTAATATTAAAGGTAATTTATGTTATTTACGGGATTGTTACCATGTATGTACCTTGTTTTTACCGAGTTTCCGATATTTCGGCACTATTGCAAGTGCCATGATCACGGAATTTCAGTTACTCCGTGATCATGGCGCTTGCAAATGAAAATATAAAAAGAAGGTAGGTGGTTATAACCTTATAAAAAAACTTAAATTACTATAATTTGTTATATGTTGCAATATCAAAATAAAAGTATATATGTGTATTATTAGGTATAACACAATATAATATAACGTAGGTAATTTTACTGATCATTGCTTTAATTTTCCACTTACATAATATCACTTAGAACTTTAGCTTTGCATCTTTAAAAAAATATTATTTAAACGGATTTTACCACAGAACAGGAATACCTCATATTTATGTTATCTAGTTTACGTTAAAGGTGTAAAGCGGGTCACGTAGTAGATCTAAGAAGTAAGTACTAAAAGTGTATAATAAAGCTTCAATAAAAATTATTAAAAAGAGAAGAATTTCTTACAGAAATATCAACTAAAGTCATAATGTTCGGTTAACCAATCGTCTCCCAAAGTGCCTTACAATAAAATTACTATTAATTCAAGAGCCCAGTCCTTGTTAATTTGAGAAATGGAATGTTCTCGATATTATCTAATCAAATTGCGCCAGCTTCTATTTCCTTTAAAAGTTATCTCATTGGAAAATATAGTCTGTTGGAAAAGTAAAATAACTTTTGTGTAACTTTATACTTATGTAGTTCTGTTAATATCAGATTTAATGGATCAATGGAGCATGAGTACCGCGATATGATATATAATAACGCGTTTTTATCACGCTCAATTGTCAAATTACTATGCAGTTTGACAGTTAGCCGCGAGAAACAACGTGATATAATGTAAATAGTGGTGCTCATGCTACGGGGACTGGAGGTCTAAAATAGCCACATCCGACTGAAATATCTAAAATGTGCTCCCATCTGGTGACCGTTTCACAAAATTGATGAATTAGGTAATTCAGAAATTTAGATTCCGGAAATTCATTGATGAGCACAAGCCCGTCCTGCAAAGTATCCGAATTTTCCCATGACAAATCTTAAAACAAACTTTTGAATGAGTTTCATTAGCGACTTTCTTCTGTGTAGAATAATCGTTTTACCATACCTACAAACTTCCATCACTTATTTTAACTCCCTCAAGTTTAATTTTGGGACAATACGCAGAAACTTTTGTGTTTTTGGTTTGCTACATCTTAATACCAAAATTTATATAAAAAAATCTATATATTTCGTAACTATGTCGTGAAAATATAAGAAAAAGTTAGTCGATTTCAGCCCCTCTAACCAAAGTTTTATCTAGTCCTTTTCCATTCACTAATATCGCCATAACTCATATAATGAGAAAATAAAAACCGTAAGTAGTAAAATGGAAAAAGTTTTAGGAATAGGAGTAAAAGTATACAATTACTAGTGGGTACCCTGCAACTTTGCTTGCGTGGAACAATCAGTTCTCTATAGAATTTTTTATAGCCTATTTCACGTCCGTTAAGTTTAATTATCAACTGTACCCCTAGCACGAACCATTATCGAATTCGAATAGTTTGCAAACCGAAATGTCAATGTCAAATTTTGTATGGAAACTCAAACAGCAGCGGCACAAAGTACGTAACGAGAACTAAAAATCAGTACACATTTGACAATGACATTTCGGACTCGCAAACGATACGAATTCGATATTGGTTCGTGCTAGGGGTACTGAACCAGCGGTCTAAGCGTTATGTGGGTTCAGTTGACCATGAAAGGCAAAAAGTTGTTTAATCTCTAAGATTGCCTTTATTAACTGACCTCAAAAAGGACGAGGTCCTCAATTCGTCATTATATTTTTTATTTATTTTTTGTTGTTCGTGCAGATCTCTGAGATGCGTGGACCGCTTTTGGTTATTCCCTCCAAATGTTAATTTGACTTTATATGTAGATAGAAGTAATGAATATGCATGATTTAATATTTTTTAGTGGTTTTGTTTGTATAAAGTCAGTTTTTATATTTGGTTTACTCCTTTAAAAAATCTTCGAAATGAGAGTGTAACAAACAGTCATTCAGCGAATAATATTGTGAATATTAACATTATATACAGATCGAAATTGTATGTTAAAAACATTGATGTAGTTACTAATATTTTTATTTTTCTTGTTGCAGTGCATTTCATCCTGTGTCATCAAGCTGCGGGTAAAGAGACGCAGCGAGACCAAATTACGTGAGTTTAAAGTTATTTTAACCGCCTTTCAAAAAATTATAATGATTGATTGTTCGTTTTTTTGTTGGATGTGCACCGATTACTTGCTAGTAGACAGGTAGTAATCATTTCTATGGTATCACATTAAATAAAACAAGCTTCAACGGGTTAGATGCACTTATTTATTTATTGACGTTTCACAGCCCTTTCAGGAATGCGTCGTCAGAAACAAAAGAAGAAACGTCAATAAATAAATAAAACACGGCTGAAGCTTGTTTTATTTAATGAGTTATGTGCGTGAAAACCTAAGAAACTAGTATTGGTACCATAAAAAAACCTTAGGTTTATTATTTTTCAGGTAATTTTGAAATTATTGCCGATTCGCTTATGTTAAACTAAACAAACTAAACTTTGTTCTTGCACAACTTATATATTCTATAGACTGTATTTGAAGATTTGTTCAATCAGTTGTCCTTCAAGATGATTTCCAATAAATTTGGTGATATCTGATGCGTATTTTCGGCTATTATAGACCATAGCATAGAACTCCTCTTGATAAAGTGTGTGTATTGTTCATAGTACACATATACATTTGATTTATGTTAATAAAAGTACCTTAACTTAATCAGCTGATATAGCTCAATCTCAAATAAGGGTATAATTTTCTTAATAATGACGAAAGAAAAAAAAATGATCATCCTTTGCTTCCAATGTTAAAGTATAAAAATTAACATATTTAAATGTTTAAATCTAAAGAAAAGTTTACTAGAAAAAAAAAACCACGTGGACCAGGCAGCGGACGGGACTTGAACCCGCATCCTTCGCTATCCGGGCGAATGCACTGACTAGGGATGCAAAGTCTTTTGAAATATCGATATTTATATCGATATTTATATCGAAGTCAGGAAAATATCGATATCCGATATATCGACGATTTTAACTCGATATTATCGATATATCGATATTTTTTTCTTTTTTGCTTTGGGTTAAGTTTGCAAAGCAAAAACCTAAAATTAAGGAAGCAAAGGTTTCCAAAATATCGATATTTATAATGTGGGCAGGTAAATATCGATATCCGATCTGATATATCAGCCATTCCAACATTTCCAACACGATGTTTATAGATATTTTCTATATTTTTATAGCACTGTAAGAAGTATCAAATCAAAAGCAATTTCGAATCAAAGAAATTTATTTTGTTTAAAATGTTAAAACATCAGGGGCGTGCCCATGGCTTCAGAATAGGGTAAGCCCAAAGCTTCCAAAATTACTATACCTATCTTACTTTCTTGACTTGGCGAGCTTAAAAAATTTACGATTTGTATAAGATTCTTAATTTTATTTTGTGTTATATTACAATGATATTAAATTTCAATTAATCAGTAGTTGACAATTATCTAGAAAGAGAGGCAAGGATTTTATTTAAGTGCATGAGTTACCATTAGGTATACGATTATACCTATATACGTTGGTGTCGATTCTCGCATGATTATCTAAACTTAAAACTAAATTTAACATCAGTCTCTTCTTTTCATTCTGTATAGAGAATGACAAGGATACACTGTCGTCAAATTTAATTTTAGGTTTAGAGAAACATGCCAGAATCCACACCAGTTTAGTATATTTCTTGGGGTTCAAGATTTTTTTAATACATCTATAAGCTCTTGCGATTTCAAAGCAATAGTTATTTCGATAATTTTCAATTTAGATAGTCATAGCAGGTAAATTAACTGATATTATTGTGTTCAAATTTAGTCTACGAAATATCGATATTTTAGAATTTCCGATATCGATATTATCGATATCAGTGAATTTTAAATATCGATATAAATATCGATATTTTGGTCTCGATATTATCGATATTCCGATATATCGTTGCAACCCTAGCACTGACCATTATGCTACCACGGCCCTATTAGCCGCGTCAAAATTTTATTTATTTAAAAAAAATTAAATGCTTAAAAAATAAATAAAATCATAACTATAATTGCTATTTCTTCTTTCAAATGTTTAATACTTGAAAAAGTATTCATTTGACATTGTGGGTTATCTACAATGCGAAGAGATGGCGCTGCCTTGCAGCTTAAGGCTAGGAAAATTTCGACGCGGCTAATAGGGCCGTGGTAGCATAAATGGTCAGTGCATTCGCCCGGATAGCGAAGGATGCGGGTTCGAGTCCCGTCCGCTGCCTGGTCCGCGTGGATTTTTTTCTAGTAAACTTTCTTTAGATTTAAACATCTAGCAGTTAAATGCTTAAAAAATAAATAAAATCATAAATATTTAAATGTTTCTATTATTTTTTTCTTTTTTAGCGAGGTAGGCAAATGACTTTACCCCACCTGATGTTAAGTGGTGATAAAGTCCAAACGCAAAGATAGCTAGTACAGCAGTTAAAAACTGTTACACCAACCATACTCACCTTGCCGGCCTGCAAAAATGCTTCTTCACGCCTCTCTTAAAGGACCCCAGATTATAGGAAGGAGGGAATACGTGCGCGGGTAAAGAATTTCACTCACGAATAGTACGACAACCAATGAGTCACCAAATTTCTTTGTTCGTGTAGGAATAGTGGCCACAGTAAGTCGGTGGCAACGTAGGCCAGCGCGCGTGGTCATCTGAAGAAACGGTGATGGAGGGACAAGCGAGAATAGCTCTTCAGAACACTCGCCGTGGTATAGTCGGTAGAATGCGCTTATTGATGCCACATCACGGCGTAATTGTAGAGACTCGAGTTTCTTAGTTACCTCTTCATCGCCAATGATGCGATGAATAATATATACCTACATGACATTATTGAGAGTATTAAAGACTTTAGACGACCTCCGTGGCCGAGTGGTTTGTACGCCGGGTATCATAGTTTCGCCGACTCGCGAGGTCCCGGGTTCGAATCCCGGTAGAGACAGATGTTTGTGTGATAAACATGAGCATTTGTACTCCAGTCATGGATGTTTAATATGTATTTCTATATAAATATACTTATATATGTACAGTATATGTATTCTATCCGTTACCCTAGCATCCCATAACACAAGCCATTTAGTGCTTACTTTGGGGCTAGGCTAATTGGTGTGTGTTGGAAATATAAAAAAAATGAACATAAAAATTAAACGGTAAATAATAATTCAAAAATAGTGGGACACCAATTTGTCAATCACTTTCTATTATGAATTTAAAGATGAAGATGATTTGGCAGAGAAGGAAAGCCTGATTTCCAGTTGACTGTCAGACGCCATAGTTTAGTCGTTATTTTTTGTCCTATCCTTTTTTAATAGGTATTGTCTTTGCCAAATCTAATTCACTGCCATGTAAAGAAATAGGTGCGTCTCATGTTAAAAGAATAGCGTCGATTATTACAGTCTGTATTGTATGCAGATTTCAAATATAATAACGGTTTTTAAATAATAATTTTATCTATGTTATGTACTCAATTAAATCTTACTAAGGTAGTAATTTCTTATTATTTAGTTCAATTTTTCCATTATTATTAAGCACAAATTAAATTTTGGACCCCAATTTTATTGTTTCAATTGTTTTCTTATCTCTTTTTATGATGACTCCAGTACTTTGTTAAAAGTGAACAGAGTTGAATTTCCAGGGTAGATATTGTTTTTTTTTTATATTGTCATGAGTTTGGGTGTTTGTAGAAACTGTGCAGCTCCTGATTTTCATGTGCTTGTACATTAAGCTGTCATCCTATTTTCAATATAATTCGCATTTATAATATTACTAGTGACCGGGCGCGACTTCGTCCGCGTTAAATTTAGTTTTTTGGGAATTCCTCAGAATCATTTTTTTTTTCGGAAAAAAAAATATCCTATGTCTTAATCTAGCAAATAAATTATGTGTGTACCAAATTTAATAAAAATTCATTCAGCCGTTTTTGTTTGATTGAGTAACAAACACACAAACGTTCACCTTTATAACATTAGTCGGAGTAGGAAGTAGGACGAGCAGCAATATACTCGTAGCTTCCCAATTCTCCATTTTGTATCGATTGTTGCTTTGTAGAGCTGGGATTGAAAAATACTTATACCGAATAACATTTAATAATTAATTTAGAGGTGATAAACGCGGAGTGTATTGCTATATCATCCTACAATATACATAATAGGAGCTATAATCTGTATGTATCAAAGGAAACCGTTATTGACAGATTTATCAACGCACAGCTCAAACCACTGAACGGATTGTGTTGTTGATTTGTGCTAAGTCAATGTGGTCAAACGCAATCCTATTTGTCACATACCTATACTTACAAAAAATATTTTGTTGTTTTCGTGATAGTAAGCACACATATAGCTATTATGTTGTAGACTTGTGCTAAGAAATGATTTTCCAAAACTCACCCTTTAAAGGGGTAAAAACGGGGTTCTAAGTTTGTATAAGAAACCAATATTTCCACACAGATGAAGTCGGGAGCACCCACTAGTGTATCTATAATGCTATTTAGTAAAGTATCCTCTCTTATCAGCTGACGCACCCTGAGTTTTCCTTATTCCCCTAGATCAGCGTGGTAGACGAGGAATTATAGGTTCATGTTTACATACGTGTTGATTTCAACTAATAGGATTGTGACTTACTTTCTGTTTCCTCGTAATATTGTTACCAACGGAACACGAAATGCTACGTTAATCAATTAATATGTCTGGAATCGTATCGTGAAACTAACTTCTGTTTCCCGTAACGGGAAAATGCAAAGTTCCCCATTTTCAATTCAGTAGAAGGCTTCTGCAATAAACTTTCAGTTCTTCACAACTTAGTTGGGATTGGGCATTCAATACCGCCTATGTTAGTTCCCTGCGACAAGGTTTCAACACAGTTGAGTAATACACCCGCTAGAACGTCTGTTCCATTGTACAATGTTTGCAAGTGAATCACGCTTGAGGTTATATTATAACGGTGTTGCTGCATAATAGTGATTGCCTTCCTTTTAGCAAATTTATTATTTGTAAATTCCGTTGGCATTCAACTTCGAATAGCTATTTTGCTGATTCTAAGATTATATTATGATGACCTCCGTGGTCGAGTGGTATGTAAACCGGGTTTCAAGGTGTCGCTTTCCTCGGGAGGTTCCGGATTTGAATCCCAGTGAAGGCAGATGTTTGTGTGATGAATACAAGCATTTATACTCCTGTCAGCCACGGATGTTTAATATGTATTTCTATATAAATATACTTATTATATCTATCAGTATATGTATTCTATCCGTTACCCTAGTATCCCATAACACAAGCCTACAGTGCTTACTTTGGGGCTAGGCCAATTGGTGTGAGTGTTGAAAATATTTATTTATTATACATTCATTAATTGGGATTTGAAGATACTCTCTAGGTACTTGTACCAGCGTAACGACCAAGTTCCTCTCCATGCAAAGCTTTGCCGTCATCTCCAGGTTCGATTTCCCGTCAGATGAATGTAGAAAAACTATTTTGTCTATATTGTCTCGGCTCTGGGCGTATATAGTTCCTTCGTTCTTTCTGATTTCCATATCACGTGTGCTTGCTTTGCTACGATTTTGCGAGCAGAACAAAGAATCTAAGTTATATTTTTCAGTATATATCTTTATTTATATATAGTAATATCTTTATTTATAAATAGTATATATCTTTATTTATAAAATTAGATAAGGAACAGGAGGCATCGAGTGAAAGAAAAAAAACCAAAAGTTTAACAACCCATTAATGATTTTTGTTGCATTTTTGTTTATCTGTTTCTTTACATGTAGATAATCAGTGGACTATATATTTATATTTGGACGAAATAATCGAGAGTTAAGTAAATATGGACTTGTCGATTTTTGTTTTATAATAATGATGTCTTACATTGTATTATGCTAATTATTATTATTAATTACATCATTCTGCATTGTAAATTAATGCAATCTGTTGCACTATTCGGTTTGGTAATCAAATGCAAATTTAATTCGAATAGGCAATATCGTCACTACATATATCGTTCTTGTTTCTATGCAATTAAGGCGCTATCCATTTCAAATTAATTCAAATACCAGTTGTTCTAATTGCACATAATCTTTTTAAGGCACAAAAATGTGCATTCCCGAATTTATGAAAACAGCAACAATAAGGAAGTGTAGGTACTAGTTATATTGGCTAATATCATGAGTGATTGGGTTTTCCTATGCTAGCGTGTTCTATCTTAGGCCAAGTCATAATTTTTCATTAGGCGGAATGTGGTCAAACGCAAGCCTATTTGTCACATATAAAAAATATTTTGTCGTTTTCGTAATTGTAAGCAATACGTTACGGTTTTGAATGAGATTTTCGCGAAAATTCGATTTATCAAATCATTCTACGACATATGCATTATACATTGCTTATCGCCGCTCATTTTCTTCCGAGGCAGATCAAAAGTTATGTATAATTACTAAATATTAACCAATAATTATATAATATTCATCTGCTATACAATATTTAAAGCGTATTACGTGTAAATAAATTATATGAAGGTAACATGTTTATATAAGATACTGGTTCCATTTCGGTTAATATTTGGAATATAATGATAAAAAAGCGATTAAAAAAATATTGATGGACACTGCTTAACAATAAATGAATGGTAAAACAATTCTCGCGCGTGGCAATACTTAATAAAACTCGGGAGTAAGAGAGAGGGAAAACTGGTTTGCTAGTTGCCGCGAGCCTCCGTGGTTCCTTGGCTGTGTTTTTAACTCCGTCCAATAGTATTTAATAACAATTACCCGTGTTTCGTTTAAAGAAAACTTTGTTTGAGGAATACAGTATGTTACGTTCGATTGTTCGTTAAACAGTGCACGTAGTGATAGTGTTGTTTTGTGTGGACGGTGGATGGTCATTGTGTGGTTGATCGTTGTGCTGTGCTCCTTCTGGTTCTTAGTAGAGGTGAGTGAACTTCGCTCGGTGTGCCAAGGCTTTTGCCCTTTTCCAATCCTACTGCAGTTCCCCGGGAGAGAAAAAAAAGCGCCGGTAATACCATGAGATGAAAATAAGAAAAAGCATACGCCAATTTTTTTGCGATCACCAAGAACTTAAGTCATGAAATTGAAAAGGTAAATTTGCCTGCTTCAAACAAATCGTATACGAAATTTATTGAAATAACATATGGGAATTTTAGATTTTTAAACTTTTAAGAAACTAAAGAAGTAAAGTTAAAATAAAATATGATCACTCAAAGATGTATGACAAAAATATTTTTACTATAATATATTCAACTCATTCATCTGTAAAATGAGACCACGTCGCCGGACAGGTTTTGATCGGGTTTTACCTACTACCACGAAAATTTTAGGAATGCCATAAAATATGAAACATTAAATTAACATAGCTCCTAACTAGGCCGTCACATTAACCAGTTAATCGATTTGATGCCACATCACCTCGCGTCAGTTTGAAAGTGTATCTAAAATTAAATTTATTGCAATGAATAATATAATAATTGAACTGAGTTGTGTCGTACAATACGATTAATACAATTGTGTCGTATTTCCTTCCTATATTATTATGTGTGTCATTGATTTGTGGGTGATTTCTAAATCGGGAAACATTGTGGAGTTTTTTCTTTTGTAATATAATAAGATACTTAAAATGACTAAAGTTATAGCTAATTTTAACAAGGATAAAGTTTTTATATAAAATTCATACGAATTATCAGCATTTTATTAATTATTGATACTATGTTATCAAAAGTTGCGTCAACATTTTCTTGAAAAATATGATTGAGTTTAAAACCGCATTTATCATTGTGTTGCTTAAAATTAAATGAAGGGAGCGTTATTGCTTGTCTAGTGCTACGACTGCAATTCAAGATAATATCATAATTAAAATTAAAACAGTATAAAAATAAAAGAACATGGTTGCCTTTTGTCTTGATTCGACAGACAGCTTTCTGAAAACGGGCGTATACCTACGTGAAAACATAGTATAAGTATCATTGTGTGTGCTAGTGAACAATATAGAAGAAATACGTAGTCTTTATTTTATTGCAACTGATCCTGCCATTTGACTACGAACCCCTGACTCCCCTTGGCAGTGGAGAATACATGCTACAATTTAACTGCTCTGACCGGGAATCGAACCTGAAATGATTGAATGTTGACGTTGCCTTTTGGTTATTGGTTTAAGTCATCTTTATATAAGGTATATTGTTTTATACTTTTATGGTCACTAACATTATAGTAATATAAGTTATTTACGGGATTGTTACCATGTACCTTGTTTTTAGCGAGTTTCCGATATTTCGGCACTGTTGCAAGCGCCATGATCACGGAGTAACAGTAACAGTTACTAGTACAGTAACAGCCGAAATATCGGAAACTCGCTAAAAACAAGGTACATGGTAACAATCCCGTAAATAACTTATATTTATATAAGGTTTTTTTTTTAAATTATCTAAAAGTTTATTTCATTAATGTCACCTCTGTACAAGATTGGAATACTGCCTTTCTTATATGATATAGATAGAAACACATGACAGGAAGAACTGGTCTAAATATATTTCCACTATGTGTACCGAATGCGGTTTAGAGTTATGATCGCGAGATATTGAATTTTTGGTCACCCATCCGATGACCGACCATCATGAACGTTACTTAACTTCCACATTCGCACACTGCACGTGCGCAATCGAGCTGTTTCAATAATAATCTGAATTTCGCTTCACTATCGGGTCCGCAAATTTACATCAGAGACCACTGGGGGTCTAATCTTTATGCAAGAAATTCGTATAATTTTACGTTATGGCGCTGTCACTTTTTAGCACTCCGTCATGGCGTCCCCGGGGAGAATTCTCGGGACGCATAATTGTCCCTTTTTCTGTTAAGGTTAATGAAAAACTTACACCTCAGTATAATAATATGTTTATCTTGGTAAAAAATTCTATGGTGATGACGAACAAAAGTGAATCTGAAGTCCAAGCACGAGTTTTTTAAAGCTCCGTATCGTATCGCATCTTCAAAGTTTCTATGAAAACTAAGAAGCCACGTAAGACAGACAGACAGACGTAAGAACAAACTAGCGTTTTCTATACAAAATTTGACAATTACGATACTTTACGGAGGTGTCAAAAACTCGTGCCTGGACCTCAGATCAACCTCAGATACACTTTCGTTCGTCATCAACATTGGGCTTCTGAAAAAAATTAAAACATTTTGAGAAAAGTTGCAGGCAGGCAAGATGACGGTGACTGGACCGGCACAATTTTCTGTCATCTTATTTGTCGTTACTAAACTCCACTGACCCTTAATATAAGGATTGGTTAATATACCTTGTATGAAAAAAAAATCATGTAAAAAGTTACCTTTCATCTGCATAGCTTTCACGCCGCTCAAAAGGTTTATTTATTCACCATTTAAATTATTTACATACTATTCATGTTATCTGAATGATGCCTTCAGATTGATTAAGTTTTTGTTAACCATTTTAAAACAATTTTTTAAGGTCTACTATGAAGAATTTTTGTTGGCAGTGAATTTGATTTCTGTGCAGCAAAATTTGCGCTATGGTCCATTTATTATACTACTTACTTTAGTTTTATGGGAATTACACAGAAACTTAACATTTTCCGGGGTAATAAATATGCTATGTCTCAATCCAGGTCATAAACTATATATGCGAACCAAATTTTATCCAAATGCGTTCAGTAGTTTTTGCGTGATTGAGTAACAAACATACAAATTTTCACATTTAGTAGGATAGGGTTCAACAGACTTCTGGAAAATCCAGTGTTGGGTTAAAACCTGTTTGTACGAACATTTTGTACTGTATTTCTGATGCTTCGGACGTGGAATCTGATAGAGTGATGTTGAGAGTGATTGTTTTAGCATTGCGGAGCTGAAGAAACTTTTGCTAAAGGTGGGCTTTCGAAGCGAGCGTCAGTGACGCCGCGACAGAGCGTCAGATAGAATTTCTATGCAAATGACATTGTCAGTGCCGCTTTGACCGACGCTGATATTGACATTTCCATTGAAATTTTATCTGACGCTCGCTACGAAAGCCCACCTTAAAGGCGAAGCTTTGGGTTAATTGTTTCTACCCATACTATTCCTACAATAAAAAAAAATATGGGTTACTGCCCAGTAAACATTAGTAATACAATAAATAGTTCTTGTAGTAACGAAACGGTCAAGTCACATATTTTGACTAAGGTGTAGGGTTTGTGAAGTTAGCGCGTGAAGAGTTAAAAGTGTGGCATTACATGAGAACTGTTATGTTTTTGACAGTGTGAGTCGTATGATCTCATCTTGGCAATATTTTACATGAAATTGTTTTTGGTGGGATATAATTTTTCACGAAAAGTTTGTAGTAACTATTAAGTTATCTGTGCCTATATTTACAATCTCGAAAACAAACCTTATACCTACTTAGTCTGTCTACACCAAAGCGAATCGAGAGCGGCCCCAATAAAATGAGGCTTAGTTTTTTTTTACTAGCTTTGTGGTGACGACGCTACGGTATGATATAAAGATGTCTACTTGTGGCTGGTCATTTGAATTTAATATTGAAAGGTCCAAGATCATGGAATTGGCCAGATTATTTTTATAGAAGACTCGAAAAATTATACAACTACACTAAGTATTTGGTGTGAGTAGGGTGTGTCTATGAAGAATAGTGCAGTATGTGGAGTACAGTCGCTGAAATCTTATGTAATTGTTAGTCTACTTATAATACCTACCTAGGTATTTGAATCAAATATGTAAATTTAGGAGCCTCGCTTTTAAGAATTTACATTTGAATCTATGTATTATATGTGGACAAAATCAGGAATGAAATCAGATTTTATGTTGAAGCTAGAAAAAAAACGGCTAAGCGCCTTTGCGCTAAGGCTAGTAGGGGTCCGTAGGTATTAACTGAACAGAAATAAGTTATAATAAAGAACAGTCTGCAAATCGCAATAGCAACGTGTCATGATCATGTAACCTGGAAATTGTCTTATTTTTTTATTTTTCATTATAGTGACAAAAGAAATACATAGATATTCTGAGAAAATAAAAACAACTATCTATATATTTATATATATAAAACTCAAAGGTGACTGACTGACATAGTGATCTATCAACGCACAGCCCAAACCACTGGACGGATCGGGCTGAAATTTGGCATGCAGGTACATGTTATGATGTAGGCATCCGCTAAGAAAGGATTTTAATCAATTCTACCCCCAAGGAGATAAAATAGGGAATGAAAGTTTGTATGAAACTTTGTCAATTTTAAACCGATCGGGCTGAGACTTTGCATGCAGGTATAAGAAGAATCATAGATGAATGTCATTGTGTATAAAAACTGTAGTCTACACTTCAGCTCTACACCGAAGCGAAGCGAGGGCGGGCCGCTAGTCAACGTATACATGTAAAATACGGCCCGCTCACAAACGGGCGGACTGAAGGTGATCGGTTGTCACGCTTTTGAGTAAAGGACCCTTAAAATATAAAAACAACATTACCTTAGAGTAACTTTAGATTTTACACTACTTTTAGAAGAAACGTTGTGAAGCAGTGTTTGTAAAAACAATGTTAGAAGATTTTTGATGAATCGATTCTGAATGTTAATTATTGATATAATTTTTATTTTTTAAGCATGTAACTGCTTGATGTTTAAATCTAAAGAAAATATAACTAGAAAAAATTCCACGCGGACCAGGTAGCAGACGGGACTTGAACCCACAACCTTGCAGCTTACGAATGGCTAGAAGAATTTCGACGCGGCCGTCAGGGGCGCGGTAGCATGATTGGTCAGTGCATTCGCCTGGATAGCGAAGGGTGCGGGTTCGAGTCGCGTCTGCTGCCTAGTCCGCGTGGAAATTTTCTAGTTATATTTTCTTTAGATTTATGTTAATTATTATTTCGAATACAAATGCACGGCAAAAAATTCAAATACAACCATTTATCGTTTTGTTCGTATGTTATCTAAATGTATGTATGTATACATACGTTCCATTGACTTGGATTGGTTGGATCGACTTTGGTTAAGATATTTTTTCGCAAATCTGCGACCGCATCATCGTCTTGCTTGCAAAAAATAATAATCGACATTGTAAAAACTCGACAACCTTGAAGAGTAACCGCTTGCTTGTGTACTGAGTTATGAGTGCGTCATTGCCACATTACAATTTTATATGTGTGATGCTTGCTATACCTTATATGTCCTGGCTAGGTATATAGTTTGACCAACTATATGCGACTAATCATAATGAAACTAGCTGTCCCAGCGAACTTCGTACCGCCATAAAAAAATAGGGGTTGGTGGTAGAAAGTACAAAATTTAGGGATATATGTATTTTTGTATGATGTATGTAAAAAAATAAAAAAAAAAAAAAAAATTGAAAAAAAAAATTTAGGGGTGGATTACCCTTAACAGTTAGGGGGATGAAAAATAGATGTTGTCCGATTCTCAGACTTACTCAATATGCACACAAAATTTCATGAGAATCAGGAAAGCCGTTTCGGAGGAGTTTAACCACAAACACCGCGACACGAGAATTTTAGATATTAGATTACCTAGTTGTCACTGCGACTGTTACGTGCATACAATTAAAGATTTTTCGCCTTTAAAAAACTTATTGTAATTTTAATGTCTCCCGAACGGATACCCATTTTTACACTTATTTTATTCATTTAAATACATTATACTTATATTGTAGATACCTATTAAACTGCTAGATGTAGATATATTTATAAATCTAAAGAAGATTTACCATAAATAATTCCATTCGGTGCAGGCCAGTCCAAGTGCGGTCAATTAAAGTCTCGGTAAATCAAAACTGATTGAAATGCTGAGTTTCTTGCCGGTTCTTCTCAGACAAGGCCTTCTGGTAGACTCTTCAACTGATATAAACAACCGAAATATAATAATATAATTGGTTAGTGCGCCCGCCCCGACAGTTGAAGGTGCAGGTTCGCATCCTATTTGACACGACACGACAGTCTTCACCGAAGCGAAGCGAGGGCGGGGCGGGGCACTAATACTTGTTATTAGTTTACGTTACTTGTTTTAAAACACCTTTGATTCCTAAACTTACTTCGTTACCTTACCGTTAGAAGCGTATTGTTGGGTGTTGTATTATTATCGGCACCTACCGCGACCATAGCGCAGACACTGCAGACTTGTGGAGAGCGGTTACCACGGCTGACTCACGCTGGTGAGGGCTAATGACGTAACGGTGAGATGCCAGCCGAGCGGGCACACGGGCCATTGTCGTATAGTCACAAATACCGGTGACAGATACCGGCAGCTTTGTCTCAAAAACAAACGACGATTTACACTGTGACGTTTGGTGAGATTAGCGGTACGGTCGGTACGTAGCTTAGAGCAACATGGAAGAGACTCATTCCATTAGCATTAGCGTCATAATACTATTCAAATCAATCTGTATTTTTTACGGGAGGGAATATGCACCCAAACGCATTTTAACGTACACGTATATAAAACAAAGCTGTAACTACGACACCCACACATAAACAATGACTCAATTTATCTTCAAATCCTGCACACACGTATCGTTTGTATGCCCAACCAGATTGAGGGGAAAGCTGTGTATGTCTACTCCCCTCCTGGCCGCGTCGGCCGTGTTGCTCTATGGTACGTACGGATGTTTTTTTTGAGTGTATTGCTGTTGGTCGAAAGTGACCTTTACAGCATCACCGGGTTTGGGGATGGCGAGTTCCTAAGGGGACCTCAAGCCGAGAATTGGCAAGTGCCTCTTGATGTATTCCAGGCGGATGACATCTCCCCACGGGGGGAGTCTGGAGCCTCTAGACCACTCGAGCCTGAAGGCGTCGGCTCAACTAGAGGGCGTCTCTGCAACTCGAATCTTGGCTCTAGTTAGCCGTTGTCGTGGGGGGACGTACGGATATGTATGTTCAGAAACAAATGCTTTCTGTATGTTGCTTGGCTATCTGCAGTAAATAATAACGATCCTTTTTAACATAAGTTACCTGATTAATGCTTCAATCAGTATGGTTGAGTTGATTCAAATGTCTGGGGTAAAAATATTTATTATTTATTTTTGTTATGTGAGTAGGTATGTACTCTTTTTTGTTTGAATCTGGTTTTTAGTTACTACAAGAACTATTGTATATCAGAACAGTAATGAAAAGTGGATAAATTTTTCACCTTTTGCCCATGTGAATGTAGCGTAATGACTAAGCCATTTATTTTGAATAAGGTGCAGAGTTGGTGAAGTTAGGCCTTGTAGAGCTAGAAGCTTGGCTCTACATGGGATCTGAAAGATTTTGACAGTGCGAGTCATGGTCTCGTCTTTGCATTAAAATGTTTTGGTACGCTATGGTTAACAATTTGTGAAACATATCGAAGATTTAGTCGTCATAAGTAGAAATTGCAATTCAGTATAGCTGTAGTCGTTTATTCCGTATCATGATGAAAGTTTATATTTTCTAATTGGTTGCCATGCACCTCTCACCTATGGGGTAAAAAACTTAACAATTTTTTTTATTGTATAAACAAAATTGATGAAATCCTAGATAGGACCATAGCCCATTGAATTTTCCCGTACCATTTCTAAAGTTACATGTTCAGGATAAATCCCCAATACCTGTAGTAATTGTAGGGATTATAAATATTTGTCCAACCATTCAAAAATAACCATAACTGTAATTGAAAAGGTTTAGTAGTAAGTAAGTCTTTGTCAGCGATATTAATAGATTAACAACACTGTCAAATTTTTACTTTATTATTCGTAGATTCCTACGAAACATCGTTGTATCGTGAAACGGTGCCGCATCGTAGCACGACGCGACGTCGGATCGTGAAACGCTGCCGCATCGTAGCACAAGGCGACGTGTAATATGTTTTAGTGTATGAACCCGAATATCTATCATGTGGTAAATGTTTGACGTGACTAAGGTCGTATTGTTTGACATAGTTAAACCTTACTGTACTTAAAGTACTATGGAAAAAGTAACCAATTGTCACAAGACACATTCTAATATATTTTTCAACACGGTATCCTTGACAGCCACTGGCGGACATATTAGATCATTGGCTCAAATTTTTGATAAATACATTATTGAAAGTTAAGCATTTATTATACCAGACGCTACAGTTGAGCAGCGCCTTAAAATCATTAAAAAGTATTGTTTTATTAACGTTTTGACAACAAAACGGTAGCTCCATTCATCAAACGTTTATTGTGGGAAACTTGTGGTCAACATAGCTATCTTAACGAGGACACTATTCGTCAAATTCGTTTGGGCTTCAAAACCCTTAAGGATTCATGAAAGGCCGTTGCATTCTGAAACAGTGACTATCTGATGCGTATTTTGGGCAAGGGGTTTACAGGTCCTTGTTTTATAAATGTAAATTGGTGAGCAATTGAAAGAAATTGATCGGAGGGACATTTTGTTTTAGCAGAATAGCGTCACATATTGCTAGAGAAACAGTCAATTTAATTGAAAGATAAATTCAATGAGTTCCGATCTCAAGATTCAGGGATAAGACATTATCTCCAAGATCATGTGATTTAATGCCTATTGATTATTTTTGGGCTTATGTAACATCACCGGTGTATGCGACCAAATTTTAACCAATTCAAAGACCTGTCGAAGACGTAAATCTAAACTTAAGAAGCGCCATCAACGAGATAAAGTTGCCATTCTGCCAAAAAGTAATGAAAATTGGACCTCTCGTATTCATACTACCATACCAAGCCGAGGTGATAATTTAAACTAAGTCGTATTCCACATAAAATACCAAAAAATAAACTTCTGGAAAAAGCCAATTTTAATGTTATTGTAAACAATCTTTCTTTATCGAATTCATACGTACCTACCTGGTTCTTATTGGAAATCTCTATATTTGACGTGACATTCACATAAGTTAAATTTAACTATGTATCAAACAACGGGGCCTGAATTAAGCTCTAGATTTCACTAAGACAGTCCAGTTATACTACCTGCATTGCGAATGCTTTAACACGAAAATGGAACCTAACTGTATCATGAGCTTGCGTTACATTGATATTGATGTTATTTCATATTGTTGCAGTGTTTTGCGACAGTAGAATATACAGAGAATAAGTGCTTTATGATTGCTGATACCACAGATATATAAGTTCTATATCTATTATAGTAATTTTCACAGAAAAAAAATCGTTTAATTTTCATTTACCTTGATGCTTATTTACTTTATCTGCTAGATTTTTATATCTAAATAAAACTAACCAAATAAAAAAACAAACCCCGGACTGTTTCAAGTCAACACTTTATAATGAAAAATAAAAATAAGTAAGTACTTTCCTATGTTAAGATCTAAATACAGTTTGGAAAAACATGAATGCCAGTAGGTACTGGTATTAAATATTTATAATTCTTCTAAAACATTGTTAAATGAAATCCTAAATTGATAATCAAGTTGCGAACACTACGCTTATTATGTTGCACTGTGCCAAAATTCACGAGAGACGTCTCCTCCACAATAAGTAAGCAAATTAATGAGCGACGAACATTCAACAAATATTATTGTTACATAGCACGTCTGTCAAGAGCTCGAGCGGGTCGCGCGCTATTCACACAGCAATATCGCGGTGAATATTAATTCCAGCTAATTACACTTAATTATGGAGATACAAACCTAATTCAGATATAGTACGTAGTTATTGTTCATGCTTGGTTACACGGTTGCAAGAAGATTGGAGGAGTTTCTATGTTTGTTTTTGTTTTTTTAATACACCTACACAAATGTGGCGAATATTCTGCCACTTGGAAGAGGAGTTGAATCTGATCCTTATCTTTCCTTATCTACTTAGTAGATAATTCAAGTGTACCTAGTGTAATCTGTGTCCGTGATTAAGTTCAACAGTCTCAATCTCAATAAACACAAAATTAATTTTCAAACACATTATAAATCTAGTCCAACTAATACTATTAAAATACCCAACGAACATTTTTTAAATCGATTTGTTACGGCTTGACATAAGTCGTTCAAAGAAGCCGCGTATTTGTTATCTTGAAAGTGACATCTCACAAACTGAATTTGTACGCCTCTTATTTCCTCAATCCGAAATAAGGTTGACATTATCTTGCATACTCCGCTACGGCTTTATGTATTACGATGTTCGTACCTAAAGTACTAAACATTTACATAAAAAAAAATTACTTTCTTTAAAGAAATTCTAATTTTTCACAAGCACAGGACAACTCACTCTAATAAAATCAAAATTTAGAACTTACATGTAATCAAATAAAAAAAAAACAACTGCAACCTATTCAGAAACATTGTTAGGATAAGCTTAAAAATAAAAGAAGTTTTGATTTATTTCAACTAAGGCTGCGCCTTAATTGAAAGTTTTATAGCGTATTATTATCTAATGGGTGGTCCTTTAAAAGGCTTTATTTTCATGTATCCATTAAAGCGGAGCTCGATGGCGCAAGTGGTTGCGATCGTTGAAGTTAAGCAACGCAGTGGTCGGTCATTGGATAGGTGGCCAAAAATCTTCTTTCTCGAGTTGCTCCGTGCTTCGGAAGGCACGCTCTGCATCTGCAGTCGTTAGCACCCGCCAATCCGCACTGGGCCCGCGTGGTGGGTCATGGTCCAATTTCCCTATTCCATCCATAGGGTAGGCCTGTGCCCCAGCAGTGGGGGCGTTAATAGGCTGATGATAATGATGATGATCAGTTTGACCTTGTAAAGCATCCGAAACGTGAAGAAAAATGAAAAAGACGATGAAACAAGTCATGCTTTAATAGGTACCCGTTCAAAAAGTGTGTTTTTATTAAGCTTTTAGACATTAAGTAATTTTAAGCTTCTGGAAAATTCAAATATTTCTATGTTAAAATGTAAATAAACAATGATTAATGGTAACGAATTTATATTTAGTCCTTTAGTATTGTACCAAGACATGACGTCATGCGATACTTCAAATCAATATATCTCTATCTCATATTTTGATTATGTGTGTGATAGACGAAGAAAAAGAAAGTTAGTCTATATCCCTTTTAAGAAGACATATAGTAGGGTAAGGTTAAGGGCCTATAATGTAACATCAAGCAACTATGTCTAATGTTTGATTTATATTCTGTCATCACCCCGAATACTATTACATTAACGAGCTTTTGTCCTTAACTGTACTTTTGATCAAACACGTCTTTCTTTATTTGTGGTCCCAACTTACCACTCACAATATTTATTATACAGAGGTGTCATTTGGGACCACCAGCTTCGGTCCGAAATGCCGCCTCAAAAATAATTATGAATTAAATTTTCGGGGCTTTCGGGACCGCGGTCCCGGTCCTATATGACCACGGACTCGCCATGGAGGAGTCGTATGGAAATGGAGAGTCCCACATGAACTGCGTTCCAAAGGACGTGGTAACACATTTTCTTTCGGAAGAAATAAAATAACATTTTTTTTTATTTAAGTAAATAGCAAAAAGGTTAGTCGACATCACAGGAGACCGAAGAGCTGGTAGCTACCTCGGACAAAGAATTAGTCTAGCCATTCAAAGGGGTAACGCTGCCAGTATCTTCGGATCCTTACCTAAAGGGACTCCTTTTAATAATATATTTTAGTTATTAATTTTATTTTTTAAGGTTTTTAGTTTTATTGTTCTAGTATTTATATATAGAGTAATTATGTAATTAGATAGAGACTTATTTGTTTACTTATGACATTTCAATATTCTTTTTGTGTATGTATTAAGGGTTTTATGTCAATTTTACTCTTTAAATAACATTAGTCTGAAAAAAAACCCGTCCAATGCATCATCTTTGAAACTACCTATAGTCTATTGACAGACTTTTTTTGATCTAGTACCCATTGGACCCTCAAGATTGGACCCAAAAGCAAAAAGTGCCCATTCGACCTCTTTTTTGGTGTCCATTGGACCTTAACACTTATTTATTGAAATTTAAAGAAAATATAACTAGAAAAAAAATCCACGCGACCAGGCAGCAGACGGGACTCGAGCCCGCACCTTTCGCTATCCGAGCGAATGCACTGACTAATTATGCTACCGCGGCCCTGATGGCCGCGTCGAAATTCTTCTAGCCATTCTTAAGCTGCAAGGCAGCGCCATCTCTTGGCATTGTAGGTAACCCATACGCATACCCATAGCCCTGGACATAGGACTTTTTTCTAGTTATATTTTCTTTAGATTTAAACATCAAGCAGTTACATGCTTAAAAATAAAAATTATAACTTATTTATTTGTTGGGTTCATTTTAAGTTGATGATGGGTTATGTTATATTGTGATGTAGATTATTCGATAGTAGTAGGTAGTAGAGTAGGCACATCAGAATCCGAGGCTGCGTCAAGATTGACAGGCCTTTTAGATTTTGCTTACCTGCTTGGGAAAAATGCTTGACGGATTTATGACAATCTATTTAATTTGACGATCTCCGTGGCCGAGTGGTTTGCACGCCGGGTTTCAAGGTGTCGCCTACTCGAGAGGTCCCGGGTTCGAGTACAGGTGGGGGCAGATGTTTGTGTGATGAATACGAGCATTTATACTCCTGTCATGGATATTTAATATGTATTTCTATATAAAGTATATCGGTATATGTATTATATCCGTTACCCTGGTATCCCATAACACAAGCCTACAGTGCTTACCTTGGGGCTAGGCTAATTGGTGTGAGTGTTGTTCAAACAAACAAACAAAACAATTTTCTCTCACTAATGGTCTCGCATGGAGAGCAATAGACATTTCCTTTATTCTCTTAATTTTTAACATACAACATTTTGACTATTCTCGTATTTCGTTTAAAATAATGTAACATGTCATCTCTACAAATGTACCGTTCTTACCGTCTGTATTGGAATGTATTTGAAACTGGTTCTTCGCTATAACAGATCACTGAGCTTCGGCCACTCGTGACAATTGAAACTGAACTGAAAAACTACGTAATTTAAGGCTAACTTTCCAATTGCAATTGCGCACCTTGATAGCTTTCTGATGTTAAGATAGGTGTTGCTGATGTATCATCATTAGTGACTAGCGTGGAGAAATGTGAATCTGAATCGTTATCTCATGACATATTTTTATTTGAACGTTAATTTGAAATGAAATTTTGCTCATTAGGTAAGTATGTGTACGTAAAACCATCCGTGTCATTTTATATTACGAAATGCTCTGCAATTTTGCAACACATCAGATTAATTTACTCAAATAAATGAGATCGAAATGAAGTTAGTAACATTTTAAAGTGAACAATTTCTTCTCGTTTACTAATAGTTACAAAATTACGGAAGGTACTGCCAAAAATCGGACTGTTTCGGTGTCATCTCCGCTTTACTCAGTATGTGAATAGAAAATATAAAACTAATATAACTACTCACTAACATTTACGATTTATATTTCATTATTTACAAAAATAAAAACTAGCGGATCCAAGGGAGGAGCCGAAACATAAAAATTTGTGTGCAGCTGTTTAGGACAAGATATACATGGAAAGATAATACACCAGTAATGTGTGGTTCAAAGTACTCACATTCTCTCTTCGTTTCTTACTGGTCTCTTTTTCCGGAAATATAATCCATTGCCACTAATTTTTCACTTCATGGAACGAACTTAATCTTTATATGCATAGCAAAGAAATTTTGTTTATGTACTGAAAACTTCACGACCACGACATTATAAGTTAGACCAATGAATCTAGCTTTTAAATCGCACTAGAAATCAACTAGACTTGGCTTCGTCTTTGGGCAAGGTGCCATGAAAGAGAAGCATTTATTAGTGATTTTGTTCTCTTGTTTGCCACAACTTAAATTAAAAAGTATCGTGATACGAATGTTGATACATATGCCGCAGAGGCACGCAACGAGCGACTAAGAGATCCCTACAGAGCATGATAAAATACATATATTAGTGGGTGCCCGCGACTTTATCTGCGTGAAAATATTGCTTTCCTATACAAACATTCACCCCTCTTTACTGGTGCTGTGCTAATGCTGGGATAAAAACTACCCTATGTTCTTCCCCGGGACTCAAACTACCTCTATATCAAATTTTATCTAAATCGGTTCAGCGGTTTCAGCGTGAAGAGATAATAGACAGGCACACTTTCGCATTTATCGAGATAATATTTATTTACTTTAAACTTTCTCAAAGATATGGAAAGGTATTGTGATACTCATAAAATTATATATTCTTGTAATCTGTACATACAAATCCGTTCAGGCTCTTTAGAGGTTATGGTGGAAAAAGAAATGCACATACATAGAAACATAGTTACCATGAATTTTTGAATACATTCGGTAAGAACATTTCTTTTTGACAGTCATGTGATAAAAATGAGTTATTTTATTACGAGTTCCTTTAATCCCTCGTCCTGTTTATTTGGATTTTGAAGCGTTGGGGTTAGGGTGCTTGTTAACGACCAATTTTCCGCTGGGTATAGACCAGCGTTGCCAGACGTCCCGATTGTGGCGGGACGTCCCGATTTTTTAAATCAAAATTAAATCTCCCGCGCGGGACAGGCTCAATCCCGCTTTTCGGGAATAACTCGCGACTGTGCATGCAGCGTAATGAATGAGTAATTCTTATATATAATTATTCTCTTAATGTAAGTTGCAATGTGTAACACTTGCTTCTCACGCTTTTGTTTGAAACGCCATATTTTTCTAATGAATAAAACTTTTTTGATTTCTATTTTTTAATTTTTTTTTATTCAGAGGACGAAATAGACTCAAATATTTAAGTATAGGGTAAATCTGATTTAAAATATCATATTTTTGTTAAACTACATGTTCAATGGATATTTTTGCTAGGTACTATCTATTGTCACGTAAATGTAATTTGAACTCAAATAAAAAGATAAATATTCAAAAACTTTTCATTATATAGGTTTTTTTCTTTGTCCTGCTTTCGACGAAAGATCCCGCTTTTTTCACTCAAAAAGTTCCTAAATCCCGACTTGGCAAAAAGAAAATCTGGCAACGCTGGTCTGGACCCTCGACACAGTCTACCCGGGTCGATGGCGGCTAAGCTTGTCAACGAGGACAGTTTGTACGTTTGTACCGACCTCAAACCTTCATAGGCCCGTATTACAGAAGGACAACTAAGTGTTGATCTTAACTTAAGTACAGTTAGAAAGGGATGTCGCTATGTGCTATATATAGTGACATCCCTTTCTAACTATGCTCAAGACTAGATCAATCACTGAAATGAATCTTTCTATAATACGGGCCATAGTGTCCTTTACTTAACTGACGACCGGACGTAGATACAGTTTAAAATCGTGCCTAGACCCGGCGGAAAATCGGTCAATTACAAGCGCCCTTACCTTACACGTTTGTAGGTAGTAAGTTAGCCAACTATTTATTGCGCCATGGAGATCCACGTTCCAGCAATCCTGTCATATCAATTGAGACATTAAGCTACTAAATGAAAGATAGACACAAATAATAATACAATTTTATTATTAAGCACAACAAGAAATGGGTCGCTCTTCTTTACTATCGAAAATCGATTTTTACCAAAAAATATTAAAAATAAGTAAGGTGCTCATTTCTTTTTTTCTTCTTTCCAATTTTATTACAAAGCACAACAATAAATAGGTCACTCTTCTTTACTATCGAAAATCGATTTTTACCAAAAAATATAAAAAATTAGTAAGGTGCTCATTTGTTTTTTTCTTCCTTCATAAATGTTTTATTTCATATTACCCTAAAATTAACTCAGATTCCAAAAGCAATCCTTATTCACAATTTTAAAGTTTTATCTATCAGAAATTGCCGTGTCTTTTATACACCGTCATCACAAACAACTTTTATGTATTGGGTCCTTATTTGAAATGAAAGTTCAATTTAAATAATTCACAAATTTTAAGAGAACATATATTTACTAAATCTAACTTGGAAATAAGAATTCTGTTCAAATATAAAAAATAAAAAAATTATACAGAATGTGACAGTGCTAATTTGTTTGTACAAAGAAAACACTAAATATTTTTTGCTTTTCACAATATGAATTAATTTTAGTGCTTCCTTTTTATTTTAATGTGTATAGGTAGTAGTAAAAAACTTCAACATACATAATACATAACATTTTTAATGATAATTATCATTTTTTCCATAAGAAGGACAGAAAAGAAGAATGACTCAAATATAAAAGAATATACATAGTGCGAAGTTCTTCGTATTAATGTTTAAAGCAACTTTGTTTCTAAATGCTTTTAAAGGTCTGAAACTTTAACAGCCGAATGAAATCTGCGGTCCGAGCATTATTAGTTGTTATTTTGCTTTTGTACCCGGCACTTTACCATTGCTAGGCACAAAAAATATGAATCAGAAATCCTATGAATTTTCGTGAGGGAATAAAGTCGATTCAGATCCATCTTTGTTTACAACATAATTATAAACTTACTCAATGAAACTACATAACAAAACGTGTTATCAACAAGATAAACTAGTATCAATCACCACCGAGAAATTTATAGTCGAAAGACAATGTGGAAATTGTTGCATCTAACATTACGAGCCATAAAATTGGGGCAGACCAATAAAACTGCTGGAGAACGATTGAATTGGTGTAAACGCGATATTGCTTTGTTTTCTCTGAGGAAACTTAACTCGACTCTTTGAGGAACTTAGAATCATTTTGCCGGTTACCAATATTAAGACAGTTAAATGAGACAATTAATAATATTTTCGCTAAAATAGAAGACTGGTTTTGTTTGGAGTGAGGAGGTACATAAGATATAGGTAATAAATTCAAACTTGACGGATCCTTTTAAAATGGTCACAATCACAAAATTGAGGTTATATCTTATTAAAGAAATAATGCACGACCGGCAGTATAAAAAAGCAATTTATTGATTAAAGTTTCATTAAAGTTGAAAACATCTTTATTTCCCATTACAAACTTATCGAAATTTTAATTACCATTTATTTATTACTCAATTTACTCATATCGAGCATTGAGTAGTTGCAACGGTAGTGTTTTTGCCTACTTATTGCTTCATAGGTTTTCCGATCGAATCCTGATACAGGCATGCAATATTTGTTTCCGAGTCTTGGTTTTTTATAATGAATTATAACTTTAGTTTATATATAGTTCAAGTTCTGCTAAGGCTGTGGCTAAGGTTGGTAAATAAATGGTTGACATATTGCCATAATTAAAATTGTCAAGATCATTCCATCGTATTTCGATGATTTTCCATCTCTGACCAAATATATGATGAAAATATACAATGATATTACGTAATAGTATAATTATAATAAACGGCGTAACGCTCTCAATGAAGGTCGGTAAGGTATATTGTTATTTTGGCATCTTTAAAAGGAATAACAGACCCAACGTTTTACGGCAGTAGCTGCGCAATTGTGAACCCAAATGAATATTTATCCGCGCTCTGATTAGTATTCCAACTGCAACCGCAAAAGTATCCATATGAATAAAACCTAGATGTTTTTCATAGTATATTAAGAAGCCAGAACAGAGAGTACTTCTGACAAAATATTATGACTGGACTAACATAACCATTACCATGTTATTACAGCTAATGATCTGTTTTAAAAATAACCCCATCTCTAAATGGCAAGCACACATTGGTATAACGAAACAGAAATGTATTCGGTATTCTTTTATATAAGCATTTTTTTGTTTTCTTCCACTTTAGGGTTCCTTTCCCGAATGGCAACAAAAGGAATCTTATTAGTGTCTCAGTTGTCTGTTTGTCACAAGGTTCCATCTCTTGAACGTTAATAGGTAGACACGTGTAAATGCGTGTTACTGGTGACCGCTACCACAACAGATATTAAAATAAAAATATTACATGACGTCATAAATGAAATGTATTATTTTTCAAGATGTTTTGCTTGATCGTGTTTTTAATATTGTACGATTATACGTTTATGAGTCCGACTTGCCCTTGGCTAGCTTTTTATTTGGAGAAATCACATTTATAGCTTATACATCTGCAGTACCAGTACAGTAGTGATGAATGCATTACATTGAGTACGTGTGAAAGCTACCGTCACCGGGTATCCGGAACCAAACATTGCAGCCGGAACGCGACACTTATTTGCAATTATATGTAGTGTGCAAAATGGCTTATAAGTGATTTCCAGCCATTTTGCTAAAAAAGGTTCACTTTTTAATTTTACAATTATAATTTACCTGCACCAAAATTCTTAATTCAAAATAAATCATGTTTCGTTACCTTTTCGTCAATCTAATTTTGAAATGTAAGCAAACCTTCCAAACGATGGCACGTCTTGATTTGATACCGTATTTGCGCGAGTTTTCTAAAAAGCATTTTCGGTTGAGTATGAAATCAGTTATAAACCGTAATTTCTGATGAATTCTCATATGGCTTTAGATTTGTACGAGCAGACGTCCGCCCACTGCATCTGATGATAAGTACGGCTCAGACTCTATTGAAAGGCGTCACAATGGAGGTTGCGCAACACATTGACTCACGCGCAGCGCGGCGCGGCGTGGCGTAGGAATGTAGCACGCGCGCAGAATACCGAATATTTTGCCCCTTCTTCGGTCGATCAGTTAGCTTTGAAAACACGTGGCTTTTGCAGTGCGGTATGCTCGGTTGAGTTATCATTGTTCTCTACCTACGTTATCTAGTCGATGGCTGAAAATGGCTAGCTAACTTAATAGATATTGATGCTGATACTGCGCTGGTAGCTAAAGACAAATAATGCGCCAGCGGCTAACGTTCTAACGCAATAGTATAAATTAGAGCAAATATTTCCGTAAAATTATACTGTCAACTTCTTAACAAAAATTATTGAAATAATCTTTCTGCTTTTATTACTTCTGTCGGTGTGTGTGTGATTGAACTCCTTCTAAGTGGCTGGACCGATTTCAATAAAATTTATGTGTATATTAGTATGGGTTTCTTCATGGTTTCAATTCTTAGCTAGTCTGGGTTTAGGTGTTTAGCATTGCAGGATTTTTTGTATAATTGTTTTGTTAATGTATTCTGTGGTTGCACAGTACAACTTTGCCCGACAGTCGTCAGGTTTCAGGACTTTTTTTTTAATATTTTTATCAAGACAGGACCCAAACTATCAGATCTGCAAACTAGTATTGAATAATAAGCTTCTTTTCGTATGCAGAATCTCAATCAGTTTAATTTTGTCAACAGTATCTGACATCGGCCACAACATCATTCAGGATGCGTTCCTCATCGCGGTGGAGGAGCAGGCGCGGCAGCGGCTGCAGCGGCTGTCGGCGCTCAAGCGAATCACGCCCGTCGACATGTCCAAACTATCTGTAGAAGTGAGTATATTGATGTTCGCGCAAGTCATCTCCTGTTCCCTTAGTACTAAAACATCCTACGCTCCAAGAGTGGTCTAAATAGAGTGTTCCACGAAAGGCAGCGGCATAGCTGTGTCACTGGCATTGCTGATGTCCATGTGCGACTGTGACTACTTAACATCAGGTGGCACTCCCGCTCGTCTGCCTTCAAATGCAATGAAAAAAAGTCACGGCGCTACCTACTAGCTTACTAGCTACCATGTACCTTATTTTTAGCTAGTTTCCGATATTTCGGCACTGTTGCAAGCGCCATGATCTCGGAGTTACTCCGTGAATGCTTTGCGTGCTTGCAACAGTGCCAAAATATCGGAAATTCGCTAAAAACAAGGTACATGGTAACAATCCCGTTAATAACACAAATAACTATCATGTTAGTTACCATGAAAGTTTAAAACGAAGTGTAGGATTATGTAAGTGCGCTGCCTGCAAGCTTCCCATGATATATGCCGCTTGATAGTCGACATCGACGTAGCGTAGAACACAGGACGTAGTAGGCCTGATGGTTTGATTGAAATGAAGTTAAAGATGTATGGTGCCCTTTAGGTACTGAATACTTATTTAGCGGTCTTTTAGTGTAAGTGATGTGACAGACGTTTTAAAAAACAAAGTTATTAAATTTTGAACCTATCACGTACGTTATAGAAAGTGGGTAATTCTATTCAAGTTTCAATATTTCATTCAACTTATGAAGATTCTGGATCTGGATACTGGACAAAAGACTCTATATAGAATCACGCGTAGGGTACCTTTTTCAAAATCAACAAAATGTTACTGAAAGTAGCTTCCCTTACTTACAGTATTCTCCATTATGTTGTTCAGGTCGTCCACATCTACGCTGTTTTCAACGGGTTTCAAAGCGGTTTTGAATTGGTTTTAGAGTTCTGTTAAAGGTAGTGTGTGCGGTCGTTAGGGTTAAAGTATTCATTGGTCCAAAACATCGCTTTTAATGGTCTTTTGGGCAGCGAAAGATCTCCATTTATTTCAAGTGTGTGTAATTTGAAGAATTTTGTTTACTCTTTCTTGAGCTATATCTCTATACAAATGTATAATTTCACTTCTCATTGGTTGGCAAATGCATTATTGTCGTTATTTCTCTGCTACATCGAATTGTTTAGCAGCGAATGCTTTTGCACAGATGAAATGTCTAACTCAGTAAGTTGGCAAGTGTTGTAAGTAACCGTCTCTGCAACGCTCGTCACACTCAGCGTGCTCTGCTCTCGTTGTGTCGAGTGGTTCAGTCTACAGATGGTGCAAGTCTTAAGATGTGGCGATGCATATATTCTTGTTTGTAGCGAATATTGAGGCAGAGTTCGTTGAGGTCTTTAAAATGCTATACAAGCATTTAAATACAACATAACAATGTATGGATATGTATATCATTCTACAAATCTAAAGAAAATTTTACAAGTAAAATAACATGCTGTTCAGACATCAGACAGGATTCGAACCTGCACCTTCTACAATCTGGGCGGACTTTTTATAGTAGGTATTTTTTTAGATTTATAAATCCCCCACCTTACAGAAGACCACATTAAAAAACTACTACCTTTTGATGGTGTTGTGTTTTTGCTGGTGAGTATGGTTGCTGGGCTCTGCGGGGTGGGGAATTGCAGGCCTGAACCCATTCAGGCCTGCAAGGTAAGGATGGTTGGAGCGGCACACCTTTTGTCGCATCATCTATCTTCGCGACTGGACTCCACGTACACTTCCTTCAGGTGGGGTGGGGTAAATTGCTGGGCTATTAAATGTGCTGGTAAAAAATCTAGCAGTTAATTGCTTAAAATATAATAAATTTCAATTTGCTCAGTGTTAGAATAAATCGTATTTGCCTTTGCTTTGTACCACGCAATTTATTGTTTGCTGGCTCGGTCGACGACAGAGACTGTTCATTACTCTCATTCTGTTACATGGAGCGTTCTCGATCCGGCTTGAACCCGGGTCCTTTCGATCTTGAATTGCTCTCCTTTGATCGTGCAAAGACGAACAAATCTATATCCGTCGAGAAAAACAACGACGTAAAAATAAATCATAATTTTATTTTTTCTACTTCTTTTGAAATCTTTTTACCATCTATTCAATAAAAAGATACAGGGGCAACTTATTATACAATACTAGCGGACCCGACAGACGTTGTCCTGTCTACACGTCTTTGTGAATCTAAACCATTCTCAGATCCCCTTGAACACACACAATAAATTTCATCAAAATCGGTCCAGTCGTTTAAGAGAAGTTCAGTGACATACACACTCACAGAAGAATTATATATATAAAGATATTAACTGTTGTAGCGCCTCATCAAAGATATAATGTTGATATGTAGTTTTTACTTTTCAAGTGTTTGAAATTACTTTACGAACTGGTCCTGACAGACAGGGTGAATGGCCCATACATCCTTGCTTAGGAAGTAATCCCGAGTTTTGTTAGACCGCATAACCGTAGGTTTGCAATGACGGCGTCAAACACTGAATAAAGAAAGCAACTGGAGCTGAGTAAACAGCTCTTCGGAACAAGGCACCCAGGAGACTAAAGGCGAAGAACGGAAGGAATCCAGGGTACGCCCGCTGGCTTTTCAATGAGGATGTTCGTGGTAGCCATGTTAGTTTTAATCAACATCAACAGAAGACCAAAAGTTGTATTCCGTCGTTAAACAGTGTTCAAATTACTCATTTCTCATACCGGAAATCATAGTGCTTGAGATCACAAGAAGGTGGCGCTTTTGTATTCGACGTAGCTGTCATTGCAAGTAGTGCGCGATTAAATTCGGTACTTACACGAACATGGCTAGTGTACCGGGGATATGAATAATATATATTTTTTACCACCGACATGTCCATATTTTTTTATGATTCACTTTTATGTTTTTTTTTGTTTATTGGGGAATGGTCTAAAACATCAAAATGAAGTATCGTTGTACTCCATTAATATTTTAATAATAATTTTAACAGACGTGTAACTTACCTACCTGCTAACGACTTTGGTTAGTTACTCTTATTAAAGCTCACCTTTAATCCAATTACATAGAAAACTTTAATATTATAATAAAGAGAAATGAAGGGAGAATTAAAAATTACGTGACTGTTAGGTTCTTTGTGATAATGTGCTACTTCTATTTGTTTCAGCTCAACAAAAGGAAAAGAACACAGCCCGAGAACAGTAAGGAGCTGAATGGTTACATAGCAAACTCTTCCGTATATGTTACATCCATAAACGAAAATGGAGCAATAGAAAGCAAACCTACGATATCGTCCCCAAAATCACAACCGAAATCTTTACAATCGAAACCAGCACCTGTAATAGCCAACGGCATACAAACCGATAAAGATAAAGAGAAGAAAAAAGAAGCTGTCGAAGTGAAAGAAGAAAAAGTGGAACCCGAGAAACACGAGAAGGATTCGAGCGAGAAGAGTTTAATAAAAGTTAAAATAGAAAGTGAAGTGAAAATCGATAAAATCGAAAGTGAAGTGACTAGTGATAATAAGGATGTTAGTAAAAGTGACGCGTACAGTGTTGCCAGGGAGCACTTGAATAACGGCAGAACTGAAAAACTGTTGGGTGAGCCCGATCACAGAGTCCGGGCGACTGCTGTTGTAGAGAACAATAAATTAGCATCGGGAGAGAAAGGGTAAGTTGCATTTATTTATGTTACTTAACAGAGTAGAATCAAATATAAGTAATAACGTTCCATTTCTTTTAAAGTATTGTGACTTTTTTTTAGTTTATTTCCTACAAAACATTTTTATTCATACATGAAACTAAGGTGAGCAGAAAATATTTTAGGCATATTGGACTAAATGCATCAATGATTTTGCCTCAAAAAGATTTTTATAGTATAGCACCACGGCACAGCATGCAATCAAATATCGATTTGATATTGGGTGTATTCCGTAATGTATACCAGTATACTAGCCAGTGCTAATGACGTCATGAATCGACGCTATACTGGTGAATTGTTCCGAAATATACTGGCCAGTGCACTGACGTCATAATTCGACGAAATATTAAAAATAGTGCGAATAAAGAAGATTTTTTATTCACCTCATCAATTAAAAGGAATTCATTTGTTCGGATGCCATTATTTTTCTTTAAATAAAAAAGAAATAAATCGGTCATACGTCATATTCGTTTTCCCTGTAAAATATGGTATGTACGTCATTACCACTGGCCAGTATACTGATGTATATTTCGGAATACACCCATTGACAAAATTAAAAATACAGTTACAACGACCTTATCAAGTGAATGAACTAGGAAGCCGTATTGTCACACTCCGTCCAAGGTTTCTTTTCGACAGATCGTTACAGTAAGGTAACTCCAATGTGACTACGAAGACCACTTATTTTTTCATTAACGTTATTACCAACTGTAATATGGTTAAACCGTCTCCATTCAATAACTTCATAGAAATGTCGCGGAGTTACAATGAACCAGTACTTAGATAAATATAATCGTTAAAAACTCATAGTCGATGATACAGTTTACATTAAGAGAATTTATAATTTTAATGACTTAGTTTTACATGATCGTTGACATTTGGACCTTATTCACTTTTGACGGCGCGGAAGGATCGTGGTTTCAAAACTTTGTAAAAAAAATTACACGCGTTTAATGCATAACCTGTTAATAAATGTTTTGATATATGAAAAGCATTGAAGTATAAAAACATATTTAGTATAAAATATAAGTAAAACAATATAATAAATATAAGTATTTAAGCAAAGAATAGAGTTCTTCCAACAGCGCTGACTTTTATGAACTTTTTATTGAACTTTTAGTTAGTTTTTTGGCGGGGCAGTTTAAATATATATAAAGAGAAGCTCATATAAACAAACGAATATATCAAAACAAAACAACAAAAAAAAATTCTTAATGAAAGCTGAGAATTAAACAATAACATTTCAACTACATTACCATAAATTGAAATGTTTTTCTACGAGTTTGAGATCATTCGTTCATTGACGATTGGCAAGTAAATAGGTATTCCGAATGACGCAAGTTATACTTGAATGAAACGTGTACATTACTAATTATACACAAGGTATTGTTGATGACTGTGACCTACTTATTTATACCTACATGGGGAAAAACAGTTCATTCACGTCTTTTCCTTTTACTAATATTGATGATAGCCTTGTGGTATCCTTTGGATTTAACATTTGCGGTAGCGAGGCCCATATAGTCATAGTATGAGAAAGAAAATGAACCAAGATTTACTTATTAAGCATAATGGTATCAACATTGGGTAACCTTTTGCCAATTGAAAGTTTCTCCCGTTGCACTCCATTTATTGAGGTCCTGAGCTGTATCCGTATTGATTTTTTTCGTTGACGATAAAAAACACATGCTTTGTCGCACAACATCACGCATTCCAACCGATTTGTGATCCAACCGCTTGCGATGCGAGATCCTGCGTGACTTTTCGTCCTCTAGCCAAGCTTGGACGTCTTTAGTTATAGCTTAAACTAGCCATGTGACTACTCAGCCGACCTGATCCGAAGACCGTACCCACCTACTAGGGTAAACGACTACTTGATCTACAACCACCCCCACTGGACCTATATCGATCCTGGCTCCTTAATGATGATTGTTTCTGTTCTGAGTTTAGTCTAAGAGATTTAATTTGCTCTTATTACTATAATACCACCAGATTAATAAACGAACGTTTTGTTTGTAAAATAACTTATGGAATCTATATCTATAGTGAAATTCTCTGGCTCCGTTTCGATTTTTATTTTAAACTGATATGAGTACATGTTGAGTGGCAGTTTCTTGTTATTCGTTTGAAACCCCATGCTTATAATTAAGGACTTTGTCTAGATTCTTAGATCCGTCATTACCTACATTGCCCGTATAGATAACAGGCTGAGAGCAGATCTATAAACCTGTTTAATTTTCCCGTCCGATGAGCGAAACGCCGCGAACTACGGATAGCGGCAATTATCGTTGCACGGACACGTTATCTGAGCAATTATCATGAGATGTTTACTTTGTAGGTACTGTAATATGACACAAATGCTGTCAACAAACATCTTACTGAAGTTATCTAGCATTAACAACCTACTATATTTTAGTACCTAAGTATAATCATCAAAAACAATTATTACAGACCCTACCTAAGTGTCTGTATATTTACGATAGCCCTAAAATAATTTTGAACTTCATGAAGTTTAAGGCTGTCGCGGCCCGAACCGGTTGAGGTATCTCACAATCATTTAGTAATTTAATAAAATCTTTTTATTTTATAAATACATATTTACATTAAAGTAAAATGTGAGTCTTAAAATTAGGTTACCTTAATCAATAGTCAAAGAAGATTTATCCTCACGAGCCATTGCACATTTCAAAACCAATGTCATGCATTTGTTTGCGCAAACGCACAAGAACTGTTATGTTCTCAAACCAAACAATGGTGTATCTGTCGCAGGCAATTTGTAAGATACCGCGTTTTACAAACGGATATGGAATTGATTGAATTCAATTCAATATATTCATATTGAACATACCAGCAGTTCATTAGATTCAGGTGTTATATTGTACAGGGGACCAAGTTATAAAATGATAAATTAAAAGAAAAGGATAATGGTGAGATGGTTATTTTTACAGCTTCATCTAGTTTTTTTTATTACTTTTTTTTTGAAACTTTTAATCCTAAATTCAAAAAATTGACAAGCTAAAGTAATCATTAAGCTCAAGGTTATTCGATAAATTAATTAGTATCGCCTCAAGATTTTGTTATTGTTCTGATAGGTTAATCGACGTTGATTTTTACAATGTTCTCTTTCCACACTACTGAACAGCCGTTACTGAATCGCAAGCAAGCCTTGCCTTTCCTTCGCTGCTACGTGATTATATTACTGTATCGTTGGTAGGTAGATCCGTCTGTCGGCGTCACTTGTCTGTGTGACACTTGTCGATGGAAACTCACTAGACAGCTGACCCGTTTGTCGTCTATTCGAGAACATAGGGTAGTGTTACCTGTGGCTTCCCGCCCCCCACCCACCTGTTATGCGCCCGCGCCTCGAGACCCGTTTTTTCCTGTCTCTTTCCCACGCATCAGCAACCTTGCGCTTGAGCGTTCATCCCATATATTTGAATTTAGAATTTTTCAAACTTACCTGCTCACCGGACGTGTAGTACGCGACATCTCGACCGTTCAGTGATTGTTTGGAATTCTTGCGGTGTAATTACTCACCAAAGTTACGAATGGTATCGGTAGTGTAGTGTAGAGACTGTGTGTTGATTTAAGTGAAATGTGTGATTTTTCTATTTGTGATCGAAAGTGACCAGCGACAGCCATGCATTACAAACAGTTATTCAAAAGGTAATAATCCTAACGAATCTCAAGTTGTTGCTTCTTCTATAGAGATTAGGGTAAACTGAAGTTTATATTTTATGGAAGATAAAAGGTTGTACGTGAGTTTTGTGTATTCAAGTGGTTATTGTAGCGTGTCATAATTTTTATTTTTATTACGTGGTAAGCAGCCTAACTGTTTGTACGATTATACGTTATTATTATTATTTGGTTTAACAAAATATATTTAACACCATTGTGTAAAAAAAATTCTAACAAAGTTAATTCTGGATTGTATATCTTGTGGGTAACGAGAAATGTATGAGTAATTAACATCGTTATAAGTAAAAACTTACAAGTTTAATCTAATGGTTAAGACGATGGGTTCGTTAATGAGCACACAGGTATCCACGGCCCTCGTGCAACTAGTGGTGAACCATATTATTTCATATTTTATAGCTAAGTCACGTTTAATGATACATACAGCATCGTTGAATGCGTCTTTAAGTGTAATTATGTCATTAAGTAATTCAACGTTACGATTATCCGTACAAAACTCTTGGTCATTTACAAAGTTAACACGGAACGAACACGGAATACCTATTCAGAAAGATGTTTATAAGTTCCATTGTCATAGTTTATTATAATTAATATTATGAAACCCAAATATAATCCCTTGACTATAGTTTTTCCAGCAGATAAATTCAGAATTTCAGATTTAAAGTCGCTATCTGTTTAAATATAAATATTATGTTTTCATCAAATAGATTTTATTGAATATTCCGAGAGAAACAATAAACAATGATGGAAGTCTCCCTGTAATGGGTGGGTCCGATTCTCTCGTGGCTGTTTTTTAGTTTCTCCTCGCAATCAAAGCTCCACTCCAGTATAAATTATAAGGATGGATACACACGATGGCTTGGGGCTATGAACAGAACTACCGACCAGTAATATCTCGTAGTCAAAGCTCCGTATACTGTATGCCACTAAAAACGCGTAGTAACACGCTTGAGAAACAACGGAATATGCATTAGGGATATTTTTTATTCTAACATAACGTTATTATGATGATATTGAATACAATTCTTGATCCAGAGCAAAGCAAAGTACACATTCGAGGAAAACTGTTTTTTTTTATTTAATTGCTCTCCTCGACTTCATCTTTCTGTATAGTTATATTATTATAATTAAGGAAACTCGCAGTAATTTAAGCCTCGATATTTGAGTTTTCCTGACGCTCGTTTGTCCAGCCATCGAATTCTATATCGCGCATTTTTAACCAAATCTCAAAAGCAGCTGATGAATTGACACCAGGAATCATTATTTTTCTCACAATGTCTTCAGGTTTTTCCTTTGGGTTTGGAATCATTCTTATGGAATCGGCCGAGGCTAAGTTGCTATTTTAAGCATTATTTTCGAGATATAAATTATTCCTCAATTATTATTGTTTTATGGAAACTGCTTCATTATTGTAACTTAGTAATAAATAGTTATACACAATCTTCTATTACAGAAATCAGGCTGTGAATGTTTTCGTAGGTATTAAAATGACCTCTCGAATAAGATCCCTCTCACAATCTGACCACTCATTCTCGGTGATTGGTCTTTTCAGTTCTGCAATTAGTCGATTGGTAGACTTCCATTAACTACTGTTCTTGGTAATTAAACCGTACAAATCAATAACGTACTTTAAAGGAAGCAATTAAATTACGACTGAATGATTGATTGTAAATTAAAGTGATAGGATTTATATATACTAACTGTACTTTGTCATTATTGGTTTTATTTTCATTTATTGTTATGTCTGTCAACAAAAACATTTCTAAGATCTGTTTTATTGATCGAAATCGTATTTAGTTTATTTTATTATTATTATCCATATAGTGTAAAACTACTATTCATTATGTTATTAGCACTTTTTCACTACGTAAGAACGTAGAACGTTGTTGATTTAAATATCATTAAATAAGTCGTACTAAATAAAATACATACCTGTAGAACTTAATAAATTTGACAAGGTTTCTTTGTATTGTCCGTAAACAATAGGCATTCCTTTAAATATAGAACTAAGTCGACACACTTTCCAAATATAAGAATATGTTTTGGTTTTATTGAAAGTACGCCGTGCTGAGTCTCTAGTACTAAGTTAATGAAACTAATGAGTTTTGACAAACAAATTAAATTCCTTAACATCCTCTTTGAATTGAACTTACCCTCTCACGTAGCGGACAATAATTTCCGTCGAGTAATATATCACTTAAAAAGCATCCACAACAACCGTTTCCACAAAGGAAATTTGTATCAAAACTGGTATTGTCTCAGGCTTTTCAACCGACACCAGTTTCTTAGAGAATCAACCACCCCGCTTTTCATAACTCTACGTTTACCGATGCGTCTGCTTAATGGAATTCAATTTTGTGTATATCGCCATAAGGATCATTTTGTAACCGAGCTCAATGTCGGTTCGGCGCTCTTAATACCGGATCAACCTAGACAATGATGGTGTTCAGTATTCTGGAATCGTGCACGTTTCCCGCGATATGGTGTTAATATTCTTCGGTATCGGTTTGTTGCTTAAGGATTTGAATCAGTTACAATATAATTTGCTTTCAACGATAGTGACATGATTCTCTTTGTAAACGCTACTATTAGGCAAATTATTACTATTAAAGTAAATCTTAGTATTAGGTTATTTTTAGTCTCTTTTTTATGTGATTGTTTACAATCGGAACGGACAATCTCTAAAGTATTTTATCGTTTACACTTTTTACGATGTTTACTTTCTTAATGCACATTCATTGTAAGATATGTAATATAAATATTGAATTTTTCGAATGCCTCCGAACCGTTTGTAAACTTTAAACAAGATACAATGTTACTATCAAGTTATATTAGAGATAACGAACGCGTACCTAATCTTATTATGTAATACAGTAGTAGTATAACTCATTGTCTAAAGTTTCATCCCAATGATGATTTGAAATCACCGTCTAATATATGTATAAATCGCATTTTGTTTTTTAATTTTAGTTATTTACAAGAATGGGGTGACACACGATGGGGTGGGGTGTAACACGCACTAGACGATGAAAAAAAAATCCAAATTTATATGGGACCAACCGGAGTATACTTTCCAAAAACGGCTAAATGTGTGTCGTGCCATGCGCAGTCTAGGGTTCCGTGGTTGCCCGTCGTTACCACAATTTATGTATTTGGGCAGAAGTCTTTGTTTTCTGTATCAGAAATTAAAAAAACTATTTTTATATTTTTTTTTATTTTGTTTTTCATTGCAAGCTTTTAAAAACACTACAATAACTTCGTCTATCAATCGTCTTCGTCTTCGAAGTATATTACACTACTTTTTCATAGTTTTTGGGATAGCTGCGTAGTAAAATGTTAGTAGGTACGAAGATTAAAAATAAAATATTATTTATATACTAGCTGACCCAGCGAACTTCGTACCGCCCTAAAAAAATAGGGGTTGTCCAGCGGACAAAATTGTGAATCTAAACCATTCTCAGATCCCCTTGAACACACACAAAAAAAATTATCAAAATCGGTCCAGTCGTTTAAGAGAAGTTCAGTGACATACACACTCACAGAAGAATTATATATATAAAGATATATATATTAAATTAGACTACCTCCGTGCCCGAGTGGTTTGTACGCCGTGTTTGGTGTCGCCGCATGGTTTCGCCGACTCGAGAGGTCCCGGGGTCGAATCCCGGTGGGGGCAGATGTCTGTGTGATGAATACGAGCATTTGTACTCCAGTCATGGATGTTTAATATGTATTTCTATATAAATATAATATGTACGGCATTTGTATACTATCCGTTACCCTAGCATCCCATAACACAAGTCTTACAGTGCTTACTTTGGGGCTAGGCTAATGTGTGTGTGTAAAAAAAATATATATGCACCCGTTTAGTATTGAGAGATTTTAAATATGGCGGAGAAATTTTGTCGTTAATGTTGTAGGTTATTTTAAAGACAGATTAACTCGGACATGTGTTAAAAGCATCTACTTAACAAGAGCACTTGAAATGACCCATTTTTTACTTAGACCAGGTACCTTTTAAAGCCAACGAACCGTAAGGAGGGGATCCTTATCTCTTCTCTTTGTAAAGATTAGTGGCACTTTTTACTCGACTACTTAATCTTTTTAAATTTTATGGAATAGGCATGCGTCCGATATATCAAAACGAATCCAAAATCCGATTTCAAACACAAATCGATACCGAACGATTTCTCAACAAGAAAATCCGATTTCAGAAATCTAATCGAACCAAAACCAAATACCACAAGTATCCAAATGTAAATCGGATTCGAAATTCGTGCTTTCGTTTTCGGAAGTCAGATTTCGTGCTCGGAACTCCGATTTCGATTTGCTGTTTACGGAAATCTATTGCTGTTCTCTGAGGCGGGATTATTTATCACTGAAAAGATATGTCGTCTAAAAACATCAAAAGTCGAGCAACATACATTTTTGGACGCTAACCTGAAGTAATTAGGTTTGATTTTGTAAATGGTTTGAAAAATAATAAAAACAAACAGAATAACAAATAAAAATACTAAAAAAAATGTATAAAGAAATCATTGTATAAAAGCCGATTTTTAAATGCGCCGCAAAAGTTTTACTCTTAACCGTAAACATAACTTTTCTGCTAGTCCTAAGCCTAGATTTAAAGCATGAAGGAAAATCGCGAACATCTACGAGTATCCTTGCTTCCTACAATTAGTTGTTTGTGATTGTCGTTAGCTAATAAAACCAAATCATAACACAAACTAGTGAATTGGCTAAGTTCAGCACATCTGAAATCGGATATCTAAAAACGGATTTTAAAATCGATTTTGAAATCTGAAATCCGATAAATATCCGTTTGTGTTCAAAACCAAAAACGCCCATGTCTATTATGGAAGATTGCAAGACTTGTTTACTTAATATCTTTTCATATATTCATTCCATAACAATGACACTTTTTAATAAGAGAAATCTAAATTTGTTTATTTTTAATTCTTAATAATTTCTAGTGTTAGTATTGTAATTAATTACAAGCTTACCATGACCCCCTCACTCACAACATTGCGATTATTTTGTTTCATGCTTAGGTATTCCAATACTTTCGATAACTCTAGAAAATTAGGGTGCCAATATTAATTCATTTCACCTGGTTAATTAGCTCTAATAATTAAGTAAATTAATGTTGAAAATCAATTTAATAAAAAATACTTTTGATTAAGTATATGTTTATTTTGTCAGTTAACTTTAACGAATAGTTTAGTATTTAAATGAATATCCCTGATAAAAATGAAAATATTAATTCTGTAACACCATAACAAGTTATTTTCTATGACATCTCGTTAAATCTAACGTTACGTAGTCTCGTTGCTTGCGTTATGGTAACGATTGTACGATAATGGTGTACTTATGGTCGGGTTACACAATAAGCCGTAACGGTCGCCCGATTCATATTTCTCAAATGATAATTATAATTATTATAAATGTAAACAAGTATGTACTTGCTTCTACACCTACAGATAAGACTTTAGTAAGATAAAATTGTTTGGAAAGTTTAAAATTGTAGTTCTCATAATTTCATATGATAAAAATAATTAGTCTGACATCCGATGGGAAGTTAGGGGGGAATGTAACATGAGAGTTGAGTGACTCTGGTACCTATCGCACCGACTTTTTAAAAAAAATAAACAAGAAATAAAACCGCTTTAAAATCGAAAATTGAACTAAAAACTAAAAAATCTTGACCCCGTCCGACTTCCAAATCAGGAACCAGATATTATTTTTTACTTTTTAGGTCCATTTTCGATTTTGAAGTCGGTTTTATTGTTTGTTTAAAAAAATATATTTCATCCATTTCAGTGAAAATTACATCGTCCAAGTAAACAATAACACAATTGACGGAGAAATAGGTTAACATGCATAAAAACATCGTGCGTGCCCTTGAAGGTTTCCCTTGTTATCCCCACCATCAGATCCTGACTTGGTTCTAATGGGACCACTTCGGAAGTGCACACTTTCGAATTTTCGAATAAAAAAAGAATTTTGGAAATCGGTCCACAATTGATGGAGAAATCGGTGAACATACATTAAAAAAATATATATACAGTCGAACATAGAACCTCCTCCTTTTTTGAAGTCGGTTAAAAAGTAAGAGTAAGGTAGGTAAGATATTGAAGATTATCAATAACTACGCTTAATATAGCGTACAGAGTAAACCATGAAAATTGTATACCTACTAGTAAAAAAGTAAAACTTCCCTATCGCCAAATAAATTTTCCAAGCTTTCTCTTAACGTAAGTCACGAGTAGAGAGTTCGGTATTTAGAAAAAAAAACACTTAAATTTTATGCAATCCAAGTGTGTTTGTGACTACGAGTAAGTGGGTGTATCGAACGGCTAATCTTTTAAGTAGACGGTAAATTGTGATGCTGTTAAATTATAATAACCAATAACACATTTTTTCTTAAGTTACTAAAATTGATTAGTTATGATAATAGTAATCTTGGACAATTAATATTCTCCCGTCCATTTTTTTTAAAGCAATTAATAATTAACTAAAAGATTCAATAGATTATTCTGATTCAATATTTTTTTAATAGGTAACCATAGTTTAATATATTAAAAAAATACTCAGACGTATCTGTCCCCATCAGCCTATCAATTTGTTGGGGCATTTTCGCCATGCCATGACCACGACGCAGGCCCAGTGCGGATTGGTACCCACCAATCCGCACTGGGCCAATGACTTCAGATGCAGCCGGCACCAAAGGCTTAACGTGCCTTCCTAAGCACGGAGGAGCTCAAGATAGGTAATTTATGGTGACCCATCCAATGACCGACCACTGCGAGAGTTGCTTAACTTCAACGATCGCAGCCGAACGCGCTAACCACTTGCGCCTTTGAGCTTCTCAGAGATGTAAATTTTATGATGCAAAATTGAGATGTAACCTCACACGTATAGATTACATTATTAATTATTATATACATTTATCATTTGCTCTCTAAGAAGATGACATAATTTAGAAATAATAAAACAAACTTTAGTGATTTACTTTGAGCAGTTGTGTTTTTCTTGTTAAAAATTGTGTTGTGGCGGATGTTAGTGTCTAATAATGGTGGATTATTAACCACTGAGTGTTCGGGGACATGCACAAGTGTTGGCAAGTGAAACAAAATAGCGGAAAGTGTCTTTCGACATTCCCTCAGAAAGTCCTCGGGGAGGTTCCAGTAAATCCCCACACATTTACTGAAACATAGGGAAAGGGGGGGGGGGGGGGGGGGGGAGACTTGATTTATTACTTTGACCACGAGTGCTATAGAATTTGTAAACATTTTAACACTTGACATTGGCTAAATGCACAACCCGTGCGAAGCCATTTAGAAAAAATGCATTTCTTTATAGGTTATATACTTAAACAAAAAAAATACATATTTAACACATGGCATTTAAAATTGCTCAACAACACTAGCATTTCTGAACATGAGCTTTAATACTTACTCATAATTATTTAAGAGCCTACAGTGACACCGATTCGTTACGTTTCCGAGAAGTATTTCGTGAAATTCCCACGAACTTTTTGGCGGTTGGGTAGAAAACGAAACCTTCCCAAACGTACCAACAAAGGATCGTTTATGAAAAAAAAAAGAATAAACCTCCGCATACCGAAATAATCTGTGGAGCTCCAATAAAAGAAGGAGCACAGGTAACCAATTTGAGAATGACGTAACGGTCCGGTTGGTCGAGCCTAAACACTAAACACGTTGGGACAGATGGAAGGAACCTCTTTTTTGTCTTCCATTTCAAGTCAGATGTTAGAGTAAACATACTGACTATTCCTCTTATTAATAAACGAAGAATATACTTGGATTAGGATTACTCTTTGTTTTGTCTCTGTTCATTTGTATCTTGTTTGTTTGTAATTAGTCTAAGCTTATTTTTCGTTTATTAATAAAGGGGTATCTATTTAAATTCACCTACTCATTCGATCACATTAGTTTTATAAAGTTATGGTATTATAAAACTGTTATTTAACTAACTCTTTTGTTAGGTTAATTTTATTTTCAATTACGTTATGTGCTTGGTAGATAAAATATTTAGACTTCGTTACTCAACTATTTAAAATTAACGATGTCACTATATGCATTAAAATATTTGAACAGAAAAAGTTGTAATTTTGTTTATTTTAGGCGTATAGATTTATAACGAAGTACCGGTTGATAAAAATATATAAATGTGGTACCAAATAAATGACATATAATTTAAGAATACTTAGCAATTCTGTTATTATGAGAAATATGTTAAATAGATAATTTTGAGCCAAGGCAAGACTTAATTTCCTGCATCCTTAATCTTCAGCAGCATAATACGAATAATACTAGTTTATAAACCGGTTGTTACTTTAGATAATAATATGTGCTTTATGCTGTTTTCATTTGCTTATTATGGTTGCGTTTAAGCAGCAAATTGTTTTGAGCTTTTAAAATTAAAACTTAAATCACGGCGTCATAAACATGGCATTAAGTTACCTTTATAACAACATTAAAATATTGCTAAATGCAGAAGTTAAATTCGCGATAACATTTAAAGTTTTACTAGTGGTTTTGCATAGAATGACAGGTAAAATAAATATAATAAAGTAGGTATATAAAATGCGTTGTAAACATTTGAGACAATATTACATTTAGCAAAGAGAGTCATAAATCAGGAAACTTTTAGAACGAAGTCATTAAAGACATTCAGAGCATTCCTCCAGTCAAGATTAAGGTGTGTGCACACGAAGCGGAGTAACAAACAAAACAAAGCCTTATCGGTCGCGCTCTGTTCTCGAGTTAATTGTCGTGCTATTAGTCAGTGCCAGGATAAGGGACTACTTGACTAAGTAGACTTTATCAATAGCCGTCTCGTTCATATTTCACTTTTTCAAAGTATTTATGGAGTAGGTATACGTCGTCTTGGAATTCACATTGATGAATTATAATAATTAATAGATACACACATCAAAAGTGTCTAGGGATCAACATATATTTTTGCAATAACTTTTCTCCTGATTGATATTAATTAAAATTTTCTTTAAGGATTCATCAAATAAAGTGTTTTCGTTTGTCACAGTAACGATAAACCAAGTCACCTTTGCATTAATAAAGAAATTTGCCATTTTCCTAATAAAGGGATTTTTGACATTTGAACCACTAACACAAAAGTTGGAAAAAAAGACTGAAATAACAGTTTTCTCTAAAATTTTATTGGGTAACTTAAACAATTAATAATCCGTATTTCTACCGCGAACACTAACAACACAAGAACATCGGTTTGGCATACTCAAAATGAGTTCATCCAAATCACGCTGTGGAATGGCCGCCCATGTTCGTTGCAACAACAAAAAAAGGTCTTCTTGCGACTGGATACCCTCCATATTCGGCAGAGCTCTTCTCTGTAGCATATCCCATGCATGCTCAATCGGGTTCAAGTCTGGCGACTGAGCAGGCCAGGGCAGGACATTGATGTTAGCTGCGGCGAGAGTCTGTCTTACAACTCTTGCGGTGTGCGGTCGTGCATTATCATGCATTAACTGAAATAAGGGACCGATTTGCACTTGTAGAGGAACGATGACGTCTGATACAATCGTCTCAGCATAAATTTGAGCGTTGAGGTTGCCTCTGATCCAAATCAACTCAGTTCTTCCGCCGATCCAAATACCCGCCCATACCATGATGGTTCCACCACTATAAGGATGGACTTCCTGGCAGGATTTTAATCGCTGTTGGCGTCCAGGGGTTCTCCAGTGTCGTATACGTCTTGTATCCGGTCTCATACCAAAACGAGACTCATCAGAAAAGCACACGAAACGCCATTGTTCTTCTGCCCAATTTCTGTGTTCAAGAGCCCATTGATATCGAATCCTACGATTGTGCATTGCTATAGGTGGTACCCGTAGCGGTCTTCGGGAATGAAGGTTCACTTCATGCAAGCGGTTTCTGACTGTTTGGTCGCTAATTAAGTTCCCTGAAGAGTGATGAAGCCTCACGGCTAACATCATGGCGGTTATTGTTGGAGCTCTTCGAGTTAAGATTTGAATGTATCGGTCTTGTCTCCGTGTGGTGCAGCGATACCGTCCTCCATGGCGCTCAGCCACGGTACCAGTGCTTCGGTATCGTGTCCAAAGTCGACTGATAACACTCTGACTTGTATTCAAAGCTAAAGCCACAGTACGTTGCCGGGAACCAGCTTCTATCATTCCCACGGCTCTGAGCATTTCTTCCCTGCTTAAATGACGTCGCCGCTCCATAATAACGTTGGTTTTAATCAGTAGTAGGGAAACAGTAGTACTAATAATGTCTTCAATGCGTTGTATGTTTTTATAGGGAAAATATTGACAGCTGATTTTCATCTTTTACTCGAATTTGATTCACAGTTCCTGATTCAAATTATGAAATGCACCAAAAAGGATCCATATAAATTTATAAAATCATAAATTTATTACAAAGCCACATCTCAATCTCAAGAAATCCGCATAAAAATGCTTGATCCCTAGACACTTTTGATGTGTGTACTTATATTTATTGATGAGTAACATCTTTCTTCTCGCTTTCCTGCAATTTGTGGGAATGATTTGGTGAAATGGGACGGAAGTGTGTAACAGGAAGACGCGAAAGCGCGCGCTATTTGATTAGATTTTAGAACATAATGTTTAAATGGCTTATTCCTTTTGTAGTATGTTATATCTCTTTTTTACTTATATAAGGTGAGGTTTCAAATGTTACACATCATACGCGACCACTGTAAGGCTCGCTCATTTTTGTTATGCTTTCAAGCATACTAATAATTAAAACAGAACACAGTTTTTGAACAGTTATTATTCTTATACGGGGACATCCTAATCCTCATAAACTACCTGCGTAGGTTACATAGGTCAATATCAATCATTCTTCATAAGTCAATAAATCTTTATAGGTAGTTCAAGTAATTTTTAAGATTAGTTAATGAATGAGCAAAATCTCAAAATTTCGGTTTTGTTCTTATGTAGTATCTGATAAAAGGAACCCCTAAGTGTCAATCTAACTGGTATTATGAAATTTTACACTTAGATATCCTATAAATAGTTATATTTACTATATACCTATACCATGTTTACAAAATAATCGAAGACGACTAGTCTTCGTTGCACGTTGCAGTCATCAAATTGGCAATTTCAATTCGCATTTACAAATGATACGGCACTTAGTACAATTCTCAGTTTAGCAATAATCTTTGGACTTCGTGAAGGCATTCTAAATTGTGATTGATCATACTAGAACGTAAATTTTCAACTTGTCGACATCTGCACGTGCTTTATTTGGTAAAATATTACGTGTAAAAACATAAAACCTATCCTAATAGAATTGCGTCAGACGACGAATAGAATAAATAAAATTAAATATAGGTACATGTGTTCATGTATTGCATCTGTGCTGTAACGTAAAAAAATATGCAAAAATATAACTCCAGTTATTATTTATCTGCACAAAATGAGAGCTGCTGATTTTAAGTTTGAACCAAAGGTCATTGATATAAATAACCATTGAAACATTAGTAACACTTTTACTCGACAGAGATAATTGATTCATCAGCGTACTAATAAATCTGCTAACTGCTAAAGTGTAATAATAAGTACTATAACTAATGAAATAAATAAATGATGTCATCTTTCAATTGACGACACTGTGTGAAACAAAACAGGGAGAAAAAAATAGCCCTTGCTGAGTTTCTTGCCGGTTCTTCTCAGTACAAGGTCTCCCGCCGTAGATTTACGAACCGATGGCGTAGCGTTTGACTTTCACAAGAGCTTGTAACAGCCTAGACTGAATAAATGAGTTTGAATTTGAATTTGAATAATATTATTAATGGGAGTCTGTGTGATTTTTCTTTACTCAAGTGTATAGGAACAAGTAGGTGAAATTTTTCGTAAAGAAGGCACAAAGGCAAGTTACATACATTGCGAGTGTGTGAGTGAGTTTTTTCTGCGTACGCGACAGGCTCACTCTAGTGGAGCCTGTCGCGTACGCAGAAAACCCTTTCTATTGGCGGCAACGGTCTACCTTGTATCGCAGAAATTTTAATGTCATATAATTATTGTGCATATCAACGGATGGCATAGATTTTATTTCGCAAATAATCACGTGGCATTAACTCCTTTAGCAGGCATTCAAATGCATAATTTTGTTATCTTGTATCATCTTTAAGCATAAATTTCATATTCACACTAAATTGAAGAACAGAACCATCGCATCGCAGAAAGATCACAGTGATAATCGAATTTTGGCATACAAATATTTAACTTTTCGTTGTTTTATTTATCTAATATCTTGGGGTTTGACTTATTCAGGTCACAACACTAACATAACCTTACCCACTGACCTCCAACACCGATTATACTTAGTAAAATTATGCAGAGTAAAATTGTACCAAATATAATTAAAATAAATTTCTGCGATTAATAAAATTTACGATCTTAATAGTATGCCATTGTGGATTCAGACATATAAACAGGCTAAACACCAGTGGCGTGGGGTGAAAAAATAAAAAGATAAAGCCGGAAAAAAACCGTGATAAACAAAACGTCATATCTTAACTTGTAAAAAAAACATGCAATAAATTACATACCTTATAATAGTGTGTTAGTTCACCTTTCCCAAAACTACGACGAAGTGTTAGGTATGGTGCTTGCGTTGCGCTGTATGCAGTTTTTTCATGCGACAGAACATGATTGCTGTACAGTTGTTAGTGTTCACCACCTTCATCATACATGACATCACTGGTATTATATGAACAATGCATGTCGAGTATGATAAAAGTGGCTTTAAAAAAAACCGTTTAAAGCACACGTCACTTACACGCGCATTATAAATAAATAAATAGAAAAATAAAGAACCAAAAATAAGTGAAACTTAACTTACCAGCACCATTATTGTATAATTGAACATCGTATTATAAAGATGAACATTGTTCAAGATGAGAATTAATAACGCTGTCGTATTTACTCAAATAAAATAATGTTTCAATATTGCCACGAGTGTCTGAATTTACGTTTTCACTATGCCCGCGGAAACGTAACACCTTTTTCCAAGAAGAACAACGGTGTATTTTATTAAGTTACGATAAAGCTCTACTTTTCGATTATGGGCTCCAAAATTATTGCCGAAAACAGCAGACATGGAAAGCAAAATAACTTAATTAATTTGCAACTAAAATTGTATTTATTATATATCGAACTGTGAAAATGATTGAAAAACCCATCCTTACGCCTATAATCAACTTTCATATCGGGACGTGCCCGTCCATGGTTAATGATATATTTTTTATTTTGGAACGATTGTTTTGAGAACGAAGTCAACTCATTTAATAGATAATCTGTAAGGCAACAATCTATTTTTACTAACACCGCCATTCCTACGTGAAGACAAGAAATAAAAAATAACAAATAAACCTTTACGATGAAACACAAGATTAAACACATAAATATAACACTTGGCAAGTAAAACTTCACTTATTTGGATTTTTATAAACTATATAGGTACCACAATCAATCTTATCAGAACTACAATAGATAAATTAGCATACGAATTCGTCCATGTGAATGCGCGCGAAATTATGACCTCAGATGACCTAATGGAGGCCATACACGTTAGGTTTGCATGATGGTTTTAACCGTGCATTCATAACCAACATGCTTAACCGAGTTACATGCACCGAAAACTGTACAGTTTTATCACATACACGTAAGGGCTTGCCTGTCGGTTATGCATGTTCGGCTAAAACCATCATGCAAAACCTAATGTGTATGGCCTCCATAACAGACCGCCGGTTTGACGCAGTGAGCGGTCGAAACCGGTGATTGGTCGAAAACTTTTCAAGCGAAACGAAACCTTAACACATGACAAATAAAGTTTGCAGGCTATCAAAAATCGGGTTATTAACTCTCTTATAGCTTCAAATGGTTGCATGTGGTAGTAATGTGATGTGTGCGTGAAGTGCTTACATTTTAATTATTTGAATTCCCAAAAAATAGAGCGAGTTCCCCAGCCTAGCCAGGACGTGGACCTGTTGTGCGTTTGCGCGATTTCAAATACATTGCGTATTTTTATATGTTTTTATACGTCAATTGTCGCTTGTGCTAGAATATATTAGAATGAATGTATTAATATTAGAATCGCCCAAGGGAAGCCGATAGGAATCGTGTTCTAAGGAGGCTTCGCCACTGCTAAACACTGAATATATTGTATCAAATTTCACTTCGCGTTTTGACAGGTTAAAAACTAGATGAACCGGTGTACTTCGTGGCACCTCTCCTAACGCTTAGAGCATATACCACGACATTAAAACTCCCTCCGCTAAAATGACTGAAAAATTTGATCGGTAATATAAAGCATTTCTGACAGGAATGTAGGTAGAATAGTTTATATTCGAAAACTGAAATTTTATTATTGACCCCGTTAAACCTTCTTTGGAGAACTTTGAGTTTTAGCGAGACAAACGAATCAAAATTGATTATTGTATATAAAAAAGATAATCGTTTAAAGAAAATTATGTGAAGAGTGTTATGCCAATTGATTTTCGGAGCAACAAAATTCGGGCAGATATAGGAGACCAGGCGGCAAAAATTGCTCACTTAAACTTACGTGTGATAAAACTAAATAAATACGAGCAAGTAGGTACGTGTGTATCAACGTGAGATATCTAATACCCCCCGAGTGGATATGAAACGAAATAAATACAGTTAGGTACATCGTGCGACCGCAACCTTACACCGGGTTAGCGGAGCATCTGGTGTCGTCTACGATATTTTATATTCCTTATCTACCTATGCGCAGTATCTATATATCATTAGATATGTACTTTATACAATGGCAAATGGACAGATATCTCCCTGCCGAGAGTAAAAGAAAAATATAGAAGACACCATTTAACTTTTGGATAGAGATAATAGAAGCACAGTGATTGAAAAAAGCGAGAAAATTTATATTTTATATCCCAGGTCCCAATCTATTTTACTTATAAATAGGTAGTATTGTAGAATAAAGTTATCACAGCGAGAAACCGTATCGCTGCAATTTTACTTTAGCTTAATTTGTGTAACGAATCTTGTTGTTAACAATATATTTAAGCAATTGAATACGACTTTATAAAGGTCATTAAAGATTTATTATTAAATTCAATAACACCTATTTTTTTAAATTATCAATAAAATTGCTGTTATATTTTTTCGACGGTGGAGAGTTAAAAACCATTATGGTTCTATGTACAATTGTCTCAATATTACCTACCTTAAGTTTTCTATGTTACTTGCACGCAGGAAAGTTGTAACTTAAGTAAGCCGTCTGTATAGACGGCTTACTTGTCGGCATCGTATGATGCGAGGCAGCTAAGTAGCACGTGGGGGTAAAATCCACCAATAGGATCACTGGTTTTTACTAGCCTGACTTAGTTCAGCAATCCTATTACTATTTTTTCCTTGAGATTAACTTAGCTATTGCTATAGCTATTGCTCCCACGTATTTGGTGGAAATAAAAAATAGTAATATGCAAACGATAAATAAATAAGCCGAAACGAGTATCAAAACTATTTATAACCAGTTAACTGTGTATGATCTTCTGATAAGGGGAGGAATCTGGGGGTCTGCTTTCTTTCTCCGAAACAAACTTTTGGTAAAGAAACAAAATTACATTTCGTCAATTCTGCCGTCCTCAAGCTAAAATGCGGCTAAGTGACATGTGGTCGATTTTTTAGTCTTATATTGCATTTTATACAGTTTTTAATTCTCTATCGATCTGTCTTTAACAAGTATGCGTATCTTTTATAGTTTAAGTCTAAAATCCGTCATACATGTGATGATTGGTTACAAAATAGCAATAAAGGGTTGGTTCTGTCATTTAGCCGCGTTTGAGGAAGGCAGAATTAGAGGTTATAATGAATCTGAATAATAAACTAGCAAAGTTCAAATGCCTTAAAGTTTCGATCTCTTGCGCAGCGAAGAATGGGGGCACATTTTTAGCAGAGGTTGTTTTCTTGTCGCGAGAGATTTATTGAGATTCGATAAATATTTCTGTTGGTCTGATTTAAAAATTGCATTTTTTTCATGGTTAATATACTTTAATGTACAAGCAAATCTTATTTGAGTTTTGCTATCAAGTATAAAGTTTATTTTTAAAGCCGTAAGCCGTATAAAAAATATAGTGACTGGGTACCGTGTTTGAACATTCTATTCGATTGTATTTTTAGAAACAAATGGTTGCAATGTAACCATGCATTGATGAAAATGTTAGAAAGTACTCAAATTAATTCAGCAAACACATTCACTGGCCGCTCACATCTGAGAATTGTTAAATACTTTCACAGATAACATATATTTTTATGGTAGTAACGCAAAACTTAGTTTTACCATGTTAACAGGCTTAGGTGTTTCGAATGGATTTGTGCTGGAAGATAACTATGGTCAGCTTTTTATTGACATCTTAAAATCTAAGACCAAATACAATTGATATAGGTAATTCTAGAGGTAAATGAAAGAACTGTTAAATTGCCAAAGTAGGTGTTTCACTCATACGCTAAAATATTACAATAAACATACCTAATTTGTTATATATACTATTTATACAAAAGATAAGAGAAAAATATCACGGTCAATTTTCTAAAAGATTATATAAGACAAATACAAAATAGAAACTTAGCAATTGAAAATATGAGCAAAGGCGGCAACAATATATGTAGTAAAGAACCCGAAACGTCAAGTATTTAATAGCTCGTTGAATAGTTATATTAATACTCGTTAAAAGTGGTTTTACTTTATAATGGAATAATAATGTAGCAGATAATTTTAATTCTCCGATTGATTACACCAAAGACTAATAAAAAAAACCACCTTATTAGTATAAAATTCATTTAGTAATTAAAAGTACTTAAGTTTATATTTTTACGTTAAAATGTAACCATAGATTATAATGTATTATAATGATTATCAAAGTTATATTGCAGTTATTTATAGTAAGTATTAGCAGAAAAAAAACTTTATGATTTAGTACTTTAAGAAAACCTTTATGTACAATGAACTGGTTCTCATAAAAATATAATCCCGGAATTGTCATTGATGTTTATTTAATGTTCGGAACAAATCGTAACGCCTTTCCCACACCTTGGCCACTCATGGCTTCCACCTCAGAGTTTATTGTATTGAGTGGTTTAAATCATAAACAAATACGTGTGGTCGCCGATTAACAGGTCATAATATTTATACGGAACATAATAAATCGTTTGTAGTACATGTTAATGTAAACAATATTGCATATAATGTTAGCTATGTATGTTAAGACAATGAGGTTGAAGATTTTCGTTTTTAGGGTTCCGTACCTCAAAGAAAAGAGGATCCCTTGCAAGATCGTTTCCGTCTGTCTGTCTTGTTCTCAGGAACGCGTGTATCAAGCGAAGTATCAAGATCGTTTTAGGCCAGTGAAAAAATCTAACTTCAGAGTTAACGCTCCTTTTATGCCGCATATTTTGACGATTGATGCAAGGGTATCATGACCTACGAGTAGGTATAGGTATAACTTCCTCTATACCTATAATTAAAAGATTTGCCAAGAAGCAATATTTTGTAACACGAGTGAAACAGAGACAAAAATACGGGGAAAATCCACGATATTTGCGTCATCAACGAATTATCTAACTACTCAAACTGTCTTTTGTTCTAGTTCCTCTGACTTGACCGATTTTTTTATTAAATTTTAAGTACGAAGTCTACATTTTAAGAAAGTAGATTGTAATTAATCAATTATCAGGTATTACTGTGGCATAGTCAACTGAGAAATTGTGACTAACTAAACACCAATTCACGTTTTAAACCTTTATTATGAGAAGACTTCTTAAGCTCCAACCTCCGGAATTAATCGCCTCTTTAAATGATGATGAAATAATATAATATAGAATTATATCGAGCTTCTCTCAACGGTTTTCCCTCTTAGCTATATTATGACGATCTTGAAAAGACGGGTAAATCTTTTCCTTCAGAGCCGGTAACGCATGGGTGAAGTCACAGAACACAGAACCGATGTCGCCGGCTCGCCCCCACTACACTTCAAATTAATAGATAATAGCCAATCAAACGACGCGACATCAAACAATCGAACCATTCAGCGCTCATACCCGAGACCAGCGACGCAATCCGAACCAAGTTTTGGTCAAGTTATGAGCATTTGCTCACACATAACTGTGACCCGGCCACAAGGCCCTTCTAACCTCTTTCTGCGTTCTGTGGGTGGAGTGGTACCCTTGGTGCTGTAAATGTCCATGGGCGGTAGTAACCACTTACCATCAAGTGGACTGCTTGCTCGTTGCCTGCATAAACACAAAGAACAAAAAAATGGTTTGGTTGTATTAATAATATTACATACAACCTAAATTTATCTTAAAGGGCTCTAGAATTGACCACGCCGAAATTGTCATTGTCATCTTGATTTTAATGAGATTACTGAATATTTGAAGGAAACAAATTTTTCCATTTTCTGTATAGGGATACCTGGCGAGCGTTCTTTCTCATAAACGTTTGTTATAAAATTGTTAACCTTATTATAGTTCAGAGCGATATTAATATGTTATGTAATCTTACATTCCATATATTTTGTTAAATTACTGGTATATATTATATGAAAATTATTTATGGCTCATATTTATAACACAATACACAACGACATATTTTTAAAATTTACGCTTTGCCAGTAAGTACGTCTCAAACATAAAATAGTGTAATTCCTGTTTACATAAGAATGTTGTTTGTTTTGTGTGTAAATCAAAGGTCGTTTAAAAACTGCAAATCCAACATAATTGTCGCAATACAAATTATTGCTGATCATTAACAGTTCAATGGTCATGTTTACATATTTAATTAAATACAATATATCAGGTAGGTACTCAAACTTCCATTAAAAGAATTTATACTAGTACCATCGCAAGAATTTATTCTAATTTTATCACTATTGGTGTATTAAAAAAAAGGGGGAAATTTAGATTTTTATAGGGGATACGTCTATCCAATACTAGTAATTTACATATGAATATGTCAAATTAAATATTTTAATGAGGAGAAGCTAACCGGGATAATTTAAATAAAATAAGAATACAGACTTCACTCCACTCCAAGTAAATGTAAATGTCAAAGACAAATAAATGTGTGAAGACAACGTCTGACCACGTCTGACCGCAGAGGTCGTCAATGGCCATTAGAGACTTATACGACAACTACTTTCCTTTCTTGAACTGTGTTCTAGGCTTTTTTACGAGGCGATATCAAAAGTGAAATTGTAATTAAATAAAGCTGCAAAGAACTACATATTTACGAAGAATAAATCTATACCTCCCTCATCTGACTTGACTTCATAAATAAAAGAATGTCGGGACCAGTAAAACCAATTGACTCGAAGTTTGCTAAAACGTATATTATGTATCTGCTATTAAGGAAACGATCGAGAATGGTTGGAGGGATTTTCTGCTCGAATTGGGTCGCCCGTCTGGGGAATTAACCTCCACCTTGCAGAAAACTGCCGCCAAATAACATTGTTCTTGAGTGTAATTTGTGTTTCAGTGTTTTTGTTTTCAAGAATGAAATGGCTCCTCTAATTCTGACGTGGAGGAGAAGTGTACGTTGTTACTTTTTTAACAAAAAAGTAACCTGCAATTGTAATGGGCAAATGAACAACCAACGGAACTCGTGAATATAGGTCCTGTAAAGGTTAACGTTGATGTATTTTTTTCATGAAACATCTACGTAGGTAGGCATATTAGCATTGTCAGCGCATTCGCATGTGTATGTAGATCGCTTCCCACGCCCGTTCTGGGTGTGCCATCATAATTGAGAACACTCGTATGGATATTTAAATTGCTGAACTGTTAGGACGCATTCTGTGAACGATCTTTGACAATTTGTTTTCCATCAGCTTTGTTCGTGTTAACAGTTCCAACTGTATTTGAATTATTGACATTTTGCTTTTTAATATGTTATTCATGTAATATTGCACACCTTAAATTTTAAATTGGTGAATCAGATCAACCACTTCAGAATCTTATTCTGCTATCATCAAAGTTATTTCATAATTAGCAAGGACAAATATAATAAGTACCTACCTTGCCGGTTTTTTTCTGAACAAGGGCTCATATAGAGTACCGTCACTTTTTGACTTTCTCAAGTGACAACTGAGACTACATAAATTGATTTGTCTATTTTGTGAAAAGTGTCCCTAGCACGAACCATTATCGAATTCGAATAGTTTGCAAACCGAAATGTCAATGTCAAATTTTGTATGGAAACTTGAACAGCAGCGCCACAAAGTACGTAACGAGAACTTAAAATCAATACACATTTGACAATGACATTTCGGACTCGCAAACTATCCGAATTCTATAATTTATGAAAGTATCTTGAGTTGGTTTACTATTAGGGGCCGTTTTGTATTGTACCTGAATAGGTTTTGTCCATTTCAGATACTTGAAATTGTTATGGAATAGTTACGTATATTGTACGGGACGCCGGGCTGTCGCAGTAGCGGACAGTTACCGACTCGTACTGAGGGGTGGAGGAAGTTACACGCAGGAGTCTTGACTGTAGTGGACTGTAGTTTCGGCGAATAAAACCCCTGGTGTTCGGTATTGAAGAAATCGGTGGGCGCTGATAATGGATGGCCGGTGAGAGGAGGCTGATGTTGTCCAGAGTGAACCGCTTGATGGTTTCTTCCTGTTCCTTATGTTAGGAGCGCCTGTCGCTGAATGCATGTCGGAGCATGTTCCGACTCGAATTTTATATGCTAGGACTGAGCTGGCCAGCGATCCATTACCTCACCCACGCTATACTTTATTTTTCATTTTCTCAAAAATTACATTAGTGCGATCTTAAACTAATTGTATATACATCGGGCATACATATAGGCATATTTTTAACACAGTTATGTGTCCGTAAGCATGATATTTTAGGTGTGGCGCGCAAAAAATAGGTCTCCGCAATATTTATACTTTCCCCCTCCATAGGGCTTCGCCCTGCCACGGGGCTTCGCTGCCCCACCCGCGCGCTCCGGGCGCGCCGGGTGGGGAGCGCAACATGTCTCAGAAAACGGTTCTATACAAACAGATTTTGTCTCCTACACGGTAAATTTTTACATTTATTGATGAGATACCTAGTTATTTACGTAGCCCTACGCGTTATCTACCTAATACAACAAGTTTCTTACAAGAATATCAACAAACAACAGCTCTGCGGCCCTATAAAGTTTACAAATTAAAAAGTCTTAAAAAACCTACTTATATTCACTTAATGCCTAACTATCATATACCATTTTACAGAAGAAGTAAAAACACACAAAATAACATCATTATTATAACAATTATACCTATATCCTATTGACTATTCGTAAAAAACTATTCCCAATATTTTCCTTAATTACGCTTAAACTACTAACACGATTCATACAAAACTTTGATATATTATTCCTATAACTACCTACTTTCTAATAAGACATAAAATAAATCAATCAAAACATAAAACATATTATTATCGAAAACTATCAACTCAGGCAAAATCCTATAAGATGTGAGACAAGGACAACCTATCGTCTCTGTCCCTCCTATAGGTCGGAACTATCAGTATTCTAACTAGTTTCCCCGCGCCACCGCTTGGCGTCGTGGCGATCGTTTAGATAAAGTCTTATAAGATTGTTAGAGAGAACGGGGCGGAATATCGCTCTGAACTATCAATTTTACAACGGTTTACTATGGGCAGAGTTATCTATTATTGCGATATCCGACTCATTCTAATAAGACAACAAGGGAATGATATTTTTAATGCGTATACAACCGATACATGTGAAATTATAGATACATTTTATACATCAATCTCATATTGTCGTAAGTTCATTTTCTCTCGCTTCGGTCGTCGCGTACATATATTCTTTTACTCTTTCTCAAAGTCCGTTGATTGTGGTTTTGTAATCTCCCTGCGGATCAATATCCGGTAGGCAAAAATAGAGAACGGACTTTTCTGTATTTAAGGCATTCTTTCACTACTGGCACAACTAGTAATTTAGAGACCAGTGAGTTTCTATACAGTATCTGAAGTGTTTATATGTACATATATTGTTTACTTCACTACTCATAACCCGTAGGAAACTAGCCGAGGAATTCCTCAATGTTGTAAAAGTGACAATAGCTCAGCTAAGCTGGTAATGAAATAATATTTCAACTTTCCACTTTCTCCCCGCAGCCGGCGAGACGTGTATTGTTCCGGTGGAGGTTTTATTACACTAAAATATCTATGTTTGGTTCTCAGAGGCACTTTTTATTATCAATTTCCATCTCTGTTATGCTTTCTTTGCGTAAGATAATGTTAAACTGTTACGACGTACAAAACTTGATTGTTGCATTATTCCTCGTTTCATTGGCATCACGTCTACTTTTATATATGAACTAACATCCTTCATTTTTCTTAACTTTATTTTTTTCTCACTTTGGTTCATAAGCTACGTTTTCTTTGTATGCATGATTCTTTTACTAAAAACAAAATCAAGAAACATACTTATACATAACTTCAATATTAATTATGGGATAAGTTAGCAAACTTATATAATATATTTAACAAGTATCCATAGATGAATGTTTGGTTTCCCTGCGGTCGATCGAAGGGAGATTAATCATTCATCAAAGCAAGTGTCCCAAATATATAATTTACTTATGCTATTTAGTATGCATCAAAAGAGATGCATTTACTTATTGGCTACTATTATACTCAGTGAATCATTAGCTACTACGACTATATCACAATAAACATTAGCAGATCCAGTTTCTTAGCTCATTCAAATCTATTTTCACGCATTTCGTTCGCCCTTGTTTTGCAATTAGTTTTATAACGGGCTGGCGTTTGACTTGGTATGACGCATAACATTAATTTGTTATCATAGTGTGGCACTAATGTACTATAATATGATTATTCGTAGTTTTTGATCTAGGTATATTGTCCATTAGTTTATGATTTTCTCTCAGATATTATACGTTTTATTTACGTTGTTCAATAAATCAAATGTGTTTGAAGTAACATGCAAATTTTAATTATTATTGAATCTGATCGTTTTGGAGCATGCTCCTAATGAGATTGTACTGTACGTGGAGGTATTATTTGTTTCTATTCAAAAGCAAATTTTTCATAAAATGTCTTGCCGTTATTAAATTCTCTTTATCATTGTCAAGTGTCTTACGTCGTTAGTTAAGTGCTTAAAAAACTGCAACGTGACAATGAAACGCTTTTAAAACACAATTAGGAACACTTGACGGAGTTAATTCCCACGAACTCCACACTTTTTGGAATCAGGTATTGAACTTAAAGTGGATATCGAGAGTAGATTTCAATTGTCGATATGACCTTGAAGGTTTGGTCTTTAGGAAACCATTCATGGGTTTACTTTTTTCATCATATATTGCGGATGAGAGATAAGATCTGCTTGTTGTACCTATTATTACCCATTTAGCCAGTAACATTATTTAAGATTCAATATATATAAAATATATTCTTTGAGATATGATTAAATTTGAGTATTAGATATTATTGATGACTTATTTTTATTTTCTGTGATAGTATTAGTCCCCCTAGCATGAGCAGGGCGATATGGTATATAGCTCGTTTTTATCATATTCAATTGTCAGATTATTATTTAGTTTGACAGTTAGATGCGATAAATAACCTGATACAGTGTAAAACTTAACTTAACAAAATCTGTGTTTTTATTGGAAGTGTTTTCATTATTTCTTAATTAGTAGGTGTATTTCCTGGTAGGTGCAATATGACGAGTTAATCAGCACCTTGTCCAGCCAGCCATTGTCATCGGCCAACCGAGACCGTGTTTACACGGAAACATGCTGTTGCATTTTTATTTATTTTCTGACGAAATGTCTGTCTGTGTCGAGTTGACATAACATCAATCGTCATTTTAAGCTATTGGAGGCATAGTGCATTATCAGGAGGAGTTTGATGGCGCAGCTGTTAATTTGTTAGGTCTGCGATCGTGACGTGCCTTTAAATGTCAAGCAAAATTTTTGTTTATATTTATTTGTAGATGGTGCAAATATTCAAAACAGATGAATTTTAAGTATGAATAGTAACGGTTGTATAAACTTAATTAAATGTTGTATGCAGTTAAATGCTGAAAGTAAAAATATATACTATATGTGTGACCATCCAACCATTATTAAGGTAGGTAAAGACAGCGAGACTGGTACCGTAGTGGAACTTAATTCGGCAATAGATAGGTCATTCCCAAATTTTACATAATATAGTCCAGTCAGCGATATAGAAACTTTCTCAGAGGTTTAAGAATAATTTTACAAAGGTAAAGCTCTCAGACTAAACAGACAGACATTTTTTTAGGGGCAACTTGACTTGTATGTTTCATTATATCCAATAAAAAAGTTGCACTACATCTTTTCTATCTTCAGTTTAATTAAAATGCTTTGTTAAATAAATAATTAAACAATTAACTTCAATATAATGCATGAGTATTGACGTCAGTGTTCAGTATCTTAAGACTTGTTACGTCAAATTTATTGTTTATGTAAACCTGTAAACCCTTCATATTTTTAAAGGATAGTTTTAAAATTAACTTTTAGCTAAACTAATCACATCACAATTGTTGACAGTTGGCAGTATTAAATAGAAATCTTTTTTTTTAATTTAAATCTAAAGAAAACATAACTAGAAAAAAATCCACTCGGACCAGGCAGCAGAAGGGATTCGAATCCGCACCCTTCGCTATCCGGGCGAATGCACTGACCAATTATGCTACCGCGGCCCTGATGGCCGTGTCGAAATTCTTCTAGCCATTCTTAATTTATTAACATAAATACTTTTACGAATATTGCTGCTGCTACTATAATTACGCTGAGAAAACGACAAGATAGGTGAGGGACTCTCAGGAGAATTGTTATGTCCGCCTCAATCGAGGTGCAATAGCGGCTATTAGGATTTATACAGCAGTTCGGTCTCTGGGGCTATGCAATTTGTGCGTATCTTTTATCTACTAAGACTACTATCTAATAAGACAGAATAAGAAAACTTTCTTTCTTATGTGTCCGCAAAAATCGCTTTCTAAAATCATGAAGCTTATTAATAGCAAGTTTATAGAAATTTTGCGTATCTCTTTTCTCCTTACCTGACCTTATATTCAAATTTAAAACCATTCCATTTACTTCTACCAATCACGGATATATCATATCATTACATTAAATAAATAATATCGATATATTTAATTAAGCATTTGGTTTTATTAAACTGAATGAAACTATAAGTTTACATCTCTTATCAATTGTTTTAGACGTTAACTCCACGACTTCACACTATAATTATGAATAGGATAGAATGAGAATAATGTACCGTAATACCACGCCAGATTATCGAGACTGTTTTTCTCCAATTAGTATTTAAGTTAACCTTATCTTCATCAAATAAACTAGTAATAATGACACTGAAAAACTTTACATATCGTGATATACTGATTTAAAAGAAATAATTTATTAATTAATATAGACAAAACTCATGCTATGACATTTTGAAATAGACCTAGAACTCCCGTATCAATCGCGGTTGAGCATTGTGGAAAGAGCGTTAAGGAAGTGGACTTAATTAAGTTTTTAGGTATAACTGTTGATTGTAACCTTAACTGGAAAGCGCATATTGAGAGTGTTTGTGTTAAACTCAGTAAATTCTCCTATTTTCTATACATGGTCGGTAAGGTGGTTCATATATCAACAGTATTAATAGCGTATCATGCGAATGTAGCATCTACGTGACGGTATGGACTGATACTTTGGGGGAACTCAGTTGACAAAGAATATGCATTTAAAGCTCAAAGAAAAATGTATAAGGGCTATTTATAAAATAAAACAAAGTGACAGTTGTAAACCGCATTTTATATCTTTAAAACTTTTGACATTGTCGTGTATTTACATATATGAAATTGCTGTTTTTGTTAGAGCAAATTTACACTTTTATGTTACTTTTAATAAGAATAGAAACCAGACTTTGTTTACCATCTAACAAGACATGGCTTATGAATAATAGTGTACTTTGTATGGCACCTCAGGTATACAAAAAATTGTCCACTCCAATCCAATCCAAAGTCCAATCCACTTGAAATTAGAAAAGCTGAAAGCTCCAATATATTTTGTTCCAAATTAAAGAATGTATTACTTAAAAAGGCGTATTATAGTATTAAGGAATTTTTAGAGGATAAATCTTTGTAAATGGATGTACCTATTTGTTTATTTTACTTTGCATGCCTTGTGGTGAAATATAGAATAAGCTTCTAACGTTTTATAATTTAACACCTTGGTATCACCTGTATTTGCAAATAAATAATTGATTGATTGATTGATAATACTTTTGACGGCACTAATTTTCATTACAAAATAATTTACAATTAACATATACCTAGTTAACAAATTATTTGTAATTAATTGCAAAAGTATAAGGAACACATTACGTAATTTAGTACTAGAGTAGTTTTATTCCTAATTGAAAAGAAAAAAGTGTGTACCAACCTTTTTTTACACAAGCGTTATTTATAAATTCATCACGGGTTTGGTGTAGTGGGAGCTTAATTGAATAACTCCACTTGGGGTTGGGACATTATGTTACTCTAATGAGGGGATCATCCGTCAGGGGCAGTTGATTAGCGCTTACGGTCAGGAAATATTCTGAATGTTACTTGTTGGCTAACCTTCATTTAGTAAAACATTATTAAGAATTATAACTTTTGTTAAGAAAACAAGCTACGCGAAAACTTCAACTTGACTGGTAACAAGTTTGTTTAAGTTATAAAGTCAAACTTTTAAACGATCCTTTGTTCCCTTGCAGAGTTTAATATTATAAATAGAGGTTTCTGTAAAGCTCATTGTAACAAAATCGATAATCGAGTTTGTCCTGCAATGTAAATCCGTTCAAATCACATTAGTGCTCGACATTTGACGTCATCTAGACGAGCCGTTGCCGTTTGTTGGCGCAAACAATTCATTTTGTTTATCAACCTCTGTTATCTATGGTGAAACAATTAGTCAGTTTTTCATACCTGCCAGTGCGAACGTGTGTTCTGCTTTTGAAAAACGTTGGAGTTCCATACTTGATTTGAAATCGAAATGGGAATTCGAATGAATAATGTTTCTTTTTGTCAATAGTGCAACCTTTTTGTTTTCATTCATAATATTTTTTTTATAAAATTAACGTGATGTGTTCAAGAAAATTGTGAATTGTGTAATAGTGATTTATTTTGTGCGAGGTGGGCGTATTCGCAGCGTAGGTGCTTGTTTTTATTACATTAATTTAGAAATATAAAATATATTTACGTAGATGCCTACATATTTTCGAATTTGATTATGTTTTTGCTTAATTTCGGATCAGAATGGATCTAAAATTGAAATTTTGTAAATTGATGAGAGAAATGAGTGGAGTTTTATATTAAAAGGTGATGTGTAATATAAAATAAGGGGGAATCCTTATATTATCACCCATAATGCATTTCCTTAACATTGTTAGATAGCTACGTAATCAAAAGCCTGTTGCTTTAAGGACGACTTGCAACTTCTTCATATCAAAAAGTAAAATCCAATTTCAGATTATCAAAGAAATACTATAATCTTTCTCAAATACCTAGAGAGAAATAATGAAGTACGTTGTTATTTCAATTTTAATACGAAAGATTCCAGAAGTTTTATAGATTATGAATAATTAAATTTCTTATACGTTTACTTTATTTGTAAACTGAAATATAAAAATTTAATAGCAAGCGAAATAAAAATAAGGCTTGATACTTATTTCTTAAAGCCTACAAGTTTGTCTATAGGAATAGAAGGACGAAAATCAACATTCTAGATCTAATCCATAAAGAACGCTGGGCTAGCGATGTTTATTATGTACACATTATCCTTAAATACCTGTTCAAGGAAACTGCGAATGCTTGGTTAGCGGTAGACATAATGAAAATATGCTTGGCTTCCCTTGGGATCCAATTAGTGGGCATATAAATCTAATTACTCTACTTTATGACCTCTAAAATGAATTTCATAATTGACTTTAATAATGTTCATAATCGATAACTAAAATACGTGGGAATGTTGCATTAAATTTTTAGTCACGTTTGTGATTCATTAGACTTGAGTTTCAGATAACATTTTTAGAAAAGAGTCCATTGAGTGAATAACTAAATACGCGCACTTATACTTACTATACTCACTGAAATCAGCTGATAACGTGTAAAAAAACAGAGATATGAGTTTTTTTCTTTCCTTTTCATTGAGAGGTGTGCACGGAAGTCGCGTCACGCTTGTGACCTAATGTTCCGTTTCCGGTTGAACATGAATCGTACATTTTAGCCCAAAATATCCGTAACCATTTCAACTCATCACAGTTAGTATTCGTATGTAATGCCTAATTTTTTTTAGCTTAATTAAATTAATGATTTTGCAGCCGAAATAATAGTATAGAGAAAATGAAAATTCAATACTTCATATTATTATGGCGTATTGGTTGTCAGGATTTTTCCCAATATTCTACAAAAACAGTCATTCCTTAATCTCTTAGATTTCTTGGGAAATTAGGAACGATTCCATATTTTTGGAAACTAAAACCAAATTGAGTAAAATTTATGTCATGTTGAAACGAAAACTTGATATTGATACAAACTTACAATATTGAAGTTTATCAATCGTCTCTGGCAAAATAGTAGCAAGTATTTCAACGTGTCATATCCACGCATTAAGACCAGATTAGAGTATTTTCTTAAAGTTTACATTGGTGTCGATTATGGCGTGATTCTCTAAACTTAAAACTAAAGGAGATTGCTCAGCTTCCTAAAGACCAATAATCATGAAAAATTGTTTCCCAGATTCGAAATTATATATAAATTACTGTAGAAACGAATATTATTGACGGACACCCCTGAGAAGTTCTATAAACCATATACACTGAACATATTAAAATAATAAAAAACAAATAAGTTACATAGTAAACTAGGGAAATCAAGCCAAGTTCCGAAATTATGGATTAGATTCAGGTATATAGAGCATGTAGATTAACAGATAGTTGCCTGTTTTTAAAGTTAATGCATAAGAGTAACTTTTAAAATCAGGTGTCATCTATGCATTTCCGGTTATAATAAGGTACTCTGTGACAGAAACTGTGTGATGATTGTGAATGAGCCACAGATTAGAGAGAATTCTTAAACTCTTGTTAACCAAAGAAAGCTAAGAGATTTAGGTTCTATAGCCATATATTCAGTAGCTTCATTATTTTTGTTATGTTTTTAATACAACCATATTTTAGATTTTTAGTGTATCACACCTTATAATTTTATTTATTTATTAATTTATAGTCAGGCAACGTAGGCCCATAGATTATTACCTTAAAGTCTAACATATATACAGATTATAATGTGTTTATGGAGGTGTTTGGCGAAAAATGTATGGCAATAGACTTTATGATGTCGCCTACTGTCTATAATAAATGTCTGAGCACATTTGCATGTGGTGAAAATGATAATATAGTTGTGGATATTAATACCACAGTGTAATAAAAAATGATTTATTTTATCGATCTTTACGGAATAGATTTATTTTTATGTTATATAAACAACTTCGATCAGTCTTTGGCTGAATGTTACTACACCCATAGCCATTGAAATGATTCGTATGTTTTCCAAACCGGTAAAATTAAAAGTCCTTTTTAAAGTAAATATATTATACAAAGGTGTCCGTTGAAATCTAATGACTGTAAATTAAATTATAAATTACGCCAAGATAATTCTTCACGGTAATCCGTGTATGTCAATATTTTTTTCATCCCACCACCTCGGAAAGTGTAATTTTGCGCTTCGAAATCTGGCTGGAAAATTCTATTTTATTCGCTTGAGCGGCAAAGTAGATTTGAATTTAGAACATCACATATAATGAGTACTCAATATAATTGTAAATTCAAAACGTCATTAAACCTATTTAATGTAACCTCTATGGTGCCAAATTTATGATTAGAACTTTTTAAATTGTGAAAAAATTTAAATTTGGAACCTTCTTGGTTTCTTTGTTTTATTTGCGTGCTTCGCGCCATTCTAGTTTTTCACGTTTTATTGCTTAAATATTTTGTCATTATAAATTGTTTTCTTTTTCATTTTGTCATTTCCTCGCTGAGGTGGGATGAAAAGTTACGTATTGCACTCGAGTGGAAAGATTTTTCACCTTGTGCTCGTTTGTTTCCCTCGCTGACGCTCAGGATTCTAATTTAGAATCACTCGCTGCGCTCGTGATTCAACTTTAGAATCCTTCGCTTGCTCGGTCATCCAAATCGAGCACGCGGTTAAAAAGGAACTTTCCACTCTTGTATAATAAATAACTATTGTGCATTTGGGCCAATTTGAGCAAATCTCCTTTAACATCAGTTTCTCCTTTTTATTCTGTATAGAAAATGAAAAGGATGCATTGTTGTCAAATTTAAGTTTAGCTTTAAAGAATCATCCCAGAATTGACATCATTATCTGTCTAAATTTGAGTAGGCTATTTTCCCACATGCTTTTCTTTCGATTTTTAAATTTCTATTGTAGTTACTGATGATGATGATGATGATTGAATACAATTAAGTTAAGCACATCCGTGACGAGAGCTGTCAATGGTGGAAGATGGCGGAATATCAAACCATAGGACTATGGGCAAATCACTCCCAGCTCCGCCAACAATGTAATTAGTATGATTCGATAGATCTATGAAAAACTAGTCTTTTTTATTATGACACCGTAAAAAAATATCCTGGTAGTCAAAAGATATGACACCGTAAAAATATCCTGGTAGTCAAAAGATATGACACATGGGCATATTTAAGTAGCTTAATAAATTCATTTTATTACCTTCCTTTACCATGCAAACCTTCATTTTATATTATTAGTAACCATAATGATATGCCATATCGTACTATACAACTAGATATACGATAAAGCCTGCCGTCCATCCTGCGGTTGCACTTATTGAGACACCTCAAAACGATTTACAGGGGTTGAAGGACTTGCAGTTGCAAATAGTCGACTCGTCTTACTTCGTTGTGATTGTGCGCTCCCTGTTACTTAATTGATTTTTATCTAACACGCTTTGGACATTGGAACACGATTATCGGTTTTGACAATTAGTATGGATGAACTTGAATCATGTTTTTTCCGAAGCGTGGGTGTTTGTGTAATTTGTGGTCGCTCCGTTTTACATAGAAGACAATTTACTATAACGAACCATAATGTTTGAAAAAACCCCAACCCATGCGGGGACTTTTGGATTTACTCTAGCGCGGCAGAATAACATAACCTTGCACCTTGTGAAGTACTCCCATAATATCTGAGCACCCTATGTAGGGTCGAACTAACTAAATAAATTAATTCCCTTGTTTCATTAATGTTCATTCATTATAGTACTTGTTCCCATTTAACTCAAAATAATTAAAGACCCCCCGGATGGAATTTGATGCGCTTTGGCACAGATGATCATGACTATAATACCTTTCAAACAAATGTAGTTTAAGCCGTGGCGGACGTGGGTGTAGCGTCCATACATTTTTGCCCAATGACCTTTATTTGAAAATTTATTTTCTATTTTTTTTTGTTTTTTCATTATTTCAATAGATATTCTGCTATTCGGGACGGCGACAAACCCAGAAAAAACGGATCTCATAAAAATCGGTCCAACCGTTCTTCAGTTAGGTATATACAGGGCGTCCCACGGCTACCTCACACGGAGGGAAAGTATATTAAATATTGAAGATAGGACATTTTACTGAAAGAAGACATCATTTTATTTTTAATAATAACTAGAACTGCAATCACTGATTTTTGAAAAATCGCCTGCTACAACTAGGAATCAAACTCGTGAAATTTAAAAAAAAATATATAACATATTTTATGATAAGCATCGCAAGGGTTAATCATAAAGATTAATTTTTGCTCAATAACATAGCATTTTAAACGAAAGAAAAGTAATTTAATTTAACATTTTATTTAAAACTATTGAACACAAACTAATTTAAAATCGGATACGCCTCAAAGTAAGTTAAAATGTTGAGTTCATCATCATTGACGTTTATCATCCGCTGCTGTGGTTCTGTAAGCGCATATCAAAACGTCATAAATTTCTTAAAGTATCCACTAACCTTTTAAACACATATCGAGAAGTTACGTACCTCTACCAGGGTATCATTCACAGTACCACCGCAAAGCTAATATGTCATTGTGGTACATTAAGTAAGCTTCCATTAAATCCATTTTATTTTGATACCCCATGGTAAGTAAATTAACAAAAAATTGGAAAAATACGAAAATGAAACTTACAAAAAACAAAAGAACAGACGCTTGAAAATTTATGTGTTCCATTTTTAAATAACTATTTTTACAAATTTCAGCCAGTCGCATTGTAACTGAGTTCAAAAAGAAATGCATACGTACTACAGTTTGTGTATCCCTTTATTGTTTTTATCACGTAATAACACATTCCTTTCATTTAAAATGCTATGTTATTTAGCAAAAAATAATCCTTATGATTAACCCTTTCGATGGTTATCATAAAATATATTGTGTTTATTTTTTCGAAATTTCACGAGTTTGATTCCCAGTTGTAGCAGGCGATTTTAAAAAATCTGTGAATGCTGTTATATTACTATTAAAAATAAAACGATGTCTTCTTTCAGTAAAATATCCTACCTTCAATATTTAATATACTTTCCCTCCGTGTGAGGTAGCCGTGGGACGCCCTGTATAAGTGGCGTAACTAACACGACTTTGTTTTATATGTATTTAAAGTTATTATGCAATCCATAGATACATTATTGGTCTCCTTGCAGGTCGACGGGAGACCAATCACTTATTTAAGATACAATCGTTTGTAATATTATGTAGGTGGGTAGGTATTCACTTTTAATTGCTGTATACATTCCAGTCTGCATAAAGTATCCACTACTTTAAATTATGTATACATACTTATCTTATTACTATAAAAAAGTCATACGTTCAACACGAGTTTAAGAAAAAAAACATACAAATTTTGCCTAAACATGGCTTAAAATAGTGTCTAACTTTTTTGTAGCACAACCGTATTTGTTCATTAATATTAGTCTATATTTATTATACCTATGTTCTATTTTTCTTACGTTGTGCATTATAATAAAAAATATTTAAATTGTTTCGAAAAATAAATAATATCTTTATAAAAGAAAAAAAAAACAATTAAAAAATAACCGAGCTCAGGATCGAACCACCTATCATTTGGTGTTGATTCCAAGACCGTTACCATTCGGCTATCTGTCTCTTGCAGACAGTTACAAAATTACGGATACCTTGTGTCAAATACTGTTAAATTTTCGTTTCAACGAGTTTCAAATCACAACGATGCTAAAGAAGCCTTTAATTAAAAAAAAAAACGAGAAAATGATTTTAGTTACTCACAATTGAATATTTATTTCTTTGAACAAAGTTTATAGAATTCATAGAAAAAGAGTCATAACCTAAATGTTAAAGAGCGTTTGTTTAGTTGTCGATTTTAAACGCTTTCTATTCAGTCTAGATTTTTTGTTCTAATCTAGAATACAAGGTTAAGACCAAATGTGAAACCGTTTTGGAACGTGGATGCACATTCATACATATGAGCAAAATCAGTATTATATGGTACATTTGAATACTAAAATCATCCAAAGCAATATAATTATTTTGACTGTTTTAACTATCCAATCACAAAAAAACATTTTTGTAATTTATTAATTGCTCATTAAACTTTTATAACTTCCAAATGATATTTTTCGTGTTATGGAAATGAGCACATATATATTTATATCTCAAGAACATTTTACTGGAATAAAATTAGCTAGGCTAGGTGTCATGTTATAATAATGCCTTTTTTATGGCTTGCATTTTTGTACATTAAATAAGTTAAAGTCAAATAAAATGTTAATTATTTATTAATAATTAACATGTCATCGCCATAGCTAACCCATAACTAAATTACTCTGCATCCTTACATTATTATTATGTTGTGGAGCAAGCTAGGTTTTGTAAACCGCACAATTTTACCAGTGCGCGCGACTATTACACGAGTTGCTAGCTGATTTAATCAGCCACCAAGTGACTATCTGCTTTCACCGCTATTTTAATTGCAGTTAAGTAGGTACTATTTTGTGACTCATGAGCGGAACTTGTGCAGAAAATAATATAACTACTTCCCTACGGAAAGGATCCATTCTCTTCTCCATAAAACTCTGCCCGATCTTGTACCTCAAGTATTATTATGCATTTATGTGTAGAAAAATACACTGAATATACTAAAAAATAAATGGAAATTATCCACTTCTACCACATAAAAATGACGTTTGAACATTTAAGTAAATGGCAACAATGAGAATATATTATTCATCATCATCATCATGCATGCAGCATCTTTGAATTAATAAAAATAAGTTACGGAGATCTAAATTGTGAATTTGCTCCAGTAGTTTCTGAGTTAAATCGTTACGAACAAACATACAAATCTTTTCTCTCTTTTTATTTATTATACAAATTCAATATTGTGTATATAAATATTTCTCATTTTCAGTATATGACACTATAGTTCTTTAAAGATAAAAATGTAGAGGAAATTACAATAATGGCACCTCAAACCTTATCAGTACATCACAAAGCTTTCTTACTCATCACGAAACCGCGACAAAACAAAAGAATCACTTCATTATTTTCTTCACCGTATCGCAGGCAGGGGTGACTTGCACGACCGATGTGGCGGGGCAGCTACGAAAGCATTATTAACCCTCCATGAATTCCCGTGGTAAGCGGCAAATAAAATTTGGAGCGGCTCGGAAACATGGGAAATTGGCTCCTTTCATATTTGCACGGTTTCGTCGTTTTACGGTTACCAATATCCGCAGTTCGGCCGCTTTTGTGTGCGCCCCGTTATGAAAGAAATTTTATTATAACTTTTCAAATGTTTTTTTTATTAGGCTTATACATATAAACCGAATAAAAGATGCATTTTTGTTGTTTATTCTCTATTATCTGTCTTGCTAGGATGTTATTTCCCTCATATTGTATTTTATTTTTATTGTTACATTATTTGAAATATTTTTTGTTTGCATTGTAAACAGAATTCTAACTTTATTGAGAAATTTTTAGATTAAAAGTTGCCCATATGAGATCATTAAGTTTTGCAATGAAATTTATTACATTTCCGCTTGTCTCACTTCTCCTCCTTAAGAAATTTGTGCTGTGTCAGAGGCAAGGGTAATCTGTCAGTAAAAAATACCGTTATCATAAATTTCCCGTGCTGAATTCGGAACACAGGAGCGCTAACTTTCTCAAGCAAATAGTGGAACAGAACAGAATAGTTCAGGAAAGTATTGCAAGGCTATGGCTTTACAAACTATTGTTTGAAAATAATAGCTGAGACTCAATTAATATACAATCTGGTAAAGGCAGAAGAAGTCTGTGTCTCCACGAACCGTATACATATTAAAAATATTGACATAATAGAATGTTAGTAAAAAGGCTTTGAGCAAAATAATGTGTTTAGAAGAAGGTTCTGAAAAAGACGTAACTTTGGGTGTTTTCTACTCGACCTTAACAATCGCTATTATATCAAATGATACAATGAGGTACGAAGGTATGAAAACCTTCGTCTGCGGGTCCGTATCGCACTTGACTGTTATTTTTTCTCAACAAATTGTGACATAAAAATATTTGTATCTGTCTGTTCAGTTGCGTAATATACATATACATTAAAATTCTTAACATGCTAGATAATAATATTATGATTATCTCTTCGTACAATCTCCGCGTATCAAGAACCTTAGACGACGAAATCCTATCTTGGACGCATAAAGATGAGTTTGTGTATACTTTTTTCCCCTTTCACTCTGAACAGCTGATACGGCACGTAAGAAAAAGAGGGTGTGAGTTAATCTGTTACGCTTACGTGGTTTACTTGCATTATATAAGTGACTGTGAATGCTACGGGTTATTAATTGACTTCTTATGGAGAAAAATATTGTGTACTAAACTACTAGGATTACTTGCTCCTTTGAATCAGGAACTCTGACAACAAAAAAATGGTCGCAGCAGTTTCGAATGTAACAAGTATACATTCTGAAATAGACATAATTATATAATCTGAATAGTGTTCTCATGTTTCCGTTTGCTGAAATTTGGAATTTAATACAAAATAAATTATAAATAAATCTTTCTCAATCTACGAAACAAATGCGCAATACCAATCTATAAATCCAATTGGTCGAAATCATGAAACCTATTATTAACTTTTCAATCGTTCAGAGAATTGGTTTATTAAATCTAAAAGGACAAAACATGTCATCCTCATTAATTTTTTAACTGACAAAACCAACTGAAAACAATCTTTCTTTTAAATAAATCAATTTCTATCATTTTAATGACTGATTTTACGAGTTCAAATAAGACTAACATACATGTGTGTTCCGAATTTCCCGCCAATTAGGTAGTTTAGGTTCAAGACGGGAGTTACATTAGTGTAGATATTTTTTTGTAAACGATTGTCTGTTCGTTGTAAGAATTTGTAGATAACTAATATAAGTTTTGAAGAAATAATAATTTCATTTGAATCGGATGCCCATATCGATTTGATGTCTTAGATGTCCATTTACATAGAGAAAAAATGTATCTGAGTTTAAACGATATTTTCTCATATAAAAGGATATCATAAACATAAGAAACTTCCATTATTACGTTGTGCATTAGATAAAAAAAATCATCAAAATACACTTTCATCGAATAACATGATCTTTCGTGTTTTTTTTATCTTAGTGTTGCTTCAAGGAAAATGTAGGATACCGGGTATACCTACTAAACATTGCCTTTCCGTGACTGTACTTTAAAGAGTTATACCAACAAATAGTCAGTGGCTGGGGTGTGGGAACTCCAAACATCGAGCTGTTGTAGGCGTGGCACACAGACTCATTGTATTCATCTCAAATAACTGATCGTATCTTCGCCAGCGAGCCTCTTTATTGAACACTTACGTTAGTACCATGCGATTGAAATAAATGTTTGCCTCAATATCTGAATGGAACAATTGTAATTAATTATATAAAATTACATTGTCCATTTTATATGCGTAGTCGTTACTATGTATATGACTTTTATGTGATTCAAGGATATTAATAAATAAAATTATTTTAAGTATTCTATAAGTTTCTGGATGCCTGGCACTCGGTCTATAACTTATGATAACTATTAAAAATGAATATACATAAATAAAATATTTATCCAAACATTCATCCCACAGCCTTCACTTCAAAAGCTACCCTTAAGTTATATTATGGGGACTGTAGCGACATCGTCGTCTAAAAATATATTTCAAAGCCAATTCCAGAACTACTTGCCTATCCCTTGATAGGCTTTTACACGGTACATTCTACGCTTTTCTATATCGCTCTCAAGTTAAGCATAGAGATATGTTATCATTCATCTTCTGACATCATTATTAATAGGAGCTACGTATCTATTTAAACGTTCCGTGTGAATAGTATAAATAGCCTTAGAATTACCTTCTCGCTCAACCTGCCGGACGTATCTCGGTTGCTGTATTGTGCACCTTATCAACCTACCTGGTTATAGTGACGTAGTAAATGTATTGTCAATTTGCAAGACGCCGTGATTAATGGGACTATATCGACGTATTCGTACTATCAATGTTACGGAGAGTCCAGAAGGTTCCGAAAGTGCTTTGTGCTTGTTGGATTGGATTGGAAATGTTTTTAATTATGTATGTAAATTTACTGCATTTGTATAGAACCACTATCTTTGGGAGTCCTGGAATTAGGACTCAATCGGTTCCCATTCAGGTTAGTATCAGACACTCACTTTTCCATTATCTACTTTTATATAACCATAAAATTTGTTACTGTTAAGAGTACGTACTCGTCTGCCATATTTAGGTAAGGTCAGATCTAAGTTGTTATTTAAATATAAAAGTGATAGATTTCTATCAGAAATTTCAGCGAATTTTCTAAAAAAATCTTCTTTTGGCTCAACATATTTTTTATTAGCTTCTGATCCAGCATCGCAAACAATTTAAGTTCCATTCTGATCAGGTTTTTGAGTAAGTATATACTTCATTTACTAATACAAAGAAGAAGTAGATACTTACTTTATAGAAAAAAACAGACCGAAGAAATACCAAATGTACCAAAACAATGCAAGCTAAAACCAATCAATTTGCTATTTTGAAGTTAAACTATTGTATAAATCTGGTTAAAGTTTATAATTATTCACCAAATAATCAACAATGGGGTTGAGAAGTAATAGTAAAATGAAATATTTTTAAATATCATCCGAACCAAAATAGCTAGACTGTTAGGTATATCGGTGATAGGACACTGGTCCAGTCCCCAGTGCCAGTAATACGGGTGGTCACTTTATGGAATAATGTAACTTCGATGGCTTTCTATCAACACATTAGCCACATTGTCTAAAAATAGTCTGCATGAAATGGGTCACGCGTACAATGCCGCACCCGCTTCACACCTGCCGTCGCCCGTTTGAACAGGTAGTCTATTATAATGCGCCATTCATAGGGGCACTTGCTGACTAGCACGCGTATGGGATAAGACACAAAACAGGAGCGGCAACTCGATATCTCCATAACATTAGCACCTCTGATTTGTGATTAATACGCGTTTGGGAAAAGACCAAACAGTGGCAGCGAATTCGATATCCCCACAAGATTAGCACTTTCGACTTTCAATTTTAAAAAGTCATGATGCAAATCAATCATGGCATCATGGAGAAACCTCAGTGGTTTATTTAGTGATGTTAGATTAGTTATTGATATGCAAATAGACAAACGGATGGATTGACAGCATTTGAAATACCTAACTTAGTTACTCGTCTTCCAAATTTACTGAAGCGGTTTATCAAAGTATGGATCGATTTTAATTACTACCCCTACCTTACAACTGTTCTAATTAAACGTGTGGGATTTTGGCGTTGTTTCGTTATTTATTATGGTTTCTCTTATTTTGTGGTATAAATCCAATTTCTAATATTAGAAAAGAAAAGGGACTTCATATTTATTTCTTACAGAGATTATGAAAATTCATTAGAGAAACAAACAGGAATAGTATAATCAATGTATATCTAACCAATAACGATACATTAAATAGAATGAAACTACCGTTACATAGATAAAGCAGTTTGCAATTTAAAACTCCGAAGTATTCAAACTTGGAAAGAAACGGGTAAGGCTTGACACATTGTCGAATGGATAAATGCTTTTTGAAATGCGATCTACAGGGGCTCGCTTGCAGTCTAAGTGAAGTGAAATTAAGTCTTAAAATTGAACACAAAAATGCAATGAAAGGCGTACTTCAACATTATTAACCAATATTAAAATATGTTTATGAAACGTTAAAAGATTTAGCACAAGTATTATTTCCTCTACGATGAATAGAAACTATCTTACTTCTTTATATCTATATAAATAACAACTGAGGTGCTTAATGCTATGGCTGATTTGGGAATATCTACACTCTTTAAGATCTGCATACACGTCTGGGAAAATGGTGATTGGCAACAGGATTGGACAGAGTCCGTAATTCTTCCGCTGCACAAGAAAGGATCAGCCAATTCCTGCGGCAACTATCGAACCTTGTCCCTCATTTCACATGCCAGCAAAGTCTTGCTCCATATTCTTAACAGTCGCATCCGCTACTACCTGGATTGGCAAATACCGCAGGAGCAGGGTGGGTTTGTGAAGGCCAAGGGTACTCGCGAGCAGATTCTCAATGTCAGGCAGCTCGTTGAGAAGGCATACATATTTACATTTCAGCAAGGAGTGCGCCAGGGATGGATTTTATCGCCCATTCTGTTTAACACCTATTAAGAGCACATTATGAGACGTACCTGCGAGAATTGGCAACACAGTTGGGGGCGTGAAAATCACTAACTTGCGCTACGCCTATGACACAACACTTCTTGCAGCAAACGAGTCGGAAATGGTTGCGCTTCTATTTCGAATGGAGCGGATTAGCGAGGAGATGGGACTTTCCATAAACAGGTCTAAAACCAAGATCATGGTGGTAGATAGATCTGGGAAACTGGAACTTACTGGCGCGTTGGGCCTAGAAACATTGAACAACTTCATCTACTTGGGTCCCAACATCAGCAATAATGGGTCGTGCGATATGGAAGTACCCATGAGAATGAGCATGGCTAAGGGCGCCATGTTTCAGCTTGGCAAAATCTGGAGAGATTGCAACATATCCGTAAAAACCAAAACCAGACTGGTACGGACTCAAGTCTTCTCGATCTTTTCGTGTGGCGCTGAGACCTGGACCCTGAAAGCTGCAGATCGGAAACGCATCGACGCCTTTGAGATGCGATCTCCATATTGCGTGAACTCAAAATCTCCTCACGCCTATCATCCAAGTGTTTGCGCAGAGTCCTTGAGTACTTCGGCCACATTGCAAGGAAAGACAGTGACAACCTCGAGAAGGTGATTGTGACCGGCAAAGTAGAGGGAAAAAGACCGCGTGGACGCAGCTCAATACGTTTGTCTGACCAGATTCGCACCGCTCTAGACTCGACAGTCCACAACGCCCTCCACACCGCCAAAGACAGGAACAGATGGAATACTATCATACGGAAGAAAGTGATCCAGAAGGAAGGTCACGATCCTGTAATGAGGAATGCGACTCAAGTGGGATGATGTAACTACTTTTGGTTTTCGCACTTAACTCCGATGTATAAAATACGTTTTTAAATCAGGTTCCTCTTTTAAATAATATTGCATCTAAATTAATACCACAATACAATCTATTGTTTCAGTTGCGACTGACACCACTGAGGTTGGCATCATTAGTTTAGATATGCTCCACTGCACTTGCCAATGCAGAATCGCTTATAATGTTACTGTTATCTACCGCAAGATAGCGCTCCCGCAATCTGTGGGACACGTGTTTCAATGCAAGGTTTCCATAATGGAACACGAGTAAGATAGTTATCAAATACTAGAGTTGATATAATTCTATTTTTATAGATACCCAATGTGACATCGTTGGTTATTTATAACTATTCAAATTGAAATCGGCTTCAAAATAATTTTGAAAACTGTCAAATTCTTGTTAATACATAGTATTTCATCATGGTACAGTCATGTTACAAAGTTAGATGATTCGTTTTCTAGTAGATTACTTTCGCTAGCTAATTGCAATTAAATTTTCCATTCAAGAAAATAAGAGGCAGACCTCTTGCCGCGCGAAAAAACTTTACCCACATCCGAAATAAAATTAAAAACCCGAGAGCAGTTACTTTCCAACGAGCCGCTATTAAGCAACACAGTTTGCGAAATAGAATTTTCGTGGGGCAGCTCTTGCGGTAGGGCTACAATTTGAATTGTTAGGGTAATGTTTGTTATTTACGCCGGGTTGTGTCGGATCGCAATGATTACGTTGGCTGCTGAGCCGTTGATCCAGCCTGGGCCGCTTCTGGGCCCGATTGTTAAAGCTTCACCGAACGAGTACAAGCAGGCCAGTATTTTGTCTGAAATGTAAATTTAATGAGCACTTCATGAGTTCTAATGTGGATTTATCGTGTTCCGTTCCTCTTCAGCGAACTTAAATGGATCTAATTAAAACAAGCAAGCTTTGAATATAATTATTGTAGTTATACTGATCTCGTTGTAGACTGAAACGTCAGTTTCATGAGCAGTGCATTGTTAATAATGGTTCGTCATAGTTTCTTAGTAACCAACAGAAATAACTTCAGTTCAGGGCGAAGGGCGAAATAAAGGGCACACGACGTATTGACGTCATTATCACTTTTGGCCAGGTAAAGGGTAGTTTTTTTTACTTCAAAATTTCAAAAATTGGAGCTTCTAAATGAGGGTTATTCATCAATTTGAAAAAAGAGGAAATATATTTGTTATATCAAATCTATTAAATATCCATAATATAACGTGTCTATGTTAAATAAAGTCCTTTTCTATTTATAAAAAATAAATACGAAGATATGTAGAACTTCTTGTTATACTTATGCGTTTATTTATATTAATGTGTATTTTGGTTGCCAGTAATATTGTGTTTATCTCCATAGATTTAACGGTGCGTGCGTTCTGTACTGTACCAATATAGGTACACTCTGTAACCGGAGTTTTATTTAATGTGATCCTGTGTGTGGAAATGGTACACACGGTGAATGGTGTAAGTAACGAACTTAACACTGTTATTTTCCGATAATTCAACTACAACTAGATTCAACTTTACTGACGACACAGCTAGATTATAGATATATTTTTTACAAAATACTGAACACTTAAATCATTTGAAAGCTTGTTTTCTATTCTAACATGTACAGATACTTTTGTTTCTTTGTTTATTTCCGATTATTTTTAATCGTGTTTAAAAATTGAACAATTTTGTAAGGATGCTGGCCATCCTGTTATAAGTTACGTCCAATTTTTAGTATGTGGCAGCTTATAACATCAACTTAACCACTGTGGCAAATGACAATCATTTCAGTAATGCATGATATTCGTAAAATCGTAGAGTGCTAATTTATGAATGATTCCGCTTGAAATAAAATACCCAACAAAATACCTAATAATGTAATCAAAGATGAACAGAAAAATTATCACTACTTTAGTTACCTATTGAATAGAAGATATTTGATGCTTTGGCAACAAAAAATAAATAAATGAACTTGCCATTGGCCAATCTATAATTATGTATATATTTTTTTATTATAATAATTAGTTTAAAAAACGGGGATAAAATAAATTGTAGATTTTTGGCAAACAATTTAAAATTAAGTGCAGTAATTTCATCTCATATAAATTTGGATTCTTCTGAAGACGTGAGTCATCACGGTTTAAATTTGAACTGTCCCCTTTATCTATGGATGAAAGAACGCGGCCTTAGAGTCATCAAACACGCTACCGCCTATGACTTGCCCAATTCAATATAGATCGTGCATTTTATTTCCAGTAACAGTTACGGGATTCTGTGGGCCAGCAATAAAAGTAAGCACTCGGCTGGATCAGCCCAAACAGTCGCGCGTTTTGCTCAATAATAACATTTGGAATTAAATTAAAGGTTACAGGCAATCGTTTCGTCTTTGCTGGTGGGGAGAACGTTTTCTTCTTTTATGTTTAGTTATTGTGAATAGCAATAACAGTATCGTTAGCAATATTGTGAGACGATTATGGTATATTTTGTCTAATTTCTGTGTACTTACTTCATAGTAATGAAATGTTTGTTTAAATATTTATTAGAAATACTTACAGGTATTTTATAAAGGTTGTATCACACTGATCAATAAGAAAAGGAATATTTCTTGCTGTTGAAATAGATATCTTTATTTTCTATAGGCAGATGTTAAAAATCTTTTATACTATTGTAAAACGGTGTATGATACCAAACATAAAATTATATGAATAAACCAACTAAATCTTATCAAATTATGAAGTTAATGTGATAAGAAAAACCTACGTTTATAATAATGTCTCAAAAAATTGTTGCTTCAAAACCAAGAAGATAGTGTTGGAGGTCCTCTAAGTATTCTAATAGGGTAGTAGACTATTTGGAGGACCTTCATCGTTTTTATAGAATTTTCTTGACACCAACTTCTTTTGTGGGTAATTAAGCCGCCTCTACATCGTGGTATTTCGACACGACCTTCGTTAGAGACCAAGGTTTCGCTATGCACTATTTAGTAGTATGCAATTCACGTCTACTAATTACACCCGTAAGATGCCACTGCTTTGTGGTAGCCGACGTCTGAGGATTTTATCTTTAAATAAGTAACACTTGTAAAGTCCTATGTGTAGTTAGTTCTTTCCAAATTCACTTTCTTACAATTATAAACAGATTTATGTAATACTAGCGGCCGCCCGCGACTTCGTACGCGTGGAGTTAGAAATAAAGGTTCACTGCTCGTTCCCCGTAGGTGATAGCGTGATAATATGTAGTCTATTTGTTGACCCGACTTCTTAATATTCAAACCAAATTTGAAGTAAATCCATGCAGTACTTTTTGAGTTTATCCCGGACAAATAGACAAAAAATATAAAAACTATATTTTTGGCTTCAATATCGATTGTAGATCACACCCCAAGTATTCTTTAAAAAAAATATTCAATGTACAGTTTTGACTTTTCTACCATTTTATTATATGTATAGATAACACGTCTATTGGATATGGTGACCGCTTTCCATCAGGTGGGCCATATGCTCGGTTGCCACCCTTTTAACATAAAAATAAATTAATATTACGATTTAGCATAACTTCATAATTATTATAATGTACGTTGTACATAAATACACACATTATTTTAGGTAACTTTATAAATGTCAAAATTTACATTAAGTTCATCCCAATTATGTCAGGTCGGTAACTTGTCGCGTAGAGAGTCACGCTTCTTGCCGCTATCTTCACAAAGGGACACCACTTACACTTAACATCAGATGAGGTGGTGAAATTTCATGGTCAATGTATAAACAAAATATGTGTATATGTCCGTTACGTAAGTCGTCTCAGTGTGTGTGTTTATGCACCGATGCCTTCCCTCGGCAGTTGCAAGAGCGGATGTACCTACACACAACAGACTACCTATACAAAATAACTGTTAAAATTTCACCAATCAATTTTTGATCTTCGTGGTTGAGTTTAAAGTTGAAAATATTTTGGAAAATGTGACGGGCAGATGTGCTGTTATCCATACTTCCTCGTCAATGAAATTATTACGATGGTAATTTTTTTGTCAACCTGTTGCTCGGGTGCGCCTGGTGATTAGCATCGCAAAGAAAACTTCCTTTCATTCGATGGACAGTGTTTTTGAAATAATATAATATTTATTTAAAAAATGTATTTGAGTACAAGAATATAACAAGTACCTTGTTTTCGACTATTACGTGAAAGTCTTAAGATTTTAATGAGTTTTGTCTGATAGTTACAAGTTGTGCGATAGATCAAATAATAAATTTTCAACAAAATATGTTACTTACTAAAAATAATAATAAGAAATAATCAAGTATTTTTTTCTCGGAGACACTGCAATAAATGCAAAATAAAATGAACGAAATAAACGTATGTAAAAATAGGTCACAAGGAGACTTTAGCAAATTCAGAAACTTTTTGACTGCATGTACCGTTGTGTACACGCAATTAAAAGCGCGTTTAGGTGCGAAGTTAAGCATTTCCGCAGTGGTCGGTTATTGATGGGTAGCCGAAATTTTCTATCTCAAGGTCCTCTGTGCTTCTGAAGGCACTTTAAGTCGTTGGTCTCGACTGCATCTGCAGTTGTTATTCCCTCCAATAGGCACTGGGCCCGCGTGCTGAGTCATAGCCGCAACTCACTATTCCATCCATAGGAAAGGCCTGTGCAGCTGTGGGGACATTAATAACCTGATGATGATGATGGTCCATTGTGCTAATGTATTGTTCTTTTCCTTTCAGGAGTCGGAGACGATCGGGCTCCAGCATCGTGGTGCTTGAAGCAGAGGAGGAGAAGAGGCCACCCCCGGATGACGACAAAGAAATGCTTACCATGCTCTCACTGTCTTCTGACACCGGTAAGTAATGAAATATACATATCATACTTTTGAGGAGCTGTAATATTAATTTATTTGATCACCAACATAATAAACATTGACACAACAATCAAGTAATGTTAAAGTACTCAGCTTAATCTAATATATAAAATTCTCGTGTCGCGGTGTTTGTGGTTAAACTCCTCCGAAACGGCTCGACCGATTTTCGTGAAATTTTATATGCATATTCAGTAGGTCTGAGAATCGGATGTAATCTATTTTTCATCCCCCTAAACGTTAAGGGTAATCCACCCCTAAATTTTTTTTTTCAATTTTAGTTTTTTTTTTTATTTTTTTTATGATACATTATACACAAATACATACAACCCTAAATTTTCACCCTTCTTCCACCAACCCCTATTTTTTTATGGCGGTACGAAGTTCGCTGGGTCAGCTAGTCTAATATATAAAATTCTCGTGTCGCGGTGTTTGTGGTTAAACTCCTCCGAAACGGCTCTACCGATTTTCGTGAAATTTTATATGCATATTCAGTAGGTCTGAGAATCGGATGTAATCTATTTTTCATCCCCCTAAATGTTAAGGGTAATCCACCCCAAATTTTTTTTCAATTTTAGATATTTTTTTTATTTTTATTTTTTTTTTAAGATACAGCATTAGTAAATACATATAACCCTGAATTTTCAACCCTTTACAATCAACCCCTATTTTTTTATGGCGGTACGAAGTTCGCTGGGTCAGCTAGTGTTACTATAATAATATAGGTGAAGACCACATGCGATAAAGAAGCAACATTTCTGATAAACTGTCTTTGAATAAAAGCTAAGAAGGAAGCAAAAAAAAAATATATGCATACAGTCTGAATTCAAATCAATACATTAAAAAATGCTATCGAAAATGAGATGTCAATTAAAGATGAAGTGAACTAGGTGGAGAATACGATTCAAAATGAATGGCAATTGTGAAGTTAGCGCAAGTCGCGACGCAGTATACGAAATGTAGGATGTTAGGTACTTGTTCCACCGCCGACGATGAACCACAGGCGAGGAGAGCTAGAAACTAGTTGAGGAGCAGCGGCAAGGGAGCGTGCAATTCTGATAGTTTTATTACTGGACCATAAGCGAGGGTGCGAGTACGTCGGGTGATTACTTGTGTCACTCGCTCGCGGTGACAATCCTGAGCAAAAACAAGGGAGCAAAGTTGAGCCAATAAGGCTAAGCGAGTATTATCTTTGATAGATCTTGTTGCTCAGCGACAAACTAGTGGAGAAAGTTCTGGCCGGCAGTGTGAAAAGTCAACGATCAACTATTAATATATGCATCTCTCTCTTATTATGGGTGTCATAAGAAGGCTAAAAACCGCAGGGCGGGCAATGGAGAGGTATCTCCCTGCGTGATAGCATCAGAAATGAGGAAATCTGCAGGAGAACTAAAGTAACTGGCATCGTTCGAAGGATTTTTCAGCTGAAGTGGCAGTGGGCGGGACACATAGCGAAGAGAACCGATTCCCGTTGGGGCAGATAGGTTCTCGAATGGGGACCACGCACCAGACGAAGCTCGGTGGGAAGACCCCCCAGGTGGATCGACGATCTGGTGAAGATCGTGGGAAGCCGATGGATGCGCGTAGCACAGAAACGATCGATGTGGAGATCCTTGGGGGATATGCTCAGCAGTGGGCGTCGTACGGCTGAGATAATGATGATGGTACGTTTCTTCTGCAAAAAATAGCGAATAGTTAGTAACTTCCTCGCCGGCGTGGGACAACTGCCATAGGATAATATACCTAGGTGCATGAGGGATGTTAGTAAAATGTTACGCTCGCTGCTAACTTCATAACCGCCATAAAGTTTGAATCTCTCTTTAACTTTATGGGTCTGCGATTGTGAGAGTTGAGAAATTTCGCAATGTCCAGTAGAAAAACTTTTATCCCCTATCATTATCAGTAGTCTATACTTAGCTGTCTCCAGGTCTTATTTATCTGTCTTCAGGGTTTCAACCAGGTTTCTCTTTACTTATATATTATATTATAGTTAGCGGTTAGAGCGCGTGACAAAAAAACTTACGTACACATTTAAGTGAGGATCAACCTTAAATTGAGTATAAGATTTAAAAATAGTTTTTTAGTCATACATCTGATTATCTTGGTAATTAACTTCAAGACAGTGATTAATCGTGTATATTTAGTTTTGCAAAATTATTATAGCTCTTAGATATCTTTTGTTTCCACAGTAATGAATTGCATTCTTTGTATAAAGTAACCAACATAATAGTCGTAATGTTGGAAGTTAGTTTACGAATTATAAAGAAAGAATATCTATCCTATGTAAATAATACCAAACCAAATTATCATTCGTTACATATTTACATATACTTAAAGCAATACAAATTGTATTCGGTATCATATTCATTATTGGCTCATTCTTTATTATTACACAATAATTCTTTTGGCAGCGATCCTCAGAAGCGTATTACCAAGAATACAATTTCGTTCTGGCTACAATCTCGACATAGAAAAATGCCAGTTGGTTTACTGTTACTTATTATTCGCAGAAACTTTCTTACTTCATCACTCGAATAGTTTCCAAAGTATCCCATTCTTATTCCTATGAGATTCGCAACTATGATTTTTGGATGATTTTGAACAAAATTGCCTGAATATGTTAGTATCTACTGTTACGACAAAATTTGAGTTGAGAATTTTTCTTTATTTTCTTGAGCTTGATAAAACAAATTCTTGTTCCTTTTATAAATTATATCTGATACTTGGAAAAAAACGATAAAGGAAAATGTGAAATCAACCTTATGACCCACAAAATAAAATATTTTTACCAGTCATTGGCCAGCGAGTTACTTCGTTTTGTATTAGCCGAACTAATTTAAAATAAGATCTCACGCCTCAAGTGAGGCTATATTTACCGAGACGGATTTTACGCGCTAACCCGTTATCGATAGAATTGTTGATCGAAGCATTTTTACTATAGTATCTTTTAATATGTATAGTATGTGAATATTCTACAGTTAAAAGCTATCAGTCTATCAGCATTTTTTCGGCTAGGTAGGTAGTCCGTCTAATTAAAGTTTGATTGTCTGTAATTTTCAATGACCTTGTTGAGAACAATAGTACCTACAAAATGCAGGAAGAGACTCGTGGATTTAACTATTGGTTAATTACTGTTTTTTATTAATACGTCTGGTGCTATTCTTAAAATTTAAATGTATCATAACGCAAAGTTACTTTTACGGTTGCACGTATTTTAACTTATTCGGTGTTTAATTTTAAAAATATAATACATACAAACAATCTTGAGTCTTGATCGCTTTCTTTCAGCGATTGATCGCTTGTCGAAACGTAACTCAATATTATCTCGAGTCTTCAAGTATTTAAATTTCCATACTACCATATCAGACTCCCTCATATCCATACATCGTTACATGCAATAACGAGTTGCGATAAAAATGAACATTCATTTTGAAAGCTTGAAAAAGCCAATAAAGCAATAAATATCATTCAAACATCTAACTCGTGCCACGGATGCCGTTAGCAAAAACGAAACGTCATCGTCTGCTCAATTTATCATACGAGTAAAATATTCCATGTATTTATGTACCTACCCAATATAACCCATCTTCATAATAACCTGGTTGGTTGACTTCAGGGAGAATTGACGATTAATGATTTATCATGCGACTGGTATTTCAAATTACCTCTTTATTAGCTTAAACAATGAAGACATAGATATTTCCAGATCTTTTCGTAATTGATTATTATATTGTTTTTTAAACATTAAACTACAGAATTTTAAATCTAAAGATGATACGACGACAGTATAGGATCCTGTCTGGTACATGGACTATGTGGATTTTCTTGTAGTACAACTTTTTTGTAGATTTATAATCGCATTTTGAGCAGCAGAAACTCAGATTAATCCTTTAATCTGATGGCGGAAATTTAAGAAAATCGGATGAGCTGAGCTGAGAGCCTGAGACTGAGATTTAAAAATCGGATTAAAGTCTTCTTAAAAGTGAAAAAGTCAAGTGCAACCTTGTTGATAACAACCATTCATGTTTTCATAGAAAATTACTAAGATTTTTCTTAGTTTCCTTTTTTTATTGTTTTGTTTTAAGCCCAAAGTGATAAATCTAAAATCAAAGACTTGAAAAACAAGGAATCTTTAATATTTCGGCAATAAAAAACTTTAAATGAAATTTTTCTATTTGACAACATTATATACAAGGTTGAAAAAACTATATCCAGAAGTTCATCTTGTATATTTCGGTTCTGTCATAAAATAGTTCAACACCGTTCGGATGATTAGAATAATATAAATAATATATGAGTCGGCAAAACACAGTGCTATGTGGGCTAAATTGGAAATTCCAAAAATATCGGGTGAACCGATTTCGTAGTCCGTTCGTTCGGGGTTATATTTCAGCTAATTGGTTGATAACCTAGTGGTCGCGGTTATGAACAAATTTATCCGGGTCATTTGGCCTTTGACGGAAATTACCCTACAGCTATTAATTCTCCTGGGACGGTTCATGCTTCCTTATTTCGGGCTATTACTCGCGTTTTGTGGGAATGCTCATGTCTATATCATATCACCCAGCACTGGTGATATTATACATATTATACAGTAGGTATCATCAAATCCATTTAGATAGTGATCTCGACACACTTAAATGTCGAGCTGTTAATTTTAACTATATTCTTACATATATAGCAATTATGTGTAGAAGTTTTTTAGGTAATTATGGGGTTGCGCTCTTATAGTGCCACAGGTTGGGATGGCATTCCTGCTAAGGTTTTAAATATATCAGCGCAAGTCATTGCTTCTCACCTCAGTTATGTGTGTAATATAGGTTTTAAAAATGGCGCTTTTCCGAATGTAATTGCCCTTGTACTACACCTAAAAAAAAGATTGGAGATAAAGATGATTCTAATAATAAAAGACAAAAAATCTATATTGTCAACTCTTTCTAAGAGCGAACCTACGTTCTTTAAACCATCCCAATAGTCGTGTGATCTCAAATTAATCCAATAATTCAAATGTTTCCAGGTCCCCACCGGGAGATGGCGGTGGACGTGCCGGACAGTTTCATCGCGCGGAACAAAACTCCACCCCGGTACCCGCCGCCACGACCGCCTCAGGTACGCCTCCGGGCCTCCAGGGACGACGAGCCCCTGCTGCTGTCCTCCGGCGGCTCCGGCACCAGCTTCGGCAGCAAGCAAAGCACCGTCCTACAAAGCGCCGTCGACATCTCCGGACCCAGCTCCGACGGCTCTGGAAGCTTCAAGAACAACAGCACCATAGAACTTCTCTCCCTCCCCCAGAGTTCGGACGGCTCGGCCACCAGCTTCGGAAGCAAAAAGAGCAAAGGCTCCTCAGAAACTGCCAAATGCGGAGATCTGATATCCGAGAGATCTGCTTCAGTAGCCTCCAATACGACGCACAACTTGAGCGACCGCATGATCCAACTTCTCATTACTAACGGCGAAGACTCTTTACTAGACTGCAGGGAAGGAGTCGCTTACTCGGCGAGGACTGACTCGGTGCTGATCCGAGAAGCGGTGTACGCCTCTTACAAACTGCCCCCTGGTTTCGACACCACTCCGGTGCTGTTGGGAAGGGAGGTGGCGGTTGATGTTCCCGACAGCTTCGTACAGATTGTGAAAACGACTCCAAAGTACCCCCCCAGTGTAAAGGGTACAGTGGACAGAAAGAGCGTACAGGTAATGGGTACACAAATGCTACGCATGCAACATTCTGCATCTGGGGATCTGATAGCGAAACACCTGACGATGGGACTAACGGGTAACGTCAGGTGTGTTACTAATACGTGATGGGCTTTGAACTAACAGGGTTTCTAACCAGAGCAAGTTTTGAAAGTATTCGATAAAATAATAGTTGATATATACTGCAGCAACCACAGAGCCATTTTTGGAAACAAAATGATACAATTTTATTTTTTGAAGACTATCAAAACTTGAACTTGCCATTGCACAGGTGACGGAGGTTTTCTACAATATAAATATTTACACACATGACATTAGAAAGGATTACAAATTTGCACTTGCTTTTCCCGCGGCAGGTTTTCTTTTCATTAAGTTGTAATTAAAATTTTCAGTAAACCAAAAGCGTGTAACACTCTCCTATTTATTTATTTTCTTGAAATCAGGGATTTTACTAAGTACCTACATAATGTTAAAATATTAGGCTGCAGGAAAACAACGAAATAACCATTTCCTTGCACTTATAACTCATCGTACCTACTACTTTTTACAGAAACCAACACATTGGTTACTAAGTCGATGACGATAGGTTTTTTTTTTAATTATTCATTTAACTTAGTGCGATAAGAACAGTTATCTAAAAAGTAGTGTACATAATGTAATTTTAACATTATCGGAATTCCTGCATACATTCGCATGTATCATTAATGGTTCATCATCGCAGATGAAACCATTTTTCTAGCATACAAAATGCGTCAAAATTAAAGTAAAAGAACATCGCAATAACAATCAATCGCAATCAATTGACAATAACATTCAGCAATTAAAAAGTAGTTTCAACGTGTCCGACATTAATTTAATATTCGAAATGCATTAACAAATACAATCAGAAGACACTGATATTCCACTGAGATAATGATCGCAATGGTTTTGCACTCATCATTTCTATTGTTGACCTAGAATTCATCACCGATCATTCTAATATATCATTAATCATTCATACATTTTAGTTTATGAAAGCTTTTTGCACCAAACGCTCTGTCCTTGACTTCACTTAGCTATGAGAAGTTTGGATCGCGTCAAAAAAAAACATCCTAAAATTTTCTTGACTTCATTCATGTGTATTTGTGTTGATTAAAATTACTTAGTAATAAAAAATATGTTAAGTGAATCAATATAAATTCGTCTGTTTGTATAACAAAAATGTGAAATACTTCGGTGTGTTAAGTTGATGATGCGAATTTATTTGTAATATATCAATTTTCCCTAGAACATAAATGAAACGATAATATCGATTATCATATTTTGAAAGACATTTCGGTAACGCAGGATAATTTTGCTTCACGATATGACCACGAAATCATTTTAAATAATTAGTAAAATTTGAGCGTCATGTGGATCAACTCAAAATCATCTTTATTCGTTATTATTTCAAATGTTAATTGTTTATTATTTTATATAATATTTCATACTCAATTTCAACTTCATAAGCAGCGAAAAATACAAGGAAGAATCATTCTTATTGTTAACATTATCTGATTTCAATAATGAGCGTAATAATATCCATGCGTCTGGATGTGTCGTCATTTATCTTCGCTATACATTATAATCATATAATGCGCAATATTATCCCCTCGTGCTTTTATGATGGTTTTCTGCTCATAATGTATCCTTTCTGAAAGATGTTAATCTTGTATGACCACTTTATTACGTTATTGTAATATACAATTACTTTGTAATGCCGAGCTTTGTTTAAGAAGACCAATTTCGGTTTGATGATTTTTAAATTAGACTAATTTATTATTTGAAAATTCATATTCCGTTGTCAGTGAATCACTGACTTCTTCCTAGTAATGCCCCTTAGGAAAAACAACTTGTTATTAAAGGAGAAAATAAAAGGAATTTCGTGCAATTAAACGTTAGTATTTAAACAAAAATGAGAAGATAAAGTTTTCGCTTCTTAATTGAATTTCGAATGGCCAGTTTTACAATGTCAAGCTTGAGTCAAGTCGTCTAAAAATCACGATTTTACCCTTGCGTATTCTTGGTACAATCTCTTATACAAACATTTGTTTATTTCATACATATATGGAATAGTTTGTATTTTCTCCGTTTGAGCCATCCCTTCTGACGTGAAAGAAAATCAAAGAATACACATCAGCTGCTAACTTTCATAGCAAATAGTTGTATGTGATAGGTTTACCAACATTTCAACCTGGCTCTATTGTTTTCGAAGTACATCGTTGATCTAACCAATGTCAAATGTGGTTTATCAAATCGCTTTAGCAGCTTAGTTAGTAGCGGTTTAAAACGCAACAGACATTGCGCAGACTGACAGAAAAAAATATTAAAATATATTATATATAATAACCAAATTATTTTTCTTTCAGATTCTTATATGATATTGTCTATAAATATTATAGTCCAAGATCCCAGAGCAGCCAGAACTTACTTATTTTCCTACAAACAAAATATGTAAATTGAGTAGAATTAGTGTGTACAATGAACGTAAACATACTCGCTAACTTGAGAAAAAAAGTATATTCAGTTTAGGCTGTTAGAAGCTCTTGTGAATGTCTTAGTTAAGATACAGTAAAACCCGTTGAACACGATTTCACAGCGTATTATGCGGGATTACGGGATACGGAAATTTCGAATGTAGGTATTGAGGTATTAAATGTACAATATTTAAGAATTATGTATGTTTTTCCTTTCATAAATCACTTATTTTGGTTTGTCAAAAAGATTTTGAGGAATTATTAGCAATTACAAGATTTTTACATAATTTAACTTTTGCAGTGCGTGTTCGCTTTGATTCACAGGAGTTACATATAACGTCTTAAATCATTAACTGCTGACAAAATCGGAGTTGACTCATCTTCTTCTTGATCAGTATCACTTAGGGCCACTTCTTGTGTGTTATTCACATTCTCATTGAATTTTATACGATGCCACATTGCTATCAAGGGAAGAATATCCAGGAAAGCCCTGGGAGCCGCTAAGCGTGCCTCGCTCGACAGTCGTCACGTCAATCGCTGGCCGCTGCCGCAAGAGGTAATATGTGTGGTACGTGTTGGCGATTTAGGCGTATTAAACGGAATAACGAATCGTATTAAGCGTTATGAAATGTATAAAAACATGTCTCAAGTTGCAGGGACTGACGCAAAATGGCGTATTATGCGAGAAATCGTATTAAGTGTGATCGCATTAATCGGGTTCTACTGTATATAATTAATTAACTTACGAATCAGCTATCAAAACTTTAAGTGAGTAAATTTTTTACGTAGATTGTACTACCGTTTATTGTACACACTAATACAACTCGATTGTACATATTTTGTCCATCGGAAAATAAGTAAGGTTTGGCGGTCCCGGGATCTTACTCTATGATTTAAGATTGATATGACTGTTTCTAATCTATTTGTAGTTTATCATGATTGCATGTAACATAAGGTTGTATGTTTTGTTTTGTACTGGGAAATTTAAAATCTGAAATGCCATGCCATATACATATGTAATTCTCAGCGTGTTCAAGAATATGCTCTAGTTTTATAGAATAAACTGAGTGTTTGTGATGATTTATTTACAAAGATATCCCTATGAGAAGTATCAATACTACAAAATGGTAATATTAATGTGTGCTTAGTAAGCGATTTTGTAAAACTATGTTGCATATTCACGAAAGATTATGATAACAAAATAATTTTCTTTTTCTGGATTCTAATTGAGCAAATTATATGTAAATAAGTTTATATACTTACAAAGCGTGAATATACGTGTATGTTTTATGTATGTTTCTGTGTAAAGATAGATCTTATATATGTGCATTTATATACATATTAAGTTTTTCAAATGTGCATATTATAATAGTTAAGCATCATAATGAAAGCATGTTATTATTAGCGATTGGGATAAAAAAACATTATTTACTGATCGAAAATCAAATGGAAAGGTTTTATTATAAAGGGAGATATCCGAGGGATAATAACATATAATATATTATATAATATAATACTATATTAATCAGTTACTTCAATTGTATGTTCCAAAAACTACTAAGAAACAACAAAATATTGCATAGCCGCCATCCGCCAAGTCCGTACCGTTCAAAAGGGACTTTGTTCCAATAAACTTTCGTAAGTTTGTAAATTCCATACGATGAATCAAGTATCGCAGACAAATTAAATTTACAATAAGTAATTTTAATGTTTACAGGTTATTTTTTTAACCAAACTCGAGGTGCTAGCAAAGCTTAGGGCTAGCCGACACTTACGGACGGAAGGAGAGAAGTAGAAGCGGAGACCGTGGATTGACCACCTATTTGCTCGTGATTTGTGTTCTGAGCTGTACAGTGGGGTACACTGTAAAGCACAAATTTTGACCAATCCGTATTCTTATCGCCAACGTCAAAGTTTCTATGGAAACAAAGCAGCGCCTCTACAGGACGTAAGGACAAACTAACCATTTCCATTGAAAATTGGATATGACGATGCGAATACTTTCTCGTTAGTTGTTCTTGGGTCCGTCCGTTTCCGATCCATCCATCCATTTTTAGTATGTGCACTTACCATAATAACGCACCATCAGTGGAAAATCTGCACCTTTGATTAGTATCGAGAAAGCTGTGGATTCTGTAAAAGAAATCTCACTTCCGAGTTCGATTGCTCATATTCACTCCAACATCAGATAAATGTGCATTACGCCATTACACGGCTAAATGTCATAATAAATGTTGTAGCAGTTGGAAATATATACTAGATTAAGCAACAGTCGAAAATTGGGATATATGACATGGTAAGTCTGACGACCTCTGTGGCCGTGTGGTTTGTACGCCGGGTTTCATGGTGTCGCCAACTCGAGAGGTCCCGGGTTCGAATCCCGGTGGGGGCAGATGTTTGTGTGATGAATACGAGCATTTCTCGGCCAATTTTCCTCTTATTATTCGAGTTCTACTGTACATCCAGGCATTCATTCATTTATGTCTTAAATCAATCCTGAATAAATAAAACTTGTTTTTACGGGTTAATGCACGAAACTTTATTTATTTATATATAGTTTCCTGCATTAACCCGTAAAAACTAGTTTTTTTTTTTTTTTTTTTTTAAATATTTCCGACACTCACACCAATTAGCCTAGCCCCAAAGTAAGCACTGTAAGGCTTGTGTTATGGGATGCTAGGGTAACGGATAGAATACATATACAGTACATATATAAGTATATTTATATAGAAATACATATTAAACATCCATGACTGGAGTACAAATGCTCGTATTCATCACACAAACATCTGCCCCCACCGGGATTCGAACCCGGGACCTCTCGAGTCGGCGACACCATGAAACCCGGCTTACAAACCACTCGACCACGGAGGTCGTCATTTTTTTAATGTTTTATTTAATGAGTGATGTGCGTGAAACCTAAGAAACAATCAATCCTGAATAGTTTCTCTACAAACTTATCTATAAATAAAATTCGTAAATGAAAAACCATTACTAAATATGATAAAATAAGAAATATGAAAAATGAAAATAATTTTCTCAATTCGTGGCAGAAATCATCCACTTACACACACGAGGGGATATTAATATTTTAGAAAGTAATTTCATGATATCATTGATGAACCCGAACCTTCCCAATTGGTTTTCGATCTGCGTAGGTATTTTGGTATATAACAATAGTGTTTTTCTTTATGTAATATAATAGCGGTTAACAATCACTACTATATTATTCATTATTGCTTACATGCTAGGATTATTTGATTAATCAATTTTCCCGAATTTCCTAGGGATTTTGAGAAAACGCAGATGGTTAGACAATTGCGATATTTCCTAATTGTACTGTTAACAATACAACACTAATCAAACCAATAGTGTGAACCCAAAAACCCTAGAATATTCACAATAAACCTAAGATTATTTCGCAATCTTACTGCGGCGACTCGCGTTTTCGCAAAAATCCTATCTTTTTTCAGTAAAATTGAGAAATATTATCGCTATTGTCTAATTTCATCCGGGTATTCGCTTTATCCCTAGGATTTTTGCAAAAAATCGATTCATCAAATACGATTACGACATACATATGAAAAGGTGTAAAAAATCGGTGTAAGTATTAATTCATGGAATTTTAGGAGGTTGCATTGTGTTCGATTAGCTTTGGGGGAAGAGTTGTTTGTGCAGTGATATGATCGTGTAGGTATTGTTTATTATTGTGCAAGATATTTTATTCCATTTCAAACATAAAAGGCATCAGAAAGAACAAAAAGATGCATCTTAAAGAACCATAAAAGGAACACCGCGCCAATGCGATCAGGGTATTGCGCATTTCTTTATGTAAAGAACTTAAGTGCTAACGAAAAAAATAGGGTGAAATAACTTGCAGAATACAAAATTATGCCTTTTTCGCGTTGCAGCACATATGTGCGTAAAGTTTGCCTTAGCTGCAGCGTGATCTTTATATAAGACTATTTCTGATCCTAGATGGATCGCGTTGTGCAGAAATATTCAATTCCACAGGAAAAAATCATTACAGTTAAACAAAAACAATATTCTTATACCGTCAACAACCGTCAAGAGGTTTATGCAAATTGCAAATATTTTTTTCTTGCAATATACGTGTGTGAAGTTTGCCTTTGCTGCAGCATGATTTTTTATAAGACTATTTCCGACCATAGATGGAACGCAACGTGCAGAAATACTCAATTCCTCAGTAAAAAAACATTACTTCCAAACAAAAAACAATATCCATTGTTATACCGTCAAAAGTTTTATGCAACCATAATATATGTGATACTATGTTTGTTGTCGATCTCCGTGGCTGATTGGTTTATACCGGGTTTCAAGGTGTTGCCATCTCGAGAGGTCCCGGGTTCGAATCCCGGTGGGGACAGATGTTTGTGTGATGAATACGAGCATATGTACTCCAGTCATAGATGTTTAATATGTATTTCATATTTATATATATGTAAATACATATACTTATATATGTATTCTATCCGTTACCCTAGTTTCCCAAAACATAAGCCTACAGTGCTTACTTTGGGGCTAGGTTAATTGGTGTGAGTGTTGAAAATATCTATCTATCTATCTACTTTCTATCCGTCAACTATTTTATTTATTTTATGCCACACAGTTAGTATTTTTTTATAATTTATAAAGGGTAGTAAACAAGCGATAAGTTTTTTATCGGTTTTATTTATCTGTTGGTATTTCGAATGATATGCCAGGAGAATCCAGACGATTCCCGACTATCGTTTAAGCCTACTATAAACGTAGGGCCCTTATTCGAAAAAGAAAATTTAATGTGTAGGTACTTTATCTTGCAATCTATCAACGGAACGGGTGGTTTCAAGAACTATTTACCTACTAATTGGTAGCTACAGGCCGGCAAACTTTTATACTACTATTCGGCCAGTTACTTTAGTCCAACTTATGCCAAATCTGGTGTCGTTGGGCTATCTATACAAAATATTTTTTTTATAATTAAAATCATATTTAGTTTTGCACAGTCTGCCAATGCTTTAAAATTATGAATTAAAGATATAAATCGTTGCTAAGATTTCATCTTTTTTAGCACAGTAATAAAAATAATGTTTGACTGTATTTTCTATTAAATAATTTTTAACAAATAATTCCAGCCAGTTTGTGGATAGAATCATTGCTGCACAACGCGATACAAATCATACGTTGCCTTGATTTACCTTACTACTTAGTACTATCTGTATTCATATAAGTAGTCAATAACAGCGTGTGATAATATGATTTTTATGTTACTAGTAGTACCACCAAATAACTAAATTACATGTGTCTAGCTGGTACTACCAGTAGAACTAAATAAATTTAAATACACTGTACTGCAAAACTAAATACCGTTCTTTTTCTCAACTATAAATATTATAGATTTAAAATAAAAAGCTTTTTATATCTTTTTTTATTATATATTTCGAGTCCTTTCTATTTCGAAAGTATAACTTGTGTAAGAGTTATTTCGATTTTAAAAGTGTGATACTTAGTTTGCAGGTCTCTGTATTTACCTACATTCTAAACAAAGTTCTTATTTATCTTTATTAGAGTGATGAGATGATTCAAACTTATTGGCGGCTGTGAAGTTAGCGCAAGTCACGTTGCACGCAGGATGGCACTGGACTGTGAAACCTGCGCATTGTTGCGCTCGCTGTTAACTTCACGGCCTGTATAAGTTTGAATCGCACTATACCTATTTGGAATTCAAAGGAGAATGCACATTTTACTATGAGTGCCATCCCAAGCTTGTAACAAGATATGACATACATTTATACAGAAATATTGTATTGATTGTCTTTAATCATATTTCAAAGGTATTTTGTTTATATTTAGTGCAAGGATTTTTTTTGCTTTACAAAGAACCAATCTATCTAACGAAAAACATTTTTAAATAGATACTTTGTCGTTAAGCTTTGCTCATATCTTTTTGCTTGCACGAGATACTGCTATACAAATGAAATTAGTATTTTAGGAGACCTTTCACCTGCGATACGGCGCAACGTGTTACAACTTTGCTTGGCACGATATCGGGCATTATCCTTTGTGCTTTTTACCTTTTGGTACGTTTGAAACCTGAAATTCGATGGTTTATAATACAGTGTTGTTCATATTTAGCAGGTGAATGGCACCGCGAAGATCGCTGCGCCTGCGCCGGCGGTGCCTCCGCGAGAAATCGCGAGGGATCCGCCGCCGCGTCCTCCTGCGCATGAAAATGTCACCAAGGAGCAAATGGAGTCCATCAAGAAGTATCAGGTAAGAAGTCTAAATTTATCTTTATTCAGGGAATGTTAAAAGAGCGAAGTGCCAATTATGCTCGTAAGACATAATTTAGGAATGTGATTGAGTTGTACTATATATTTTGCAACACAGTCTTTGTTCAACTCATCAAGACTATTATTTAATAAAAATATAGGTTTTTTTTAATTTTCCAAAATCTTTTCCAAATAAAAATAAAAGTACTGTTTTTAACAAAAACATCTGTTTACAGATGTCTATCGTCAAATAAATACCTACTCGGCTATTGCTTCGAATGTTGGTCTGGTGGTAGGCCAGCTAAAACAAGGTATTTACTCAGAACTTCACTGACAATAATAATAATAATAAGAGTTTAATTTTTTTTCTGTTCGATAAAATTCCGTAACAACAGAAGTGAAATTAAACAGAACTTTGGCTTCACATAAGTTTTTAAGTGTAGCCAGAAAAAATATTTCGTAACTTTGAGCTTATAATTGGTCATACAATCTGGTCATCTTTTCATTTCGATACATGCTATAGATTGTGTGACTGATTAAATGTTCAAAGTTCCTTAATATTTATTCTGACTACCCTTCAATATACTCATGTGAAGCCAAAGTTTAAAGTTCTACTTAATTTCATCTCTGTAGTTACGGCATTTGAATGCACAGAAGAAAAATTAAACTCTAAACGCGCCACATTTTTTTCAGTGAAGTTCTGAGTAAATACCTTGGTCTAGCTGGCTAGACCAACATCCGAAGCAATGACCGGCTAGGTATTTATTGGAGGAATGACATCTGTAAATAGATGTGTTTGTTAAAAACAGTACTTGCCCACATACAAGCGTTTATAACCGTTATCCGTTAGTTGCTTTGTTTTCCATTTCCTGTACCACCATTGTTGGAAACTCAGTCAAAATCATTTTGTAAATCGGCTTATGTTGAATGTCAAGCTCATAGCATTGTTATCTGATTATTTATTGTAGATGCGTTGAACGATTTGATAGATGGATGATTTTAAAACAGTAACTTGAATGAAACATTCAATATATTCTGTTGTACTAATACAGGGATGATGACGGAGTAAATTAAACGACATTCTATTTAGTCCGTAAGTTAAATTATTAAAAATTAATGAATAAATATTTTTTCTTTCGACAATCAACCATAAATTACAAAGTAAAGCGCGTCAAAGTATGTGGGAGTGATGTGACGTCACTTCTATGTAAAAATTGTGCAAAGACGTAATGTTATGAGTTATTATAAATCCATATACTAATAATATCTCTGTAATGTTATGATTAGACGAATAAAGAAATAATACCTGATCTTCCTGAAGAAAATCCTATATGCAATCCCTATTGCAATGAGAAAATATGTTCTGAAATCTCTAGGAACAAAGTAGCGATCTTATAGGTATGTTATGGTTTCGAAGCAGATATTTTATGCTGTCCGGATAAATCGCAATGCTATTATCTCATCATCATAATAATATTATGATTTCAAAGTTTCTCCTGTTTTTATTGAACAGTCGTCACATAATTTTTTTTTTTTTTTTTTTTTTTTTTTTATAGATAGGTCCGACAAATGACTCCACCCCACCTGATGTTAAGTGAAGGCGAAGTCCAGACGTGACGATAGCTGATACAGCAGTTTTACCTGCCACACCAGCCATCTTCACCCTGCCGGCCTGCATGTTGCTTCTTCACGCCTCTTTTAAAGGATCCCAGGTTGTAAGAGGGAGGGAACAGGTGAGCGGGCAGAGCATTCCATTTACGGATAGTGCGACAAAGAAATGAGTCACCAAATTTCTTTGTACGCGTTGGAATTGTGGCCACAGTTAGACGATGACAACGTAGGCCAGCGCGCGTGGTCCTCTGAAGGAAAGGAGAAGGTGGGATAAGAGAGAATAACTCCTCAGAACACTCGCCGTGGTACAGACGATAGAACGCGCTTAGTGACGCCACGTCACGGCGTAATTGAAGAGGCTCAAGGTGTTTAGTCACCTCCTCATCGCCTATGATGCGGATCGCGCGTCGCTGTAACCTATCCAAAGCATCGAGCAAGTACTTGGCGGAGCCATCCCAGAGGTGCGAGCAATATTCCACGCAGGACCGCACTTGCGTTTTGTACAACAAGCACAGTTGATCGGGCGTGAAAAAACGCCGCACCTTGTTCAGGACTCCGAGTTTGCGTGAAGCTGTTTTGATCACGGTTTCGATGTAGTTCTTTGGATTCAGGTCTGAGCGAACTTCCATACCGAGCATGGAAATGTTGCTCTGCAGCGGTAGTGTTGTGCCCTGAAGAGATGGAAGGGGAAGGAATGATGATGTTTTTGCCGTGAAGGCGCAAGCCTGAGTTTTTTTGGCATTGAACTCAACCAAGTTCCTGGTACCCCATTCGGAAATGTGGTCCAAAGCCTGATTGAGTTCAATGACAAGATTCTCGCGTTTCTCCTTGGTTACCGCCAGCCCAGCCGCTGCTTGTCCGAGATACCCCGCATGCACTGTACTATCGTCTGCATAGCAATGAATATTCCCAAGAGGAATTAAGTCATTGATATGCAGCAGAAAGAGAGTGGGGGATAGGACGGAGCCCTGGGGAACGCCGGCATTCACTGACATGAACCGCGAACTGCTACCATCCGTAAGGACACGAATTCTACGCTCATGCAGGAAGTCAGCTACCCAAGAACAGAACTGGGCTGGCAGACCGTATGCCGGAAGCTTGGAGAGAAGGCTTTTGTGCCAGACCCTGTCAAACGCCTTGGCAATGTCAAGGCTGATAGCCAACGACTCGCCACGCTTGTCGATAGCCTCACCCCAGATATGAGTTAAGTACGCTAGAAGATCACCCGTCGATCGTTTCGGTCTAAAACCATATTGACGATCATTAATCAAGGAGTGATCCTCTAGGTAGCGGGTCAGATGGTTATTAAGGACCTTTTCTAAAACTTTACATAAAACTGAGGTGACTGCTATTGGCCGGTAGTTTGCCGGGTCTGAGCGATCCCCTTTTTTGGGCACTGGTTGCACATTGGCATCTCTTGGCAATTATTAGTTCTTCTGATATCCGTAACTATTTATCCTCTTATTTTCCAAACTCTCATTTTTTCAACGCAGTATCCATAAAGTTAGCACTGTTTATCTTCTTTATAGTAGTAAAATAAGTTATCTTAACATAAATATATGATGCATTTATTTGACCAAAGAACATTGTAATAATAAAAGCTTAAACTGAATGTTTAAAAAATTTAAACCAATAGGTATATTACATTAATACAGGAGGTATAGCAATACATACAATTTACAAAATAAAAAATACATAGGAGAAACCACCCAATCATTGGCACTCGTCCTATTAATGGCACTTTTGAGTTTAATTCGAGAAAAACAAGGAGACCATAGATTATTCAAGGTCTTTACATATTAAAAAGAAAAACCTAGTATGGTTACGAAATTTCAAAATTGGCAGCATTATTCCTATAATCTATTGTTTCCTGGTTTTTGCGAACTAAACTCAAAAGTGCCAATAATAGGAAGAGTGCCAATGATTGGGTAGTTTCCCCTACATCATTTCCGTCAGGAATGGCGCCCAAAAAGCTGACAGCATTGCCACTTTGGGTGGCAAGGTTGATCCTTTGACCAAGACCAGCTTTTGATCACCAGTCTTAGTCTTAGTCTTAGTAGTACGGCGGGCTGTTTCCGCAACTCGACACCTAGTGCCTATTTTGCGTGGGGATTGGCATCAGTCCTGCCATCCCAGCTCCTCCAGAAAGCTCAGCAGTCCCCGAATGTTGCTGCAGGCCTCTACTATTGTCTTCGGGCTTCCCATTAGAGAAGTCCTTTGTCTTGCAACGCCCCTGCACTCCAGTAGGACATGGGCGCTCGTCTCATCCGCCTCCAGGCAGGCTCTGCACAGAGGGCTGTCAGAAATACCTATATTACAAAGGTGTTTGTTAAAGTAGCCGTGACCCGTGAGTATACCAACGATTTGTTTCAGGGCTTGTCTAGGTAGTCTGATTAACTTTGTTAGCCTTTTTTCCTGGCTTGCCGTCCGTGAGTTTTGACCAGTAATCGTCGTGTTGTCGTTGAGAGCGCTCCCTTATCCAGGTTCGCAGCTGCCGATAGGGTATGGGTATAATTGGCTCCGGACCAATGGCCGTCCTGCTAGACCCCTCCCTGGCTAAGCAGTCCGCCGCATCGTTACCCCTTGAGCCGCTGTGTCCTTTAATCCACTGTAGGGTCAATCTATTGTCGTTAGCAATATTAGTCAACTTACTGTGGCATTCGTAAATTAAGCCTGATGTCATTATATTGTTGTCCAGTGCCTGTAGGACAGAAGCGCTGTCAGAGAGGATACGAATGTGTTTACCTCTTACCCCGCGACATTCTATCGCCTCAGCAGCTCTGATGATGCCCACACACTCTGCCTGGAAGACCGTGTTATAGGCACCCAAAGCTGTCGAGATGTGTATATTCAGGTCTTCGGAGAAGACACCCGAGCCCGTACCACAGTTGGTTTTTGAACCGTCTGTGTAGACCCTCAACTCCTTATGCAGACAACGGTCCGGGGTGTCTTCATAAAGTTGAATTTTGTATTTTTTGTCAAATACGTACGTCTTAGGAATAAGGTCGTTTACTGCTGCAAAGTACGGAAAGTGCCTGTGTATGTCTGCCAAGATGCTGGTGTGCGGGGAGTTGTTGTCTCTCCAATGCCCCAGCATGCTTAGGCGCGTGGCTGTACATGCAGCTTCCTGTTGTATAAACAAGTGGAGTGGTCTCACGTTAAGTATTGTCTCCAGTGCTGATGTGGGAGTGGTTTTCATGCAGCCGGTGATTGCACAGCATGCCCGCCTCTGGAGACGTCTTAACTTATTAATTGTCGTTACCTGGATTGTCTTGGTCCACCATACTACTGCTGCATAGCTGATGATGGGCCTAATTATGGTCGTGTATAGCCACTTAACAATGAGCGGTGATAGTCCCCAAGTTTTGCTAATCATTTTGCGACATTGCCAGAAAATGATGTTAGTCTTCGTTGTAGTTTTGTCTATGTGGGATCCCCAGTTCAGTTTGGAGTCTAGGGTTATTCCTAGATACTTTACCTCGTTGGAGAGCCTCAGTGTCGTGTTAAATAGTTTCGGTAGCCGATAGTCGCCTAATGATCTTTTATTCGTGAACATGACCAATTCCGTCTTCACTGGGTTCACCTTAAGGCCGTAGTCGTCACACCATTTTTCAACAACCTTCATTGCCCCCGCATAACATCACAGGCGGTGCTCGCAAACTTACCTGGAATTATGATTGCAAGGTCGTCCGCGTAGCCCACCGTGTGGTAGTGAAGGTTGTTTAGTTTGGTAATTAAGTCGTTTACAACTACATTCCATAGCAGAGGCGACAGTACTCCTCCTTGAGGGCATCCTTTAGTTGCCAATGCTCTGAGATGGTTGTCGTCTTGTAGTCTGATTAGTCTGTTACGGAGCATGTTACTTACCCAGTATATAATGGTCTCATCGACTCCGTGTTTGCCAAGTGCGTCTACTATGCTGGCGAAGCTTGTTTTGTCAAACGCGCCTTCTATGTCTATAAAGGTGCCCAGACATAGCTCTTTCCGTCTGAGACTATCCTCTATTTTACTTACGACTGCATGTAGTGCAGATTCTGTCGACTTGCCTGGACTATAGGCGTGTTGGTTCGGATGTAGTGGAACATTGACTAGTTGGTTGTCTCTCAGCTCTCTGTCGCACAGTCTTTCCAGGGTCTTTAGCAGAAATGATGAGAGACTTATTGGTCTGAAAGATTTCGCCTCGTTGTAGTCTGCCTTACCCGGTTTTGGTATGAAGATTACCTTGACCTCCCTCCAGAGCTTCGGGGTGTATCTAAATGCAAGACACGCTCTCAGGAGGGGCACCAGGATAAGGATTAGTGCTTCACCTGCCCATTGAAGCAGCGCCGGAAAGATGCCATCTGGTCCGGCTGCCTTGAATGGCTGGAAGCTGTTAATGGCCCACCTTAACTTATCTGTAGACACTGTCTTCAATGCAGTGTTCCAGGATTGTTCCGTGGGGGTCCAGCTAGTGTCATTCCAAGTATGTGTCGTGTGTATGATGCAGCCCGGAAAGTGGGTTTCAAGTAGTACCCTCTGTGCCTCCTCAGTTGTTTCTGTGAGGGAGCCATCAGCCTTCCGGAGCTGTGCTAGGTCTTGCTGCCTATCTTTAGATAGCAGTTTCCTTACCTTATTTGCCTTTGTGCATGAGTCTATATCTGAACAAAATTTTCTCCAAGACCCATTGCTCCAATGTCGGATGCGTCTCTTGTAAAGTGCCTTGGCATCTTTGTACGCATCCCAGTCCTGGTCGTCACATGTATTCATGGCCCTGTTAAAAAGTCTTCTTACCTTTTTCCTCAGTTTTTCCAGCTCGGGACCCCACCAAGACTGGCTGGCACCCGAGTTGGATGATGGTGTACTAAGAGGACAGGCTGTCTGATAGCTTGAGATTATAACTCTTGTTAATTCCTCAGCTGTTTCGTCTATCTTATAAGTTTCGTCTAAACTACCAGACTGCAGATGTCGCAGTGACCGAGTTACCTGTCTGCGATACTGGCTTCTGTTTGTTTTGCTAGGTATGCGTCTAGGTGGCTGGGTGACACGCTGTACCGCGATGTTGAACCTAATCCACCTATGGTCAGAGCAGGATGCCTCTGGGGAAACGTGCCAGTCAGAGATCAGATCCGCTGCTCTTCTTGATGCTAGTGTAAGGTCGATGATGGATCTGCCCCTTCTTGTTACGAAAGTAGGTTCAGATCCTGTGTTTATTATATTAAGGTTAGTGGTAAATAGATAATCTACTAATTCCTCCTTCCTTTGATCAGCAGTCACATCGGTGAATCTCTTTTGACAGTTCCTTAAAAAGGGAATGAGTGCTTAAACCCGATGGGCCCATAGTCTCAACACCAAACGGCACAAATAAGTAGTTATCATAAATATGAATATGTGTTTGTTCAGCTGCTTTAGTAATAAATTTAATATTTTTCATAACTTTTAACATAAACTTCATGTACCTACACGGAGTGAAAATTACGTATGATTCACCAGTCAGCAAATTGAAAAAAAAATAGTCTGTTATTTAATGAATATTGTCTGATTGTTTACATCGAAAAATAACCAAAAACTTCTTTTTTATTTAAAAAATGGGTGCGTGTACTTATGTAGGCGCGTGAGAAGTTATCCTTCTTTGGCATCGTTTAAAATTAGTTTTTAATTGCATGCAAATAACTAATTACAATAAATGAATAAAAAGTCTGGAAAAGGACACAGTCAATAAAGTTCAGTTTTAATTTGAAAAAATAAATAAATAATCAAAATATTCAATTAAAATCGCTACTGAATATAATTTATTAGAACATATGTGATTTGCACTTGTATGAAACTCAAACACGTATTCCGAATATACAAACTAGAAACATGTGGATAAATATTATAAATATGAATACCTATAACTGTTACTTTATTACAAAAAATAAAGATGTGCTTTTTGGTTCTACTACACCAATGTTCAAGAGATGGCGCTGTAGTCTCCTGAATCGCGCTTTGGTTCCGTTGTTCCAGATTAATAAATACTTTTGATATTATAAATATGAATACCTATAACTGTTACTTTATTACAAAAAATAAAGATGTGGTTTTTGGTTCTACTACACCAATGGTCAAGAGATGGCGCTGTAGTCACCTGAATCGCGCTTTGGTTCCGTTGTTCCAGATTAATAAATACTTTTGATAGGCCTTCACAATGCAGTAGTGGGTGCTAACACCCACTAAATAGAGATTCTATTTTGTTGGTAGATTTGCTTACTGTGCGGTAAACACAAAAGTAACGCATGAAGGTGGTCGCTAAAGCGAATAACTTCATGCTGTTAATAATTTGTGTTACAGTGATGCGCGCGCATCTTAAAATTTCACTCTCATCATTTTTTCATAACGCGCCTAAAGAAGTATAACTTCAAAAAGTTTGCTTTTGTACTTTATAAAATCACACTAATATTATAAAGGCGAAAGTTTGTGAGTGTGTATGCTTGTTACTTCTATACGTCTAAACGGCTGGAGCGATTTTAATAAAATTTGGTATGGAGTTAGCTGACACCCCGGATTAACACATAGGTTACGTTTTACTGCGGGGAAATATCTCTAATAAACCGCGGGTAACAACGCGGGGCACAGCTAGTGATAAATAAAAATTTATGATTTTTGTTAAACGCTGAAAGACTACTGCTTTTAATAAGCAAAAGAAAGGAGTGCAGAATGATATCGGGTATGTATCAGGAAATAGTCGAGCAGTCACTCAATCTGTGTACACTCATTTTAGAGAAACAACGTATTTTGTGAGCCTTGAGTGGTAAAATGCATTCCAAAATGAGTAACAACTACGTGGACCCTGTTTGCTTTATTTGCGGAGATTTTATTAAATTTAGAGTCAAAAAATAGTTTCTCCAGTACTAACAGACTTTATTAAACATACGATGCTTAATTTTAACTTCCTATTCGAAGTCAGGATAAAATATGGGCATCACATTAGGATAGAAATATAATATTTAGTTTGATATATATATTTTTTGGTTATGGACCCTATGCTTTTTTTAATGTCTACGTTGTATAAAAATTTAGTTTATTGAAACAATATATTAAGGCTCTACGTCAAATTCTGAAAACATTTTTCCCTGAATTGTCAGGGAGTAAAAATTACAAGAAATGCTAAAAATTATAAATTTTTTAACTAAATCAATATTTTTTTGCTTTCATAGACTTGGTTTTATTATATTAAATAAATAATCGCTATTTAAATAAATAAATGTTTATTTTCTTGCTATATTATATACAATTTAAAGAAAAAAAGTTAGCTATTTTCTATGAAATTTTAAATTTCAAACTTTCAAATAAAATTGTTTTAATCTTTCATGGTCACTAACATTATAGCTATTAACGGGATTGTTACCATGTACCTTGTTTTTTATGAGTCTCCGATATTTCGGCACTGTTGCAAGTTGATTTGTGGATTATGAAAATCATCTCGACAGAACGCCACTACATACAACACAAAAAATTGAATCGTGAGGATGGGTTTAAATTGTCAAGTGTCTGGAATCCAGTGGTTCGTATGTGAAAAAACCGCAAAAGTCAAAAAAGTGTCGTTTCTCTATCTGATACTGTGAGTATTGTATGTCTGCCAATAACATCTACCCGCAATTACTTCAGTTACTCCGTGATCATGGCGCTTGCAACAGTGCCGAAATATCTGAGACTCATAAAAAACAAGGTACATGGTAACAATCCCGCTAATAGCTATAAGTTCAAATAAAAATCTTGTTTCTTACATGATTTAGCTATAAGAAATCAAAATCGGGTACAACGAACTCGTACTCAAAATTTGTGTTGACTGATTTTTGTGGTGATTTTTTTCTTCTTAATCGTCTCGGGGTCCCCTTTTAGACTGGTCCTTATTTTATTCATTGGGTGCATTTTTTTGTAGTCTAAAAACATATGACATATTCATGAACTATAAAATAATCTAATCTAATGTATTTATAGATCCTATTGAAAATTACGCCACAACGATCAAGCACTCAACACGTGCGGAGTTAAATTATGATAATAATAAAACTTAACTTTACTGACGTTTATATTGTGTACTTAAATAGCGCTTACAATCTTTCGTTGTGTGTAATATTACAACAAGTGTTTCCCCGTGGCAGATGGAATAATATACTTTTCGACATTCTTGTTTTGGTGTGGCCGGTCAAACCAGTCCTCCTCAAACCGCTATATTATGACTTAATGATAATCAAACTTTATTATAAGCAACTTAGACTAGAGGCCAGCATGCCAGACCCTTTGGATAAGTGCTCAGTCTAAACAACATAATAGCTGAACTTCTTTGACGGACCTCAAATAGTTGTTGTTAATAAAGCAGTTTAAGACAGCTGAAGCGATTATCATTATCGGAACAGGAGCTCTACTCTCTTTCTCCGAAACGAAATTTCGGCAAAAAACGAATTTAAAACGAAATTTCGCCAGTGACTCTACTCTATTTCATCTTCGAACACGCACATAATGTTCGGAATCGCAGACAATTATCGTGAACGAATGGAATGAGTTATGTTTGTGAGTTCTTTTCGTCTCCATTTTTTAGATAACGTCTTTTACTTCAAAACAATATTACTTTATGACAACATTTTTGATTACATTAAAACAACCTCTTTTGACAGTGTTAGCCGACTAATTTGTAGAGTTGATGTAATCGAATTTATGTCAACCTAAATTTGTCGTGTAACACTTTGAAGTATTGGCAATACAATAATAAACAAAAATTAGATTTATTTGTAAATCTTTCTTACTAAAAAATGTTCCTCACGCTAAACAGCCTTAACTAAAAATACTCTAGTAGTAATTTTAGGTTTAATTTAAACAAAAACCCAAAACGAAAATGAAAAGGTGTTACCTTTTCATTTCGTCAATTTGAGGTTAAAATTTCGAACAATGAACTGTCAAATTCAACTTTTAGTACAAAAGTTTTGTGAATTAGAATAGGCTTAGAGAATTTAAATGTCAAACTATTTTTGGACGAACGAATTTTCGAAATGACATAGAAACAGAGTAAGGAACGTGCGAAATTTCGATCGAAATTTCATTTTTCCTTGAAATAGAGTAGACCTCCAGTTCTTTGTACGTTATAATGTTGAAGCAAATGAACACCATAGATTAAAAAATAGTACGTAGAGATAAAGAAAAAAAGTATTACTTTGTCAAGTTTACGCTTTGTAAACTTGACAACAGTCTGTTATAAGCTCTATCAGGAATGAAAAGGACAGAATGATGGATTGTCTAGTCTACAAGTAGTAGATACGAATGACCATGTGAAGAGCCTTCAGTACTCGAACTTGTCCGATTTTTTTTCAACGTTTTCTCTTCAAACTTACATTTTTGGCTGAACATTGATTTGGAATTTAGCTTTTATTGCTAATTCCTAACTGGCACCTAGAGTGACCGCTCCTGGCTTTACTCCATGGTCAGCACAGATGCCACTTGTACTCGAAGAAACATTTCTGCAGGTCGGCAAGCTGAAGATGGTCGGTGTAACAGTTCATAACTGCTGTACTATCTTTGCGTCTAGACTTTACCACCTCTTAACACCAGGTGGGGTGGTCATTTGCCTACAATTTGACAATATTTATAATTTTTTTGTCAATTTGACGACTCTGCACAGGCAGAAAAAAACAACCCTTACTGAGTTTCTTGCCGGTTCTTCTTAGTACAAGGTCTTTCACCGTTTGCGAACCGATGGCGTAGCTTTCTGACATTCACAAGTGCTTGTAACAGCCTAGACTGAATAAAGGATTTTGCATTTTACATAGCTATAAAAAATACTTAGCGTTAGAATTCTTAATTGTAAAGGATCTTAATAATGTTGTTACTGGAGTACCTCTACCTAATTAAAAAAAGGTCTTGACTTTCGTTACTTTGACATAATAATATTTAAATATACTTTGACAACCATCAACTGCAGTTGCTTATCATTATTATATCGGAAACTTATGACAAATTATTCTGGCCGCCATCCCAGTTGAAATATATAGCCAATTAACCGTCTCGCTGAGAAATGGACCGACGTCAAGCTTTTAATCTTCTAACAATGGAATTTCTAATGAAGGTGTTAATTAATACTAATTTACGAAACGTGGTGTAATGGTGTAATATATCTATTTTATGAAATGGAGGAGAACAATGTTTATATTAGAATACACGTATAGTATTTACGTGTAATCGAATGAGGAAACATTTAAGGCTGGTTAAAGGTAATTGTGTTGTTCTTCGAATGACCGCCTGTTTTAGGGTTCCGTACTTTAAAAGCAAAAAACGGAACACTAGGATCCCTTTGTTGTACGTCTGTCCAACCGTCAGTCTGTCTGTCAAAGCCCTTTATCTCAGAACGCACGGAGTTATCGAGTTGAAATTTAAACCATATACACAGGTCAACGGTCTCTAGAAGCGAAATAATCAAACTTTTAAGTTTATGGGAAAGAAGATGGCCGTATATGTTGCGTACCTACAAATTTGTACGGAACCCTCGGGGGGCGTAGAAGGACTGCCTAGGTGTTCCCCTCGCAGGCCCTTCCGCAAATATAAATCACATTTAACAAATTATATCCAAATATGTATACGGTAGCTACATATATCAAAGATGCTACAATGAATAGTGTCTCGCAGTCTCGATTCGATTAAGTATTTATCTGTAAAAAATCATGACAAGTGGCGTAACGCCCACTAAGTATAGTATAATTGCGCGCAATAAGAGTATGGCTTACTATAATGGCCATGAGGCTATTGATAAAAATAAAGCTTTAACTTTTATGCTGAATATTTTTTCAATGTGAATAGAAATAGATGTATTTTACATTTTCCTATTGTCTGCTTGTAGTAAGATAAACATTTGTGCGTACTTAAACGTATGAGTTAGCAAAAACTCAACTATTAAAAACTATTTACAAATTGTATTCGTACATCTAATCACAGTAAAATATTGTCACACATAAATTCTCTCAGTAACAGTAAACTAAATCTATGTTACGCTCCTCCAACGCTCGAAGAGATTCTAAATTAGTTATTAAATTAGAGGAAGTTTATAGCACGTTTAATATGTACTTTTCAATAATAGGATCTAATAACAACAATATTAGCTAGTAAAATGTCATAACAATTCCGATAATTTTGTTACAAACGGCCATGAACTTTCAGAATTAGCACTTTACATTCAGACTCTACCTTTAGAAAATTGAACTAAATGAAATGCTTAATATACACGTTTATGTGCTCAAGTTTACTTTGTATATTTATGTGTTATGTATATAATTGAATCAGCTAAAGACATTCTGTAACAGACTTTGCACAGATTCATTCAGGGCAGCCCATAAATAAAATGTAATCCTATTTGGTATGCGGTGCAAGTTGTCATACTTACATACATACACATAGGTATAAGATGATTTAAAAGAAATATTATTTTGCGAATAAGTTCTCAATGTTTCTTCGTAAGCTGCGTGTTTAAAGTTACATAATACGCGGAGCTTATTATGATATGACACCGATTCTGCGATTGCTATACGCAAAAAGATTTGATTAAACAAAACCTACTTTCTAATTCTGTCGTTGTCAAACCAATATCTGTTGTGTACAAAAAATGAACATAGTAGTGGATATGTGACAATATTCTTGCTGATGCACATTTTTTACGTAACCTCTGTTCACCGTTATAATGCTAAAGATTCGCTTATCAATCTTTGTTTTTCAAAATCGGACAGTAGACTAGAATATACTAGTCAGAATGGTGGAAATGTCTCCAAAAAGTGCGCATAGCAGATTTTTGTTTGACAAAGATAATGTTGATCTTAAAGTTTTGCATCTATAAAGTAGGATTAGTCGTAAAATCCCTACCCTACTCATTCCAGTGCATAAAATAACAAAAAAAAATGTGTTTGACCCAGTACGCAGTGTTTTAGCCTAGTCTGCAATATGTAGGCCGAGAACTGGCGCAAAGTACCCATAACCAGTCCTAAATCCATTTGAGTAAAGTAATAAAGATCGGTTGAAAACGTCAGATCGGTTAGATCTTGAGAAATGAGTTTTCCTTTCTCTCCTTAGGTGGTAGATTTAACGAATTTTATTGTCTCGTTTTGAGCAGTAGTTTCCCATTGTATTTTAATTTGCAAAAGGTTAAATCCAATTAAACTTTGGTTGACATAAATGTAGTATTCAATTTGTAACTACGTAGTAGTAAATCCTGAGTTTAGAGTAATGCTTTGTACTAGGAACTCGAACCACTCGTAAATTCAGAGATTATCCTACCGCTCTTAATATACCTCAAGCTTAATGGCCAGTCGAAACTTGGGTCTATAACATATCAAATTAGCTAAACACAAACTTTATATAAGTGGGATGTTTGACGAAATCGTATATAAATTATAAACCTTGGAAATGATTGTATTCTTAGTAAGAATGCATTTTTGGAAGATACAATATCCGTTAATTATAAAGAATTCCTTTTAACGAAACTTCTGCAGTGGATTGACTGTAAATTATTTTAGTAATCAGTAAACAATAAAATTATTATTAAAATATAAAAACATAGTTCCCAGTTTCATTGAAGATCATATATATTTACATTTATATGTCTGACCTCAAAGTACAGTTCCTTCGTGTCTAGTAGTATGGCGAAGATAGCCTGCTAATACGCTACGTAAAAACAGGTTTCATATTATAATTAGCGTGCGCCCGGTAAATTTAATCTCAATAAATAATTATTCCTATTTCATAACACAACGAAACATTCGAAACTCTATGTTCAACACGATAAAAAGGGTACGGAAAAGGTTTAGGTGGATTTGAAAAAAAGAAGTTTTTTTTTGTTTTTTCTTCTCTTGTTTTTACCGAAAAGTAAATGCTTTCATAAAAAATGTTATTATACGCGGTTTCCATCATCATTTAAAGAATTCCTTTACAGAAATTCGGAGGTTTAACCCTTCACTGGCATTTTAGAATAAAAGGTTTAGCATCTCAAACTTTCTTATATAAATTAACCACACCAAAGCTTTGTATACCTATGTATATATTTTTATATACGGACATTACACCCTAATGGGCTGACAGTACGTAGCATATAGATAATTAGAAGCCATTCATTTTATTTAACACTATTTAAAACTTGAAACCTTGATAAATTATCGACTTCCTTTTTAATTTTGGTTTTGATGTACTTTTTTAACAAAAAAATTTGTTGATGCGGCAAAAAGAGGTTGAATTGCATTTCAGTTAATAATCACACAATTATGTATTATAAAGGCAAAATTCTGTGAGTGAGTATGTTTGTAACTTCTTCACGTCTAAACGGCTGGAGCGATTTTCATAAAATTTGGTATGGAGTTAGGTGACACCGTGGGGAAGGAGTTAGCGGGAAAAAGTCCCTCATAAACTGCGGATAACACCGCGGGGCACAGCTAGTATAACATAAAGCAAGCCGCGCTAGGAAATGTAGATTTAATTAATAAATAGTCCCTTTTGTATTCAGGTAGTTCCTGATTAAACTACTGAAACAACTTGAGCCAACTTGGAGATTGAACTTAGGGAAAAGCACACAATTTACGTGCAAGTTTTGGAAAACTATTCGTTGATAATTTCAGCTAGGTAAAACTTAACAACAGTTTACAGTTTCAGTTCATTTTTAATTACATTTTGGTTTTTGAGAAATTTATCTTTCTGTCCATGAATAAAAGCCTAATGTAAAACAGATTTCAAGTAAGTTATAGCGGATAGCGTTGTAAACGGATTAAAAGTAAAGGATCTTATAAACTATCAACGGTAGAGATAAACGAATCATTATCCTTTAAATGCGAGAATTTCAATTTCCAATTTCAAACAACATTGCCAGTTTCTCAGTAAAGGTGATTTTTATAATGGATGTTTTCCCATAATTGTCCTTTCAATCTTTACAAAGGTAGAAAAGGACTGAAACCTTTTTTAATACACGATACACAAATTGGCCCAGTTGCGCAGTGTTTTGTTTACATTGCATAAATGACATTTTGTAATTCGACGAAAAGAGACAAAACTTTAGAGAGTCTGGCTAACGAAAGTGTGATCTGAGTAACGCGGAAAATTCAAAAAATCTATGTGGTATCACCAACTATAATAGGAAATAATGTATTGATACTTGAATATTTGCTGTATTTTATTTTTGTTCCTAAAGGCTTCGTTTGGAACGTCAGAGACTTGATCGTCATGGATGTGAGAAAAAAAGCGGAAGTGTGGATTTATTTATTAGAATGCACAAAATATTTATCTACTTAATTTTATTAAATTTCTTCAACAATATGTTTAATTGAGTACAGGCTGAAGATAATACTCGTAATGTTGAGTGATGATGATTACTTGTTTATTCGTCATAGTCTCTAAGGATTCTTCTGTATCAGTTCAGTCATCATCACTTACATTTATTATGATTTTTTCCAATACTTCTTCAGTTACGTGATATGTTTGTTTATATTTATTTTCCACATGTAATACATGGTCCGTCATAGTTTTCCAATCTTCTGCAGTTATTCGACCATACGAGGTTACTTCTGTTTCTTTTGCTGGCAGATTGGCTGCTTTTGCTGTTTTAAAGCCTGCGTGTACTATAATATATCTTTTCCCTGGAGAAATATGTTCCAATGGGCTTGGTTGTGGGGCACAACTTGTTGTTGGAGCTTTCCATGACATTTTAGACTTATACCTTTATGTGTATGTGTATATATGTTTCATCTAAATAAATGATTGCTTTTCCTTCTGTTCGTTAGCAATTTCTCGTAGATAACGATGCTCCAAGCAGCAATAACAAAGTGCTCGACAAGAACCATTCTTTCATTTCAATTTTTATTGAACTCATATCCATTGGTAATTAATATTTTACGCAGAGTTTCTCTGCATCCACTAAAGCTAATGCTAGAACGTAATTCTTCTAACAATGTCCGCAGTGTTGGGACCTCTTTTCCCACAACATAAAATTCATTGATTTTATTTCTGATTGCATCAATATCAAAACTCTCTAAATCTGACACTGTGCTTTTATGGGGCCTTTTTTTCATGGAGTGCGCCACATTCATACATTCACAAATCCTTCTTATTTTTTTTTCTTAAGTGTCGTGATACCAACATCTGTAAAACAAAGTACACATGCATATTAATGAAGTAGGTAGGTACCTAAACAGTTTGATGACAAAATAACACAACTTTGTGAATAGAACAAACACATAAAAATACTGACAGGTACATACCAGTTAGTGAAGATATTTCTTCTAAGAACTTTTTCTGAGTTTCTATTAAGGGTTTTTCTCCTAACTGTGTAACTTTTCAACAACATTTTTTATATCGCAGAGTCCATGAATATCTTCCAGGTTATCAGTAAACATAAGAAAAAATGTCATCATATTGTAAAAATTCAAACAATCAGCCAACAAGAATCAAGATTACAAATCCGACAACACATCTAAGCAGTGTTGTTGTTCTTTGAAAACAACCCTATTCTGTTCTTGTTTTTGTTGAAACTTATCATAGTACGTAGCAGTTTTCGCACGTAACTTTCCATGGTTTTACCCATTTTAATTGCTATTATTTTGAAACTTAAATGTGCGTCGCAGCTCGTAACTGAATCCACAGACTTTGACGTGCCATTGACAGCTTAATAATTTTGCCATATTCAACTATACTACCAAGGAACGTGCAGCTCTATAACGTTATTGTTGTTGTCTGTTTGTAAGTGAAAGTTATTGTTTTTTGAGAAAATCGGGGTAGTCAGCCTAATAAATTTATTATTGCGATTTAATTCTTAATCCAAAGGATAAATAAAACAGGTGTAAACCCGATTGAAGCGGGGCCATACATGTGAACAGTTACCTACATTGCTCGTTTTCAAATAAAATTCCAGGTCGTACTATGCATTGCGTACGAATTATGGATATGGCATCGGGTACTTTTTGAATATTCTCTTCAAAAGTAACAAGAACTTCTTAAAATATGTCATATTACAATCCATCTTTTTCAATTAAGTATTGTTTATCTAAGTTAAATTGTTGTATTTCCTAAGTTAAATTTACATCACTATAAAAAAGAAACATATAAATATGTATCTATTGAAATCTATAAATAAATATGAAAATTAATTCGTAATAATGAAGCTAATGGAAATCAAGTGTAAGATTTTTCCATCACAACCGTCAGTTCTTTCATAGCGTATTGTGTACTCACGTCTGCTTTTTTTCAAATACTGTAAAGAAGGTTCTTACGAAAAAACAATTGGCGCAGTTTGTAACTTAACTTATTCCTGTACCCGCTGTAATCGGATTTGTTTTTTTTATCAGGCAGGACTACTTCTGCCGGAACTCGAAACCACCAGTTTTTAATTAATGACAAATTAAGCCACTTGCTGAAACTATAGTAATCCTGAGTGTCTCCTTTTTCAATAAAAGATTGGTAACTTTTAATAAAATGATTGTTGTTTTTCGAAATGACTCATATCCTACAACTTTTATACTCTGTGTTGTTGTGTTAGGGCCGAGAGCCGGTCTTGCTTTTGCTTGAGTCAGGCAGTATGCCGCTTACTGCAGCTGCGAGAACACGTGGCCCGTCGAGCCGCGCACAAACCGCGAAGTGACTGTTCCAAATTCAATTTGAGTCAGTGACAGTTCTTTTTTTAATATTTTGTTTTTTTCGTGTCATCAAATGGCTTGGATTAACTCCTATTGGGATACATTGAGTATTACATTTGCTTTTTTTGTGTAGTGTTTGTAAATTAGTAGTGAATAATAATTTTATATTTTTAAAGATATTACAGTGTTTTCCCACAAAAAAACTTATGATTTTCGTTAATACATACTTTGGTAAAAGCATACACTTAACACTGATGTAGGTACATCGTAGGTACAATGTGCCCAAAATTAGCAGTATTAGGCTCTATTGTTTCTTCGATCACTCATTGTTTAAATGTGTGTAGAGACCGACTCTTTCACGCTTTGTGTCATTGAAAGATTTGACATTGTAGAAGCATTAATGGGTGGTAACAAACAAGTTTTTTTACAAATGTTTCCTCTATGTTATTCCGGCTACTTACTTATAGGAAGAACCAAAAAGAATGTCAGATTAGTTTTGGCACATTATAAAAATCACATTTGCTCGTTAATAGAAACTTTGGAAAGTGAATTCTTAACATTTAATATATTCCTACGTATATTGACAGTATAAGTATTTAATATATGCCAAGAATTAACTTTTCATCATTAATAAGAAGGAATAAAAATATAAGAAAATCTTAATTTGTAAACTCTGCGGAAAAATAATGTTTTAATCGTACTTAACCTTTGTACTTAATTATTTAAAAAGTTTTCTGCAATTCATCCTACTAATATTATAAATGCGAAAGTTTGTAAGTTCGTGTGTATGTAAGTTTGTTATTAAATCTCGCAAAAACGACTGAATGCGTTTGGATGAAATGTGTGTCAAACACATTTAGTATATTACCTGGATTGACATATGGATACGCTTTATCCCGAAAATATTTAGGTTTTAAAAAAAACCTAAGTTAACGCGGACGAAGTCGCGGACGGCAGCTAGTAAATTATAAAACGTTAAGTTTGAGCAAATGTCTACGAGGTAAATTTTACTGTATTTTAACAATGTAATGAAACTTATAACTAAAAATTACACACATTATAATACTATATATATATATATATAGTAGAACGAAGAACCTAAAACTAAAAACCTTAAAAAAATATAATATAGTAGCTAGAATATATAATTAAAAGGAGTCCTTTTAGGCAAGGTTCCGAAATTACTGGCAGCGTTCCCCCATTGAACAGCTAGACTAATTCTTTGTCCGAGGTAGCTGCCAGCTTTTCGGTCTCCTGTGATGTCGACTAACCTTTTTGGTTTAATAATGTCTACTAAAGTCAGTATTCTAAAAGTTAGGCAACCCATAATCGATATATTCAATCAAAGCTTACTCATAAGTACGATCACCGATATTGGGTAATCAAGGAATATTCTTCTTATCACGTCCGTCGGTTACCAGTCCATAGATAATGAAGGCTCTTGGACAGGTTTCGTAGATGCTTTATCGTATTATGTGAATTTAATAACGAACGACACATGATCATTATATTTTTGCCTATCCATTTTTATGGCATGAGGTACGGATTAGGAAAATAACAACAATGGCCGGAGATCTCAATCTTCGTAAATCTTATATCCATTGTTGGGGATTTCTTTCCTAGAATCACACAGGGAGAAGATACCACAACAGCGGATTGGTGGGTGCTAACGTCTGCAAAGGTAGCCTTCCGAAGCGCGCAGGTGACGGGGTAATAAGTTCTTGGTCACCCACCCAATGACCGGTAATTGCGTAAGTCGCCTAACTTTCTCGATCGCAGACCAAAGGAGCTTCTCATATGCTTCGCCCTGGACGACGAAGGTTTGGGTGGCTTTGGTAATAAATTTACTAAAATTAGCGTTCTAAATTTCAATTAGTTCTATCGTGATGAATTATCGCGCTGCGTTTCTATAGACACAAACGTAGGCCCGTATTACATACAGAATGATAACTAAGTGTTGATCTTAACCTGAGTACAGATAAAAAGGGATGTCGCTATGTGCTTTACATAGCGGCATCCCTTTCTAACTATGCTCAAGACTAGATCAATCATTAAGTATCTTTATATAATACGGGCCGTAGTTTTGATCTAACCACTGTGCCAATAAGCTTGTCCATCACGAATACATTTCAATAAGAAAAAAACATAGAATACCGACCGAATTGAGAACCGCCTCCTTTTTGAAGTCGGTTAAAAACTTATTATAGGTATAAAGGTAAGATTAATGGTTTCATAAAGTTACCTAAGTACTCACCTGTATCGTGATGCGTCAATTAAAGCATGTATATACCGAAATCTATCGTGTTTGATTAATAAATAAAATGCTAAAAGCAATGTTGTGTCTTGTTCAAAAATCTCGTTTATCACTACATATAATTATTAACGAAAAGGTGAAGTGGCAAAGGGAAATGATTTTTATTCGTTTTCAAATTTGCCTCGGCACCGTGTTTTGATGGACCCCGTATTTGAATTGGTGAATTTCAGACTTGCTTTTTATTCATAATTACGGTTCAGATGGGCACGTATTATTGTGAATGAGTCATTTATCTGCTCCCAACTGATGGACTAAATTGGCCCTTAAAAATGTCCAAGATTTCCCACTTAGAAAATTATTTGTAATTGCCAGCACACTTTAACTCAAATTTAAAGGTTTTTTATGTGAATAATATACATTTATATAATATATGCGCAATATAGTCCAAAATAAGCAATCCTAGATACTTTTTTAACTAACACAAGATTTCATTTGCCTTATCGGCCCTGGCCAATATTTTTGAGATCAAAAAATTCAGAACATCATGATAATTTACGGACGATTTGAGGTCATAAAGGGTAGAGAGTGACCTTTTAATAGAGAACAATGGTTTATCGAGATTTTCGGGAACTCCTATCATAAAATCTTAAAAAGGCAAATTGTAGGTTAATTAAAAGATCTTTTTATTTACTCTTTCCACAGCCTTAAAAATATCTCCGAAAAATCAAAATAACCAACTTTCCAGGGTTTTATTATTATCTCCCACAAATAAACTTTTTTTTAACGAAATATGATGAAATCTTGCCTTTGCAAAAACCCCTTATGAAATGGGTTTCATCATGTCCTCTTTTTTTTACATTTTCACTTTTTGAAAGAAATCCGCTCTGACCTATTATGTGGTAAAATCAGTTCTCACTATCAAGAAAAATAAATCACTTTCAAATATTACACTTTTCATTTAACTGTAGCGTCACTTTATAATCATTAAAAATGTCATCGGATTTTCATGATCCACGTTAAATAAAACATAAACGTCTTACAACTCATAAATAAATCATGATAACAGCTTTACTTTTATATAATTATTCCAATGAGCTCGACTGAATGCTTTGTATAAAACCAAATTAATTTGCTGATATAAAAAAGTCGGTTAATGTTACAGAGAATTTTGTGTTTTATGCTTGCATTATTTATTAATATTGTTCATTATGTATAACACCGTTACGAACTACTTAAAACCTCGTAGGAAGCGAATCGTGTGTGCTATGAATACTGTCTTTATTTTAAAATACATAATTTAGCTAGAGGTGCTTGATTGCGCAAGTGGTTAGTTAGCGCGTTTGGCTGCGATCGTCGAAATTAAGCAACTTTCGCAGTGGTGGGTCATTGGATGAGTGACCAAAAATTTACTATCTCGAGTTAGTCCGTACTTCGGAAGGTACGTTAAGCAGTTGGTCCCGGCTGCATCTGCTGTCGTTAGCACCCACCAATCCGCACTGGGCCCGCATGGTGGGTCGTGGCAATATCTTCCTTTTTGCATTCCATAGAAAAGACCTGTGCCCCAGCAGTGTGGACATTAATTGGCTGATGATGATGATGATGTACTATGTGGAGTTGAGGCATTGTCTATTCCGTGGTGTAAACTTATATTACTAGGCATGGTAAGTCACGGGCACTCGCAAATGAGATAAGTCATAAAATACTTTAATCACTACCTAGTAGCGTATAATATTGTCTAGTTAGCGTTTTTTATTGAAACGTGAATCATTGTGTGTGTCCATATCCACATTTCAATATAAATCGTGATTGTGACAGTACCTTCTATTTAATAGAAAACGTGACATGCCGCAGTGAGTAAAAGTGCACAGTTTTATCGCTCTAAGTTCTATCAAGGATTCCAAATTGGGAACAGAAATATGAATAATAAAGATCAAATTTAAACTTTTTACAAGAAAACATTTTACTCATGCAGGCGACCATGTAATAACCTGGGAATTTTATTGAGTTTTGTCTCCTAAAAGTTTTCTGTAGAAAGAAAAAAAAACAGCATTTAAATGCTTTCATAAAAATATCATTAAACTAATACTAGGCACATAGTTTGACATGATAGATGTGTAATAATAAGAGAGTTGTTCCGAATTTGGAATGAGTTATTTTCGTTTGAACCAAAAACAGACGCTTTTTATTGCAATGCCCTTTTGCGTTTACTACAAAAGATTCTGCTTATCACACAAGAGTTGACTTGTGACCTTACATAAGTTTATGCGTCTGAAACGAGATAGAAATGAAATGTAGAAATTGAGTTTTCCAAGTTAGTATGTGACAATTTTGTTGTTATAGTAATGTATGTTATTTGCTGCCATGTACCTTTTTACCGAATATTCGATAACTAGATTACCAAAGGACATTGTTCAGCGTCCATACATAGTTAGCCTAAGAACCAACAATCATGAAATATTATTCTCTAGGTTCAAAATCGTAAGTAAATGACTGTAAAAACAAAGATTATTGACGGACACTTCTGAGAACTTAAATTATTAGGACATTAAAATTTTTTGAGGTTATGTTTAATATCAATGAAACATAGGTCCAACTCTGAATTTAGTATAAACTCAGTATGAAGTGAATTAATATTACAACTAATTCATTTTATTCGGTGTGATTTTAAAGAATATCTATTAGGTTTTAAACTTGGTTAGGTAGGAATCATGAATAAAATAAAAACTGTAGTTTTGCTTCTTATTTATTGACTATTTTTCACATAATTGTATTTATTTGTAAATCACATGTAGGTATATTGTGTAAATATGCAGCGTGAATGTGTATCAGGTGTTCTTGAATAATTTGGCAGTATGATCCTCTCAGGATGTTGTGGCACAGGTTCACTAGCACTTGGTAATAAGGGCTCTGCTCTTTGGTAACATCGATGGCATATTAGATAGCCGAAATAGTTAAATCAAAGGAAAAACAATCGCAAATAAACACACACAACAGGTAATCCGAAACGAGAACGTACTTTCCGGTATATAATACTACTCTTTGGAATGCACGAATGCCACAGATTACTACGAATGCAAACTGCATGCACCACAACCACAGAGTAACGAGTTTTATGCCGGCCCTTCACTTGACAACAGTTAATCCTTGTCATGCTTAATAAGGAATGAAAAGGACAGACTGATGTCATGTTTTAAAATAGCAAATACGAATAGCCAAGTGAAGTGCCGGCATTAGGAAGAAAGAGTGTTTTGTTTGCAGCGCTGTCATAGATTATACACATATTTATTGTCTCAGATTATTTATCAACTTTTTAATTTAGCTTACTTAAGTGGAAGTGTCCGTCACAATCTAAATACTGATAATTATCGCAAAAAATATACTAAGAATTATCATAAATGCCAAATTGGTGTTGGTTCTTAGGCCAATTTTAACATTGTCCTTTGTAATGAAACGCCGAACTTACTATAATAATAATAAATATGTCCAACACTCACACCAATTAGCCTAGCCCCAAAGTAAGCACTATAAGGCTTGTGTTATGGGATGCTAGGGTAACGGATAGAATACATAAACTGTACATATATAAGTATATTTTTATAGAAAATACATATTAAACATCCATGACTGGAGTTCAAATGCTCGTATTCATCACACAAACATCTGCCCCCACCGGGACTCGAACCCGGGACCTCTCGAGTCGGCAACACCATGAAACCCGGCGTACAAACCACTCCACCACGGAGGTCGACTATATTGTAAATAAAAAAAAAATCTTTATTACATAAACCGAGGATCAAACAATTTTCTTTTTTTTGTTCAACTTGTATATGGTAGTTAGCTTTGTAAAAAGTATCAATGTGTTCACTTCACCCATGAGCTGACCATGAGATGTAAGAATTTGGAATCTAGCTAAACAGGTATTGTTTAGTTTTAGTATAGAATAACATTGAAACTCGTCTTATTTTTTAATTAATGCTTGTATGTAATTATGCTTACTAAATAAAAAAACACTTATTACGTGCCATATTTATTATTATATATTTTCATTTAAGTACTAAACCGTTAGATATTTATGGATACAAATTATTTCGTTTTACTACGAATCCATTTTTTCTCAGACACCGAATGAAAATGGAATTGATTGTTAGAGTTTTTTTCGTCCGGATATCGAATAGTCTAAGTCCACGACAACGGCTAACTAGAGCCGAGGTCCGAGTTCGCCCTCTAGTTGAGCCGACCCCCTCATAGGGATGTGCGATCCGGGTCGTCGATCCGATTTTTCGGATCGTAGTGGATCGTAATGCTACGATCGTTATTAATTTTTACTTAAATTACTATTTTTTTTTGGTAAATATTTTCATTATTTTGAAGCAACTTAATCAAGCAGTTTTTGCAGGAAAGTCGAATCCCTCAGGACGTGTCATCCGTATTAACGAATTATATACAATATTGGACTGCGTGTGTTATCCAGGAAATTCTTATTTATTTGTGTGCTCCCCAGTAATGTCATTACTAACGATAACGTACCAAATACGAGAAAAATAAACTAATGACTATAACAATAACAAATATTTCAAAACTAGAAATGTAATTGGCATAGATGATTACCCCTTATTTATTCTCCATCCATATACTGAGAACTATAGAAAGCTATGTTGTATAAAATGACCAACTGCTGAATTTTACTTTACGAGAATATTAGCGTTAAATAGAATATGGCTCTGTTATCCATTCATCTGGGACGACATGTAGTACACTCGGAGGACTTCCTCAGACGAAAAGCTTAGAAAGATTATAAGATTCTTCTAACCTATAATAGAGCTAAAGATATACTTATACTAAGTGGAAGAAAAGTTCACATATGCCCATCAACTGAAACAAAAAGTACAAATTTATTTTAATTTTCCGGGAACTATTTTTAAAATTTTCCCTAATATCAATTTGTTTAAAATCGAATGGCGATAAGTGGAAGCAAAGTTCACAATCCCCCATTGTCAAAAGTCTCAAAAAATCATACGGAAAGTTTCTTAACTATTGTAGATAGGTTGCAATAGGTAAGCATGATGACATTAAAGAGACTAATTAAACTTACATATGAAAAAAAAAACACGATGCAAGTGAAATTTTTAAAGTTTTTTTTTTTACATCGCCTCATTTTTTTTCTAGCTAATAAAAAATGGAAAATAAAGTCTTTCCTCGGTTGGCAATCGAAACCGAGCGGCTTTTTAACCACTGATCCGACAATGCTTCTTAATAAGGTCTGATTTTTTTAATAACATTTAAAAATGTAATGTGATATACTAATGACGACCAAAGTTTCACTTGCTAAGTTATCTGTAGAGGTGCATTGTTTCATTAGTAATGCTAACGCTGCAAGCTGTACACTCAACAAAAGGTCACAAAAACTCACGAATTTCTTCATGAATGACTTTGACATTTATTTTACCTCATCATCATCATATCAGACGTAAGACGCACACCGCTGAGCATAGACCTCCCCCAAGCATCTCCACACCGAACCTGCGCCGATTTTACTTCATAGATTTAATTTTATAAACGTTGTTGTAACGTAATCTAAATTCATTAAACTTATACCTGCCGCATATTTGATGCTCTGCCACCTCTCAAGGGATAACAAGGGTGTGAATCCATATTAAAATTGGTTTAACTCGGGCATATGGGCTCAATAAATTACCTACATTAAATTTTCTCTTTCAAAATTGTCTATTGTATGTTTATGACGTTTGTTTGAACCTATATTATGATGAACTACCGAAAAGGGCAAAACCACAATATAGATAGCACAGAAGGTAATCTCGTGGATGTTTTACATACCTACGCTCAGCGGTCGCGCTTGGATTGTCACCTTTGGCTTGTGCACAAAAACAATCATGGTAGTGGCACTCGTACGTATCTAGTTGTTTGATTTGTTGATAAGAATAGCACTGGTCTCAAGCGGTCCGAGATATCGTGTCCGTGAGTGGTGTTTATGTGTCCGTTGCTCGAGCGCACTTTGTAAGTACCTTCCTTCGTACCCCTTACTTTCTGTACTATCTATTTTGTGGTAAAACAAACTTGAGAAAATACCTACAGGTGTTCGCCCATGAATTACAATTTATTTAAAAGGTTAATGCGAAATTTCGACAGCGAATCCTAATTCTGCTTAATCTAATGTGGACGTTCATTTTGGACTGATTATTAAGTAAACACAACATTTAAATAAAGGAAATTCAATTTGTGAATAACATCAACTTTGTGTAACATCCTAAATCTCATTAATTAGTCAATGTTTACTATTATGAAATCCAAAAATAAGTAAGTGCCTACTTGTATGTGTCGAATTTCTGATGTTTGTTTTTATAATTGAAAACAAAAACTGGCTTTAATTCACGTATAAATCAGAGAGATGGCGTAGCGAAATCTAGTTTGTGAATCGACAAATAGTGACAGCTACGGTATCATGTTATTTACTCTCCGAACAAATAAAACACCGAAAATAACAATAGCAATATAAAATTACCCCTTATTAAAAAATGTGTTCTAAAAAAATTGAAAGCGCATCGGTTCTTTGGCATACCAGTGGCCACTACCGTGCATTTCATAAAATAGCACGAACTGTCGATTTTTTTACATTTTGTTAAATTATTAGCTGCTACCCTGTAACCAATATTTAATAAATTACTGAAATTCAAAACTCCATATGAAGATTGGTTTTTAGAACATGTATTTATTCTACAAACAAAATATATATTCCAAAAATAAGCTCCTGCGTTGACATGAGAATTGAATATGTTGATCAATCTATGGTTAACGGAGGAATCGAATAATGTTTATACAATTTTTTCGTTCGCGACTTCGCGTAACGACTACGGCAAATTCAATATTCGACTTGTCCCAGGGTTTCGGTATTTATCAATGATGGGGGCATGAAGTTTCTGGAAAATAACAATAAAGTTCCATTGAATATAATCATCAAAATTACGAATAACGAACTGCCGTTGTTCTTCAATTTGTCTAATAATTTATAAAAATACTCATTTTTAAAATTCTTTTTATGGGTGAATAAGCGAGATAATAATTTAGAACAATATTTTTCTTGTTTTATAAACCTCTTTGTAGTATCTGGCATTGATTATAAATCACATTTGTGTTTTTTGTCCGATTTTATAAAAATATTCACACTAATGGGCATGATCACATAAATTACTAACTTTTACTCATTATATGCGTGAGTAATCATGCGCTGAAAATTTATATAAACGGTTGTAACGAATTTTGCCGACAAATCATTTCGTGCTTTCCGAAAAATTATAACAACTGTTTCGGTGAATTTATTAGGTTCTTTATTTACGATTTTTGCTGGCCAATGTTTATTCAGGGCCCGGTTTATTTGGACAGTAAAATGTTTATCGATATAGTGTGAGGCTGAGGCGGTGGGAGATGGGGAGTGTAGTAATCTGTCGTTACGTAACTGGCAGAAGTCCTCATTCCTCGGACAGAAATATCCGTAGTGCTGACGTCACTGTGGTTCAAGTTATGAAAAGTAAGACTTTTATGGTATTTTGAAGCATTTGGTGGGTAACCTTTTTCATAATTCGCAAACTGTAACAGAGTAGAATAGACGTAGAATATATAATACATACTTATAGTTGGTCTTAAGTTATTTGCATTGGAATACATTCAACTAATGAACTATATCTAAATATCAGCTTTTCACCCGCGGCTTCTCACGCGTGGAATACAAGTTTCATTTTCCCCATATAAAGTTTCGAATGGATTTAATTCCAAAAATGATAACATAATTTATATGGATATAATTTACATCGAAATCGATATATAAATACATACGCATACTAAGCAACATGAACTTTTTAGAGCTTTTGACTGATTTTTATTATTTTCATGCTTATGTTCTTTTGTTAATAATAATCAATTTGATTTATTAGTGACTAAAGTAAGAAAACGTTTGAAACATTCCATAACGATATATCAACTGATAAAACTTGCAGTTTGTGTAAATGATGCATGTTGCTTAAATTTTGTAAATGATGCAACATGCATAGACTTTTTTGATGTATAATTTTTGATTCAGCTGGATCTAGAAAAAACTAATATTGCTTGCTCTCTCATTCTCTATTTTAATATTATTTCTCGCTCATTTCTCTTTCAACCCATTTTCTGCAATCTGAGTGTTACCTCGCCAGTCCATCTCCTTTCATAGGTTTGGCTTTTACTATCAGAATAATATGATTTTTCTATGTCCTAACTCCTAGCCCACTCTTATCAGAATGTGATGATTCCTATGTTGCTAAAATTGAATACAAACTTTTCTTATATTAAAACCAAATTACGTTATATTCTATCATTCAACATAATACCAACGCGTGATTGTTTCTCTGTAACTCATGAAGTTTTGTTTTTAGTTATGCTATTAACGTACCCAGGAATGTTTTGAAACAATTCACTGCTAGTAACTACGGCATATTGTCTAATCTTGGCACGGATCCAGTCGTAACAGACTGCTTAACTTAATCCCACACAAATCCCAAGTAGACAAAGCTTTTTATACTGACAAATATGCTCCGCCCACTGCACTGCAAATTACACCCTTTATTTTACAAAGGGCATTTTTAACGAACACTTCTTTAATTAAGAATTTTTGTTTCCTTTTTCCTCATTTGGAATACAGCCTACTCCGTCACTTAGCTTTTACTTTACTGTGAAGGTTACTTAACTAATTGTTGAACTACCATTAACAAATGAATTAGGCATTAACACAAAGGGCATAAAATCTTGTTAATCTCTCAATGCTGTTTAAAGTTTGAAGATAAAACGTAAGCTCGTCTAAAAACCTTTTATTAACCGATTTAGAAAGGAGGTTGTCAGTTTGACCCGTATGTTTGTGATCGAATTAATCTTCACTTTCATCGTTAACGAAAAAACCGCTAGGCCGGAAACGCCGGCGTTCGTGTTACTGATTGAATGTGCAATATTGAGTGTCGTCAGAGCTCGAAAATTGAACCCTCCGACTCTCTGTAAGGGTCCGTAGAAACCTCTTTCGTGTACATTGACAGCCGCAATGCCTTCCACGTTCATTTCAGCGCGAGCTCTCAGAAACGTTTCGGAATGCACGCTTATATCTGTCGCTTTGCTGCAAATCACCTAAATGTTTTCGTTTACGTTTACTTATCGTTAAAAGTATGCTTTCTAACAATTTTATGAAGATGAATCATGTATCAAGATGTATCTGTCTGTTTGTGTGGACAAACTATTTTTTTAAGTAATTACACAGTCTGAACAAGGATGTAAACAGCTTATTGAACTTAGTTTTCTTTCACTTAGTAAAGAGGCTAAAAGTTTTGTGATGACTTTTTGAAGGCAAAACGCAGATTTGAGGCTATTGACGAGAAAAAATACAGGATAAGTGCGAGTGGGACTAATTCGCCGAGGGTTCCGTTCTTCGTAGCATAAACACGCTACGTAACTTAAACGGCTGTATCTTTTTATTCCTTTAACTAAGTTTGATTTTTTCACAGCTTCAAGGGACCGTAAACCTGAATATAATGTTCAAATTTCAACTCGATACATCTATGCGTTCCTGACTTAAAGGGTCAGGGACATACGGGCAACAAAGTGATCCTATAAAGGTTCCCTTTATATTGTGGTACGGAACCCTATAAAACATGCTACATATATCTTTTAGTGCAGTGGCAGAGAATAAAAATGTGATTATAAAATAATAAAAATTAATATCAATTTGTGATGCATAAAATAATTATTATTTATGTACCTTTATCTTTGACTGTTGCGTATGTAATAAACAAAATAAAACTAGTTGTGTTCGCTTGTTAGATTTAATTCAGTTTTTTTACGTTTACACACTATCAAATTGTTAGACGAACTAAAAAAAAACTTTTTATGTTTTTTTAGTTTTTACCGGAGGATACGAAATTCCTTATGTAACTCGGCCATGTCATAATAAAACGCTCAAGATCACTTACTTATTCAGAGTGGCCTCGGCAGGGGGCACTTCAGGAATCTTAATCTACACCTGACCACTAAATAACTTATTTCACCCCGGATTCCTTATTCATGAGCTGCGGAATACGGTCAAATTAACAGCTTTGTGTTTTCGTGTATATTAATCAACGCAGTACATAATTTCGTTTGCGTTTTAGCTTAAACAAAGGTGCTATTTTTATACCACAAAAAATGATTTCCTAACATAATATAATTAAGGGATACTTAAATGAAAATATAGTATCTAGGTTAATTATTAAACGTAATATTTTTATATGTATCAAAATCGGTCTTACTTCAACAAAGTTAGACACGATTTCAAACCTTGTTTAGGCAAATTTTGTATGACATTATTTCACTCGTGTTGAACGCATAATAGTAGTAGGTAATAGATTTTACCAAAAATTTCTGGTGATCAGATACCTAATGCCGCAGTTAACTTGACTTATTTCCCTAAACTTACATGTAGGAGTCTTCATTGATTGCTTATACATAGAACTTTAATTACAATTTTAATGATTTCGTTAGAATAGCGCTCAAAAAAAAGAAAATTCAAAGAGTTCCCATAAAATTTGACCGATCTGTATGAGCCACTCGCGAAAAATCAATATAAAGAACAACGTCAAATGAAACTACAGGTAAGCCGATATTTTATATTAAAAGGAGAATAGTATATAGCAGTTACGAAATTCTTCCATGTTTCGTTCGTAAAATGTGTCACTTAAAGCGGTGTATGCTGGTGTTCAGTATCTATTGGCACTCTTTGAACTTATGTTTTTAAACTAAATGGATTATTCGATTTGTTTTGATATTTTATACAGAAGAAATTGAACATTACCTACTAATTTATTTATTTAAAATAAGTTTCCCATACCGGTGGTCTAGTAGTAATAGCTAAAACAACAAAAGCCTATCAAAGGATATGAAAACTTAGGCAACAGTTGTAGAATAAGATAAGGCTAAAATCTGTTATGTACTATTGCCAGCTCATATTCGAACAAACTACCCATTTGCCAAACATGGTGGTTGTTATATGTATGTACAGTTGAAATCTTTACTAAACATATATTTTTATAGCCGCTTTAAAAGTATCCAATCCCTCATTATACTTGATAACAGATTATTTGAAGTCTCATCCGACGATATAATACATTTTCATGCGCGAATCGGTATCGCACTTGGTCGATTTGATTTTGGGATTTACCGCTAAAGTTCAATATTGCGTCCATTCATTTGGGCAATTTTCGCAAATACCGATGGATGGTCGCTTAGAGTGCGAGTCTGGCTATAGAACTTGACCGGTCATTTTTATTTATCTTTGGACTGTTGCACCATATAGAGTAGGAGACATAGATAAAACTTTTATAATCATAAATAAAAAAAATCCTTCCTTGGCTGGGATTTGATCAAAGGCCGGCGTAGCAGGCGAGCTTTCTATCACAAAAACCACCGATGCTTGTTGATACAGTCTGAATTTCTAATAACACTCAAAAATTTAATGCGACGTGCTAAAGATGAAAGAAACAAATTAAAGTTAAGATTATAAATATTTAACTTTAACCGGTCGTATGTGTAAGTGGATGATTTCTGCCACGAGTTGAGAAACTTATTTTCATATTTTGCGTTTTATCATATGTAGTAATAGTTTTTAGTTGGCACATCTAATACTTATATAAACAAGTTGGTGCAAAACTAGTTGTAAGTATAGTAGCCTCTATAAGGTAGTTTTTTTTTTGTAAATATTGTGAAGGCAGTGAATCGGAAATGTGTCACAAATATTTACACCTGAACATGAACCTGACTAATGCTAAATGTGACGTGGAATTATTGCTATTTTTAGTATGTTCTGTATCAATATAAATACAAAATGTACGCAAGCAGACTTGAGGATTCGTTAATACGACTTAAGATTTATTTATATCTATTAATATGCGATCGACACTAGCGCATATATGGCGTACGTAACACATCGGAAATAAGTTTTATTCATTCTTAATGGTAATAATAAATAGTTTATTACAGTCGGATCTTATTAGTATTGTAAACGCATTCCCATTACGAAATCAATGTATTTGCAAACCGGTATCTAGTTTACAGGTGGCATTGCTTTTATGCCAATTTACGAGGTCTATATATCAACTTTATTTATCACGTTGCTTTGTTTACTGAGTTGTTATTACACAATCGTGACTTTTAAGTTTAATTGTAATGTAGTTTGCTAAGAAAGGTTTGGTCAACTAAATTAAATTATAATAGCTAGCGAATTCAAAATATATTTAAAGTCAGTTCCGAGTGATCATAAGAATATACATATAATAAATGCAATATAGAATTAATATTCGATTTTAGCTTCTATATATGAAATTAAAATAAATATCGCACTCTATTACAAAATGATTCTTTTAACGCGTTCTGTACCCCTAGCAAGAACCAATATCGAAATCGAATAGTTTGCGAGTGCGAAATGTTGATGTCAAATTTTTTACGGGAACTTGAACAGCAGCGCCACAAAGTACGTAACGAGAACTAAAAGTCAATACACATTTGATAATGACATTTCGGACTCGCAAACGTTACGAATTTGATATTGGTTCGTGCTAAGGGTACTGTAGGAAAATAATTTTATGAAAATCATTATCTTTTTGAGGTACTCTTAAATTTCATTCGTTGTAAAAAATTTCAATTATTTGTTAGTTTATATGTAAATTTTATATACCTCTGTAGTGAATTAAGTACGTACGTAAAAGATAGAAACTAAGAATTTGGGATAAACAGTAAGTATTGTCGCTTTGTTTACCAGAAGATAATAAATCGGAGGAGTATCACTGGCGATAATATTTTATTGCCCTTTATTTATCAACGTCTTAGATATAATAAAAATAAGGACGAGTAATAAAAACTTGCGTATCTATGTTGTAGTAATCGCCAAAATAGTTTGAATAAACTCATCGTTTAATGTCGTTTAATGTGTAATACCTAATCAGGGAACAAATCAATATACTGGCGGCTCCTGCGACTTCATCCGCTTTAACTTTAGTTTTTTGAGAATACCATAAGAACCTAACAATTTTCCAGAATAAAAAGTGTCCTATGTCTCAACCCAGGTCATAAAATATATGCGTGCCAAATTTCATCCAAATTCATTGTTTTAAACTTTCATGGTCACTAACATTATAGTAATATAAGTTATTTACGGGTTTGTTACCATGTACCTTGTTTTTAGCGAGTTTCCGACATTTCTGCACTGTTGCAAGTTTTGTCCGTGATCATGGCGCTTACTCCGTGGAGTTACTCCGTGATCATGGTGCTTGCAACAGTGCCGAAATGTCGGAAACTCGCTCATATACCTTTATGGTAACAATCCCGTAAATAATTCATCCAAATCCGTTTTTGCGTGATTGAGTAACAAACATACAAACTTTCACATTTGTATGATATTATAGTAGGACTGCACTGTTGCAAGTTTTGTCCGTGATCATGGCGCTTACTCCGTGGAGTTACTCCGTGATCATGGTGCTTGCAACAGTGCCGAAATGTCGGAAACTCGCTCATATACCTTTATGGTAACAATCCCGTAAATAATTCATCCAAATCAGTTTTTGCGTGATTGAGTAACAAACATACAAACTTTCACATTTGTATGATATTATAGTAGGATTAGCAACACCGAAACATATGATCCATAAAGGATTATTATATTTCTTTTGCAGTCTGTATCTTTTCATAGAATCCCACGTTCCAATAGAGTTCAATTTACATTAAACACTGTTCTCACTTGGGTATACCGTATTCCTACGTCAGAAATCTAAAACTGTAGCTCTGTATCAAGATACTTAATTTTATATTAACTCGTCTATCCATTTCTGAAAAATGTAGAATGAGTGCATTTTATGTTTGTCTGTAATATAAAGTGTGACAAACTTCGACAAACCAAATCTGCCTTATTATAAAACGTTGAATCAAGCTAAACCTGGCCTAATAATGATGCTGTCACTTTTGTTTGCTAAAAAGAAGACAGAGACAGCATTAGGTTTTAACCAGACTTTTGTCCGCGTTTTGGAATAAGGCGGTATGAATTTAAAAATAAAAAGCAGTTCCAATGTCGTAACTCAACTAAAGTGTCATAATATAGTACCTACATCACAACTAACAAAAAACAAGGTTGTAATGCGCACACGCAACTCTTGCACAACACAACTGTTGGTGCGTGCCCGAATCGAGACGATCTGTACACCGTTAATAATAATGGTCATGTCTCGCTATCACCGACGCATTAAAAACGCCGGCTTTTCCAGTTGACCCGTCTGTCTGTCGCATCAGCCACAATATAATATAGGGTCAGCGAATGATCCGAATCCCACTGCAAGCAAAAATGCAACCACACTAACAAACATGCGATAGTTCTAAAAGTCAAAAATTCACAAGACAATAAATCTTTAATCAATTTGCAAGCATAATACAACTCTTTTGGATTGTACATATATTTCCTTATCACCAGTTAAGGATTTTTTTAGTTATGGAGAAAAACTGGCGAAAATTTTCTGGGATTTTAAATGTCGGTAAAAGAGATAAGTACCTATATTGACCGTTGTGACGAATGGTGAGAATTTATTTATGGCTCGATTAAACTTGGTCTTTAGCCCGTATTCGGGTGAACGAAACACATTTCTCGAATTCGGGCACCCAAAGCAATATTTACACTGGATTACGGGCTGGAAGACGATGTTGGGAAAAAACGTTCATTTACATTTAGTCGTTTACCCAAATTATTTGGCAATCGCATTCGGGCTAACGACCAAGTGCGATTTTGCCATTAGAAGAGTTACTAAAATTTTTCATTGCTCACCTTATTGTTTCAAGTGTCTGCATGCTTTTTCTCGCTTTTCGCCAATCGCTGGCGATGGAATAGGTGCCTTTTTGACTTGGTTGTGTGTTAAACACTATTAGCAACAACTTTTGCTGCCGGCGCAAAAAGCTAATTCAAAACTGGTAAAATTATAGGCTCAAAGTAATAGCGTGAGATGCTTTCAAAGGCTGTTAATTAATACTCCAATAACAATATGATTCTTGGCTTGGAAAAATGGTGGTGCTTAATGAAAGTTAAGGTCTGTACAAATTAAATATTCAACGGCTCTTTACTTCGGAAAGCAATTAAATTTGCAATTTGACCTTGTTTTCTCTCATTATGAGAATGACGTTGAGGCTATTAATAAATATTTCATGAATGTAAGCTCATTTTCTCTGTGCGTCTAGCCTTCATCATCATAAACTTAGATATACATATACCCGTAGAATATTAACTCATTATTATTTTATGCATATACCTATAATACCTAATATAAGGTATATAAAAATATGTAAAAATAACAACTTGTACATATATGTAATACATCAAGATAATTCATATGAAGATCGCGTAGTGTGCGTGATGGAACTTCAAGTTATAATACTTATTTCTTGAAAAATTCCCTAAGAGGCTTATTTTATAAATATATCTTGTTTGCTGCTCGCAATAAAGAAAATATTTTTTTCAACATCAGTGTTTTCAATAATAGAAAAGTTTTCCTGATGAAAATGTTAGTTTTTATTGGCTAAAGCAATTTCTTCAGTATTTCTAGAATGAGATAACGTGCGTTTTTTTCCATTACGCTTGCTTTTTTCCTGGCAGTATTTTTATGAAACGAATAATGTTATTCAGTTAAGTTTTAAAATCTTTTATGTTAAACTAATGAAGCGCTCGTTTACAAGCATTCAGCTGCAAGCTTGCAACTTCGCTTTAATGGTTTTTGTATGAGTTGCGAAAGTCTGACCATTCATAAGCCCGCCGCCGTCCATTGAACGTGGCATCACTATTCATTTAAAACAGGAAGCGGGAAGTACGTGACAAACATACTGTCACCATGGCGACCGATCGGGACAATGTCCCGCCGCGTTCAATCAATGTATTCACCCTATATTTTTTCTTTCTTCGTCTCCTTCATATCGTTGCAAAAAGAAGGGGACGGACAGAATCCGAAACGCATTCAGTCAGGTGCTAGCTTTTTGTTGTGCTTACACATTATATACATAATGTAACATATAACAAAAAGTTTATCGTTTTGATGCTTTTCTGGAAGTACCTACGTCAGCAATTACTTCAAGTTTTCTTCATAAATGGATGATAATTTAATAAGGCTTTATAATGAAATTTGTTGTATAATATTATTTTAATGTACGTTATAATAATGCCCATTAAAAATGATTTGAAGCACAGCATCACTTAATTAAGCGATAATACTACTAATTGGGAAAACACTGTAAATTATGATTACGAGAATAACAAAGGTCCTTGATAACTACCTAACATTATAGACTTTATAAATGGATAAATTTATCACAATATACATAATCAAAAATTTCTGCCCCAAAATCTTTTATTCGTAGCAAAATAATAACACATTATACTAATAACATAGTTATTTACGTTTTATGGTCAACGAAAGGCAATACGATATTAGATCCGAAATTCTAATGGTCTCCTTGTGCACACCATGGAAATCGTGCCATATGATACACAATATCACATGGGAAAGTTGTCAGCGCCTATATGCGATATAATAGTTAAACACATCTAATAATAGCGTTACGTATTGATACATCAATCAATGTCGGTCAGCCAAATGGCACATAATGGACGGCGATCAAGTGCCTAATTTGGCGGTGCAGAAAATAAGACCCCCCCGACCGGTACGAGAGTGTCACTTACGTACGAGTACGTACGTACGATCAACGTTGTACCCGATCCGTTTTGTGAGCAACGGAACTCGGGTTATTTGGAACGAAACAAGGAAACTCACTCCTGTGTCTATTTTTAGACCGATTTAAACGGCAGTTCGAGAGTAAATATTTATGCACACCCTACGCACCGTGTAGATATAAACAGAATGAAGTCTCTTTTTTTTATCGATTTTAATTTGATTTGGTTTTAATGGATTGTATTTAGCTTATTGCAGTTCCTCACCTCACCTCACCTGTATTTTCTAGTTGTACTTTCGAAAGTTTGTTAAGTTCGATAATGGGACTTAATAAACGTGACAAAACACGATCAGTGTTATTATATTTTTAAACATTTAATTGCTAGTAGACGTTTAAATCTAAAGGAAATTTTACTAGAAAAAAATCCACTCTGTCCAGTTTTCAGACAGATTTCGAACCCACATCTTCCGTTGTGCGAAAAGATGGTGCTGCCTTGCAGCCTAAGAAATACTAGAGGAAATTCGACACGGCCACTAAGGTCGCGGCAGCATAATTGGTTAGGGGGCGTCCATAAATTACGTGAGATGTTTAAGGGGGGTAGGGGGACAGCAAAATTCAAAAAAAATCATAGCGGAAAATGCACGATCAATGTTGTTAACAGTTCAACGGTAATCAGTTTGATAATAAAGGATATCAAAAGAATCTTCCTGGTGTAAAATAAAATTATATTGCACCACATTTCGTATATTCGTGGCTGTTAAAAATAGGACTTTTTATAGGTACTTTTTAATTCAGGAGACATGTCGACCCTCATCATCGCCATTACGTATTTCATACTGAAAAGTCGGAACGTATTCAAGGCAGTAGTAATTAAAAATTTAACTGGCATTCCTTTGACGTACTAAGCGTCCACAAAAATGTAGACAAATTTCGCCTACTGCAGTTTATCATGAAAACATTTCGTCGGAACGAACATCCCCATTATTTATTGTTGGTCATCTGGCGTCCCAGCCGGTTACCCACTCAAAGTGTCACAAAGGATATAAACAAAAAACATGACGTCATTTATCAAATTTTTCTCTCACATTTAACCTGCGGATGTGACATTTCGCGAAAACATAATTTCCTCTCCCGAGTTTTGCCTCGGAAAAAGTTAACGGAAAAAGCAGAACTTTGGACAATATTCATCACAATTATGAAATAAACAGGTACGTATGATTTTCGTGTAGTATTCTTAAAACATATTTTGTAATTTGATCATAAAATTTAGTCTTTCCTAAGTTATCGGAATTAGTGTTCTCTTTAAAAATAACCACAAAGGTTTATTTTCTAAAACCGTTCTAAAAATATGTACATTGGTTCGATTGCCGGTTTTTTAATTACAAAAAAAAGCTGAGTGAAAATCATACTGTAATAGTTCTGTACAACTACAGAAAAAACAAACTGTAATAGTTCTTTACAACTACAGAACTTTTTCGTTATTAACAGTATTTTTCGAAATTTCGCCGTGAAAAAGGTGAAATTGGAGGAAATAAAACTACGGTCGCATGAAGGTGTGAGGTAACCCAAGGGTCCCTAGGGGTAGGCGTTAATCAGCATTATTCAGAAGGTACTTGGACAAAGCCATTTGGTTTAAAAATCGCTTGGTGTCTTCTGGGAACATACTCTAAATTCCACGTTTGCGAAGTATGTGACAAGAATTGATAACAAGACTATTTTGTATTATTTCCCTTGAGAAAAAAAAATTATGACTATTCTATCTATTTGTCTTACCTTATCTGTTTTTTTTTTTATATTACGTTATAGAATAGGTAAATTTTTATTTTGTTATAATAAATCGAACAATATGTGAAAAATAACCTAACTGTTATATTACAGAAAGTGATCACTTTTGCAAAATAGAGAAAAAAAGAAAAACAAAATTTACTTAAGTGCTGTCACTCAAAATATTTCCTTTTACAATTCTCCTGCTTACTTGTATGAAAGCACTCAACGAAATAACTATGGAAATAACCACGATATCTTTTTACGATGTAAATTCTCCTTTGCCATAATGTCAACCGAGAAAGTTAACTCCACAAATTCCAATTACGTTTTTATTATGCATTTTAATATTGGGTAACTTTATTTAATTTTTCTGAAGTACTTACGATATATTTTAATATTTGGAATATATGTACATAAATATCGTGGTTTAATCAAAAGTTAGTAGACTTGATTCTCGCTAGGAATCATCTCTGTGGTAACCACCCCAGCCCAAGTTTTCCTACAATTTACATCATACATTAAAGGTACGACTACCTACACTAAAATAACTTAAAGCGTTATTAACTCTTAACACGCGCATGTACCCCCACCAATATTGGTGTCATATTTTGAAAGCCTATTATATAAACTTAAAAAAAACCATTCCCTTTCATTAAAAAAAGATTGATACCACAAATGTGACATGTAAAAAAATTCGAATTTTGCTCCTCAAAAGGGTCACTAGTTGCTAACACTAGGTTTTAGGTTAGTTTTAAGAACCTTTTTGTATGTTTTTAACTAAGGCTTAATTAAGGAATTTTATTGTTTTGTAAACTTTGTTGTTACTTACGCTGTTCCAATAAAAATAAAAATTTATTGATTTGATTTTTAAGTTTATTTAATGGGCTTTCAAATGAATCCAATATTGTTGGGGGTAAATGCGTGTGTTAAGGGTTTTAATAACGATTTAAAGTTATTTTCGCGTCGGTGCGATTTTATTGACGCGAAGTGAATAACACTGGAAAATTGTCAAATACTCAATGCTTATATATTTACACACATTTCTACATTATAGTAGTTTTATATATCGTTTTACTACGAGTATATTAAGGTATTTTTTTAGTGATGTGCTCATGGTTATCGGATATGATAACGTTAGTAAAGCAGGTAGTTGAGCAATAATTACCTTGAGTTTAACATAAAGCGTCGTCGAAAGGAAATCTGGAAATAAATTAAATTGTAGTAACATATTTCTCTCTTCTATTATTTATCATAGAATGTAAATTTTGATTATATGTATGTTTTAATTAGTCTTGTATTTTTTAATCATGACAAATATTTTTTTAATTTGGCATACGGCTTATTTATATTCCAGCTAGCAGTATAACTAAATATGTTTCTAAACACTGAAAAGCACCCGCTATTTCTCTTTGAAACTAATCTATAATTTACAGTACACACAACAAGAAGCCTCCGGCACTGAAGATAATGTACAATTAAGCAGTAACTTATGTTCTTAGTCTACCCATGTTCATTTAGATAAAGAAATTCCTTAAACATCTAACGTTATCAAACATTTGCACTTTATGTCTTCGATTGCGCTCAATGATAAAAAAAACCTTGCATTATTCGAAACTATCTGCAAAATTAAATGAAAACGTGTATTGGGGGTCTATATGTTTTTTTTGTCGTGTCCTTAGCCTATTTTTTAATTATATTATTTATTTTGACCAGGCTACATAGGCCCATAGATATTTACCTTACAGTCTAACAAATATTCGGATATAAAACATTGTTGTTAGTTAATAAAATTAGTAACTGAACTTGCATCAATGCCAGACTACGGAACAGATCTATTTCAATGATTCCACGAGTTTTTCCTTCCAGAGTTCCGGATTACTATTCCAAAGGCATACATGGGGACATTTATAAATTTTAATTACTATAATTTAGTAAAAGTAATACTGAGTATAAATGAGGTTTGTGTGTGAAAACTGATGATCTTTATACCAAGATTGAATAAAAACTATAGAAAACAAATTTTAGTGACATTAAACCTTTAAAGCTGTACCTATATGTTATCAAACACATTAATATGATATCGGTTTTAAAAGCTTCCAAGTAATATATACTTACTGTGTTTCATCTAACTGTGACAGATAATTTGGAAAAAAATACGATTCGCAATGTCATACTTTTACGTAAGGAGCTATAAATATTATCTGTAAAAAAGTACCTGTAAAATGTTTAACGTGCCCCTGGATAGTAGCACGGTGGTTAAATTTTACATGGCTGTGCAGGGTTATATGTTATATGGCATGAAATATGGCCGGCACCCCGGGAAAACCATAAACGTAAACCCAAAACCACTGACTTACGTTATAGTTTATTGGGACTAGTACGTAAATGTCAAGAGAATAGAGTTTTCGAAATAGCTGAGGTGTTAAATCGAATTTAATTAATGGGCTTTTACGATCCACACGGGAGTTTTATCTGCGATGCTCGTATGCATAAATGTAGGTTAACACTCCGTTTATATTACATAAGGAAGCATAATAATATAATGTATTCTTGAACATATATTCTTTTGAAGTGATTTTGCCACAAGAATGTAAATGGAAAAATGCAAAATCGAGTCCTATAAGTATTATAAGACCGTTGCTAATATTCTGTGCGAATCCCTAATCCGTTTAACTTTGCTTTTGACAAGTGTAACATGATTTTTTATAAAATATGTCGATGTAATAATACTTGTTCTAATTCAGAGTTTGTGTTCGCTTCGATAGTGATGCAGTCTAATTGGGTTACAGTTTTGCAAAACTTTCGCTAAATAATTGACACATTTCCGAGGGCAAGTGGGTCTTACTGCCATTTTGTTTCTATACATTTGGTTCACTAGCGAGATATGTCACTAGTGTTAAAGATATTCATTTTATTAATTAGTAAAACACGTGTGAAAACAGAAATATGCAATGTAAACTCTAAGATACTGAAAAGAAAAAATGCTTGTAGTTTTGTTTAATAATTTAAATTTACAATTCACTCAAGGTTTGATATACCTTGAAATGTGATAGACAAAAAGCAAATAGCAATAGGTCGACTGGTCGATTGTTGTGTCAAGGAGTTGACGATACAAGGCGAAGCATCTGTAACCTAGATGGGTGCTTCACGGCATCTGTCTGTTGTCACCTGCTGCTTAGAATTATTAATAGCTTACCTATTATAATGGTGACATTGACTAGCCCTTTGTAAATAACTTCGTGTTTTATTTACGATACAAAAATGTTGACTGAAGAATTATAAAAAGACTAGAAAAAAATTGTATATTTTTGTACTTTCATAAAAATATGATTTCCTTTCTGTTCACTGTAAATACAATGCAATTGCCCAACCTCCTTACAAAAATATAACATGTCGTTTAATGTTTATTATAGTAATTCGGTAAAGAAATATAAACGTACACCGTTTATATTTCTTCCACTAAATATTTTATCAACATATTTCCGAACTGAATCACAGCGTATCATGATTAGGTAAATATTACTAATTTATACTAATTTATTGATATGTCACCGTATTATTAAATATGGATAACGTGCTGATTGATACGATTAGTCGATTAATATACCTCTCTAAACGGTGTTATTAACAGTTCTGTATACTCATTAACATTTTCAATCGGAATAACACTGAATTAATTTCAAAATATCACAAATTTAATTGTTATCGCATTTGAGCAGATAATAAAAATGAGTTGTTTCTTTTCTTGACGAAGGTATAAGTTATCAATTTGAATGGCGCTCGATATCAATACAAATTATCGCCGAGCTAATGGTAATTTTCACCGAAATCTTTTTGAAATACGAAGAGTAAAATTATGCACTGTAATGAAACATCTGTTTCACAAAACAAAAGCCGAGCGTTTAGTGTGTTTTTATTGCACGCCCCTCGCGGCGTTATCGTCATCACGGCACATCGACTACAATATCTGCCGTGACAAACTCCAGATAGCAGCCTCTGATAACACCAGTGCTAGCAGAATTTTCCGATTGTGCACACGCATTCACTGAAAATATGATAAACACACCGCCAAATATTCTCAGCCCGTGAACAGTGTCTGCGCCGTCAGTGTTCGAAAAACATTTAAACAATGCCGTTCTAAACCAAAATGGGCAAGGTGGTTCAAACGTTGAACGCGTATTTGTTAGACACGACAAAATGTTGTATGAGCGTGGAGAGACTCAAGCAGTTCTGCTTGTGTCGCAGAGGCGAAGGTGAAAATGAGGTAATCAGTTTACATATGAATGTTCGTGTTTCAACGTTAGACCATTAAAATATTATTATACGACTTCGTGTATTTCATTACCACATTCGGCACAAAATACATAGTTAATACCTAAGAAAACTACGGTTCAACCTAAATCAACCAACTCGGACCTTATATCAAGTAATATAAAAAGCCTCATATTAAATAGTTGTTGGAATAGGTAGTACGTCTTTCGAATAATGTCATTGAATTCAATCAGTCATACGTTCGATTCTGTCCCACAATTGTATGGCCTGTGCTATTGTATTCATGATAACATATAAAAACGTCGGTAAAATCATGTTTCATAAAGTATGAATGCATTGATTTTCCTATTATGATTCTGTATAATTTAAAAATAAATCTCATTGATAATTTTTGCAATAATAATGTTAGTTTTCGTTTTGTGAAGATTGCAAATCGTAAAAGAAAGAAAAATCTAGCGTTTATAGAAAAACCAATTCACGCCAGCTGATATGTACTGGTTGATAATCTCTTATCGATAAAGGTTATCGATGCACAACGACTATTATCTCGTTCTCATAACAATGGGTAACATATTTTTCTTATTTCTACTCCGCGTATCTGATAAGTTATTGATCACACGAAAGTACGTGATCTAGATTCGATATTGGGGGAAGAAATATTTATCTTCTTAATGTAATGTTCCCCAACAAGCATTTGTCATCGTTACACTTTTGGGTAGTATCAACTTGTTGTATTTATTTTGTTTCCCTTTTAATGAGACTCGACAGCAATCTTCTGTGGAATTTGAGGAAAATAAATGGTGCAGCCGACTGAAGGCGCCTTAATTTCAAACAACCAATACGTACCCTTTAAATTTGTGGCCATGAAGTTTGTTGCGTCTCTTTACTCAGACGAATCATCAGTTAATCGTAAACCGGTCTAGAATATGATAATTACTACCATACCTTTGAAATCTATAACGTGGTTCTTGTCCGTCTGCATTTCATGAAGTTGTCCGCAAAAATAGAATGTAAGTATAACGTATAGAATGACCTAATCAGGGCCACCTAAAAATCGAAAAAAAATCTAATTCTTTCTATTTTTTTAAGCTATTGAATAGCTTTTATCGCGGGCTTTGAGCGCGGCGACCGATTTAAGAAATTTCGTAACGAAAAAAACCTGTCACCCTCGTCTAACGTCGTTTCAAATCGGCAGACTTCGGCACGGTGTTTGTGTGCTTGCGACTAGACGTATGCGTGTAGACTAGTTGCTAACTTCTTGTTTCAGTTACCATAAACCTATAGTTTCAATGATAAAAATTCATGAATAACCTACATGTATTATAAGATAACAAAAATATTTTAAACAGTATTAACTTCTCATTCATTCAATAAAAGAAAAAAAAGTTTTATTGTCGGTCACCACGCTCAAAAGGAGTAACTTGAATTAATATCAAAGAAAAAAATACTGCCTAAATAAAATAAATTATAATTGTTTAACTTGATAAAAATGCTATACAATAGCTTTACCGCTGCAGTCCCCGAGTGCCACACGAATTTTTTTGTTATATGTAAAGTATCATAAACTATAAAACACCCCGGATTCGCACAACAGTTGCTAATTCATGTTTTTTTCTAATTTTTAATAGTACATAGCACCTACCCTAATGTTTTAAAAACATGAATGTGTCTTCATTGGTGCTATTATTGTATTTATCGAACTATCCCATTAACTTTAGATCAGAGAACTCTCCGGATTTATGTACCCGAAAGAAAACGCTATATAATAAAACAGGAAATTTATTTTTAAACGAAAAAGCCTTTCGTAACATACAATGATTTATAATATTCTTCCACCAAAACATGAAAATCACGGAATAGTGTATAAAATCTCGTTTTATAAACATCAATTTATTCAAAAAATCTCCATTACAACACGAATTTACACTTCAAGAATTTGAAGGCTTGGATGAGCAGATAATAGCGAATCCGGTCTTGAAGAAATAGATAAACAACCAATCAAACACAAAATTTCATTATTCATCCGATTTCAAACTTTATAGATGCTTACAATTCAGTAAAGATATTTTACAATGAAAAAATATTGTACAATGTTGTTGTATAATTGAAATATTATATATTATTTTGGTTCCCCATTTGTTCTCTACAGATATTTGATAAATTATAGGCTCGATTTAATAATTCATCAATGACCGAGGAGCTCTAATACCAGCTTTACTAATGTACAGTTTTACTATACATACCATTAATATTGTAGATTTTCTTGATGTTTTTCTCAACATCTTCATAATGTTTCTATTTTTAATGTTAAAAATATAAATAGTTATTGATTACCAGTATTATTTTGGATGGATGTTTATATTTTTCTCTCCCCGTAGCTTTGATTTTTGTAATCTATATGTTCATATCTTTACTACATTTTTTTTATTCTTGTCTTATTTAAGTTATATTTATATTACAGCAAATCTAGGCTATTAAGTTATATAAACTATTATTTTAAGTTTCTTGGATTCGTGTCGTCATCATTAATAAATTACCTCATTTAAGAATAATAGATAAAAAATTGTTTGGAATTCAATAACGTTGACAGGAATTAGCTAAGCCATTTTTTGACTTAATCGAAACGAGGGTTATTTAATTATATACATTAACTATTTATTCATTCATAATCAGATCGACTTTCAAATTTAAACATTTGGAATGAAGGAATAAAATGCTCCTAACATCCCCACTTATATTCGATATACATAGTTAAATATCAATTTAAACAGTGTATGTTGTGATCGTGAAGTGTATGGAAGTGGGAATGGCGCTCAGTGTTGTGTACAGTGTGGGATCACCGTTAGTGTATCGTGATCTATAGATGATGGTGTCGTCATCGCCGCGTGCGCAGGCCCGCTCGCAGCACGACGTCGACCCACAAAGAATAAAGGCCTACTCCGTGAGTATTGTGTAACATTGTTTTGAACCTAACTGTATTTGAGTTGAGCTCGAGACGTAGACGCTATGCTATCTGAAAAAAAATGTAGGTAAAACGAAAGTTTAAGATAGATTTGTATTAAGCTCTTGATATTCTCGATTTTGTAGAGCAAATTTTCCTTCAGTTTCGGTATCATTTTACACAAATAATGATAAGTACTTTAAGAAAAACAGAAAAGTATTTGCTTTTAAATTTAATGGTTTAAACAACCTTAATATTTGAGTTTGAAAACAGTATTGTATCCTACAACTAACGACCTTATTGGCAACGTGACTTAAGAGACTCGCAGATCATGAACGCTAAGTAAGTACAGTCGCAGTTACGTCTGTAGTGTTCTTTAACATTGACATCGCCTGTATTACGTAGAAATTAAAGCGTGATTCTTAATGCAAGTGTTGCTAGTGTTAAAGTCTCAATTGTATCGTTTACACGGTAGTGCTAAATACAAATGATCAATCAGTGGCCGGCAAACAAACCCATATTGCAATATTACGTGATCAGGGCATGGAGCCATACAAACAACGGTAATGCGGTCAGTTAAAGTACAAGTTTACTATAATAAGTAAAACTTATTTGATGAGCGAACTCAGTGTTACTAGTACATAATAATATACGACCAAGATTATGGCAAAATAGGTTTTTAAATAATTTGGATAAGTATAGGGATTAGTACTAACAGTTCTTAATGCGATCCACATGCAGCGGTCGAAGATTTGTTTTGGACTAGCACCTGATAATCTACAATAACTTACGAGACGCTTGCGGCATGCGACATCTCAAATTTATCCCTGACCATAAATTGATTAGTTCACTTAATAACATATCGATAAATATTGTATCTGGTAGTAGTTTAGTTTAGCCCCAAGCAGGAGCTAAAATAAAATGTCTCCCATTTTCTCATGCCCTGTTCCCAATTTTCAGAGCCACTCATATTGTGTTTCATATAACATAGAGCAAGTATCCTCATCACTTTATAGAAGACTGTAGTCTAATATACTCTTACAATAAGTAATGTTGCCTGAACTTCACGGAGTGAACATGGTTGATGTTACAAGGTGCAGATGAGCTGCACCATAATATATCGTTATGCCTCCTGAACTCCAAACTCAAAACGCAACTCAGTGATTCAGTCTATGCCGTTACGAGCTTTTCTAAACGTCATCGCTGAAGACAATGCCTTCATCATATACTAAAAAGAACCACAATGAGGTATTGTGGCAATGGCATCTAAAGGTTAGGTTACCAATTAACTTTTTTATGATCAAAATTACTGGTTTTCTGATGATCATTTAAATATTTTCCTTATACAATAATTGAGTTCTAGCGTTCTTCATGGCCCGTCCGTGGGACTGGTACAACCTGGCGTATGTATTGTAGCGTTCCAATTCTTGCGTTGCGTAAAGATTACGTGCGACATTCGAATATCTTTAGTAATGCGTAAAGTATTAATAGATATGTCTTTTATTTATTAAGATTTGAGAGGATTTATTAATAAATGTACCTTTAGATTTTGTACCAAATCAGCTATCTTAGAGAGAGGTAAGTCATAGCGTATTTTCCGCTCGAATTGGAGCGCCCGCCTAGGGAAGTAACCTCCACCTTACAGAAGATTACAGTAAAATAAAATTACTTTGTGGTGGTGTAGTATTCCTGTCGGTGAGTAGTGTTCCAGGGCTCCACGGGGTAGGGGATTGGGTCAGGGCAAGCAACGGCGCGTGTGATATTTTTTGTATCGGAAGCGTCTATAAGCTATGGTTGCCGCTTACCATCCGCTTACTTTTAATATAAAAAAAACTTCGCATCTGGACTCCACTGACACTGGACTTCAGGTAGAGTGGAGTTATTTGCTCTGATATAGAAATAAACAGCTGCGCTCCAAATATCACTTATAAGGTTGATAGAGCATAAACGGTGCAATTCCACAAGGCAAACTTACCTTTGACATTTCTGGCGTTAGCCAATGTAAAAAAGAACTCACACCAATTAGCCTAGCCCCAAAGTAAGCACTGTAAGGCTTGTGTTATGGGATACTAGGGTAACGGATAGAATACATATACTGTACATATATAAGTATATTTATATAGAAATACATATTAAACATCCATGACTGGAGTACAAATGCTCGTATTCATCACACAAATATCTGCCCCCACCGGGATTCGAACCTCTCGAGTCGGCGACACCATGAAACCCGGCGTACAAACCACTCGGCCACGGAGGTCGTCATAGAATTTCTTCGAAGAATATTGTTAATCTTACCAAATGTTCACCAGTTATATTACAATTCCGAAGTCCACGCAAATGAGGTTAGGGGCAGGAGCTGGTTGGTATATAGTGTGTATGGCACAATGGCGTAGCGTCCCACTGCCAACATATATTTCGTTTAGTCTGATTAAATCTGCGAGAGACATAAACAAAGGCATAAAACCGTCTCGTGATACACAGTTCGTTGGGTGTGAAATGCACTGAATATTCTGGATCAGGGATCACTGCTCTTGTGCTGTAATTGTATGCTAGCGGAACTCGTAAAAGCGTGTTGTTATAATGGAGGACGATTGACAAAATTGTACAAATATAATTTGTCATTTGTTGAATATAAATGACATGACATGACATCATTATTATGGGATTTGAACCATTACAACTCGTAAGCGGTAGTTTTTGAGATCGTTGGGAACGTGATACATACTAAACATATTTATGTGTTAAAAAAAACTTTTTTATTTGGCTTCCCAAACTGCATAGAACCTTCACTATTTTGTAAGAGAAATTTTGTGTATAAGCGACGGAATATCCCAAAGTTAAAGACGTATTATATGAATTAAATAACGATTGAGACAGTTTTTCAACGTGCATACAATTTATTTTCATGACCCTGATCCTTTTAAGAAACACAGACAGAACTTTTAGAATTACTTACTACTAATTAATGTTATCTAAATTCTACCACGGACACGTAATCAATAAAGTTGGAGTTTGTTGAACATTAGTTCTCAAACCAATCGCCCTATAAGCACGATGCATCAATCTTTAATCAAACTCCCTTTAGGTCTATAACCAAGCCGTGAAATTAGGACTGCCAAACTTTCATAACTTATAGAATATAAAGTTTAAGAGGATATTTTATAAAAAAAAACGGTTATTCAGGATCTAATTCGAAATGAAAGTGAAGTTTATTATAGTTTGGTATACAGTTTATACATATAAGAATTAACGTTTATACAATTTTGTCTGTATGAACAACACATCTACAACGTATTTTTCGGGTACTGTACCTTAAAAGGGAAAGAACGGAACCCTTGTAACATCACTTGGTTGCCCGTCTCTCTCTGTCAAGACCCTTTATCTCAATGGGAAAATAACTTAGTGTTAGTTAAGTTAAAAGATACACTTACACAAAGAAATTTAAGAAATACTTTTCGGGCCGTGTCACAAATTAACATTTATAGCACGTGCTTAAGCTTAAGCTAAAACTAATATGAAACAATTCATGTTTGTAACATGAAACTACAATGTGTGAATTAATTATCATACAAAATTCATGTTTAAGAGCTAAAATCGCGACTTTAAAATGCAAAATATTCGAGTTTATATTTTCAAAAGGAAATTTTCATTTATCGAACATAGGTAACTTTTTATCAGTTACCTATATATTACTAAATGAATTATATTATTTTATTATAAAAACTTCATTAAGTGGCCTATAGAACAACGTTTTTAAAAACTGCAATAATCTATACCACTAGACTACATCTGTCAGCTGATTATTTAACATTATATAAAAATTAAAATATGGTGACTCTTTCATGTTCTTTTATATAAAAATAAACAATGCAAGTAAATAGGAATCCCTAAATAATTGAAATTTCTATTAATCAACCATTTTAAAAATTAACATTAAATATAAAGTTTCTAACTCTACAGGCATACTCTACCTACAAGGCCTAACTTGAGAGAAAGTGAGAGAGAGAGAGAGAATTTAACATTTTATTGACCACATTAATTTACAAAACAACAAACAAAAAAAAATGAGAATTATACTTAATGGAGTAAAGAAAAAATACATTAATCAAAGTACCTGGAACTACAAAGGATCCTGCTTCAGCATAATGCTGCCGCAACACGCCACAACAGCAGGCTCTGTGTCACAGCAGCGCTGGTATTCTGGCAGGGCCTGGAACTTCACAAACTCTACACCTTAGACAAAATATGTGACTTGGCCATTTCGTTACTACAAGAACTATTGCATGTATAACAGAAAAGTAATGAACAGTGGATATTTATTTCACCTTAAATATATATTATAAAATCTAAAGTATGGGGGCTTTGCAATTTAAACTCTTACCGCCTTATTACAAAATGTGGACAAAAACTGATGCTGCCTCTTTTATTTACTAAAAAGAAGAGAGATACAACATTATTAGGTTTAAACCATGACTAGCTTAAGTCCGTGTTTTTGAATAAGCCAGTATATGTGCTATAAGTCCGCTATTGACAACATATCCCGAGAATTTTGTTTATCTGGTATAATTCAAACCCAAGTTATAAGGGTCCAAAAAAACGTCGAAGCGCTACGAGAAAAAGTAGTTGAGTGCCCTTGCGCTTCGCTTGGCTCATCTTGTCGTCTTGGCGGAGGCACTACCGTGCCCTAAACCCAGTAAATAGATGATAGAGTATAATGCTGTTTATATGTCAGTATCTGAAATTGCTTATAATGTGTTCATTCGTATCCGGTTTATAGCAGAACTATTTATTCAAAGTGTTTACTTTAACACTTGTGAACTGACACGTGGGCTTTATTATTTCTATCAAAGTGATGTTTTTTTCTGATGCGATCTTGTAATTTTCCAAATTATACACATGAACAACCTACTAACAAATGCTGCAAAGCTGATCTATGAGTGTAAGATAAACGTAGAATGCCAGTTTCTGTTTCATTGTCGCCGCTCCTTTAATTATATAATTATTATATTATTTACACCATATCTTGCAGGCCTAGCAAAGCATTAAAGGTGATATATTATGTATATCATCATCTACAGTTTACAATAGGCATAATGTAAATTACAAGAAATTTTATTTATTCCATCAGTTATATTATCTTAAAAAAGAATGGACACTTATTTTTTCTTTTGTCAATCAACCATAAAGTTTAAAAGATAACGCGTGTCAAAGTTTGGGAGCCCAGCAGTGGAGATATTATTGGCGAATGACGATGACGATATATTATATACAGCAAATAAGATATCCCTGTAACAAGTCGTAACGTTCTCTCGCGTTTTGTCCACAGGAGCAACTGCGTCGGCGTAAAGAAGCGGAGGACCGGATCGCGGCACAGAATGAGTTCCTGCGGACGTCCCTGCGGGGGTCGAACAAGCTGCAAGCGTTGGAGTCCACGCCACCGTCTTCGGGCACGGCATTCGTCAACGACGCCTACGAGGATGACGGCAGCGATGACTCTGTACAGCTGTACACGATTGTCGGTGAGTTGCTTTATTTAACATGCTGTATAATGTTATTTTATTAAATAGAGAATTCGAAGGCCGTCTTGGAAGCAACGTCCACCTTACAGAAGACCAGGGGGTTCAAGGGTAAGGATGGCTGGAGAGGCACACCTTCAGTCGCAACATCTATCTTCGCAACTGGACTCCAGTTACACTTAACATCAGCTGGGGTGTGGTAATTTGTTGGGCCGTGTATAAAAAAGAAATCATATTTATTTCATATGCTCCCACGCAATCCAATTGAATAAACTTTACAAATTATTTAATAAGGTAGGAAATCAGAAATTATTCATATATTTTTGAAAACGGTAACTGGCTCGAAACGTCAATGAAAATAAATATATACGCGTAATAGTTTACTCTCATGGTCACTAACATTATAATAATTTATGTTGCTTACGGGATTGTTACCATGTACTTTGTTTATAACGAGTTTCCGATATTTCGGCACTGTTGCAAGCGCCATGATCACGCAATAACTCAGTCCAGTACATGGTAACAATCCCGTAAATAACAAAAATTACCATAATATTTAACTCGTCAAAACTCACTATATCTGTGTTAAAAGTCGTTTTGTTTAATCCTATGTCAGGCTATAAAATATCGTGACGGCTGGGATAGATAACTTTTTATAGCACAGTAAACAAGCACGCCGCCAGCCTGATGGTATAGCTGCTATCCTGCATCACCGTTAATAAGTAGTGACAATAGCTCATTAATTTGCATAGTATACGGCAGCCATAGTGGGTGCTATTAGTTTAATCGCTTTACAGAGGAAGTTTATTATAGAAATAAACATGCCCGAAATTTAAGATTTATTTCCGAGAATCTATAATCTGACTATTTTTAAAGTCAGAATGGCTCCGTTTAGGTAAACTCGCTACACCGTAGTTCCCATCTCTGCTCTCGGGCCGAATAGAGGATCAAGAGCTTACCCATTAAAAGAAAAGTAGATATTTCGTAGCATTTAGTGACAATTTGTTTTTGTGTTATTTTGAAGAAGATGTATATCCAAAAGTTAGCTAACTTATGGATATACCTATATCATACCTATATCCCCAACCAAGAATAAGCGGAAGGTATTGCGTTGCTTTATTATTCACTGACCTGTTATATTGCTTCGTCTCGTCTCAAATAGGATGTTGGGAAAAGTTGCGCTAAATACTGATATTTTTCTAGGTAAAAAATTGTGATAAAAATGAATCACCTCAACTGCTTTGTTATTTATTGGCCCTAATAAAGCCGAATAGATATATAGTGATTTATCTTATCTATCTCGACATTTATTCTTAGTATTGAGATTCTCGGCTAGATATAGGCATTTTTCGCAAAAAATTATCATGCGTGTCAGAAACTTCAGTACATTTTCGTAAAAGCGATATATTCGACTTGCATTCAAAATCAAAAAATCGCAGATAATATGTTCTGTGGTACATCGAACAAAATTTGCTTCTAGTTGAAAACATTTAAAAGATGTTAGGCACAGCGTTTCTTCGTCTACTTGTTCTGTACAATCATCTCACACATCTGCGATTCCACTAAAGATTAAAGTATGACTTTTAAAAAGATTTTTATGTTATCTTACTTGATTATTAATTATTATTAGAATTAGTCATTGATCATTCCAATATCATATTGAATCACTGGTTATTACTATTTTTGTGACGTACCTACTTTAAGAGGAATAACATTTCTTTGCTAAGAATCGCGGAAGAATTATTTAATGCCTAACTAAAAGGTAGTGTTTTATAAATAGACTGCAATAAGACTTCCTTTGACATTGACATCAAAGATTCAGTGCCTTGCTAACGATGAGCAATTAACAGCAACCTCATGCAGTATTAGTCAAGCGGTTCGAAAAACCTTTGTACTGGTGTCGATAACTCGATCACTCATTCGTGAACCTAGCGGCACAGCCAAACACAGACATATGCACTGCCTTGCCTGTGTGAAAGTACTATGAAGAAATACTGTGTTCTCATTAAAACTCGGGACGAACACTGCTTAGAAACGTTGAAAATCAACATTCTAGTTAACTATTTACAATAGTAATAAAAGTGTGTTCTATAAGGGCCAGGTGAAGATACTCCTAGTAGTACGGGCTATATCGTTTTTGAAGTGAAAACTTCTTTAGCCGCGTTGGGCATTTTTCGAGATGAGTTTTTGAAGTTTTTAAGCGCGTTGGGCGTTTTTTGAGATCGGAAAAAAAATATTTTTGAGTTTTTACTTCTGTCGGTACTCCCGGAGTGCCACCGCCATTTTTATGGTGCTGGCAGAGTAAAGAAAATGGCAAGTGACAAATTATTACTGACGAATACATTAATTAGTACAAGATATAGCAGATAAATGCACCACGACGACACCAAATTAATTTATAATTGAATTTAATTGATTAAAGACTGCCGCCTCATCCTACAGTAATTTTTCCGTCCGAGCTGGTTACGCTTAGCTAGAGTTTCGAAACGGATATTGAAGAGTTAGTAATAATACCTACTATTTTTCCAATAAATTATTTATGTTTAACAACGAATGATGGAACTTGATACATTTTGGTTCGGCTCTCACGATTAATAATATTACCTTGACGATGAAAAAAAAATTACTAATTTACCATTAATAAACGCGAAACAGCTTTTATGTTTTAATGAATAAAGAGTAAGTGGGTACGCATGAAAGGCATACTAAACAAATTTAAACATTCAGAGTCTAATTAAAATTGTTTATCAGCCGTTAATAAACTTTATAAAAAAAATAACGTGAAACAATAACACCATGCAACTGTTTACCCTTAGCAAACGTCCGTGAATATATTAGGTTGTGAATAAACCTCCGGGCTTTGAAATCACAAACTGTCGGGCTCTCGTTCACGTTATCAACAAAATATGGAGCGTACAGGGAGCCTACTTAGAGGCCAGCAAGTGCTTATTCATGTCAGCAGAAAATATAGCAGTGGGCTGGCGAACTTTATCACCTATTTATTAGGGTTCCGTAGCGTACGGTAAAAGCGGAACCCTATTGCTGTCACACTGTCGTCTGTCAGTCATCACGGTTTTCAAGATCGTAAACGGAATGATTTACAGAATTAAAATTTCGATATTTCACATAGAATGCGGCTTTGGACAAAACCGAATATCTAATATATAAAATTCGCGTGTCACGGTGTGCGTAATTGAACTACTCCGAAACGGCTCGACCGATTTTCGTGAAATTTCATATGCATATTCAGTAGGTCTGAGGATCGGACAACATCTATTTTTCATCCCCCTATATGTTAATAGTGGTCCACAAGTATTTTTTTTATTTTTTTAGAAAAAAAATATGATACGTCATACAAAAATACATACAACCCTAAATTTTCACCATTCTACCACCCTTTTTTAATGACGATACGAAGTTCGCAGGCTCAGCTATTTTAGTTATAAGTTCAATTTAAATATTTTTCATAGGGTGTATCATACATGAAAAGGGGACGATTTTTTGAAGTGAAATCTTCTGTAGCACCGTTGCACAGACAGGTATTTGGGCCTAAAAGTCGGGCGAAATCCATTTTTTTTGTTTTAGTTAGATGCTGTTTTTTATTATTCCTCGAAATACAATAGTATCTCCTCCTACCAATAGCGTGAACCCGACGCGCTAGAGCCTTTCCCCCGCTCCATGCGCTCAGTCGGAAATCACCGTTCGCTTGCCGTGGTCGTGTAATTATTCGATACGCTCAATTTCATTTCAGTTTTCAAATATTAAATTTATAGTGAAAAAGTCAATTTCTTTTGAATTTCTACTATGGATCTTACAGAACCAGGTATTTACTTATTATTTTATTTAGTTTTGTTATGAAAAGAGGAAGTTTTCGTATCTTTAGCTCCATTAGTAACTAATTCTTAAAAAGTCCTATAAAATACGCATTTTAAAAAAATCTTTAAGCTTTTTAAAGTATTTCTGAGCATTTCTAAGTAAAAATTTATATGGTTTGTTTTAGAATAGACTCTATAGTATTTTAAAATACGCAAAACAGCCACCCTAACGCACCCCTCCATTTTTGGTTTGTTTTTTTTTGTCTGGACTTAAAAAACCAAGTGTTGTTTTTTTTAATGAAAATTTGTTGATTTCGTTCCCAGGCTCTTCTGGGATGCGGGTATTAACTAGAAACGATTTACTTACTATCATGGAACGCTCCAATGCTTCAACTTTCAATGAAAAGTTGGAATTTATGGAGTTGGAACTTCTCCGTCAATACTCTGAAGATGACCCAAACATTGCCGATGCAAAGCACAATTTGTCAATTATACGTCACCAATTCAAGCAGAAATGGTCAGCTGCCCGCAACACCAAAGCCAGATTCCTAGAAGCGAACAAAGAATGGCTCAAGGGCACCATATCGCTACCAAAAGCAGGTACCTACCTATTTACGTTAACAATTCTTTTGTTTCGAACATTATTATATTTCATGGAATTTTATCAGTGTCTAAAGGTTTATCTTTTGTTATAGGATTAAGTCCAGGTAGACCTCAAAAGTCGTTTTCAGACTTATGTGAAAGGAATAAAAGGCGAAAAACTGAAAATCTTCGAACATCTGACTTAGATGTGCTGGCATACGCAACACAAATGAAATTGCGAGAAACTGGCGCAGTCGAAGCATCAAAAATCGTAAAGGTCCTTACCAGAAGCCCCCGGAGAGCAAAAAAATATGCAGCAGCGATAAAAGAACAAGCAGCTGAACAAGAAAAAGAAGTTTTAACGAAATTGGCACACCTTCGTTCCCTGTTTATGTTTGTTGAAGCTGGGCTTACCCAGGCCCAATACGAAGTGGTTCGAGACACGAATCCAGGCTTTTACCCATGCTATTCGATTCTAAAGAAGTTGAAGAAAGAATGTTACCCTGAAATCCACAGCATAACTGAGACCTGTGCCGAAGTAAGGGTACAAAGCTTAATGGATCACACCATCAAGCGATTATTGTTGCATCTTGGTGAGGAGGTCTTGGAGCAACTGACTGAATCTGAAAAGCAATCCTTTCTGCTCATCAGCAAATGGGGCTGTGACGGATCTCAGCAGATTCAATATAAAATGAAATTTGCAAATGAGACAGATTCCGACGCCAACATTTTTCAAAGTTCTGTCGTTCCGCTCCAACTAGTCTATGGAACGGAAAGAAAAATTATATGGCAAAACCCAACTCCGTCATCACCACGATATTGCAGACCAATACGCATACGATTTGTGAAAGAAAACACTGACGTGACTAATGAGGAAATTGAGTACGTAGAAAATCAAATAAAAGAACTGAGCAAGACCAAGATCGACGACATATCCGTCAAACACAAAATAGTTTTTACCATGGTGGACGGCAAGGTATGTAACGCAGCAACCCATACCAAGTCAACCATGCGATGTTACATATGTGGCGCCACATCCTCCGATTTCAACGACCTTACAAAAGAAAGACCCTGCAATACGGAAAACATGCGATTTGGTCTATCTTTGCTGCACGCTCGAATAAGATTTTTGGAGAGCATACTGCATGTAGCCTATAAATTACCAGTCATGAAGTGGAGGGCTCGCCTGACTGCCGAAGAGAAGAAACTAGTTGAGACACGAAAAAAAGAAATCCAAACCAAGTTTCGTGAACAACTGGGATTATTAGTAGATATTCCAAAAGCTAACTTTGGAAACACAAATGATGGGAATACCAGCAGGCGATTTTTCGATAAATACGAGAAAGCTGCAGAAATAACTGGGATTGACCAGAATTTAATCTACCGATTAAAAGTCATCCTAGACACCATGTGCTGCGGGATAAAAATTAACATCAACAAATTCGAAATTTACTGCAAAGAAACTGCTGAATTGTACGTTTCTTTGTACAAGTTTCATCCAATGTCGCCGACATTACATAAGGTGTTGATTCATGGGGCAGCCGTGATAAAAGAGGCGATTCTGCCAATCGGGCAATTGACTGAAGAAGCTGCAGAAGCCCGCAATAAGCACATCCGAGCGTTTCGGCTAAACTACGCCCGAAAATTTTCGAGAGTAGCCTGCAACACAGACGTTTTAAATAGGTTGCTCTTAACATCAGACCCCTTGCTGACGGGAATGAGGAACTCTAAACATAAAAGAAAGAGTCCTCTTTCAGCGGATACCATGAATCTTTTGGAGGAAAATGATATTTGCAATATTAGTATTGAAAATGACTCTGAAGATGATGAAAATTAGAAATAAAATTTGTTAAGAATAATGTATGCCTTTTTTTTACTCTATTATGCCTCAAAATAGAACAAAATACTTTAATAATACTATAAATCGCAAAAAATATTTTTGTCCGACTTTTAGGGCCAAATACCTGTCTGTGCGTTGTGATTTGAAACTCGATGAAACGATAACGGTATTTTACAGAAGGTATCCGTAATTTTGTAACTTTCTGCAAGAGACAGATAGCCAAACGGTAACGGTCTTGGGGTCGACACCAAATGATCGGTGGTTCGATACTGAGTTCGGTTATTTTATTAATTTGTATTTTTTTTCTTTTATTAAGCTATTGTTTATTTTTCGAAACAATTAAAGTATAGAATATTTAAATTTGCCCAGTATTATCTGAATAGTTAAGTATTAAATGTTTGGTAGGTGCCAAAGTTGTTTATTAATACAGGCTTGGTTTTTATGAACAATCCTTACCTTTCCAATGTTTGCAATATTTTAACAGTATTTTTTTATAAATAAATATTTCGTAAAAAAAAACTACATCTTTCGTCTCTTTTTCCTTTTAGTATTAATATGATAATATTATTATATAATATTTTGAGACAAAGATATAGACTAAAAGTGCTTCCAAGCAAGTTTGATCGAAATAAAAAAAAGCCTAAAGGATACGCACTGTGCCATGTATGTACATGCGGTAAAATGTTTTATTTTTCGTAAATAATTTTTTGAGCAAATGTGTTGAAAGTTATCTTACGGAACCCTAATAGATTGCGTCCAGACTCGCGCTTGGCCAGTTATTTTTATATTACAGCGTATTACCACATATCAATTCTCGGTCATGTCGTAAGGACTTATTTAAAGGAGAACAAAGCTTGTTTACTTACATTTAACATACTATTACATACATGAAAATCCCCTAGTGTTTTTCTCTTAGCAGATGGCATGCAATTACTTTTTGCGCTGTCGTCGTCAAGTCGAATTCCTAAAACAAATGAAAAATAACGTAGGGATCGGTCGGTTAAAAAAAGGAAAATGCGAAATGTTTTTATTGTATGAAATCTATTTGTGTTTCATTTTCAAACATATTTTATACCTAACATTTGTTAAACATTGATAAAAGTACAATTATCATATTGGTTCACAATGATTATGCAATTATTGAGAGCTTAATTTCTGAAAATTGATACAACTATTATGTTGCATGCTTAACAAAAATATTCTAAACTTATTCAGACTGAATTGAGACATTAATTTGCTAATCTGTGAATATTATTAATAATATTAATCGCTGATAATGAATAACCTTATTCTTTATAATCAAATACTCAATGTTAAGAAATCTTCTATTTTTCATCTCGCTAATCCTACCATAATACAGAAGCAGAAGATATTTTGTCAATCTCTCAGTAGTTCTACCCGTAACACCACACGATTTAAGCAAACCGTATTCCTCTGCCTAAGATACTTATCATTCATTACAGGATTAGTGTCCGAGTAAACATTGTATCCGAGAGGAGGTCCCGGGTCAAAACCAACGTATAAATCAGTAAAAACCTGAATAGGTCAAGTTACTTCCAGTTCGCTCATCGTAGACAAACCTCGTATAGGTCGGGGCCTATTCTAAAACATCGGGTAGTTATGAAGGTTTAATTCGAGTATTTTGAATGGAAATAGAGTGCCTTGGGTACATAATCCACTTTAAAGCTTTGTTTTCCCCCTCATGGTATGTAACTCGTTGGTACGTATGGTAAAAGGCCACCACAGCCTACAAATAAAGTATGGACATTTTGCAATACAGTAGTATCAATTATACGTTGCCCACCCTGATCCCATTCTATAACCCAATTCTGTGGGGCCCTGGAACCTTACTCGCCCACTTACAGAATACCCCAAAAGGTAGTGGTTTCTTCACTGCGTTCTCCTGAGAGGTGGAAGTTTTCTTATTAGACAGTCGCAGGCACTCTAATTCGTGCGTAAAATCTATGCTCAACACTCTGAAAAGCTTGGTACGCTTTAATAACAATCTACACATGATACCAGGTTTTGGAGTCACCCTTCGATTGCCGAATCTTATTCATATTTTTCATTGAAGCATGTTCATATTCATATTTTTCATTGAAGCATGTTCATAGTAGGTCCCCCGGTTTATATTAGCCACTAAGTGGGTCGAGGCGAATGCCATCATTTACGTTGGTTTAAACTCTTACCAGTTCATAATGAATACAATAATTCACAAAGTCAAGGATAAATGAACGTTAACTGTCTATAGATAAAGACAAGTTATAATAATCCATTACTTAGTACTTTTAAAAATTTCATGTGACTTGTCAGGAAAAGCAATCTCCACTTTACAAAAAATTCTAGTGGGATGACACTATTTTTTGGTTGTGTTATATTTATTTACGTCGGTGTGTAAGGTTTCAACAATTACGGGCTAAGGGTTGAAAGGTCTCGGGTTTTACATACACTTGATAATAGAGAAATGCCATAATACTCGTTGAAAGAAGAAGTAAAAGAAACATAATAAAGTTAAGATTTATTAAAAGAAATCTTTTATCGCTATTTTTGTATCACTATTACATCAAGGTTTTCCTTAATTTAAGAGAATGCACGACCGCAAAAGAATCATATAAAAAATAATGTCAAGGGCATTTCAAATATGATTCGGTACATTTTATTTCTTTCGAATTGATTTATTAAAGAAACAAAGAAACCTATCTCGAAAGAAAAAAGTTGTTGAATAATATAATTTAATCTTCAAAACACAATCTTAAAAATGAGTGCTGGCAATGGATTTTGCTCTAAAAGAGGCAAAGCCCAGTCGATCTTTCGGTTGAATCGGGGTTCAGTACGTAATTTAATCATGGCTATTAAAATAATCATCAAAAAAATAGTAATTGGTCCTAAAACTACAACTGGGTAACCGAACCTAACCCTTTAGGTTACCAATTGTATTTTTGGGTGATTATTGATTATTGTTTTGAGGTTCATTTAAATTTTCCCTTTAATGACTTTGCCCCCGAATCGCGAAATGTATGCAATATGAATACCGGTAGAGACGTTAAGACAATGATAGAATAAAAATCTAATTGAAAATTAAATAACACGCATATAAAAAAATTAAAAGAGTAACTACATACACCTAAGTAAAAAAAATATATTTTATTTTATTTAAAATTTTCTATTCAGTATTTTGCTTTGCATCTACATATATTGCTTTATTAAAAACAATTAAACTTTTCTTTGAAATTGCTGTACTAAAATGAAACTATAAAATTCTAAGTTCTATCCATAATTCATCATGACAATTAACCTACCCTTGTGAGGAAAACCTTTAATTTGCAAAGCGGACAGTGTCCATAACTAGATTACTCTGGTTTGTAGGAACTATGAATTTATTATCAAGAATTTTGTGTACATAACTTTGTCCGAAATTGGGTTATACTTTGTTATAACAAGCGGTAGTTTGCTAAATAGATTAATCTTGTATCTAAAATGGACTGCTTTCTTATACAGTAATGTTATATACGATATTAAAGTTATTGTTTATTTTGATTTTACATTTGGCAAAGGAAATTAATTTATATTTATGATTAAGTGTTTTTATAAAATGAAATTTACTTATAACATACACTTAATTCTTGTATCTAAGTAAATTATTATTAAAGAAACTGAAACTTATTACTAAAGCGTCTGTAGGCTATTGTGGCCATCTTGTTTGCCACCTTTATAAAATTAAAAAAACAAATTAAATATTTAAGATAGTAAACGATACTCCTTAACTAATAGTAAACAGAATATACCTTGCGTTGATGAAAAAGAATGGTTTGACCTTATTGAGTTGAAGAACACAGAATGTGCTAAATAACTGTTTGCAGTAATGGAGAAAGATAATTTCTTTTGCCTTGGCTTTGATTATTTACTCTCTAGATAGAGCGTCACCTTGTAAACATTGCGATAAATACAGGCCAGATTTTTTATACGTTTGCGTGACACGCAAAATAAAAAGATTATTAAATTATTCAACGTAGGTACTGTAGGCTGGCAATCTGTCACTATTCCTGTTTCATTATCAGCATCACAAAAAATATCAATAAAGATGTATATATTTATATGTAGGTATATTTATTTGGCTGGAAACCTGTCATTTTTGTCTCCAAAAACAGCACAATCAATTTCAAATACGGCGCCGTTGAAGTGTCGATATTAGATTACTTTTATCTCATATAAATACATTAGATACCATATCTTTGGTCTAGTCTTTGATATCGAGTTTTGTAATGATTCAATAAATATTATCACCTTCTCAAGAGAAACATATCCGTTCCAATTGTAGTATTATCTGCAGAAGTAGATATCCATGAACTTACAGAAGACTGCAGCCAAATAAGACTAGGTACTTATTTTGTTGTGCTTATGTTCCACAACCATTAACGAAAACCAGTTAGTTCCGAACAACGAAGACTAAGTTTTGTGTCATTGGCCGTATAGTATTGTTGCCGTGAAGCCGGGTCTTCAGCAAAAGCTTTTTGAAAACATTGAACAAAAACACATTCATAAAACTTTGTTTCTGAAACATGTTTCTCTACTCACGCCGTCTACTGCTCACTTGGCAGTCGTACACAAAATGCACTGGGATACGTTAAAAAACTACGATCCAGGTGCAACTAATGTCAAATTTTACAAAAGCTTCGTACATTGTGTTGAAATTGAAACGTCAGAGTGAAAAGTTATACTCGGAGCGTAGGTTTGGAACGAAGCTCCAGCTAGCGAGTTGCCAAAAAAATGGCAGATGAAACTTTTTTACAATACCCGACCCGCGCGGTGGGGATTTGTGTACGTGTTTCGGGCTCGGAAAGCAAAAACATTGTTATTGCAAACAAATATGTGTTGTAATACAAAGTTTTGTGTAGACGGTTTTGTTGAATGTTGATATGTTTTTCTTGATTGTGTAGGTCAAACACGCGCTGGAGATCCGGCATTACTCCAACTAATGACAGCTTTTTTCCTCCTATGACGCAGTTTTACATCATTTTCTTTTGTAAGCGATTATGTGATAAAGAAAGCGCTCCACCAACTCTTTCCGTAAACCAAAAATTACAGTTAGTTAGTTTGCTTGCCAGAGCTTTAAGTGGTTCGGGAAGGACTTGGATTACTTACGTGTTGCTCCCTGGTTTTGTAAGCGTATACGTGTGCGTCTTTTTTAACCATCCAGGTATATCCTAAAGATTACCAAGAACTATTTTGTGGAGCTCTCGTGGTATCGTGTATTAATAGTGGCCCATCTTTTCAGATTACCAAGAAGTATGCTCCGCGTTATCGAGGGTTCAGAAGGCTCTGGGTTCAGCCGGGGAGTCAGCGCTGGCGGCTCGGGTGGCTAACGCGGCGGGGACACTCCTCTGCCCCTCGCTACGGACCGCGCTGGCTACCCGGACGGCTGTGCTCACCGCCGTCCGGCACAAACGGGACGGCTTGTCCGCACCACACACGCATCGCGCTACTGACAGGCTGAAAGACGTAAGTTGAATAGCTGCCGTACTCAAAGATCAAAGAAGAAAGCTTGGCGTTATCGAGGGTTGAAAAGGCACTTAGCTCATATCATATAAGTACGACGTGGCTAGTTAAAGACTGTACTATTTTGTACTGACTGAAATGCTTATAGTATCAGCAACTTTCCTTTTTGAGAAAGGTATTGCTATTGCGTGTTTTGAGACGAAAGCAAATTAATATGATGTTGATGAAATTATATCTCTTACCTTCATGTCTTTGTACACAGTGCATAGATGTACTGGACCTGCAGACAGGTGGTGGAAGCGAGAAGTCTGCGATAGCTGCGGAGCTGTTGTCCATACTCGGCGGGCTGGAGCTGGAGAGCTTGATCCAAGCGCACGACCAAGCGGCCGCGTTGCTCGACCCCGCCTGCTTTAACAGAGGGAAGAGGCATAAGGTCAGTCAGTAGAAACTTCACATAGTGAAACAAAGACACTCCCACTGTCTGTACGCTTAGATCTTTTGGACTACGCAACGGATTTTAACGCAGTTTTCAGCAATAGATACACAGTGATTCAAGAGGAAAGTTTAAATTAATAATACATGCCTGAGAAAAAAAACGACGGAGTGCACTCCAGGAGTGCCGTGCCGGCAGAAGTGAAAACTTGAATATTAACTTTGTGCATTTTTGATATTTTGGAATGGTAAGGGAATAATTTTGCACGAATTGCTTTAATTATCAGTATAAAAGTACTATCATTTATGTGGTAAAATACAGAAGAATTTCTCATTTAAGCGCACCTAGCGACATCTATTGTAAAAAAAATCATTTTCTTCGCAATAAAGCTGCCACCTGGACGTCCTAATTATGTTTCATCAAATATATTTCAATATATTTGAGTCAACAACCTTTCCAATTTTATTGTTTTCGTCTTACGAATTTTCGATTAGGTCATGTGGACACTGACCTAATCAGGACGTCAGGACTGACGCAATCAGGCCACGTGCAAACAGTTTTTACCCATTACAAAAAAAGTGTACAACGCCGCTAAAAAAGTTTTCACTTCAAAACCTATAGTATTCGTCGAACTAAAGTGACAGTGACTAGTGCTACATAATTTCACGTTGCTCATTTGTCTTCTATTTTAGGATTTGATGATTTCCAGCAATGCATGGTACCTACAGAAACAAGAGGAAAGTACGCCAAAATCTTACATACGAACACGATTCACAATATTCATGGTATTATGGCGTAAACAAGCACTCTGATTATCTGGTGGTCCACAGTCAGCGTGTATTATATTACACATGATGTTCTTCACTTTGAAGAAACTTCTTCCCACCTCATTTAAGAAACTCTTTTTGAAACTAGGTATACTAAGAAAGCCTTTGTCCAGCAGTGGACATGAAGATAGGCTTTTGATGATGATACTAATAAGGATTTCTGATGGAGCTGGAGCCAACGCCTTTACGTGCCCTGACTGTGGTATTCGATAGATAAAATTTTTGGTCACCCATCCAACGACGGGACTTTGAAAATTTTTCTTTAACCAGCAGTTAGTAGTAGTCACTTGCCAGGCGCGCTGAATACTACGTTAGCGTACTACTTGCTCCATGGCTCGACTGTTTTTAATTAAAAAACTTGGTCCGTCGGATTCCACTCATGCAGTAGCTATTCAACTTGGAAGCCTAATACTAGCGTTGAACATAACTACGATAATCAATCTACGGTACCTACGAGTAATTTGTTCCAGAATTTCGAATCAAGTACCATCAAATTAGTTATCAAATCCAGTAAAATTAAACTTTGTCTAATGTTTTACAAAGATTGACATGTTTTACGGAATTAATATCTTTTTGTCAACTCTATGGTCGTTTCTAGTGTCTACATACGAGTAAGTGGTCGTAGCTCGCTATAGAACAGTTTTTGTCATTTTTATAACTTACGATTTATTTTTGCGAACTTAAACTGCAGGACACTGCATTTAGAAAGTAACTATGCAAATAGTAGGTTTTCTTTGTCACATTCATCGTTTGATAAGTTGACTATTCGATATCTGAAGGTCTGATCCGGGAACCTTTATCAAACCATTTCTAGAATTGACTTTTGGCAGTCAAATCAATTCTAATAATAGGAACTTCTATTGTTTCGGAATCATGACTCACTTTAAATCTAAAGAGAATCTATCTATCTGTATGTGTGAAGAAAATTACAATACTAATTGGTGATAAGAAAATATCAGATAATGTTCCAACATTATTGTAGAGCTACTTATTAGCCAGTTCAAGTGATTTGATGTAAATTTATATCTTTTTCATTACAAACAAAAAAATTATTTAGGAATAAATTACACTCTGATGATGAGCAATCACGGTGTCCTTTATACACCTACAACGCAAAGGATATCCTAAGATACGCGCTGTAAAAAGTTCATCGAATTTAATAAAAATAATTTGTAAAATTTACACGTCGCTCTCAACTTTTAACGTTTTTCATCAAAAAAGTTTAGAATATTGAACTGTTCGCCCAAAACTGGGTAGGTTAGGTATCTAACGACCGAACGTTATCTTGCGAAGTTTTTGAATAAACCGTGATTTATCATCGTGAAATGATTCCTGAGTGCGCGGTTATCTTCAGTGTTGCGGGGAAATGGGCCGACTCGTGGGCCTTTCGTCTCGAAAACTCTTAGCGAGCCGTACAAATTATCATAACATTTGCATGTAACTTCATCGCGTAAAAGTCCAGTTAATCCCTCAAATTGAACTTTATTGAGATCGTTTTAAGATTCGCTTTATTATTGTTGTATAGATGTTTAGTGTTTTAAGATCGCTCATAATGAAATCTTTAATGCTGTTGAACACGAGAGTAAATATCCTTCAAGATGGTTGATTTTAGGCATCGTTTTTAAATGTCAGCTTAATATATTCTGTTTTAATGCGAGAATTAAGTATGAATGAATGCATAATGATATTGAATGTATATTTTCCTTTGTTTCAGACTGGAAATAACTATAATCACAAAGGAGAGAATGACAAAGCTTTAACTGCGCACTCGCCGGACGACCCCAGCGAAAACATCAAAATTATTAAAATAGAAAAGACTAATGAACCACTTGGTGAGTTTAATATTAAAGTTATGTTCGTAAACATAGTTCGTAAATATATTCATATTAAAAAAAGGTATAGTATTGCTTTTAATAAATATGATTTTGTATCGAGTATGTTTCTTTTAACTCATTATTTTAGGTAGTTTTAAAATTCTTTGCATTATGGTTTTTGATGTAACGGAGATATTGTTTACGATATAACGAAATTCGTCGATACCCTTATTAATAAACGAAAACTAAGTTTGAATTTGTTACTCCACGTTTCGTCTCTTTTCATTGAATAACAAATGATTGACATTGAAACACGGCGTAACTAGGTTAACCTTTTTACTCGCTTATTAATAAAGAGGTAAGGGTACAGATACACGTTTTTGTACGTTTATTTTCTTTATTTCAGGTGCTACAGTAAGAAATGAAGGTGAAGCAGTTGTTATCGGTAGAATAGTAAGAGGTGGAATAGCGGAGAAGTCAGGACTGTTACACGAAGGAGACGAGGTGAGAATCAACTAAATAAATAATAATATTTCCAACACTCACACCAATTAGCCTAGCCCCAAAGTAAGCACTGTAAGGCTTGTGTTATGGGATACTAGGCTAATGGATAGAATACATATACTGTACATACATAAGTATTTTATATAGAAATACATATTTAACATCCATAACTGGAGTACAAATGCTCGTATTCATCACACAAACATTGCCCCCACCGGGATTCGAACCCGAGGACCTCTCGAGTCGGCGACACCATGAAACCCGGCGTACAAACCACTCGGCCACGGAGGTCGTCAAAACTAATTATTAATTAATATTTCTAACACACCCACAAATTAGCCTAGCCTCAAAGTAAGCACTGTATGGATTGTGATATGGGATACGAGGAATCGGATTGAATACATATACTGATACATAGTTATACTATATACCTTGAACTTTGAGTGGCTTCCACTCGAACGCTTACTTTGTGCCGATAATATCTAAAATGTATGAAAAACTCCACCGCGGACCTGTTTGTTGCCCGCCACTAGTGGCTCGTGGCAATGTGCGCAGGCACTTAGGGTCACCATTTTTTTTTCTATCACAGATAGTATTTTCGACGCTGTTACCTCTAAAAATGTAGTAGATGACAAAAAATGGAAAAATATAGTATGTGGTTAAAATATTTACTTTATTTTTGAATAGAATATATTTTAGCCTTAATAATTATATTTTTATTTTTTAAAAAGCTTTTAGTGGCCTAAGTCTGCTTTAAGCAAAATATAGTAGTTTCGCCTACTATTTTATTTTTTTGAAATATAGTATTTGATTTGATCCCCTAATATAGTAGGATACTGAGGAGCTGGCGAACAAAACGGTATAATTACATTAAATTAAATTTTACAGGAGCAGTAAAAAGTGAATGGCATACCTACCTACACTATTTTAGGCGGTTTTGATTGACATGAGTTGAAATTCAAATTCAGCTGGCCCAAACCCTCCGGCGTGTAAAAATAAAGAATTATATGGTCAAAACCATTTGCGTAATTATACCGTTTTGTTCGCCAACTGCTCATAATAAATAGTAGGGATGGCACCCTACTTGCACTTAACAAAGGAATGTGTTACCTCTTTCAGCTTTTGGAGGTGAACGGCGTCGCGATGCGCGGCAAGTCGGTGCACGAGGTGTGCCAGGTGCTGGGCGCGCTCACGGGCACGCTGCACGTGGTGCTGGCGCCGCGAGCGCGCGCGCCCCGCCCGCCCCCTCCGCACCGCGTGCTGCACGTGCGTGCGCACTTCGACTACGACCCGGAGGACGACGTGTACATACCGTGCCGGGAGCTAGGTAACACTCGCTCTAGGGAGCTAGGTGAACACTTACTCTAGGGAGCTAGGTGTACACCTACTCTAGGGAGCTAGGTGAACACTCACTTTACCGCGATACGAAGGCGAGCGCCCCGCTCGCCGTCCCCGCACGACCCGAAGGACGACGCGTAAGTACATACCGTAACCACTTACTCTAGGAAGCTAGGTAACCACTCACTCTAGGGATCTAGGTACCCACTCTAGCGCGGCACGAGGACTACGACCTGGAGGACGACGTGTACATACCGTGCCGGGAGCTAGGTAACACTTGCTCCAGGGAGCTAGGTGAACACTCACTCTAGGGAGCTAGGTGAATACTCACTCAAGCGCGATACGAATTCGCGCCCCGCCCGCCTCCCCCGCACCGCGTGCTGCACGTGCGCGCACACTTTTACTACGACCTGGAGGACGACGTGTACATACTGTGCCGGGAGCTAGGTAACACTCGCTCTAGGAAGCTAGATAACCAACCACTCCTAGTAGCTAGGTAACCACTCACTATAGTGAGCTAGGTAACCACTTGCTCTAGCGCAACACGAAAAGTACGACCCGAAGGACAACGTGTACATACCGTGCCGGGAGCTAGGTAACCACTCACTGTAGCGCGGCAAACAAATTCATTTATGAAACTGTCACCACGAATGAATTAAAATTCACATCGTGGCAGGATTCTATCCGCGTGGATCTCAGCAAGAACTTAATCTTGATCCACAAGGACTCTACGATCTTCTCTGCCTTCGTAAAGTAACATTAATGTACTCCCTTTGGAAGGCAATGGTGAGAAGGGTGAAAATACAGGTGGCTTGCGTGTTCGGTCTGCAATCGTAGAAGTTAATCAACAGCATCGCAGTGACTTATCATTGAATGTATGACCGAAAACTTATTATATTGAGTTCCTCCTGGTGGATCATGGCTCATTCTCCTTATGCCATCCATAGAAAAGGCCTGTGCCCCATCAGTGGACATTAATAAGCTGATCAAAACCTACCTAAGACTATGTCAATTTCCAGCGAGAATTATACAAAACTGTACTATGTTGCATTACAGAATACTTTCAACTGTCAATGTGATAAGTGACCAAAAATATTTTTCTCTCTTTCAGGCATAAGTTTCCAGAAAGGTGACGTTTTACACGTGATCAGCAGAGAAGATCCAAACTGGTGGCAAGCCTTCAGGGAAGGAGAAGAGGACCAATCACTAGCGGGACTAATACCAAGTCAGGCGTTCCAGCATCAGTGAGTTGACTTTTTATTGCTGAAACTTTAATAACATTGGAAAAATTGTTTCATTTGAAACTCCAAAAATAGATAAGTCACAAGCACAGTTGATCAAAATAAAATAAAATTAGGTATCTACTTCTAATATCTTCTACCAAATCTTAAGCCTTAAAATAATAGGATTAAAAATCTTCTGAGATAATGTTGAAAAATCTGCAATAGAACGTGAAAAGATATAATTAAACTCAACTTTTAAGCGACAAGTTGGTAGTAGGTAGTACTTTAGGTAGGTATTTGGAATGATCTCAGTGTCGGTTTTTCCTGTAATCACTTTTTTATATAATTATATAGTCAAATTTCACAAGTACCTTAAACACGTAAGATGAAGGACCGATGCTCAACAAACTCGCATAAAAAGCATAGATTAAGAGCATATTAACCAGAGCATATTTATGAATTTTGAAAACCTAACATACAATAGGTAGGTAATTAGTCCCAAACTAAGCTGAGCTTATGTTATACAGAGTAAATAACGTACATTATACATTTATTAGTGTGTAAACACAAGTACCTGTTTATGTTTATTATACAAACAAATGGCTTACAAATATTTGACTCCAGGGCATTTCGAGTAAAAGGTAGGAGCGCTACCGTTACAGGTCTAATTGTACAGTTTTCAAAGTCTAACTTTCCCCTACTGCCCCACTCTTATCTCTTGGAAACTTGTTTTAACCTCACAATGCTCTTTCAACTTATTTTCAGACGGGAATCCATGAAGCTAACGCTTGCAGGCGAAGTAGCGGCGCGAGACAAACCTCGGAAAGGAGGAACTCTTTTGTGCGCCAAAAAGCCGCCGCGGAAAAAGAAGGGGAAGAAAGCCACCAGCGAAGCAGGGTACCCGCTGTATTCCACGTCCGGGACAGATGGTAAGTTTACTTAAAGAACAGTTATTTTTTTTGGAAATTAATGATACTAGCTGAAGCACGCGTTTTAATTTGAGGAGCTGGCGAGCGGTCAAATTACTTGTTTTTACAGTCCGGAGGTTTCGGTCCCGTTGAATTTGAATCTCAAATAATTTTCAATAATAACCGCCTAAAACAGTGTTAAATTACTAAATTTATAATTTAAAGACCATGCCAAAGGCACACTGGAGGTATGTCATTCAGTTTTATACAGCTCCTGTAAAAAATAATTTTATGTAATTATACCATTTTGTTCGGCAGCTCCTCATTTGGTATCTATACAAACTTTATCCCATAATTAGATTTTATCTTAATAAACTTAAGGTTATTAAAGTTAATTCACGTCACTAGTTGACGTGAGGTCTTTTGTATGAAGTTTTTAGCGCGAATTAATCGAACGAGCATTTAAATTAATCCGTAGACTGACGACATACGTGATTTGACGGATGAGTAGACCTTTCGCCTCAGTGCTGCCACCTGGCGCCGGTCACTGTCACTAAAAAACGTTAAAACGGAGTTTAATCATCATATTTGACTTTTCTATGAATAACATAGGGAGAATGGGCCATGAACACCACACGGACCCACTAATGATTGGTGGGTTTTAACCACTAGATATGCAGTCGGGAACAATGGCTAAACGTATCTTCCAAGGCACGTAGGAAACAATACAGAATGATCACCCATCCAATGACCGGTTATTAGTTGCTTAACTTCCAAGATATTGCTTTATGTTAAAAAGTTGACAAACAAGCATATGGCCCGCCTGATATTAAGGGGCTACCAAAGCCTATAGACGCTTGCGCAACGAAAACTACCACTCGCAGTGTTGCTTACGCTGACCCAATCTTCTACCCCGTGGAGCCCTGAAACCTTACACACCGACAGAAACACAACACAACCAAACGCGATGCCCTACCTCTCTTATGATCGCAGACTTAAGAGCCCTTTCACATTTTTTGCAAAAAATCGTAATTTATGAGCGCCTCGTTTACCACCTTAGAAAAGATTTTGACTATTTCCAATAGAAGTAAACAGTCGATTTATTCTTCCTATTGTAAGTTAATGTAGAATATTTGCAAATACTATTTTCCTTTTTTTGTACTGATCGTTCTACCGCAGCTAGTTTACGGGAAAAACGATAATATGCACAACTTCAAAAAAATATGTTTTTGTTTAACATAATATTAGAATTTTGATTTTCCATCTCATTAATTATCAAAAAAAAACATCTATCCTCCGTGACTTTTCCCAAAAAACAATGCAGGTTTATTTTGATATTGAATTAAATAGAATTACTATCAAAAACTTTCATAAAACTAATCTACCGTTATTGAACTACTAAAATATTTATATATTTTTATAATTAGTTCATTAATAAATATTTTATAAGACTCGAAACATCACCCGTAAAATGCAATATTACCAGTGCAAATCTATCTATCAGTACGACAACGGCGCAATTTTGTAAAAGGGCTCTTAACGTACTAACCAACTGCGCCATCAAGATCCATAAGTCTTACGGGTACCTTTTTGAAGTGTTTTATTAAAATTATGTGTACAAGCCATTTTAATTACGTATATTTTATTAAGTTTGCATTCCGAGTCGATGCACTCTAAACTGCTGACACAGTTGACACAGTAATTGTTTTAAGAACAATATTTTACATTATATGACAGTGCAATAAAGGCATTCACATCATATTGACGTATTTTAATAATTATTCTCCGACGATCGTCCCGTGATTAATTGACATATTGACAGTCGTTAGAGTCCTAGTAACGGCCCCTACATTATGAGGGTGCATGAAAGTATAAATTTTTTTTCTGTTTAGATTTCGAGCAGGAGGAGATTTTAACGTACGAGGAGGTGGGATTGTATTTCCCTCGCGCATCACACAAGAGGCCTATAGTGCTGATCGGGCCGCCCAACATAGGAAGACACGAGTTAAGACAGAGGCTCATGGAAGACAGTTCTAGATTCGCTGCTGCTGTACCTCGTGAGTGCAAATAATTCACTATCATAATACATACAATCATCCCCTTAAAAACTCCTTTCAAGTTTTATAATCGCAATAAAAAGATGGGCTTTAGGGCTTATCCAATGTCATCTTTATCTCTGTAACAAAAGTAAGCGTAACCGCTTATGTAAAAATATTTTACTAAGACAAAACTAAGTTACTACAGCGTATAATCAGATTTTTTACCCACGATATTTAACTGGAGAACAAAACGGTATAATTGCGCATCTGGTCAAACTACTTTTTTTTACAGTCCGGAGGTACCGAGCCCGTTGAATTTGAATCTTAAATAATTTTCATACAAAACCTCTTAAATCAGTGTTAAATTTCTAAATTTATAAATTAAAAAGCTCACTGTAGGTATATCATTGAGTTTTATACAGCCCCTGTAAAATTTATTTTATTTTACCGTTTTGTTCGCCAGCTCCTCAACTTGAATCCAATCAATTGAAATGTTAAGAACAAATGACTGTGGGTATATTTCACACTCTCCGTCATATCGGATGGGTAGTGGAAGTTCGATAGCTTTACAGTATAATTATTTCTATTATTACGTATTTTTAGACACGTCTCGACCGCGGAAGGATCACGAAGTGCCGGGCCAGGACTATCACTTCATCTCGCGCACGCAGTTTGAAGCGGACATCTTAAACAGAAAGTTCGTGGAACACGGAGAATATGAGAAAGCTTACTACGGTAAGTTTTTTAAGAATATGACCCTTAATTAGAGTACGAAGAATTGATTGCATTGTGAAAACTATTATAAGGTTAAGGTTTAAAATAACTTGGATGTTCTTTGTAGATTCCCCAAAAAAGGTTAATAAGCTCTCACGAAGTACGCAAGGTAAAGCCAGCAACAGATGAAGTTACAACGAAATGACTAATTTTCTGATCTTTTGGATAACTTGATCGTTGCTGACGGTATCTAATTCTGTGAAAATTAGCAAAAACATGATTATTAACAAAACTAGTCAAAAACTATGGAGTCTTTCGCTTTGGTGAAGATACGTTATTATAACACGAAACTCATTCTCAATCAATGTACTGATTAATTCAAATATTTTATCATTCGGGACACGCGATTATGTAAAGTTAATCATTAACGACAAGCATTAATACTGTCTAGCCCCCCAAGCATGAGCACCACGATATGATATATAACGCGTTTTTATCACGCTCAATTGTCAAATTACTATGGAGTTTGACAGTTAGACGCGATAAAAACGTAATATAATTTTAATTGTAGTGCTCATGCTACGGGGGCAGGACGTACTTGTTTGATTTGGAAAAAATATCTACTATTTTTTATCCAAACAAGGCACTGGTGGAATAGCTTTAAACTGGCACAAGTCAGTGCTTTAAACAATGGCTTAGTCTCGTATTTGAAATTAACCACCGTATTCAGAAATGTAAAAAAAATGTGCTTAGGTATATTTTTTTTAGCATTTAACTGCTACATGTTTAAACGTGTTGGCTCATTCTTTTGTTATCCTAAATAAAGTTACTGCTTCAACACTAGTCAAACTCAAAAGTTCTCTGACATTATCTTTTCAAGTCACAATGAAATAACTTTCCATTCAGGTACATCGCTCGAAGCGATACGCGAAGTGGTGAACTCGGGCAAGATCTGCGTATTAAACCTCCACCCGCAGTCGCTGAAAATTCTGCGCGGGTCCGACCTGAAGCCTTACACGGTGTTCGTGGCGCCGCCCAGCTTAGAGAAACTGCGGCAGAAGAAAATAAGGAACGGGGAAGCGTTTAAAGTAAGTTATTTATGAAGGACTTGATTGATTGTATTCTTGGACTTTCAAAAGTTCATGCAATATACCTTGTGGTGTAAGTAGAGCATCAAAGATACAACGCAATATCAGGAAGAGAAACTTATTTTTGACAAAAAGTCTACATAATAAATAAATCCGTCAAAAATACTTGACATTAAATAACGTTAAAACGGAGTTTAACTCCGTAATATACACATTTTGGTAAAACAAACTTTTTTACGTTAGATGTCTAGCAAACTAGCATTGGTTCATCTGATTCAGGTTCTCAGTGGTTTATGGAGCGGCTTAGCGGAGAGTAATGTCGCTTAAAATAGTCTCTACGCGTCCGATTAATATTTCCCATGCAAACAAAGATATATAAAAATATCGTTGCATGCAAACATCAAAAGACCGGGTCACTTCTAGCACGGGAACCGAACATACAATTTTTTTTAACTTAAATGTCAAAAAATCATAGTTCCACCCCGGATGTCTATAGCCCATGCCTGCTGACCGTTGTCCATAGTCTAAAGCCGCTTGCGTACCAGAGTATTATACTGCTTACTCCGATTTTAATAACCTTAAATCTATGTTTTTCCTTGGTTTTGTGATTTCTATCTAAAATTAAAAAAAGAAGTTAAAAAAGACGATTACAACTAATAACCTCACTGTCTCTTCTAGGAAGAGGAGCTCAAGGAGATAATCGGCACCGCTCGCGACATGGAACTTCGATGGGGCCATTTATTCGACATGATAATCATCAATAACGACACACAACGTGCCTACCAACAGTTACTCAACGAGATCAACAGTTTGGAGCGCGAACCGCAATGGGTTCCCGCGCATTGGCTCAAACACACCTAGCGCAAGGCTATATATGCCGGCGTTTGTAAAGCTGGCAATCGCCACGCCGGGGAAGAAAATGTCCGAAATGATGCCGGTGATTGTGTAATAAAATTAAATTTAAGGAATCATAACGCTGAAAATTGTTCGATCGCCAATGGTAATACCAAAAAACGGAAGGTTGATAAATATCACAACGGCGATTGGGATGTAACTTTTAACGTGGCCAAACACACCGGCGTTAGTAAAGCCGGCAAATATCACAACGGCGATCTTGTAGTAACTTTAAGTAAACAATTTGTCAGAAAGGAAAGTGTCTACCAATATTACACCTGCGATTGGGATGTAACTATAAATGTGGGCAAACAGCAAGACAGAAATTGTAACTCCGGCAATCGCCACGTCGGGAAACGGAAAGTCGACAAATATGACGCCGGCGATCGTGCAGTAACTTTAAAATACGTCGGAGAAGAAAACGTCGACATATATCATACTGGTGACTGTGCTATTGAATTGCAGGCAGGTAACTATCACGTTGCAAATTGTAACTCCGGCAATCTAAACGTGGAAGAAGAAAGTGTTAATAAATCCCATCACTTAGAAAACTATCATACTAGCAACCACCATACGGGTAACCAAGACTCATATAACGACACAACTATAGCTAATACTGCAACACTACTGCCTAAAGTAAGTTCAACTTTTAAACTGGCCTTGCTCCTAGACATGCTGACGCAAATGGTTCTACATTTGTTTTTATACTTTCTGAACCTGTGCGATAGCAGAACGCGGCGATTTGCAGGTTGGAAAAAAATCGCGGGCAAACGTTACGAAGAAAGCAGCTCGAACGAAGCTGCAAAGAGTTCAGAGTTAAGTAATGTGTTCCCTTTGAAGAGTTTAGTTGACGGAGGCGAACGTAAAAGATTTGTTGCGTAACACAGTTTATTTGATTTTCACCTGTTGACTCTTATTTTTCTTTATCAGAAATTGTGGTGATAAAATCACTTAATTACTTACTTAGTATTGTAAATTGCAATACCTACAGGGCGATTCGTAGACGTAATGAGTTTTTTATGAAGTAAAATCCTTCTAACTACCATTTTAATGATGAATTTTGAATTACTTCTATTAAACGTGGTTCGTTCAATAGTGGGTATCTTACGTAGTTGCTTATAATAATTTTGTAAGGACACAAAAGGGTGCGATTTGATTAAATTGATAATAACAGTCAAATATAATATATTGTTTTCTTGCATTCTCTTAATAATTGTAAGATTATTTATTACATCCTTTTGTTCTAGTTTTATTGTTCTTCCTTTACCAACAGAAAATATAATTTATAATTACTTGTAGTGTTAGCTGACTTATTTTTTATTTTATAAGAAAAATATTGGCATCGATTTTTAATTAGATCATTCTGTCACCTTTATGTGTCCGTTTAAGTATCAATTATTAGACTGCCGAGTACTGAATTTATACTGAGTTTGATGTAGGTAGAATTTTTCGGTAATACTTTAGTATAAACTGCGAGAATGAATCAAACTTTAAACTAAACCTTTATAATTATTGCGTTACTGGTCTGCACTTTATTACCTACAGCAATCTTATTTACAACTTAATTATTTGTTAATGATAATATCCTATGTACGGCCGATTTAAAAAAAATACCAAATGGTGAAATGGAAATACGGTTTTGATGAAATCTGCATCATAAGATATAGCACAAGAGAATCATACTAAAAATTGTTTTAAAACAGATAATTTATGACACAATGCAACTGGTAATAATTATATTGTCTAAAGTACATTTTAATTTGATGTTGTAGTAATTTGATCATGATGCAAACATTTTAGGGGTTATTTTATAAATAACCACAATTTACTGTCAAATTCGTGCAAGTAGGTACCTATTACCTGTTTATATTCTCCCGTTGTTAGTCTGTAAATCCCACGCCTATCCCTTATTCCTAATTTTAACGAAATTCAGAAATAGTTATATTGTAGATGAATCACCTACGATCAGTTATTAAAATTCACTTTTCTAGTTTAATAATAGTTTGGTTGCAATAATTCCTTTCAAATTATACCTATACAAAAAACAGTGTCCTGAAATTCTACCTGTTTGAAATGTCCATTCAATATTATCGGGGATGTATGTTGGAAAATAATGACAACCCTGATATAGTTTAAATTTTTGTCGGTTGATATTATAGTTCTAAATATTAGAATTGAATTATAGTGATATACCAACTTTATCCGCAACAATATTTTTTCTTTGTGTGTAGCGCTTAACTTAGTACAATTCTCTTTAACCAATATCAGTATAAAATAAATTTGAAGAAACCTTTTTAATATTTACATAATGTAGAGTTTTCAATAGAATTTATTCACTCTTTCATCAGATGTAAAGACTGTTCGCTGAAAATAATATATAGCCTGTCAAAGTTGTTAATTTTCTGTATTTACTATTATAAAATTTATCTATATACCTACGTATATTTTAAAGCCGCAAAATAATAATAAAGTCTTAATAATCAGCAGTAAATTAGAAAATGTTAAAATATAATATAATATAAATCAAACGTTAAATCTTAATGATGCGAAGGAATTTCTAGTTTTCCATTTTATGATAGATAGATAAAAAATCAAAACAATAAATTGACTATTTCTCTATTGCCAAATTTATACGTTAGATTTTAAATAGGATTTTTTGAGGACCTTCGGTAGACTTTTCGTGGGATTCTGAAATTGTGACTCTTTAAATTAGGAATTTATTAGAAACAATAATCCGAGTATAATGAACACTGCTATGATAGTGAGTAGAAAGCAATATTTTATAACCGTATTTAATCAAAACCTAACTGTACAACGACATATCTGTTTTTATAGTATACCTATTTCAATTTTTCGGCCAATCAAAGTGTATAATTGCTTTTGATAAATTTACCGGTGTCATGGTAACTAAAGTTACAGCAATGTATCGTGTGGTCAAAAGTTTGGTGTGCTTGAGTTTTGTCGTGACCATTTGTTTGGTTTCATGTGTCTATAAAAGCTGTATTTTTTACACGCAAGCATTCAAACGGCGTAACTCGACAACAATGATAAAGGCAGCAAGTTACCTGATTACCCACTTAGGTAAATAATTTTATGTGTATTAGTTTAGTACTAGTCGCTACCACCATAAAAACCAATTCCTAGTATTTTACATTAATTGGCACATATTGTAACAATGGTATTATATCACGAACCACTGGGCTCCGTGGTGTGCGACTTAAAATACATAAAAATACATGTTTATTGTAATCTACTGGCTAATTTTAAATGGAGTCTATTCGATTGTTAACGATGTTGTCGAGTTAAGTCGAATCTTCTGTAATTGCTACTCGCGGCATTGAAATTTTGCATCAGTTTCACTAATATTGCCTTACGAGTTCAATACTGGCAAAAGGTTTCGGAAAATAGAAAGGGAAACCGCGGAAAAATCCAATGAACGCAAGTCGACGTGATAAGACTTCTGTACCTCAAGCAATAATTAACAGATCCGTATTCTCTACAGGACATTAGAACAAACTATCTTCTCCAGTTTTGATATGGCGATACGAATACTTTTTCGCTAGTTGTTCGTGCTTGGGGTACCGAACACTGTGTCAGAGGGAGATAGTAAATAATTGCAATACAATTTGTAAGATGAACACAATATTCTAAATATCCAGGGGTAAGTATTTTTAAATTAGGTTTGTTTACATTATCTGTATATTCTGTGTAGATAGAATTGTGCATTCCAAATAATTTAGTGCCAAATACATTAGGCCACGATGAATAGTGGGTTTCATATTCTTTTTTTTATAATAATCACAATTTTTAAATGAATAGGTATGTTATTTTGTATGTATGTTGTAGGTACCTTGAACCATTTACCATTGTCATGTTACGTGTACTGATTTTTGATATATCGTGTCATAATGTTTTTGAATTGATTGAGAATATTGCATTAGCTGTGTAAGATGATAAAGTATTTGAAAGTAAACCAGTAGCCTGTGAGGTGCTAAAATTAATCGTTTTCCTTTTTGTTATTATCACATTCTGTGTGTTTTTAAGTTATTGCGTTGAAGCATGCGCGAAAAGTAGTTGTTCCAAAATTATACTTAGGTACTTACTAGAAATGCCCAATTCAATATTATGAACATGGAACAAATATTTTTTGTGCATGCAAATGAAATGATAATGTCGATTTGTCGAGACTTCACAGTATTGATATTGTCTAATTTATAAATAGTCCTGTATATAATTTATTAACAACTGAATAAATAATGAAAAATATAAATAACATGTTAATAGAGAACAATTTAATGTAAATAATAGAGTACCTATTAAATTTAATATCAGATAATATTTGTTTCATTCAGCTAATTTTTCATCCTTTATCAAAACTTTAGTATGCACTGTTACCCCAGTTTTTAACCAAACTTAGACTGCAAAATAAATTTAAGTTGTAAAGGCAAGTAAAACAATTATAGTTCCTGGGTTCTCCTGATTATGCTTATTCATAACTGCACTAAAGTCAAATGTTTATATAAATAATTATTATCTAGAGGAACTGTGTGCATTAACATTTGTGGGTTGTCTTCAAATTATATAGGAGCATAGCAAGTAATCACTTCTTCTTCAGCGAGTCCGACACACACTCGAAGTTTTCCGTACTAGTGCTAGTACAAGAGAAAACTTTAAAAACACGTTCCCCGTAGGGGAACTCCTTTCCTCTTTGTGCTTTTACATACAGATAAATAGTACCAGTCCCTTTAGCATGAGCACCGCGATATGAGATATGACGCGTTTTTATCACGCTCATTTGTCAAAATACTATGGAGTTTGACAGTTAGACACAATAAAACACATGATATAATGTAAGTTGTGGTGCTCATGCTACGGGCCTGGGTTTCGATTCTGCTACGTTAACGTAAAAATCGTGTCTTAATAATGGTTCAAAAAGTATCGCTTTTAGACACTGCTTTTGTTACTAAAACATAAAATAATAAATGTTTAAAGGTAAGATCAACAAACTAGTAAGTAAGCTAACGTATTAGGTTTTTTATTTGTTGATTGAGTAACAAAAACATAAATCAAAACTACTGCAACGACATTGTTAACACGATTATTATTACTATTAGCAGAATTTACTCCCAGAACGTATTTGGAGTGACCATTTAGGAAAGCCCACTGGCAGTTAAGGTTGGAGGCGTTTTAAATGCTAATATACGGACAGCGAAAGAAGAAAGTGTAGCAGAAATAAGAAAGAAGGTAAGAACCTCTTTAATCAGAGTTATACTTCGAAAAAATCATCTCTGTACGACGCGACAAAAGCTATTTATGTGATGTATTGCAGTGATATCTACACGACCTAATAATTTATAAATAGCTGGAAATGGAGCAGTCCGTAGGTACTTACATTCCATTACATCAGATGGTGCTACTGGTCAAATAGTTACTTGCCCACATAGGACCACTAATTGGCGAAGCAAAGGATTTTTCCTTGATTTCAACTCTCGAATTTTGGGCTGGGCAGAGAGGTTTCCAGGATGGGAGCAACTATCTAGAGCTCCACCTTTAAGCCGGTTAGTCCCGGCTACGCTTCTTGGGAGAATTGTGATATACATATTTACACTTATAAGTTATCATTCCAAAGGAGCTATAGAATCTGTCCTTCTACTTTAACAGATTTAAAAGTTAGGTCAGCCCATCGCGTATGTGTGACCCGGAAAAAGATGGAATAATCCTACATCCTAATCCCACATCTTCCTAGTGTGACTATCTGCTGGAATGTTCGTTAAGAGACAAAAGATCCTCATATTCAAATCTTTAAAATAATGACATTTAGGTAATCTATACTTATAATAAATCTGTAGAGAGGTCAATTCTGTACATGAAATATATTTTCAAAATAACTATCAGGGGGTGATTAGTGATCGATACTGATGCCAAAAATGCAATCAGTAAAATTTTTGTCTGTCTGTCTGTCTGTGTGTATGTTCCTTATAGAAACAAAAACTACTCGACGGATGTTAACGAAACTTGGTACAATTATTTTTCATACTCCTGGGCAGGTTAAAGTATACTTTTCATCACGCTACAGTAAATAGGAGCAGAGTAGTGAAGGGAAATGTTGGGAAAACGGGAGAAGTTACTCCATTTTTTTAGCTTCCGTTGCGTGTGCAGCCTTAATGGTTAAAGTTACATAGAAATCATGTATGACGGAAATATTCTACATAGAATTGTCTAAAAAATATTCCGCAACAGCATATGCCTATCTTTTATGGTTGACTCACAATAACAGGTGTAACTCCTGATAGCTTAGCAGTTCGGAGTATTCTGATTATATTTGTTTACTCTTACGTTTATAATACTCTCACTCATCCCTAATTTAAAAAAGTTAACATTATTACCTATTCCATAAAAAAAGAATCATAGAAATCGGTATAGAAACACCAAACTTTACGTGAAATAAGCCATCGCGCCGTCGCACGTGAATACTGAATCATACTATAAAAGGATTATTTTTGTGTAACGGTTGCCGCGCTCGACACGGCGGCGGTAGGTATAAGAAGAATGTCATTGTGTATAATACAGGCCTGAGAATAATAACTATAGTCTACACTTCAGCTCTACACCGAAGCGAAGCGAGGGCGGGCCACTAGTTTATAATATAACTGCCAGCCGTATGCATTACATAAGCAAAGAGTTTACACAAGCAAAGAGTAATATGACACAGTATTCTATCTTCATACAAACGGTCGGAAAGCTAGTCATACCGACGCGACTCGAGTTCGAAGGGCTCTCGGCGGGCACTAGGGACACGATATCGAATAGAAAGTATCGATACTGTACTCATGAGTAGTATTGGTAAAAAAGTATCGTACTCGTAAAAGTATCGATACTTCAAAGTATCGAGTACATTTCACAGGGCCTTATCGGAGCCTCTGTGGCCTACCTAGATACCTACATAATTTAGTATGGAAAAGAACAAACGACGATCAATATCGTACAACAGCACAATTGCTGTTTTTGGTTGCTTCAACTCTTCAATAACACACCCAGTGTACAGATCCCACATAAAAAATGAAAAGGGTTTCTCGCGCTTTTAGCTTTTGAATACGTAGATGAAATAAAAAAGACAAAACTGTGTCCAAGACGAAAACAAGAAGGATTTATTTGTTACCAATTCCTTATATCTACAACACTGACGCGAAAGTTTAGCGCGATTCATAATGGTACAGCGCCATCTAGTGGCAAATGTTATAACTACTAATTGTAATATATTTTTTAATGCTTATTCGAACATACCGCCCACCATGAACCAATGGTTCATTAAATAATACCTAACTAAAAACAACAAACACTAAAAATAAAACAGCAAAATACATAACAATATAAACAGTGGGTGGGCATTGGATACTTTTGGAAATTGGATAATTTGAACTTCACAAACATGCTAAAGTAACACATTATATAAACAGCTTGTTATAAGAAAACATATTATGTAAATGCAAAAAAAATGTTTTGAACGTTACTTAGCAATTGGTAAAATACATAGTTTTGATACTGGTCTCTTAATTACATTACCATTACATCTTAGACTTACTACACGAGTAACATTGTCCAAGCCTGTATGTTTGTTTGTTATGATGCCATAAAGCCACCTTGCAGGAGGAAGGTTATCTTCCTTCACTAACACAATATCCCCTATATTTGGTTCAGGTGTTTGGTAACTCCCCTTATACCTGTGCAAGAACTGTGCAAGGTATTCCTGCGACCATTTTCGATAAAACTCTTTAACCATACGTTGAGTAAGTTGCCACCTCCTCAAGGTACTAACATTGGATGACATGTAATTGGCATCTGGTACTAACATAATGGGCTCGCCGACTAAAAAGTGTCCGGGTGTCAACGGCATTGGATCCTCAGAATTAGTACTTACACATGACATGGGTCTCGAATTGAGGCATGCTTCAATTTGAGCCAGCACTGTACTCATCTCCTCGAATGTGAGTGTCGACGTTCCTATTACTCTCCGTAGGTGGTGCTTGGTGGACTTTACACCAGCTTCCCATAACCCTCCGAAGTTAGGAGAGTGGGGTGGTATAAAATGCCATTCGGTGCCGTTGGAGGCCAACCATTGTGCTATTTCTGGTACCAAAGCAGATCGTTCTTCAGCGAGAAGAGATTTCAGTTCGCGAGCTGCTCCTACAAAGTTAGTTCCATTATCACTAAAGAGCTCAGAACAGTGACCTCGTCTTGCTACAAATCTTTTAAAGGCGGCGATGAATCCTTTGGCTGTGAGATCACTAACCACTTCAAGATGTATGGCCCTGGTCGCCATGCATACAAACAAACATATATACCCTTTGTATGCATGATGACCACGGCCTTTTGATGCTCGGATGTTGATGGGACCAGCATAATCTATGCCGCTCTGCTTGAAAGGCTTATTAGGAGTAATTCTGGCAGTTGGTAACTGTCCCATCAATTGTTCTCGAGTACGGGCTGCATGACGAACACATACTACGCAACTACGTACAAACCTTTTCACTTGACTTTTAGCATCAATTATCCAATATTTCGATCTTAAGTAGTTTATCATTATTTGAGGACCCCCTTGCATAGTTCTTAAGTGTGCTTCAGAAATTATTAAACTTGTCATATGTGACTTTGATGGAAGAATAATTGGATGCTTACTATCGTGACTTACCATCGCTCTACTCAAACGTCCACCTACTCGCATTATGCCTGCTGCATCGATAAATGGATTTAAAGAGGTAAGTTTGTGTTTTTTCTTAACCATACCATACTTTCTTAAACTTTCTAATTCCTCGTTTAAACTCTGGTATTGATATTGTTTGATACATATATATAAAGTTTCATTTAACTCTTTCCCTGTTAGCCATTGAGGAAGACTGTCAGAGTTGCGTTTTGTACTTCGTAATATAAATCTTGTACACCATGACATGACTCTGACGAGTCTATTCAATGTTGAGAATCTTACCCAAATAGAATTATCCTCCATGCTAGCTAGTGTTTGACAAACCTTTACCGATTTTTCTTCTGTATTAGTTTCACACTTTGTATCAATGCCATAATCTATTGTTTTATCTTTAAGCCACTCAGGTCCAGTCTTCCACATTTCAATTTTACATAAATCGGATGGCATAACTCCACGTGAAGCGCAATCAGCAGGGTTCTCCTTAGATTGCACATGTGACCATTGTGATCTGTCTAAGCTGCTTAATATTTCCGATACCCTATTGGCCACGAATACTTTCCACCTGCTTGGGTGGCTACTTAACCAAGCAAGAACTACCGATGAGTCGGTCCATGCATGTGCTTGTTGCTTGGGGATTTTTTAAACATCACAGACTTCCACTATTAATTTTGTGAGGAGAACTGCACCGCACAGTTCCAGGCGGGGTATCGATATCTGCTTGATCGGTGCCACTTTTGTTTTGGATGCTATAAGATGGACGTGAACTTCTCCGTTTTTATCAAGGACATGCAGGTAAACTACTGCTGCAAAGGCTGCATTAGAAGCATCACAGAATCCGTGAAGCTGTACGCTTGTATCATCACTGCATGTTCTTATCCATCGTGGTATCCCAAAATTTGAGAGTAGACCCAATTCACTTCTATACGTGATCCATTCTGACAACAATTGAGGGGTAAGTTCATCATCCCACTGTAGTCCTGACATCCATAGCTTTTGAATGAATATTTTTGCTTTTATAATGACGGGGGCGAGCCAGCCTAAAGGATCATAGAGTCGCGAAATGTCTGATATAACTTTTCTTTTTGTTACAGGTTCATCGAGTGGAGCCAACTGCACTGCGTACGTAAAGGTATCACTATGCCTATCCCAGGTAAGACCCAAAATTTTTGTTATTATATCTGCTTTTATTACGATTTTTTTGTTTGTTTTTCCAGCTTCCTGCCCAGTATTTGCAATAGCTTCACCCACTTTACCAGCCTGTACTTCACTTTTCATCCATTCCATCAATTCTTCACTATTGCTGGCCCATTTCTGCAGTTCGAACCCTCCTTTGGTAAGTAATTCATTCAATTCTTGATATAATAGTTGACCTTCTTGAACATTCTGACAGCCACACATAATATCATCTATGTAACTATGTTGCAGCACAGCTTCAGCAGCCAATGGAAATTGAGTGCCTTCATCGTAAACGAGCTGCTGCAACGTACGAACGGCCAAGTAAGGGGCTGAGGCAGTCCCAAAGGTCACGGTCAAGAGGCGGTAGTGCTGCAGCTCCGAATTAGGATCTTCTCGCCACAAGACACGTTGAAAGTCGATATCCTCGCGACGAATCAGTACCTGGCGATACATTTTAACGATATCTGACGTAAGACATATTGGATAAGTTCGCCATCTGATAAGAATATGTCTTAAGTCCGCCTGTAAGGTAGGTCCGACCAACAAGTCATTATTTAAAGACACTCCATTGGTGCCAGGACAAGAAGCATCGAACACAATACGAACTTGTGTCGTACTTTTGTCTTCTCGTACAACACTTAAGTGAGGTAGATAACATACGTCGACTTTTTCTATTTCCGTTGCTGGTACCTCTTCCATGTGACCTAAAGATAAATATTCTTTAAATACGTCTGAGTATCTGCTTTTGAGAACTGGATTTTTCGATAACTTTCTTTCTAAATTGTTCAACCTTTTAAGTGCAATCTGTTTAGAATTGCCTTTAGTACATTGAAAATTATTGTCCTTAAAAGGAAGTTTCACAATATAACGACCAGAAGCATCTCTTTTGGTCGTGCTTGCATAAATATCTTCGCACATCTGTTCCTCTTCCGTTAACATTTTTCTTGTTGTTACAGATACTGGATCCGATTCTATCTCCCAAAACTTTCGCAGTAAATCATTTTCATTCAATTGAAGATGCATATTCACTATAAGATTGTTGCATTGAATCGGCTCTCCAGCAGCTTCTTTTGTTTCTCCAGATATTATCCACCCAAGATAAGTGTTTTGAGCTATTAAGTAACTTGAGGGATGCTTTACTAAACCTTCACGTAAAACTTGACCGTAAACCTTAGCACCGAGTATCATATCTATCTTGTGCGGTGTATCGAAGGTTGGATCGGCTAACGACAATTGTGCAAATTGTGACCACAATTGAACTGCAACCTTCTTGCTTGGAAGAAGATTCGTCAGTTTGCTTAAAACATGAGCTTTCACCCGAATAACAAAACTAGGGTTGAGAAGTGATTGCATTTTAATGTAAACAACATTCTTAGAGACCACCGATGGACTCGTATCACTTCCCAACACTGAAACATAACTTTTGCTTGCTATTTTTTGCAGTCCTAGCAATTGGACTGCAGACTCCGTTATAAACGAAGCTTGAGAACCCTGATCTAACATTGACCTAAAAGTTATGTTTGCGCCTGTTCGGGACTCGATATCTACCAAGGCAGTTGCTAATAAAACTTGCGAGTGTATGTTGGAGAAACAACTTGTAAGAGCTTGAGCGGTATCGCCCTGAGGTATGGTTACTGTGGACACAGTTCCTGCACCGGCAGGTGGTTCATCTACGTTTTCCTTTACATTTTGACCTATATTGGGATTGTGCAATAAGGAATGATGCTTCCTTCTACAAATGCGGCATCTAGTTGGTTGACGGCATGCGATTACTGAATGACGAGAACCTAAGCAGTTGAAGCACAAGTTCTGCTTTTGGACAAAGTCACGACGTGAAATGACGTCATCATTTGCAAACTTTTTACAAGAATAAAGTTTGTGATTATCATTGCAATATGGACACACATTGGAAGTGACGTGAAATACTTTAACTTTATGTGGTACATTACGATTACTATTATTTTTTAAACTCTTAGTATCTAAAAACTCCAGTGCCCTAAAGCGCTGTTCCAAAAATTCTTTAAATATACTCCATGTTGATAATTGCTCTACAGACTCACTAATTTTTATTTCCCATTGCTTGCGTGTTTCACAGTCTAATTTTGAACTTAAAATGTATATTACAATAACATCCCATTCGCTGACATTTACTCCTAATTGTCTCAAAGCATTAAGACATTCATTGCTAGTATCCAATAACTCCTTTAAAGCACTAGACGATTCGACATTTATTATTTTTTGACTCATAAAACGTGAAAGAATGCAATTAGATAAATATTTTTTGTTATTATAACGATTTTCTAATTTTAACCAACAAATTGAATAATTGTCACTGGTGACGGGAACATGGCGCAATAATTGCTCCGCTTCGTCAGATAAATGGCTTTTCAAATAATGAAGTTTTTGGACGTCGTCTAATGACTTATTATTGTGTATAAGAGACATAAACAAATCTCGGAAACTTGTCCATTCTACATATTTTCCGCTAAACATGGGTAATGTTATTTTAGGCAACTTTAAATTATTAGAAACATTTTCAGAGTTACTCTTTGATTTTACACTTAGATTTGTGTCACTTAACTTAAATTTACGCAATATTTCTTTTAATTCGGATTTGTAATCGATGTAAAAGTCTTCGGTCTCCGCATATAAATCTGTACTTTGATATACGGAGCTTTTAAGTTCACTTTGTGAAACATCTTCTATAATTTTCCGATGTGTGGTATAAAACGATTCCCACAGTTTTTCTAACATTTCAAGACGCGCTTCTACATAAGACATAGTTATACGGTCTTTAGGAGACTTTTTAAAATTAATTTTTGCTTTAGAAATGTTGGATGCAGTATCCGATTGAAGCTTAAACATCGACTCCATTTTCGAACTTTGTATTTTCTATGTATAAAAAACAAATGTATAAACAACAGAACAATAGATTACTTAACACCAATAAATCATCAGTAAATTTGGCATAAAATTCAATTACTACTTAAAAACACTCATTAAAAGGCGATAGGAATGTCCAATTTCGTTCAAACATCACGCAGATAAAACAGATGTAGGTAGTCACAGGTCGATTACGTTGAGAAAATATGCATGGAAGTTCAACTCGTAGTTATAAATTCGACGCAAACACGTAGATTAAAACGAAGAATGTTATGATTTCACGAAACTTTCGTCAATATTTTTGCATTTGACTTAAGTTTTTGCACCATATGTAAATGCATAAAATAGCAAAAATCAAACCACTTTCCTGCTTTTGGCTGTTGTAATATCCAATTATCTCGCCGTTATTGCATCTGCCAACTATTAATTTCTTCTTTATAATGTATAATGATCGCACACACACACAACCACTAAGCCAATCCGGCTCGAAGGACCATGTACAGATCCCACATAAAAAATGAAAAGGGTTTCTCGCGCTTTTAGCTTTTGAATACGTAGATGAAATAAAAAAGACAAAACTGTGTCCAAGACGAAAACAAGAAGGATTTATTTGTTACCAATTCCTTATATCTACAACACTGACGCGAAAGTTTAGCGCGATTCATAATGGTACAGCGCCATCTAGTGGCAAATGTTATAACTACTAATTGTAATATATTTTTTAATGCTTATTCGAACACCCAGAGATATCATTTTTTAAATTACCTGAAATATTGGAAAGGTGTCTTACCTTTATAGAATATTTTTTATATACCTATCTACTAGTACGTAATTTGTTTCTAATATTTAGGTACCTACTATTTCGATTTTTCCATCGGGCAAAATATCTGGAATAATATATAAATAAGTGGTTAGGATGAAAAAAGAGACAAATGAGTAATCTACCTACACTCGCGTTAAAAACAAAACTACATAAAATACTGTAGGCGGGCGGCCTTACCGCGTGCTAACGCATCGCTCGGCCGTAGGCATTTATTTCAAGGACAGGGCGGAGTCACAATACTGTATAGATAATATTACCGTGCTACGGGTGTTACAGTTCCGTACCTCAATCGGCGTAAACGGAACCCTTATAGGGCAACTTGGTTGTCTGTCTGCTTGTCAGAGTCGATTTGCTCAAAATCTGATGAACCGATCAAGTTGATATTTGGTACATAGGTATGAACATGTATGTCTGTGACCCAAATATGGATGAATATACTTAGTAAATATACCTTAATAAATTCCGAATATGTAATAGGGTTGATTTTGCGGGGCGTCCTCTTGAAAATTAAAATTCAGTTAATTGTGAAGGCTTCAAAAAATTAATAGCTTCAGTTTTTATCTTCAAATACTGCATTCCATATTTAATTTCAAATTTTAGATTTGATATAAAATATGGAATTTAGGTAGCTGTTTGGTTGTAGATACAAAACCTACAAGAAGTTTGTAGTATCTAAAACAAAATCAATATTTAAATATGTACAACCGGCGTAATTTTTTGCCCTTTTTCATCGTTATATTTATAATACAGTGTCTAATGTACGTATAAATAATGACACGGACTCATCGTGCGCGAGTCCAACTCGCTCTTGACCAGTTTTATATTTGGGAGGTCTTTGGTCTTGGCAACTTCGTATCTAAGTGCGACAAGGATCTTTATTAATGTGGCAAAAATTGGAACTAACGCCGCCATCTTACTTAATGTAATAGCCTGCGTAGACGAGGGACTTCTGTCCGTGGAAGACTTTTGTCCGCGGATAACTTTTGTCTGTAGTAATAGATCGGTTACAACTGCATCGAGTAACGCACATGACGGCTTAAAAATACCGCGGACAAAAAGTCCCCCGAACTACAGATTACTTAGTAGTTATGCCTGAGTACGTGAGAGTCCGCGAAAATATAGAACATATGTGACAAGAGGCGGAAACGCACATGGCGGCCTTTAGTCCGCGGTGCGCGCTCGATGGTGATGTACACGGTAAAAAAGTGGAAAAAGAACACCTTTTTAGACACGATACGTTAATATGTTTCTTGCTTTAGCGTTATGTCTTCGGAGCCCACTATTTTCAGTGATTAAATGAATACGAGTATGTTGTTCGTATGTTTTGCATCTCTGTACGCTTAAAGTATATTTAATTATCTTTGAAAAAGATCAATAGACACTGTTTTATTCAATATTAGAATCTTACCTCAGAGACCGTAGTCAGGCAGTTACTGTAAAGGGGCACTGTTCAACTTTTGTCCCGGTCACATCAGGTGTGCCACAGGTATCCCATCTCGGTCCTCTCTTTTTTAATTTGTTCATTAATAATGTAGTTTCAGTTCTTAAATATTCTAATATCTTAATTTATGCTGATGATATGAAGATCTTTAGAAAAGTCACATCTCCCCAGGATGCTGCTGTGCTCCAGAGTGATCTTGACAGTCTTTGCAATTACTGTCATAAGAATTGCCTGTATCTTAATCCTAATAAATGTAGTGTTCACCTTTACTCGTAAAATTAAAGCAATAAAATAAAATAAAAATCTCAATGGTAAAAGGATAAACAGAGTAATAGTAATCAAAGATTTGGGTGTGACCCTTGATAGCAAACTGACGTTTGAGACGCATATCAATGATATTACAACTAGGGCGTTACGTATGCTTGGGTTTATAATTAGAATAGGAAAAGACTTAAAGCACTTTTCTTCATTAATGCTATTGTTTAACTCCTTTGTTCGTTCTATTTTAGAATATGCGTCCACTGTATGGAACCCACAGTATAAGGTTCATATAAATTCAATAGAGAGAATCAATCATAAATTTTCGAAATATTTAAATTACAGAGCACATCTGTATAACCAACCTGTGATAATTGTTTCTTCCTTAACGGACCCCCCCCCCCCCCTCACAGGGGACATGACCCAAAATCTAAGGTCCAATTGAAAAATCTCAAAAAATTGCCAAATAATAAAAGAAAATTTCTAGCTATCTCCTAACAGCGATAAATTTATAGTTTGCTGACATCTAGTGGTGTTTTTATGAACTACGTACGATGGCCAACATAACTTGGAAATGACATCTAGTACTAGTTTAGAAACAAGGAACCGAACTACGTATTTTTGGTAATCCTAGCAAAATTGATATGCGTCGTTAGGAATAACAATATTCTTATAATGTAATTTGTCGGTTGTTGTAAAAGTAATTTATGAAATAAAATTATTCCCTGTGCAATAATGTTTATTTTATTCCAGATACCTATTTTTAGGGTTCCGTACCTCCGTACGTACAATGGTAAAAACGGAACTTATAGGATCACTTTGTTGTCCGTCCGTCAGTCAAGACCGTTTTTCTCACGAACGCGTTTAGGTATCAAACTGTAATTCATATCTAATACTCAAGTCTACTGTTCCTTGGAGCTGTGAAAAAATCAAACTTCTAAGCCAAAGCAATCAAAAGATACAGCCGTTTATGCCGCAAATTTCCGGAAATTTTCGAAACTCGCACGGGAATCAAAACCTACAGGGTACTTCCCGTGAACTTAGAATCTTGAAATTTGGTACGAAGTAACGTCTCATAGTACAGATAAAGGAAAAATTGCGAAACCGTAAATTTTTAGTTACATCATATAATAAAAAATATTTTTGAAAATTCAGGTGTGTATGGAACCCTCGGTGCGCGAGTTCGACTCACACTTGGCCGGTTTTTTTTATTAGTGTAGTGAGTGACCCCCTCCTAAATTTTTAAACTTATGAACAATCTCATTGACTCGCCATTCCTATTGAATAGCATTGGTTTAAGATGCTCTCGGGCAGGCTCCCGTCTAAAAAGTTTATTTAGTTTGTATACTGCTAATACTTTCGTGATAAGGTCTTGTACTGATTATAACAATAGGTTCATATCAATCGATATATTTAACTGTTCACTCAAAAATTGTAAAAAATATATACACGATATGGTAGATAGTTCATAATTATTAATTGTAACCAACAAAACTTGTTATTTTTTTTATTGGTAAAAACATTAACGTCTTTTTTCTTTCTCAATTTAAATACCTGAACTCCTTCGTATATTTTATATTATAGTGGAAATTTTATTGATGTATGTTTGTTAATTAGATCTAGGTATAAGCATGAATTAATTGTTTGTTTCCCAAATAAAGATAAAATAAAAAAAAATAAAGTAAAAGCATATTAAATAATCTAAACAATACAAATATATCATCAATGTGATATAAAGGGATGGGCCCAGAGTTATCTTTTGGAAAGTCTTCTCTTTTTCCTAAATTTAATGTTAACAACAATACAACGTTATCTCAGAATATTGATGTCATAGCGTACGCCTTATTAAACGGGAGGGACATGTTCGCACCAAGTCCGCACACCGTGTGCGTTGAGTCCGTGACAAGTCCTCAGCGGACAATGTTTTATAATACGCGGACTAAAGTCTGCGCTTGCTATAAACAACATATTTTATGATTATCCAGATATTTTGTATTCATTATTCATTTACGTAGACAGTGATGTCGATTCTGGACATTTCTGGTATGATTTTTGACGTGACAACGTCTTAAATTAGGTTGCGGCTGGGAGTCACTTATGAAAAAGTGTAACGCTCGGTAACGTTACGATGAGTCTCTCGTGTTAAGTTTAAGTTTACATGTACAATGTTTTAGTAAACAAAATATATTTCTATAGTTAAAATTTGTGCAATTCTTATTTTCATTCAATTCCTTGTTCCTATTGTGCAATTTAATTATATTCATATCAATAAATATTCTACCGAGAAAAAGACGTTGTCACGTAAAATCTTCGCCCGTAAAACCGACTTTACAGGCAACCATTTTTAAACATTAATTTTAATTTGACAACGGTGCCAGAATTGATACCAGTGGCGCACTGCCTAAACTGTCAATCTTATTCATCAAGATCCTTGTCGCACTGTAACTTTATCATGGCTGGCAACTTAAAAATTGACATTTACTTTTGTTGACGTTTGATGTTTATCAATTTTGACATTTCACTATTTAGAGGGAAATCCTAGAAATTGTGTGGTATTTTTTAGTTTTTCTTCTGAGTAGCTTGTTTAATATTAAATAACTGTATAAATAATCAAAATGCCATCTATGAAAGTGGAAGGTGACAGTGACGGTGATGGAGATATGTCTGGAGGTGATACTGAGAGATCTGGGGGATCTTCCCGAGGGCCTGATAGGGACTCCAGCGCTGAGGAAGCTGACGAGCCCGACTCCGATGACTCCTCAGAGATGGACGAGAGTGAATGCGAGAGGCGCAGGAACGAATGCTTGGATAATTTAGGTGAGATGTGTTTGTGTTACGAATTTTGAGGTTATGTTTACAAACAACCTATCAATATTTATGGCTTTTATTAGCTCTAACAATAATTTATTAGTGTATTCCTTGACCCGTTTAATCTAGATATGTTTGTTGATTTGGAGATGAATTTGAAATGTCTATAAAATTGTTTTTTGTTAAAGTATTTTGCATTAACCTACTTTTTTTTCCAAAAGCACTTACATTTCTATTAAATCAATATTTTCGTATAAATTATATGTCATAAATTTTAACCTAATAGCAAACAAACTTGTTTAAAAACTAAACATTGCTAAGGCATCAAGCTATGGGTTATTCTACAATAAGAGGTTCTGAATAAAAGAGTATGCGGCAGAGGCAAAAAGTGGTATTTTATTAATTGAACACATAAATTACTATTTAAGTCTATTTAATGTACATATTCATATACAAGGGCAAGTAACTTTATACACATTTAGATACTTTCTAGATGGCCAGATACATTGAGAGGAGGGACAATGCAGCCTAAGTCTACTTTGACATGTACTAAATGTTTTAACATCTCTTAGGGTTGCTGTAATTCAAAGTATTCTTTATATATCAGTTATGGCTAGACTAAGGACGAGCAAAGTTTTTACTTATCATGCCAATATTTATTATCAGAATCTATGACTGGGTCATTTTTTACTCAAGACAGAGATTGTGCTTAGCAGCATGGTAAATAGTAATTACGCCACTGAGTTTGCTGCAAAGTAAATAGGTAGGTACCACATTGGGCGTCGGAGTGGTCCTCGTCGAAATTCAGAACATGTGAAAAAAAATTACCTTTGATTTTTGTTTGATGGTCACAGGTGGGATTTCGACCATTCTAGGGCTGCAGATGGCCCGTGGACTGTACTTTGCCCATCTGTACTGGGCTAGACTATAGACCACTATTTATTGACATTTTATAGTTTTTATACAATAATCAATAATTTTATAGGTCAAGGAACACTGTAAGTCATTGTAAGTTTTTTGCCATCACATCATGTTTCAGAGAGAGCAGCTGCTGTTAATTTATTAATGATTTAGTAAAAGTACAAAAAGAGATGTAAAATTTATTTCTTTGATTCCTAATGTATCACAGCCAAAACAATTTTTTGTTTTAAATTGTTTACCAATAACTACTCTGTTCTGTTCTATATATTAACCAACCGTAGCTTTATCATCATCACTAGCCTACTAATGTCCGCATTGCTGGGATAGGCCTTCCCTATGAATGGAATAGGGAGATTGGGTCATGACCCACCACATGGACCCAGTGCGGATTAGTGGGTGCTAATGACTGCAGATGCATCCAGGACTAATACCTTCCGAAGTACAGAGAATTTCGAGATAATCTCTGCATTAGCTTACCAATATGATAAAGCTCAATCAAATATATTTATCAAATGTTTATTATTAGTTTGTAAGCTGAAGTTCAATATTTAAATAACATGTTATTAACCAAGCAATATATCCAGAAGTAATACTTTTATGAAACTGCTCTATTACTTCATTAAAGCATACCAAAATAGTAAATATTAACAGTGCCTTTGCTTTCTATTTTCAGCCAATCTGGAGCGTCAATTCGCAGTTCTCAGAGAGCAGCTGTATTGTGAGCGTGTGAAGCATGTGGAATATCAGCTTGCTGAAGTGCGTGGTGGTCGCTCTCAGGAGTACCAAGGACCGCTCCGAAGATTACAAGAGAATATGAGGATTAGGTATAGCGGATAAGAAATTTTACATTATGTATGAGTATGATCACTTAATACATTCATGTCTTTGTTTGGTGGAAAAAATTGTAGAGAGCATTTTTATTTTTACACCTATATTTAGACATCAGAGTGAATTCTCTTATTACTTAACTTGCAATACTAAAAGTATTGTTATGATCATAAAAATATTTATTAAAGACAATACACATATGAATATATGTTAATTCTAATACATATCATAGAAATTAAACCAAATCAAATTTAGATAATGATGATGCTCAATTAATTTATTAAAAAGCTATAATGGTATAACAATACCAGAAAAGACTACAATAATGCATATACTTAGAGCATTATTATGTTATTCTGTAAGGCCTTTATTCTGTATGCTCACCATCATCATATCAGCCTTTAAATGTCCTCACTCTTTAGCACATGTTTTTCCTATGGATGGAATATGGTGTGCAATGGCCCAATCACCCCATTCCATCCATGTGCCTTCAAGGTTCATCCATTTAATACATATGGGTCCATCCAAGCGGTTCATGACTCACAACGTGAGCCCAGTGCGGATTAAAGCGGGGAGCTAGGGAAAAATGTTGGTCGCCCATCCTTTAACCGGTCATTGTGAAGGTTGCTTAACTTTCATGATCACCGACCTAACGTGTTAAACCCTTTACACCATCGAGCTCCTAATACTGTAAAAAAATAAATGGTAAACAACATAAGTTTATAAAAGGATTATCCTACTTGATCCTACTAATATTTTAAATGTGGATATTATAAATGTGAAAGTTTGTATATATTTGTTTGCTCAATCACGCAAAAATGGCAAAACGGATTTGGATGAAATATGGCACACATATAGTCATATAGTTTATTACAGGATACTTTCACAGACCTAGATTGAAAGAGACGCCGCATGTACTTCAAATCGTTTTTATGGCTAAATAAGACATTTCCTATGTCTTATTTAACATTTCTTATTTAGATCAAATCGTTTTTATGGCTAAATAAGACATAGCAAATGTCTTATTTAGCCATAAAACGATTTGATTTGATTTTTTTAAACATTACAGTTGACATACGGTATCGAGGACGGTGATGCGAAGAAACAAATTGTCGTAAAAGTTAGACCATTGGTCTCCTTTTTGGCACGCGAAGTACATATACTTGCGTTTTGTATTTCGATCTATGTCTGTGTATGCTTTTTATGAAGGAAAAATGCCATGCTCCTGTGGATTTTCAAAAAAACTAAACGTACACGACGACGCGGGTGGAAGCTAGTTTTTCATGTACGTAAATATCCAGAAAAATAAAAAAAGGAGAAAACTATTTTTCTCTCACAGCGTAGGTAAATAGGATTATTATATACACTTTCGAATTTAGCTCACAAATTCAGGGTTTATGATTGCAGCAGCCTAGAATCACATGTATAGCAATCATATAAAAATTGGGTAGTTTGTAGTTTCAAAGCTTTCTTTAAAAACTAATAGAGAGCTTTGAAAAGAACAAACTAGACCATTAATTAACCTCACAAAAATTCAAGTATTTGCATGTGATTGCAATACAAATGATTTTAGAGTCGACTCTAGAATTATTATACCTAATTCTTTTCGTCACATTTGTCTCCCTCACCTACGCGTATAAACTTTGGTACTAAATGTGCTAAAATTAGCATTTCAAATTTGAATTAATTCTAACATAACGACTTATCGAGCTTCGTTTCGATAGAGTCTAGACGATAGTTTGACTGGCGATGACACGCAAGAGGTTGTGGAGAGACGATTTTGTATGTGCAGCTGAAGGAGCGTTTAGAAGACCCCGGCAAACTTTTTGGGCAACGACCATAGACAAGGAAGCCTGCGCAGTAGCAATTTTACATACAAAAACGTCTACTGCGCTAGTTTTTTTGTGAGTTTTGCTTAAGAAGTTTGCCACAGACCGTACTTTAAGTAAGTACATAACTAAAGTAAGTAAGTTAGAGGTGATTCAAAATTCGAACGCGGATTTTAGTGCATTTAATATCAAAAGCTATATCGCGCAGGTGTAGGAGAAACATCAGTAGTAGGTGAGCTACCTTGCACCTTGTGAAGTACTCCCGCCATACCATGAGCCCTTTATATAGGGTCGAAGGTTGAGAGAGCAAAAAAAAATTCAACAATCGGCCATTACTTTTGGTCGCGTCCTAATTAGAAGTCTTTTGAATATGAGCCCGAGGGTTCACGTAATGGAATATATTTTTTCTTATATACGAAGGGGTAGAAACCCCTTCGTATATAGCCTACACAATGCCAACCGGCAGATCAATATTTTCCGTCATCAGAAACGTTACGTGAACCCTCCAGGAGCCTAATTAAAAAAGCTGACCTAGTTTAGGAGCCTAATTTGGACGCTACCAAAAGTCGTGGTCTTATGTTAAAATTTTGTTAGATATATTAAAGCTCAGGTATGGTGGGAGTACTTCAAGAGTTGCAAGTTATTGTCCCCCTTATGTTATTCTGCCCCGCTCGAGTAAAAATCCCAAAATCTCTGCTTGGACTCGCCTACTTACAGGTAACAAACAGGTTGGAAACAAATCAGCTCCCTTGGTTATCTGGACTATTATGCTACTTGGACTTTCACTTTTCGTCGATTTTCTCATAGTACTTCTCATACATACGTTTGATTCAATCAACCAGATTCATCAGGTGACGCCCGAGCATAATTCAGCCGATAAAAGATAGGTGTATTCGAGGCCTGAGCACAGATTACTTAGTAGTGTCTGTGGTAGTAAAATACAGCGCCATTTTTTCACATTGTAGACTACCTACCTACTACTATATCAAATGATATATTTCCCACTTTACTGTGCATCTACTGTAATTAGCGCTGACCCTGGTGTAGTGCGAAAGGAGCTGCAGTCGCCAGGTGGGCAAAAACCAAAAAATATTCCCTGGGAAAAATAAAATGTTATAATGATCCAAGGACGCTGAAAGACTACTTCCATACTGAGTCCATACTCTTTATAATCGCTATTGGATAGATATATCGTAAACATAATCGTATTTTGCCCTACTTTCCGACCAGGGGCATATTTTGAAATTTGGCGCCCTGAGCCATTCCTCCAGCACCTATCGAATCGAAATATAGGTCAGTGACGAATGCCTAGGGTAGAAACGTCTCTGTTTACGGCATCAAAAACTGAATGACGCTCACGATATATCGAAAGTCAGCTTTAAGGGTAGACGAAGGACGACCAAGGGTTATTTATAAATTGTTATAGTTTCTATTAAACTAATTACTTGCCTATAGAAGCTAGATTTACTTAGCGGCAAAGATCTTGAGCACAAATAACCTCAGGCAAACAAGTTTGCGCAGTATCTAGACGTTTTCGAGTAAAGTTGTTTGTTACTGAGCAGGCTTGGTTGTCGATGGTTTATGTTAAAGATGTGTGCCTGATATGTGAGGAATTGTTTGAACACAAAAATGGCCTTCTTTTCTAAAAGTTAATGATCAAAGGCTACCGACGCCGTTGATTCAGCTCACAGTTATGTATGGAAAGGAAGCTGAATGTGTAATGACTATAGAATGGACTCTGCGACACTTGCACTCTAACAACTCTCTAGAATGAAAGAAATCGATGGTGCAATCAATATCTATACGAATTTTTGTCCGCATGATAGCCTTGTCTCTCTTATACTTACTTATCTGCCCATTCTTTAATGACTGTGGTAAAGATCGTATAGCTGTCCGTTGTATTGTATCTTTCTACCAGCAATGCAGTAGCCAGAGTTTGTATTTAAGATGGGGCAGCGGTAAAGATAGGTAGGGCATAGATTTGCACTCTCTTCCCTCTCCTAGAATTTGTTCAATGGTATTTTTTAAGGTAGGGCAAAGGCATTTCAAGGTATGGCACTGCCCCATAATGCCCCCTAGCTACGGCCCTGCCTACCAGCCACAAAATACGACGTAAAGATGTATGTGTATGAGATATGTCATATGTTTTATTTCTTTTGTAGAATCGAAGTTGCCGGAGTATTGAAGCAGATGCGTATAGAGAATATAAAACACATATACGAAGCTGAGGAACAGGCGGCTCACCAGAATTTTAAGGTAAGTGCTTTTTTGATTCGGAATGGGTTCGCGCTTCGTTGCTAACGTCTGATGGACAACGTCGATGTTGTCTAGGTTGGAGTGCGCTCACCCATTAACTCATCCATTTAGTCTTGCCTTGAAGAGCTTCACCTTATAGTTGAATGGAAGCCCATGCGGGGTTTTGGGATTGACTCGACCGCGGCAGAATAACATAAGGGGGGCAACCTTCCATCTTGTGAAGTACTACCACCATACCTGAGCCCTTAATTTAGGGTCGAATGTCTAGTGCATCAAAACAATTTTTATTCAACGAACGGCCATATACTTTTGTTTGCATTCAAATCGTCAGTATTTTGAACAGGAGCTACTGGAGGGTTCTCGTAACGTTTCTATGTTAATGGCGGAAAATATTAATCTGCCGGTTTACATGGTGTGGTTACAAAGAGGTAGAAAATAGGTATAGAATTATTTGAGCGCGTCAGACATTAAGAAGGATTGTTTCGTGAACCTCCCGCTCGGGCTCCCCTAATATTATTTTAATTAGGATAGGAAATGAACGAGATTACACCGATTAATATATACTTTTTTATTTAACTGATTTACATTTCGCATAGCTTCCTTATTCTCCTACGCAACGACGAATGCGATATGTTGTTTTTTATTTACGAAAGATTGAAAAATCTCGTATTATATACGAGGGGAGTTACTTTAAAGGGAACCAAATAAATATTCAAGAATAAATAAAAACTTCAAAAAAACTAATTCCGCAATACTTTTCGAACAGCCCTCGTGTTTATTACATTAAATTTTGTGTGTTTTCCTACTTTTTTCACTTTTCTCTACTTCATACATGTTTTATTAAGACAATGTCAATCCAAAGGTGAGTTCATTTTGTTTATATGTTTTTATATTGTTCTTCATATGGCTTACATATGCATATATAATTTACATAATTTATCAGTAAAAAGAAATGAAGCGTACCTTTATGACTTTACGTACACGGTTAAAATACAGAGCTGTTTATTTTTATTTTTCCGTTTTTATACGAGACAGGGTAATTTAAAACGTTTCAGGGTAGTTTAAGGTAGTAAGTGTAAACGTCTTACACGTCTTAAACTACCCTGAAACGTTGGTGGCCGTGTGGTTTGTACGCCGGGTTTCAAGGTGTCGCCTACTCGAGAGGTCCGAATCCCGGTGGGGACAGATGTTTGTGTGATGAATACTAGCATTTGTGCTCCAGTCATGGATGTTTAATATGTATTTCTATATAAATATACTTATACCAATATGTAATATATCGCATCCCATAACACAACCCTGACAGTGCTTACTTTGGGGCTAGGCTAATTGGTGTGAGTGTTAGAAATATTTATTATTATTTACCCTGGCTCACACGAAGTTAAAGGTGAGGAAATCCGACATTTTTTATGAAGACTCTACCACAGTCCGTTTACCCAAGACAATTTAGTCGCTTATTACCTCATTAGAGTGATGAGTAGCTGTTTATTTCAGAGTTGATCAACTACAACCTTGATATTACTTATCATAATTTTGCGTTTTGATCTTACGTTTTATTTCAACAGGTTAAAGATAAGTGATATGATCGTATTGGATAGAAAGGTCCCCCCAGACCCGTCTTTCCCAGTGGGCATTTTGGGCAAGTGCCCAGGGCCGTGCGATCGATAGGGGCCCCCTCAGATCAAATACAAAGTCTCTAGTTCCTGTCAGATCACCAAACGATAATCAATATTTATTACCAAAAAACTTAGATAATTTGGATGAAATCGAACCTGACTAAATTACTGACTACAATACCAACTAGCTTTTATTTAAATCGCTCCATTTCAAGTCATAATCCACATCAAAGTTATAGGGGCCCCATTATCCTAATATGCCCAGGGCCTCCAATAGGTTAAAGACGGCCCTGGTTCCCCCAACCTCGAGCCGTTCATTATTCTTTGTATGAAATTCTGCATTGCACACTAATAAGAGACCCGAGCACGAATTTTGACAGCTTCGTAATCGTATCGCATCTTCGAAGTTTCTATGAAAACTAAGCAGCGCCCCTACCGGAGGTAAGAACAAATTGATCCCTTCTATACAAAATTTGGCGATGATGATACGATTATGGAGCTGTCAAAGTTTGCTTGCTTTCTGCATCGAAATCGGTATCGTAACGCCCCGGAACCACAAGCGACGTGTGGTCAACTCGAGAACTCTCTTTCGTTTATCCGTCCACCCGTTTACGTCTCATACCAAATAATTAAATGTTAGCGGATAGTTGTCCATAAGTTTATGCCCAGCTGTTAGCTTGGCGGCGGCTTCCCACTTGGAGCAAATATAAAGAGATGTTGTGTTTGGGTTTGCTTTAGGAAATGAAGTGAAGCTACTAAGAGGACATGGACACTACTGAGGCCCTGTCCAAGGACGAATTTTGACACTTCCGTAATCGTATCAATTTTTGTATAGAAGTTTGTTTTTACGTCCAGTCCTGCTCAGTTTTTATAGAAACTATGACGATGCGATGCGATGCGATTGCGAAATTATCAAAATTCGTGCTTGGGTTTAAGAACGCCAACACCGCCAATAAAGACGTTGATAGCGAGTAGGGAAACGAAAAAAGCTGCTTATAAGCATAGCTGACGTGTACCAATAGCGTGTTAAGCTGTTTTATTAACATGGTGGAGTAACAGAGGTGTTAATTCTGACATGATTCTCTAAACTTAAAACTAAATTTAATTTATAGGTAATAACTCATTAATTAAATTTTCTGTACGTTAATTTACCTACCTGTTACATTAAATGATAACATACTGATGTTATAGTTCTCTTAACATTGTAGATATAGTTATTTTTTTGCAGAACATGTAATTTTTGTTATTATGTACCACTGTTCAGCGGGGAGAGTACTGGTCTTCTGAGATACAGGCTGCAGCCTAGTTTAGATACCACTCTTTCCACAATCTTGTCTAAAGGAAATTAATTAATTTTGTATTTTTTTGTGCATGGGATTTCAAGAGAAAAGAAAATGAAGCATTATTATTAACTAAGCCTCTCCTTTTCATTTTGTATAGAGAATGACAGAGATACACTTGTCAAATTTAAGTTTAGGTTTAGAGAATCATGCCAGAATCGTCACCATTACGTGTATATAGGCGCGTTCTCACTTACTTACGTACGGCGTATGGATAACGACTGGTGGTAATAGCGAGGTAATAGGCGATATGGTGTCGATCCGTTTAGTTTAAGCACTAACCTTTATTTTGACTTGATATGGTTGGTCAAGAAAGTTTATTGAAGTTGGGTTTTGTATGTTTCCACTCTTCGTGAATTATTATGAAGTCCATTTTGTCCATTTTATCAATATTTAATAACACAAAATATTGTGTATTTTTTATAACATTAGGTATCGCCATTTACACAATATGTTCCAAAATTTCAATGGGCAATTACGTTCTCATTAAAACATTGATTTCTTACAATCATCTCGACTGGCTCGATATATTACATATTCCCATGATATTTTGAAAATAATCAGAAATAAATGATATTTATAGTAATTTGATATTAATTTAGTAAAGTATTTAACACAGGCAAAATATATTTTACGGAAATACAAAGACTGTTGTTTATTTTAACCATTACAGGTGGAAGTAAATGATTGATAATGCGTACAAAGAATTTTTATTAAGAATAATGTGTATTCATAAGAAGGAAATACAATAGTAGTTACTTTTCTACTACCATACTTTATTATATTATTTACTTGAATGAAGCTCATTACTAAGTCAGCAAATCAACTCAAAATGAACAGTATAATGATCTAATACGCTTTTTTATTAATGTACTTTTTAAATCATCAAAATTGGTTCATTCGTTGCAATTTTATAACTAATTTTATGGTAGCCAATATTCACCGGCGGCTGAATCGTGTGACGTCACCGAGCTCGATCACGATTCAGTCCGGTCGAACTTTGGTAGCATCTCTACGCACGCTCGCGCCCGAGCGCTAGAGCTCTGTGACGTCACAGTCACCACACGGCGAGCCGAAAATTCGTTTAGTAATTTGGTCATAACTACGTCAATATTGGTCGTAGAACAAAAATTAAACACTGTTTTTATGGAATCCTTAGCTCTATAAATCTGAATTCTCAACTAAAATCGTTACGGAACCTTATTAAGACACACAGAGACGAATACTAATATAGAAAATTTAATATTGGTTTCATTTCAGTTTATTGTTTTATATTCATACCTTAACGCGCGCTTACAGAGTTCATTTGAATAGGTATTTCGTATAACAGGATATAATTTCCATCAGCATAAATTTGATTCATATAGATAGAACCATCACATTTACAGTTGGCAAAATTTTATATTTCTAATTCTCTTCTTTCTTTCCCAAAAGTAACCCCTATATTCGGAACTTATTACATAATTTACTTTATTTGTCCGTGTTTGGGTTACTATGTATGATGTATGTACCAAATTTCAACTTGACCGGGCCAGTAGATTCCGAGAAAATTTACCGTAACTGACTGACAACGTTTTTTTATTGAGGTACGGAACTCGGGAATTCTAGAAAAGGTGAAATCTAGATTTAATCACTACGATATTCTTTACTTACTATAAACTGAGCCTGAAGAGGATCCGAAACGTCAAGAATAATGTTAAAAACTCAATAAATCACGGTTTATGCCCGTTCAAAAACTGTTTTATCAAATGATTATAGGGCATGAACACGTAAACAAATATATACGACTACATCTTGCATAACCATAATACTTGCGTTCAAGAGATTACATAGAACAGGGACATACTCAGTAATTTGTTAGGTGATCATCGTTCTTCTTTCCTTCCAATTTGTGTGGGTTCGACGCTACTTTTTCCACCAGCTGTCATTACAATCAATCAAAAAAGGGAGTCTTTTTTTGCTCTTCGAGTTTATTATAAAAACCTGTGCAGATGAGGGACTTTTCTCAACAGACTTGTTTCACATCGTGTGCCTTGATTCCGTGACAAAACTGATATGGGACTAACGTCTAGGATCTCATGATGAGACTGGATTTAAACCAACTCCCTTCTCAATCCGGGCGAACAATGAATTAAAAAAAATGATTTTTTCACGATTCAGCGCAGGCCATTTTTGTTACTTTAGCATATGTGTTAGATTAAATAGTTAGTGCTGGAAGACAGCAATATAATGAACATGCATATAAACATATTAATAAAAATCTGTGAAGTTATCTATCATAATAATATTATAATTAATCATTGTTCTGGAATTTATATGAAATTGATAAAAGTCATAACCGTTGTCGGCAAAAGCGATCTAATTCCTAATTTAATAACAGGAAAACTTGAGAGAATATCACTAGGTACTATTTCAAAGGCGGTTCTTGTTTAATTTATCTAAGTAGTGTTAATTAAAATCATCAATCATCATCGTTTAAGTAAAGAGGCCAATGAGAAAGCTTAAAACATAATAGTTAAGGTTTATAAGAAAATTAAATAGAATAAAGGCTAAGAAATACCTATAAACCGTTTAGATGCAAACTATTAAACAAAAGTATAATGATCTCTACGTATAAGTCTATATAAATAACTCAAATTGGGTTAAACTAAGAAAATACAAAGGGAATCCGGTCTAGAACATTTTGTTTGAAGTCGTTCACCTCCCGTAGCACTATCAGTAGCATCGTTGTAGCCACTAGTAGCACACCGAAATGTTTACACGCGCGCGCACTAGATGGCGTTACAGGTACTAAAACGCAGAGTAAACCGCGTTTTATTTATCATCGATCAAATCTATAAATTTTATGAATTGATAAATAGCTATACAAAGATAAACGCAGTAAGTTTTGAATTGTACCTAAACGTAAGCTATTCTATTAAAGTATTTTGTTTTATCGTAGGTATACAATATTGGATTAAGTACTAAAATCTTTGCAGGTTATGTTTTATTAATAACTGTGTGGTGTCATTAGTGAAGCAATGATTTGATTGTCTTTCTTAGCGTGAATAATTGGTTTTATTGAAATTCTTGTTGTATCAGAGTGTCTTAACTAATATTTGTTTGACGAATGCCCTTCGTTATTCATTGGTTTACTTTCAACTGAGTTATTATTAGTATGGCGATTCGTTATTTTATTTTAATAACTTTTAGGTTTTCATATTTTTATTTATTTAAACTTTATTGCCAAACATAAACAAACGGCATTCTCTACCAGTTAACCATAATGATTGTTGGAGAGAAATAGTATGGCGATAGGACAAAGTTGCTAAAAAATAAATATAATGAACAATAACATAATAACAGCAATAATATATACATACAGCATATAATATACTTAAATACAAATTGATGCATATATAGAAAATACTCATATAACCATACATAAACATACACATATAAATATATATATATATATATATATATATATATATATATACATATGTATTTTCCTATGTAATAGGTAAATAGGTAAAAAGAATTACATAATATCATACGAGTTTGAATTCTGGTTAGTAAAATTGCGTATTCCTTGATAAATTACAAGGTCTCGGTAGCATTAAAGTAAATTAATTGTTCGCCCGGATATAAGAGCGTTGGTTTGAATCCAGTCTTATCATGATCAACCAAAGACATTACTCCCATATCAGTTAGGGATGGCTCTCCGTGAAAATCAATTATAACTGCACTGAAAAACAGCAGTTTCTGCCTATTCGTTATATATGTCGCAGGATGATTTGATAAATCGAATTTATGCGAAAATCCTAGGGATTTTGCGAAAACGTGGTTAATTAGGCAATGGCGATGACATTTCTAATCTTAGGTACCTACCTATTGGAAAAAGATAGGATTTTTCGAAAACGCTAGGCGCCTCAGTAGGATTGCGAAGAGAATCGTTGGCTTATTATATAACTATCCTCGGGTTTTATATTCTCGGCGAAGCTCCAGCAAAACATTTCGCAAACAGTAAAATTGAGCAATGTCATAGCCATTGTATAATTTCCCGCGTTTTCGTAATATCCCTAGGATTTTCGCGAAAATTCGATTTATTAATTCATCCTGCGAATTAATTATATATCATTATTATTATGGCCTGGGGCCTATTAATACCCCCTCTGCTGAGCCTTCCCTATGGAAGGAATAGTAAATACATACATACATACCCAAAGAAACCTTGAAAACATTTAAATTCTTTTTTAGGCAGGCGTGTAAAATGTCCCCCAGCTTACCGTGCCTTCGCTAGCAAAGAGTAGCTTGCGATAATTTCACAGCATAGCCTTATTATATTACATCCGCATTCCTTAATCACTATCTTGAATCAGCGTAATTGAATGTGAAAAGAAAAAGTATGAAAATACGTATTCTCGTATACTGAGTATTCACGTGTGAAAGTTTTGCCGCTCTTACGACAATTAAAAAAAGTTACATCATGGTCTTTCCATTTATGCTTAAAATGATACAGAACGCTTTCTGTGCGGGTCCATTTCGCATTAGACTGTTTTATTTTGTACTGCGAGGGCAAAAAACAAACAAATCTTTTAATGCTAAGCTGCTACCGCAGCCTGCTGTAATAGCTATGGAAACCATTCTCACCCACCGAAACAATACCCAAAAATGTTTTATGTAAGGTGTGGTAATGTGTTTAAGTATTTTCTTCAGTACACATCTCATCCCCTAATTAATAATAGAAAAAAAATGCTTGGAATAAGTTTGCATAATTTTGTCTTTCTTTAACAAGCTGTTTATCGAATTACAGAAATGTAATTTTAGTGACGTGAGTAAATGTTTGAAGAAAACACTGCGTAACTAGCATCTTTATACTAATATTATAAAGAGGAAAGATTTGATTGTTTGTTTGTATTGAATAAGCTCCGAAACTTCTGGACGGATTTTAAGAATTCTTTCACATTTAGAATCCTATATTATCCCTGATCATAATAGGCTATAGAGTATTTTCAAAAATGGTTTCCGTATGAAAACTTCGATAACGTAATCCAGGGTGTGAAAAAATTACCTTATATCGCTCACGCTGCGGAAGTCATTGACAGTCGAGCAAAGTGATGTACTAAAGTTTTATAGAGGACATCAATATCTACAAAATAGTCCGTATTCCATATGTCTAACTATTACAGTTATGTCACAACTAAGGGTCCCATGTGGTATCAGCCGCGTTAATTTGAGGAAAAAGGTTAAAGTGAACCAAACTTAAAAGATGGGCATATGCTGTTGTTTTTTTTAGAACTTTTAAAGGGGCACTATTTCGCCGTACATGATTTTTGTGTAACTTTAATCATTTACGCAGCCCACGCAACGGGAGCTCACAGATGGAATATTTTTACCCGTTTTTGCAACATTTTACATCGATAATCTGCTCCTATTGGCCGCAGCGTGATGTTATATAGCCTAAAGCCTACCTCAATAAATTTACTATCTAACACAAAAGTATTTTTTCAAATCACAGTAGTATATTCTGAGATTAGCGCGTTCAACCAAAAAAAAAAACAAACAAACTCATCAGATTTATGATATTAGTAATTATATCTATTTTTTACGAATATTTTATAATTATATGAAGAAAGTCATTATACAAGCCTGAGTACAAAAACTATAGACTACACTACAGCTCTACACCGAAATGAGGCTAGGGCGGGCCACTAGTTTATTAATATAGGGAGATAGTTATTATCATTAGCTCCCAGCTAAGCATGATTATTTAATTACATTTTGAATCGGTTTTTAATGATAAGCAGGTAATCATTGTCTGTCCTTTTCTCTCATTTGTATTATCACCCGACTTGCAAGTTTGGCCAAACGCTAGCCAGATATGTATAGAGATTGATATTTTATTGCCAAAATAACGTAACGAGGGGTGACAGAGAAAGGGACCACGGGCAATACTTATAGCGCACCCTAAAAAGGGGAATGATGGAAACCGTGAAAAGGCACATTCTCTTGTTTTAAAAACAGGTTGCGAAATAACCAAAACTTTTCTTATATATTATTCATTTCTATAGCATGCCTTTGTTTTTTTATTTAGATTTTAGAAATTCCACTCATCTTAATATTTACTTGTTTATTGGTCATAGCATCTTTCTTATGACTCAACACTCATCTTGGGTATTTTTCTCCTTGAATGCCATGACCAGTACATTCATATGCATTTATTTTCTTTGTCATACCTCTCTTACGATCTTAAGTTGATAGTCAGTCGGACTAAAAAACTGTAGTCTACATACACTGAAGAAAAGCCAAGGAAGGTTGAGTATCACACATGCACCGTACCTATCTAAACACAAACTCGAGAAGAGTTTAGGTAGGTAGGGGCAGCAGCCCTTTGCTATCTGTTCTTCTAAGTATAAAAGTCTTAAGCCGTAGATTTGCGAACCCATGGCGCAGTATTTCGAATACCTATCACATATGTTTGTAAAAGCCAACATTATGTAAATGAATCAGATTTTCGGGAGATATATATTTAATTAAATTTATTGCTGGTGTATGATCTAGGACGTATGAAGTCAATATACGATATACTTACTTAAGTTTTAACCCAAAGTAATTCATGAGCGACCGTAAGAATCTACCCAATGCTTTCCTTGAAAGTATCCTCGGAAACCCTGAAAGGCGAAGCCTCACAAGGACGGCTATCGCGAAATCAATACAACCTACAAGCAGACTTCTGTATATTTAATGTACAACCAATACCTTCAAGTTGAACTTTGAAATACAAAACATCAATAAAGGACATTGTTCTGCGTCCATAGTTAGCCTAAGAACCAACAATCATGAAATATTATTTTCTAGGTTCGAAATCGCAAGTAAATGACTGTGAAAACAAAGATTATTGACGGACACTTCTGAGAACTTAAATTATTAGGAAAGCTAACAATTTTTTGAGGTTATGTTTAATATTCAATGAAACATAGGTCAACCTATGAACTTAGTATGAAGTGAATTAATATTACAACTAATTCATTTTATTAGGTTAGGTAGGAATCATGAATAAAATAAAAAACTGTAGTTTTGCTGCTTATTATTTATTGACTATTTTTCACATAATTTTATCATATTGGTGTCGATTCTGGCACGATTCTCTAAATCTAAACTTAAATTTGAGAACAGTGTTTCCTTGTCATTCTCTATACAGAATGAAAAAGAGACACTGATGTTAAATTTAGTTTTAAGTTTAGAGAATCACGCCAGAATCGACACCATTGTATACTTTATTTATTTGTTTAACACATGGATATTGTGTTAATATGCAGCGTAAATGTATATCAGGTGCTCTTGAATAATTTATCAGTATGATCCTCTCAGGATGTTGTGGCACAGGTTCACTAGCACTTGGAAATAGGGTTTCTGCTCTTTGGTAACATCGATGGCATATTAGATAGCCGAAATAATAATAGTTCATTAAAGGAAAAACAATCGCAAATAAACACACACAACAGGTAACCCGAAACGAGAATTTTCCGTATTTAATATAAAAAGTACCCTTTGACGAGAATGCACGAATGTCACAGATTACTACGAATGCAAACTGCCTGCACCACAAACACAGAGTATCGAGTTTATGCCGGCCCTTCACTTGACAACAGTTTGTCCTTGTCATGCTTAATAAGGAATGAAAAAGACTGACTGATGTCATGTTTTTAAATAGCAAATACGAACAGCCAAGTGAAGTGCCGGCATTGGGAAGAAAGAGTGTTTTGTTTGCAGCGCTGTCATAGATTATACACATAAAATGGTAATTATTGTCTCAGATTATTTATTAACTTTTTAATTTAGCTTACTTAACTGGAAGTGTCCGTCACAATCTAAATACTGATAATTATCGCAAAAAATATACTAAGAATTATCATAAATGCCAAATTGGTGTTGATTCTTAGGCCAATTTTAACATTGTCCTTTGCACTTTTTAATACTGTACAAGTTTATTTGTGAAGGTTTCATTTACTTATAGAGTTATTGTTTGACGTTCTAGGATAAAGTTTTATTTATATTTTATAGAACGCATTTAGTTACGTCAAAATTATATTTTATTAAAAACATGCCGTCAATTTCCTTGCCCTAAAAATAAAAAAGATAATACGTGACCTAACGAGACAACAAAGGACATGTTGGTCTATTGTAGTGTATACAGAAAGGAAATGAATCATTTTTATGAAATTATAAAAAATATACATAGTTTGCATTTTTTTTAATACATCCTTTATTTCACATACCTAAATAAAGCCATAATATTTTAATTCTAATAATGGTTAGTTATGGAACATTTAAAATAATAAAAAGCTTTTTATTTAGTTTAGAAATTATATTTACTAATAATTTGCCTTGAAACTTTGTGCAAATATAAAATAACATTAAAAAAATGTGACATATTTTTTTTTTCAATTATATTTTTTTGTTTCTGTAGGACCATCCTAGACAATCTTCTCGATCAGTAGCACCACATATGATAGTTGTTCAAAAACAAAAATATTTTTAGACCAAAAATAACATGTCCTTTAATTGACGTCTCTGAGTGCGGCCGACAAAGTAACTAGAAAAAAATCGTGTTGCATGCCTTGTGGTTGCTAGACTTTTACTGTTTCTGTGATAACTGATAAACTTAGCAAGTCATGCATTCTAAGACTTTCTCTTGTCTATGTACTAACTAATGCTTTGTTTAATAATTAAACGTTAAATTTAAAATTAAATTAGTACGTTCGGGTTCGTTTTCGTGAAGTTAAACATGATACGATCTATTTTGTTTTTCTTAAGAATCAAAAGGGTTTTCTATCTTTCTTATTTATAAAGGACTTTCGTCCAAAAAGGACACGTCAGTCCCATTGATTCTTTGAAGATACATATCATACAGATAATTTATACTAAAGCTTAAATATTAAGTTGCGTTGTTATTTGAAATGTCGCACCATATCACAAAGCAACTAAGCTGCACCAGACATCTCCCAAAATGATTTGGAAGGCCCTGATGCCTGAAGAACTTATTATATTTTAATAGTGATATAAGCTCTTGCCGCTGTGGTTCGTTTTTTTGAGTGTGTATGCTGTTGGTCGCAGATGACCTTTACAGCGTCACCGGGTTTGGGGACGGCGAGATCCTATGGGGACCTTAAGCCGAGAAATGGCGAGTGCCTCTAGAGGTATTCCAGGCGGATGGCATCTCTCCACGGGAGACTCCGTCTGGCCTCAAGACCACCCGAACCTGAGGGGACCGGCTCAACTAGAGGGCGTCTCTGGGACTTCGACCTCGACTCTAGTTAGCCGTTGTCGTGAGGGGCGGGGGGAAACGCCCAAGTACATACCTGTACCTGGTATAGCGTGTAGACCGGGTCTTCGCACTCTTATCCTACGGGTGCGGTGTCTTCCTAATGCTAAGTTAGTGTGCAAGTTTGCTAGCTGTGTAGTGTTGGTGTGTTGTAGTGGAGTCGGAGGCGCGTTGGCGCGTGTGATTTTGTCGTCGGGGTTCTAAGACGTGCCTAGGCCGACGGAATCGGAGGGACCTACAATTGGAGGAAGGGAGGGCGGACGTGTGATATCTAGAGGCTTTAACTACTAAGGGTTTCGGTTGATGCGCGGCTTTATCGAAGTAATGAATTCCAACATCCAAGTGGTATTATCACATACTTCACAATTTGGAGAAACAACTTTTTTCATCAGGAACCTAAACTTGTTTGACCGATTGTGTACAGAGCGGAGCCTGTGTAAATTAATATTATATTGATTATTTAACTTAGTATTGGTATACCATGGGATCAGAAGAGGTTCACTTTATATATGTAGTTTTATACTAAATACCTTTACCTCTAGGTCGTTTATTAAAAAAACCTTTCACACATCATGACATAAAAGCACAAGGTTAAAACCAACTCTTACTCTTTTGTCCAAGGGGAAAATGATTATACCTACCGGTATAAAGGCGCATTTACATTCGATCGCTAGCTCGTATTCGGGTGCACGAAATACATTACTCGAATTCCGGCACCCAATGCAATATAAATGGTTCAATTAGACTTGGTCGTTAGCCCGAATACGATTGCCAATGGATTTCGAGTAAACGATTAAGTGTAAATAAACGGAGTCAAGTACGCCTATATTCGGGTAGTTTTCATTTTGGTTGCCCGACACCGTCTACCAGCCCATTTTCGAGTGTATTTTTGCTTCGTGTGCGAATCGAATTCGAGTAATGTTTTTCGTTCACCCGAATATAGGCTAACGACTAAGTGTAATTGCGCCATAAACAAACAGGGCTAGTACGTTGATAAATATTACTAAAATGGATTATTAGAAAACTAACTGTAAAACTATTTATATTTTCTATAATATTGATGGTAAATGTGCGAAATGCGTTGAAGTCTTTTATGGGGTTCTAATTGAAAAACATTCTCAACTATAATAAAAAACCTACTTCATAAAAACAAAACCATTAAAATTAGGAAATAATACATTTTTTTATGTCTTATATTTAAACTACATTTAAGTCAAATCAACATTTTGCGTCAGTGCCATGCCAACCCAAGCAGTAAAAGGTAACTCAGATATATCAAAATGCATGGCACCGATTCCAAATGTAACCTTGACTTTAAATGTAGCTTAGAAACAAGTAAAGAATTTTGTATTATAATAAAAATCATTAGTATTTCTTGTTTTTAGTGGTTTTTATTTTCCTCTTTTTATAAGCCAGAGTAACATCATCATAACTAAGTATAGTTTACGCGGGGGCCTTCCATCTATCGGGATTGCTATGGCTACAGCAATAGCTTATTATTTTATTTAGTTGTTTCTGACCGCCTAAGGTTTTCATATACCTGTATAAGTACATAAATAATTCGATTATTAATAAAAATAAAACGAGGAATACGTATTGCAATCAATAAGCAGTGTCGAAGGCGAATTTAACTATTTTCTAATTTTCGTTTTCATCACTTCTCTTTCTTTTAACGTATCGTAAGACAATCTGCTTATCTTTGGCTTAATTATTATTTTAAAATGATGAAAAATATCTTGAATAATTTATTCGTGTTCTATTTATCCGCTGATGAATTATTTGCGAATAATCATATTACGAATAATATTTTATTCGAATAATGCCCAACTGTGGTCTAAACTTATGTGTCTCATACAAAATTAGGTGTCTTTTGAAAAGCATACTTTATGAAAAGAGTAGCGTAGGACAAATATTTTGTTCCGTTCTTTTAACTGTTAATAAATTATTAGCGTGTAAAACTTGTATACTGGTCTAATATTATATAAGACAACCTTTTATGCTATATTCTATAGAGTAGTCTGATCGACGTTTATGTTCGAAGGAACTTATTACTGAAAAACCTTACTTATCGTTTGTGTAACAGATCCTAAATGGAAAATATAAAAATATCTTTATATGACATCATGTCATTGATGTAGCTAGGTACTTCAGCTTTTTTTCCTTGAAATCTCATCGTCTTTTTTATCTACCGAACGTCGTCGTCTATTTTAAAGCTAGATATATATTTCATTGAAGGATAGTTTTGTTTGGTACCAAATATGTAGGTTCAGATGGTGCTATGGCTATGCTGCTATATTAATGTGATCTTTCACATATATGGGCCTGACACATTGTAAACACTTTAGTCACTTGTTCGGAAAAATATCAGGACGTGTGTGTTTCATTCTAGGTTTAACTGGTTTTTCTGCTGCGTATATATCTACTTACACCATAGTTTCCATCAATATTGATGGTTAGAAATTTCATCGCTTAAACCGCCATTGACGTTCAAGTAATTTGATCAAACAAGCTAGTTAGATCAAATTGGCATAATAATGTGAGGATTTTTTTTATTAAATGAGTTGCCAATTGGCATAAAGGAATATGAATTTTCAAATTGCTATCAAACTTTTTGAATCAGCCAGTTTGATCAAATTACTTGAACGTCTATGACGGCCATTAATGAGCCATGAAGGCGATAATAGCTTGCGTATATATTGACTCCAGGTGCATTTAAGTAAGTAGGTACCTATTGTAATTCGCCACATTAGGTATATTTTTCGAGTTGCGGTTCAAAAATAGTTATTTATGGTTCAAGTGCAGGTAATAGGTTATTACGATTAAGTAGTACGCATTCATAATAACCTTTTACGCTCACGTGTCATACAACATTTTTCAATATATTTTGCGAGGAAATTTCTATTCTCTATTCTTGCTGCACATCAATGATCTTGCTCCTAACTCCCGGTATCTTTGGGTATGCAGACGACAGCACAGTCTCGAAGAGATATCTGCCCGATGTGAAGTCTGATGTAGATGTCCGATCGTTAAGGGAGGCGATGGTGGAGGGAGTGAATGCAACCCTGGAAGCTGTCTCCCTCTGGGGTGAAGCCAACTTGGTTGGATTCAATCCCTCTCAAACACAGGCCTGTCTCTTCTCGGCGAAACGGAGTCCATTCCATCTGACTCAGACGCGACGTTCCGAAATGTCTCCGTGCCGGTTAAAGACCATCTCGAGCTCTTGGGTCTAGACATCTCATTCAGCCTCAATTTCGGTCGCTACACTGAGTCCATTGCTAAAACCGGTGCCAAAAAACTTGGATTACTTTCTCAGGTCAGGCGATAGTTTACATCTGAGCAGCTCCTTAACCTTTACCGAGCCCAAGTTCGCTCCTGCTTGGAGTACTGTTGTCACCTTTGGGACGGATCTGCTCGGTATCACCTGGATGCACTGGACTCGGTGGAGCACCATGCGAAGAGAATATAGGCAATGACGCTCTCGTTGAGGTTAATCTCCAGAGCCTTGACCATCGAAGACGTGTAGCTTGCCTCTCGGTGTTTTATCGGCTACATTTCGGAGAGTGTGCGGAGGTATTACATAATTTGATCCCCCCCTTCCCCTTTCCACCACCGGACGACCAGGCGCGGCGAGGACTTTCACCCTTATGTTGTCGAAGTTCCTTCCATTCGCACGAAGCGATTTGCTTCCGCTTTTATTATACGAACGGCTAGGGAGTAGAACTCCTTGCCGAGGTCTGTTTTCCCGGACCTATATAATCTGGACATCTTCAAGGCTAGAGTGAAAAGACATCTTCTAGCCAGGCGTGTACCATCCTAGGCCTCATCATCGCTTTCCATCAGGTGAGATTGTGGTCCAACGCCTTGCTTATATATACTATATATACCTTATATACTACATAATGAGATACAGGCAGTTGAAAACGGATGGACGGGCAGCGAAGGCTATAGAGCCATTCATTAAAAAAGTACCGCTGTCATCGATATTTCAACAAAATATGGTATGAAACAGTCTACCAATATATATGATCTTTACCTTTGAAATTAGTAATTAATTGGCTTATTTTAAAAACTTATATACAGTCGCAGGATACCTTATCATAAACTGAATGAGGATCATTACTAGGTCAGCGAATCAAGCTAATCAGAAAAAAGCTTTTCAATTAATATACTTTTTAAATCATCGAATTCGGTTCATTCGTTGCGACTTTATAACTAATTTTATGGTAGCCAATATTCATTGGTGGCCGAAACCTGTGATGTCACAGAGCTCGATCGTGGTTCACTCCGGTCGAACTTCAGTAGCGTCTCTACGTACGCTCACGCCCGAGCGCTAGAGCTCTGTGACGTCACAGCCACCACACAGCCAACATAAAACTTCGTTTATTAATTTGGTCATAACTTCGTCAATATTTGTCGCAGAACAAAAATTTAACCACTGTATTTTATGGAATCCTTAGCTCTATAAATCTGCAATCGTAACTGAAATCGTTACAGATCCACATTGTTTTCTTAGTGTCACAAGATTTTATAATAAATTCTATCACAGTATTGCTCGACACTCTTGATAGGACGCTTCTGGCTCTTGATTGAGATTTTATTGCAAAGGTAAGGGTCCTAAAGAGGTACTCACTACTATCTGGTATAGATAAAGGTATAAAAGAAGTTTACGTTGATTTATTGGTTACGTTCGTGGTTTTATTTTGACTCAATAGAATGCACTGGACGACATCCTGCAACGCGTTATGGATTTGTTTCACAAGTTTGTAGATAAACGTACATAACCAGGTGATTATAACGGCTAGAATTAGAGATACTGTGTTTTGTGTTAGTTTTCAGTTCGGTACTAATCAGAAAGAACAAGGATTTGTTCCGTACTAAGTCAATAATTGATATATTTTGTATTCTTTTTAACACTAAAATATTTTAAATGAGTTATGTAAAAAAATAAAAATACTAAAAAAATAGGCAATAAATTACGCTTTGATTAATGTATAACACTTTATTACACTACGTTAAATATGCTAAAGGCAGGCAAAAACACATTTCTGCTCGTTCTGTAAAATTTTCCAAATTTGGCTTACTGTGTTTTGGGCTACTGGTTTTGGGCAGCCGTAATGATAATATCTAACCGTTTCGAATTGACCAAAAAGAATAAGAATTTTTAATATTCACCTGATTGTTAATTGCAGCGATCAAGTGTAGGCTAGAGATATTAGATAATTTTTATTCTACTACTCGTACATTAAGATCTTGTTCAACCAATGTGTAAAAAAGTCAAAATGAATAATACTATGTATTTCCATTTAATCATAAATTGAGCTTCTTTTCAATATGGAGTTTAAGTAAGTGTTGCCTAAAAGTGACAACTCGCTATTTTTTGGACTGTATTTCGTTTTATATAAAAAGTTATTGTGATTTAAGCTTTTTCTATAGGTTATGTATTGTTTCAGTTGAATAAACTTCAAATAAATCAGTTCTCCACCACAGAACTGGTTTACTGGGACTCTTTCGGATATTGTTTCCAATTTCATTATTATTTGGCTATTAATGATACGTTTTCTTGTTACTATTTGTCGTTCCCCAAATTTCTACTGCTTTATTTACTCTATTCGTTCTTCAAAAAGTATGTGAATAATGTTTTACAGCGTCAATAACGCATCCTTAACAACGCTCGGGTTATTTTTCTAATATTAAAACCGTCCATTGGCTCCAAGGTAACTGCTTACCTTCAGGCTGACCGGAAGCTTGTTTTTCACCTTGGTAGTATGAAAAGTAATTATGTTTATAAGTTTATAAAACCGACCAAGTGCCACACTCAATCGAGGTGCTCTGTTCCCGTAATAAACGATCTCCAGAAGTGTATTTTTATTAGCTACAAAGGCGCATGTGGCAATAGGGAGATTGGATACACTTACTGACTTAAACACTCGTGGTTACGCCTTTGGCCATAAGGACCTTACAGGCTTCACTGATTCAAAAACCTCATTTTCTCGGCATTCCCATAAGTTACATAAATAAAAATTACGCAGGGTAAAGTAGATAATTGTATCTGTCCATTGATATAGTTTTAGTTTGTGTCTGCTACATTTTGATAAGCGCGGCAATATGTTCCAAATGTCTTTTGACAAGTTCCATCTTTTCATTGTCTGCATGCCCGAAAATGCGTGTTCCTTTACTCACACACTTCAAACACAGAAATATTATGTACTTTATAAAGTCGTTTATACCCTACCTAGTACCTTTTCATTCGTTCCCAATCTAGCATGGAACAACAGCGATACAATTCAGCGGCAACACTGAGACCAACCGTACTTAATTGCCCTAGCACCTGCCACTTATAATGGAAGTACATAAAAGAGCGAGATAGATGTTGGTTGACGCTCTAAGAGCTATAGTGGTTGAATTGACCTTTCTACAGCTAGAGATAAACGTTCAAATATTTTAACATGATTGAATAACAAACTAAACTCTTATTTTACACAAGTATTTGTACCTTCTTGTTGGAGATCTCAATACTTTGTTATAATGAATGACAATTAAGCTAAAAAAAGCTAAAATTTTATGTGATTGATTTAGCACGCATTTGTGCTTAATTTAAGTTATAGCCTTAAAAGAAGATTTTTAAACGCAAGCCGCGAAGAAAACAAGTTTTTAGGTTTATGTTTATGCAAGAATTTTTATGGGTTTTGCAAATCAACGTATCATAGTTTCAAAACAATAGATTGAATGAATAACAGACGTATAATATGGAGGACAAGCAGTTATTTGTACCAAAGCTATGTTAACCTATTATTTAAATAACATAATAGATACATTACCCATATTGTAAGCTGTAGCTATATTGTAACAATTTTGACATACATTTTTAGAAGCTACAATTTCCCCGGGTGATTTTATATAATTAACATCAATTGTCACATGTTCACCAAAAAGTGATAGTTTAGAAATATTTGTATCCAATATAGAGGCCCGCCGGCACCAAATTCCTCGAATTAAATTAAAAAGCTAATCATGGTTAAACCTTATTGTGTCTCTATTAGACTTTATACAATTGACAAAGATGGAAATGTGTTAAATAGGCTTAAGCCTTAATTTTAATAAAGAGTATGGCTATACGTGGCCCTTATGTATAAGTATGACATCGTCTTTTAAATATATGATAAGACGTCATACCTAATTAACGTTAATATGGTTCCTTGGGGCTCAAAGGTCGTAAACGGCAAAAGCCAATTTTACATCAGAGCCGAAAAACCAAAGGACATGTTCTACTCTTGGGCTAAAAATCAATTTGTTTTTGAACCACTATCATATATGGTTTTATAGAGAAGATTGCGTAGGATAGTCCTACGAAAACAAAAAACAATATTAAAGGCACCATTTCATTTATAAAAATATATTCAATACACCAATTTTTTAAAGGTTATTTTTTATTTGCATTACGTTACAAGGCAAAAAAATATTAAATATAATTTCTAAATGATTGTATTTTAGCAGCTCTCCCTTATAAAAAAAGAGTTCATAAGACATAACACTATGAATTAAAGTAGATAAAAGCATTGCTGTTTCAATAGCAGCCAAATGCCTTATTATTTTACAGCGTATGCTGCTGTGCTAGTCCGTTGATCAATATGAGTATCGCATTGCAATATTAAAGCTAATGTTATACTATCAACTAAAGCTACAACCTCACCATTTACACTTAACGGTGTATAAACATGTCTCTAGCCTTTGGTAAAGAATATTTTTAAATTTCAAATAAGGAGAGGTGAAATATTGTGAACAAGGTATCATACTATTTTTGAAAGCGCACTATTTACATCATCTGAGCTTTTGCTGCCCCTGTCAACCATAAAAAGAAACTAAAGTAGAATCATCTGCAATTTTTGTTTCATTAATGTAAATTATAAAAAACAAAGGACCTATATATTTTCTATTCCCTGTGGCACAAAATTGACCACAGGGCCTCCTTATTACATTACGCTATTTTATGTAATACTATGTCACTTTGTAAGCTGTGTGACAGTCTTTTAAGAAAACAAGTAGTTCTAATTGAACTACCAATGTAAACCTATTTATAATATAACACAATGCCTATTTACAATAATTTGTGACTTTAATATTTTTCATTAATAATACAATTTACCAAATAAAATTAACAAAATGAAATAACATTGCAAGTCAGTAAGACAGAATATGGCTGAACTAAATATAATTGTTTCTACACATCCGTCAATTAATCTGTGACAAGATCGTTTTAAATCCCAACAACTTTCTTTCGATTTTTTAATGTCAAGTATATCCTTAATATTTTTAGGGTTTTTTTAAGTAATTTCAAATGCCTTAAACAATTGAAACCCAACATATTTCAAGAACTATTAAATTCTAAACATTTTTGTAACTTTTTTTATTTAATATTGAGCTAGAACGTACGTCAACGATTACTGTCTATGTAATTAATATAATTTGTATATTTGTACACAACAACCTGTAATCGCAATAAAAATGATTTGAATTTGAACAATTAATCCTTTATATAACACATGTTTGATAACGTAGACGAATCAGATTGATAGAAAGTCAGTAAATTAATTTTAAATTGAAGATATTTTACTTAAAACCGACAAAGTCGCATTTGCCCCCGATCTGGGGTTAATGTAGCTAACCATCCGTATGTCTTTGTTGTTGTATCTGTAATTCTCAAACTAACAGTAAATAACAGACCGAACTGAATGTTACTAATTTTGTTCTTCAATGAGCTGCAATTAAAAGTTCAGTTCACTCTAAATATACTTAAAGTACCATCAGGGGTAAATGTATCACATACATGGAAATGGAAAATATTTACATTAGTGCTGGGACATGTAGTTCGATAACTTTGGATAACCATATAATAAGAGTAGAAACTGATATTATCAGGCACTACCACAATAAAATTAATAGTCTCGTTTAAAATGATAAAAATTAAATAAAACTATAGGAGCTTCAAATACACCACTCACAATTTTTGAAGGAGCAAACGTAGCCATCTCAAAAAACTTGACTTTACTCAAGCGTAGGATAAAAGAAATTAATGAAAAATTACTAATCGTTAATCATTTCACGACACACAGTAAAACACCTTCTAATATTGCATGAAAAACGAAAATGTAACTAAAATGTAAAATATCTGATCTGAAAATAATATGTTTCATGATTTGGAAGTCGATTAAAACAGTACGGTTAGAAATTTACAAATCATGAACTAGATATCTTTTCTTACTTTTTAGTTTCATAAACAAAAATGATCATAAAATAAAACGGGTCAAACTAAATAATTTATTTATGGGACAAGCACATTTTTTTATCGGAATAACAAAAAACAATCACTCCAATTGTATAGGAAATCTTTAAGTAATCGATGTACATATAAACTAAAATATCATGAAAATTACAATCGTCCAAGTAACATTAATATGCATATAAAATTAAAACTACTGGACCAAACTGGATTAAATTTATATGGGACCAAATGGCAACTATTCTGCATCGAACTTAAAAAGAATCATCATGTATTGGGAACCTCCTCCTTTTTGAAGTCGGTTAAATATATAACTCGAAAATCTATGTATGACAATAAAAGTTACTCTCTAGAACTACGATGTAACTTATTTGAAAAAGGAAACAGTAGAGTTATTTGAAATAGCTGCATTTGCCCTCTAGCTACAATAGCCCCGGGGGCCCTTAGTAGAAGTAAATAAAAAGTTCAGTGTCTCGTGTTGTCCGTCTAACGCGCCTGCACTGCCGGATGTGACGTCACGGCTTCATGTATGGCTCCACAATGTCGATGACACACGAGGGCACATTGTACCGACACATGCGTTTCATTGTATCACCCAGTTAGTAACCCAACAGTTAATAAATGTCACCATTCGTTATATCTATATCTACTGTACAACATAATTATTGTAACGATATTATCTACCCTGTGGTCACAATAGAGATTGTGTTATATTATAAATAGGTCTACATTGGTAGCTAAATTAGAAATACTTGTTTTCTTAAAAGATTGTCACACAGCTAACAAAGTGACATTGTATTACATAATAGATTCCTAACTGGCTAATTTCAAGATAGTTTAAAAAATAGCGTCTTGTAATAAGTATTTATATTTTGCATTTCTTAATATCATTTTTTAAGGTATATATAATTTGGACGAATTACAAATCAACGGTTTTTTCCAAACCATATTTACCGACGCCTGACCCGGGATTATACTAGTATTATGAACAAGCTGTAATAGTTATATTTTTATTTTAAGCATTTAACTGCTAGGGTCTTAATCTAAAGAAAATTTTACTAGAAAAAAAAACAACCCGGTACAAGAAATAAAAGTTATGGTGTATGGATCAAAATTAATGTGAACTTTAATACTAGTTGATACATAAATAATCGTTGTTCTAAATAAATGTAAACAAATAACTTACTAAACTAAGGCGAGCAAACAAAGTCGCTTCCCGCTTTGGCAAAACAAGATGCAAATGTACGATGTGGTCGCTGATGCATTTGGTGCTGTTTTGAATGAGAGGGCGTATTTTGTGTTTGAACGTTCGATGTATGATGTTTTGTGGGGTTCGCACCTGAAGAATGAGTGAGGAAGCCGAAGGACTTACGAGTATATGCCTTCGCTATGTGTCTGTCTGTTCAGTGCGCGATAGTACGCATGCGGGCGCAAATACGCATGACACTGAAAAGGCTCTTAGGGCCTGTTTTAATTTCGAGCAATAAGAATGAAATATGAACTTGAAACGGCCATATAGGTATTACAAAATTTTTAATTTACTTAAAAAAAGAAGTAGAAAAATAAACCAAAATGATTAAAATGAAAACCTAAAAATTATAACTCTTCGAAATTTTGCGTATGTTCCATAGTTTGTGAACTTGCAAAAAAGCTCTCTTCACTTCAAACTATTTATTTTTCAAAATTAAGCTCTTTAAGCCGCTCAAACTTATATGGCATATTACCAGTACGTAAATTATAAAGTGGTAATGAACATTTTCAATTGAGGTGGTTATTTTCAAATTTTTTTGCGTCAATAGAATGGGGGCAATTTTGTCTTTATCATATCTCGCTTATTTTTTACACTAGGAATTTCCATAAAAACAAAAATTAAGGTTTATTCAAGCACTTTCAAAAAAGTGCCATCAGTATTCCCCGAAAAATGCATTGTTTTTAATTCAACGCTTTTGGAAATCTTAGCGCACGCCTAAATCATAATACTTATGTGTGCGTGTATTCCAGCACAATTCGTTCAGTAGTTTCAGCTATGCATTGAGAGATGGGTCAGTAACGGTTGCTTTTTATGTATATCATTTTTTTTAATAAATTTCGCTTGATAGGTGACTTTTGTTATTTCATTTTGCAGCTTCCTTAATTGTTGTGCAACTTACCCTTAAAGAAAACGAGTTACGGACTGTTGCAGTTACTGCATCTAAGGGCGTAAATGGCAATAGTGAAATAGCGACTGCTACCAATTAGCAAGTTAATTAAACTTAGCATTTTATCCAACCAATGCTCAACTTGGTTTTGCTTACTTTACCGTATCCTAGGTGATTATATAACGGCAGCTAGGTTTGTGCTTCATCGATGCCAGTAGGATATAATTGTGGCTGCAAAGATAATTAAAAAAATAATCAGTTTTCTTAATTGCGAGTTTAGTACTATTCTTTAAAAATAAATATAAGAAATTGGAAACATCCTTATTGTCAAAAATCCGAATAATTGAGATCGTAAGTGAGATTGCATCATACAGAATCGACATGCAGATACTAATCCTGCAATGGATATTTGAATGCGTAATGAGAAAAGCATCGTTTGTCTGTTTGTAGTATCAATTGTTCTTCAACAAGTCTCAAAATTTGCAGACCTTTGCACCTTTGCTCTGCAAATTTTGGGTGAGACTTGTAATGTTTAATTAGTTAAGCTTTCAAACTGCAATAGCTGCAAGTTTCAAATAAAGAAAAGGAGATGTTTTAAAATTATTATTCAGAAAATTAAAAAAAAACACTAGCATTGTTTTTGGATCGTAAAACTTTGGCAGTACTTGCCAGTGCTGTATAAAGACGTATTTTCCACATTACAATATGTTATACAGTTTTCCCACTTTCTTAAGTATATAAAAAACACCTCTTTTATCGTTCGTTCATATCGTTTATATTTTAATTATTATTTGCTCAAAACAACATGTAAAGTCCTTTCTTCAATAAGACGATTTGGTACTGATGACTTTGAGCAGGACAGAGTTTTTATAAAGCGATAAAATATATAGCCTGCTAGCCAGTAGGTGCCTCGATGATTTGATGGATAATTTGGTATCTCATACAAAATGTCAACCCCCATTTCAACTCTTCAAATTTTATTTTCATCACTAAAAGTAGTCTGTAATGGTCTCCAGGGACTCATCTCTCTCTTTAAACAACTGCAGCATAATCGATTCAGTTCAATCGCTTTAGGCGTGAAAGCGTAACACGCAAAGTCACTTTCGCATTTATGATATTAGTCAGGATGTCGTTTGGGATCTGGAGTAATGTAGCTTTCAACTGGTTAAATACTTTACTAAAATCGGTTCAATAGTTTCTGATATTACTTACTTCCCACTTACAAACAAATTTTAAGTGTTTATGATATTAGTGGGTATACTATTATTTTTAATGGATTACCAAAAAAGTTGACAGCAGCCACCATTATTTACTGGCACGTATAGATCTCCCTATTCCATCCATAGGGAAGGCCTGTGTCCTAGCAGTGGGGCCATTAATAGGCTGATGTTGATGACGTATAGAACTCTCTTTATTATTCTGTTCATCTCAGCTCCTCTAATATGTTATTACATAATTAATACCAAACCGATTTCAAAAATTCGTTTACCTAAAATCACAGAATACTATATTATCTCTAAGTAAAATCGTATAGTGTTAAATTAATTAATTACAGAGGTGCAGTAGTATTTTGGTGATTGCTAATTAATCTACAGATGAAGCACTCTAGGCAACATCAGGTTAACGAACTAGCCCTTAAACAATTAGGCCTTTCTATAAATGAAATGACCCTCTAAATAAGCGGATCGGCGGCGTGCCCCGGTATAGGTTCAACGCCCCGCGGGCCGCGGGGTCGACGCCCGCGCGGCTACGTTTTCAGATTTGGCTTTCTTTGTGTCGTATACACGGCGTTATTTATGTATTTTATTTGAAGTTTAAATATAAGGCTTATGAATTTCAATAGTTATAAGTTTTAAGTAAATTAATATTGGATTGTGGTAAAATTAAGTTCGTTATTTATACGTTGTTTTGACCCAGACCTCCTGTGTCCTCCTATTTATTTACTGTGTTTGAAGGTTTAGTTACCTTTGTTTTGTTAGATTTTTTATGTGTATCTAAAATGAAACATTTTTGATTGTACGGATAGTAACAGTTATCGAATGACAACATTTAAATAAAATTAGCCATAACTGTTTAAGTTCAATTTGAAATTTATGTTTCCTAGAGATTTTTACCACGATGTATAAACTTCTATTTGATAAAAGTATGTATAACTTTATAAACTTCGTTTTATCACAAGAATTGATAAAAGTACTGTTTTGTACGATGACAAAGTGAGACTGTTCAAAGCCTTTCATAATTATGATTTTCACGTACTTTTAATGTATTTACAGATTCGAAGTAGGTTTATTTACAGAATAAATGTAAACGGTTAAGTTAGCGGTATTTTAAGTAAAAATAAAAAGTTATTATTTAGATACAGCATGCAACTCTCTCCCCTTGCCTCATTGAAATGCTACGCTGCAGTTTGTAACTTTATGGCATAAAGTAAGTAGCTAAGCGCGTACGAAATTAGCAAACCAGATTTCTTGAGTAGTTTCATACTAACACTGTTTGTATGGTTGTCGAATAAAATTACTTATTATCAGTAAGCAAGTATTTTAAAAGGTTATTCGGCCTGTGATCGTGGAAATTATGCAACCTTTAAAAAGCCGATCATACGATAAGCGACCAAAGTTCATTAGATCGAGCTTTTTTATGTTAATTGGGTGCCAAACAAGGTTATGGCTCGCCTGATTTTAAGCGGCTATCATAGCCTTTAGACGCTTGCGATACCAACAATATCACTGGAATCGTTGCCTACCCCGACCCAATCTTCTATGCTAAAGAGCCCTAGAACCTTCATTATCATCATCATCAGCCTATTAATGTCCCCACTGCTGGGGCACAGGCCTTCCCTTTGGATGGAATAGGGAGATTGGGCCATGACCCACCACGCGGGCCCAATGCGGATTGATGGGTGCCAACGACTGTAGATGCAGCCGGGACCAACGGCTTAACGTGCCTTCCGAAGCACGAAGGAGCTCGAGATAGTAAATTGTTGGTCACCCTTCCAATGACCGACCACTGCGCAAGTTGCTTAATTTCAACGATCGCAGCCGAACGCGCTAACCACTTGCGCCATCGAGCTCCTCCTTACCTCCTAGAACCTTACTCATTGGCAAAAACATGACACCACCAGAAGGTAGTGTTAGTTTACTGTGATCTTCTGTAAGGTAAAGATTACTTCCCCAGATGGGCGCTCCAATTCGAGCGGCAAATATGTATGCTATGCGCTGCCTCTTGTCTCTTCTCTTCACTATTTCTGAATGCTGACCGAAATTCATTATCTTGAGCTCCTCACTGATTTGGAAGGCATAAATAATTAATATTTATTTATTTACAAAAAAAAATATGTAAGTAAAGCCGTTGGTTCCGGCTGTATCCGTAGTCGTTAGAAGTCACTAATCCGCAATGGGCCCGAGCGTTTAATCCCCAGTCGTCCCTGCGGTTTCCACCAGAGGCAAATGGGAATGAAGTCATTGGACTTCACTCCCATTTGCCTCCGGTGGAAACCCCTACTTTAGTTTTTATTCCCATTTGCCCCCGGCTGCAATCCCCGCGGGGGTGACTGGAAATAAACGGACCCGCGTGGTGGGCCACGCTATGAATCAGAAAATATAATTGTAAAATAATATGTTTTTTTCAAAACTTTTTATTTTCGCCATAAAAACTTATCTATGCCCTTGGCCAATGTCACTTCATACAAAATCTCTTCAGAACTTTAGAGTTATTAAACAGACATATTTCCTTCTAAATTCGTAATATTAGTACGGATAAGGAACTTAATTATTCGTTGGATAGGGTGTTAGGTCTGCGATTGCGAAAATTAACCAAATATCGTGATAGCTGGTCAATAATTGGTCATTGGAAAAGGACCAAAAGTTTATTATTTTTAACTTACCCTTACACTTTAAATCGTTGAGCCTAGTTGCATCCACAGTCGTCAGTACCCCTATGCACACACAAGCGTTAATGCAGTTTCTCCAGTGCACATCAGTGGGGACATTGACAATCTGATGCTGGCGATATGCGATAAACTATTTATTATAATTTGACTACTACTGTTCAGAAGGGAAGGGAAAAGGCATATTGCACTAAAACCAAACAGATTGGGACGAGTGTTGGAAAAAGCAAAAAGCTAGTTATAATGAATATTTTGTGTAACGATGACTACAATGTGTGGAACGCGTACATACATCATACTTTAATTATATATCCCTTGTCATATTGGCAGAACATCATATTCTGTTACATGTTGATGAGTTTCTTGTGCTCATCCTTTTCATCAACGCAAAGATGTCCTGAATGGATGATAGGAATAAATATTCAAAAGATTTTTCGATAAGTCATTTTAATAGAGTATAATTTTATTTCAATTTACTAAAACGTACAAGTATAGTTAAAAAGTAAAATGTATATAAGTTAACATACTTTAAAATAATAACGCAATTGTCTTTAATAAAGTTTATGTTTCTTTTCAACAGCCAACACTTTGGTTTTGGAACCGAAATGGTTACGTATTGCGCGTTCTCAGAGATACTTACACCCGCGTACGATAGTGGAATACGCGTGGAATGAGCTCTATGCATGTTTAGATCTTTCCAAATGAATGCAATAATATTTCCAACACTCATACCAATTAGCCAAGCCCCTAAGTAAGCACTGTAGCCTTGTGTTATGGGATACTAGGTTAACGAATAGAATACATATACTGATTCATAAATAAGTGTATATATAGAAATACACTTCTGGACACATCTATTGGCCCACCTTAGAGTTTAGGTTTCGATGGCCCCTGCCGAAATATGATTGCTAGATTGAACAAAAACTGTTGATGCAGTTTTAAACCTGATACATTTTACCATCTTTTTCGATCGTATTGTTTTAAATTTGAATTCAGAATACCATACGACATGGAGCTACGCCTAACAAGTCGGATATGCGCCTTGTTAAAGGCAATTGATTTTTGAATAAAAAACATGTTTTATCAAATAAAGGTTTAATTTAATAACGCGTGTTGCCTCCATGGGCATCTACCACAGCTCTCATATGATTAGGCATAGAGTTTATCAACCGCTCTATGAAATTTTGAGGGATCATCTCCCATTCCTCTTCTATGGTAGTTTTCAACTCCTGCATCGTCTGGGCAACTGGCTGACGAGCCCTAACACGTATTTTTAGCTCGTCCCACATGTGCTCAATGGGGTTCATGTCTGGGCTTCTGGCTGGCCAGTCCATAACTGTGATGTTCACATCCCGAAGATATTCCCTGACGATGCCGGCCGCATGGGCTCTTGCATTATCATGCATAAAAAGGAAAATTGGGCCCACATAGTCCGCGTATGGTATCACGTGAGGTTCCAAGCACTCACGAATGTACCTTTCAGCATTTAATGTTGGCAGCCGTGGTCCTGTAACAACCTCAAGTTGAGTTTTGCCGCTCGCGGATATACCGCCCCAGACAGTCCATGAGCCACCGCCATAAGCAACCCTCTCTTCAAAGCAGCATTGTGCGAAGCGCTCTCCTTTACGTCGGTACACCTTCTTCCTTCCATCATTGCCATGTAACACAATTTTAGACTCATCAGAAAAGAGTACACGGCTCCAATCTTGCTGTGTCCAATTTAAATGACTGCGTGCGAAATGAAGGCGCGCTGTTCGATGGGCTCGCGTTAGTTTGGGCCCATTAGCTGGCTTGTGTGGTACCATATCGCGTTCTTTTAACCTTCTCCGAACAGTTCGAGCGCTCACAGATACTCCGTGGAAGTCGCGAATTTGTTTTTGTATCTCAATGGAGGTAAGATGACGATTTCTCAAGCTGATCGTTACGATTAATCGATCCTGCCTTTCAGTTGTGACCCGAGATCGTGGCCTTCCTTGGCGATGAACAAAGCCGCCAGTCTCTAGGTACCTCCGATAAACATTTCGGACCGCAGATCGACTTAAATTAAGTTGAGCACTCACGTTTCTTTGGCTGTGTCCGGCCTGAATAAGTGCCACAGCTTGGGCGGCGACTTCAGGTGAAGTATCCATAGATTATTGATAGAACCTCACCTTAATGTTAAGAATAAGTAATGTTTGTTGCAAAACCAAAGATATCAATCACTTTTTCAAGAATTAAATAAATAAATAAATATTTCCAACACTCACACCAATTAGCCTAGCCCCAAAGTAAGCACTGTTAGGCTTGTGTTATGGGATACTAGGGTAACGGATAGAATACATATACTTTACATATATAAGTATATTTATATAGAAATACATATTAAACATCCATGACTGGAGTTCAAATGCTCGTATTCATCACACAAACATCTGCACCCACCGGGATTCGAACCCGGGACCTCTCGAGTCGGCGACACCATGAAACCCGGCGTACAAACCACTCGGCCACGAAGGTCCAAGTAAACCAATAAAACCAAGTTTTTTTAGTATTCGATTGTTTGATATCAACAAACAGGTTCCAAATTGTCTTTTGTTTCTTTAATTTCTGTGTTCGAAATTCAAAAAAAGACTATTGAATGAAATTGTGAATGTGCCAGGTTCAAAACTGCATAAAAACTTTTTGCTCGACCAAATATAAAATTTTAGCTAGGACCAAACGAAACTGAAAATACAAGGTGGGCCAATAGATGTGTCCAGAAGTGTATATATTAAACACCCATGACTGGAGTACAAATGCTCGTATTCATCACATAAACATCTGCCCCCACCGGGATTCGAACCCGGCCTCTCGAGAAGGCAACACCTTGAAAACCAGCGTACAAAACAATCCAGCCACGGATGTCGTCAAAATGTAAGGCAATGCAGCATGTTTTTTTTCAAAAGAGGTGTACTAGTGTCACTGGTCCATAGGCCAAGGCAACCACTTACCATTAGGCGGATGATGCTTGTTTGTCATCCAAATACATTTCTAAGTTTTTAAATAGTTATCTATTGCCTCCGTCCAATTTTTAAAAGAAAAGGTCTTAGGCAGATATGTCAAATTACCGACCTATAACGTTTCTACCTTCTATTGGAAAAATAGCAGAGAAATATATATGTGAACAGATTCATAGATTCTATAAGCAGAATAATATTATTAACACAAATCAATACGGATTTCAGCCCAAAAAAGCACTACGGTTTTACTTCGTAGGTTTACGGATAAAATCAATAAATATTTGGACGAAAAAATACACGTTTTGGTCGTTTTTGTAGATTTTTCCCGCGCTTTCGACATGATGGTTAACCATCAAAAGCTTATTGCTAAGTTAGAAAGTACCGGAATCAGGGGTGCGTTCCTAGATTGGTGCAGAGACTATCTTAAAGACCAAATCTATAACGTTAGAGTATGTGACCATCTAAGCGAGTCCGTACCTGTTGAGACAGGTACGGCTCAAGGGTCGGTGATAGACCCACTCCACTTTCTGGCGTATATGAATGACATGTGTAACATCTTTGAACACTGTACTCATTACCAATATGCAGATGACACCTGCATTGTATCTGCTACAAAAGACCCCTATAAAGCACTAATGAATTTACCAACAGACATTGACAATTTAAATAAGTGATGTCATGACTCAGGGCTTGTTCTAAACGCAACAAAAACTAAATTAATTCACATAAGATCACCGCAAATGAGAGAAAAAATCATAACTAAAAATCTTGTTGCTCATAATCACAAATGTCTGCACCATTTGAAAATTTCAGTATGTAATTTCTCAACAATTGAATTCGTAGACTCTTACGTGTACCTTGGTTTGGTTACAGACAATACATTCAACTGGGGCCCTCAAGTTGAACGTGTCTGTGACAGATTAAGAGCATTTCTTTCAAAGTTAAGCATTATTAAAAAAAATGACGTATAAAACTCGACGAACATTATATAACGCCTTTGCACATTTTATTATTAATTACGGCTTATCTAGTTATGGTCGTACTTGTAAGACCTACTTGGATAAGATTCATAATCTACAAGTAAGAATATTGAAAAGAGTTATCTCGCCCAATGTAAAACAACAATTAATCTCAGACGAAAGGTTGTTATTTAAATATTGTAACGTTCTGCCAGTTAGCGAACAGTCTACATTTTAACTACTTAAGGAAGAATTCTTCAATACTTCTATTAGAAAACCCATTATTCACGATAAAGGTACCCGGGCGATCACTCGCGGCTTGCTAGCCACGACAACGGCCATCAACATCTACGGCAGACTCACTGTAGATTACTTGATACCTCGTCTCATTAATAAAATGGACCCGGAATTTAGAGATTCGCTTAATGAAAACAATATAAAATGTAAACTTAAAATGTTGTTTTTAAATAATATTTTATGTGACAATGATGAATTATGATGTGCGGCGAACTGTGACGCATTATTCAAACTTTAGTGGTTTTTCGATGTGATCTTAATGTAAAAATATATTGATTATGTATTTTTAGAAATAAATAAAAAAAAGGGGACATCCTATATAATCATTATGCCTCTATTACACTTACTCGAAGTTAACCAAGTGTACCAGATATATACATATATAACTAAAATCGAACAAAAAAGATTTGCTTAAATCAGCGGGGCTATTCTGTAAAATTTTCACGCGCGGTTCCGATGCGGATCCGCGAGTTTCCCTTAAAGATCGGCGCAGAACCCCATCTGATCCGCGCGTGAAAATGTTACAGTATGTAGGCCCAGATCAGAGATTTTTTAAGGTAATCAATGAACATACATACGAGTACAAACAAAGTACCGAGAAAATTACATCGTCTAAGTTAACGAAAATGCTTATGAAATTAAAACTGCAGGGTCAAACAAATTATTTTTTAATGGAACAAAAGCAAGAATTTCCCAACAAATTCCTCAAATCGGATCAAAATTTATTGAGTAATCGGTGTACATATAAACAAAGTATCGTGAAAATTATTTTGTCTATGTTTATAAAAATGCTAATAAAATATAAACTACAGCGCAAAACTGGATTATTTCTTTTATGGGACCAAATGGCCACTATTTTGCATCGGACAAAAAATAATCACATAAATAATGGAATTGTTCGATTGATGCAGATTTTAATCGTCTTCAATCTAGAATGAAATAAAATTTGCTGTCGGACTTACAAGCAAAAAACTGAAAAAAGAAAGAAAATTGCTGCGCACTGGCGGCTATTTGGCTCTCAAAAGTTTTGCTAACCTGCTGGGATTGCAAACCGTAGGAACTACAATTACCCCAACTCACAATTTTTGAAGGGGCAGACGTACCCATCTCAAAAAATTTTACTTTACTTAAGCGTATGATAAAACAAATTAATGAAAAATAATTAACCGTCAATCATTTCACTACACAGTGTAAAACTCGTTTAAATATTGCATAAAAAAATATTTTGGAATATTTTTGACTGCAGTCTTTTAGTTTTCACATGTGAAAAAATGACGGTAAAATATGATTCTATAAAAAAACAGTAATCAATTTATATGTAGGTCAGTAAAAGTTACTCTACAGAGCCACAGATGTAACTTTAGAATTATAGCAGGAATAAGAATTGAAATTGCTCTAAAATTTTCCTTTAGTGTTAATGTTATTGTACCCACGCATAACGCAACTGTACCTTTCTGACAAACGAAAACACAGTTGAGTTTGTAAATACCTAGGTAAACACTGCAACGGTTTAGAAAATAAAAACGGCTTGATGTAGAAAATACTTATATTGTTTTTCAAACTAATCTCCGTCCCTCTCTACACATCGTTGCATTCGATGGAACCACTGAGAAAAGCAGTGGGCCCATTCTTTCTTAGGGATCTCTTCTATGGCATTTTCGTACGCTTTCACCGCATCTTCAGGGCTCGAAGCGAAAACATCGTTTTTTTTTCTTTAGTTCTTGGGAACAAATGAAAGTCGCAGGACGCCAGGTCAGGACTGTATGGCGGATGACTCATTATTTCGACACCTGCCATAGTCAAATATTTAACAGTCCGGTTTGCGGAGTGCGCTGAAGCATTGTCGTGGTGCAGGAGGATCCTGCTTCGAGGGCGCTGCTGTCGATTTTTTTCCAAGACAACAGGCAAACAGCGATGGACATACCAGTCTGCAGTAACTGTCCTTCCATCTTCTAGCACAACTGTCACGAAATGACCTTTCCGACCAAAGAATGAGGCAATCATCCTTTTTTCCTTGACTTCTTCCTTTCTTTACCTTAGTTGGCCGATCCTCGAAAGGAAACACCCACTGAGCTGATTGTCTTTTGGTTTCGGGTTCGTAGCAATATATCCAGCTTTCATCACCTGTGACGATGTCAAATATAGCTTTTGAGTAACCGCCGTTGAACTTATCTAACCTTTGGCGACACCAGTCCATGCGAAGGTGTTTCTGGTCGTCCGTTAAAGTATGGGGAATCCATCTGGTGCAAAGCTTCTTGATGCCTAAATGTTCGTGTAATATTTTTGAACTTGACTCATACCAATGCCTAGGCGTGCCCGTATCTGCTGATAGGTCACTCTCTCATCTTCCTCTATCATGCATCGCACAGCACTGATGTTATCTTCAGTAGTCGCTGTTAAAGGACGTTCCTCACGCGATCCGCGTGATCTACTCATCATATCATTGAGATTGCTAGGTCCACGCTTAAACTCGTTAAATCAATTGTAAATAGTAGCACGAGATAGGGCTTCATTAAGAAATGCTAATCGCAGCCTATCATAACTTTGTTGTTCAGTAAGCCCACAACGAAAGTCATAATAAATCATTGACCGAAAATTTTCTCGCGTTAGGTTCATTTTAACGTGTAACAAGAGTTTAAGATTTGCCGCCAATTCACAAAAACAAATGACAAATGAATGCAATATACTACATTAGGTTGACAAAGACTTCTAAAACTGAAATTCAAAAAAAATTTTCATTAGCAATGTTTCTAACTGGCCAGTTCTATAGGTGTTGTGTTTTAAGAGTGACTTGCACCGCAGGACTGGTTAAGGTTAAAGTTAAATTTTACTATGTCTTTAATATGCCATGACATATCAGTTAAAGTAAATTAGTGCAACTCACGCTAACTGTCCTTGGTTTTAGAAATCAGTCTTATTTCAACAAATTTATTTGTAATAAATTTTGGGCCACTCACTTTTAGATAATAAATAAATGTAAATATGAAGTATATAACTACCACATTTAGTATTTTTGTCACATCGATGATACGCTCGTTATGTGTGGGTTTCCCAAAAAGGAATGAGTCAAAACAAAATCTATTTATAGCCATGACGCAATGATCTTTATAATTGTCTCCAGAGTATGTACTTATTAATACCTCCATATTAATAAGATACGCGTGTCAATAATAACTTTCTATCTCTCTCTCCACATGTCAGAAAGTGCAACCATTTCCACGGATATGTTACGTTACGTCACCGTTTTATATAAATTTGAGTCAGAAAACCAGATCCGAAATATAATTATACAAATTATCAAGTCATTGTGAAAATGGCGTTAGTAACCTAAAAGCTCCGAAACATGTGCGTAATCCAATGTTGGTTTATCGCCGTTTATATTCCAAATAATACGTTTTCAGGTTGAAAAACAGCTCAGTGGACACAATTAAATTACCTAGATGTAAAAATAACCGAGCACAGACAGGGCTTTCTAACCTTGTGATGAGCATCGGCCGTTTACCAAGTTACTTGACAGATGGCGTTACACGTCGCGAAAAGCCTAAAACATTTCACGACTCATTTTCAGGTTACGTCATTTTTTACAATAAAATTTCATAACAGCTGTTAATATTACACAATATGTAAAATAAAAGTGTCCCTTTCAGAGCGATGTACATTTAATTTGCCTAGTTCTAAAAATATCACAGGGTTGAATAGAATCAAATGCTACTGCTTACATAAGAATAATTATGATTTAAAGATTTTTGATAAACATTATCTTATCTCTTGTTTAAAGATAGATTGTTATGTACGTACATACTTACGTAGTTGAAATAATTTACGCAATATGTGTTAATATATAAGCGTGTGGTTAATTTAATTAAGTTGCAAACTTTGCAATCTTGATAATTTCGCTGTATGTATGTTTTGTGCTCGATTTAATTGCGTTAGGTATGCATGAATCTAATACGTTTTACATGAAAATAAGTCAAAGGATTTTTTTACCTCATTATAATATCTTGTTATTGTATGAAATGAGTTTCTGATACTTTATAGATGGAACTTTAATGCTTACCAACTATCCATGTTGATACACTTCAACTTTATGAAAAAGATACATTATTATCTACTTAATTTGTTATGTCTACCATTTCAATTAGTCACAATGATGAATACCTACGTTCTTTATTTATCTCTATACCCTTTAAAGATTGTCTTACCAAGAAATACTATTACGTAAGTAATGCATTCCTAACTTAAATTTATAAATAAATATCGTTCAGCATGTGAAGGTTCCAACGAAGTTTAAAATAAAACGAGCTAATAAAAATATCTAACAATAAAAGCAACAACAAAATGGCGGTTACGACGCAAGCCAGCCGCACGTAGCGTTTCTGAAAGCGTCGTGTCTACAGGACGTTGCTGTCCCTCTCTCGCGTCGTAACTACGGTATCGTGCGAGTGAGACGGACATAGTACCCCGTGGGGCCTCGTGTCAAGGTGGCGTACCCTTGTCTTGACGCACACATGTGCAGGCGCAACGAGCATCATCATAATTCACGAGGTCTCTTCTTCGATTCGCAATATATTATATTTTATGGACGGTGGATTCTTCACTTTTGGTCAATGAACGAGTTAACCGAATAAATTGCAACTAATAATACATACTTACATTTGCTTTTTATTAGTAACACATTGCGAAAGGGTGCACTAATGTTTATCGGTATTACTCTTGTTTTTATATTTATATGTTATTTCGGTATAGGAAATACAATACCTACACATCTATCATAAATTTAAGTGGAAATCTAAATGTTATCAAGAAGCCAGTAGTGGGTTGTGACTACATTAAGCACTTGTGTACTACCAAAGACTTCCTACGCAATATTTATCCGTAAAATTTGTTCTTATAATGTTAAAGTATTGACTAAATATTAATACCTACGCTGAATTATTATTGAAATTAAAGATAAACATCCACTTTACTGGCCCAAAAATACGAAGATCACAAAAGTAGCTGTTCTATGAATTAGTTATTCATCGAACAACAACTTTTTTTTTATCGTCGTCGTATTAATGCTTGTAAACGTATCAATTAAAAATCAGACAAGTGCGAGCCGGACTTGGTCGCCGAGAGTTCCGTACAAATTTATCAGTAGCTACATATTAAATTATATAAAGTTTACATTTACCTACTACATTCTTCACTAGGACGGCAGTAATACAACCAGTATATCGTTAACGATTGAGTATTTAAATGAACCTTTCGATTAGAAATACGCAGAAAGGAAAAAAATATTTTTAATCTAAAGAAAATATAACTAGAAAAAAAAAAAATCCACGCGGACCAGGCAGCAGACGGGACTCGAACCCGCACCCTTCGCAATCCGGGGGAATGCACTGACCAATTATGCTACCGCGGCCCTCACGGACCGCGTCGAAATTCTTTCTAGCTATTCTTAAGCTGCAAGGCAGCGCCATCTCTTCGCATTATAGGTAAACCCACAATGTCAAATGAATACTTTTACAAGTATTAAACATTTGAAAGTATTCATTTGACATTGTGGGTTTACCTATAATGCGAAGAGATGGCGCTGCCTTGCAGCTTAAGAATAGCTAGAAAGAATTTCGACGCGGTCCGTGAGGGCCGCGGTAGCATAATTGGTCAGTGCATTCGCCCGGATTGCGAAGGGTGCGGGTTCGAGTCCCGTCTGCTGCCTGGTCCGCGTGGATTTTTTTCTAGTTATATTTTCTTTAGATTTAAACATCAAGCAGTTACATGCTTTAAAAATAATAAAAATTATAACTATAATTGCTATTTTCTTCTTTCAAATGTTTAATACTTGTAAAAGTATTCATTTGACATTGTGGGTTTACCTATAATGCGAAGAGATGGCGCTGCCTTGCAGCTTAAGAATAGCTAGAAAGAATTTCGACGCGGTCCGTGAGGGCCGCGGTAGCATAATTGGTCAGTGCATTCGCCCGGATTGCGAAGGGTGCGGGTTCGAGTCCCGTCTGCTGCCTGGTCCGCGTGGATTTTTTTCTAGTTATATTTTCTTTAGATTTAAACATCAAGCAGTTACAAGCTTTAAAAATAATAAAAATTATAAATATTTTTAAGTTTTAAAGTTAATTTACAATATAACATTATCAATGTAATGACCGTTGTTAGTGCCCGCAAATTTTCAATATTAATATAACACATCAAAGATTTCCTTAAGTAATAAAGTTATACTTCCGTTAACAATCGATATTCTAAAATTCTCAATATGAAGTTTACGTACAAATAATTACGTAACATTGGAACAATCAAATTGTTACATTGGCTATTTTCTTTTTGTTTATTGCCCTTAATGGAGTTCCTACATCGTATTTACAATAAACGTTTGGCAAGCTAATCATTTCTCGACATCACAAGACAATGATGATACCTCCTATAGAATTGTCATGGAGTTTTAAACCAATTAATTTACGAAATCAAATTGTGTTTTTCTTTTACCGCCTTTTTAATAAACAAAGGATAGGCTTGTTCTGTTATTTAAGCGGTCTTTTGCTTTTATTTTCGTTGTAGCCCAGTTTTTGATTCCATTTTTAAGATGGGTCTTTTATGCTATTTTCAATGATTGAGTACTCGTACCTCCGGGTCTCGATAGCGAACGGCAGTGTCCGGGAAAACCAATACTGGTTTATCATACACTGTTGTAGATATTAGCTTATGATGTATTTATTTTAATAATTAGTAATAAATATAATAATAATGAAAGTTGTGGAATAGTTAGAAAGTTTTTTGATGAGGAATGAACAATAAATGCTATCTGATACTTGGCACAGCCCGTACATAACACATAATGAATCCCAGACTTTGACAACATAGGTACCATTAAGAAGAATAGAAAGCAGCATGATTGTTTGCGGTTGCCCCACTGACTATTAAATGTTTAAATGGATGAAAGAAAGAAGAATCATGAATAAATGCATACTTTATTTGCTTAATTATGCAGATTTATTAAGCATTTGCAGATTTTTCTTATGCATTTTTAATCTGTGATATGCAACGGAAACACATTAGTTATAAATTAATGTTATATTTATTATATATTTATATTGTTTTGTCGGATTCGGCGCCAAAAATATTAAACTGGTGATCACTCTTGAATCATCAGTTTAATATTTTAGGAGTTGAATCCAACGAAAATGAGCAATTTTTGTCTCTGTTCTTCGAAATCAAAAGAGTGCTGTGAACTAAACGCTGTGTAACTACTGAATCATATTTTTTTTGTCGGTGGCTCTTATTCTAAGCTTGTATTTTGTCAGTTGAGGAAAATTTAAACTTAATTTAAATTTGACTTGGAACTTAACTTTAACTCCCCCGCTGTAAATTTTTCGTGTGATCGCTATTAAATATTTTACCTTTCCGATCAGCTTGATATGAATTTCGCTCTGAATCTTTTATCGTAATTACCACGGGGGTATATTTTGAAGAATTGTTCGAATTAATTCCATCCCCATTTACGCCATCGTCTCAGACAAAAATTTTATCCCCATTATTTTGTTGCGTGGCAACATCCGTGTGATTTTGTAAAAACAGTTAACCCTACAAAAAAGTTTACCTTTCCTAAAAGGACGGCATCACATTTTTATTTATCGCACTTTAACGTTTTTTAATTTTTTATTGGGCAGGACAACGTTTATCAGACCGATTAGTTATAATATTAAAAATAGAGTTATTTTTAAGTTATAGACGAGTTTTACCATAATGATTTAGTGTACTACTAATTCAATTGAAGAACATCTAATACATTAAATTACAAACAAAACCAGAATCCAGATAAATGTATATACCTACTGATAAAAACCACTTCCTTTTGTTAAAAAGTTCTCTAATGCCGATTGATTACCCTTTCATTCGTACAAGACAAAACTCTCCGCTTGAGCAACATTTCAGTGGATATATAAGTGCTTTGTAAAAGATGACTTATTGTCTGACATTTCCTCACCTTTTGTCGTATTTGATGATGTAATTATCACCTCTCTCTTCAGTCTTCGACTATAGGCTATTTGACAAGTTTTAGAGTACGTTTATACGTTACTTATTAGTTTATAGTGACTCCATATAAGTGGATATTCATAATTCCGTTGCGTATATAAAAAAACGAAAATAAAAAATCTGTTTTCAAATATGCCGCGGAAACGTTTCTCTAACAAATATGGTGTGTATACAGACAGTCAAAGAGAGACGTCACACGGCTCTAATTAAAACGACAAAGTATAAAGTAGTGTCACTTCATCAGCATATTTCCAAGCAGGTGAGGAGCTCGATGGCGCGGGTGGTTAGCGCATTCGGTTGTGATCGTTGAAGTTAAGCAACTTTCGCAGTGGTCGGTTATTGGATGGATGACCAAAAATCTTCTATCTGGAGTTCCTCCATGCTTCGGAAGGCACGTTAAGCCGTTGGTCCCGGCTGCATCTGCTGTCGTTAGCACCCGCCAATCCGCACTAGGCCCGCGTGGTGGGTCATGGCCCAATCTCCCTATTCCATCCATAGGGAAGGCCTGTGCCCCAGCAGTGGGGACATTAATAGGCTGATGATGAATGATGATCACGTCATTTTAGGCCCCGCCAATTCTAGGCGTTTTCGGTCACAAGATCAAAAAATAATTTTCTATTTCATCATTTGTAGTAATATAATCAACTACTCTTTATGCCAGATAGTGAAAATTCTCCCAGTATTCATGTTAGATAGACATGCCAATATAATTGGTACTTTAATTTTCACACTGTCAGATTAGCCTTTCTAACTACTGTTTTTAATGAGTGATTCTCTAGTATAAAGTATAATCATGTCTTTGTTATCATGCAATAAAATGAAGATTAAAAAAAACATTTTTATTCTATATTTTTATTAATTTATCGTGTCCTTAGTGCAATTGTATAAAAAATTAATGTGCGATGCATTTCATTCCATTATTTATTAACAGAATATAGTAATAGGCCATTTAAATATGTTGCATGATGAGAGGAGAATGAAATTAAACAAAGGGGAATGTAAAACGTTTATTATTTTTTAAAAATCATCGAAAGTCGACCAAATTGAAATTGTCCTTCTCAAACTACTTCTTGAGTTTCTTTCTACTTTGCGCGCGAAGCTTTTTGTTCACGTAATTCTTTTACGTAAAATTTTATTTTCTTCTTTTTTGATCTAGACATTTCTGCCGATGATTTTACTACATATAATGTAACGTCTACATTTTGTTATTCAAGATCCGCAGAGGCCACAAAATCTGTCACGTCAAATATAATTCTTTATTTCCAGGAATACGTATGAAAATTTACCTTATAGTTTTGCAGTGGTTGTATGAAAATGAGCTTTTGATGGATCAGAAATTAAATGGCTGATAGTACAATTGCATTAGTAAACTTCGATTTAAGCGATGAATAGCCAAACTTTGTTTTCTAATAAATAAATTTCAGTTACTCATAGACTGACTATTCTCTTGCATTTACATTATCATTTTAGTTAATTGAGTTTAGTTAAATCTACTAATCCATTTTGTTATAAGCTATCAAATTTGTGATCTGTAACATAACAATGTATTATATTTGTTTTTTAGGTTTCACTCATTAAATAAAACAAATTTCAATGGGTTAGATGCACTGATTTTATTTATTTATTGACGTTTCGCATCCTTTGCAGGAATGCGTCGCACTGTGGAATATTTCGGTGTGTTTCGGATTAAAAATCTGTAACTCCGTCAATTTGAAAGATAGACTTATAAAATTTTGCTATAATATAAAGTGATACATAAGGATTCATATAAGTAATGTTTGATGAATTGGAATTATGCGTATTTTTTTTAATTAAAAAAGAAAAGTCACAAAATGATTTAAAATAGTATTATTAGTATTATTTATTTATTGAAATATTTTTTAGAAACATATTGTACGTCTATTTCTTAATGCTAATTACTCTATTAAGATAACTATCATATTATATTGATAATATAAAATTAAAAATGGTAAAATATTTTTAACACTACGCTAACATACAGAAACAAATCAAAATTATCGCAATATATATTTATTTTTTTTTGCTCAGCAAGATTGACATCTTACACCCGGTGAGCTTCAGGATCTGAAATAAGTTCATTAACCTTGAGAAGGTGTAAAGTATCTTCATCGAGCTCCTTTACATTTTTTGCATATGGTTTTCTTGTGCTCGTTATATATGGATCTGAAGTGTAAAGTAGTGTATTAAACATATCTTCGTTTGTAGCTATTCGAGAGCATTTCCGAGCATGGTGTAAGCGAAATTTTTTATAGTCCTTATTGCGAGATTCTTGAGCATCTTCTGAAAGTTGCCCAATTGGTAATACCGCGAAATGGTTTATATACTCTCTCCGTGGATTAAAATTTTGTGGACAGATGATAGCATGTAATACCAACTATATTTACTCACGTATATTCTTGCAGTTTCCAGAGCATAATTACCAAATTTCTTACTATCTACCACTATACCAGATGACAAAGCCTGCAAAATTATATATAACCGTTTAATTAAATCAATGTCAATCCCTGTGATATCAGCAGAACAGGCAGCATTGTAAAAAAATCTCCTAGCAGTATTGCCATCATTACTATTTCCCGTGTCATGGTTTATCGATATTTAGACCCAACTCTTCACGAAATCGCTTTTGTACTTCAGCCTTTTTTTCTTGTTTGAGTCTTTTTTTTTCTTCGCTTGTAGCAGACCACGTTTGGAAAGATAGATTATATGATATGTGTAATATCATTTCCATGCAACGAATCCAGGCGTGTAATGTGGATAATCCGTATTGATAAGCATTTTCATTTTCAGGCCTAGCTATAAATCATTCATTTGTCTAGGAGTTGCTCCGCATATTGTACATGTGGAACTAGAAGGCGTATCTGCTAAAACTTTTGCCACTTTTCCGTCTATCATCGTCAAAAAAAGTTCATGCTTGACTTGGACTCCCATTGATGGAAGCAAAGTTTGTATTTGATTTTTTATTTCATCTACAACCGATTTAGTTTTTTCTGGCGTTTCTTTGCAAAATTCTATAGATATAGGCCGACAGAAACGAACAGATGAAGGCACTGGATTTTGCCATGTGATGGCACCTGATTCCACGTCAGTTAATCTGATAGGCACAAAAGAAGTAATAAATAAATTGCATCGGAAATAAGTTCAGACTCCTCTGGTAGTGCTTGCTTGTACTGGCTTTGTCCAGATGGCCCATCACAACCCCATTTGCTATACAATAGTAAATGTTTTTGTTCATTCTTGTAAACCTTATCTATTGATAAAATTCGAGCTGCAGTGTGATCCAATAGATCTGGAACTCTCAATATTTTTGCATAAGTATTTGTGATTTCGATTGTTGATGATGGTGGATAGCACCTCTGTTTCATTTCCTGTATTTTATAGTATGGTGGAAATAAAGAACAGTTTCTTTCATCTGTAACGTTCCTGAGATACAGATATTGTGCCTTTGTTAGTTCCAAGTCGATGAAGACACTTAATGCCTCTTCATCTGCAAGCCCTTTAATTATTTTTGCATCATCTAATTGATTTATAACGAAAACCTTTTTCTCTGCATCAGCCAACCTTAATTTTTCAACAACTTTTGCTTCAATTCCTTCTCCTATAGAACGCAATCCTTGTAGCAGTTTCTGCTATCACCTGCCAACTCAGAAGGGGGGCATGAAATTGAAAATTAAATATTTTATATTCAGGGCGCCGTAATACTGATATTTGAGGGAGATAAATAAAAAATCAATAACCGCAGTGAACAAGATATATATATTGTTATTATTCAGAATACTTTTTTCAACATATATTAACACTCTTAACTCTTAATATCTTTGTATATTTATATATATTTAGCTTTCTCAAAGTTAAGGATTAAGTATTAAAGGTTGTTCACATAATTAATAACATTCCAAGATGTTGTTATTTCTTTTAAGTTAACAATTCTATTAAGATGTGGTTTTACAAACTGATAAACAATGTGCTGTGAAATACAAGTTACTTATTAATGACTTTACAATATATTAATTTAAATACTCTGATATGTTCTAGAAATACATAAATTTTGTTATTCGGAGAATGCACTGGATAAGGATTAAGTAGATTCAGATTTTACTCAGCTTTTTCTTAAGATCTTGGTACCATCAAGTGATTCAGGGGTCCACATGAATCGGAACAGGACATGCTGTCATCACATGAACACGTTTTCTTTCAGGATGGAATTCACAGGCTCATTTTTATATAGCGTACTTCTTTATATATATATATATATATATATATCCAAAGAAATTCCAAGCAGGTTTAATCAATTGAATTTTTGTATAATGATTTTATTAGCCTCCTCAAAGGACCTAGAAATAATTACACACACTTCCTATAGTTCAATTAAAAACCTAAATTGACCTACAACCTAATTACACACATCAAAAGTGTCTAGGGATCAAGCATTTTTATGCGGATTTCTTGAGATTGAGATGTGGCTTTGTAATAAATTTATGATTTTATAAATTTATATGGATCCTTTTTGGTGCATTTCATAATTTGAATCAGGAACTGTGAATCAAATTCGAGTAAAAGATGAAAATCAGCTGTCAATATTTTCCCTATAAAAACATACAACGCATTGAAGACATTATTAGTGCTACTGTTTCCCTACTACTGATTAAAACCAACGTTATTATGGAGCGGCGACGTCATTTAAGCAGGGAAGAAATGCACAGAGCCGTGGGAATGATAGAAGCTGGTTCCCGGCAACGTACTGTGGCTTTAGCTCTGAATACAAGTCAGAGTGTTATCAGTCGACTTTGGACACGATACCGAAGCACTGGTACCGTGGCTGAGCGCCATGGAGGACGGTATCGCTGCACCACACGGAGACAAGACCGATACATTCAAATCTTAACTCGAAGAGCTCCAACAATAACCGCCATGATGTTAGCCGTGAGGCTTCATCACTCTTCAGGGAACTTAATTAGCGACCAAACAGTCAGAAACCGCTTGCATGAAGTGAACCTTCATTCCCGAAGACCGCTACGGGTACCACCTATAGCAATGCACAATCGTAGGATTCGATATCAATGGGCTCTTGAACACAGAAATTGGGCAGAAGAACAATGGCGTTTCGTGTGCTTTTCTGATGAGTCTCGTTTTGGTATGAGACCGGATACAAGACGTATACGACACTGGAGAACCCCTGGACGCCAACAGCGATTAAAATCCTGCCAGGAAGTCCATCCTTATAGTGGTGGAACCATCATGGTATGGGCGGGTATTTGGATCGGCGGAAGAACTGAGTTGATTTGGATCAGAGGCAACCTCAACGCTCAAATTTATGCTGAGACGATTGTATCAGACGTCATCGTTCCTCTACAAGTGCAAATCGGTCCCTTATTTCAGTTAATGCATGATAATGCACGACCGCACACCGCAAGAGTTGTAAGACAGACTCTCGCCGCAGCTAACATCAATGTCCTGCCCTGGCCTGCTCAGTCGCCAGACTTGAACCCGATTGAGCATGCATGGGATATGCTACAGAGAAGAGCTCTGCCGAATATGGAGGGTATCCAGTCGCAAGAAGACCTTTTTTTGTTGTTGCAACGAACATGGGCGGCCATTCCACAGCGTGATTTGGATGAACTCATTTTGAGTATGCCAAACCGATGTTCTTGTGTTGTTAGTGTTCGCGGTAGAAATACGGATTATTAATTGTTTAAGTTACCCAATAAAATTTTAGAGAAAACTGTTATTTCAGTCTTTTTTTCGAACTTTTGTGTTAGTGGTTCAAATGTCAAAAATCCCTTTATTAGGAAAATGGCAAATTTCTTTATTAATGCAAAGGTGACTTGGTTTATCGTTACTGTGACAAACGAAAACACTTTATTTGATGAATCCTTAAAGAAAATTTTAATTAATATCAATCAGGAGAAAAGTTATTGCAAAAATATATGTTGATCCCTAGACACTTTTGATGTGTGTAGTTAGATATATTGGACTTACCCGTTAATCCGGGGAAAGTATATTAATTAATAATGCACTGACTATAACTGCCAGTCACTGTGCAATTAACTAGATGTTCCAGAGTTCGATCAGCAGACAAGAGAGAGGACGAAATCGTCTGCGTGCAGCTGTTTATAGGGGCATAGGGTCACGTGTGTCTGCTAGCAAATTTCTCTCATATCTCCTTATATGGTGCGAGAAAATGTCTGAACCGGTTAAACAGACTCCGCCTTTCGAAACTCTTTCCAGAACATTAACTCAATAAAGACCATACGGTCGATGGCCGCACGACCCGATCGGGGCGCGCTACTCACGGGAAGATACACACTAACTCCATCTGTCGTACCTTTGAAATGCAACTATCAAATTTTTTCATCCAGAATATATTCCTTGCTTCTTTAAAGCAGATTACAATATTCTATGATTAATGTGTATGATGATAGATGGCGCTTTAAATTATTAATATTAGTATAAAATAACTTATAAAATTATGATGCTACATCCTTGAAGATATGCGCTTAGAATGTGCTCCAAACCATATTCATTTAGCAAAGTGGTGTTTTTTCTTTTTTTGCTTGATTCTGAAGAGTCTCCATATGACACACACGGTCTTCCTCGTTTACCAGAAGAAGTAGACGGTGTAGAGTCTGTTGACACGTTTTCTGATGTTGGTATAGTTAACGAATATTCAGAATCCAACCAATTGGTGTTCTTTCTTAAAAAGGTATTTTTATTGCGTCCTGCTTCACTCCAGCGTTTATTAAACGAAGGGATGACATCCCGAATATGGTCTATAATATATATTGACATCCGAAATTTGTTTTCCCTCCAAATATGTTGAAAGTGCCGCAGTCGTTTTTCCGCCTTCTATATAAGATACTATTAAGTCACGTTTAGTACAGTTAAAAGTAGACATGTTGAATAATGAAATAACCGTACCTACTAGAGTACGTAGACGTAAAGACTACTGAAACGGTAATGGAGACATATTTTTTCACTGCCCTTTTTATATTGTTTCAGAATGTGGGAATTATTTCAGATATCTATTTTCTCACGGTAAATTGACATCGAAATGATAAAACCTACATAACAATATCAAATTGTACCACATATTGTTGTTCATAAAATGTACCACAAACTATTGATAATAAAAGTAAACTACGAAACCGCATTTGATAGCGATTTCCGTTCCCAGACTAGTATTAGATTTTTTCACATATCTCCGAAAACCGCAAAAAGCCGCAGCTAATTTTTTTATATGTTTTAGATGAGTAACTAACCTATAATTTAACATTAAATTCAAAGCATCGGTAAACAACTCTAAATGTTAAAAGATTCGACGAAGTTGAAGAAAAAAAAATATTTCTCCGTTTTTTCTTTAAATTGGTTTTTAAATTTATATTCGTATTAAAAACAATCAATTGTATGTATTTCTAACCTCTGTGTGAATGTGCTTTTCAAAAATATATAATACCTTATACCTTTCATTTCAAGTTTTAAAACTATTTCACGTTGAAAAACGTAAATGAAGAACTTAATATTTCCCAGCTGCCTAAACGTTTAACTTTGCTACATGAAAAAAAATACTTTTACGAAATAAAATATGAATTACGCTGCAGAATATTAAACTTCGACTTTTGAACTATTAAATTATATTCATATATTACCCAATTTCAATCAGTAATAAAAATCAATTTTGATATGCGTTTGTTCTACCATATTCCACCGTGCGTCGTCGGAATGTTTTTTTTATTTACTTTGTCGAGCTACCCTCGAAAGACTTTTATTGAGCGTTAGGATATTTCATTGGAAGAAATTTAAAATTTATTGTCCATGTATGAATTTATTAACTAATTTAATTAATGAAGTATTTTATTTAATTCTTTTTTATAATTTTGAGTTTCTTTATTTAACCCTAACTACCGTAAACTACCACCGGTTTCAAAATTGGAAGACCTTTCTGAGAAGGACCGACGAAACAAACTCAGAGAAGCTTTCTATCTCCTTCTTATGTTAAATCATGCAAACAAAAATAACTAATAGTATCTGTTGGTCTTGCAGTGTGTGCTCGGGGTTGGGATTTTATCTGTTGAATAATGGGTTCCTAAACTGGTGGTATAATATACCAACCATCGTCCCTATTGAAACTTGAGGTGATAATTTACATAGAGATGGCCTAAGTATACTTATTTTATGCTATTTATTAGCAAGCACAAAAACCGCCATGAATAACTGAAAAATGATGTAACTATTAGCCAAATAGCTTGGTTACAGATTGCTTTGTTAACTGCGCTATAGAGATTGTTTTGTGAATTTACAGGATAAATGAAAATTTTATAAACTTACCTTATACCTTATATACAGGGCGTCCCACGGGCATGCCACACGAAGGGAAAGTATATTAAATATTGAAGAAAGGATATTTTACTTATATATAATTCTTATGATTAACCCTTTTGACGGTTATCATAAAATACGTCATGTTTTTTTTCACATTTCACGAGTTTGATTCCCGGTTGTGTCAGGCGATTTAAAAAAAACTGTGAATGCAGTTCTACTTATTATAAAAATATAACGATATCTTATTTCAGTAAAATATCCTATCTTCAATATTTAATATACTTTCCTTCCGTGTGGCATGCCCGTGGGACGCCCTGTATATAAGGTATAAGGTAAGTTTATATAATTTTCAGTTGAAAATAAATTGGGAACCAGGGTATTATGCCAGAAAAGTACTTTTGCAACTAAGATAATAATAAACAGCTATAATTCATAAGAAAATTATGTTGCAGATAACAAAATAGTTCGGTTACATATACCACAGTATCCTTCTAAGATTGGGCTATACTGAAGCAATCATTTTGTAACCAATTACTGAACAAGTGTAAGAATAATCATAGTTATTAATAACAAAAAAGTTTTGTAAATTTTACATAACTGTTTTGTTATAACAACAAAATTATTTTAGCAAAACCGAGTTTGTCTCGAAATCTCGAGAAATATACCTGTAAGGACGACTCAAATAGTCCAGTCAACAAGTTGAAAAACGTGAAAAATAGAGATAAAGCTCCTAAAAATATGAGAAATAGCTCATTGGATTCGGAATGACCTCTAGAAAAGGAGTTTTGAGGATTTTACTGCACGTAAAAAATTGCAGTTGTTATTATTAACAAAATAATACAAAAAAAGAGGTATTTAGTTTTTTGTTAATAACTCATAAACTATTGATATTTACGATATTTGGAAAAAAGCTCCCTAAAGAGGAGGAAATTTCGCGAAAAAAAAGTCCCAGCTCCCGGAACTGTATCCTATTATTAATAATTTTAATTTAACGCTGTAAATAGGGCTCCGCGCAGCCATTACGGCATGGGCACACTGCCGCTAAACACAATCAAAATACTCTAAAAAAAATAAAAAAAAGTATTCTGATATTTAGTGCTGTTTTTGTTATTTTTTTTTTGCTCTAGAAAAAAAATATAATGGTAGTTACAATCTGTTTATAACAAATTGTTAAGTTAACAAACAATGAAATTATTGATTTTTTAATTTACCTATGGAGAAATGCCAATTATTTTTAAAGATAAAATCATTCCTTAACTAATTATTTGAACAATTGAAGTATAAAACGATTATAAACATATTTTTTAAAATCATTCTTTTGCAAAGACAATAGAATGGTAAAAAAAATGTTTTAATGTTAAACTTGTCTATTTGTTTAAAAACACTTTTTTTTCCTATGTTACTTAATGCCATTGTTGGATACAAAAACAGCAATAATATAACATATGTTTAAAAAAATGTTTTTAGTAACATTTCTTAGACTTTTCATTTTTGTTAACTTTAAAAAATTATTATAAACAAAATAATTAACTTAAATAAACTTTTATCACGTGATCTTGTTAGGTATATATATAAGAAGAGCTCCACAGAGACAAAAATTTATAGGTTTATTATATAAACTTTTATGTCGTCATTTATGAAAACGGAGATTAGAATAAAATTAGCTAATTAACAATTGCATAACTTATAATTTTTATTATTTTAAAGCATGTAACTGTTTAAATCTAAAGAAAATATAACTTTATATTCTATTCTTCTAACTATTTCCTTTAGGAATGCATAACTTTTTGAAAAAATATTATTTTTATTGTCCGACGGATATATATTCTTTCCAGTATCTAGATGATACCATAATTTACTCAAAATTTTAAATTAATGTTTGTTACTAAAAAAATAAAATTATGTGGTACGCTGTCTTTAGCGGCAGTGCACCCATGCTGTAATGACTGCGTGGAGCCCTATTTTCAGCGTTAAATTAATATTATTAATAATAGAGGTAGAGTTCCGGGAGCTGGAACTTTTTTTCGGAAATTTCCTCCTCTTTAAGGCCCTTTTTTCCTTTATGTATTAAATATTAATAGTTTATGAGTTATTAACAAAAAAGTAAATACCTCTTTTTTATCTTATTAAGTTAATAACAATTGCAATTTTTTACGTGCAGTAAAATCCTCAAAACTCCTTTTCTAGAGGTCATTCCGAATCCAATGAGCTATTGCTCATATTTTTAGGAGCTTTATCTCTATTTTTCACGTTTTTCAACTTGTTGACTGGACTAAAAAGAGCTTTTTATCATTCGATTTGAAAGTTTATTTTCGTTCGGTCATGAAGAACGGCTCGACCAGTTTGGCTGATTGTATTTTGTTGAATTCGTAATTACGAGATCAAGTTTAGAGGTTTTAATGAAAAGACTTTTCGAAATCAATATGGTGTTTTGTAAAATCTGCACTTGAACAGTAAATTACATAACTTTCTAGGGTCGCTAGTTACTATATATAGAATTTTCTTTGCAACTTCCAGCCTGCCATAAACTAGTTCACATTTTAGTTTTTAAGTTTTTACACATACCAATCATTTAATAAAACAAGATTTGTACGGGTAAAACGCGATTAATTTATTTTTGTATTAAACTGGTCGTTTCGGACTCTTTATGTATACGTGATCGCAAGACAAAACTTTTAAATTTTTAACTAAACGACTAAACTGAAACTTCCTGCCCGTACTGGTTCATTATTTGTTTCTTATGTTTTAGGCTCTGCAATTATTTAATAAAAAAACCCCCTGTTTAGTCCGTCAGTTAGATTATCAACAAAAATGTTCACTTATTTCTTTTTTAGTCAATAATTAAAAAAATTACAAAGATAAAGCACGTCAAAGTTTGGAAGTTCTCGGGGCTCGTGACGTCACTTCTAAGTAAAAATTTTACCCAGAGCTAACAACAGGCGACATTTCAAATCCATATATCGCTGTCATGTTATGATTATATTATATGGAACAAGAAAAATACGTGTCCAATAATTATTAATAAATCTACCTGATAGGCGATAAAAAAAAGTCAGTTATCGTCATATCATCTACTGTCCCTAATGACAATCAGATAGACGTCTAGCAGATCACAAGTAGCCATGATTACAGACTTATACCAAGGTTGGTAACTCCCCGCCCTGCCCTATTTAAATAAAATAACAAATCCTAAATGATAGAACGAAAGAACCCCTCGAACTCAACTCAAAAAACTTAGTTATATAAATAAGAAATTCGTAAGCTGCTCTCAGGAAAGAGAGTTCGCAAATAAGCATCCCTCATTGTATAATGAATAACAACTTTCTCACACTTGGCTCTAATTTTAGACATAAATTTAAACATGGTCATTACTCGGCAAATTGTCGCAATATTAATTGAGCAGTCGGTACTACATATTTGGCAATTGTCAAAATTTCGAATCAATGAAATATTTATATTTTTTTTTATTACTTTTCTTCAGAAATCAATTTAAAAGGTAACTCTTAAGTTAAAGATGTTCTATACATATTTTTTGTAAAACTAATATTTTTCGAGTGATTCGCTATTTAAGTCACAGTTTTTCAACAGAAAGTCTTAAGTTTTTGATGGGGTTTTTAACGATAAACTCGAAAGAAATCCATTTTATCAAGAAATTGTAGAGAGCAAAATTGTAGCTTACAAAAAAACCCAAGAAATTCGAAAGATTCTGTGACAAATAGCGGGAAAACTTTAATTTTTTTGAGGTAAACTTATTCAATCCTTTTTAAAGTACATAAAAATATGTAACTTTTCTTTTTCCACCAAAAAAACAGTGAACACAACGCACTATTAGTTAAATTTGATCGTTGCCCTTATGTGATTCTCTTTATATTTGTATTATCAATACATCTTAGAAGTTTGACCAATTTAAAGTTCGTCTGCTGCCTGACCAGCGTGGAATTTTTTCTAGTTTTCTATTTCTTTAGATTTAAACATCAAGCAATTAAATGCTTAAAAAATAAAAATTATAACAATTTAAAATTGTTAAAAAGAAATGGAGCTCAGTGAAAGACAATTTTCCGAAATTTCGTAAAAAACACACAACAAAACATAAATAAAGTAAGTAATATTCGCGATCTCGGGGTGGTGATTGACAGTAAATTGCATTTTGACGAACATATCAACTACATCATAAACAAAGCCTATCGTATGTATGGTTTTGTCATGAGATCGTCCACGGAATTAAAGCGTTCTTCTACTTTTCTTACTCTCTACATGGCCTTAATTCGCTCTCAACTTGAATTCGCTGTTCCAATTTGGTGTCCGCTTTACGATACATATGTGGACACACTTGAAAAGGTTCAAAAGAAGTTTTTACGTAGGATACATTTCAAGTTACATCATTGTAGAATTTCTTATGCAGAATTGTTGACTCATTACGGACTTTTGAGCTTGGAGTCCAGACGTTACCTACTCATGGCCATGATGTTACATGGCATTTGTAATAGCGGGTTCGATTGTAATAACCTTACAAATTATTTGTGTTATATTGTACCTAGATCGGTATTCCGCAGAGGGGTACGCGCGCCACGGCTGTTTTATACTCGGACCTGTAGAACGAATGCGGGGGTGCGTGCGCCCCTTCGTCGGCTGCTAGATAATTATAACACAAACTTTGCAGAATCAGACATACTATTTGGGTTCTCAAAACTAAAGTTTAAAAAAACGTCAATAGAAATATTATCCAATAGAACGATTTGATGGAATTTGGTATCATACTTGTTTCTAAAATATATTAAAAAATAAAAAAATCTGAAATTTATAAATATAATAAAAAAAACGCGGTGATTATTCTGTAGTGAGAAGATAATAAACTTCTCCTTTCATCATTAATTTGTGGACATTGGTGTGGGTTGTACACTTACCAAATTAATATCTACATTATAATTTTATGTAATATTTAGTGTATAACTGTTCTATGTTCCCAATTATTACAAAAAAGAAGACCTTTTCTTCAAAATAACTCCAAACATACTGGAGATACGAAAAAAATGCTAGAGTAGCAAATTGTAGCTCTTTTAATTACAAAGATTTCACTATGCGTTACAAAGACTTCACTATGCGTGGATTTTCTAGAAAATAAATATTTGGTGAGACATAGCATTTTAAAGCCACTATTTCATCTAATTCGAGCCCAGGGTAGTTTTGACTCTTAAAACAATTAACAGCGCCTATCGGCATGATATAGATTTAATAGAAGACGGTAAAATGAGCCTAATTTTAAATTCTTATGCAAATCGATGCTGGACGAAATAATTGCGAGTTTTGCATTTTTTTTACCTTTATTTCCGGGACTATAAGTATATTATCTGCGCGTGAATCGTATAGATTTTGAACACAAATTTACATTACCTATTTAAGAAACGGAAAAGCATTTTATTTCTAAAAATGTATGAATGTATTGTTATAGTGGATATGATTAAGGTTCTCTGTGCTTTTATTTAGCTTTTTTATATAACTTACGGCTAATTTTACAATTCTTAATTGAAAAATATAACATCCGCGTTATATAAATGACACCAATGACACCCTTATTCATTGATATTTCATTTGAAGATAATTGTTATAGGACAATTACAGTAAAAGTTTACCCGTAGTAAAATAACAAGATATTTTCTTGTTATTTTAACAGGAGAAGTGAGAATTACTTATCATTTTCACTTCTTCTGTTAACTTTGGTTGATGCAATGTATGGAATAAATTGCGATTCTGTTACCTCTGATAGTTTTACATATTATATTCCACAAGAAATATGAGAAAGTTGAATATATAAGACCTATAACGATTTATACGAAAATCTGATGTTTTTGATCCACTTGCAAAAATCTTGCTAATCTCAATTTAATTAAAAATATATTTAGCCCATAAAATGACGTCAAATTGACGATTGACATTTTTCTATGGGTTAGTTTAAGTTGAATCGAGATTTAGAAAACTTGCTGCAAGTGGTCATTAGAAGTATATTTTCCAGTGTAGTATATTCAAAACTATAAAATCAATGTTTCTCATTTGTAACTGTTAATCCTATCTTATTAAAGGCATAGAAACTTTTATGAGACAGGATTAACAAGTACATTTTAATAACATGTGAAAGAGTGCAAACACAAAAGTTGTAGATCTTTTAATTATCTACAGTTTTTCCATTGAATTTTTTTCGAAAGGAGTTGTAGTCTTCCCGAAACTCATTTTCCTCCCTTAAGACAGATTTTTCGATGTAAAATAAGGTTTCTTGCTACCGTGGCCCTCGCGGACCGCGTCGAAATTCTTCTAGCCATGCTTAAGCTGCAAGGCAGCGCCATCCCTTCGCATTATAGGTAACCCACAATGTCAAATGAATACTTTTACAAGTATTAAACATTTGAAAGAAGCAATAGCAATTATAGTTATAATTTTTATTATTTTAAAGCATGTAACTGCCCGATGTTGAAATCTAAAGAAAATATAACTAGAAAAAATTCCACGCGGACCAGGCAGCAGACGGGACTCGAACCCGCACCCTTCGCAATCCGGGCGAACGCACTGACCAATTATGCTAATTATGCTTTAAAGTTTAAAATAATAAAAATTATAATTGCTATTGCTTCTTTCAAATGTTTAATACTTGTAAAAGTATTCATTTGGCATTGTGGGTTACCTATAATACGAAGGGATGGCGCTGCCTTGCAGCTTAAGAATGGCTAGAAGAATTTGGACGCGGTCCATGAGGGCTGCGGTAGCATAATTAGTCAGTGCATTCGCCGGGATTGCGAAGGGTGCGGGTTCGAGTCCCGTCTGCTACCTGGTCCGCGTGGAATTTTTTCATGTTATATTTTCTTTAGATTTCAACATCGGGCAGTTACATGCTTTAAAATAATAAAAATTATAACTATAAGGTTTCTTTTTCGATATAATATCAGTAAGGGAAAAAAATAAATATTTTGAATCGAAAAAAATAGAGCATGTTTGGGACATAAAAAGGAAAGTTTTCACCAAATTTTGTGGAAAAAAACTTTTTGGTAGAAAACCAAATACTTGTTTTTTTTTTATTTACGCAGCTATTTTAGGTTATATGAAAAAGTTGTAGTTGTGTATTTTGCTGTTGTTTTATATATAATTTTTTTTTCCGAAAATTGAATCCCATAGGAATTCAACATTTTCAGGATAAAAAGTATTCTATGTCTCAATCCAGGTCATAAACTGTATGCGTACCAAATTTCATCCAAATCCGTCTAGTAGTTTAAGCGTAATTGAGTAACAAACATACAAACTTTCCCATTTACAATGTTAGTAGGATTGTAGTTTATACTGGATATTAAAAAAGTATTGTGAAGTGACACCAGCACACGGTTAGCCTGCTTGCAAAACCAGCGGTTACCAAACCTGATGGCATCATTTGCAATGTTATTATCTCTGTGACACTAATTGACAAATGTTAATTAAACTGGGTCTCAACTTTGTAACCGGTATGAAGCTTTAAGTTATTCATTAAGCTCTAAAAGGAGTCCAGAAAGCTAAATAATATCAGTCATAGCTGATTTTACGCTCGAATTGCAGCTCCCTTCTGTGGAAGTTACATCTTACAGAAGATTACACAGTCAAAAATAGTTGACATCGAAGGCAGGAAAATATCGATATCCGATATATGGACCATATAAACGCGATATTTTCAGTGTCCTTTGTAGCCGTAGCATTAGTGTTTGCCAAAAAAGCTGTAAAGCTTTATAATAAATTGGCAAAACAGAGGCAATGCATACCCACCTTTACAGAACACAGCTCAAAATAATTACTTTCAAACAAAACAAATTACCGTATTTTGCGTTTCTCAGCCAGTTTATTTTGTAGTGTTCGTTTCGAAATTATGAACTATTTTTATACATTTTAGGACTTTAGGCTCTTGCAAGTTTGAAACGTTAGTTTCAGTGTCACAGAGTTTGCATTCAATTAGATTTCGATATTAATAGCACTCAGAATAAATATATTAAATATGTATAAATTTTGTCTTAAATATCAATCAATATTCGGGTTCGATATTATCGATTTTTCGAAATATCGTTGCAACCCTAAAAATATTGTTACCTTTTCGTTCTGTTGTGTTTCTGTCGGTGAGTAAGGTTCCAAAGGGTTGAAGGAACCCCTCGACCTCACTAACTTGTGACATAACGTGACTTGACGTCACACATTTTCGTGCGTGCAGCCGGTGTTCATCGATTTAAAACACGTTACCACGTCAAAAAACGATAAGTGCGAGTTCAACTCGCGTGGAAAGGACAGAAATCAAAAACAGGCATATTATAAAATATACTTCTTATAGGTTTTCCTGTAATCCAAAGCAAAAAGTTACATCCCATTTTTTTTTAATTTTTAGACGCAGTACTTAGTTTCGGAGAAAAGGGGGACTGGTCAATTTTCATAAATTTTCTTAAATAACTTTTGTACTTCTCATTTATTATTTAAAAATAATGTGTTTTAAACCTACACATGGATTCCTTTTATTAGATTATAGTACGGTACAGTTAGCTTCAATTTTAATTTGTAATTACTTAATCCACCCCGCAAAAGTAAGGAATAATATATATTCGGAAATTATTTATTTACTTATTCGTCCGTTGGGTCACATGCATACCTCTATTTACTAAATTCCTACACAATCGTTCCAGTAGATTCCGTACAAATCGGCTATGACAGACAGACAGACAAACGAGTGAACCTACAAATAAGGGTTACGTTTTTGCCGATAGAAGTACGAACTAACAAATAATTTATTTATAGTTTCATAATCTTGCCTACTTACTTGTACTCCAAGACCCCCTCCTCCTCTACGTAGAACTGTAATTTCATTCAAATCTTCTATTAGCAAATACATCATTACCATTAAGCTACAACATCCTAGTATAATAATTATAGTTAATATTTTCTTTTGTTCTACCTAAATCTTTATTTGGATTTATGATAAGAACACGTTTTATAACAACATACAAGCAAATACGCAAAGATATGGATATAAAATCAAAACAACAAAAATTTTTGCTCTCCGCACCAATAATACCTATTTTACATAATGCGACACACATCGTTACCCTATAGGACTCCTTCACTGGATCCAAAGACTGCCAGACCTTACTATTTTTTTCTCATGGACAAAATATGGATAATTGAGCAGTATTAGTGTATAAAATTAACCTATGTATACATCTTTGCTAACTTATGCTGTAGGCCAATTTTAAATTCAACAGGGGCACACGCACGTAAATATTTTACTCACTTTACTTATAGTCTGAAGTCTTATTCCTATGAATGTTGTAGAGAATATTGTAAATAATTTGACATTAATAATACACATTCTGTCAGCAGTTTTTATTGCCAGACACTTAATGTCGAAAGCAAAAAACAAAACCTTACTTATTTTCTGCAATAGTTTTGATAATTATATAATAAAAGAATATTTAATTATTTTGAACGGCTTCCTTTACATTATTTATAAGATAACTTTAATGAAGCTGTATTAAAAAGGCACTCAACTACCATGAGCGCGCTCTTTCTCACAGTGGCACTTTAAACACGCTTAGGATAGATTTGGTCCCTAATATAATAAAAGCACCCTATATATCGTAGATACATATGAGGTCTCAGACTGTAAGTTTTTTGCTTCCGATATTTAAAGTGTCTGGCATTAAATACTGTTGACTAAATGTGTCTGGTAGTATTAATTACAAATTGTTTTCATATTCTCATCGTACACAGAAATCAGTCCTCATCATCTCATCTCACACTGTAACTAAAGTGAGTAAAAATTTTACGTGCCTGTGCCACTAACCTAAAAATTACCCACAGCACAAGTTAGCAAGTATGTATACCTCCATTGTACACACTAATACTCATCAAGTATCCATATTTTCTCTATGAGAAAATAAGTAAGGGCCAGCTGTCTTGGGATCTTATGTCACTATATTTTATAAGTATATTACATTAACAATACTGTGTATTTCAAAATTAATTAATGAAATAAGGATCAAAGTCGATGCATTTTGGTATGGTACCTAACATTTTAAATGTAGAGCGGTTACATAGAGTACCTAGTGTAAATGACGTAAAACAATTTTAGACATCTTTGTTTCAAATGCTCGACCTTATTATTCTCGTATTCAAATTAATAGGGCCAAACTAAAAAAATCCTTTTGTTTGTAACTCAAATCATTTTAAAAGTAAGTATTTCAGCATCAAGAATGCTTTCTTTGTTATCTCAGCGTCGAAATATATGGTACCTACCTACTACTTACATTCAACCCCCGATGTTTGAGGCGTAAGCGCAACCATCTATCGATCAAGTTAGACGATCTTAAGATTTCCATTCCCGTAATCAATCTTTTTGCATTCGAACATGAGTTATTTTCACATTGCAAATGTCTTATCATCAGTGGGGGGTGACGTCACAGCAGTCAACAAAGGCACGGGCAGCGAGGCGCTTGCTATTGCGACGTTGCCGCCTGGCTGCAGGAATGCGGCCGCGCAGCGTTGCCAAGTCTCCTCTTGATATGTCAGGCGATAAACGCGAGTGCATTGGGCGGCCCGGGCACCCGAGTCCGCCATTTTGTTTTATTTGCTCCGTCAAGCTCATATTCCATTTTATAAGTTTTCACAGCAGTGTAGCACTTTTCCAGCTGAAAGTTAGTAAAAATTGATACATTCATGGTTTATCTATCATGAAATTGTGTCTATTGCGATTAGTGTGCATACAAATGCATTTTGTATTGTTCTATTTTTAGAGCACATATGAAAGGTAAAGGTAGCGTGAACAGTTTGGTTGGTCGAGTCACGTTCCGCTTTGCACGTGCAAAAAGTAATGCGCAGCTGCATACGCTTTGTTACGCCATAACTTTACGGAAAAGTATGTACGTAACTCTTGTGAAGAAATAAAACTAAAATCCCCAAAAGTTTACATCATTTTTAATAAAATATTTTTTGAACAGGAAGGAAACATCTTGACTTTTAAAACAAAAAGGTGTTTCATGTATTTAACGTTTAAATAAAGTTGTTCTACACTGCCATATAAGTAGGAAGTACCTGTCTTGATGTTTTACGGTTGACTATGTTAGAAACATTTTGAAAAGTTATAAGTATATTTATTAAGTACCTATCTACTTTGATATTTCTTATCGAAACTATAATTACTTCAATATTATAAATTCGAAACAGATAGTAACTACCAACCTACGCGTTCTCTTTGTCCACTGTATCTACGCAGTTTGAATTGAATAGGATAATGGGGATGATAATTATGTAAGTAGGTACTTAACTTTTTTTTCTTCATCCATCAAGTAGATAGATTAGAATTGCAAAAAGTATTGGACACGTATTTTTCTTTATTCTAATTACAGAGATTTATTATCAGGGCACCCCTATTGAACTGATTGACCTTTATAAGGTTTATGCGAAGATAATTCATGAGAGTAGAGTATTTGAGACAAAGTTTTTACAAAATATTTTTTTTGCTTCAATTACCTTGACATAGATTGATGATAATATAATGACATAATATTGCACTTATCAGTCGTCCGAATGAGAAGAATAACTTAGTTTTTAGGGTACCATTCCTTAAAAGGAAAAAGCCGGAACCCTTATAAGATTACTTTGTTGTTCGTCTGTCTGTCTGTCTGTCTGAAAAGACTCTTTATCTCGGTAACGCGTGGAGGTATTGAGTTGAAACTCAAACCATATACTCAGCTCTATGTGCCTTTGAAATTGTAAAAAAATCAAACTTCTAAGTTAATCTAAAAAATATACGTCCGTGTCCGTAACATATGTTGCTACCCACAAACTACGGAACCCTCGGTGGGCGATTCGAACTCGCACTGGTCGTTTTTTTATATTATTTGTTTTATTTAAGGAGCATTTACTTGAATATTTTGCTGCGATACAAGATTTTTTTACAGAAGATAACTTAGTTTTTAGATAAGGTTAATTTTCAAGGATCGTCGATACATGATCATGTAGTAGTTACTATTAAATTAAAACATAAAATTGTAATATAGTGAAAGATATATAAGTCAGATGGTGCGTTAAGAATTTGGTGTGGAACTTAATATAATATCTATGTATACCCCAACAAATTCGCAGTTTTAGATAGTTAGAAATGTAATATAATAATAATAGTATAATAAATAATAATAATCTTATGAGCCACGTTAACACGGCTTCTTTAAAATTATGCTTACACATAGGGTAAATATTTAAGACTTTATTAATCTTATTGTACAAATATGGACCTAGGAAAGAGTAGAATTTATGAGAGTGTGCTTTTTTAAATAGCTTGATCTGGCAGACATTGTCCTTTCTGCGTCTGTATTTTAATTCATCAGGTTTAAATTCAAGTTCAGAGTGTTGTTGAAGAAGGATACTTAATATAAATATTTGCCTTACAGATAGGACTTCCCATTCTTCACAGAGGTTTTTTTGTGGGGAATTGAAAAGGTAGTCCATCCTCAGTTTTCAAAATTGCCCTTTGTGCTCTCTCTACCTCAATCATATACGTTTTGGACGATTCACCCCACGATGTAATGCAGTATCCTAATAAAGACTGGTACAAAGCATAATATACCATCTTGATGGTGCTTTTGTCCGCAATGCGGCGTAAGGTCCTAAAAACGTATATAAGTTTCCGTAGTCGAGCAGCAAGTGTTTCTAAATGAGGCTTAAAAGTTAAATTTTCATCAATAATGACGCCAAGATATTTAATAGATTCAGTTCTTGCCAAAGAAGGACAATCACACTGAATATATTTACTTTTGGAGCAAGAAGGGTTATGGGCTATAATGCGGAGGCATGGTGGGGGAAGGAGGTTTTTCCTATAAGCAAAGGCTAAATATTTAGTTTTGCTAACATTCAGAGAAAGCAAGTTGCTTTGCATCCATGAAACCACCATTTCGAAACCTCTCTGAGCGTTATAAAAGGCATGTTCCCAATCTTTACCATGGAAGAATAGTGACTTAAGCAAGCTAATATTTATTTATAACTAGTGGCCCGCCCTCGCTTCGCTTCGGTATAGAGCTGTAGTATACACTAAAATGACTCTTCATATAATTATAAAAAAATAACTGAAAATGGTATATTTGCCTTTTCTATAGTTCTATTGACATCACGTCGCTCAATTGTTTTTCCTTCCCGGAACCTCTCCACTAACATTTGAAATTAAGGTAAGGTGTTAAAGTTCAAATTGACTTAAGTATTATTACGAATCGTTTGTATGGGAGTATAGATAAGTGTTGTTTTTGGACATTTTCAGGCATTTTTTTTTTAATTTTTCTCTGCGTAAGAACTATCCTCGTACTCTCGTACTTCAAGGAATATTCTTAAAAAAAGAATTATCGAAATCGGTTCAGCTGTTCTCGAGATTTGCGCATAGCAACACATTCAGCTATTCATTTTTATATTATAGATGATAAGGTAAATCTAAACTTAAAATAAAAGCAAAAAATATGATTTGGCGCTCCTGCGTTTTTAGAGCTGAACACTGCGTTAATCATTCATGACCTTCCTTCAGTTAAGACGTATTAAAGTTAAGGACACGCTTATTCTTAAAGGTCGGCAACGCTTTTGTGACTCTAATGCTCTTAATAATTTCCAACAGCGATGGTTATCCAACTGGTTCTCTACCTAACACTGGGTGACTATTAGTAGGTACAATGAGGTTATAGAAATAAATTAGAATGCTTATATTTAGTGTATGAAACAATATAACACTCCATTAACTATGATTGTGGAAAAACGCTCTCAGTATCTTTAATGAAAGCAATAAAAATGGTGCGCAATATCAGAATTCTTGAGCCTATTGACCCAAAGAAAAAGATTATTCATACTAAATTTCAACCCCTTTTCCACCCTTTTAGGGTTAGATTTTGAAAAAACCCTGAAACACGTCCTTCTTTATTTCTTATCTTTAGTAAAAATGACAAGTTTCGAGTTAATCGAAATGCGACTTGAAATTCATCCATATAAAAACTAAGATGCCCTCCGAATCCTCTTTTAGGGGGTAATTTAGGAAAACTAAACCCGACAATCTTTATAATTTATTTATAAAGTATTAGTTCAAACTAAAATTTCTGTTGAATAAATAAATAAATAAAAAACGTGCCAAGTTCCTAATCTATTAACTCAAGGAATAAGATTATTGATACTAACATTCATCCACTATTTTAAATCCTTCGGGGGTGAATTTTGAAAAATCCTTTCTAAATGCTCCCCTAGACCTCATAAGGAACCTACGTGCCAAATTAAGAGTCACTAGACTCAGCAGTTTGAGCTGTGCGTTGATATGTCAGTCACTCTTTCTCGTTTCTTCTTTTTTAATTAAGATAAGTGAAGTCTGGTCGTGAAGAGCTAATGCTGCATAAATCCAACCATAAAACCTTGCCGGCATTAACCTAATCTTATACTGCGGAGTTGAGGTTGAGGAGCTCGAGGTCGCAGGTGGTTAGCGCATTCAGTCTGCGGTAGTGAAAGTTAAGCAACTTTCGCAAAGATCGATCATTGGATAGTTACAAAAAAATTTACGGCCTTCTGCTCCTCCCGTACTTCGGAAGACACGTTGAGCAGTATTAGTCCCGGCTGCATCTGCAGTCGTTAGCTCCCACCAATCCGCACTAGGCCCGCGTAATAGGTCAAGGCCCAGTCTCGCTATTCCATCCACAGGGAAGGTTTGTGCCCCTGCAGTGGGGACATTAAGAGGGGAGGCGGGCAAATTTTTCGATACAAACGTTCTGAACTGATTCTTCCTTGATTTTTGTCACTAAAGAAATGATTTTCATACATAAAATATAATTTTATTCATTCTATTATCCCATATCTTCCTTTTTTCGAGAAACTCGTGTGTCAAAGAAATTAGAAGCACTCAAAATTGCCAAAAATAAACAAATTTTATTCACCACTAAAGACGTCTAGTGTGAGGATTTAATAATCATTTGCAAAAAAATCAAAACAAAGAGGCCTAGTATAATTACTTATTATTCTATGGGTAAAATTTCTTTTGAATCTATTATGCGAGGAAGAAATCGTCGAGAGCAAAACCTCGAATTTTGCAATTTTTATAGGTAATTTTCAGCGTAAGCTACTGTTGTCCCTATCGCACGGTAATGCCAATGCGCGACAGCAATAGTTTTTTTAAATACCTATATCTCAAATGTCTCTCAGCTCGCGTCCGCTCTCAATAGTCAGTTGGTCATCATACCCTCTGGAGTTCTGGAACAGAACACCTTCAACACGTATTATTACTGTGGTCTCCTGTAAGGTGGAGGTTACTTCCCCAAACATATTATCATAAAATATTATCACCTCATGTTATTTACCATGCATACAAAAATAGGTTGGGGAGAAATTAGTTTCACATTATAGTATATATGAACGTGTAATAAAATCTCTTTGCCTATACCATTTGTATATAGCTGCTTTTGGTATCATTAAAGAGTTCAAATTTTAAAGAATATAGGTAATTCCAAATTCAAATAAGAAAAATGTGTGATTTTCATTTGTTTTTCTTAAAGGAAAGGTGTGAATCAAATGAACAAACTAGATACATTTTTAAATTTCACTACGAAGAAGGGTAAAATGCAACGCAAGCCGCGATAAAATTTGTGATGTTTATGGACCTAGTGCAGTGTCTGTGAGAATAGCACAAATATGGTTTAAGCGTTTTTAATCCGGAAATTTTGATGTCAAAGATGCACGTCGCTCTGGTCGCCCTGTTACGGATAAAATGGGTGCCATTTTAGAAAAAGTAGAGCAAGATCGACATACCACAAATCAGTTTTGGCGCATTTGAAAAACTGGGTACACAAAAAAGCGCGATATTTGACTGCCCCACGAGCTCACTGAAAGAAACCTAATGAACCGTGTACTCATTTGTGATTCTTTATTATGTCGTAATGAAACCGAACCATTTTTGAGGAAGCGAATAACTAGCGATGAAAAGTGGATAACGTACGAAAAAGGTCGTGGTCAAAGGCCGGCTTCACAGACTCTGGCGAAACCCGGGTTAGCTAGCAACAAGGTGATGCTGTATGTATGGTGGGATTGGAAGGGCATTATTCATTATGAGCTGTAACCGCCAGGCAGGACCATCGATTCTGAACTCTACTGAGAACAACTGATGAGATTAAAGCAAGAAGTTGAGAGAAAGCGGTCTGAATAAATCAACGGAAGGGCCGTAATTCATCAACACATCTTCAGCTACATAAAAAAAATTAAGAGCGTTTGACTGGGAAGTGTTAATACATCCGCCGTATAGTCCTGACACTGACCTTCAGATTTCCACCTGTTGCGCTCTCTTTAGAATTCTTTAGGCAGTGTCAATTTAACATAACGAGAGGACTGCCAAAACCACTGTTGTTTGATAAGAAGCCCCAAAATTTCTATAGCAATGGGTTCATGTCTATACCTACAAGATGGCAAAAAGTTATCGAACAAAATGTCACTTACATACTTTAGTTAAATGTCAGTAAACTTTTGTAAAAAATGTTTTAAATTTTCATATAAAATGCGAAGAAACTTTTTCCCTAACCTAATATACACAGTCAGGTCAAAAGTATTGTCACACAGTAAAAATTTTTCTTTTAAAATGCTGGCCACAAAAAAGTTTATTTAATTCGAATTTCGAATTGTTCATGAAAATAAAAATGTATTCTTTTTAGAATTTTACTCATTTTTAAATATGGAGTGGACGCTTAAAGAAGACCGTGTTGCAGTTATTGCGTTGCATCGTTGCGGTTACGCGCCAATTCAATATATCGGGAAATTCTTTTTTCGGAGGAAAAAAAATTTACCGTAGAAGAGAGCTACAACAAACGAAATGATAAGATATACGCACACAGTAGTGAAGAAGCGAGCAACCGTATTCCGCGTGTCCAACGAGGTCATTTTCAATCCTCGCTCATGGTATGGTTGGGAGTTTCTTATTGGGGCTTAACAGAGGTACATTTTTGTGAGAAAGGTGTAAAAACGAATGCAGTTGTGTATCAAAATACAGTCCTGATGAACCTTGTTTAACCTGTTTCTCATACCATGTTCAATAACAGGCACTGGGTATTCCAACAAGATTCGGCGCCAGCTCATAGAGCGAAGAGCACACAAGACTGGCTGGCGGCGCGTGAAATCGACTTCATCCGGCACGAAGACTGGCCCTCCTCCAGTCCAGATTCGAGTCCGTTAGATTTCAAGATATGGCAACACTTGGAGGAAAAGGCGGGCTCAAAGCCTCATCCCAATTTGGAGTCACTCAAGACATCCTTGATTAAGGCAGCCGCCAATATTGCCATGGACCTCGTTCGTGCTGCGATAGACGACTGGCCGCGCAGATTGGAGGCCTGTATTCAAAATCACGGAGGTCATTTTGAATAAACTTTATTGTCATAAGAATCTATGTTTTGTTAAGTTCATTTTGGTATTTAATGGTTACATAATGAATAAACTTGTTTCAATTATTTTATATTAAACATGTGACAGAATTTATGACCTGATGCGTGTCAAGCCAAGTTGAAGCTAAAAGAACTGACAAGCAACACCGTGTGTAATATTACATGAACCATTTGGAGCTATTAACCCCCTCATAATTCAAAAAACATTTCTCATAAAGAAGTCAAATTTGGCTCATAAATTGAGCCTTGCGGGTGCTCCAAATTTCATAAATATCTCAAGATATTAACGTCCAAAAATCGACATTTTGATTACTGACTAACCTATCTATAAGTAGGATCTATAGATCAAAACTATAACCCAGTTCTAGAAGGCCTAGAAAGTTCGAATTCGGCACCCAGATATATAATTGAATGAATACAAAGAAATAAATTTATTGGGTGACTCATTTCTTTGTCGCACTATCCGTAAATGGAATGCTCTGCCCGCTCACGTGTTCCCTCCCTCTTACAACTTGGGATCCTTTAAAAGAGGCGTGAAGAATCAACATGCAGGCCGGCAGGGTGAGGATGGCTAGTGTGGCAGGTAGAACTGCTATATCAGCTATCTTCGCGTCTGGACTTCACCTTCACTTAACATCAGGTGGGGTGGAGTCATTTGTCGGATCTGTCTATAAAAAAAAGAACTTGGCTACTCATTCCACATTTATGTTTTTGAGGGGATTATTATGTGTCTGAAATTCTAGAGACTTAAAGTTCAGTGTATCTTTACTGTGAATCAATGAATACATTTAAAGCTTATTTACATTTACGTTTCACAGTGAACTTGATACACACGCGATTTACGATAAATATTATCGTTTTATGAATACAGCGCCATAATTTAGTTGAGAAAAATGTACCCATTTACAATAGGACTGAGCTGCTTCTGTAAACTCGTATAATGCTTCGCAAATCGCAAAACAAGGAAAATCACTGAATTACTCATAGCAGAAATTTTGCTTTTTTCTTTGTTGTTTTCAATATCATTTGATTTTTTTGATTAATAAATAAATTCTCGTATATTAGTAGTATTCAAAAGTTACAATCACTTGATTTCTTTGACTATAAAAATCTACCTTAATCATCGTACTAGCTATGACTTCGTGTGTTGGTAAACTTTAAAAATAATCCATGTACTCGGTAAAGTCATTCAAGATATGACGTGACTAAGGAAGATAGGGATTACACTTTTTATAGTAATGGCATTAAATTAAAATTTACTCATACTCATAAACTGAACTTATCCCAAAAAGTATATATCGATAATGTTAAAGAAGCATATATACCAATTTTGAATGAGTACTAATGTAACCAAGTATGTAACCATCGAATAATTAACATGAAGGCACTCTATAAACAAACTGTGAGAATTAAAGAGGGTATAAATTACTTATAATCAATGGTAGGTCAGGTTTTAAGCATTTATGAGACTCCATGAGGATAATGTTATTTATTTAAACATAGGTATTTATATCGTAGCAATTTAGTCATAAGCATTGCGATCGTTAAACATTAATGTCATCAATATTCAATCGCTCCTAATTAGTGGTTTATTATTGTAATATAGAAACAATCGCCAAACAAGCCATGAGCACAAACTTGTTTCATGCTCGAAGAATTTCTTCAGCTGAATTCCTCGTAATTTAAACGAGAATGGATCTTCCGTCTATTTATATAACGAAGCACGATTTTATATTAACTTACAAGTAATCGTTTTAAATAAATTATATTTTACTCATTCTGTTTGTTTTGTTTATACATAAGAAAAATAAAACAGGTTAGTATTGTGCTGCGACCAGCAAGTAACACAATCGGGTTAAGTACCTATTTGAATCGCATGTTTTTTTCGTGTTTCTTTACTTCAGTTATTTTTCTGCACCGTGGTCTCGCAATCTATTTACGAACAAATCACTTTGCTAAAGTTGAAATAATATGCATGCATACTTACTTTTGAAAAAAAGATCAGTAAGTTTTATTCACCACTTACGCATTTTAACATTAAATTTGTGAGAATATTTTTAATGTATGTCTTTGCTCAAATTTATTATTATTTCTATTATTTTCCCTCGAACCAAACCACGAAACTGTAACATTACTGTCGGAAAAGAAAATCATCAAGACCACAGAACCTCTCTCTCTGTGATCTTGACGTATACGTTATCAAATGCGCTTTCTAATTCGTAACCAAGGGTTTTACTCAATACACGAATGTTGCTAGCAACACAACATAGTTCAGCTACCTTCGCGTCTGGACTTCACCTTCACTTAACATCAGATGGGGTGGAGTCATTTGTCGGACATATCCATAAAAAAAATCCCCTCTAATTCCTTATACTAATCGGCCATCATTTTCAGTGTGTATAAAGTAAAATAAATGTGTATAAACATATTTCGACAAACAGCTTTTTCTGCAGCCTCATAGACCAAGTAAGTACACAAAGTAAATGTAATGTCATATAAATTCTAACTACACATATACTGTGTTGCAACTTGCAGAGTTGTTTAGAAAATATGTTTTTTTTTACAATAGAAGATGTTCAATGTTTCCAGACCTCCATAGGTTCAGAGACAGCTTTTCCTAGGATGCAGGGTGTGCGTAGCACACGGGCGCAGCGGTCTCAGGTGGGTGCCGAGGAACGTCACTCGCCACTATTAATATTGACCGCTCGCTTACTAGAGGGCGCTACGTTAATGATTGCACACGAGTGCTGTAAGGCCTAGAGACGCCTCTGATATTTTAGGTTATTGCAAGCGTCAATAGGCTTTGATGTCTGCTAATCAACGGGAGAGTCGTAGCTTCTTTGGCCATACATTTCATGTAAATTAAATAGTTGCATACAGACAGGTCATCATACATCTGTAAACAATGGAATGACTTAAGTGAACTAACAATAATAGATTGTAAATAATTCAACACAGATAAAGGTGGTGAGTCGTGCGAATTCTTCTTCTTATGATAATAATTTTGAGAAAAGTATTACCGTGATGATCCCTTATTGTCTAAAATTCTAAGAGGACTTTTATTTTTTTACACAAAATATTTATGTGCATGTCATTAACTTACGAGGATGTGTTGCCTATTCTTAATTTCATACCCTATTTAAACCCCTCAATTTAAAAAAAATACACAAGTTATTGACATATTTCCTACTTTTTTCTTTTCACTAGGTCCCAACTACCTAAAAAACAGCAATCTGCAATCTGATTTTCCTGCAAAATACTTACCGGTAAAAACAATAAATGCCCGCATATTGGACTAACCATAATCCACTTAGTATCTATGTGATTAATAAAATATTACTAGTTCGTCAGACGTCACAGTAACTTTTTGAGTGTCCAATAGCTCTGTGCTAGTGACCTACATTAAAAGTGACTGAGCACAGTGACTTTGCCTTGGCCTACAAATTAAATATCGAATCTGTCGAACAATAAGGTATAAACAATTGATTCTGTAATGTCACGCCACGGGAGCTGGTGGTGTGAAATAAGAGATGGCGGCACTGTTGCCTTAAAATTCAATTGTCAAAAATATAACGTAAATAGTCTTTTACACATTTAATAAATCTTTTTTTAACAAAATTGGACCCGTTTAAGGCTCTGAGGTGGCAAGACAGGGCGATCAGCCCACCAGGATCCCAGATATAGCAAGTCAAACGCCTTCCTTACTAGACCTTCTGCTTACGACTCATCCTCAAAAGTAACAGGTTATGGTTCGAGCCCCACTGGGTTCATCAGATCATTGCCTGATATTTGCCAAGGTGCCACAGGCCAAAACCCCTCAACCATTGGTGGTCAAACGCAGGGACGAGCATTATGGGTCGGCAGTAGTTCGTAGTTTTTGACGTTTGGTTAAGGCCGTTCAGGACACTTCTGCCAGCCTTCGCTGCCACCTGTGCGAGGTCCAGATGATTCACTAGTTTATAAGCCGTAAGAGAAAGCCGATTTATTGGGGAAGCTCTTTGTGGCTAACTCCAGAATCGATGATTGTAATGCACTGCCACCTACATGGCACCTCATTGTGGCACTACGATGCCCGATATTAAAATCAGGCAGCGTAATGTTCGTGCGAAATGGCAATTACTCGACGTCCTTAAAGTCCCAGCAGTTGTGCCGAAATATTGTGCAGCGGAGTTGTCTCCCATGCTTACGCACTTGTACCAACTCTCGTACTCTTTGGGGCGCGTGCCGGAGACTTGGAGGGATGCCAATGTGCAACCGGTGCCCAAAAAAGGAGACCGCTTAGACCCGGCCAACTATCGGTCGATAGCTGTCACCTCAGTGTTGTGTACAGTCTTAGTAAGGGTCCTTAACAACCATCTGACCTGCTACCTAGAAGATTACTCTCTGATTCACGATCGTCAATGCAGATTTATGCCGCATCGATCGACGGGTGACCTTCTAGCGTGACACACATCTGGGGTGAAGCTAAAGACAATAGAGGAGAGTCTCTGGCTATCAGTCTTGACATCGCCAAGGCTTTTGACAGGGTCTGGCACAAAACTGGTCTGCCTGCTCAGTTCTGAGCCTGGGTAGCTGACTTCCTGCATGAGCGTAAAATTCGCGTTCTTAAGGACGGATGTAGTTCGCAGTTCATGTCAGTGAATGCCGGTGTTCCTCAGGGCTCCGTTCTATCCCCCACACTGCTGCATATCAATGATTTGATACCTCTTGGGAATGTTCATTGCTTTGCAGATGATAGTACAGTGCATGCGAGATACTTTGGACACGCAGCAGCTGGACATCTTCAATTCAATCTTGTCGCTGAACTCAATCAGGCTTTTGACCACATTTCCGAATGGAGTACGAGGAACTTGGTTGAGTTCAATGCAAAGAAACCCCAGGTTTGCGCTTTCACGGCAAAAACATCGCCATACCTTCCCCTTCCCTCTCTTCAGGGCACAACACTGGCGCTACAGAGCAACATCACCATGCTCGGTCCATACCGAGCTCAGACCTGAATCCAAAGGACTACATTGAAACTGTGATCAAAACAGCTTCAAATTCAATTCGGAGTCCTGAACAAGGTGCGGGGATTTTTCACGCCTGATCAACTGTGCTTGTTGTACAAAACGTAAGTGCAGTCCTGCGTGGAAAATTGCTTGCACCTCTGGGATGGCTCTGCTAAGTACTTACTCGATGCCTTGGATAGGTTGCAGCGGCACATGCCCGCATCATTGGCGATGAAGAGGTAACTAACAAACACGAGTCTCTACAATTACGCCGTAAGCGCATTATACCGACTACACCACGGCGAGTGTTCTGAGGGAATATCGCGTGCGCTGCGGAAATTATTGACAATAGAGTCTACTAAACTACCTACTACTCCCCAAGTCAAGAGTGCGTCAAGGAGTTCACTTTAAAATTTAGTTAGTTTTTTTTCTAACATGATTCTAAGAAAGCCTTTTGTATCAATTTGCTACAGCGCTTGTTAGTTTCTAAGTGGAGGTGGGTAAAATTAGAACCTCATCAACAAAAACATATTTTCCTTTCAACAAAATCTTATTGGAATCGATAAAAATAAACCTTTAAAATCGAGCTAGCTCGTGTCAGTCCTATTTGCTATAAAGCATGCGGGGCACAGTCGATTTCATGTATATTTATTACACAACTGCCCAAAACAAAAAGTGTTATGTTTTCAGGGTTCATGTATGTTTCTTTATTTCACTGTAACTACAAAACGTGACCACTGTAACTTAAACAGCGTGATTGAGTTTCCATACTTTCGAAGTTATACTATTTGTAGGATAGCTTTCATTTCAACATTATGAAAATTAATATTTGATAAATAAGTAGAAACTTTTAATTCCTTTTCGTTTAGCTTTTGCTCGTTATTTTGTCTGTGTGGATATCAGAATGCTTGCAGAAATTTAAAGGATGAAAATTTCAGACTTTATTCAACGCTGTGATTTCAATACAGTTCAAACCTAGGTCCCAGGTCGAGGCTTCAGTGGACCTAGCATTCGCAGTTATAAACTGCCACACCAACCATCCTCACCTTGCCGGCCTGCAAAAATGCTTCTTCACGCTTCTCTAAAAGGACCCCAGATTGTAGGAAGGAGGGAACACGTGCGCGGTCAAAGAATTCCACTTACGAATAGTACGACAAAGAAATGAATCACCAACCGTGTAGGAATAGTGGCCACAGTGAGTCGGTGGCAATGTAGGCCAGCGCACGTGGTCCTCTGAAGAAAAGGTGATGGAGGTATAAGGGAGAATATAAGGTTTATTTTTCAAAGTTTGGGTTGCATTATCGTAGTTTTCATACGGATCCCTAACTTGAACGGAAGACGATGACTGAATGGCTTTCTTACATTCGAAAGCTTATTTTTTACGTTTGACCACTTTTATCTTCTGTTTAAGATTTTATACTATTACTAGTTGACCCAGCGAACTTCGTACCTCCATAAAAATAGGGCTGGTGGTAGAAGGGTGAAAATTTAGGGATGTATGTATTTTAAGGGGTTCCGTACCTCAAAAGGAAAAAACGGAACCCTTTGTTGTCCGTCCGTCCCTCCGTCTCTCAAGACCGTTTTGGTCGTGGAAGTATCAAACTGAAATTCATATCAAATACTCAGGTCTACCGTCCCTTGGAACTGTACAAAAAACATACTTCTAAGCCAAAGCAATCAAAAGATACAGCCGTTTGTGCCGCAAATTTCCTCGCATTTGGCCAGTTTTTTAATAAAACATCAAAAAAAAAGTGTTAGGTATGGACAACCCTTATCACTTAGGGGTATGAAAAATAGATAGTAGCCGATTCTCAGACCTACTGAATATGCATTTAAAATTTTATGAAAATCGGTCAAGCCGTTGCGGAGGAGTATGGTAACTAACATTTCACAATGTTAGTTACCCATACTCCACGAGAATTGTATATACACATATTAGGTCGTTACATATGGCAATTAGCGTTTTGTCGTACTGACCACTTTGATGTGCAATATCTCCTCTTTAGTTAAGAATTCCAAATTTAAATTTATAAATTCATTTAGCTGGTACATTTGAGTTTTGAAAACAGTCATTCATTTGTTCATTTCATTTTTTTTTCTTTGGCGTCGCTTATTACCGATCAATGGAAAACATGAAATATCGGTATATTTACGAGTACGAGTTCTACCGTGGCACCGGTGCTGCAGAAACAGCTCGAAGGATTAATGATGTGTACGGCGCTGGTGTCGCAAAAGAAAGCACGGTACGTTTTTGGTTTCAATGTTTCCGTTCTGGAAATTTCGACTTGGTTCTGAAAACCAACCCCGTGGACGGCCGGAGACCAAAGTGGAAAATGAAGGCTATTGTTTAAGCGTATCCTTCACAAAGCACTTCAGAGATAGCTGCATGCTTTGGAGTAAGTGACAAAACTGTATTAATCCACTTGAAGCAATTCGGGAAATTAAAAAAACTTGAACGATGGGTACCTGAATTGAGTGAATCAAATTTGCAAGCACGCGTTGACTGCTGTGCTGTGTTACTTTGCTCAACCGACACAATAATGACGGGATTTTAGATCGAATCATTACTTGTGATGATAAGTGGATACTGTACGATAATTGGAAGCGCTCGTCGCAATGGCTGAAACCTGGAGACTCAGTCAAATCTTGCCCTAAACGAAAATTGACTCAAAAAAAGTTACTTGTGAGTGTTTGGTGGACTAGCGCCGATATCGTTCACAACAGATTTCTTAAATCTGGCCAAACGATTACGTTAGCAGATATCTGTTGTCAGCAACTGCAAACCATTAAGGAAGAACTATCTGCTAAACAACCGAGATTGGTCAATCGTTCTAGGCCTTTGCTGCTTCACGACAACGCAAGACCACACACTGCACAACAAACAACCACTTAGGCATTGTCCTAATACAACGCGAATGAGCGATGCAATCATCGTACGAGTCGACGATCAAACATATTGATCTAGAATAGGTGTCCTAATAGGCGATCGCGCGATGAATTCGCGCGACTAAAATGTTTAAAAATCTATTCGAGCGAACTTGGTTCGCGCGAACGCGCAATCAAACCTATTAATGATGAATAGGTGTCCTAACTGAAGTTCGCGCGATGATCGCGTCGCGTCGATAGGAAGCGGGGAGAGGGGCAGGGCTAACCCGTTCCGTATTCGCGTTCTATTAGGACACCCAGTTCGCGATCACGCGATGGTCGCATCGTTTAAACGCGCGATGATCGCGTTATCGCGTTGTATTAGGACAATACCTTAGTTAGACGAGCTACAATTGGAATGTCTGAGACATCCACCGTACACCCGACACCTAGCTCTAACAGATTACCATTTTTTCCGGAATTTGGAAAACTTTTTAAAAGGAAAAAAATTCAACTCCGATGTGGCAGTCCAAACCGCCTTCAAAGACTTTAGTGATTCTCGCCCCCATGGTTTTTTTAATAAAGGGATCAATGAACTATCTATGAGATGGCAAAAGTGCATAGGTAACAACGGTGCATACTTTGATTAATTAAATATTTTTTACAAAAAAAAATTGACTCTTATGTTCCTCCCGTACAAAACGCCAATTTTATATGTAAGGACCTAATATAAGATTTTATCTATTTATTCACCAGACAAATACTGTAGTGGTTTCTAGTGACCAATAAACAAATTAATCAGGATACAAGTACCTACATACAAAATATATTTAAAGAAATCAAATATCAGATTGCTTTCAATTAGAATTCCCCTGATTATTGTAATAATGATATCATCATTGTGGTAATGATGACTGTTATGAATATCAATTGTGTGTGCAATTTGTGTATAGTTATGATTCTTGGCTGGTTTGTTGTGTGTGTCATGTTGTGATATATTGAATCTTTGTTCTATATAATTATACTTTATTCAATTATATCCTGACATTTTACGTCTTCTACGTCTTTTAATTTGAATAAACGCGGGTAACCTATTCAATATCGGGTTCGGCGTGTAATATCTTCATTATCTTTAAAATATTTATGTTACTGACTCAAAGGACTAGGAAAGGATAAATAAAATGGCCAATATAGCATTATTTTGTTAGGAACTGAAATTTTAAATAATGTCTCCACAATTTTTGGATGAAGGGATTACTATTTACTTATACCTCAAAAATATTTTAAGTCTGTTTAACAACAGAACTTACCTGAGTGATTAGAGTTCGTTACACTTCCTCAGTACCGAAGATAGCGGATGGCGCAGGTAATTGTACAATGATATTATCCCAGATGGGATATATAGATCCCGCGATGTCTGAAACCTCACACAAGACCCATCACCGACACGATGTTGTTATTTTATCATGGTCGTTTGTAAAATGGAGGTCACCTTCCCAAACAGTAACAATCAGACAACGGTATGTATAAAATAAATCAGCGCCTTTTAGCACAGGTTTTCTTATACCTTATCACGTAGTATGTTATACTTCATGAGAGTGTAGACGAAATAAAACAAGGTTCCATCCGTTTCATTATCAAGTGCATTCCATTTGTAGAGCCCTAGTACCTAACTGACCAACAGTTTTTACTATGTCCAGTAAGGTGGAGGTCAGCTCCTCAGGCGGGGGTTCCTCTATGCTTGTTTTATACTACTACGAAGTTACGTCAGAGTGAATTTCTTCAAATGACCCAACAATACCTTATTTTTAGTAGATTGTAAAACTATAAATTTAGCGTATTCTCGACTATTCGACGTCCGTTATCTAAACGAATGATTATCTGGATTGCCGACTATAGTATATATAGATCTATTGAGATTAAATAATAATAATTAAGTTTTAATAACAAATTATAATTTTAATATTAGGTTTGGTTAATAGGAATAATTCTGTACCATTCAAGTACCCAGTTGCCAATAAAGTCTCGCGATTTTATACTGACATATATGTTAAGCATCAAATAACACAAATTCAATTTAGGTATGGGTTATAATAAAAAAATCCTGTAAATCCATTGAATATACTATTTACAGCGAAAAACGTACAATTGCCACTCTAACTTTACCTTTAGGATTGCAATTATAATTTTAGTGAGTGCATTAAATACGGTATAAAAATAATTTTAATCATTTGAAAAAATAATTTTCCCCAGGGCTCCGTCCTATCCCCCACTCTCTTTCTGCTGCATATCAATGACTTAATTCCTCTTGGGAATATTCATTGCTATGCAGACGATAGTACAGTGCATGCGGGGTATCTCGGACAAGCAGCGGCTGGGCTGGCGGTAACCAAGGAGAAACGCGAGAATCTTGTCATTGAACTCAATCAGGCTTTGGACCACATTTCCGAATGGGGTACCAGGAACTTGGTTGAGTTCAATGCCAAAAAAACTCAGGCTTGCGCTTTCACGGCAAAAACATCGTCATTCCTTCCTCTTCCATCTCTTCAGGGCACAACACTACCGCTGCAGAGCAACATTTCCATGCTCGGTATGGAAGTTCGCTCAGACCTGAATCCAAAGAACTACATCGAAACCGTGATCAAAACAGCTTCACGCAAACTCGGAGTCCTGAACAAGGTGCGGCGTTTTTTCACGCCCGATCAACTGTGCTTGTTGTACAAAACGCAAGTGCGGTCCTGCGTGGAATATTGCTCGCACCTCTGGGATGGCTCCGCCAAGTACTTGCTCGATGCTTTGGATAGGTTACAGCGACGCGCGATCCGCATCATAGGCGATGAGGAGGTGACTAAACACCTTGAGCCTCTTCAATTACGCCGTGACGTGGCGTCACTAAGCGCGTTCTATCGTCTGTACCACGGCGAGTGTTCTGAGGAGTTATTCTCTCTTATCCCACCTTCTCCTTTCCTTCAGAGGACCACGCGCGCTGGCCTACGTTGTCATCGTCTAACTGTGGCCACAATTCCAACGCGTACAAAGAAATTTGGTGACTCATTTCTTTATCGCACTATCCGTAAATGGAATGCTCTGCCCGCTCACGTGTTCCCTCCCTCTTACAACCTGGGATCCTTTAAAAGAGGCGTGAAGAAGCAACATGCAGGCCGGCAGGGTGAAGATGGCTGGTGTGGCAGGTAAAACTGCTGTATCAGCTATCGTCACGTCTGGACTTCACCTTCACTTAACATCAGGTGGGGTGGAGTCATTTGTCGGACCTATCTATAAAAAAAAAAAAAAAAAATTTAAATATATAACGCAGGTAGCCTCCTGCATAAGTGGAGAATCTATCAGATAAAATCCATCACAATTATTTATGGGTGAAACGTACGTGACCTTATCTGTGTGTATACTACACATGTTAATTACCAATCATCTTCAATTCCAGCAATGGATGAATCGTAGCTTCCAATTTGCTACAATTATAACAAATTGCTTGAAAAATAAAATTCCTTTTCCAGTATTATGAATTCAGATACTTTGATATAGCCACATATTGCTTACTATTTCTTTTTAAACAAAATACTCAGGCCCACTTGTTCCAAATTCCTTTATATAAATAAAGGCTTAATCGTGTTTGAGATGTCATTTCATCAGTGTCGATTGTTAAAAGTCAAATAGAGATAGAATGAGTCTTAAACATGATTAGCAAAATTTTGACTAAGAACTTTGGTACAATTAGGTCTTAATATGGCATTTAAGTAATATAAGCAAACAAAGGTTTTATGAATCAGTACGTCGTCAGTTTAAGGAATAACTAAACATGTTATGATCTGGGACGACTGACATCATTAGACAGTGGAATCTTTGTCTGATAGAAATATCTACGTCTTGTACAAAGGTCATTAAGTATAACATCGTTACGACTTCACATGCAACGTTACACTAATGTTTTGTAAAGGAAATAAATAAGAAATAGTAAATCTATTAAAACAATGTTATAAACTTACAGAAGTACGTAATGTTCACATTTTAATTATTATTCGTTTATTTTTACGATACCTTTTTTTCTCTTTGTTGATTATAGAGGGTTTAATCATTTTGATTATGCCACCCTCGAAAAGATACATAATTTTGATTACCTATTATTAATTATACGATAAATTTATTTAGATTGATTAGGCACATCATCAATTGTGTGTTGTACATGTGTAATTCGTCTAACATGACGTCATCATCTAAAAAAGGTTTGCACAACATTTCAAATTCTTTGCTTCGATTGTGTGACTGTATTTTTTTATATTCTGAATGGACAGTGTTTCACCTTACCTTTACGTAACTGAAATTATAGACAAGGAATAACATTGAATGTACGTCTAAACAATAATTAAATAAATCAATAAACAAGTTTCTATGCTGGTATAGTTTGAAAAAAAAAGAAATTATAAAGCTATAGCGTGACATACATTTATGTACAACATATTGAAAAATGTCATCCAATACTACTATTTAGCGATATATTTTTGATCGCACCAACAGATGGCGCTAGTAGTAGCAACGAGATCGTTCGAGTTCGACCTCACGCCCCTACAGGCTACGTGTACATAAATAGCTCGACGCCATTTTGCGATCGCGACACATAATTTAATTATATAACCCACGCTATGTGGTCTTCTTACTGATACATAGATTTTTATTTTAAACACTTCAAGATTTCTCGGAAAACGACTTTTACAAAAGTAGCTTTGATAACGAAATGATTAAGTGCGAACTTTATTAATAACCCACAAGTTAATTCTGCACGCGTTCAAAGTGTATCTGAAACGTAATTTCATATTGTTATCTATATTTATTTATACGCATTAGACGGTAAGTATTACGGATAAGTATTAATTACATAACCTTTGAATATACCTAACAAGTGATTGAAAGTTACGTCCGGCCATTGTTTATTATTCAGCAATGAGTTCTCGACTTCTCGTATTAATTAAAACAACGTCTGTTACATTCATTACCATTTGAAGTCGTCATATAAGCATTATTGGGGTACTTCGTTAAACTAAAACGAATGATAAGATTATCTCTATAGAGTTCTGCAATGCTTTGTTTTAAAATTTTCTTCCACATTATTTTAAGTGAAATATAAAGTACCTATTTCTTATATTATCTTATATATAAAATTCTTGTTTCACAATGTTAGTTACCATACTCTTCCGAAACGGCTTGACCGATTTTTATAAAATATTATAGGCATATTCAGTAGGTCTGAGAATCGGCTACTATCTATTTTTAATGCCCCTAAGTGATAAGGCTTGTCCACCCTAACATTTATTATTTGGATTTTTTTTAAATAATTTGGCATTAAAGTATACATACCTACAACCCTAAATTTTCACCTTTCTACCACCAGCCCCTCTTTTTATGGCGGCACGAAGTTCGCTGGGTCACCTAGTGATTTATAATAGCTTAAGTGAATGATAAAGTTCAAGGTTATATTCAAACAAAGGCTTGACATTTCCTACTGCAGTATAAATCGATCTGGTTTGTTATCTAAAGTTAATACCGAAAATAGATACATTAATTACTTTTAATGATCTTAGAAGATGGAATTATCTTTGTGATTACATTAAATTAACACCCTATAACAGCTTCTATGCAAATAAATATTCTAGCTACAACTTAACTTAATTGACTTAGCATGTTTTAGCTTTTTCGTGTATATCTATTACTTATATCACACTCTTACGCTTCTTTACTCCGTACTTTTCTTACCCACTTCTCCTCATTACTTAAAAGAATGCTTCTCGTGTCTCTCTTCTACTTTACAGCGCACTTTGCGATCATCTTCTAACCTAACTCTAGAAATTCTTGTGAGAAAAACAGGTCGTAGTCCAAAAGCAAGTGTTTTGCTCAAAACAAAGCAAACGTATACCAAAAAAAAACTTGAAATTCCAAGTCCTTCAACTGATTTCTTTTCCCTTTCCTTCTTTGTGCATACTTTACGTCTATGTAACTCACTGCCGGAAACTATTCGAAGGGCGGACGACTCTGTATTCGTTTAGGGATCAAGTTATTTCTTATCCCAACAATAAAGTTAACTTTTCCTTCATCTTTTCTCTTTCCTTCCCTAGATATATCTGTTTTCCTGCCATTGTTATTAATATTTACTATTACACCCGTCCATTTCTCCTTCATATTTATGTATCTTTCTATTATGGGTTGCCTGGAAGAGATTGCTGAATGCTGCCTAGCAATAAGGCCGCTTTTTGTTCATTTTTGCAACTGTTGCAATAAAGTTTAAATAAATTATATAAAAATAAAACATAACTGCCTTTTTCTACGCAACAGAATTAATTATATTTATATAAGTCAGAGATTACTAGTTTATGTTTTATTAGTTTGTTTTACTAATAACGTGAAGTGTCATTTTATAACAAAGCTGTTGTATCCGAAAGATAACAGACATACACACACTCATACAATCTATCGTCTCTTTGCATAGGATTATTTAGTATGCGTAGATTAATCTAAAATCATCGGTGACACATCACAACCCACATCCATCCTTAATCAAAGTTCGATTCACAGTTTGTAAGGAAATCATATTGATTCCTTACGGATATTTACATTAGGTCTGCCTATATTCTTAGTAGGAAGTTAGTTTTCCATAACCGTATTCAAAACTCGCTGTTTCGATGAAAATATTAACATAATTTTCGTTTTCTTTTTCATTTGATCTTATTACTATTGGTAACATAATAGAGTATATTAGTTAATAATATTTATGACTCTAATGTTAATGAGTCAAAACTACGTTTATTTCCTTATATATACTGAATCAACATCTTTTGGTGGGAATCTGATGACCTGATGTACAAGCATTTTTATGCTCAGTTTAGGCGTCAGTCTCTCACAAAGTTCTACATAGCTACTTAAATAACTACCATAAGTTAATTATACATTAAGTGTTTAAAATGTATTTGTAAACGGAGCAGAGAAATAAATGAATAAATGAACAAATGAACTTTTTCATGATAAAAATGTTTGTGGCGGTGTCTACCTTTTCAAAGATTTATTTTATTATATTTTAAGAGCTTGAATATATATAGGTATTACTAGACGTATTTTTTAAATCCTTCTTAATGGACTTTAAAAAATCATCAATCACATTATCTTGCTAAATTCATGTAACGACTGGTGTACAGGGCAACACAAAAATTGTTTTATCGTTAATTTCTATTATCTAATTTAAAATAACCGTGGTTGGATATGAACTTTAAAAAAGTGCTATAATGATTCTCTTTGGTGTAAAAACATCCAAAAAACAACAAACTAATGCTAGTAGCCATTTTCCGGCAGAAAAAAATAGAATAATAGATTTCTCAAGCAAGGCAGAGGGTATACGAGAATTCGGAGAAAAGTTTAGGCAACAGATAGATGGCCACTATTGCTTGTATTTACAGTACAATTGTACTGAGTGTTTTGTATTTATAATAATAATAATATATTAACGAACCATTATTTGACGACCTCCGTGGCCGAGTGGTTTGTACGCCGGGTTTCATGGAGTCGCCAACTCGAGAGGTCCCGGGTTCGAATCCCGGTGGGGGCAGATGTTTGTGTGATAAATACGAGCATTTGTACTCCAGTCATGGATGTTAAATATGTTTTTCAATATAAATATACTTATATATGCATAGTATATGTATTCTATCCGTTACCCCTAGTATACCATAACACAAGCCTACCAGTGCTTACTTTGGGGCTAGGCTAACTGGTGTGAGTGTTGAAAATATTTATTTTTATTATTATTTATTCAATTGCGAACTTTGTATATCTTTGAAATTTCCATTCGAATCACAGCAAATTGGTCTAGATAACGAAGGTAATAGTTGAGATTTTCTCGTGAAAGTAATTTATTGCATTCAGAATTTTATTGTAATATTATTCGTAGCTAAAGTTACTTTTTTACTTTACGTTTTCGTAAGAATTATTGATTACATGAGACTTAATTGAAGCTTGAACTTAACAACTTACCCAGGTATGGGGCAAGCCGTTAATAGGATTAGGCAAGTAGTTAAGTTCCTCTTACGACATTTATCAGTAGTATAATTTATGTAAAAATTGCTTTACTAAGCTTGTATTTAGATCCTGAGATTTAAAATAGTTATAAGCTGTCCATGCGTGAACCTTTCTTTATGTATTCTTTGTGTACACTCATCAAATAGCGCGAGTTAGATAACATAACATTAAGATAGCAGAAAATACCTCTGCCCATCCATAGAACAAGTTAGCGAGTATGCATACGTTCATTGTATACACTAACAATACGCGATTTTTCATATTTTGTTCATCAGAAAAAAGTAAGGTCTTGCTGTTTTGGGATCTTGTACTAGTTTGTTAACTGCTCGCCCACTCACTTTTCTGCCGTTGAAGTGCTACGACGAAGTTCCATTTCACGCTTATTTCGCGACATCTCTCAAACTCTCTTGCGAAATTTCTAGCCTATTTCTTATAAAAGCTTTTTATTTCAGCTTTATAGCTATTGATAAGTAGCTACCTATTTAGTTTTAGGCCAAATTCGTGAATGCTATAATTTTTAAATGCCTAGGCGCGTGCTTGTTGATTTGATCAAAAATATTACTACTTGATTTATCTATATGAAATTATAAACCTATGTTATACCAGATCATTTTTAAATATGATATCTTTATAGTATGTACCTACATACCAAAAGGCACAATTTCAAGTCCAGAAATTGCAAAATTTTTATTCTTGTTTTATCCATGTAAGGAGTTAAGTGGTTTCCCAAAATTATTTTTTACCTGACTTCTCCTAAATAAAATCAAAGTACCTAGTTTTGAGGTTTCGTGATAATTCCGTGAGAGAGGGACACATAAATATGTATGTATTCGTAGAAAATCGGCGTGAAATGAACGTAATACTGTCATAATATTTTTTTGTATCTTCTACATCTTCATATAGGTAAAGTATAGGTATATTTAGACTTTAAAGTTGTTTCAGAGGAATTCTTATAACCAACAAAATGAGAGATGCAATTTAAAACTAAACATATTTGTCAAAGAAAAATCACCATTGAGATTTTCCGTATCCTAAATGATACCATGCAATACAAATTGTCTATTAGGAAACTCGTTTTTTATGAGTTTTGAAGAGGAACGAGATGAGTTAATTTGTATAAATTATGGATAAGCTCGATAGCGAGTTTGGTCTTCTGCAAACGTAGATGCTAAGCAACTTCTAGTAGCTAGTCATAGCATGGGTGATCAAAAATCAGTATCTTAATCTCTTCCATATTATGGAAAGCACGCTTTGAAGTCGTTGATGATAGCTGCAGTTGCAGTCGTTGCACCCATTAATCCGCACTGGGCGTGCGTGGTGGCATGCTCTCCATTTTCCTATCATTGGAAACGTTTGTGTCCCATCAGGGTGGACATTGATAGGCTAATGATGATCATAATAAAGATACCTAGCTTTAATGTACTAAACTAATAGTGGACATCATTATTATATTATTACCATTTATTATTATTCCTAATTATGAGTGATAAATACACATGGAATAACATTTAATTTCAATTTATTATTCCTTGTACCAATGTTCTTTAAACGGCTATCAGCATAAATGTAAATTGTTGACCTCTCAACATTACTTATCAGTACTTCAACGAGACTTGAGCAAACTTTGGACGTCAAACCTAAATAAACATTATAAATGTATCTAACAAACAAACGCGATAGATTAGCAAAACGAGCGAGTCATTCAAACGTGCTTCAGCCGCCCATAAACGTCGAATATCTTTAAAAACCGAAGGCTTGCCTTGATATTCTGCCAAGGAGCATTTATTTTTGTAGCGAAAGTCGGCAGCGCTGGCGCAGTGTGTGTCGGGGAAAAGATCCGTTAACCGACCGCCCGGCGGAAAAAGCCGAGCGCACCCGACTGTACCTATGTCGCCCGGCCTTGTGCGTTCTGCACCACGAATGCGCGTCGATGAAATTGAATACATCGTTTTCTTTATAATTAACGTTGATATAGGTACGAGTATATTTCTCATCTCACCAGGGAATAGACATTTAGAATCTGTACTTTATAGATGACTTTTTAGGTTTATTGATGATATTGAACTGCGTTTTGAGAACACTGGAGTGATGCCTACACGGTTTTAAATAAGGCCCATATCTATTTACAATGTTCAACAGAAGACGCTAACCCCTCGCAGCCGTCGCCATCAGCGTTTTTTCTCTCTTTATTATTATTAACTTCCATACTCAGCAACGTTCACGTAGCGTACGGGGCGTCATCCATTGCTCGAATGTGCACCGCTTTATATGTACTTGGCTTCTTTCTCATAATGGCGACGTAGGTATTATTCCGTTTTAGAAACCGACGCGTAATGAATGGAAATTACAAGGGAAGAAGGATCGTCGGAGATGCGAGCTCGTTTTTTTACAAACATTCTTGTTTATTGTCCGCGGAGCCGCTCGCACATCAATTTATATTCATACGAGTTTCGTTATCGTTTCGGAAAAGGTGTATTAGATATTGATATTGTTTTGTATTCTTATCGTAACTACGTGAGATATAATTTATTTATGTTGATAGCTTTACAGGTTTGAGTGAATAGTTTTGTGGAATCAATTAATAAATATGTGTATGATGAATATCTAAACCGTTGTTTATTTAACAACGCTTGGCTCTAGAATAACCAGCAATTTCAATTTAATATTTTAAATAGTAATTCCTAGCTACCGAACTAGAACTTACAAAATCGTACTGACAAAAAAAACATATTAGGTATATTACGTGATAAAACAATTAAGAGATAAAAGAAATGGATTGCCTTTTTATGTTAAGTATTTCAAAGTGACTAGAATATAGAGTCGACAGTAGACTTTGAGCAGCATTAGATAATTAACTTTAAATAAGCCACTATAAATATACAATAGCCAATTATACTACACCTCAGCGCAGCAATTCGTTTTGTGAAAAATAGTGGTGAGGGTGCCAGATCAATTATTCTTACTACCCTGTTGTACAGCCAACGGTCGGTGTATTATATTATGATAACGTTTTTTCTTCGTTTACACTCATGTAAGGGAGAATATTGGCTTATCCCTGTAAGGTCATGTAATTTAAAACATAACTTCTTTACGTGATAAGTCTAGATAAAATTTAATATCCAATGTTACTTCGATATAAAAAAAAAATTCGCCCCACGAAGGGTACAAATGTACAATATTTCACAGTGATCGAGCAAATAACATCGATAAAAATCATGTTTCTAGTATGAAACTTTGTTTTTTTAGCTACCTATTTGTCGTTATACCGGTAATAGAAAACCTTTAGTTATAAAAATTACCTCGCTAACAGGCGGATAGATTGAGCTTTGTTATAGGTATCTCTTGGTATGGCAACCTTACCTAATGAGACCCTAAAAACATACCCCAACTTCTACAATATTTTTTTACACTGATTTAATCCTCGTTTAAACAAATTTGACATTTTATTCTTTAACTCTTGTATGCCTAGGGGATACGTTCAGAAGATTAGTCCGGACTTTTAGACTGTAGTCCGGACTTTGTCCGGATTTTTAAATTACTTTGAATATGAACTATAAAAGAACATATAGATTTAAATTCCATACCATTGTAACGAAGAAAAAATCCGGACTTTTTGTCCGAAATGTCAGGATTTTTGTCAGGACTTTTGAAATTCCTAAATGGTAACCCTAAACTTTTTTGTGGTACGGCTATTATTGTTTAGTTTAACGCAATTTCAAAATCTTTGCATAAACTTGTACGTAATCATCATATAAAATGTCATATTATTACGATCATGTGTAACAAATTCGTTGTCAACGCGAGCGGCACGTAGGTATGTAAGTATGGTGATGAAAACAGACGGGCCGGTGTACATAGAGATCCGTGTGGGGCAGCTCAGCCGTTTATTAACATTCCTGGGCTGTTCGAGTGTTCGCGTGAGAGCGACAATTTCATATTATGAAAACAGCTAGCTCTCTCTGTGTCTCGGCTTGGCTCGCGACGAGAAACTGCCAATAGATGGCGCTGCAACAGCCGTTTGGGATGTTATTGAGCAGGAATTTTAAGTAATTTTCGTATTTAAATGATCGACAATTAAACATTGTTGAGCTTACTAGGTACTGTTGACTTTAAATGTTTAAATGAAACATTTTCTATGTATTTTATTATTTAGTTATCAAAATTCTACGCTGAGAATCATTAAAATTACTAAAGTACAATTGCGAAAAATGCAATTATAAAAACTTTGGTACCTACTTATGTATCAGACAAATTATATTTCTATTGTTATTTTTAGTCTGTGTCCCCCTCATTAATAAACGCAGAATAACTTTGGATTAGTTAATCCATGTTTTATCTCTGTTCGTTGAATGACAAATGGCATTTGAGTGACATGAACAAAACACGGCGTAACTAGTCTAAGCCTTTTTCTTGTTTATTAATAAGGGGGTGTATGTTTAAAGTTCTGTATTCAATCCGGGCAGCGAAAGATTCGAATCTTTTAAAGTAGGTAGGCATTATTTGAGTTTGCGGTGTTCCAGTTTAGACCACATCATCGTTGCTTAACATCAGGTGCGATTGTGGTCAAACGCACTCAAATCTTTTATATAGAAAAGATACTGAAGGGAATCAGACAAACTAGATTAAAAAATGCTAAGCGCTCAAATAAAATAATAATTACAACTAATATTTCCCTTTTTACGACTATTTAGCTCACAAACAAAATGTTTCAGGGAGATTTTAACACTAGTTTTACTGAATTTACACAGAACTCGATTTAGCTCGTGCTCAAGTTTAAATGTCAAATCATTAAATAAATCTGGTTTAAGTTAAATCTAGATTAAGCAAAATTACTGCAAGTGGACCTAAATGCATTCTTAACGTCAAATATTAAATAAAACACTACGCACGCCGTTTTTTGTGTTTGAAAACAAATATATGTGTAAAATTATCAGTCAGACGGTGAAACTAGTTTCTGAAATGCCAATAGCTGAAACCTTAAGTTTTTCTTTTTCTCCTGGCCCTAGATATGAGTTAGTTATCAATTTAAGACTTATAGTAGCGGCCGCCCGCGACTACGTCCGCCTCATATTTAGTTTTTGGAGAATCCCACAGGAACCTAACATTTTCCTAGGATAAAAAATATCCTATGTGTCGAACCAGATCATAAATTATAAACGTACTAAATTTCATTCAAATCAGTTCCGTTGTTTTTGTATGTATAATATATTCAATCATAGTTTATATTATAAACTTTCACATTTATAATATTATAATGATAGTTTAGTAGGATTCCTCTTTCCTACATCTGTTTGAATAAGCACGTCGGATTGTACACAACTGAAGTAATATGTGGATTGTCGTGATCGACCTTCAATTTCAGGTGAAAGATTATATTATATGACTGAGTTTGAGCTGGTAGCTGAGGGCTATCCCTTTTTTGATAAAAATATTTAAATGTAGGTATCTTGTAATGATTAAATTTGGTCTTAAGTGTGAACATAGCTGTTAAATTAGGAAATACAAAAAGTAGGAAAATCCTGAAAAATCTATTTTATGGTAAGTCCCATAAATATACCTTCTAATACATTATAGTATGCCTCTTTCAACATTATAGTTAATTTTAACCCTAATGACTTGCCTAATTACTAAATAGGTAATTACGATGAATAAATATCAAGGGCCCATTAAAATAATTAATATTATATTTTTATGATACATATTTGTTTTCACTTTATTTATAATATGAAAAGCTTTTTTTAATCTCTCTCAAATATGATACATAAAATAAAATAAACTACCTATGTAAGTACTAAGCATTTTACTAGAAAATATGAAATCATCCCATTCAACATGTTGGCATCGAACTAGTACCCTTCACTATTCGAGCGTACAGTGCTTACGCCATTGCCATTTACAATTACGCTACCGCGGGGACCTTAACTGATTTTTCGAATAGAAGAAATTCGAAAAATCAGTTAAGGTCCCCGCGGTAGCGTAATTGTAAATAATAGATAATCTGACTACAAGATGAGCCAAGCTAAGCTCGGGGGATTTCGTACCTTTTCTCGAAACGATTCGTCGTTTTGGACCCATATAACTTAGGTTTGCATAATATCAGATAAACAAAATTCTCGGGATATGATGTCAATAGCGGACTCATTTATAATATGTTTTAATTGCTTAAAAAATCAAAATTAGCTCAATTGATAGCTAGAGGTCTGATGATTAAAAAAGTGTCAAAGGAAACTTACAAAAAAAATCTTACCAATAACATTTTTATCTAAAATGTGGCCAAGAAAGTGCAGGTCATATGGTCTCGTATGACTCGCACTGTCTAAAAATTGTTCAATCTCGTGTAGAGCCAAACTTTTAACTATACATGCCCCGTTTCTACAAGGCCTAACTTGACAAATTCTACACCTCAGTCCAAATATGTAGCCACGAACAATAAAGCAGACACATTGCCAATTGGTGTAGCTTTTCTTCAGTACAGCTCATCCATACTAAACTATTATAAATGCGAAAGTGTGTCTGTCTATGTTACCTCTTCACGAATTAACCGCAAAACCGATTTAGATTAGATTTGGTATCGAGATATTTTATGTCCCGGGGAAGGACATATGATAGTTTATATTCTATAAATTATCCTTTAAAGAAGTGTAAAGAGGTGTGCAAGTTTATAGGAGAAACCAAATTTTTCCACGCAGACAGAAGTCTCGGATACCGTACGTATATACGCAGTTAAAATGTTATTGTGTTGATAAATAGATATTAGGTAGAAAATAAACTTGAAATTACTGGTAAGAGACAGACGTAGCAAACATTATAACAAGGACCAAGAATTTCAATACAACAGCATTTAGTTAAACTTTTCTATAGAATGCTAGGCGAATCGCACTTTGTATAAACTTTAACCTCAATGGAAACTGTAGCTTTATTTCCATTAAAATATTACAAAATGAATTCAATTATTATATATAACTGATCCCATACATGGGTACTACATAAACAATATCGTATGTATGAGGTCCCAGTTTTCCTAAACGACCGCCTGAGCTGTACACCTAGTGCGGTCGTCAGTTGGGATCCAAAGTTACTCACCGATCACCCATGTGTCTTAATTCTTCAAGAAAAATCGACAACAGCTTGAACGAATCTTTAAAGAAGAGTATGTATGAAAGAAAAATTTTGGAAAAAGACCAAGGAACCACCAAAAAACTCGAGAATCTCAATACGGGTAGTTTGTCTACTCACTAGAAGTATGACGAATTATCGCAATAGGGCATTCGATATTATTGACTGATAATAACGCGCCTATTGGGTGAAGGCTTTATTTTATTCACATTCACATTAAACAATTGACAAAGATGGAATGAGGCATGAAAGTGAATTAAGCCTTGATTTTAATTGAGAATGTTAGTTCAAGTAGCTCAAGAATTCGTAATCGTGGCTATTTTAGTATGACCGCGAATATCGTATTTCTGAATATCATAAGTGGAAATGTGTCCGCTTTTAGTGTAGTCACGATAGTGTGCGGCGTGTGTACAGTTAGATCCGCGTTTTGTAGGTTGCACCGTTGCTGCATTCGTTCTACAAATCTGGCCGAGTGGCAAATCGCTTTCATCGAACGAGGGTCATCTGCCGTTATTAATTGAACGTTGTGACAATTCACACTATCGTGTTATCATTTGCATTTTAATAATCAAATTCCTGTAAAAAAATATAAACTTACATGATTTGCTTTGAGTTTGCCTGATATCTAAGTACTTTTGCTATTTTCTGATAGACACATAACTAATAAACACAACAGAGGTTATTTTTAAGCATTACCTGCTAGATGTTTTACACTAAAAAAAATCAATGGCGCGGGTGGTTAGTTCGTTCGGCCCGCGATCGCAAAGTTAAGCAACTTTCGCAATGACCACTCTTTGGATGGGTGACCAAATCTTATTATCTCGAGCTGCTTCATGCTTCAGAAAGCATGTTAAGCCGTTGCTCCCGGCCGTTCTTAGCACCCATCAATAAGCACTGGGCCCAGGTGGTGAGTCATGGCCCAGTCTCCCTATTCCATCCATAGTGAAGGACTGTCTGTACCCTAGCAGTGGGGACATTAATAGGCTGATGATGACAACACTGCTTTGTCTTACATATATATAAGACATTCAAATATATTCGTACAAACAAACTTTCATAAATTTCGAAACCATACCCATTTAATATGCATCAAAAAGTTGTATAGTTCAAAAGTTATGCTTGTATCTTCCTTTTACGTAGGCACTGAATTAGTTTTCTGTAGCTCATATCGTTTTAGGTGTAGTTCGATGTTAGTTTTTATATGTATAATGTATTCCAATACGTATCACGTAATATAACAGGATTTATCAAAGAACTTATAGTTTTGTCCCATGCGATAGTCGAAACCGCAAATGTCCCGCTCCAACTGTAACATTTTCACCGCAAATCAAATGGTTCTGACATATATGAAGTTTGCAGTATCAGATTACGTTACAAAACAATTGCATTGCTTTGTGTTATTACACAAAGTATTATATATTCTGCTTGTTCCGTTATAGAATTAGAACGAGCACATATGGGAAGATCGGGTTATATTGATACTATTATACAATTCATAGTCATGATTAAGTAATCTAATTTGTAAGTTACTCAGATCTCTGTTGTCCTTGCTCAGTTTTTTATTTATTTATCTCTCCTCTATTTACAAATACATTTTGAACACTTATTGTATAAGTAGCTAGGTAGAACTTTGTGAGAGACTGACGCCTAAACTAAGCATAAAAATCCTTGTATATCAGGTCATCAGATTCCCACAAAAAGCTTTCGATTCAGTATATATAAAAGGAAATAAACGTAGTTTTGACTCATTACCATTAGAGTCATGAATATTAATAACTGTAAACATTATTTCCAGGAACAGAGAAGAAAATATACATGATTTATCAATTAATTAGGTGTAAGGAGTGCAGGAAAGTGTTGCTTTAATTAATTTTAAATGTATATTAATGGACTCAAAGTTGGTTGATTACAAGCTATTCATTTTTAGTACTGATCACCACATTAATTATTATTGTTTCTCCCTATTTGTGTTTTGTTCATATAAATTAATGTGATTGGTAACATTCCAAAAATATAAAAATACTATAAAAATTATATTCAAACGTCTTACACTGCCAACATGGCAAGAAAAAAATATTCTAGCCAATACTTACTGCATGGACACGGGCATGGCGGAAAAAACATCCAAATTCTAGTCTGACTAGAGATCACGAACAAGAAGGAAAACGCTTGTTTTTCAAATCTCCATGACAATAATTCATGTGACGAGGCCTTTTTACTTTATTTTATTTTAATATGTTGTTTTGACTTGAAATTTTGTGCTTACATTTGAGTGGATCTATGTATGGTTAGGTGCAGAACCATCTGTAGTTGGCACAGCGTACACCCCGGCAAACTTCTTGAGCACCGACCATATACAAGGAAGCCTGCGCTGTAGCAATTTTATACACAAAACAAACTGCGCAAGTTTTTGTTGTTTTCCTTAAGAAGTTTGCCGCTACTTCTACCTCATCATCATCATCATCATCATCAGCCTATTAGTGTCACCACTGCTGGGATACAGGCCTTCCCTATGGATGGAATAGGGAGATTGGGCCATGACCCAACACGCGGGCCCAGTGCGGATTGGCGGGTGCTAACGAACGACTGCAGATGCAGCCGGGACCAACGGCTCAACGTGCCTTCCGAAGCACGGAGGAACTCGAGGTAGAAGATTTTTGGTCACCCATCCCATGACCGACCACTGCGAAAGTTGCTTAACTTCAACGATCGAAGCCGAACGTGCTAACCATCTGTGCCATCGAGCTTCTCCTATACCTATTTGATTTTATTTTAGAAATTTATTCTTAAAACCTATGTCGTGTGGTCAGTCAAACTTTACGTCGCCAGCCCATTTAAAAACCTATTACAATTTTTACATTGATACCGTTCCGTAAATACGGAAACAGTACGACGCTTATATGCATGTATTATTAGCCTGCGTGGGAATAGAATAAGGGGCTTTGCCCGACTGATCGCTTCATCAGGGTAGTCATAAGCACGTGTTCCATGATCTCATTTACTGTTGGCATTGGTACCGACTTTAGATCGAACAGATCTATAGAAATATATAAATCTGTTGATTTATATTTGTTTCTTAGGTTTTCACGCACATCATTTATTAAATAAAAGAAGTTTCAACGGGTTAGATGCGCTGATTTTTTATTTATTTATTGACGTTTCGCAGCCTTTGCAGGAATGCATCGTCAGAAGAATCTGTTGATTTATTAAAACTAGTGTTTGGCCGAAATTATATTATTAAGTCGCAATATAGTATAAATAGAGTACCCATGTGACTTAGGTTTTTTCAAAGCAATACATTGGCATACAGTTTGTTCGTACCTATTTCTGGGTCAATTGTGATGTCGTCTCGTTTACCATAATATGTAAGTTCAATCATAAACATCTTTGGCTTCAATTCACCAATAATTTACACCAAAAATACAAAAATAAAAACCAGTAACCAAAAACTAAATTATAGCAATCGGGTCGTGATGCATGTGATGCGTACAATTGGCTGTAGAAGTCCTCCACTTCAGATAGGATTGCCGGCTTTTAGGCAACAACTTCCCCACTTGCTGTGGTCAACTTCGTCAGATGGCTTCTTCCAAGAGATTATACGAACACTTTGGATCCTCGATTCTGATCGATCGCTCTCTCAATCGATTGAGTATTGGAGCACCGGAGGTCGTGCCGTACGTGCTTACTGATCTCTTGGTTTACCCCGTTACCGTAGTCGCCTCCGTGACCAGGAATAGCGGGGCTGCCGGGAACTGGGGGCCGTGGCTTTTTGTCTGTGTGCGTTCAAGGTATTGCCCATAATCGCCACGCTGGGCAAGCGGGTTGGCGATTGCAGAACGTAGGTTATTTCACTGATGACGCTGCTGTCCGTCACAAGTGAGATTTTCCTCACCTACGTCGTTGGGTGGTTATACCGCCATCGGTCGGTTTGCCAGATCCTCGTCTGTTAGTCAACAGGGTGCACCACGTGAAGGTGAGGTTGGCTTGGGTTCTTGCAGGTGTATTTAGAACCCCTTACACCCCAGATAGATACATTAGGTATTTGGCGAGATAGTCGCATACAAATTTGGTATAGGGTACTTTCTGAGATAAAACTAACAAATGACTGTACTATTATACAACAGCAAAAAACTGGAAAACATGGTTCTTTTTCGTAACTCACTTAAATTGTATTGACATTCACATCTGTAACATTATAAGATTTCCTGTTCTAATAATTCTTAGATTTTAATCACCGTCTCATACTGACACGAAGATATAGTATTTATGAAATCATAATATCTGATACACTTTCTATACCTAAACTTTAAATGTATGACCGTAACGAACTCTTGAACAACACTTTTACAAAATTATCCTTTCCTAATGCACATCACACACTTGTGCGTTTAATTTTACCAACTGGTACACTTTATAAAATGCAAACGCAGAACGCAGAGAAAGCTATGAGAATTATGCTATTAGAACCACGTAACGCTATACAAATTAGCTACATAAAAGGCTAATTATTAAACAAATATAAGAACAATTATTTTTAATTCAAACATAATCTATTTCTCATACTTTGGTTATTCTTATAATGTGACTTGCTCTACTTTTGGCGTTGTCTCGTGAAATCGTGTATATAACGTTATTTATGAATATTTTAGAACATTTTATTGTTATTAATTGCACTAGCGTTGAATATATTAGCATTTAAAATATTAATGGATCTGCCTAGACTAGTTCCTAGTATATTAGCTTTAGCTCACATTACATCCCTTAATATGGCCACACGGGATCAACTCTCTTTCTCTGAAAGGAACTTTCGGTAAAGAGGTTCAGACGAAATTTTATTTCATTAATTTAACAAAAAAATTCTACTGTGTTAAGTTTATTGTTTCTCTTAAAATATAAACAACCACTTACAATACTACGTAAGTAGGTAGTTTTAACGTTCCAAACTCGCAAACGAGGTCATCGTTTGCGAAAACTGTAACTTGTTAAACCTACTTCAGAATAGCTTACCGCTACTATAATTTCGATTTCCTTTTCACATAACCCACGCTTAACTAATAAATGCCACATGCTTTTAACAATTTAGGTTAAACACAATAAAGGTGATTAATTTCTTTACTTAAGCCAATTTTGTATTCCATATTTCGTGAATTATTACTGTCAACATGGAAAGTAAACATGTCATGCAAAAGTTTCACTTAACGTGAATTAATTTTGCTGCCCGTTTCAAAATGGATTTGCTTTAACTTTATAATTTTGCTTCGTAATAGTTTGCCACCAGAAGCAAATTACAAATTGAAAAGGTGAAATATACCGTTTTGATTTTAGATTTGTGTGCAGTTATGATTACCATTAAGAAATTTGGAAACAACCTGACAATGACAATAACCTGACAAATCATGGATTAAGATAAAAATCTGGACCCAAAATACAAACATTTTGAGGGAACCGTACCAAGTAATCATTCCTGGTTCAAATTGAAATTACCTATAACACTACTGATTTGAATAGATTCAAAATTCCTACCAGTTTATTACTCTACGCAATCATCAGAATGACTAGCATGCGCGTTTACAGATTATGTTACTTCAATATCAACAAAATTATAATTGTTTGCGTTTCATATAAAAATCCTGCATTAGATGGTATTCAAACAATACAAAAAATACTTTTGCAGACTAGGTATTTTGATTTTGACGGCGTGTGCAGAGAAACATGTTTCAGAAACAAAATTCTGTGTTTGTGTTTTTGTTGAATGTTAAAAACATTCAGAGCTAATTAATGCTCTTAAATGAAAGCAACATATACCCTAACGAGAATCCATAACAAGCAGAATCACTGTTTATAGCGCAAACTGATTTCTATTCGCCAATTATGTTTAATGACCCAATAAGACTATTGCAAAACAGGTAGGTATATTAAAACGTGCCTGTTAGAGTATCCACTGCGAATACCCACGCATAATGTTATATTTTCCACGTCGGTAGCACAAAGTAACAATCGCCCACGACCTTATTATAAATAGTATTAGTTCACTGGTTGGGCTGCAAATAGAACACGTTTCATATGGCCCACTTCAATTTTCACATGATAATGTAATAAGCCATTGTCGTTTTTTGCGAACTCTCGGCGAAGCAGGTTAAACCAGTATTTCTATTTGATTGAACCACTGGCAGTGGTGATGCTCATCTAGACGAATATTACTTTATTAACGGATATGGCTTTGTTTATGGTTTGTGTGAATTAGCATTTTTATTATCGTCATTGTCAACCTATTAATGTCCCACACTCCTTCTCTATGGATGCAATAGGGAGTTTGAACAATGCACGACTCACCACGCGGGCCTAGTTTCGTGAGATTGATGAGTTCTTACGACTGCAGATGCAGCTGAAACTAACGGCTTAACGTAACTCGAGTTTTTTTTATTGTGTTAAAAGACAAACAAGCATATGGCACGCATGATGGTAAGCGGTCACCATAGCCATTAGACGCTTGCGATACAAAACAATATCACATGCGCCGCTACCTACCCTGGCCCAATCCTCTGCCTCGTGGAGCCCTGGAACCTTACTCACCGACAGAAACACAGTACCACCAAAAGGTAGTGTTATTTTACTGTGGTCTACTGAAAGGTGCAGGTTACTTCCCCAGACGGATGCTCCAATTCGAGTAGAAAATCCACTATGTCCTACCTTTCTTAATTAATTGTGAAAGTTGCTTTACTTCCACGATTGTATACCAAACGCGCTCATTTTACCTCATAAATAAATATCTCTTATCTATTAGACAAGTCCGTCCGTCCGTCCGTCTGTCTGTGGTGCTGTTTCAGCGGCCAAACCGTAAGAGATAGATAAAGAGAATGTTTAAGTTATAAGTTAAGAATAGTCTGATAAGACTACAAACCGGATTTGAGTAACGTAGCACTTCCGGTTTTCGAGAAATCACGAATTTCAAACGAAACCACACAAAATCTCCGAAGTTCTCAATTAATTAAATACATTTTTTTTAAATCAGGTTTTGGTGAACATTTGGCTCACTGGTTTGCTAATATAATATATATAAATATTTAAAATACTATGACATTTATTTATTTTGACGACCTCCGTGGCCGAGTGGTTTGTACGCCGGGTTTCATGGTGTCGCCGGCTCGAATCCCGGTGGGGGCAGATGTTTGTGTGATGAATACGTGCATTTGTACTCCAGTCATGGATGTTTAATATGTATTTCTATATAAATATACTTATGTATGTACAATATATGTATTCTATCCGTTACCCTAGTATCCCATAACACAAGCCTTATAGTGCTTACTTTGGGGATAGGCTAATTGGTGTGTGTGTTGGAAATATTTATTTATTTATTTATTAAACACCATCTAACTATAAATGTTGATTAATTTATAATCATCATTTCTTAAGCTCTGATATTTCAAATATTACTGTGGAAGTGGCTTACCAAGACCAGTGTAATAAACATTTTAGATGCAGGAATGTCTATTATTATACAAGAAATTTAGCAAATTTAGGAAGAGAAGATCGTCGGCACATGAATAAATCCGTACCATCACACCTTAGCAGTGTGCGAAGCTGTCGCAACATCAAATATGAGACGGGTCATTAGACTGATAAATATGTTTTAGGTTAGTTGAGTAATTTCTTTACTACAATAGTATTTTCACAATTTTTTTCTCCCGACTGGCAAACTAATTTCTACATTACAGATACAGTGAAATACTTAGCAATTATTTATGTTTAATATAATTTTATTCTAAAACATTGACAACTGCTACATTTAAAAAGCTATAGAAAATATTGCTACAAAATAATTTCACGCGGTCCAGGCATTACAATAAATTAGAATTGCTATTTCTTTTTCCAAATGTTTAATACTCGTAAAAGTATTACGCTTGAAATTGAGGCGTCCCTACAATGCGAAGAGATGGCGCTGCTTTACAGCCTAAGAGGAAATTACTAGAGAAAATATTAGAAGAAATTCGACACGGCCATTAAGTTTTAGGCAGTACTTATTTTGGTATCAATATCTGGCGGTGAGATTTCCTGGGCCAGCCGTGCTATACTGTAAGAACGAACTCATTTTTCACTGTAGACTCTGCGGTGAGAAGTGAGTTTGTTCTTATATAATAACACGGCGGGTAATGGGTTCAGGTCGACAAAGTCAGGATTGCTGGAGCGGCATATTTTTTTGTCGCCTCAGCTTTATTCGCAGTTGGACTACATTGACACTTAACATCAAGTGGGTTGTAGTATTTACACCTTCCATTGGACTTCCATCGAGATCCCGAGTTCTTTTTCGTTTCTTACAGTCCCATGGGGTTCTTACGTCGCCATTCGACTTCCAGAGATCCTCAATTTATCGCAAGGCCTTGTGTAAAATAATATATATAGTTTTACGTGGATTGGGTAAGTCAGACTTTCAGAAGTACTTTGGTAAGTGTTAAAGAAGGTATAGAATTAAAAAAATTAAGGTTGAGTTACATCAAAATATCGTGATCTGTTACGGGTCATCGAGGGTGCTAAAGAAAAGTTATCGAAATAGTGTTGCCTGCTTTTACTACAAGTCAAGGGGAGATTGGAGTTCCGGTGACCAAAACGTAGATTTAAACTGTGATTACATAAATTATTATCAGAATTGGATTTTTCAAGTTTTTATGTCATAAATAATGAAGGTTATTTGCTCGAAATGAATGCATTTATGCTCTTTTCATATTAAAATTCCTAACGCAGCGTGAAAACGCCGAGCATTAAGAACCGGTCGAAACTATTTACTCCGCCCGCCCTTATATCGAAGGCTATGTACGACGCACAGAGACGGATCAAACTTCGCAAATTAGGTGTTATTCAAAAAGTAAGTAATAATATTTATAATTTCTATGAAAAAGGGCTCAGGAACTTTTGATAAAGCCACAATCTTGAAAGATACGACGTCATTACCTTGCTACATTTGATAAAAGATGTTGCCAATTATTTATAAAGTCATCAATTTCGCATTTTCTTAGAATATTTCTTCACAATTATCTGATTAACACTTCACAAAAAGCATTTTTAAAAGTAAAACTACATGCAAATAATTTGTTGTTGTAAGCCTGACATGAAATCTATGAAGTTTTATTTTGTTCATTTGCAAAAATCAAAGCATTAATTATCATACAACCTTCTCTGAAGCCTGATCAAAAAAATAAAATCTATTATTTTAGGCCTTCAGTGATATGTTATAATAAAAATAAGGGCCAAATATGTTATAGTTTTTGGGAGTTTTGAATTAATATTGTTTATTTCGATATACTGACAGAAATATTTTTAGTATACATTTATTGTTCATTTATTTTAGTATAACGGAACATTTTCCTTTTGAAACAGACATGAAGTCAATTTTTATACTTTTAAATATTTGATTATTTCACGAAAGTTGTATGACAATTATAAACACGTAATAATTAATAAAAAAATATTATAAAATTATGGGCTAGTGCAAAATAATTATACACGTTAAGGGCAATTTTTTAGCCATGTCCTTTATATGTCGTTGTATGATAAATACAACTGGTGGGGTAAATGTCCCTATCGTATTTCCAAATAAATCTAACATATATGTTATCTAACAGGGAGCAATAACTTCGTAATTATGGCACTTGCAACAGTGGCGAAATATCGGTGACTCACAAAAACAAGGTATGGTAAACATGGTAGCAACCCCGTCAATTACTATAATGAAACAAGTAATCTGGAACGAACTATCCTCAGCGGTGTTTCCTCTTAGCTATGATATGACGGTCTTCAAAAGGCGGGTGGTATCCTTGGTGCTTAAAGTTTCCATGTGCGACAGTGACTACCTACCATCAAGTAGACTGACACCTCGTTTGCTTGCCTAAATATAAAAAAGTAAGACGAAAATCCACTGAAAAGTCACTGTAAATGGGTTTTGTAATAAGATACTCGACAATCCTATTTCAAAACCTTTTTAAGAGAGAGATTGACCAGAATTTATTTCTCACGAGTGTATTTTTTATATTTTGTACAAAAATATTGAAGAAACTTCTACTTTTATTTATTTCGTTATTTTGCCAGCCTTAAAGTTTAGCCCTTAAACCGCCCCCAGCGTTATGTATGTAGAGAATCTGCATTGGACGTCACAGACATGCGCAATGCTCGTATCGATCCGGTATATACTCGCTTGCGTTAGAAAATAACTATGCTATGTATCCCTCGAGCACTCTCTACTATGTTAACGATATTTACGCACCTGTCTCGTGGCTCAAATAAATTGGAACTATACAAATAATATAAAATGGTGAGGTTGTGAGATTAAAGCCCACTTTCACCAAAGTTAATTAAATTAAAGTAATTCAAATTGTGGCCTAATCGTGTTTACCACATCGTTTCATCTTCTTCAATTGTTTAAAATCAAACAGAGATAGAGTTAGGCTTAAATACGATTAGCTTTTAAATTTGAATTAAGAACTTGGGGGCAATTGGGCGTTAAGTTTCTCTTATAATATGTTAACCGCTCGAGCTAACTTCATTGTAAATTAACCTAGTGTTACAGATTAATAAGGAGAAATTATTGGAAACAAAATAAGGTCTCAAATCATTATTAAAGAGGAAAGATTTGTATTTATATATGTTTGTGATGAAGAATCCAACACCCGACCCGAAACTGGACCGATATGTAAAATTCTTTCAGCGTTAAGAAGCTACATTATTCCCGTGTGGTAAAGGCTATTTTTATTAATTTCGCCCGTGCAAAGCCTGAAACATTTACGTCGTAAACATGACATTGTTAATGCCCTGGAATAAACTGACTGTGTGCATTAAAAAGACATAATTTCACTAGTTATGTATCGACGTCGTTTCTTTTCAATGTTATAACTAGCAGTTTACATTAACCTGCGCTTATTGTATATGCATCTGGAAACTTAAATAAATACCAAATAATAATTGTGTTTTAAGTGATGGCCCACGTAAGAATTTCGTTTTTCTCACGTTAATCTCATATCGAGACCGGTATTTTGAGACAAGTATTTAGCATTATTTTTATTCTTTTGAAATATTATTCGTACTACTAATTTTCGAACTTTAGTGATTTGAACGATTTGTCTACAACCGCAGTTCGAACAGTTTGATTTCACTTCGAATACTTATTAAGGTATGAAGAAGAAATTTAATATCCAATAAATACTTATATGATACTTTATTCGTTATATACTTCCATGAAATACGCGTTAACTCTACATTTTGAAAAGTTAAGTTATATTTTAAAACAGTTTTTGTCTCGTAGTAATGAGTCACACTTGACCTCGTAGCTCGTAGACGTTTCGTAGCTAATTTATGCTACGACAGCAAATGTATATACCACTATATACATTGTTGTATATATGTATATATAATATATTCTTTATAATAATCAAACTTTTTAATTGGTTATATTTATATAAATTAATAACGAAGTTTCTCGAAATTACAAATTTTATTATTTTCGTTTTGAGATATCTTTTTTTATTAATATTGGTCGATAATACCCCTTGTATTATCGATTATTGTTTTCTTTTATTTAACATTTTGGGAAGGAACCTGAAAGAAAAAACGTAAGCGTAAAACAGTATTTAACACAACGATACAAAGAAAAACGTTGCTAGCTTCATTAATCATGATGTACGTATATAAATTAAAATATTACATATCTTTATTTAAATATTAGCTCTATCAATCTATTTTAATGTATTATACGTTAGTATAGTTTCAAATGATTTGGTTAAAATTAACCCAGCTGTCGAATCCAACAGGCTATCCTCAATAGGTATGAAGACCTTAAACTTAGATATACATAGAAAGAAAGATAAGTAATCTAAGTTTTTTTTATATTCACTCATACCAAAGCTGTTTGGTACATAATTTTATTCGCCGTCTATTTTGACACGTTTTTCATTAGTAATCATGGAAGTTTCATTTTAATAAGTGTATCTAATAATTGTGACCACCATTCCAACACCGGCAAAAAAATTTGGTGACTCATTTTTTTGTTGCACTATCTATAAATGGAATGCTTCGCCGTGTACTTATTCCCTCCCGCCTAGAACCCGCGGTGTCCTTTAAAAGAAGTGTAAATAAACATCCTGTAGTCCGGCTAAGTGCCGATGGCAAATGTTCGGCGTTATAATCACGATACAACTTTGACACTGAAATCTGTCTGTACCTATACTTGGGATTAAGTTTGCTCTGCGCTGGCTATTGACTAGGCATCGACGTCGTTCTTATTGCCAACGATCGTACAATGATACGATGCGATCTCGTCGTGCGATGAGTTAAAACAAAGATTTCTTCTGACCGAAGTGTCCTTATTACAGCTCGTAAGCCGTCGCACGAGTACAGGTACCTTATTGTTGTCGCACAGTGAGATCGTATCGTGTAATCGTATGATCGTTGCCAAAAAGATTAATTTTATATTAAATTGAAATTCTTTGTATGGGTTTATGTTATTTTTTATTTATTACTATTTTAATGCCTTATTATGTATTTTTGTCCGTATATACAAATGACTTCAATAAGTGCCTATAAAGGCTTATTAAGTTGAATAAAGTTATTATAATTTGATTTGTCAATTTAAACCATATCCTAGTAATATTCGTCGTAACTTTACTGAAAAGAACCATAATTGTAGTCCAAATGTGTCCACTATGGTGTCTAGCAAGTGTCAAATCTCGACTGATATTATTCTATACAGACATTTACAAACTTATGATTTCTCATCCTAAGGGCTCGGGATACAACGGAACCGCGTTACTATATCTCTGCTGTGTATCCGTCCGTTAAAACGTAAAATTAAAAGAGTTCATACACAAGAAATGTTTTATATATTTTTTCCTCAACCTAGTGTTAATTCTTGTACAATGGTAAGAAACCATTCGTATACGAGTTCAATTCGCACTTGGCGGGTGTCTTTTGATGGCGTCTTAAATTGTTGTCTTAATTGCTTTTCGCATCGTAATTTAATTAAGGCCTATAATGTATAAATCTTCAAAAGACAAAGGAGCCCTGACTTGAATAATGCTACATATTGGAGTGTTTTTTTTCCATTCAAAGTTCTCTTAATGATGTTAATTATATGCAGGTTCTATGAATAGTTATTTTTGTGTTTCGTTTCTTCTTACATTTAAATCTATACTAATATTATAGATCTGAAGAGTTTTTGTGTTTGAACGCGCTAATCTCAGGAGCTGCTAGTCCGATTTGAATAATTGTTTTTTTCTTGGATAGTTCATATATCAAGGAAGGCTCTATAACATAACGATACGACTAATAGAAGTGGAGCACTAATGAAAATCTAACAAAAATGAGAAAAAATGTTCTATTTGTGAGCTTCCGTTGCGTGCGCTTCGTAAACGGAAAAAATCATGCATGGCGAAATTGTTCCCCTTTAAAACTTCTATTAAAAAGTTCGCGACAGCATATATCTATCTTTTAAAGGTGACCCACTATAACCTTTTTCCTCAAATTAATGCGGGTGAAACCACAGAGCACCTCTAGTAATTTATATTTCGCTACACAACTTGAAAAAGATAATTGTAAAGTAAGTACGACGCACATACTTGACATAAAATTAGTAATTTACGCAGAACTATAAGAAATAATTAGGTACCTATATATTTGCCGTATAACCGTATTGGAGCAGTGAGAACAATGTTTATCCGATAACGTTGGTGCGATAAGAACGCTACGCTCTGCGGCGTAATAAAGATGTTATTCATAAAATTATCGAACTTAAACCTATTTCCGATCTCTCATCTAAAGCACTTTCCATTTTCTTAGATCACAATCACTAGGATGTCACAATCACAACATTATCCAAAACTGACATACATTTTATTGTCTCTTTACCTTATCTCGTGCGTTAATTAAGTACTAATATTATAATTAATGGTTTGTTTACAAACTTACCTTAAGTGAAGTTTGTCCGTAATTATACGTGTTAGATGCTTAGTACATCGAAGTTTTAATCTTGAGTGTGCACATCGAAGTATAATTCTGAAATATAACTGTTTACATGATACCGGTATTACTGATTAGGGATGATGACGGGGTTAAGTAAACGAAATTATATTTAGTCCTTCAGTAAGATTTATCAAAAAATAATGGTAACTTTTTGATTCTTTTGTCTATTCAAATGTCTATTTTGTCAATTCAAAAGAATGAAAAAGTTGCCATTATTTTATATCAATGAACCAAAAAAATTACAAAGATACAGCGAGTCAAAGGTTGGGAGTGGGGGCTAGAAACGTCACTTCTATGCCAAAATTGTACCAAGACATGACCTCATACGACATTTCACATCAATATAACTCAGTAATGTTTTGATTGTGTGAAAAAAAAGAAAACGTACCTTTTTAATAATCTACATTCTACCAGATAAACGAAGAAAAAAGTTAGTCATCAGCCCTATTGTTTTTTTTTTTTTTTTCACCCCACCTGATGTTAAGTGGAGGTGAAGTCCAGACGCGAAGATAGCTGATACAGCAGTTCTACCTGCCACACCAGCCATCCTCACCCTGCCGGCCTGCATGTAGCTTCTTCACGCCTCTTTTAAAGGATCCCAGGTTGTAAGAGGGAGGGAACACGTGAGCGGTCAGAGCATTCCATTTACGGATAGTACGACAAAGAAATGAGTCACCAAATCTCTTTGTACGCGTTGGAATTGTAGCCACAGTTAGACGGTGACAACGTAAGCCAGCGCGCGTGGTCCTCTGAAGGAAAGGGGAAGGTGGAATAAGAGAGAATAACTCCTTAGAACACTCGCCGTGGTACAGGCGATAGAACGCGCTTAGTGACGCCACGTCACGGCGTAATTGAAAAGGCTCGAGGTGTTTAGTCACCTCCTCATCGCCTAGATGCGTATTGCGCGCCGCTGTAACCTATCCAAAGCATCGAGCAAGTACTTGGCGGAACCATCCCAGAGGTGCGAGCAATATTCCACGCAAGACCGAACCTGCGTCTTATATAACAAGAATAGTTGCTCGGGCGTGAAAAAACGCCGCACCTTGTTCAGGACTCCGAGTTTACGTGAGGCTGTTTTTATCACACTTTCGATGTAATTTTTAGGATTTAAGTCACAGCGAATCTCCATACCGAGCATGGTGATACTGCTCTCTAGCTCCAGTGTTGTGCCCTGAAGAGAAGGACATAAAAGGAATGGCGACGTTTTTGCCGTGAAAGCGCAGACCTGGGTTTTCTTAGCATTGAACTCAACCAAGTTCTTGGTACCCCATTCAGAAATGTGGTCCAAAGCCTGATTAAGTTTAATGACAAGATTCTCCCGTTTCTCCTTGGTTACCGCCTGCCCAGCCGCTGCTTGTCCGAGATACCCCGCATGCACTGTACTGTCGTCTGCATAGCAATGAATATTCCCAAGAGGAATCAGGTCATTGATATGCAGCAGAAAGAGAGTGGGGGATAGGACGGAGCCCTGGGGAACGCCGGCATTCACTGACATGAACCGCGAACTGCTACCATCCGTAAGGACACGAATTCTACGCTCATGCAGGAAGTCAGCTACCCAAGAACAGAACTGGGAGGGCAGACCGTTTTGGTTAAGAACCTACGAGTGACACGACAAAGTTGTTTAGCTTTCTTAAATTATAAAGTAGGTAATCTATATTACAGTGCTTGTTAATTTATCTGTGTTTATACATATGTCAGGTCGTGTTTGTGAGCAGGGAAAGCAAATAAGTAGTATAAAAAAGAAATAAAAATCATCCTTACTAATATTATAAAGGCGAAAGTTTGTTTGGATGGATGTATGGATGGATGTTTGTTCCTCTTTCACGCAAAAACTACTCAACGGATTTTAATGAAACTTTACAGTAATGTAGCTTATAGATCAGAATAACACATAGGCTATAATTTATAAAGATATTGTGTGAATTGTCCAAAATATAACGATAAATGTCATTTAAGTCTGAAAAAATTCTGCAATCTGCGAGCTATTCAGGCGTGTGCTGCAAAAACAGTTAGTGCTACATGTATATAATGTATGGTGAAAATATTTATCTTAAATAGTCCTACAAAAAATTCTGCGACACCATATATATCTATCTTTTATGAGTAATATAATATAAAACTCAAAGGTGACTGACTGACATAGTGATCTATCAACGCACAGCCCAAACCACTGGACGGATCAGGCTGAAATTTGGCATGCAGGTAGATGCTATGACGTAGGCATCCGCTAAGAAAGGATTTTGATCAATTCTACCCCCAAAGGGATAAAATAGGGAATGAAAGTTTGTATGAAACTTTGTCAATTTTAAACCGATCGGGCTGAGACTTTGCATGCAGGTATAAGAAGAATCATAGATGAATGTCATTGTGTTTAATACAAGCCTGAGAACAAAAACTGTAGTCTACACTTCAGCTCTACACCGAAGCGAAGCGAGGGCGGGTCGCTATCGTTCATATATATGAACGATGAAATTCGTATATACGAATATAATACACTTCTGGACACATCTATTGGCCCTTAGAGTTTAGGTTTCGATGGCCCCTACCGAAATATGATTGCTAGATTGAACAAAAACTGTTGATGCAGTTTTAAACCTGATACATTTTACCATCTTTTTCGATCGTATTGTTTTAAATTTGAATTCAGAATACCATACGACATGGAGCTACGCCTAACAAGTCGGATATGCGCCTTGTTAAAGGCAATTGATTTTTGAATAAAAAACATGTTTTTATCAAATAAAGGTTTAATTTAATAACGCGTGTTGCCTCCATGGGCATCTACCACAGCTCTCATACGATAAGGCATAGAGTTTATCAACCGCTCTATGAAATTTTGAGGGATCATCTCCCATTCCTCTTCTATGGCAGTTTTCAACTCCTGCATCGTCTGGGCAACTGGCTGACGAGCCCTAACACGTCTTTTTAGCTCGTCCCACATGTGCTCAATGGGGTTCATGTCTGGGCTTCTGGCTGGCCAGTCCATAACTGTGATGTTCACATCTCGAAGATATTCCCTGACGATTCCGGCCGCATGGGCTCTTGCATTATCATGCATAAAAAGGAAATTATGGCCCACATAGTCCGCGTATGGTATCACGTGAGGTTCTAAGCACTCACGAATGTACCTTTCAGCATTAAATGTTGGCAGCCGTGGTCCTGTAACAACCTCAAGTTGAGTTTTGCCGCTCGCGGATATACCGCCCCAGACAGTCCATGAGCCACCGCCATAAGCAACCCTCTCTTTAAAGCAGCATTGTGCGAAACGCTCTCCCTTACGTCGGTAGACCTTCTTCCTTCCATCATTGCCATGTAACACAATTTTAGACTCATTAGAAAAGAGTACACGGCTCCAATCTTGCTGTGTCCAATTTAAATGACTGCGTGCGAAATGAAGGCGCGCTGTTCGGTGGGCTCGCGTTAGTTTGGGCCCATTAGCTGGCTTGTGTGGTACCATATCGCGTTCTTTTAACCTTTTCCGAACAGTTCGAGCGCTCACAGATACTCCGTGGAAGTCGCGAATTGGTATTTGTATCTCAATGGAGGTAAGGTGACGATTTCTTAAGCTGGTCGTCACGATGAATCGATCCTGCCTTTCAGTTGTGACCCGAGATCGTGGCCTTCCTTGGCGACGAACAAAGCCGCCAGTCTCTAGGTACCTTCGATAAATATTTCGGACCGCAGATTGACTTAAATTAAGTTGAGCACTCACGTTTCTTTGGCTGTGTCCGGCCTGAATAAGTGCCACAGCTTGGGCGGCGACTTCAGGTGAAGTATCCATAGATTACTGATAGAATCTCACCTTAATGTTAAAAATAAGTAATGTTTGTTGCAAAACCAAAGATATCAATCACTTTTTCAAGAATTAAATCCAAGTAAACCAATAAAACCAAGTTTTCTTAGTATTCGATTGTTTGATATCAACAAACAGGCTCCAAATTGTCTTTTGTTTCTTTAAATTCTGTGTTCGAAATTCAAAAAAAGACTATTGAATAAAATTGTAAATGTGCCAGGTTCAAAACTGCATAAAAACTTTTTGCTCGACCTAATATAAAATTTTAGCTAGGACCAAACGAAACTGAAAATACAAGGTGGGCCAATAGATGTGTCCAGAAGTGTATATTACTCTTTTTTGAGCAGTCGTGTAACAAACAGGGTAAGCAAAATAAAACAGTGAAAGTATTTTTTTTATTTATTCAGTTTCTATAAAGAATCCGATTCATTGAGATCAGTTATTCTAAGTAAAATAATTATCACCAGCATTTCTCGATATCTTAAATATAAATAAATAAATATTTCCAACACTCGCACCAATTAGCCTAGCCCCAAAGTAAGCACTGTAAGGCTTGTGTTATTGGATACTTGAGTAACGGATAGAATACATATACTGTACATATTTAAGTATATTTATATAGAAATACATATTAAACATCCATGACTGGATTACAAATGCTCGTATTCATCACACAAACATCTGCCCCCACCGGGTTTCGAACCCGTACAAACCACTCGGCTATGGAGGTCATCAAAGTATTGAGTTGCTGAATCTAACAGTCGCTTAATATCTAAATATCAATCATATTATTATTCACACGATATTATTTCATTGACATTCTACAAAATGACCATAATGCTCAAAGAAGCTTCTCTATATCCATCCTATACAATGTCGTCATCACAGAAAATTATCGGTATTGCCGGAATGAGTCAAAGTCGATGTATGAGTCATGCATCCTCTCACTCGATTGTAATTTTACTCATCCCTTGTGCACAGTGATTCATCGGATTGGATATGAAATTCAAGCATAAACATAATGCTTTCCTATAAAACATATGGCATTCCTTCAGGCTTGTTTTAACTAAATTCCTACCTGATTTTATTAAAAAAAAAAAACTTGTAATAATCTCAAGTTCACCCTATTACTCTATAATCAAAAACTCGAAATAAATGTTAAACTTACTTCTTACATATAGTACAGAAGCCTGATGAAAAAATCCTTTGTTGAAAATGTTTTTTAAACATCTTGTTTAACTTGGCTACAAATATGTAAGAAAAGTATTCAAAGACTGTCTCCCTCACTCCCCAACACTTGGAAAATAGTACGAAAATACCACCAAGGCTTCACCAGAATTTAAAAAAAAAACAAGCTTTCGGCGTGTTAGGAAATACTATATTGCGAATCCTATGTCTGCTTAATATTGATGAAATGGCAATACGCCAACAAAGTATATTATGGAATGGAAATAAAAACATTAACACTCGTCAACTATAGAATTGAATCTTTGGACACCAATCGGATTGCATCGCAAGTGTTCGTAATGATGCTTGTATGTGTAAATCGAAATTGCCTGTTGGTTCCTTTTTTGTTAACGGAATGGGTTCTGAAAATCGATCAAAATAAATTAAGATCTGCTTAACTGGTGTTGGGAGGTTTGGTGTCGATGTCGTTGCTCTGACCTTTGATGGTTGCTCATTAAATATCAATCATCAGCTAACTTATTGGGATGTCAATTTTCTGGCATTGCTAATTTAAAGACTACTTTTAATCCATCTTGTAACAATGATGCTGTTTTCCTAGATATATGTCATAAGGTTAAACTTGTTAGGAATAGTTTTTCAGGAAATTACTAGTCTGTTTCCAAGGATACGTACATTTAAGCAAAAATTCACCATATTGTTTTGAAATGGTTGTAACAAAACAATCTTATGGTGGGTCAGAAGAATCAAATTGGCTGATCATGCAAAGTTTCTAACAAATGTTATATTTTATTTTTATTTTATATGTTCATTAATGTGCAAATAAATTTAACTTCATTATTTTTTGTCTTTTTGACATGCTTTTGGGTGAATGGGCTGTTTTTGTGTTAGTAATTCAAACGGACGTTCAGATACTTTTTAGTATTATAATAGCTCGTATTAGTTGCAGTCTATGATTGAGTGTAGGAGTTTGATTCATGGAATGGTCAAACAAGGTATCGATAACATTGGTCTGCAAAAACTGTTTTAAAAATTCTTTATTGTAATCGCTTAAAGTCTTGAGAATTACTAAAGCAGCGGCCATTTTATTTGACGGATTTCTTAAAATTAATTCTAATTTTAAGCTAATCAAAAATACATCATGTAACGCAAAACACAAACCACCTTTATATTTAAGAGTGACGATTTTTCATTTATTTATAGCTAAGTAGGCAAAAGACTCTACCGCACCTTATGTTAAGTTGTGATAAAGTCCAAACGCGAAGATAGCTGGTACAGCAGTTATAAACTGCCACACCGACTATCCTCATCTTGTCGGCCTGCAAAAATGCTTCTTCACACCTCTCTTAAAGGACCCGAGATTGTAGGAATGAGGGAACACGTGCGCGGGCAAAGAATTCCACTTGCACGAGTTTTAATAAACCATAACTTTTCATTGGTAAAGAGGCACAACATGTTTCACATTTTAAAGTTTCACAGTGTTTGCTAGATACCCAACTTGAAATATATCCTTTTATTTGTTCCACATTACACGAGTGATCATCGTCATTCAGTAATCTGTAATCTGAATCAAATTTTCATGAAGAGCCCGCCCGTCGCATGTGTTATTTATGTCTTTTACTGCTGATGAGTAATTAAGAATTGGAAAATATTCTACCGGTATACAAAATGATTATCATAATTCCCAATGATTAAACATTTTTTTTATTAATATCTTTAAATTGTGCTTTGATTTATTATTATACCCTCCGTGTCGACATATATCTCCGAACAATATTATAATATGATCTTGACTGAACCTATATGTAAAAAAATGTAGCTCATTCTTTTCTCATTTTGAACAAGAGACGTATATAAATATTTAATTAAAGCTTTCGATCAAATGGAAAATTCTAAAATGACCGGTTTTAGATTTTACCTGCACAAGCCTATTTTTAGTTATTTTCATAAATACTTGTCCACTTCGGTTGATTCTGGTTTTATTGTAAATGCGCAATTCTAGTATAAATTTTTTGGCCCTTTCTAGGAAATCAAGTATTACTTCCACATTTCCTGGACTAACAAGCTTTTTAAAACCAAATTTGTCACGAGCTCTCGAATTAAGGATATTAAAAAATTCATCAAATAATATTATGAAATCTTTAGTGAGACCCGAATCTTTAAATTTTGACGAATGAAGTGTATCTTCGCAAAGTTGCAAAGCATTTGCGACGCCTCTGCTTAAAAGCTGTGTGGCTATATTGACTTTCATAATTTCATTACGAGAATTTCGATTCCGTTATTCGAAATCAGCCCGTGTATTTCCACTCTTTTTTATTACTCAGGGCGGTGTCGGGCTGACTGCTACCTAGCTTTTCATTTCGGGCGGTGCGGTATATATAAAAAAATATTAATAACATTATCTTACCGAATAATGTCTGATGAATTAATGGTTAATATTTGTTGATTGAGTAGTCGTACCTGCGGATCTCGATGGTGAATGGCAGTGTCCAGGAAAACCATAGTCTTGCCTATACCCTCATATTAATAAAGAAGGGATGGGTTTCGACTAGTTACGCCATGTTTTGTTCATGTCACTCATATGGTATTTGTCATTCGATGGACAGAGACAAAACATGAAGTAACTAATCCAAACTAATTCTTCGTTCATTAATAAGGGGGATAATGTATTTTTTTAATAAATATATGAATGTAATTCGAGATAGGTAACTTTATTAAATAAAATATTACTTATCTTATTTCATACACAAAGACACAAGGAATGACAGGTAATCATAAGGTAATAGTAACATTACATCATTGTTACTGACATGAATATTTTTCAATTATAAAATAATAAATCGCAGATATGCTAAATGAGGAACCGTACTGAATATGGCTAATAACATTTAAATAAATCAAACAGAACGACATAACATAAATTACAATAACATTTACAGATTTCAAACTTTCGTTTAACTTTATTACTTAATCATCTTGACTCGTCCGAGCATTTGGCATTCGATACGTCATCCATAAATCATCCATTAAGTATAAAGAAAACTTCAAAGGTGGTCGCTCAGAGATGGCGTTAGTTGTCGCCAGCGGGTGTGCGACCATCGAGCGCACGCGCAGCGTTTCCCGGAAATGGTGGTTGTCGGCCATTTTGTAACAGCGTCCGTGTGACTCGAGCTAGCTGCGCGAGACCACAAAATGGATAATACAGAAGGCAAGCATAGACATCATTCATGGACACGATATCTCGGAACCGTTTGAGACCACTGCGGGTGCGAGTACCATTCGATCGAGACAGGCGTCTGTGAACTTCTCTGTGCAAAAATGGGACACCAAAAATAGTTATTATAACTGTTCAATGGACGGTTGCTTAAATTAAAAACAGTGTATTGTCGTTTTTTTAGTTTGAAATATAACAATGACATTATTATTGAAATGTTAATATTAGTTTTTAAATCCATTCTTCCTTTTTCATTCATAACAATAATCAAACAACTAGATACATATGCCGCTACCCCGATAGTTTTTTTGTGCATAAGCCAAAGTTGACGATCTTAGTGTAACCGCCGAGCGTAGATATGAAAAATGGTCTATCCCACATAACCTCGTCGCACTCCCAAGCCAGTGGGCTAAGCGTCACGCATTTTTCTGATAAACTAAATAAAAAAAAGGTAAGAAAAGTGAAGTACGTACACGAGTTTGACTTCTGTACGATCTATTTTGTGGTCCGTGTGAGTGGAAGCTAGCTGCGAGACGCGTACCGTATCTCTACCGCGCGGAATGCTGTAATCGCCACTTGATAACGTTAGTTTACAATTAGTTAACGACGCGTGACGTGACTTTAAAAGCTAAAAGTGGTTTCACGTATTACGGCTGTGTTTTTATAATGCATCTCTTAATAGATATAATGTGAATTAAATGAGCTATAACGTTTTCCTTAATTGGAAGCGTATTATGGATTATATTACTTGTTGAATGCTACATACTTATTATTAACATACTTATTATCAGATAATTCACGCCCCTAACACATTACAGTCCCCGTAGCACTTAGATTTGTTCAACAATATCTAAACAATAATATTGAAATGATCTCTAATTGTAATAATCATTTAGGTAAATTAAAAAAGGTTCCTACAATTGCTCTTTCTGTGTCATCTCATCGTATGATTATAATTTCAAAATGAACACACTAAAATAATCTAAGCAACACGCATCATTTATAGAAAATGTATGTTTTATTAATTAATGTTTAATTTCGAAAATAGTAGATTAGTATACAATATTTTTTGTTCTCGAAAATATGATTGCCGGATTTTAGAATAGAAACTTTATGATCGTGTTTATAATAGTTTAGTATAAATAGTACATGTTAATAAAATTGTAAAAATCCTCCAAAATTTAAAAACTGTACAACGTGTTGCTTAGATTTTTTTGATAAGTATATATTAAAGATAAGATAACTCTTTATTACACCAACAAAGATACAGTATATAATACAATTTAAAATAACCTAGAGTACTCTTTTAGTGTGCCCATTTTATTCTTTGTAATCTCCCAGTTCCCGTGTATCATGCACCCTATCTTTGTTGAGGCATGGGGCGCTTGCATTTTATTATTATTAATCTGTTTTGATGCTATGAAGGTCATTGTGTCTGACTTTGAGTATTGGCGACTTCATTCGTAAGTAACAGTTATTTAAAGTAAAAATATTAAATAAACTAGTATTGCATTGCTTTCACATTCGTCGTCGTCGTCGATCTCAAAGACTGTTCAGCGATAAAATTCACAAAAAAACCAATCAATTCTAATGTTAACTGTCAATTGATTTGCTGAAAGCCTAATCGACTAATCATCGTATCAGTTGCATTTTGGGTTTCTAGTACATATTTTCTTATCTACGTTTCAGGAACTCAAATTGATGTAAAGGTGTTATTAAACTGACAGGGATGTTAGTTGGCGATAAAATGCCATTTAATTACACAACCCATGGAGTATTTTAGAAATTACAATTATTTTAAGCACTTTCTATCGTAGAAGATATAGGCACGGTTTGAAGATGGCTACTATGAATTAATTTGATCTTGATCCCCTAAACTACTTTGCATCCTTTTTTTTCTTTCATTCTTTCTGACTCCACGCAAGTTTACATCAGGTTCAATGAAATATGGTACATAGGTAATTAGGTACTATCTATTATTACTAAAGTCTTCGTTGTAAATTAACAAATAATAAACATTGCCTTTATAAACTGTCAACTACTTTTAACATTAACAGCATAGGACATATACAAATAATAAATAAATAATATTTTTTATTGCACGGATAGAACATACACCGATAGCCAAAACAAAATCCAACGACCTTCCATAAATTTTGTCTAGTCAAAGTGCAAATTAATCTTTGCCTTCTTCATACAAACGGCATTAAACTTTCTCAACACTTTATTGTGAGCCCCTTATCCCCCCTTGTTTGCGGCGTGACGGTTGATCGATCTGAGCCGAGACGTTAACGCGCAGGTAAGCCGTCCTGTGAAACCGGTTCCCTCGAATAAAGCTGAACACCGGTGCGCGCGAGTTAAAAATAATTTTACGACGGACGACGACGGATACTCCTAAGCAGCACGTAGGCACTCGACTCGCGCGTCCTTCAGGTTTTGTCCGAATGCGTTATTATTAAAGCGTTTTAATGCGAATGTTGGAAAATATGGCTAATCTCTGACTACAGAAATTTAATAGAAAAAATAATGATAAAATTAGTATCATACCAAGTTTATTTATTTGTGGTTTTGGACTCTGCAGATCCTGAAGTAACTAGTAACCTTTATATGATCTATTGTGACTCGCCTTCACTTCTAGCATTTCGTTTAGCCTAATTGCATCCAAGAAACCGATACATTACCAAATATTCTTTAATTTGGCAATATATCGGTAAAAGCACATTTGATTGAACTTGATGTTGTCACTTTCTTCGTCATTAACTTAGGGGATAACAACAGTGATGCCAGAACGTCCCAAAAGGGACGATTTTCGTCCCTTTTCTCAGCAAAGCGTCCCATCGATGTCCTTTTACATATTCCGTCCCTTTTCCGTCCGTTTTTGATAACGCTTCACTGCAACATTAGACGAATGCGTTTCGTTTCACTCATTGATTTATTTCACTAAATTGCCATCACTATTCGTTGTACATTGTCAACTCTATTCGTCAAATCACCCAGTAAACTACATCGAATCCAACGCTCGCTACGAAGGTGACGTTTAATAAATACCTACCTATATCTATATACCAACTCAAGGCTCAAACCCAATAACCTACCATATCTTACCTAATAAAACTTTTGTTGTTGAGGTATGTTTCAGTTATGAAGATAATAGGTAAGTTAAGAATAAGTGCTTGCTTTGTAGAGTCGTAAGAACGTACGGTACGTTCGTACCACCATGATGTACCTATGTCCTCCGTACCATCTTCATTATGTTTATTGTGTGCCCAAAAAATATAATTAATTTGGCTCTGTTAAAATGTTTTTTTAAGTGAAACTTCTTTAGGCACGCCTTGACTTGGGGGGTAAACTGGCGAATTGTTACGATTTCGTGTTACGATTAGTGTCATCGGTGATTCATCGGTAAACAATGAACAATACCTGTAACAAAATACATAAATCTAGTGCTTGGCTTGGTGGGTGATAACGGTCCCAGTGCGGATTGATGGATGATAACGGACCCCGCGCAGATTGGTGGGTGATAACTAGTGGTGTCCCGATTTGAGCGGGATGTCTCGATTTTCAGGGGTGTGGGGACGCGTCCCGATTTGTACCTGATCGGGACGCTAAATATCCCGATTAATCAAAAAATGAGAGTCAGGTAATTAATATAATACTATACTTGCACTAGTAGTTTAAATCGCAATAAATTACCCAGTGCGGATTGGTGGGTGATAATTGACCCAGCACGGATTGGTGGATGATAGCGGACCCAGTGTGGATTGGTGGGTGACAATGGACCCAGCGCGGATTGGTGGGTGATAACGGACCCAGTGTGGATTGGTGTATAATAACGGACCCAGTGCGGATTGTTGGATGATAACGCACCCAGTGCGGGTTGGTGGGTGATAATGGACCCAGCGCGGATGGGTTGGTGATAATGGATCTAGTGCGGATTGGAGGGTGATAACGGACACAGCGCGGATTAGTCGGTGGCAATGGATCCAGTGCGGATTGGTGTGTGAAAATGGACCCAGCGCGGATTGGTGGTTTTTTTCTATCAAATTTCAGATCATTGGAGCTATAGAAGTTTCACTTCAGTCGTGTGTTCCTAAACACACTCGCTTTTTTTTCATTTAACCGCATTATGATAGAACTACCCTTACATACCTATCGTGTTGTGTTGTAACACATCAGAGAGCTATCTCTTTCATACAATTATGGTTAAAGTGAGAACGCTGTCGAAACATCGCGACACACAGGTATAGTTCTTAGTTTAAATGTATGAAGCAGATTGCGCCAGAATAAAACACGTAAGATAAATATAGTTCAGCCTTTAGTTTAATATTTCTGTAGGGCCGTCCTTTTTGACTAAAAATCGTCCCTTTTCAGATTTCGAATCGTCCGAAACACGACGCAGGTACTGGCAACACTGGATAACAACTCGTAACTTAATGAAACATCAAATGTAATTGATGTCTATGAGTGCAGTCGTAAATAATTTGTCTTTATGAAATCAGAATAATAGGAGTACAACAAACACTCAAGACTCGTGGCTCTTGCAAGGCCTTTACCTAAAGTTCCAAAGTTTTTGGACTACGGAAGTTAGTCGTTTAAATTTTAATTAATTTTCAAATAGTTCAGACTGCTAAAAACTTGCACTACTAATGACGTAGTTCGCTGCAGGATGCAATGGCAGGCACAACTTGCACCACATTCAAAAGACTCGAAGTTCTTTTATCTCATCAACAGTAAATTTATAAATAATAAAGCCCTTTTTAACCAATGTTAGCGATATAGGTACCAGCAATATCTGATTATTGTTTGTAATGTAACAAAAAACAAAAGCGATAGTTATAATAATGTTTGAAGCAAATCAGACAGATGCAAATTTAATGTATGTGAACTTCCTACTTTGGCTAAAGATGTCTATATGTACTTTGTGTGAAATAATGGCCTTAGTTTTAACATATTTATAAGATTATTACCATGTACATTTTTTACAAATAAATATCATTGTTATTATTTTTTATTTGTATTCAGGTATTGTAGGCCCATAGAAATATATACCCTATAGTGTAACATAATATCAAACAATTACAAATTAACAATTTGTGATTGTTTTGTTAATATTGTTCGATCCTGTAAAAATATGTGAAAGACGACAAAGTTTCATGTATTTCTTCGAAAATTCTTCTCAACATATAGAAGTTTCGAATAAACAGTAGAAGAAACGATATCTTCAAAACAGTTTAACATTGAGTACTTTGTCTAGTTTAATTAATAAGGATTCTTCGTCGACGCGTTTTTCTATTCTATACAAGGTCAGAACACAACCATATGAAACTGCTCGCGTAAATATTGTAAGCCCCTTATCGTATAGTATTTATGTGTCATACAAAATTGATATAAATATTTTTCAGAATAATGCAATGATAAATACTAATTCGAATATTTATTATTAAAATGTAAGGGGATTGCGATGACACAGTGATAACGCGGTGTGCTATGCAGGAGTAGACTGCAGGAATGGTGGTAGAAGAAAATTTGATGAATTTTGATGTTGATAAACGTAGTTAAAACCTAGAAAGAAAAGAAAAGAATGGTCTACTCGCAGTATCTAATCCTATACGAAGTACTAACAATAACACTGATACAGTTCCTGCTCATTAAGTGATGAAAAATAAATGATTATTAAAAATTAATGAAAAGCTCAGAATTATATTGTTTTCAAAGTTTATTTTAACGATATTACTTCATGCTACTAAAAGGTTACTTAACATAATGAGAAATAACCTATTGGAGCGTCAGCGTGTACTTTATATAGTTGAAAACTTTCATGGACACTAACATTATAGTAATTTATGTTATTTACGGGATTGTTACCATGTACATACCTTGTTTTTAGCGAATTTCCGATTTTTCAGCACCGTTTCAAGCGCCATTATCATCACGGAGTAACTGCACTGTAAATATCGGAAACTCGCTAAAAACAAGGCACATGGTAACATTCCCTTAATCATTACAGAATTTACAGCTGACTGATGTTTAGAAAAATAGTGTATAAGATGTAAATACAAATTAAATATGCTCTATTATGATATGTATATATGATAACTATCAATCGGTGAGATCCGCTTGTGGGAGGCCGATTGTAATGTGCAATCATGGAGAATCACGTCGGGGTACCAATTTGGGTCCTAGTGACGGGAGATGAGGAATGAAACAGCCAGTGTGTCGCTTGATTCCTAAGAGAATATTGAATTTGTATTTACATCTTATAAACTATTTTTCTTAACTAACATTGATGTGCGTCAGCTGTTAATTATGTCCTCGGCGTGTTCTAAATACTAAGTACACGCTGACGCTACACTAGAATTTCCTGTCAGAGAAGTAGTCAGAGTGAATTTTTTTCAAGTAAAAAATTTCTTTATATTTTTAATTCGAGCAGATCAATCAACGATATTGAGCTTAATGTTTGGAAATATAATAAATAATGTAGCTACCTTATGGTGAATGAATTTTGATATCGGTTCAGTAGTTTGGGAGGTTATTGGTTACAAACATACAACTCTTGCCTCTTTATAATATTAGTATAGATATTTAGCATAATAATCTCCACCAGTGTCCAAAATAACAGACGGGAACGTCATTGATTGGTATTGTATATAAGGTGATTAACAACGTTTGAAGTTATCCTCTGGCAGCTACATGTTCGGTTTCTGTGAATTATGTAGGTAAAACAAGTTATGAGACTAGAACATGACACTGCATTTTTGTATATCACAATCTTAGAGCCGGACGTTGACAATGCAGCCACTGCCAATTTGAAATAGTCGACGAATATGATTTTTTTATTTACTTCTAAACCACTAAAAGAACATAAGCAAAAGTTGACTTTATGAATAAGTATTTGTTAACTATATAATTCAATTGCGTAAGATATATACTAACTAACTTCATTTAACTTCACACATTTCTGCTAACGACTTGATTCAACTTTTTTTTTTTGCGAAAATTGAGGCCCGTCTGTAACCTTGACCCTTTTGGTAAGGTCTCTATCCGCCTTATTCCAAAATGCAGACTAAAGTTAGTCTTGGTTTAAACATAATGTTGTCTCTATCTTATTTTTAGAAAACAAAACTAACAGAATCAGTTTTAGTCCAGGTTTAACTTTAATCTACGTTTTTTTAGACCACCGCAATGTACTTAATAATCCCCGTGATATTAACACCCTTACTGAAGTGACGGGACTGCGGTATATACCGTCTTATAATCCTAACTAAAAAGTGCGAAATAAAAAAGGTAAATTTAAAAAATCCTAAAAGACGACTGCTTAAATATTACTTTAAATAAAAACTGAAAAGAAAAAAACAAGTCCAGTAGTCTATATTATACTCTCCGAACAGTTGAAAAAAATTAACAAGCTTGGTAAAATTATTTTATCTAATTCCTAGGATTTATTTCTTATTGTTGTCGAATTTAATATGAATGATCTATCTAGATTTTATAACAAAGATAGTTCTTCAGCGAGCAATGTAACTAGTATTGACGAGCAGTCATTGCTTGATGATTTATGTACTTATGCTAATACAACAGAATATTAAATATTTTTGATAGGATTTTATATCTTGTTATATCGAATATGGCTGTTACGGTAATGGATTATTGTGACACGTTAGTTCCCCTGTGGCCTCACCACAATACATTTTAATAAATTTCGTGATCCATAATTGGTCATATTTACAACGGGAAACGAGGCATTGACGTATTTTTAACAAGGGTTATTATAATGAAATGAGCTTGCAATTTGAGCGTATTGAAAGGCAAGCTGAATTCATGAACAAGGACATGAATGAAGCGCTACTTTTTTCTCATCATCATCATCAACAGCCCGCCGAGCATAGCCCTTTCCATAGCGCGCTGAGCGACTTTGAACCTGTGGACCAGCCGTACCGTCAGTATCCACGTCTCGGCTCCGTATGTCATCACAGGTAGGACGCACTGATTGAAGACTTTCGTCTTTAGGCACTGTGGGATCGACGATGTCAGGACTTGACGTAGCTTCCCAAATGCTGCCCAACCTAGCTGAATTCTTCTATTCACCTCGTCCTCAAAGTTGTTTCTACCGAATTGCAATGTCTGCCCGAGGTACACATGTTTTTGAATAACTTCGAGAACGGCACCGTGTATTGCAATCGGTTCCGGTAGAATCCTTGGTTTTATCCAAGTTCACCCGTAGGCCGATGCGTATAGAAGAGTCAGCCAGGTCGTTCAGCATTTTTTGTAGGTCCTGTAGGTTTTCTGCCATGATGACGATGTCGTCTGCAAATCGCAAGTGAGAGATGCGTTCGCCATTTATGTTGATGCCACGTCCTTTCCAGTTCAGCGTCTTGAACATATCCTCCATTACATTAGTGAACAATTTCGGAGAAATAACGGCCCCTTGTCTCACTCCACGATGCAACGGTATGGGACTTTTTTGCTGATTTTGTACTTGGACAGACATGGTGGCGGCTTCGTTGAGACATCTAATCACTTGGATGTATCGCCAGTCGACTTGGCAACGCTTCAGGGACTCCAAGACAGACCAGATTTCAATCGAGTCAAAGGCCTTCTCATAGTCCATAAATGCTAGGCACAAGGGCTGATTGTACTCTTCAGTCTTCTGTATAATCTGCCGTACTGTTAGGATATGGTCTATGGTGCCGTATCCGCTCCGAAACCCAGCCTGTTCCGGTGGTTGGAAGTCATCAAGGCTACGAGCAAGACGGTTCGCGATCACTCTTGAGAACAGCTTGTAGACGTAGCTTAGAAGGGATATTTTCCATTTTTAAGCTGCCTAAGAGCAATCTCGATTTTTGCTATTCAATTGTTAATAAACTAATCGCTAAGAATGTATGTACCTTCAAAAATTTGTCGCGATAGCAACTAACCCTCTTGGTTTTCAGAATCTTTAAAAAAGCTATTAAAGAAAAACATAAATTTTAAATAAAATGTAAGGTATGTAAAAAATATTCTGACTTGTAACATACAAATTTTTGAGAGAAAGAGTTAAACGGTTAGAATTTCAGTGCTATCAGAAGTATATGTTATCTGTCAAAAAATTTAATCAAAGATAATCCCATATTTTTTGGTCATTTGTTATATCGCGATACAAGGCAACTGATCGATGCTGTCGCTAGCAATGATGGTTTTATCGCAAATCTGTTTTCTGACTTTTTTTAATCCACCTTTTTGCAGTCCACGCCTGAACAGTCCGGCTTAAATTGTAACATTGGTGCATCAAGGCTGGCGGATATTTCTAATATATACATAAATAAGATTGGTGAATAAAGTTATATTGTCCTTAGACATAAAGCGGCGGGACCTGATAACTTGCCGCCTATATTTTTGTTAAGTGCGCTAAATATATTACAGTACCCGTCTATTTATTATTTGTAGAATCTATCTCTGAAAATAATATGCTCTTATTGTGGTAGACTGTATTTATAACGCCAGTAAATAAAAAAGTATTAAATCTGATGTCACTAATTACAGGCCACATGAAAATTTATAAATCTGTATCATTGCCATCTGTTGTATTAGATCTTCAGTCAGATTTGACGCGTCTCGAAAACTACTGCAAATTAAATAAACGAGATCCCTCAAAATCTTCTGTTGTAACCAATACTCATAAATCGGTTACGGTTCCATCCGAGCATAGTTTAAAGAATCAAAGTGTACAAAGACTTTCTGCTACACGTGACCTAGGAATTTTTCATGAATCAAACACATGGATAGCATTGTGACTAAAACTTCACGGGTTCTGGGTTTTGTTATGCGTACATCAGCTTGTTTTAGAGACACCAAAACGATAAAATTTCTTAACTGGACTTACGCATACTGGAGAATGGGTCTGAGATCTGGAATCCACGCTACAATAAATACATTAACCGCATCTAGCGGCTACAGGAAAAAAAATGCAAAATGCTTGTGCTTTCGTTTAAAACTACCCTTTACTTCCACGTATTAAGTTTATGTTCCCGATTTCATCTTTTTCCTTTACACAAACGACGTGAACTGATTGACATAGTATATTTGCTAAAAATTATATCAAATAAAATTAAGTCCCTTGAAATTATTTCTAAATTAAACTTCAATGTCCCATCGAAATCAGGAAGGGTCTATATCTCAATTATATATACTATTAGTTTCCACAAATTATCGACAAAATGTCTTCTATGCAATGAATTCTTTGAACGAAAGATGTGATAATATCTATACTATAACAATTAAATCTAAGGAGGGTGTGTGGTGCGGTAGAGTAATCTGTAGAGGCTGAATTGTCTTTACTGTGTACAACAACCTTATTATTTTGTACACACAATTTTTATTTATTGTCAACTGAAAGAAGACTTCAAAACTTAAAAGCCTGTATTGAGATTAACTTTGATCAGTTTTATAATAATTATAATTTATACAATGACCACCTTAGAAAGAAGGCGTTCTTGTTATTTGGATAACCTGTAAATAAAGAAAGTATACCTACGACAACTTATTTTTAGAAACAATTGGAATTTTATAAGTTGACACAAATTCCCAGAAGTCTTAGTGCATCGTAGTTTGTATGCGGTCATAAAAGTTATATCATTAAAGTAAATAAATTAAAAATTAAGTATTAAATCTAATATCCACGACGAGTGGAACAACTACAAGAAGAAATATTTGTCTAATTCTCAAGAGAGAGGCAATGAATTTTTGTAACATGTTAAAATATTAATTAATCTATTACATGAAATTGCTTTTAAGGTGCTTTTAAAATTACGTCACTCAGTTTTGTAATGAACCTAACTCTCAAGTTTTGTTTAAAGGAAAGACATTGAATGCGGTAACTTATAATAACTCTCTGGCGCAGTCAGTAAAGGATTCAGCAGAAGGAATGTTCAAGGATAAAGCAGTTACAAAACTATTATGAATGATAACTTGTACGTTTGGAATAAATTTAATAAATAATAATTATAGCACAACAACTTACAACAATAAATTTTCCTAAAACTAAACAGAACTTTTATAAGTATACATATTTATGTGTATACAAGCAGACCGAACATTAATTTTTTATCTTTAGTTTGTCATAAATTACCTTTCTGCTTTGATAAAATTATTCTAAAAATGCTAAAATTTTAGAAGCTATTTCAGAATTATCTCCAGGACTTTACCATTTAGATCCGGCGACATTTTTTGCAGCAATGCAACTTTTGTTGTACCGACATTTGTATAAATTCTTTGAACAATTTTGTGGACAGCCCATCAGCTAAAATGTTATCCGAAGTCTCATCATCTGCGTGGTAATAGAAAAGAAGTTAATTTCAAATCCAAAATTTTTATTGCATTCGAATACAAATCGTAGCAACAAAGAAAAAATACTAGACAATCACATTATCTCTGCACCTGGCGTCAGTTACGTCATATCGGCGGGCGCTCAGACGCTGAAAAAATAAGCATCACAAGAAATTAGATAATGCGACATTTTGTTTTTCACAAATTAATTCTACACGAGATATTCCCGTTCCGTTATACCCTTAACTGAAAGTAGTATACGCGGCAGAAACTACCAAGGTAGTTTAAATAAAAAGTTGGTGTGAAACAGTGAGCAGATGTATTTTGGTAGATATATACAATTTTAACAATTATCAATTAATGTTATAAGTAATATGACTTAAATTGAAAATAAAAACAAACAATTACTGTATATGTATTGAAATGGAATTCAGAATAAAGGCTGAATATGACGTGAAATTAATGGTTATGTGGTGAGAGCGTAAGTTCGGTACAGGAAAGTCAGAAAGAAAGGTAAATGGGAACTTGTGATAATGGTTTCTGATTGTCGAATAAAATAAACCATTTGTGCAGTTACTTAACAACTTGCTATTTGCGCACTATCCCCACGTACATGGCATTTATAATAGTTCAATGTCTAATGGAAGTTAAAAGATCAAACAATGTTCTGCAAAAGATATTGCGTCATTGCACTCAAATAAGCGTATGTGCAAATTTCGACCGCGTCACCACAGCCAAGGTCATATTTTGCTTTACAACGGTGTCGATTCTGTTTTAAACTAACTTGAAAATGGTGTCTCAAGAACAGTTTAATAGTATCGCTTTTCGACACAGTTTTTCTTACCAAAACATAAATAAGGAATGTATATTGATAATAGTAATAAATGAGTAAGCAATTTTTTTTTTATAATTTTTAGTTTAAGTAACAATAATTGTCTTCAAGACTACTGAAACACCGTTGATACACAATTACTTCAACTAAGCAGAATCGACACCCTAAACCCTTTGTAATCTACTCTAAAACCTAACATAATAGTCAAATACTGACGCAGCCCTTTAGTTAGAATTCACCGCGTAAACAAATTAATGATTTTTTAACAATTATAACAGACCATATATTAAATAGAACACTGTTTTTAGTGGTTTTTAACGTATTAGTCAAAAACGACAAAAAGTTCCATCTTTTTCATCATTTCCGTTTTTCTATAAGTCACGGTGGTCGTGGCTTAGTATGTAGATGCTTGGTATTCCAAAATTATAGAGGGACATGTCCTAGCTTCATTTCCTAAATCTAATATAAGCACTGCATTATGACATATAGCTCGTTTTTATCACGATCAATTGTTAAATTACGGTTACACGCGACAGAAAAAGTAATAAAATGTATATTGTGTGTAAATGTATAAGGTGATGCTACGGGCAACAGGGACTGGAAGTACTAGAAACCTTACTTGCCATAAAATAAGGTTTCTCCACCTACTGTGAGGTGAAGTTTTTTTCCGTAGACTTGCGCTCTTACAGACTTGCAATTTGAGAACTGGTGTGCTAAATGAAAAATATGTAAATGTAATTAAGTGACACTTTTTAAATTTACTTTAAAACAAACACATTATGACCTTCAAAATTGTCTGTAACAGGACTGCGAAATTTTTGACAGTGTAAAAAAAAGGTTGTAGCAATATGATTCATTTTGTTACATAAATTTTATTGATACTGACTCTGGATTTTAATATATTTATATCTTCTGCATTCACGCACTCCAATTATTCAATAAAACGACTTTTAAATTTTAGAGACGGAACCCCTAAAGTTAAGGTCAATGTTATTAAATAATATACGGCCATAAAATTCGTTAAAAGTGGTTTAGTTTTATTTCTGGATTTTAAATCAGGATTTTTGTTCATTGCATTTATGTACTTCTAATTACTAAAATGTTTGTTACAACTTCCTACAAGAAGATTTGAATGTAACATTGCAATTTTCCTTGTCAACAGAGTGAAAAATGGTTGGCGTACGAGACTCTCAAAGAGGAGATACAAGAGAAGATACGAAAGTTGGAAGAGGAGCGTCATACTGTCGAGCTGTGGCCCAGTACTGAATGGGGACGACGCCGGCGCAAGCGGCAAGTGACAGTTTCACCCCCCTACGTGGTGTATATGCTCCCCGACGCTGACATCATGGAGGACTGGAGGCTAGTCCGGAAACTTCTAGAGCGGAACGATTGATGACGCCAATTTCAAATCTTGTTACCGTACTCTCAAGGTAAGACTTACGGCTAGTTTCAATAATCAAACTCCAGTAAGACAAGCCTATTAGAGCATTGATATTTTTATTATTTAGATTATAATTACAACTGTTGCTAAGAAACTGAACCAGATTATAACCTGTGCAGACGAGGGATTTTCCTTTATCCTCTGAAATTAATGGCTTACAGTTGCATCGAGTAACGCACACGTTGGACTAAAAGTACCGCGTAAATGAAGTCCCCCGAACAACCGAGGATACCGAGAGATTGGCAAAAGTAAGCCACAAAAAAATAGAACTCATGTGACTGAGCGCAGCAACGCACAACTTAAGTCGGCGTTGCGCGCTAGACCCGATCTAAATAAATGGACCCAGTACCCTTAGCACGAACCAATATCGAATTCGAATATTTTGCGACTCCGAAATGTCATTGTCAAATGTGTACTGATTTTTAGTTCTCGTTACGTACTTTGTGGCGCTGCTGTTCAAGTTTCCATACAAAATTTGACATTGACATTTCGCACTCGAAAAACTATTGGAATTCGATAATGGTTCGTGCTATGGGTACAGTATTTTTTTTAAACGTCTTATCTATTTCTTAAAGTTCATGTTAATTACAACACATCGTAATCTAAGAATATTTATTTCAATAGCGTGCGCTTTTCTAAATTTTAGGGCGACAAATATTCGCACATCGTGTACGTTGTGTTCGTGAGAAGTCGTCGGCGGATTTTTTTTTCCACGATTCAGATGAGGAACTTCCGCGGCGGACCAAAGTCCATCGTCTGCGCAGGCCATTATCCCTACCTTTTAACTAGAATATGATTTATTGAAACTAGCCCTTAAAATTCCTATTTACTACTATTTCTTGGTACACTCGATAGAAGTATAAACACAACTTTGAATGGAACTAACGCGCCACTGTGCTTCTTTACTGGTAACTTTAATCGTTTTTAATTTATTTCCGACAAGGAGTAGCAAAAAACGGCAATATTTTTTATTATAAGCTACTTTCTAGGTAATGTTGAATAAATACGAGGTTCACAACTAGTCGGAAATTTAAGATTGTTTTTAGTTTTAATCTTGTTCTCACTTATTTTATTCTTGTGACAAAAACAGAACTCATTTCAGTACAGCTAGGACATGACAATGGATATACTTGTACTGCTAATAAAGAAAATATTATGACGAAATAAAGGCGCTTTCATTGTCACATTATAGCATCTGATTAGTCCTTGTTTGTACCTTTACTCAACAACCGCAAATTCCGTAACGAAAAGGTAGAAAATTATTATGGAATAATTTTATAATTGTGTTTATGTAATATTTGGTATCGAATGGTACCGACTGAAATTTAAATATTTAAGAAGTTTAACAGTGAAATTTACTTAGAGATAAAAATATGTAAATACGCAGCAGCTTAATTAAAACTTATAGACTTGTGTTATATTGTTAACATAATTTTCTATAGCAAATAGATATTAAAATATTTTAAAAGATAAAGTTAATAAGTATTAATAAAGAAAGTACATTGAAATCTTTGTAAAATAAACTTAAAGTTCAGTGTAATAATTATATGTATAGGATAGGCTTTTAAAATAAAGTGATAATGTGTGAATGATAATATTATAAGGTTTCGATAATTTATTGTTTTACCTAAATAATAAACTGTTTATACACACTTACTTCAAAGATATATAAATGTATGAGTAAGTTTGTATGTACTAATACCTCATCGCTTCTCGGTAGCATTGAAACCCTCTTGTACTTTTTAAATGAAAGTCACAACAAATATACTTACGTCCGTACTCAGAGACTTCAATTAATTTTAGTGGGTGTTTATCTATGTGGCATGCTGCCTTATTTATTCTATTGCAAATAAACTGAGACAGCATCAATTCATCAAACTGAAAGATAACTGATGTCTCTGTGTGCGGCAGTTGTTTAATATCCGCATTGATTAAAAAATAAAGCCTGCCTGATCAAACAAGGTCGCATATGTTGAATACTTAAAATCTAGCAAATAATGCAAAACGTCTTTGTACATCGGTTAAATAATTTCTTATAACCATATATCCAGTCAAACGCTCAAGCTAAGTTTAGTTTATTGTAAAGAAAGATTGTTTTGCATTTAATTTTAAATAAACAGATTTGTTTTTAATGAAATGACATTGTTTTATTTATTGCAACCTACGATCAACCTTAACCCTTATTCGCGTTTCGCCGGGTCACTCGCTAGTACTTTGGATCTCTGAGATTAGATTTTCTCAAAAATATAAAATTTGCAACTATCAAAGCTATACCTACAGTACAGTTAGTATATGCATATATACATAGGCCACTACATAAGTTTTGTCGTACGCGAAATAAACGTAAGATATTGTTTAGTTAAGGGTAGATTTATAAAGGCAAACTTCAAGCTAAGTTTCGTAACGTAAAGTAGCTTTATAGGTTTATTGCAATTTTTTGAAAATAAAACATGACTGTATTCACTAATTGGGATATTCGTGTAATAATGTTATATAATTTCAAGCGTGGCTTGACTAAGCAATAGTGTTTTGAAGAAATGAGTGGTGCATTAGGACAAACGTGTCCTTCCTTAAAGACCATAGAAAGATGGTTTATTGAATTTAATCGCGGCAATTTTAGCTTAGAGGACGGTTCGAAGACCGGTAGGCCAGTAGAGGTAACTACCGATAGAAACATTAAGGCAGTTCGAAAACTACTAGTAGAAGACCGGCATGTGACATGTCGACAGATCGACCAATTCCTGAATTTAAATGCACCAACTGTTCATCGAATTCTTTACGATCATCTAAAAGTTAGGAAACTTTGTTTACTTTACCACATACGATGACTGACGAGTCAAGGGAACAGCGTATGAATTGGTGTCATGAGATGTTAAAAAAATTGACGGCGGCAAATCTAAGTACGTTAATTCAATCATTACATGTGATGAAACTTGGCTGCTTTACTATTTTGATGTCCCAACTAAATCCCAAAGCAAAGTATGGGTGTTTCAAGATGAAGGAGCGCCAACATCTGTCAAAATGTCTCGATCTGTTACAAAACTAATGGTGGCTGTTTTTTTCTTAAAACGCGGAATATTGTCACTATCGTGCTTGATAAACAGAAGACTGTTACTGCAAGTTGGTACACGGAAAAATGTTTGCCTCGAGTTTTAGAAGCGTTGAAAAACGAGCGACCAAAGTCAAGACTCGCACATGGTTGCTGTATCAGGACAACGCTCCCGCACATCGGGCCGGCAAAACTATAGACTATTTGCGTGAAGTTGGAGTGACATTACTGAGGCATCCACCTTATAGTCCATACTTAGCGCCATGCGACTTTGCACTTTTTCCTTATGCAAAAAAAACAATAAGGCCCACTTGCACGTTCCAGGGTTAATTTATTTACGTCTGAGTTAACTATTGAACTGAGGTAAAAAAAAAAATTTTTCTTGCACTGCCAAGAGTTAACACTAAACCTTAGGTTAAATAATAAACCCGCCGAAGTTGGAGGATTAAATTGCTAACTCGAGGTTTAAAACGTCAAAATTGTTAAAGGTTATAATAGGCTGTGTTATGTGTTTTTTATAGGGATAACATTTTATTTTATTTATTTCTGAATGATGAATGACTTTTTGTTTTCTGATGATACAAAGGAATTGTAGACTATATAAGTAAATATTTATATATTTGTATAAAATATCACACAAAAGTAAACTGCCACTACTTGTAAAGTTCGGGGCACGCAAACGAGATTTCATCTCCATTTTACAAAGTAAAATCACACGAAATTGTTGTCACAAAATACAAACTTATGAGATAGATAGGTACTTTGAAAACACCATGCAATCGGTATGCAAACACCTATTTGACAGGCAAATTACAGGACGCCATTGAACTTGAACGCCCAAAAACACCACGTCTTTTCAAATTTGACATTACGAAAGAGACATAATAATATGCAAGATACTTTTGTGTGAAAGAGAGAACAATACTTATGTCATTCATCATTCACTCTTTTGTATTTAGCCGGTTGTAAGAAGAGGGAATGGATTTTAATTTGACTCAAAAAATTGCCATCATGCAAAATAAAATTGTTGGGTTAGAAACCCTGACTTATTTTCTGTTCGTGCAAGATAAACTCTGAGTTAAAAAAATGTTATATTAACTTAGAGTTAGTAAATTCGGAATTATTTTGTAATCTCAAGGTTTTCATCTACAACATTAGTAATACTGCTTTTTTGGGATGATAGAATGCTGTCCTAAAATGAAAAGAAATCAGATATTTTCTTTGCTGCTTCTCCGCTTGAACCAGTACCTGGTTTCCTTCTACGTCGTATTATATAATAGTCTCATATGTAACACCATGTCTTGGAGCAATCGGAGAATGAAAAAAATATTATTTTATTTGTAACTATAACAAAGAATACGTGTATGTATTAATACCCTTAAACGAAATCAATCTTCTAGTTTGATATATTATATTATGGATTAATTATATTCATTTTTTTTATTTTTTTTATTCAGGCACTTGGCCACAGGAGAGTCCTCTCGTTCGCTTGCCTTTTAGTAAGTCATAGGTGCCAAAGCGCCATAACTAAATAAGTTAGTACTGCCATTATCATAACTATTCTCCAAGTAGTTAAACCATTGCCTAAGGATCATTTATTCAAAATAATCAGTGATCAGTATTTAATAACGGGGAGTAATTGACATATAAAACATAAGAATTCCGTCAATAGTGGAACATTGTATAATATAGTGGGGGCAGGCTGTGATGGCCGTTTTAACGTTTGTGTGTCCATGAAGTTTCATATTCTAAATTCGAAATACGTACTAATTTTTAAAGAAATCATTATTGTAGAGACGTGCATTTAGTCATAAAATTTATCTTATCGATAAATAAAATTTAACAAAACTTTGTTATATATACCATATATATGTAACTGTATATTATGCTACCGAAAATCTTTTCGTCCACCCAAAAAGTAAACTCAAAATATATTGGTCAAAGTGTATTTCGAATGAGTGGTTTGGGGTAGTTACCCCTGCAACGAAACTCAAAAACTTCACCGATTTAAAATATAAGAAAATAATATACCAAGTGAAATAGCTTTTTCATTATGATAGCATAATTAAGCTATAAGTAGCGGCAAACTTCTTAAGCAAAACCACAGACAAATTAACTTGCGCAGTTAACGATTTTGTGTAAAAATTAAAAATGCTACTGCGCAGGCATCCTTATCTATTGTCATTGCTCAAGAAGTTTGCCGAGGTGTAAGTATACTAATTTATTGTACAGATCCGTGGCCGTTTATACAAAGATTTCGTTGATGTCTTTTATTTATGTGCAAAAAAATTAAGATTCCCTTTTAAAAATAATCGCGATATGTATATTTCAATTAAACCATTATGATGAAAAGGAAATCAGCCAGAGAATGTACTCTGAAGAATGAAGGATAACTGCAATTTTATAGTACTAAAAACGTATAAAACGTCGTCGTTAGGAAGAAACGGATTACAAAATTTAAGAAGCATCGTTCCTTTTACAGCATTCTTGTCTGCCCATATTTCGTAAATTCTTAACAAAAAGTTATTTATGATATTATATGTGCGGTAAGTTGGTTATTACAAACGAATAGACGCATGTCACGAGTTTGGAAATACCAATTCCGAACGAATATCATTCAACGTTTTTCAACACATTTGCGAGAAAACAGTACCTATACCTTATTTAAGTAATGAATCAAACTCTTTCTAAAAGCAAAAGGCGCGCATTCCAAACGGCGCCACGTGCGGGTAATGAAAATTAGAACTACATAATTCGTCTCTTTTTCTTTTTAGTATTAAAACGAGGCAAAGGTATAGATTAAAAGCGCTGCCAAGGAAGGTCGATCGAAATTTAAAAAATACGTAAAGGATACGCACGGTATTTTGCCGCACGCTCCGTTCTATGGCCCGTAACTTTGAACTTTCGAATAATACAACCTCCGTAAATGCATTTTTTGAGCAAGTGTGTTGAAAAGTTTTTTTGTGATAAGTGTAAGTGATAAAGCAAACAAGCTATAGCTCGTCTGATCGCAAGATTCTATGGCGGTCTTCAAAAGGCAAGTAGACCTTGTCCAAATGTCCTTGAAAAATAACATTTCAAATTTCCCCATCGTTTCGGTACTTGGAAAAAATTTACTCGAGGTCAAAGGTAACAAAGGTGAAATAGGACCAATCTGTCAATACCAATTATTTCTTTGTAAAGTTTTTAGTGACTTCCAATAACGGAGGTGGTTCTCAATTCGTCGCAATATTTTTATTTATTTAAGTGCAATTTATATAAATTACGTCCCCATTATTTTATTTGTTCATCTTTAGTAAGTCGCATTAAATTATATTTGTAATGAAAACATTCATACCTTTCAATAATTCGGTCAAATAAGACTGAAAAATAAGAATGAAGGTACATAAATTTACATCAAGCTGGAAATTAGATAAATTGTTCAAAATATAATCATAAATAACATTTTAAAATTCCTCATTGTTCCGGTACTTGGAAAACAATTGACTCAAGTCAAAGGTCAAAAAAGTGGATATTTTTTGCGATTTTCATCAAAACAGTAAGTTTTATCGTAGAATTATCTCAGTCAAAAATTGTGGCGCATTAAATTATCTATGAAAAAGGTATCAATATTGTTTTTCCTAAGAGCCACAGTTCCTGAGATATAACGATTCAAAACACGTTTTCACGCCCCCTCTGAGGTGTACATAGCGCGGTTTTTTTAACGTGATTACCCCAGTAGGCCTATTCCATGTGGTGGTCATGGGTTGGAATTGATAAAAGCGACGGAAATTAAAAAAAACAGTAGAAGTATTTATTCGTCCGTTTCATAATCTTGTATTACTTCTTCTTTATTTTATTATTTTTATATTATAGGGGGCATAAGAGCTGCATGTCATTGTACTTCTTCTTCATCCAGACTGTAAGTGAATTGCGTGAGTAGCGATGTATCGCGCATGTCTCTGCATTGGTATCAAACAAATCCTCTACTGTTGAATGATTAAACAGTAGAACACAACTGGCCTTGACAATTCCTATATGCCAGAGTACAAAACAGTCCAACTTTTTTGCAACCACATTTAGCACTAAATCCCACTATAGTTGAATAAAATTGTGTTTAGCAGTTTTTCCGGCACAGGTAGGAGTAAAGTCTGAATTGGTTCTAATGTATTGTCGATCAACTTCTAACCCCAGTCTTTTGGGTCTAGCTGATAACCAAGCCACAATTGAACTTGGTAATATTCGTATACCCGAAAAATATATTGATGAGAAGCAACTGAGATTGGAGGAAGACAAGCTGATTGCACTTGTTTTGTATTTCGAGTGTTTTTAACAAAAAATGTATCACTCTGTCATTTAAAGTTTTTATAAAGCCGGGTCTCCAACGTGTGTTTTGCTCTACACAATTAACAAAAATATCAACATTCAACAAATCGTTTGCACAAAACTTTCTTTCGCGTTGGTTTCTACTCCGAGTACAACTTTTCACTCTGACGTTAAAATTTTTATATGAAATGTAAGAAACTTTTGTCAAATTGGTAATTTGTTGCTTCTGGTTCGTAGTTGTATTTTGTGAACCACAGCCACGTGAGCGCAGGAGTAGACGGTGTGTGTAGAGAAACATGTTTCAGAAACAAAGTTTTGTGTATGTTTTTGCTGGAGGCTTAACATTTACTTTCCACAATGTTACCGAAGCACATTTCATTAAGTTAGCACCCGCCAATCCGCACTGGGCCCGCGTGGTGGGTCATGGCCCAATCTCCCTATTCCATCCATAGGGAAGGCCTGTGCCCCAGCAGTGGGGACATAAAAGAGGCTGATGATGATGATGATGATGATGTATATTTGAGGAGCTCAATGGCGCAAGTGGTTAGCGCGTTCATCTGCGATCGTTGAAGTTAAACAACTTTCGCAGTGGTCGGTCATTGGATGGGTGACCAAAAAAAAATTTACTATCTCGAGCTCCTCCGTGCTTCGGAAGGCACGTTTAGCCGTTGGTCTCGGCTGCATCTGCAGTCGTTAGTATCCACCAATCCGCAATGGGCCCGCGTGGTGGGTCATGGCCCAATCTCCCTATTACATCTGATAACTACGTGCGATGTGGACTGTATGATGTGGTAGACTTGGTATATGATGAAAACACGGTCTTCTCAAGCTCACAGTTTATTTGCAACTAACCCTGACATAAGTACTATCAAAAGAAACACGTCATATGAAAAGAATATAAAATACAAAGATAAAGTTCTATAAAAGAGATCAGCCAACACCAGCCAGTCGCCAACATTCCCACCCCCAGTGGAACACTAAGACCCGGTGGCGACTGACTGGCGCTCCGCTTCCATCAGCAGGAGCTTTCTGACGGGTCGGCGTAGTGTACCAGCTTTTGTGAAAATATCCACTACGCGAACCCGTCCGTCAGGTCCTGTGAATACCTTCGTGACTCTACCCAGTGGCCATAAACCTCGTGGTAGGGTAGAGTCCGCGATGAGCACCACGTCCCCCTCCTTCAAATTAGGCATGCTGCTACGTGGTCCTCTTTTGCGCAGCGTTGGAAGGTATTCCCGCAGCCACCTTTCCCAAAAGTGGTCAGCCAGTCGCAGTGCTCTCCTCCAGTCTGATCGTCGAAGTAGGTCCGCATCGGTAAGGTCCGCTGGCCAGGGTGACGTAGAGGAAGTTCCCAATAAAAAGTGAAACGGTGTTAGCGCTTCCGGTGCATCCGCTGAGGAGGAGACGTAAGTTAGCGGCCTGGAGTTAACTATGGCTTCGGCTTCCAATAGTAACGTCGCAAAAACCTCTTCCTTAGGGTGCGGCCTGTCCCTGAGGCACGACTGCATAGCGTTCTTGACGCAGCGCACCAGCCGCTCCCAGACGCCGCCCATGAATGGAGAAGCTGGAGGAATAAAACGCCATTCAATCCCTTCGTTGGTCGCGAAGTCCTCTATAGAACTGTCGTAAAGTGTTCTTAAAATGCGATCTGCTCCCACGAAGTTCGTGCCGTTGTCGGAGAAAATCGTCGATGGCGAACCGCGACGCGCTATGAATCGTCTTAGGCTCATTAGAGCGGCGTCTGATGATAATGAGTACACGATCTCCAAATGTACGGCTCTGGTGACAAGGCAGGTGTATAACGCTACGTAACGTTTCTCCAAGTGCCGACATACCGAGATGGTTACCGGACCAAAATAATCAAGCCCGGTGTGGGTGAATGGCCTCTTGTGATGGTCCAACCTTTCCAGGGGCAAATCGCCTATTTGTGGTGCAGTCAAACGGCCTCTAAATCTTCGGCAGCGCATGCATTTATTTGCCACGGTTCTGATGGTACTCCTCGCTCTCAGTATCCAATATTTTTGTCGAAGCTCATTCAGAACTGTGTCGTTGAACCCATGGGACATCTTTACGTGGAAATGCTCGATAAGCAGGCGGGTTACGTGGTGACGTCCATCCAGAATCACTGGGGTCTTGACCTCTTCCTCTACGCCTGGCACGGAATGAATGCGCGTGTCGAGTCTAAGCATATTGTCTTCATCCAAAACCGGCGCCAAAGATGTTAGGCGACCACTTCTGGGGAGGGGCTGCGAGCCCTGCAAGCACCTCATCTCGTCGGCAAAGCTCTCCATCTGTGACCGACGCAGCAGCAGCTTCTCTGCCAGTGCGATGTCAGCGGCGTGAAGGTGTGAGGAGGACGTGGAGTCAAGTGGTACATCTGCGACGAGAAAATTTAAATTTGAGCGATTGGGTCGAGACAACTTGGAATAGAATTTGCGTAGGGCTTGGATAATGCGGGCGGTGGAGCGTAGAAGTCGCAGCCATTTGCTGAATCGCGACGCGTCAGGCAACGGAAATTCTAAGACAGGGGCATCCACGATTAGTCCCACAAGTTCCGACCTCAGTTCGGAGTCTGGTGGGGCGTCACCTGTCTCTGGAAAAGCTAGAGTTGGCCACAGTTTTTTAGGCTCTAATAAGAATGATGGTCCGGAAAACCACCGATGCGCTAAAGTTAACTCGCGTTTTTTAGGTTTTGTAGCGTCATCAGCGACGTTAAGAGAGGTGGGGAGCCATCTCCAGTCGGACGGGTTAGTAGTTTCCGCCAACTCTCCTAGCCTGTGCGCCACAAAAGGTTTGAAATTGCGCGCGTCACTTCAAATCCATTTTAAAACGGTGGACGAATCCGTCCAGAAGATGGTGTCCGTTGGTTTAATGTAATGCGCGTCTACAATAGTACGCGCGAAGCGAGCAGCTATAAGCGCCGCCTGAAGCTCCAAACGAGGGATTGAGAGGGGCTTCAACGGAGCGACGCGTGCTTTGCTCCCTATCAAACTCACGGAGACGGATCCGTCGCTATAGGTCACCCTCCAATAAGCTACGCACGAGTACGCTTGTTCACCCCCGTCGGCAAATACGTGTAGTTGGGCATTGATGTAGTCGTTTCTATGCATATACCACCGTGGGACTCGTATTGCGGCAGTAACCTGTAACTGCTGAGACCAGTCCCTAAACTCTATTTTATATTTCTCTGGTAGAGGCGAGTCCCAGTCAATACCCTCCCGCCAAAGTCTTTGTATCAAAATTCGTCCCCATATCGTAACGGGCATGAGTAAACCGAGCGGGTCGAAGACTTTCATGACACTTGATAGTACTATGCGCTTCGTAACTTTGTCGGATGGGGACACGGGGAAAAAACGAAAACTTAACCTATCGTGGAAGGGGTTCCATAGAACTCCTAAAACGCCTATTTCCTTATTAGAAGGTAAAACCACTTCTGTATCGGAACCAGGGTCATTTTTCAACTCCTGAGGGATCTTAGAAAGGGCTTCGGGATCGTTCGATATCCAGGAACGCATTACAAAACCACCGTGCCCATGGACCTTTACAATGTCAGCCGCTACGCTCGCAGCTTCAGGGACGCTTGAGAAACTTCCTAGGTAATCGTCCATATAATGGTCATATATAACAGCCTTACAAGCGGATGGGTATGAAGACTCCAGCTCCTTCGCGTTTTTGTTTTTCAAGTATTGAGCCATAAAAGGGCTGGAGACAGCACCGAAAATCATGGATGCCATACGATATTCGCAAATAGAGCCATTTTCGTCTCTCCACAAAAAACGTTGGGCGTCTCTGTCCTTGGGGGCAATTCGGACCTGAGGAAACATTTCTTTAATGTCTGCGCTAAGTGCCACGGGACCTTCCCTAAAACGAAACAAAATGCCAAGCAACGGCTGAAGAAGATCTGGGCCTTGTAGCAGAAGACTATTAAGGCTCACCCCTTGAGTACTCGCTGCCGCGTCGTGAACTGCTCTTATTTTTCGTTTTTGAGGATGATAGACACCGAATATGGGGAGATACCAACGAATGGGGCCGCTTGAACCGACAACAGAATCACTAACTGGGATACGACTGTGGAAAGTAGTGGGGTCGCATTTTTCAGCGTAGCCCTTACTTATTATGTCGTTTATAAAAAACTGAAACGCCGAGGCGAAGTTCGGGTCGCGAGTCATCTGTCGCTCCAAAGCTTTGAAACGGGATAACGCCTGCGAGTAACTGTCGGGAATTACCGCAGGTAAGTTCTTCCGCCATGGCAAACCTACTTCAAAACGACCATCCTCAAGCCTGCGGACCGAAGATTCGATCATGTCTACGGCGCGCCTATCTTGTTCGTTGGGCTGTTGGTCACGTTTATTAATCCCGATAGAGTCGATTTCGAATTGTGACTTAATAAGACTGTTTAGGTCATCGTTCATATGATTAACAAATAAAAGTGGTTTCGATGAAACCGAATATGCGCCATGAAGTACCCACCCTAACAATGTTTTTGAGGCAACCGGTTCGTTTTTCTTCCCTACTCTCACCTCGCGGCTTAAGGATAGATTCCAATCCGCGGCGCCTATTAGAATGGTTGGAGCAGATTGGTCGGTGGCGTTGCCAACCGAAAGCTCATCGGCAATGTCAGCTAAATGTTCGTAACGAGTCAAGTCTACGTCAGGAAGGCTCTGCACTCGCAAACCAAGTGGAGTGATAGAGCGCGCGTTCTCAATTAGATATTTGTTGCTTGTGTTGTTGCGTCCTCTAATATAGAAGTTTACGTAGTTCACGTCAACTGTCATGATCATGCCGCCTACACCCTCAATACGGACACTTTCCTTATTTCGACGTTCGGCGCCAATGCGCGTCGCCACCTCGCCATCGATCAGCGTCGCCGTGCTGCCTTCGTCAAGCAGCGCCGTGGTTTTGTACTCGCCGTCTGGACCCTCGACGACAACTGGGAGGATCTTCAACAAACCACGAGGACGGGATTGCCACTGGGACGAACCTATAGTAGAGACGGCAATGTTAGTCACGATCGAAGCGACACCGTTCGTATCGTCGTCGATCGCATTTGCGATCGTTGGGTGTAAGTTCGTATTTGTTGTTGAAATGGGTGTTGGTGTTCCATGAAGAAGGCGATGATGACGTCGTAAGCAACCACTTAGTCCACAACGTTTTGCGCGGCAGTTTCTCCACCTGTGGGAACCAGATTTTAGGCAGCGAAAACATGTCTTGGATTCCCGAACCCATTGCCACCTTTTCTCCACAGATAACTCTAAAAAACCCTTACAAGTTTTTATGTCGTGTGGAGGGTCCACCCGCTTGCAATAGTTGCACTTCAACTCACCTTTGTTAGAAAAAGTCACATGTACCGATTCCCTTTTAAACGGTTTACTCGAAATGCCTATGGGAACATGGTCGTAAAAATAATTAAATTTTAATTGTTGGTCTGCCTCAACCAGCAGAAAACGAGACAGTAACTCAAATTTCGACATGTTTTCGTTGCTAGGCGAATGTGAAGCGGCAAAATCGGTGAAGCGAGCCCTGGTATGTTCATTGAGCTTCAGGGCCACAGAGCGAAAAAGCTCTGGCGAGTGTAGGTGATCGGTTTGATTCAATTGTTTGACGGTCACAATGAAATTACGAACTTTATTAGATATAGTGTTAAGGTCGTGTGGAGTATTAATCTTAGCGATACTGTGGAGATCCGCGAGCTCGCGGGCTACCAGGAGCTCGGGCCGGGCGAAGTTTTGTTTTAGGGCGCGCATAACATCTTCAGGCTCGCACGCTGTCCACAGAAGGGACGCCACGGACTGGTACGCTGCTCCACGAATCGCTTGATTAAGACGTTCTAAATTTTCTGTGGGTGAAAATAAACCTTTAGTACGTTCAAAGCTTGACTTAAAAGCCATCCATTGGCTAACTTCGCCAGAGAAGACCATGAGGTCTGGTCTCTTGGGGCGAGTAGATAAGTTAGAAATGGCGTTTGCCAACTGAGAAATAGGGTCGGCAGGTGGTCGGTGCACAGGGGCAGCGTTAGAGTTGGTCGGTTGTATCGCACGGTTGACCGGAGGGGCCGCGCACGTTCCATGAACGTGTTGGGAGGCCGCGTTGGTCACGGTTGCATTACGTACCCATGATGCCGTTTGCTCTAAACTGCTTTTGCTGGATCGACGCGACCTGTTCGAAGCTTCTAGAGTGGCGAGCTTCGCCTGAAGCTCCACCTGCTCGGCCTCGTATTCAAGCTGCGCCAAGCGCCGTTCGCGCTCGGACTCCTGCCGCGCCAGGCGGCGTTCGCGCTCTACGCACAGACGCATCACTTCCGCCTCGGCTGCTAATTTAGCGCGTACGGTGGCGGATGAATGGGAAGACCGCGTTCGTGCACTCATGTCGGAGCACTCGCTGCGTGCCGAAACTATGCTTCGCCGGGGTGATTTAGCGTTGCCACAATCGGATCCTTGCCGCGATGGAGGGCGTGTCGCAGACAGCGGCTGTGCTGCGAGAACGGGAGCACCCTCACCGGGAGGCGCGGTGGACGTCGTCGGCACTTCTAAATCACTCGCGGTTTTAGTTTGGCTCCGTGTTTTCACCATAATGAGCGAAATGAAAAACTAATGCGAATTAAGATAAAATGTGAAACCAAATTCGTGCAAAAAAATGAATGACGAATGACAATGTCAAATTAGAAATTTTTGAAAAATATTGAAACTTACGCAAAAGTGGATTCCGCTCGAATTACCGAATAATAAATGATGCGGCGAAAAAGGACCAAATGATAACTACGTGCGATGTGGACTGTATGATGTGGTAGACTTGGTATATGATGAAAACACGGTCTTCTCAAGCTCACAGTTTATTTGCAACTAACCCTGACATAAGTACTATCAAAAAGAAACACGTCATATGAAAAGAATATAAAATACAAAGATAAAGTTCTATAAAAGAGATCAGCCAACACCAGCCAGTCGCCAACAACATCCATAGGGAAGCCCTATGCCCCAGCAGTGGGAACGTTAATAGGCTGATGATGATGTATATTTGGGCATCTAGTATACTTTACCACCATCAAGTCAAATTATCCGAAACTGACTTTCTGGTTTTCACATAAGATTCACAACCGATCGTGTAGGTATATTTGACACCTCGTGGTAACTTGATGTATTGTTGGCTGTTATTAAACTCTAATGTTTGACGCGCTACTGGCCTACGTCAACATAATAAGATAATTATGTTTATGGAATAGGAAGCTGTAATTTTTAATGTATTCTCCCATTCAATGTTATGATAGATACGATACCATTGTGTTACTATTTACCAAATTATCATAAAACTGTAAGTATAAGCATCATTTTGCGGTTAAGTCACTTGTCCCATCGCTGACGATGAACGAGAAGCGAGTAGAGCTAGAAACGAGTTGGCGAGCAGTGTGTGAGTACGACAGGCAATTACCGGCGCCACTCGCTCACGGAGATAATCCTGAGCGAAATGCAACGCGTTTTAAGACAAGCGAGCATCGCTGAGCGAGTATTTTCTTCGCAGCTCTTGTCAGTGTGAACAGTCAGCGATAAACTATTAATATAATATGCATCTTTTGTTGTTACGGATTGTATATCTATTGTACGTTTCTTGAGCGCGTTTCATCGCCGGCAGTGGAACAACTGCCTAACGCTTGGGCATCATATAATATTTCCACGCAGTATCACATATCTCGCGACCTCAACTCTACATGGCATCACAGAAAATGTATCCGACATTTTTCTCACTTTCTACCATTGTTGATAGGTTTTCTTTTAGGAAACTAACTCATACGTGATACAACATGTCGTGTTTTTAGGTTTAGAAAGTCATTATCAGGCTAAGTAAGTTTGTATGTTTGTTAGTTTAGTAAGTCATTTAAAGATTTTTCATATAGTGGCCACACATAATTCTGCCGCTTGATGAAGTGACTTGATTAAATAGGCTTGATCAAGCCATACTAACCATGCGTGGGGATACATTTCGGAAGGACTTGGCACTTGAAAGGATTTAGGCTTGACCAACCGGCATGATGGTGAGTGGCCACCCTATTTATGCTCACATAGTCGTGTGGCTAGTCAAAGGTGACTCAATGACGCTATGTTTGGCATCGTTTAGATCAAAAATGCATTCCATAAACGATAAGTTGCCAGCCCAAGGTTAAGATAATTCAGGGCAGTGGATATTCGCTCGAATTGAGCTCCAGCCTGAGCATGCACTTCACGTCATAAAAAATTCATCCTTTAAATAAAACAATACAGTTTCAACAAGTGCTTCATTACTAAAGGTTTTCGTACCTTATTTGGCTTGCGTTGCCCCGTAACCCTGACCGAGTGTAACCTGGTCAAATTTTAAGAAAACCTTTATATTAAAACTCAAAATCAAGATTGTATTAGGTTGGAGAAAAAGTATCTTCGCATTTTACATGGAAATTCAAATAATTTTTAATAAAGTTAATTTATATTTAACTAAAGTATGTAGGTGGTATTTAGTTTGATAACTTTTTGCCATCTTGTAGGTAGGGACATGATCCCATTGCTATAGATATTTTAGGCATTTTGATCAAAACCTCGCGACAAGTGGTGGAACAGTCCTCTCAGTCAAACTCTCAATTTTTGCTATGTGGCTAAAGATGTGCAAGGTCTAGCGTTACCATGATGAAAAACCACACCCCTTCTGTTGATTAATTTCGGCCGCTTTCTCCCAACTTCTTGCTTTAATCTCATCAGTTGTCGTTGTCGCAGTAGAGTTCAGAATCGATTGTCTTCCTGGCGGTTACAGCTCATAATAAATAATGCCCTTCCAATCCCACCATACACACAGCATCACCTTGTTGCAAGTTAACCCGGGTTTCGCCAGTCTGTGAAGCCTGACCGGCCTTTGACTACGACCTTTTTCGCACGTTCTTGTTGTACGTGCTCCACTTTTCATCACCAGTTATCAGCTTCTTCAAAAATGGTTCTGTTTTATTACGTCGTAATAAACAATCACAAATGAGTACACGGTTCAGGTTTCTTTCAGTGAGTTCGTGAGGCACCCAAATATAGAGCTTTTTTGGGTACCCAGCTTTTTTCAAATGCGCCTTAACTGTTTTATGGTCAATTCTCAGTTCTTTAGCTGCGTCGTCACTACTTATATGCCAATCTTGCTCCACTTTTTTTTCTATATGGCTTCGCACGGTTTGTGCATTTAGCCAATGTCAAGTGTAATGACATGCTCTCTCACAAGTATTGCACTGGTTTAATGTAAATAACTTAAAATTAAATGCAAATAAAACCAAATGCATTAAATTCACTTTACCTAATGTTAGAAGCGTAACCATTAGAATTAAATTAAACAATGAAAACCTAGATTTAGTTGAGTCAACGATATTCTTAGGTATAGCCATAGACTCGAAATTGCAATGGTATCCTCATATTTCTCTGCTAGCTGGTAAACTTAGTTCAGCAGCCTATGCCATACGTAAAATAAGACAACTTACTGATGTAGCTACTGCTAGAACTGTATACTTTAGTTACTTTCATAGTATTGTATCCTATGGTATTATTCTCTGGGGATCAGCAGCCGATATTGAAACTATATTTATCTTGCAAAAAAGAGCTATAAGGGCTATTTATCAACTTAGTTCTAGAACATCTCTTAGAGAAAAATTTAAAGAAATCGGGATTTTGACTGTTGCTTCTCAATTCATTTATAATTGCATACTTTTTGTTCGAAGCAATATTAACTATTATCTAAAACACAGTGACATACATTCTTTTAATACAAGGAATAAAAATAAACTCAAGATACCAAATTACAGGTTACAGAAGGTTCATAAATCATTTATGGGTCAAGGTATACATGTCTACAATAAGATTCCTATTGATATCCTTGATTTGCCTCCTCATAAATTTAAAATACACATTAAGAATTGTTTACTTAAGAAAGGATATTATACTGTCAATCAATATTTGAATGATAAAACGGCCTGGTTGTAATTTTACCTGTAGATAATTTTTCAAAAGTTATATTAAAACTAAGGCTCCCAGCCTTAGAAAGAGTTTTGAAGAGAACCTTGCACTTACTCCCTTTCATATACTTGTTCATTTTATTTTGAAAATTATTTCTTGCTATTTTGGGACTTATCTTTGCACTTATTGTTAGTAAATTCATTGATTGTTACATATTTGACATTATGTGATGGAGGTTGACCTCAACACATGTTTGCAAGTTAAACAAGTCAACTTTCAATTGGACGACACTGTATGAAATAAAACAGGGAGAAAAAAGCAGCCCTTGCTGAGTTTCTTGCCGGTTCTTCTCAGTACAAGGTCTCCCGCCGTAGTTTTGCGAACCGATGGCGTAGCTTTTCGACATTCACAAGTGCTTGTAACAGCCTAGACTGAATAAACGATATTGAATTTTGAATTTTTTTTTTGAATGTCAATGTTTACATATTTTATAGCACTCTTGGTCAAAATATTAGTCAAGTCAAAGTAAGTGGCAGTCAAGTCAATACCCCTTTCCCTATGTTTCAGTAAATGTATGGGGAATTACTGGAACCTCCCCGTGGACTTCTTGAGGGACGTCGAAAGACACTTTTCGCTATTTTGTTTCACTTGCCAACACTTGTGCATGTTTCTGAACACTTAGTGGTTAATAATCCACCATTATTAGACACTAACATCCGCCACAACACCAAGAAAAACAAAACTGCTAAAGTGACGCTTCCCGATCCTGCCAAAAAGTCCATGTAACAAGTTTCTTCATTAGATTCACTCATCTTGACAGTAAGAAAAACAAATGAAAATCACACATTTTTCTAATTTGAATTTAGAATTATCTTTTTTTAAATTTTAACTTTTTAATGATACCAAAATCAGCCAGATACAAATGGTACAGCCAAAGAGATTTCATTACAAGTTCATACATACTTTGGTGCGAAAATACTTTTTCCCAACCATAGATGATTGCTCTCGCTTCATCCGAATAGATACCACCGCGGCGGCTTACCCAAGCCTTCACCGAGCCAGTCACAGTTACAGTTGTATACGAGGAGTACGTAACGAATTAATATAAAAAAATTATTAAAATTTGGCCATAATCGAAAGAAAAATGTCAGTTTACACAGTGAAATAATATAACAATAAATGAGAAGGACACTGAGATCACGTACCATCAATAAGTATTGTAAAATTTCAAAATCTCAACATAATATAGCATGAGCCCTAAACGTCATTCATGTGAATACAATGAATAAATTCATATGAGGAATGACAGAATCCAAATTAGAACGTAATACCATCATTATACCTGTTATATATTATGTTTATTTTTATTTTAACAGTATTTATAGCCATACTAAGTATATAGCTTCCTGCATAAAGTTTCCTGTTGTTGTTTTTCCCCGTAATGGTAACACACGTGTTTATTAGTATATACGCGAATATAAAATTCGATCATGCCATATTAGTAGGTTTTCTATTATGGATACCATTATGGCTAAATTACACTTGGCCGTTAGCCCGTATTCGGGTGCACGACAATAATTTTACGTTACCTGTGAAGTACAAGCTATCTTTACTTTTCGGCAAGACTATTGATGAAAGACTCATCACATGTCCAACATAATAGTTATTTATGCATCTATTGTATAATGAGGGATATTAAAATACGAATGTGGGTCTAAAGTGTGATAATAGTATCACATGAGTGTTTTAATACCTTATTATAAACAGGTGCATGCAAGACTATTTACACCTATGAATCCTCTATATGTATATGTTTTTACAATTTCATGTTTTCCAATTTATACAATTTTGGTATGTACGACTTTTCATACGGTATTCTTGATTTTTCCGGTAATAATTGATTGGAAATGTCCTTTGCTGCATTAGATAAACCTTGTGGTGTGTTATCAAAACTGGAATCGCAAATGTTTATTACTAAAACCACAAAGTACAGATTTTTTGCAAAACTAATACTTTTCCAAGAAAATTGCGGGAAATCAATTAACCTTTTTTCGGCGCTCTGAGTTAGTGACACGCGCGTGAATGACAATGTTCTTTTTTTTAAATTCAAATGAGCAGTGAGAATGTGGCTGTCTGATGAGTAAACCCTTAGCAGGGAAGGGATAGAAAAAGCGAAGGAGTGTTATTATGACATTTATTTTAACACGTAACATTTGTGTGTTAAAATGTTTTTATTTATTAGGACATTGGATATTTTAATGCTTTCTATAAGCTTACTGTTTAAGAATTTATTAGTTAGCTTTTATAGAAAGTTTAAAGCATAGGTGTAGATAAAATAATAAGTTTTCAATCTAAAATTGATGGAGGTCTTATCAGAAAGTCTTCTCCTTAGAGGGAGATCAAAAACCGATGATTTTTTACAATGTGTCATATGAGGCAAAGATAACGCGCTGTCTATGTAATCCCTCAACGTAGATTGCGCGGTTCGGCACTTAATAGCGTAGAGGTTATTCGCAGGGTTTTTTAGCGGATGGTATGCCATAAGAGCTCATAACCCGCGTTGACTGCTCAACCGCGCTCCTCCGTTTCGCACCCGCGACACTTGCGAGACCCGTGAGGCTAGCTAGGTGTGAAGTCCGTTCGTTGTTGTGCCCCTTGAGGGCACCAAAGTCAGTAAATAGATATTTTGCCTGCATAAAAAACTGCTTGCTAGAAGCTTAAATTATATTTTTCTGCCAAAGAAACCGGCACGTTGAACTTCATTTGATACTATTCAGTAATGTAAAGCGTTACATAATATGTAGCTAGCTACCCTCATGGTTTTGTACAGATTAAATAAATTGAAGAGCAATAAAACAGCCTATGTCGAAAATGTCTTCATTACATTTATAAATCCACCAGTTCAATACTTTAAATAGCAATATTTAATTAACGTGCGTATATCACTCAGAAATAATGTTGTTCAATACTATTGAAACAATTTTAAAATCGGTTAAGTACTTCCAGAGATCATTTGCTACTAAATACTTTTCATAACTATTTAAAGTAGATTTTTTGTTCAAAGAGGCTGTTACATAAATCGCATGTCGTGTCGTATACAACTAGTGAACGATAAGTAAGTAATCCTCAAAACAACTAGTAAAAGATGTGTTATATGTGAACGTCGCACCTAATAAATAATAAGCCCCACACGTACCTAGGCGTTCCAATTCACATCACAACGAAAATAAATCGTCCAATTCCATACTAAATTGGGGCTATGTCGCGTGTAAACAGGATAAGGCGTTCCCTGTGGTGAAATGAGTTTTTTCACAGCGAGTTTCGTCCGTGACTTCGTTTGCGAGTTAAGATACTCAGTAATTTGTATATTTAATAACAATTATGACGGTACGGTTCGGTATTACATTGACGGTAAAGCATTCTTAATATATTTGCTCTAATAATATAAATGTGAAAATTTGTATCTTTTATTAGATAAGATGTTTATTTTTTCTGCCTACTTCACCCGGGCGGGACATTGTTTGAAGATGGATTGTTAATCTATCACGCAAAAACAGTTGAATTTAATGGATTTAGATTTTCTGGGAAAGTAACATCCATCTTACAAAAGCCTGTAGGTAATCCCAATATTTTGTAGTAGTGTTCCCGGAACGATTAAGATTTCCAGAGATCGAAGGGGTTAGGGTACACAAACGAGCGAGTGATACTTTGGTGAGCAGGCGTCTGTAGCATACATATACGCTTACCATTCAGATGACTATAATCAAAAGAAGAAAAAATAATTGGCTTAAATAAATGAAAGATAATATAAAAAAAAGAGGGAAAGGGATGGAGGAAGGGAAAGTTTCAGCTAAGACTAACAATTCAACCATCATAATGCCGCAGTGACACTTATACCTAGTTGGACATGGACACTATGACGCTGGTAGCAGGACCTCTAGCTCACAAAAAGGGCCCTGAATGGGCCAATATGTTACATCCAAATAACCACAATTCAACACCATAATAACAAAAAAGGTAAGTAAGTTAAAATAATATTGTTTTAGACGCGAACAGAAATGAAAAGTACGTATATGTTAATAAGATTAGAAACATGAAATTGAGAAAAGCGAGTGGATATAATAAAAAAGATTGTCTTTTTTGGTAAACCTAAGTATATTTTCTAAACAAGATGCAGAAACACGAAACCTAATTCGGAACACGTTTCTTTTAAGCCAATACTTACATTAAGTATAAAATAATAATAGAATTGCACTAGTTGGTGCCCGCGACTTCGTGTGCGTGAAAAATCCCTATTTTTCATTCCTTTAAAGGATTGTATCTGGGATAAAAACTATCGATATATCCTATGTCCTTTCCTAGAATTTAAACTATCTCCATACCCAATTTCATGTAAATCGGTTCAGTGGCTTAAGCGTAAAATGGTAACAGACATACACACTTACGCATAATATAATGTAGTATAAAGATGTGGATTCTGGCATGATTCTCTAAACTTAAAACTAAATTTAACATCAGTCTCTCCTTTTCATTCTGTGTAGAGAATGACAAGGATACACTGTTGTCAAATTTAATTTTAGGCTTAGAGAACCCTGCCAGGGTCAACACCAATATATTTTTGAATATAATGTTAGAATGAAGGTGAGACCTGTTTAGTGGTGACGTGGCTAAACCTTGGCAACTGCTCGGCTTCGCTGGCAACTACTTAAACTACACGACAAAGGAAAGTGCACAACGGCGCAGACTGTAGAACCATCGTAGGTCGTAATCATGACCGGTTTCAAGGTAGCTGTAGGGATGACGATTCTTTCCGAAAAAGATCGATTTTTAAATCGATTCGAATCGTGACCTAATGATTCGATCCACAAAAAAAACGAGGCCCATAAGAACGATTTCTGAAAAATCGATCTTTTTTTCAAGTTTTTGTTTATAATGTAATATATATCTATTAAAAACAAGATACATATTATAATTTAACGATCTTATCAATAAATTCAGGTAATTCGATGGTAAAAAATATTTTCATTCAAAGATTACAAACAATCGTAACTTTTTTTATTAAAGAGAGGCGAAGGAATCCAAACATGTAGCCGTCTCGCGAGTTTTTTTAATAACTAACCCTTTAAACTGCAGTTCTCTTATAACGGGTACATTCAAATAATTGTAAATACTGTTTTGGTTTATACCAAAAAATAAAAATAAATCGAATGTCGATTTTCAAGGGTGAAATATCGATTCAGTACCACATTTCGATTTATAAAATCAATCAGATTGACTCCAAAAATCGATTCTTCGATTAATCGATATCAGATCGCCATCCCTAGCAAGCGGACGATAGTTTGTAAAAACAATATACTCAGTACACGTTTCCAATTTGCCATCATTGTAAGTATATCAAAATTTCAGTTCCTATATACTATACCTAAACTATACGGGGGGCAAAAGGCAAGTACGAAATACCTACCACTAATATGACAGTTGATGTAGGGATGGACGATATACATCGATGTATTATAACGTTACCCTTGCAACCTTGCGTAGTATTGAACTGATGTATACGAGGCTTTTTTCGCACGAGGGCAAGGGGAGCGGGGGTGCAATTCATAAGTGAGATAGGGAAAACATTGTTATGAGCGTGTGAGGTATGTACAAACCTTCGCCTGTCAGAAATATCAATATGAATGCGTAAACGATAGCCATAGCATCCCCGTTAGGCAATTGACCGCTAGGTAGATAGAATGGCCCCCAGCAAACAATTAACGCAACGTGAGAAATTAGAAAGTGAGCGCGTAAGTAAATTGTATAATTATATCAGGAGGTCTAAAATAGCAACGTGAGTATGAAACAAAAATATTTTTCATTTAAATATTTTTCGGTTTGACATTACTTGATGTCATTTCAATTTTCATCTAAGTTTTGTTTCTTTGTTCTTTCGATTTACTCCCTTTATTTAATGGCTACTTTGTGTCTTCTGTCGTAGATGGTAATTTTACGCATTCTCATACAAATCTGTCAAATCAGAAATTTCTGCCATCTTTAAAATAAAAAAATTAAACCTTGCAATTTTAAACTATCTGAAGTAAATATCGTATGCTTGTATAACATCCAACCAGCAGTTAGAACTAATACTTTCCTCGATAAAAAAGTACCAATCTACTTCTATATTTTAGAATAAATTAAATAGAGAATTCATATAACGCTTTGTCACTCAGTCTCAGAAGACCTTGAGAAGATTGTGTACGAAGGCAGCTAAGTAGGTACGTAGCTATCAAAACGGTAAATAGATCAATACCGTATAACCCACACTGATTATTTACTTCGTTCCGAATTCAGTAAGAGCTATGAACAAATAATAAAATATATTGTAGGTATTAACGGGATTGTTTGTAACCTTGTCTTTTATGAGTCTCCGATAATTCGGCACCGTTGCAAGCGCCATTATCACGGAGTTACTGAAGTAATTGCGGGTTCGGGGAAGATTCATTCCATTCACCGCAAACCTACACAGACAGTTATCTCAACGCCTCCTCGCATCACCACCCCAGACATCTAAACTCTGTAGTGACTTCACTGACGAACCGTGCATATGACTTGTATGACAAGGAACACCTGCACGAAGAGTTGAAGCAATAATGGATACAAGGGTTAGTTTCCACCCAAACACAAATTAAGCTACCAGAAGGACAAAATAGACAGGCAACCAGTATTTTTGCCATATATCAAAGGAGTGACAGACAAGATTTCAAACATACTTAATAATTAGTCACTGAATACTGTCTCACTCCTTTACAAAAAGTGTCACAGGTTCTACAGTCTCCCAAATACATCTTCCCCTTGGAGAAACAGGGTGTATACAAGATCGACTGCAGCTGTGGTAGTTCTTATATTGGCTAAACGAAGCGGACAATAGCGTGCCGAATGAAAGAACACATAAAAGTAATCAGAAAAAATGATACGCAAAAATCTCAGTTAATTGATTAGAGTCCTTATCACTGGATTGAGCTGCATAATCCACAAATTATCGCGTCAGAACGACGACGTTCGTTTTGACGATCGTTTCCCTGACTAATCTTGGTATGTAGTGGATACATACCAAGATTAGTCAGGGAAACGATGGAAATAACCAAACACAAGAATATCAATCGCGAAGATGGGTTTAAATTGTCAAGTGTCTGGATCCAGTGGTTCGTATGTGCAAAAAGTGTCGTTTCGCGATTTGTTACTGTGAGTATTGTGAGTCGGGAACAGGTGCGAGTGAATAGTGAGAATGTGACCAGTAGTAGGGGTATCGAGCGCAATATAAGACTACGTCAGAGGGTAGACCGATATGTCTGCCAATAACATCTACCCACAATTACTTCAGTTGCTCCGTGATCGTAGCGCTTGCAACAGTGCCGGAATATCGGAGACTCATAACAAACAAGGTACATGGCAACATTCCTGTTAATAGCTTTAATGTTAGTGACCATGAAAGTTTAAAATCAAATAATAGATAAGTACAATTATATTACAATTATTTGGTAAATATCAAATGCTTGAGCTTGCGGAATGTCGTTAGAAAAACCAAACTTTGAAGTAATTAGGTATTTTTTCAAATGAGCTTCGAATATAATCTACCGAGCATTATAATAATGAAATGTAAAGTTTTTGCCCGCGGCTTCGCTTGAGTTAGATTTATTTTTAAGTGAACAAATGAATGTCGAACTCGGTAAATTAAAAAGAAATTGCAAATCTCCTCTATAGACCACCGTGTCTATAGAATCATTTTCCCCCCTCGAAAGACTTTAACACCATATCTTAAAAACGGTATCCATATTGTTTAATAAGTTTTTGTTACCCCATTTAACCCTTAAAGGGTGGGTTTTCGATAAACCCTTATTTACTTAAAAGCACTTCTTCATCATAATGTGTGTATGCAAATTTCAGCGCAATCCGTTCATTGGTTTGAACTACGCGGATACTGACTGATCTTGATAGATCAGATACTGACTGATCTATCAAGAAACGGTTGCCTTTTATATATTTTGAAAATAAGAAAATTGTGTCAATCTATACCAATGGTTCAAAGGTCCATTAGATTGGTGAAATGGTTCAAAAGAGGAGCTCGATGGCGCAAGTGGTTAGCGCGTGCGGCTGCGATCGTTGAAGCTGAGCCACTTTCGCAGTGGTCGGTCATTGGATGGGTGACCAAAAATTTACTATCTCCAGCTCCTCCGTGCTTCGGAAGGCACGTTAAGCCGTTGGCCCCGGCTGCATCTGCAGTCGTTTCACCTACCAATCAGCACTGGGCCCAGGTGGTGGGTTTTGGCCCAATCTCCCTATACCATCCTTAAGGAAGGCCTGTGCCCCAGCAGTGAGGACATTAATAGGCTGGTGATGAAAGGTCCGTTAAATGATAATGTCACCTTTGCTATCGACGCATTCAATTATACCTCAGACATGAAACTGCAGTGCAAATAATCATTTTTTATTCTTATTTATAGGTTATGCATAACTAACGAATGTATGCATCCAATGAGATTCCTTCTCATTAGCCTTCTCGAATCGAGTAGGACATAACATTAATCGAGAAATTTATTAAAATCGGTACTCCTAGCACGAACCATAATCGAATTCGAGTACTTTGCGAGTGCGAAATGACAATGTAAAGTTTTTGTATGGTAACTTGAACGTACCTAGCCACAAAGTACGTAACGAGAAATAAAAATCAGTACACTTTAAACAATGACATGTCGGACTCGCAAACTATTTGAATTCGATATTGGTTCGTGCTAAAGGTACGGTTCAGTGCTAGTTTAACCTTTTTAATTAATTTTGACAGACTGTGTTTAAATAATGTGGAGGCTCCTAACCCCCCCCCCCCCCCCCCTTATAACTTTAGGTTGCGGGAAAAAATATAATTATGCATGCTCAATGCTTCTTATATGGAGAGGCTAACCCTAGACGTGGGTTTTGAAGTGGACTGTATCTGGGGGGCGATAATACTTAATTGCATATTAATAAATATACAAAATAAACTGCGCTTTGCAAGTGCCTTTCGTCTATTTAAGACGAAGACACAAGTCATCCTTCAAGCATTAACAACAAAATAAATCGTTGACCGGCACAGTTTTTGTGTTTATATAAATTTTACAATGTAAAGTGTTCAATATTATTAACGATTTACATGAGTGTCTGCCAGTAGGCTGTATACAGAAAGAAAGCTGGAAGCCGACCAGCGCTTGTCAGCTTACCGGTAACCGGCGCAAGCATTTCTATGGACCAACGCCGATAAGCGCCGACAAGTGCCCACAAGCGCTGGTGAGCGCTGGCACCGCCCTTTGAAATTAATGAACAACTATGCTTCAATCTGCTTCCTTTATGTAATTGTTACCAGCGCTAATAAGCGCTGATCGGCTTCCAGTTTTCTTTCTGTATCCGTATACAGAAAGAAAACTGGAAGGCCGTCCTTAGAATGTTCACATCAGAGACGGTAAAGTATAATGTCCAATGCACTCCGCGGTGTCGTCGATAGCAAGGACGGCCACAGCTAAAAGTGCACATGAAAGTGCATAACCTACCTTATAATAAAATTATGAAAAGCCCGCAAAATACGAAATCCAACATAATTAATGTGTTTTAAATACATTCTGTGTTAAAAAAATGCATAAAAATAAGTCCAAATTCAAACTAAATTCAAATAATCTTTTGAATTGTGTAGGTACATTTTTTCCCTAGCAACTTTTAAGGTGCTGTGAAGGAAAAGATTTTAATCTCACCCAACAACGAACCTGGAGGCCTACTCTAATTCAACGAAAAACGAAATTTCGATCGAAACTTCGCACTTTCATTACTATGTATCTGGTTCGTTTTTAATTATAAGAATATTCGTCGTCGGAATATAGATTGAGGTGTAGATTTTCTAAGCCTACTAAAAGAAAGCTTCAACTTGATAGTTTGTCGTTCAAATTGAGTATAACCTTAAATTGACGAAATTTAATTTCGTTTCAACTTCGTTACAACTTCGTTATCGAAAATTCGTTTCGGAGAAAGAGAGTAGACCCCCTGGTTAATAAAATATAAACGCATGTTGTGACCCTATTAAATTCCTATAAAAAAACACCGATTGGGCTAGAGCTCGTCCGCAATGTATTAAGCCTAACTTTCCCGGCCTCCGTCCTCGTCAACGGAACCAGGTCGCGACCTTCCTCGCTGCCTGAACACACACAACACCTACAAAACTGAGCACTTGATCTTTTATTGGTTTTGCTAGGTACATTTAGCTTATTTACTGAACAAGATTCTTTGTTATTTCATTCGCATTTCGGTATAATTAAGAATATAAATACTTTGTCTAAATAGTTATATGCTTTACTAAGGAAGTAAAGAACTATTTTATAAGCAAAGCCAAATAAAAGATTTCACCTTGCATTTTTCCAAAGGATGAAATTTTCATATGCTTTTGATATATTGTTCGCGGGACTTTGTATGCAAAAGACTATCACATTTTTAGCATTCTTTCATTCTCACTACTCGAGGAAGACACTGTTTTTTTATAAACAACATATATTTTTATTATTATTTAATTCGTTCATAGTGGATATTATGAATTAAAGTTAGTGTGATTTTCTACTATACCGTCTGCGTAACTGAAGAATTAAATGTAATCTTTAAAATATACGCTACTTTGTAGTGTTGTCTACCTCACAAAAGCTTATCGAGAAAGTTGATGCATTTCGAGTCAAACACTCCAAGAAACATTAGAATCCACTAATCCCCATTCTAATGCAAAAAGGAAGATTAATATAATTTATTTGTCGATGGCTGCAAGGCTTTGGCTTTCACAATAGCGAAAAAAAAAACAAAAGATTTTTTTTCTACTTTCTTTTTTGAGTTTTTGACGGGATTTCATCGAGTGCGCTTGGCGTCTTATTTTAATTATTCTTCAATTTGTTCATAGTGGATATTGTGAAATAAAATTGGTGTGATTTTGTTTTACAATCGTCAGCGCAACTGAAAAATTAAATATACTTACGCTATACCGGTCAAATGGTCGTGAGAACTTTATTGTAGTGTTGACTACCTCACAGAAGCTTGTCGAGAAAGCTGTTCGAATCCCGGTGGGAGCATATATTTGCGTGATGAATACGAGCATTTATACTCCAGTCATGGATGTTTAATATGTATTTCGTGTAGGTACCCATATTGTAAGAGTGCATCAAAAATAATTAGTCCACCACCTTGGGTATTCCACCTTATTTGATTTAGAATGACGTCACATAGCTAACCATGTATTGTCGTCCAAACTCAACGTATTTACAAAATCTCTGCTCAATCGAATGAATATATCTACTTCAAAATTGAGTTGCAAGGTTCAACCCAAACAATCAAGCATATATACATACATTGCAAGTTAAATAAAGGCTTTTAAAATAGTTCTTGATGATTTTTTTGTCACTTTGATAACTGTATAAATATGCCAGACTTTCTACTTTCACCAACTGATTGCGTTCTCGAACAATTTTTAACAGCCTAAGTAAATGATATGCTTCAAATTGATGGCATTCATTGCTATGCAGACGACAGCACGGGTGATGCCCTATATACCGGCCGCGCCAACATTTCACGGGAAAATGTCATCGAGTGCCGGAACAAACTTGTGTCTGAAGTCGAAACTTTGTTAAACCGCGTAACGAATTGGGGCCGACTTAATCTAGTCCAATTTAACCCTTCGAAGACACAAGTATGCGCGTTCACCGCAATAAAAATACCATTTGTCGTATCTCCTCTTTTTGAGAACACTCCTCTAACTGCCTCAGCTAGTATTGGAATTCTTAGCGTTGACATATCGAGCGACGTCCAGTTTCGGGATCATTTAGAGGGCAAGGCCAAATTGGCCTCTAAGAAGCTTGGTGTGCTCAATAGATCGAGAATGTACTTCACAACGGCCCACCGACTGCAGCTTTATAAGGCACACGTTCGGCCTCACTTGGAGTACTGCTCTCATCTTTGGGCTGGGGCACCCCAGTACCAGCTTCTCCCTTTAGATCGCATCCAGCGCCGAGCGGCTCGAATCGTCGACAACCAGGACCTTTCCGATCAATTTGATCCTTTGGCTTTGCGTAGGGATGTAGCTTCGCTCTGCATCTTCTATCGCATTTATCACGGGGAGTGTTCTGAGGAATTATTAGGATTAATTCCAGCTGCTGCATTTCGCCATCGTACATCGCGACAAAAATTTCATCCCCATCATCTTGATGCTTGGCTATCTACAACCGTGCGTTTTTGTCGAAATTTTTTACCACGTACGACAAAACTGTGGATTATGTTGTCGCCAGCAGTGTTTCCGGACCAATACGACCCAAGAACCTTCAAAAAAAGAGCGTACTCCTTCCTTAAAGGCCGGCATCGCATTTGTGATACTCCTGGTGTTGCAAGTGTCCATGGGCGACGGTGATCACTTACCATCAGGTGAGCCGTCTGTTCGTATGCCCCCTATAACATAAAAAAAAACTGCTGAACCGATTGAGATGGAATTTGGTACAGAGATAGTTTCAGTACCGAGAAAGGACATACGCAGACAAGGTCGCGGGCACCCATTTTTTACATATATATTCAAAACACAGTTTGATTTTATAGGTAGTTTTGTAAATATTATATTTACGAATAAATATGTGAAATATAAAAAGTTTATTTAAACTTCGGCATTAGTTTTCGATGTTAGTATTATTTACACTTGTAGACCTTATAAGGTGATAGTTAAACTCTCTTATTAATAAACGAAAAAGAAGTTTGGATTACTTATTTCATGTTTTGTCTCTGGAGGAGATTCTCAATTCGGTGGGTATGTTTTTTTATGTACATGTGTACACCGATTACTCCCAGATTTCTAATCCGATTTGCGTTCTTTCTTTTTTTGTTTTTCTTTTTGTTCGATGTGGAATAGTTGCCATTTGGTCCCGTACATTTTTTTTTCTAGTTTGGTCTGTAAGTTTTTATTTAAGCATTTTTGTTACTTGGATATAGTTGTAAAAACCCGTTAACTACCATTACTTAACCAAATTTATAGTAAGTTACCGATAAAATGCTATTAACGGTTAATTATCCGACTGCGACAAAAAATGGGTATATAAATAGTCTCTCTTTTTATTGCGTATTCAACAGTGTAGTGAAAAGTCAATATCCGAAGGATAAAGATTCCATTTCAGATTTTATAAATCATATTTAAAGCGACCAATATACATAATCCAGTCTTAAATATGATTAATTTAAGGCAAACTTAAATTATTTACGTAACTAAAATATAGAAATTACATATACCTATGTATATCAAGCACTTTTAAATCACAATAATATTTTTTACCCGACTGCGCAATGCAAGAGCGCGAAGCGCGACGCGCAGACAGGGTATAGTGTTTAATAGTCTATATATAATCAATAATAATAAATAAATAATTTTTATTTCAGGCCCTGGTATGCACGCAAATACATGTCCCATAGATTATAAATTACAATTATATCCACTTACGTTTCGTCAAAATTCAATTTAAACATTATTAGTCAGTTATCTGTCAGTCATTATTATATATTGTATTAAACATTGTATTAAATTAGTTAGTTTTCAGATTACAAAAATTTAAATCATACATAAATAAGGCTCTGAAAACAGCCAAAATAATGCTATTGGTACATTTTATTAGTCTATTGTGGAATGAGCCTTTTAATCCAATCATGAAAATTGTTCACTTTATAAGTATTAAACATGCCCGTTGCGCTACATCTCCATGGCAATCCAAACATTGCACGAAATGCATTGTTGTATTGCACTCGTAGTGTGTTAGTTTACTTATTCCAAAGACCAGCAGTATAAAATGCCTGGCAGTATGACTTGAATTATGTTATTTTCGTATCGGCACGGTACATGGGCGTAGCCAGGTACGGGCAGGGGGGGCAGCTGCCCCCCCTAGATCGAGGAGCTTCAAAACCAAAAATTAAATAATAAATAATCCAAAAACCAAAAAATTATAGAATCGCACATCACTCTCATTAGTCTCGTTACTAAAGCTCTAATTTCGATAGGACTACTCGTAAAAGTGAAGTGATTTCGTACGTACCTACGTTAAGCATTTCTTGGACGTAAAATGATGGATATAAAGATTTTTTTAAAGTGTACAGTCTTTATAATGTTACTGTGTGTACAACTAACAAGTATTAAGGTATTCTTAAAAATATAATTTTGCCAGGCCATGTGTCGTAGCCACACATTGCCGGGCAACTATGGCCCGTTTAGAACACAGGTTTAGAAGCATCATAAAAATTAGTTAGCACAAGCTAGCTAGCTACCTAATGCTTTTATATGCGATTGGTGAAATCATTAAAATGGTTTGGATTATTCTAGTTAAATCATTTCATATTTATCATTTTGTTTTATAACTTTCTCCAAAGTACGTGCCAAATATTCCAGCTCTTTGTGAGACACGCTGGTCACAAAAAAACATAAGTATTGCTATTTTAACGATCATTTTGAGGGCATTCTCAATGGGCTTTTGGCAATTTCTAGAGAAGGTAATGCTGCAGCGAGAAAAAACGCTTACCACTTATATTGTGCTGCTACCAAGTAACAATTTATTATACGAGTATCTGCTGGTTTGATAGGAAAATACCCAGGAATATTGGAACTTGTTGCCAATGCCCTATAATCAAAGACAATAGATATGTATATATGAAAGAAGCATCTCAGTAACGCGGACCAGGAATTCCAATATGTGTTCGACACTTCTACGGAAACTGCAGCTGTCATTGGAACCGATTTACATATCCCGCGCATTGCATTTCGCCAACGACATCAGTCCAATCATCCTGCTGAGACTCCATGCGATTTTTAGAAGCGATCGATCTTCATCCCGTATTTGGATTCCCTTATATCCGCACTGGAACATCGTTTCTTTGATAAACATATGTTAATCAAAGAAACGATGTTCCAGTAGGCATATGCCTGCCTTCGGATTGATGATGTTGCATCCTGATGCGATATTGAAAATTTCATTGGCTGAATTCAAACAGAAAACATAAAGTTACTATGGGTTAGAATCCTTTGATAATAACGCCGAACTGTGATATAAACGATGGAAAGATATGCCAAGAGAACACCTAAGTGAGCTGAACTTTGTGGAGTTGTTAGAGAAGGAGGAAACATTCTTTCCTTCAACCAGAAAACCTATACTAATTTCTTTTCTCACAGTCTTGCACCACGAAGTACTTCTCTACACTGCAGTATAGTCAAAACGTGGTTGAGGTCGACGATGCTCGATCTTGATCTCTTAACATACATAGGACACATAAATGACCTGTGTATGTTGAGTGTCCAGCGAAAGATGGTACAAAGGCCTCCATATTAAGTAACCGTTGGTATATTAGGATCTTTACCACTTTTGAAAATCATAACTTCAGTTTTGTTGACATTATACTTTAAATAGTGTTTCAAAGCATACTTTTCGCATATTTTCACTTAATGACGGAAGCCAGCGATCAAGGGACACAGCAGCAAGATGTCATCAGCGTAACTGATGTTGTTAAGGCTTTCACCTCCAACATAGCATCCGACTCTGGTGCTGCTAAGTTCACCGATCAGCTCGTTCTTATATAAATTAAAAAGGATAGGAGAGGTGAGCCCTCCCTGTCTCACACCACACCTCACTTTGTAGGGATTAGAGTGAAAATCACCCTAACGCACCTGGAGCTCTACTCTCTTTCTCCGAAACGAAATTTCGGCAACGAACGAATTTTAAACGAAATTTCGCTAGTGAGTATACTCTATTTCATCTTCGAACACGCACATAAAGTTCGGAGTCACAGACAATTATCGTGAACGAATGGAATAAGTTATCTTTGTGAGTTCTTTTCGTCTACACTTTTTAGATAACTTTTTTACTTCAAAACAATATTACTTTATGACAACATTTTTGATTACATTAAAACAACCTCTTTTGACAGTGTTAGCCGACTAATTTGTAGAGTTGATGCAATCGATTGTATGTCAACCTAAATTTGTCGTGTAACACTTTAAAGTATTGGCAATACATTAACAAAGAAAAATTAGATTTACTTGTAAATCTTTCATACTAAAAAATGTTCCTCACGTTAAGCAGCCTTAATTAAAAATACTCTAGTAGTAATTTTAGGTTTAATTTAAACAAAAATCCCAAAACGAAAATGAAAAGGTAACAAACACATTTCATTTCGTCCATTTGAGGTTAAAATTTCGAACAATTATCTGTCAAATTCAACTTTTAGTTCAAAAGTTTTGTGAATTAGAGTAGGCTTAGAGAATTTAAATGTCAAACTATTTGCTAACGAACGAATTTTCGAAACGAAATAGAAACAGAGTAAGGAACGTGCGAAATTTCGATCGAAATTACGTTTTTCGTTGAAATAGAGTAGGCCTGCTGATTACACTGATTATCATACCAAATTTTTTAAAGATTTACCACTTTACAATGAAACTTTGTATTACGCAGCTTACCCCAAATAATATCATAATTTATAGAGTCAAATGCTTTACTCAGGTCTAGAAAACATGCAAAGACAGAGGTATTATTAATAACATAATATTTTACTGTATTCTTTAGTGCAAATATCGCTAGGTCAGTTGATAATCCATTTCAGAATCCGAATAGTGCATCACTTAAAGGAGATTGCTCAGCTTCCATACATGTTTGGCCTAGAGACCAATAATCATAAAAAAATGCTTCCTAGATTCGAAATTATATATAAATTACTGTAGAAACGAATATTATTGACGGACACCCCTGAGAACTTCTATAAACCATATACACTGAATGTTATGGAGGTTGTTTGCAAATAGGTATATAGGTATTAAAATAATAAAAAACAAATAAGTAACGAAATTATGTATTAGATTCAGGTATATAAAGCATGTAGATTAATAGATAGTTGCCTGTTTTTAAAGTTAATGCATAAGAGTAACTTTTAAAATCAGGTATCATCTATGCATTTCCGGTTATAATAAGGTACTCTGTGACAGAAAATGTGTGTTATATTTTGTGAATGAGCCACTTTGTGTGTGATTGTGAATGAGATTAGAGAGAATTTTTAACTCTCGTTAACTAAAGAAAGCTTATTATTTTTGTTATGTTTATATTATAACCATATTTTCGATTTTTAGTGTATCACACCTTATAATGTGTTTATGGAGGTGTTTGGCGAAAAATGTATGGCAATAGACTTAATGATGTCGCCTACCATCTATAATATTTGTCTTAGCACATTTGCATGTAGTAAAAATGATAATATACTTGTGGATATTAATACCACAGTGAAAGATCTTTACATAATAGATTTGTTTTGATGTTATATAAACAACTTCGATCACTCTTTGGCTGAATGTTACTATACCTATAGCCATTAAAAATTATTCGTATGTATTCCAAACCGGTAAAAATAAAAGTCCTTTTTAAAATGAATATATTATACAAAGGTGTCCGATAAAATCTAATGACTGTAAAATAAAGTATAAATAACGCCAAGAATTACCGTATATGTCAATATTTTTTGTACATTTAGGCCAATTTGAGCAATCTCCTTTATATTATTTGTAATATTAGGATATATTAATCTCTCTAAATTTTTTGAAAGGACAGTTGCCAAAGAAATTGGGCGATAATTTGATAGACTAGACAGATCTCCAGTTCGGTTTTTAACTATTGGCACAACAATGGTTTTCATTAAATTATTGGAAAGATACAATACAAAAACTCTTTATTATACACCACAAAAAACATTGAACATTAAGTACAAAACCATCTAGTGCACGTGATGCAATGGGCGGCCTTATCGCTTAAAGCGATCTCTTCCAGGCAAAGATATCCATGTTGAAGGCATATATTATAAAAAATATATAAATTTTCAAACAGCAATGGCCCTCCATAAAGGACATGCTCAATACTGAGCCCGTCGTGGCCCGGAGACTTGCCATGATTCATTTTACGAACGCCTTTTTTGACTTCCTCTGTATCAAAGCACAGAGGCGGCGTTGATAACTGGAGCGGTTTCAACATGCAAGTCTTCGTTCCTCGATGACACCGTCAGTACTTACAATGTTAGGGCTGTCAATTTTTCAACAAATTTGCGAACATTGTAGCAATCTGTTCGTGATCCTGACACCCTTTATTGAAACGGGAATGTTACGCTTAAAATTTAATTTTTCTTTCATTTACCGAAGTCATTATTATAGCGACAGGTTGCTATTATGTCCATTTTATGCTAATTTGTTTTGGCACCATTGCACTTTATTCTTAAATATTTTGCTTATATTTACACATATTGCCATAAGTGGCCCCTGATGAAGGCGATCCGTATAATTGCTACATTTGAAAGTCTTGCCTGGCCAGTTTATGTGCATATTTCACATGGTTATTCCATCCCAGTAATCTCTTTTTAAGTACTTTACTATTACAATAGGTATTGATAGAAGCTCTAGTAAGAATATTAATAATATTATTATAAACTATATTTATTTTACTATAACAAATTTAATAATATTATTATAAACTATATTTATTTTACTATAACAAATTTCACTATTACAGTATTACAGTTACTGTTTGTACATGTTACGTCAGGCCAAAATTCTTTTTCAATATAGAGTTGACATAAATATGAGTATTCCGAAATTTTATCATATGTTCTTTCATCCCAGTTTACCTTTCTTACATTTTTAGTGACACATTTAATTTTATTTGACTTCAATACATCTAGGTCACACTCCATAACAAGAGGAAAATGGTCTGATGCAAACAATGTTAGTTAGAGTTATTGACGACGTGAACAGTTGTATCTCTACGGTAGTCCACTGGTTATGTTAAAATTTATTACTAAACTAGTGGCCCGCCCTCGCTTCGCTTCGGTGTAGAGCTGTAGTGTAGACTATACTCGTATACTTTTTGTTCTCCGGGCTTGTATTATACACATGAATGAAAGACATATATCATCCTGGACTTTTTTGTAGACCTTTTTAAGGTGTACAATGCTGAAGTACATTATTTTGATCTTTCTCGTAGGATTCAGCCAGCGTTTGCAATGTAAGCGCAAAAAAAAGTGTTTATTTACGACCTTACATTAAAAACCTCTAAAATTATCAGTGTTTCTTTACTATATTATGCATGTATTATACATATAAACCTTCCTCTTGAATCACTCTATTTATTAAAAACCGCATCAAAATTCGTTGCGTAGATTTAAAGATCTAAGGATACATAGGGACAGACAGCGGGAAGCGACTTTGCTTTATACTATGTAGTGATGAAGGAAAAACGAAAAGTATGAAATTTGTATTACCTTATGCAAAACAGGTAAAAACCAGTGTGAATGTAAAGGATAGGAATGTGGGCCTTGTAGACACCACAGTATTCTTAGGGATTACTTTAGATTCTAAGATTCAATGGGGCCCACATATTGACAAATTGTCAAATAGACTTAGCTCTGCAGCATATGCCATAATGAAGACTCGCCAGTTAACTGATTTAGATACGGCCAGATTAGTGTACTTTAGTTATTTCCATAGTGTAATGTTGTACGGAATTTTATTGTGGGGAAACTCCGCCGACATTCAAACTATTTTTGTGCTGCAGAAGAGGGCTATCCGAATAATTTATAATTTTTAAGTTAAGGAATCCTTAAGAGATAGGTTTAAAGAATTTGGCATAATGACGGTAATACGGAATCACAATACATATACGAAAATTTATTACTTGTAATAAAACATCAATTTGTTTCTTAAAAACAGTGATGTTCACACTCTTAATACTAGAAACAAAAATAAACCAACTTTACCTGCTACTAGGCTTCACAAAATCGATAATTCATTTAAAGGTCTTTGTGTTCGCTTATACAATAAAGTCCCAAGCGTTAACCATAAATAAATTCAAAGATAGTATAAAAAAGCACTAATTAAAAAAGCTTATTACAAAGTGTCTGATTATATTACAGACAAAAATGCTCGGGTTTGAACTGTTCCAATCATTCTAACAGGTTTTCTATATTAAGTAAATCATGATTGTATTGACGTTGTAACAACAGAATGTTTTGTAAATGTTGTTACATTATACTTTTAATGTTGTGGAGTTTTTTTTCGCTCGTTTTTCTCCGCAGCTAAAAAAATTGTCTAATAACGAGTGGTAGGGAAAAAAATGTTTGGACGATTCAAAAGAGTTGTACTATACATCCAATTTGAATAAAGATATATTGATTTCTGATTTCTGAATGGTCTAGTCTAACCAAATTTTTGTACCATGACAGTCGCTGACGTACGTATATGTGTTGGATGACTCACCCAGCAATTCCAAATCAGCACAATGCAGGTTATACTCGCAACAGTAAGTAGAGTACCGAAGAGTCGATCCGGATTATAATCACCAAATGACAGCACACATTCAGTGTTATTATCTTCTGTCTGTTCCTTTGTGGCACACTATAGACATCATGAAAATCATGGATAGGTTCCTTACACCATTTTTAATTTTATATGACTGTTTAGGATCTACAACGACTTAAAGTTGTATATCAACCACTTGCGCTTTTAATTTCAATCTTACATTTATATGGATCTTTTTTACTCTTTCACTCAAAAAATACTGAATAGATTTTATTAAAACTTAACAATAATTTAACTCATACATAATAATAACATAAAGATAATAATTTATGTAGTTATTGAGTGAATTGGCCAAAATATAACAATAAGTGTCACGTAAGACCCAAAGTAGATGATGGCCCATCTTCATGTCCTTTCTTCTCAGAAAGGTCCCCCAATTTTAGAACCGGTGGTAGTTTACGGTAGTTAGGGTCAAATAATTAATCTCAAAATAATTAAATAAAGTACTTCTTCTTCTTCTTCTTCTTGCTACGGGCGTTTCCGCAACTCGACGTCCTTATGGCGCCTGTTTTGCATGAGGAGGGTGTATGGCCGGAATCACTCCAGCCAGCCCAGCTCCCCCAGGAACGCCCCCAGGGCCTTCACATTGGTGACTGCCTCTTGAAGGTTTCCCGTTGAGCCGAGGTATTTCGCCCGGTATTCGGCCACTCCGTTGCATTCCAGCAGAACGTGAGTAGCTGTTTCTTCTGCCTCCATGCATCCTCTGCATAGGGGGCTGTCCGTGACACCTAAGTTGAAAAGATGTCTGTTAAAATGTGCATGTCCAGTGATAGCACCCGTTACCATGCGCAATGTAGGTTTGCTTAGCTGTAGGAGAGTTTTGGAGAAGGCAGCGTTCACCCGTGGCAAAGCGAGCTTGGTCTGCCTGCACGTCTCCAGGTCGAGCCAGTTTTGCTGGTGTAGTTCGGCAGTGTGCTCGCGGATTTTATTGACGAGACAGCTTACCGGTATTGGGACGATTGGTTCAGGACCTGTTGGGGTCGTATCAGATCCCTTCCGGGCCAGTTCATCCGCAGCGTCGTTTCCGCGTGATCCACTGTGTCCCTTGATCCATTGGATGGTAATGGAATTGCTTGACCCTACCTTGTTTAAGGTTTGGTGGCATTCTTGTAGGAGGCTCGATCTGACTAAACAAGCATCTAGAGCTTGTAGGACTGATTTACTGTCGGACAGTATTCGTATTTCCTGACCTGTTACCTTTCTTGAAAGGATCGCTGTTGCCGCCAGTGTGATGCCCATACATTCAGCTTGGACCACTGTGTTGTATGGGCTTAAGGGGAACGCGATGTGTATGTTGAGGTCCTCAGAGAAAACACCCGCGCCCGTGCCCGATGAGGTTTTAGAGCCGTCGGTGTAGATCATGAGAGCCTTGTGTGTTACCTTTGGATCGTTGTCATCCACTAGATGTATTCTGTACTTTTTGTCAAATATGAAGGCGGGTATTATTTTGTCACATGCAGCATCTATGAGCGGAGTGTTTACCCATTCCTTCAGTATACCGTTGAGATGCTTTGCTCTTTCGAACCTTACCAGTCCAAACTTTTGTAGTCTCAACGCTGTTTTAGCCGCTTCCTGTCTTATGTAGATATGGAGCGGTGTGATGTTTAAAATAACTTCCAGTGCTGCGGTTGGAGCTGTACTCATGCACCCGGTCACCGCGCTGCATATCTGCCGCTGGAAGTTTTGTAGTTTGTTGACACAAGTAGTCTGGATAGATCTCGGCCACCATATGATGGCGCCATAACTTACCATTGGTCGTATGACTGTGTAATATAACCATAGGAACAGTTTTGGTGCAAGACCCCAGCGCTTCCCTAACATTTGACGACATTGCCAAAGTGTTACGCTGGCTGTCTTGATTTTGTGTTCCACATGGTTACTCCAGTTTAGCTTACTGTCAAGTATAAGGCCTAGATACTTTACCTCCTTCGACAGTTGTAGTGTGATACCAAACAGCTTCGGCAAGTTGAAAGCACCTACGTCACGTTTGGTTGTAAACATTACCAGCTCTGTTTTTTTGGATTAACTGTGAGGTCGTATTTCCTGCACCAGCATTCAATCAGTTTCAAAGCACCTTGCATGGTGTTACTGCTGGCGTGGGTGCCTAGGGTAAGTATAGTAATGTCATCTGCATACCCTATGGTGTAGTAGTGGTTCGAGTTTAGCTTGGTCAGCAGGTCGTCAACTACGAGGTTCACCAGAAGTGGCGAAAGGACCCCTCCTTGCGGACATCCTCGTGCCACCAGTGCTCCTCTGCTGTCCTCACCTTTTACCCGAACTATTCTATTGCGAAGCATGTTAACTGTCCAGTCAATGATTTGTTGCTCTACTCCGTGTCTCCTGAGAGCAGACTCAATGCTGGTGAAGTTGGTCTTATCGAAAGCACCCTCTATATCGATGAAGGTTCCGAGGCAGATAAGTTTATTTTGAACGGCTTCTTCTATCTTACCGACTAACTGATGGAGAGCCGATTCAGCAGATTTACCTGAACTGTAGGCATGTTGATGTTTGTGTAGTGGGGCATTGATTAATGCTCCACTGCGTAGGTATCTGTCACATAGCCTTTCCATTGTCTTAAGTAAGAAGGTTGTTAGGCTAATGGGCCTGAAGGATTTAGGGTTACTATAGTCGGTTTTACCCGGTTTGGGTATGAATACTACCTTGACCTCCCTCCACAGATGTGGAGTGTACCGATGAGCCAGACATGATCTTAGTATACGAGTAGCCGCATCGACCACGTCCTGTCCGCCCCATTGTAGTAGTGCTGGAAAGATGCCGTCAGAGCTAGCAGATTTAAAAGGCGCAAAGCAGTTAATAGCCCACTTTACTCCCTCAGGCGTAATTACCGTCTCTGCTAGTCTCCAGCATCCTTCTGTTGTACTTGGAGGTTCATCTTACAAGTCACCTGCTCTGTAAGCTGGCAGTCCGGAAAGTGGGTTTCTAGGAGGATAGCGTCGCAGTCAGCACGATTGTGGGACAATGTGCCGTCAGGCCGACGCAGGCTTCCCAGCACGCCAGGGCCTTGCTTGGCCAGCAATTTCCTTACCCGGTTCGCCTGGTTGGTGGAGCTTATCTCCTCGGTGAAGTTCCTCCAGGAGGCTGTTCTCCAGTATCTGATACGTTTTTTGTACTTAGCTTTGGTAGCTTTGTAGTTGTCCCAGTCTGTGTCGCTGCATGTATTCATTGCTCTGTTAAGGCACTTCCTCACCTTTCCTCTCAATCTCTCGAGCTCCGGCCCCCACCAGTGGTGTTTTCCGGATACTCTCGAGTTCGGGAGTCTAAGGGGGCAGGCCTCTTCGTAGCAACGCGTTATGCTGCCTGTCAAGTGTTTTACCTGTTGTTCTAGCTGCTCCGTGGTTTCAATTCTGCCCTTACCGGAGTTGTTTCTTAGAAGGTCCGCCAGTAGTTGTGCGTAGCGGTGTTTATCGGTTTTCCGAGGATACCTTTGGGGTGTAGGAGATAGAGTTCCTACCTGTAGTGTAAAACGGATCCAGCGGTGATCTGAGCATGATGCCTCATTGGAGACATGCCAGCTAGATATAGCTGTTGCCGCTTTTGGTGTCGCGAGGGTCAGGTCTATGATGGTCTTGCACCGTCTGCCTACGAAGGTAGGTTCATTGCCTGTGTTGATTAACTCTAGGTTAGTAGTCAGAAGGAATTCAAATAATTGGTTACCTCTGTTGTTGCTTTGTTCCATTCCCCACACAGGGTGATGGGCATTGGAGTCTGTCGCGATGATCAGTTCTACGTTTTCCCGAGCACAGAAGCGGACCAGAGACGCAACGTTTTCTGGTGGGGCCCGCTCGCTGTCAGGCATATATGCAGAGGCTATGATCACGTCACAACTGTTATTATCTTGGTTTAGGGTCAGTTTTACAGCGCAGAGATCTCTGGAATAGAAATTCATTAAGGGCTGTGTTCGGATGTTTTTGGAAATGTATATGCAGGACCTTACGTCGCTAGTAGTGGCTTGAACGAGCTTACCTCCTATGCTGGAGAGTCCAAGCACTGTGCCACTCCTAATCCACGGCTCCTGGATTAGTGCGACTGCTGTGTTGTTGGTCTTCAACCACCGCCGAAGCTGAGCCGTAGCGGTTACGCTGTGGTGGAGATTTATTTGCAGTATGTTTGCACTACTGCAGAGGGACGCCATCGTCCTGGCAGTCGACGTCCTCAAGCCCCAGCCCGTCGAGCTCCAGGAGACACTCCTCACTGAGCGGCGAAGACGCCACCTGCGAGGGTCCCGGAACTTCGACAGCCGGTGACGAGGCACGTAGAACGACGGTGTCCGTGGGGCCAGCGCTAGATGTAGATGGTGTTGGGGGCGCTGGTGTAAGTTTCGCCGTGGTTTGAGCCCCGAGTGGTGCTGAGGGGTTGGACGTCGGCAGAGTGTCGACGTACTTCCCCTTGGCGTCCCTGAACTTCAGGTACACCGACCCAAACATAAAGCTGAGTCGGCATCCCCTAGCCAGGATCGCAGGCACAACGTCCTCAGGGATCGAAACCACAACGAATGTGGCCCCGATGGAAGGCTGCTGTTGGATGCCGTTAAGCAGCCAACGTTCGGGTGTCAGGTCTGGATTCCCGATCTGTAGGCATTTGCCTAGCAACGCCTGATCGTGTTTCCAGAGCTTAGGCAGCACAAAACCACACCCGACTCTCTTGGGGATCTCGTCGTCCCGGAGGACAACAAGCTCTCCCAGGTCCGAGTCGTGGAGGTCTCGTACCACCTGTTGGAACCACCCAAACGTTGCGGTGTTGGTGCAAGTAAAGCGAAGGCACCCGTCCGCTTAGAGGGGTTTCCCGCTAAATGCAAGACCCTCCCTCATACAGGCCGGACGTTCCGTGCTCATCGCTGCCTGTAAAAAGGCTTCCTCGAGCTTCTCCTCAATTTGCTCCGCCGTCGGTCTAGAGATAAACCCGGTCTTCGACGTGACGGCGCACCTGATGAGAGCCGAGGAGGCCGCTGCAGCTGCGTAGGATTGTGGGGCGGTCTCGGTCGCCGTCGTCTTAGGCAGTTTGGATTCGCCTCGAGGAGACACTGTCTCATCGAGCCTAGCCCGCTTGGCCCCAGACTTCGTCTTCGCGGGTCCTTTCCCCTTCTGCTTTGGGCGGTCCAGCTTCCGACTCGGGCCCGGCATCACCTGGGGTTGCTTGGGCAGCTGGCTGCCTTTCGCTCCCCCTGGAGTTCCAGAGCCCTTGTCTTCTGACTGGGCAATACGGTCGCTAGCAGAGGCCGTCAAACGGGCGGCCCGTTTGAGCTGCCGTCTCCTTCGCGTCCGCTCCCTCTGCTTCTCCAAACGCCTAGAGGTCTGACCGGATGGTGCAGGGGTCTGAGTTTCCTCTACCTTCCTAGCTCCTTTCCTGGTCACGACCGTCCAGTTCTGCTCTAGCAGATGTAGGGTGTCCTCAATTCGAGGTGTGGTGGTGCTTTTCTCAAGCACGCATTCTGATTTCTCGGTCTGCATGCGAGTAGCAGTGCCCTCTGGTTTCCCATCGGGTGTTGGCGGAACGTTGAACCTGTTGGTGTCCATAGTTCGTGTGTTTAAACTTCATCCAGTCAGCTTCCCACCCTCCTTGGAGCCCGCACATTTGGGAGTGCCCATAGTGGTGCACTAGGATTACCGACTGGATATAGGAGCAGAGAGTTGGTGTCAGGTGCGACATCGGAAGCTCGAAATGTGTGGCTGGTTTACCGGTTCAGAGTACCCCAGTTGTTCCACACACCCTTGCCTCGTCAGCATGACCCTAACCATCCAGAACGACAAGCCGCCCCGGAGGGGTCCACTCCTCGCTGCGGCCCTCTGACGGGACGCGTGACCGTTTCCTCTCTGGCGCTACCCAAAGAGGCTACCGTTTCGGTTGAAATCCGGACCAAAGAGGGCGTGTTGTGTCGCGAAGGTACTACCGCCGACCTCGCTTCACTCCACCCTCCAGAACTCCTTCATCCCCCCCTTACGGCGCTCAACTGCGCAGGCCATAGCGCAGGAGAGGCTAATAGTCTACCGGGCCGCCTCCCATTTTCCCGGTAGAGCCGAAGGCCTTTGTTAGGGTCGGCCTTAAGGAGTGACAGGATTCAGGATGAGGGAGGGGTTAACGATTAATTGGAGTTGGAGAGAAGGGAGTGCGGGTCGCGGGAAATGTCTCTCTTGATGTTGGAGTGCATCAGTGGGATAGCATCACTAAATTCAGCTACGAGGATCCCAGGGTAGGTGTTAGTGTACGTTGCCTGTTAGCAGATCAAGTATTACCGGGGTGAACGACGTGGACGTAAGAGTGACACTTGACGGTAGACGTGAATTGCCCAACAACGTACACTTGGGCTCACATCAGCCGCCCCTCCCCCCCAAAATAAAGTACTTTATTAATTTAATTAAATTAAATTAACTACTAAATTCATGACATACACAATAGAGTTTTTATTCCAATTAAATATCCGAATGCTCAATAAAAGGCTTTCGAAGGTAGCTCGACAAAGTAATAAAAATCATTATTCCGACGACGCGTCCCTGTAAAGGACGCGAAACGTCAATAAATTAATAAACTTAGTACATTAACCCGTTAAAACTCGTTTTATTTTATGAAAAACTCGTACTGTTTTTCAAAGTTTTTATTATAACGATATTACTTCATGTTATGGGTTACTTAACATAATGAGAAATAACCTTATTCGCTAGTAGGTCTTTATTAATCAGCTCGCGATAATGTTGGTTTTGTTATTATAAACGATGTTTCTGCAAAATTCGAAGCAAATAATATTAAGTTTAAGTTTTATAGGTGAACACCCCTTCCGTCACTCTAACCCTATAAGTATTTCGATGTAACTTAGAACCAAGGTCCCATCTATTTCTATAGGAAAATTCATCATAATCGATTTTGCTATTAGGGCGCGAAAGCGTAACAAATAAACTCACTTTCGCATCTACAATATTATACTAGCGGCCGCCTGCGACTTCGTACGTGTCGAGTTAGTTATTTGCACATACTTTTTGACCCCAAAAGGGGTTTATTTCTAAAGATACATTATTAGTACACCTCTACATCATCTATAGAGCATACATGTTAAATTTCAAGTCTCTTACTTCAAAAACAGAGGACTTTCATATAGGGACACGATATCGAATAGAAAGTATCGATACTGTACTCATGAGTAGTATCGGTAAAAAAGTATCGTACTCGTAAAAGTATCGAAACAAAAGTATCGATACTTCAAAGTATCGAGTACATTTCATAGGGCCTTATCGGATCCTCTGTGGCCCGATGAGCAACCCCCTGAAAAAAAGCCTGTGATTCATATAATAATAAATTCAATTTTATTGATATATTTAATAATGGAATTAATGATTACAAAAAGCTTTTAATTAAGCAATTGAATAAATTAACTGTTATTTGTTATTTGTTTATTTTTGTTTGTATAAGATAGCAAGATCAATAATAACCTTGTGGGTACATCTAATATTTATAGTTTATTATAATAACTGCCAACGAGATTTTATATTAACCAATGTATAAAATTTGTCAAAAAAACATGTAAAAAACAGTGTTCATACCCCAAAGTAACATAATCTGTAACAGCCAAACTGACTAGTACTTCTTTCTCGAAGTACCTATCAAACTATTATTCTGGAATTTAACTCCGAATGAATAAAATAAAATTCAAGTGGTTTTTATAGACAAAATCTTGTGAATCCATCAACATTGCCAATGAGCGTTGTTCAAAATACTTGACCATTGGTTTTTTTGGTGTCCCACATTTTTGCAGAAGACAAAGTTAAGTTTACAGGTCGATATTGGTACTAGTATCTTTAAAATTTATCAAATTACCAATTATATATATAAAACAGTTACAAAACCAATCCATTTCTTTGGGAAACTAAAAAAACTAAAATACTAGAGTTTGAAATGTATAAAAAAAACATTTGTCTCATTATCTCATAATTTTCAAGCTGATTTTTATCATTATATTTTCAAGAACCCCTTTAAATTTTAAGAACTAAATCGATAGTTGTTGAGTAAAAATATAGTAAAATGGTGTTTTGAAACCATTGAGTTCAGATAATTTCTGACATTATTTATAAAACATTGTCTCGCGAAAAAGTTCCAAAAACGGTATTCCACTTTTTCTTTACCCAAAGAACATGGTAAAATTTTGTATAAGCGACTGCTCTAGCAATGTATAAATAAGTTTTATTTTCTTCATTTGCAAAAATCAAAGCATTAATTATCATACAGCCTTCTCTCAAGCCTGATCAGAAAAACAAAATCTAGTATTTTAGGCCTTCAGTGATTTGTTATAATAAAAATAAGGGCCTTTCACTAAAGTTGTAAGAGAATTATAAACACGTAATAAAAAAAAATACACAAAATTATGGGCTAATGCGATCATTATACACGTTAAGGGCAGTTTCTTAGCCATGTCCTTTGCCAAAGGAAATTCAAACTAATGATAAACTACATTTAACATATTGGCAATACTTTGTACAGAAAACGTCATTCCACCATATTGTGTTTACCTTACTTAGTATCGAAAACACGCTCCGAGAAGTAACCTGTGCTGAGTCGATCAAAAATTATGTCAATTTATGTTAACAGTTTTTGAAATAAGTAACAACAATTAATATATCAATGACAATAGTCTATACTTTGTTTTCTTGGCTACATTGTGGTGCAATAAAAATCTATTACGCTTATTTTTTATCATAGAAAATATTTTTGAAGATTTTACATCGGGAATTCGTTACTTTTTTTTTGGTTATTTTTGCATGGTATCGTATAAATGGAAAGGCAGGTAACAACACAAAAATAATAGATGAAGCCATGCTTACAAGTCAGTAACAGTTAAAAAAAGCGGAGTTTCTCAGTTCGTCAGAAGCTTGTTCTGTATATGCTACTCGATTATAAGTTTATTTGGGTGCATTTCAATATCAAGTCCTAAAAGTAATGCCAACGAATTAATGATAAAACCACAAAGCTGGAAATCTAGTTCTTAATCTTATACTAGTGTATAATATGAGGCCTTACAATTCAGATTTTGTTCCTCTCGATTCGTTTTTTGTTATCTGTCCAAATAGTGAACAATTTTCAATCAATATATTTTTTTTGCACTGTTTAGCTTTCTAAACTAAAATAAATGTCTGATTATTATAGTTATTCGTGTAATTTTCTAGTTGTGAAGTTCATAATATAAACCTTACCTGTATTTATCATTATAGAATTAAACTTCAGAGTCAGAAAATATCCATGGTAACAAAACAATAAAATTTTGAATATAACTGAAAGATTTCTAATTATTATCTAACCTTTTTGATCTCAAGCCATTGGTTATGGTCTTGGAATATAATTATTAAAACATTAAAAACACTGTTGCCGTATTTTCTTTTATTTTCAACTAAATTTTTATCAGTTTTAATATAAAAATGGTAAATGAAACGTAATAACATATGTCTTGTCTCGTCTTGGATATCGAATTTGGCTAGATTTTTATTTTTCTAAACTTTTCTAGACATGGTCTAAAAATTTCAGATTAATTCAATAAGTTGTGCATCAAAAACAAAATGTTTTACCCAGTAACCTTACTTTATTTCTACATAATCACTATAAGAATCAGATAAATTAGAAGAATACAGAACTGCTTTAGTGAATCTCGCATACAGATTTCTCTTTACAGGGTAAGAATTTATTACATTAACATAAAAAAAAAACCCTTAATCTTCCTTCTACAGGTTCCCGTTTCGAACCACGCTAAATCAGGGCCCTTAACGGCCTTACCTCCTTTAGCAGCTGTCGTGATATTGCTCCGACTGAACTCCTTTGTCAGGACTTCGATGCTGTCTCACCAGCCAGCCGCTCCGGAATCATTATCCGGATTGAAGACTGATGGTGCCACGTCGTCATCCTTCTCACTCGGTGTAGTGAAAGCATTGCTGATTGCCTTCAGCAGATTCCGTTTTTCTCCGACATTCATTATGAAACAAATTATTAGTTTTATGAGAATAGGTTGTTTATCCCACTTCTGATGTTAGCATTGGCATTAATAATTAATTTTATAAACACTTTGAAACTTATATAAAGCAATAAAAGCAAATGGAATGGAAATAAAACTATTCAATAGATTCAGATTTCTTTATTTTATAAGAGAAATCACTACTTTCAAAATTATTAAATGTTTAAAGTACACTATTTATTGATTATTAAAATTAAAATACCAAAACAAAGTATAAAATCTTTACTCGCAAATAATCTCTTATTTTAATTTTTAAGATTACAGAAGTAATTTCTATTGTAAATGGCAAAGATATATTATTGTATATTATTTTTAGATATTAGGTAGTTTTAAGCTTTTTGTAATTGTAAACTCATACATTTTATTAATCTAAATAAATTTCCTTATTAGATTATGACTTACAATATTATACAAATATAATTCCGATAAAAGTTATAAACAACAATATGAAAATGATTACTTAACTCAGAGCTCCGCTCGGTCCGATGGCTCGATACAGAATCGCGCCGCAAAGGTTGGAGCTCGGCCTTTTAAAGGCAGCGACAAACAACTAACCTCATCGGGCCGTTCAGAACACGTGTACAAAGATTTCGCTGACTACCCGCAATTTATGAAATATTCTATTAAATTATGTAATTTAGTGCTAGCAATAGATTTTCACAGTATTTTATATAAAACCTACATTACAAAAATCAAGTACGAGTATTGAAGCAGCAATAACATCACTGAATCAACCATTTTTAAGTGTACAATAATTATACAGCCGCCTCGATGTTTTGTTTTTAGCTTGTTAATGACCTTATGTGTATATTATCTAACACCCGCAAGTTTAAATAATCAAGAGGTCATATTGAAACAGGCTACTCACATTCCTGCCGAAGGGACAAACTAGGTGTAAGAGTGGGTTCATTACATGCATCCCTTTTAAGGAAGCAATTAAGGGATGACCTTTAATTGCCTCTTGAATAGGAAATATGCATGTAATTCAAATAAACTTCATTTTATTTTTATTGAAACTCTGTTACTCATAAGTCCATTAATACATGGTATTAAATTTCTTTTCGTGCAAGAAATTAATGATACAAAAGTGTCGGAAAAACGAATTTTATTGAAACAAAATCCGAAAACATCTTCACTGAAGATGCCAATAATCGTATTGGGCAGCAAAAAAATACGATGAAGACAAATTTACACTAAGAGATCGCCTTGTAGATTAGAATGTCCAGAAAATTTGAAAATTAAATACTCTGAGGATGCTTAACGTTGAGATGACGACGATTATTCCAAGCAAGTACATCTAGTGACCAGTAAACATTTTTGTGATGCAGCTGTTATGACTGAAGAAATTGACGAGAACACCAGAATTTCCAATTTGATGTTCTGCAAATTCATCACCCACGAACTTGATAAGGATAATGCCGATGCTGGTGAGCTTTAAGAAACCAAAACCAATAATGAAACCGATAAATACAGTTTGAGATTTATTAACGTTTAAGAAGTTACAATAATTTATTTATTATTATTTAAATTTAAAATCAATGATTTGGTACTTATTTCAAGTTTTTATACATTAAGATATAGTAAGTCGTAACTAAATGTAGTTCTTTTTTCAGCAACAATATAAAAATATTTCTTATGTAGATGCTCTAATAAAAAAAATGACAGTGGAATTATTTCTTCCAAATTCATACACTGTCATTGTCAGATTGATTACTTTCATTTAGATCATCTTCAGAACTGTCAATAAATGTAGGTGCACTCTCTTTTTGAAGTAACTTCATATTTGAACGAATATATGTTAGTTTGAGGGCTCTTGAGTTATTCAACTGATTTCTGATTTTAGTATGAGTTCTTCCAAAAAGGCTCCAGTTGCGTTCACAAGCAGATGACGACGGTGGGACGCTAAGAATTTTAATAGCTATACTCGCAACATCTTGGTTACCAGCAAATGTTCGCCACCATAATGTTGGCTCAAGGTCATTCACTGGAACCCACATGGCTTTTCTCTCATCATAAAAGTTTTCTTTATGTTTAAATTCTGCCATACTTTTGATGACTTTTCCTGCATCTACGCCTGAAGTTGTAGCAGCTCGACACAAGTACTCAGAAGCCATAGCTATCTCGTCATCAGTTAAATCGATGCCGCAATATCGCGGATCCAATTGGTGAGCCGCGTAGTGTATTGGCTGCAAACAAAAATCTTTGCGTTTTTCGATAGAGGCCATAACCATATTCTTGTCCTCTTCACTTAAAAAAATTGTTGATTGCAATTGTTTGATTACAGTTTGATAAAGTTCTTTGAAAATATGAGGCACATCAGAGAGCAAAGCATTGTCCCTTTCAGATGCAAGGATAGCGTAGGCTATTGGTTGCAGAACTATAAAAGCGTTTTCAATTTTTGCCCATGACTGAAAGTCCAAAATAAAGTCTTTTATTTGTGGCGTGATGTTTACTTCGTGAGATCTTGTCATCAACTCGAGAGCCAGTCTGTTTTCCTTGAACGTTTGAAGCGTGACGAATGCCCCACTCCACCTCGTTTCAGAATACAATTTAAGTTTACACGAAATTTTACCGTATTTTTCAGTTTGACACTTTTCAAACAACACTAAGAGAGCGTGTGACTTTTTTATGTGTTTGATAATTTCAATGACATTCTCTAGGATATCCCCAAAAAAGGCTATCTTAAAAACATCCTTAAACATTAAGTTTAAACAATGGCTTACGCATCCTACACAAGTGATATGGGTATATTTTTTTGTGACAATCCTCCAGACTGCTTTCATGTTGGCAGCATTGTCTGTAATAACGGCGACAAATTTGGTAGGGCCCACCTCCGTAAGGATGTTAATTATTTTTTCACTCATAAAGTAAGCAGTGTCTTTTTGTGTTGCCGGAAGTATGGCGTTTAAAAGAATTGGTTTTGGCGTGGTTACAATAAAATTGATAACCCCTTTACCAGTGACGTTAGTCCATCCATCCATTATCAAAGCAAGAGATGCAGCTTTCTTTATTTTAGCATCCATTTCCTTCTTGATTCGCAAGTATTCAGCTTCTAAAAGTGGATTACTTAAACAATGTATGGATGGAACTGTATACGTTGGATTGAGAAGTTTAAAAACCTCTTGCCAGTATTCAGATTGTAACAAGGACAAGGGAACACCGCTGGCATAAATAGCTCTTGCCAGAAGAGTGTCGACATCTTCGTGACTATATTGTGATGATGAATTGTTATTGTCAAGTAATAAAGGTGAGTCTGGTACCATCACCGTGGTCGAAGTGGACGGAGTTAGCAAAGCTGATTCTGTTGTACATGTGCTTTGCGATGTCGATGGTGAAAGAAGCGGAGTTGAAAATGCCAATTTATTACGTTTTCCCGAATTGTACAGTACTCTTACTTCGCGAGGACACTGTTGGCATTTCATCAAATGTTCTTTAAGTCTATTAGACTGGGCAAATTTATATTCTTGATCGCAATAATTACACGTTACATGTTTTTTCCGATCACGTTCAGAGACTACTAAGAAATGTTCCCAAACACTATCAAAACGTCGAGGCATATTGATTTGCAATTCCACCAACACTCGTAGTTTATGACACCAGTCGCAAAGTAACAAAACACACCGCTTATTACGTTTTGACTCAGGCGCTACTGAAATAAGGACGCGGTGGCCGTCCGTGCCCCGCGTGATACAGTTGTCACACAGCGGTTGTTATCAGACAGTTATCCAAAGCAACTGATAATAACTTATAATCAGTGGCTGACAACCGGCTCTTTATCCGACTGAATACCAAAAGAACTAACATTTTTTTACAGTTCCTGAGTAGCAATTGCTAATTAATAGGTATACGAACCGTTATATGCCTACAAATATGCATTTTTACTAAATTAATTACCTGCTTTGTCATAGTGGTAAACAAAAATTGATAATTAATATTAATTATTTTGCAATGTCCTTCAACCCGACAGATTCAAAGATTATAAACTAATGTACCTACCTACCGTACATAATTGGTATTTAATCTGTAATTATACAGAAATAAACATCACCGGGCAGAAAATTGTTTTTAATTGTTGAAAACGGCGTTTTTGTCTTTACATAACTGGTTTAAAACCTCAACCTTTATGCCGCAATTACATTTGGTCGTTAGCCCGTATTCAGGCGCACGAATTATATTACTCGAATTTGGGCACCCGAAGCAATGTTTATGCCGCATTTGCACTTGCTCGTTTACACGAATTCCATTAGCACTCGTATTGTACCTACCAAGTGTAATCGCGCCATTAGGTATTCAGGTGACTCGAATGCCTTTACTATATGGATGCATATGCTTACACTTACATCATTAAATCATCTATACCATAAATTAAATTTATTTATATTTAAATTGAAATATTTAAAAATACAATAGCTTAAAACTATTTAATGTCTAAAAACTTAAAAACACCTAATAACTAGTACTTAAATAATATACAATTTACAAAATAAAAAATATATTAACCCCAGTGCCATCGTCAGGAATGGTGCCCAATAGCATTTTCACGTTGGATAGTAAGACTAATCCTTTGACCAAGATAGCTATATCATCTAAACTATAATGTTATAAAGCTAAAGAGTTTGTTTGGCTTAACGCGCTAATCGCATGAACTACATATTCAAATTGAAAATTTCATTTTTTGATAGACAGCTCATTTATAGAGGAAGGTTATAGGCTACATAATATCATGATAAGACTAATACAAGCGGAACATCAATGAAAAATGTTGCAAAAACGGGAAAAAATGATCCTTTTCAGAGCTTTCGTTGCGTGCGTTGCAAAAAGGGTAAAAGTTACACAAAAATTGTGTATGAAGATTTTGTTCTCCACTAAAAGTTCGAAAAAAACCGGCCAAGTACGTATCGTACCATACGCAGTGTAGGGTTCCGTAGTTGCTCGTCGTCACCACAATATATTTTGGAAAGAGTCTATATTATAAGCAAATATTTCGTCTGAAGGCACTTTTAATGTTTTCTTCTAAGGGATTTTTATAAGTACAGATGTTTTCGTATACATAAGTTGAACGACTATTACTCTTAAAAAAACCAATCAATTTTAAACATTATAATTTTCTTTAAAATTTTATAAAAGCAATATTGCTGATTTTTTCCGGGTTTTTCAAGCCAATTGTTTAGCTTTTAGAGGGAGGGGACGCCCTACACGATCAAATACTAGCACTTTAAAGTTCAATATTTTGCAAACATTTCCTAAATCGGAAAATAGTCTTATAAACTCCTAAGTAATTTTAAAGGATCTATTCAACGATATCCCACACGATGGGCCGGACGATGAAAAAAATCATCTTCAGGGCACATGTAAGGAAGCTAACCGAAAAAAAATATTTTCAAAATTTTATTGTATCATTTTATCGTCATGATTGATATACATATCTACACAAAAATACAGCTCGCTAGTGCTTATAGTCTCTAAGCAAAACCGAGGACGGACAGACAGACTGAAATGACGAAACTATAAGGGTTCCTCGTTAGGACTACGGAACCCTAAAAAGGCCGCGACCGTAAGTATGTATCTATCTATTAAGGTTGACATACTTTAACCTTTTTTATGGTTCCTAATCCTGGTTCTGAAGTAATGGATTATTTGCGAAGATATTTTTATAAACATGATAATCTTTATCAAAATACAGACGTTATTACTCAGAACTAATTATTTTTTAATAAAATTGCCCCTAACAATATTTGATTTCAACGAATATCTTAGGAGATATCATAGTTTTAAAATAACTTCGTAACAAAAAAAGGATTCGAGTACAACGCGCGCATGATAATGAGGGCGGGCGCGCCCGCTTAAAGAAATAGGATCAGACTTTATTCTCTGTAGGAATGGACCCCAGGTAGGCATTTAATACTTTTCCATAGCCAAACAAATATAAAGCTCTTTTATAAGTTATTTACGGGATTATTACCATGTACCTTGTTTTTTTTTAGTGTTTTTGATATTTCGGCATAAGGAATAATATAACGTACGTATATTGATAACTAGCTGTGCCCGCGACTTCATTCGCGTTGATGTTGAAATATAACAACTTGAAATAAGTATATATGGATGACATGAATTTTATGGTGAAGTGACGAGCTCTGCTTTTAAGGTGTGAAATCTTGTGAAATAATAACAAATATAAATTGTTGGGGTTATTTACACGAAAAAGAGCTTCATATATTGTTTTCAACTTTCATGGTCACTACCTTGTTTTTAGCCAGTTTCCGTTATTTCGGCATTAATAGTCCGTGATCAGTCTGGAGTCAGTTACTCCGTGATCATCGCGCTTTTATCACATAGATAAACATACGTAGTGCAGCTTACATCTTTAATTCTAAGTAAAGATAATTAGTATACGTAACAAGTAAATATTTATTTACTTGAGAGAAAAAGTAATCGATTTTCCTTTTTCTGTTAACTTCTCACCATCGAAGCCTCGGTTTTCCCGGCGAGCGCGGCGTCTCTGGCTCACTCACATACGCGCACTGTATGAAGCTTTGCCTCTGTGTCTTCTAACACAACACACCTTACCCTACCCTACAATACATTCCTTTAAATAAAAATCTTATCTACATAATGAAGATATCACTGTAAAGTTTGCTTTATGCCTTATTTATTTTTCGAAAAGTAAACCTTCGTTCTTCCTCGAATTAATTAAGTGTACAGTGTGAAGAGTTTTATAGAAATATTCCAAGGATAAGCAAAGAGCAACTTAAATTAGGTAAATTAATCTAAGAAAGCAAAAGTTAGGTTTGGACTAAGTCAATAGAAGTTTGAGTTATAAAGTTTGGATTGTAGGATTTAATTAAATTATTTTTAGTAGTTATGTACGCAAAGGTTAGCATGAGAAACATAATATTTCTGAGTTCATTTGAGCGTCCTTGGGTCAGCATTATGTAGTCTCATTAATCGTAATAATATGTGAAAAGGTCACCGATCGTGTACTGATATTTCCGCTATAACAGAAACATAATATGGAAACAGTTCCTTACAGCAGTTTCAGAAAGCTCAAATAGAAAATATCGGGGCACTCGCGCTTATGGCGCCCCGTGGCGTACCCTAGGGCCCTATTTTTTAATCGTTCGTCTCCAACCGAGCGCTCGTTTTCAACAAATTTTCGTTCAACATAAGAATTTTCTATTTTTTTATTTGCTCTACGGCAACGAGTGCTGTCAACCGATACCCAAACTTTCCTTGTCTTAATAGTGTGACTTAAGTCGCACTCGACTCTAGAGGTGCCATTTCGAGTGACGAGTGATTTGAAAATAGGTCTCCTATTCCAACGCGTTTCGCAAGTCAATTCGAAATTCATATAAAGTATCTATTTTTAAAGGTCCATATTATAGTGGTACCTGTTTTACATGATAAACAACTAATAACGTTATATATGTACTTTTAATAATAATCAAAAGAAAATTTTTTGTCCGGGAAATGTTTTGAGATAATTTACATAAATTTGGTATTTTTTGTTTAGACAATCCAGTAGAAAGTATATTGTCAAATAAATAAATAAAACACATATCTTATTACACTGTTTCTGAACGTACATAAATGCCTTTATTCCCATTAGTTCTGTTGAACAGTATGCTGACCGAACTATGGGAAGTATTATCCCACTAGTTCTGTGAATAAATTGGCTAGTTTTTTGACCGAATCAATGGGATTTTTCGTGGCACTAGTTCTGTGAGTAACTTAAGGTAGTAAATCGTATTGTGTTGTGGTAAATACTTTAAATACAAAAGGAACTAATACTTTTGTTTCAACAGAACTTGTGGGAATAAAGGAATATATGAAGTATTTGTGTTTGATATAAATCGAATGATTTTACCACAAATATATATTATGGAAAATGAGTTTTACCCTCAGATTAATGGTTTTACCTACCCATAAGCCTAGGATTTCGTGTGCTTTAGGAATGGTGACCAAGTAAAGCTACAGGATAAAAAACATGATGCCAGAATCATTGGTTACTCTTAATGTTTTGATTATTTCTTAAATCTCGAGGAAACAATATTTCTATGATAGGAATCTTATGGAAAGCAGTTTTTGGCTTCCATTTCGACGCTACATACGACATACCTACCACTAAGTTACCCATATCCTAATTATTTTGGTTATTCTGACTTGACCTGATTTTAGAGCGTCCATGCAAATATCTACTAAGTCTGTAATATTTAGAAGCTGATTATTTTTTTGGGATTCGTTCTAGCAATTATTTAATAAGTAATGTAAATATATACAATTAACCTATATTATTATTAACCTTAATTTGATAAAACATCATCCAAAATATTTTTTATCTAAGTTGTTCTTCTAATTTCCATTAGCTGTCCAATAACCAGAATCACACTTTCTACCTTTAATAATTTCAAAACTAGCTATGATTTTACATTACTATTTATATATTTTTAAAGAAGATTAATATATTTTGCTACTAAAAAATATCACTAGCTTAACAAGTATAGTTATTAAGATATAACGAAAAATATGCTTGTCCTTTCATTTTTCCAATTTCTGTCACTTGTTAAGCAATTATAAATATCTACCATTTTAAGTAAATTATACCTATTCATATCACATATTAGGAATACGTTAATAGTGCTGCGTCAGTAACCGTAACGGTGCATGTCTAGTGTTTCGCTGCCGCACTAAATAAAATAAGAAAATAATTGCCACGTATGGTTTACGATTTCTCTAATTTACGTTTGTTTGTTTAATTTTATTCTATTATACCTGGCTTTATTTCTGTTAAATAATTATAATGCATAAAAACGAAACATTGAACTTATCCTTAAAGCATTATATTAATATTATTAGCATATTTTTTCAAAATTAAAAATTAACCTCGAGTTCCTTATTTGCGTAACCCAATTCCGTCATGCTAAAACGTAAAGAAAAATATAATATGCCTAAAAATTACAGTCTGTTACTTTTTTATGCTGTTGCAACATACATAGTGAATGAATTGATTTATCGCCGACTAAGCTGCTGTACCCAGGATTTTTTTATTTAACAGAACTGGTTAGCTTTTCTTTTGGCCATTCACATCTGAATAATGATTTGTATGTTGATACTTTCCATGATTGTCTTATTAGAACAGAAATTCATAATTAATTCATGAGTTCTTTAAAGTCCATCACAGCGAATCTAATTTACGTCACGCCCAAAAGTATTTCCCCTTAATAATAAAATTTTGCAACAACTTGCTGTAATTGCAAACGGTACGTACGTACATTACGCTACGAATAGATAATCTAATCACTAATCATCCTAAATGTATTGATCAACATCTTAAAATCCTCTGAAAACTATTTCTTAATTACCTTGTCTTACAGATTAATTTTACGATAGAACTAATGAGCTCTTTTGATGCAAGAAAACCTTGCCTTAGCAGTATTTAATATTTAAGCGTAAGCTGTAGCTTACTTCTAGGTCAATGTTTGATGTACATAAAGCTTACGACATGTAATAAAAATATTTATTGCTTATTTTGAATCTCTTAAGTTAATGTATGGGTCCTATACAATTATTGCAGAAAAAAATGTGATTAGTCACCATAATGCACACAAGATTTTGCTAGTTTACGCTTAATTAGATTTTTATTAGCTCATGCGTTCCTAGCACCAAAAAAGAAATTACTAAAAAAAGAACGACAATGCTTCAGGAAAGGCTGAGTGATCGATATATAGGTATATAGAGTGAATAGTGGCCGGTTGCCCACCGTACGAGATTTCTCTTACAAATACGAGGTTTTTGGTCTTCCGTACGAGGTACGAGAACACTACACATCTCATACAATAATGTACGGGATTTGTGTGAGATAAATTAATAACATGATATTTTATTGTGAGCAACATGTTGGAGCATATATCATAAGTATTCAAGCCAGTCTACATATGTTTTTAATCATTACCCTACAGATAAATGACTTTAAGTTTAAGTAAATATGTTGTGGTTGATATAGGTGTTTATGGGTAGTCATGCTCTCTTAAAAGTCTCTTCGGTGGTGTCGTGTGAGGCGGGTCGTTACGTTCCCTAAAATATGGTTGAGCGAAGCGATGGCTGGTTCATACGTCATGCTCGTGAACGGGTGCTGCCAGCGGAGATGAGTCTGCCCGAACTACTTTGATATTTAAGATATAAATGTTTAATTACACCTATTATAAATAACTCTGTTTGTATTTATACTGTGTGACACAGCAATCAAAATGCAGGTGTACAATTAATGTATAATTTCACATTATGTAATGAAGGGTGACTTCATGAATCATCTCTGAAGTCATTTTTCAACTTGACGACTCTGTAAGTGATAAAACAGGGAGAAAAAAACAGCCCTTGCTGAGTTTCTTGCCGGTTCTTCTCAGTACAAGGTCTCCCGCCGTAGATTTACGAACCAATGGCGTAGCTTCTAGACATTCGTATGTGCTTGTAACAGCCTAAACTGAATAAATGATTTTGATTATTGATTATTTTTATTTTAAACATTTAACTGCTAGATGTTGGAATCCAAAGAAAATTTTACTAGAAAAATATTTCTTTTCAGTCTATGGTTAGTTGACTCGTTGGCCTATATGTTAATTTAATTTACTAATTGTGGGGCGCGTTCGAAAACCAGATTACGAGATTTTTAGCTGCATAAGTACGAGGAAAAAAGTCTACCGTTGGCAACCCTGCTAGTGGATGTCCGCGACTTAGTCTGCGTGAACATATTGGTTTGACATCCAGGTCTTAGTGCTTCATACAAACTTTCAACCCCCGTTTTACCCCTTTAGGGGGGGGGGTTGTTTTCGAAAATTCTTTTTAGTGTACGCCTACATCATAATAGCTTCCTATATTCCCCAATTTTCAGCGCAATCTGTTCAATAGTTTGAGCTGTGCGTTGATAGATCCGTCAGTCAGTAACAGTTGACTTTTATATATACTGATATGCTAAACTAAAACATTAGGCTTTAATTAATAATTTTCTGCGAATTTGATACGAGTAAAAATCGAAAATCACATTTCAATAAATTAGTAAAAAATTGCTTAGATTTTTATTTTGTATATACAAAATTAGCATTGGCATCCCGTATCTTTATCGTCTTTCATAAATATTTTAAGGTACTCGTACCTACGTAAAGATCTATTTCATTGTAACTTTTAAAGTGAAAACTTCTTCAGTATTTTTGATGATAGATACTAGCTTACATCCATTACTTCCCATCTCTAGATGGGAGAGGAGGGAGGGGCACAGGCGTGGATTATTTAGGGCATCAAGTACCTAGCCTTAATTCCGCACTTGTTGAACTAGTTTTTTCTATAAATTATACCGCTGACAACTGGCGGCGCCTATCAAACACAAAGATAGTCATTTAAAATCCTTTCACAAAGTGATGTAATCGCCGTTGACGTTGATGGCAAATCCGCTCCGATCCAGAAGCTTAAAGACATCTTCCAACGCAGCGGTAAACAGTTTCGGGGAGATGACATCTCCCTGTCGCACTCCTCGCTGCAGTTGGATAGGTCCTGTAGTCTGGTCTTGTATGCGGGCTGTCATGGTAGCGTTTTCGTACAAACTCTTCAGCACTTGGATATAGCAATAGTCGATACGGCATCTCTGTATAGATCTCAACACAGCCCATGTTTCCACCAAATGAAAGGCTTTCTCATAGTCCACGAACGCTAAGTAAAGTGGCAGGTTTTATTTTTCGGTCTTTTGTATAACCTGGCGCAGCATGTGGATGTGGTCTATGATGCTTAAGCCTTTCCGGAATCCGGCTTGTTCGGGAGGTTGGAAGTCGTCTAAACAATAGGTCTCTCTAATAAGAGAGACGATTCGAAATCACTCTCGTAAACAACTTGTAGGGGTGGCTCAGCAGCGAGATGGGTCTGTAATTCTTCAAAAGGATGTTGTCACCTTTTTTGAAGACAAGTACCACCATGCTCCTGTGTCATGCTTCTGGCGTTATGCCTTCGTGAATGACGGCATTGAACAATCGCTGAAAGATTTTTCGTACCTACTGGTTTTCCGCCCGCTTACAGGGGTTCTGCTGTGATTCCGTCATCCCCTGGCGTCTTGTTGTTCTTAAGTTGTTTGAGAGCATTACTAATCTCATATAGGCTGACGTCCGGGATATTTTCGGTTTAGTGGCGGGTTAATTTCGCTCTGGGGTCTTTAGCCAAATCATCAACAAGTTTTTGTGTTGAGGCGTACAACGTCCCATAAAAGTTCTCGACTTCCCTAAAAATCTCAGGCTTCGAGGAGATAAGACTACCGTTTTGGGTCTTCAGCCGCGTCAGCTGGCGCTGTCCGATAGACAAATCTCTCGCAAACACTTTCCTGCGTTTGTTTTTTATTATGGTATCTTTAATCCTTTTCGTATTAAAGAACCTTTTTTTTTTTTTTTTTTGTGACGAGGGGAAATGCAGTTACGCACCATACCGTGACGCTGACTAGGCGCACGGCGTGTGTGGGACTCGCCGGCACGGGAAACAGTGCCGACCCTACTCAAGCAGGACCAGTGCGGAAGACCACACTGATCCTACTCCACTAAAACCCCCGGTACCCTCCTACGCCCGTGTGGGGGCGTCTCGGGGCCGACGCACCTGCGTGCGCCACGACTCCGAGCCCGCCCCCCGGGCAGGCCCGGCCCAACGAGTGGACCGGGCGACGCGCCTCAGGGGGACTGCGCTAGGGTACTAGGCAGTCCCCAGACGTGGTGGCCTATGCCGGAGCGGCACCTAGGGCGCGCGGCTGGTCAGGCCGCGCCCAGGCCACCTTAGGGCCGTCGAAGACCGGCAGTCACCGCTGCCTGCCTTCTTCGGCCCACCCGTCTACGCCGGAGAGGGGCGGCTAGAGCGTCCTCCTCCCGCTCCCTCTCCGCTGCCTCCTTCTGCGCCATCACAGATTCGCAGAAGGAGGCGGCAGCCCTCCAGGCTCTCTCGCTACCAAGCATGGCTCTGACCATACTTGGCAGCGTGAGGCCTCCTCCGCCGAGCGCCGCGATCAGATCGCGGTGCTCATTTCGCCAGGCCGGGCACACGATCAACGTGTGCTCGGCCGTGTCGTCGGGAGAGGCGCAGTGATGACACCGCGGCGTCTCCTCCCGACGGGCGACTCGGTGCAGGTAGTGACCGAAGCACCCATGTCCGGTCAGTACCTGCACCAGGCGGTAGGTGAGGGTGCCCCGCTGGCGCCCTGGTATTAAAGAACCTAAGGTTACGTGACTGTGACTTGGAATTCTGCCTATTGATTTGCCGGTAGGCTGCCGCATCCGCTGAAAACTATAGTCTCATATTTTACCTCTCTTTCCACCACAGTTTCCACCAACCTGTTGTTTAAATCATCCACAGATAGGCAATCTTCTAAACAAGCGAAACGGTTCTGTAGTTCGAGTTGGAAACTTTCAGGGTTTTGGATATGTACGCGAGTGGGTCGTAGCGTAGACTCCGACCCACTCGGGAGTACCCGTGCAGCCATCCGCATCGGACGGGGGGCGGTATGGTAGGCAGTAGGCCGCGTACCTAGCCCCCACGCGCGGGCCTACCTGCGCACGTCTGCGGGGTCCCCGAAATACCGCGGGAGACCCCTTCCGTGGAGCCCCGGTGAGGTCGGGAAGCTGCTGGGTGCGGGGACGCGGAGAAGTCCCATCAGTATGGGGATCCCGCGGCACCGCATCAGGCAGTAGTAAAGGTATTCGCAGGACTTTTTTAGCGGATAATATACCGTAAAGCGCCCGTAAGAGTTGCGGGGTCCCAGGTGGGCATCCACTGTGGGTTTTCGTAAGACTTGCGGGAGCCAGGTGTGAGGTCCGTTCGGCGGTGTGCCCCTTAGAGGCGCCGTCGTCTGTAAAAAGATTTTTTACCTGCGTAAAAAAAAAAGAAAAGGTCTAGTCGTCGGGGTTGGCAGCGGAATCTCTTCCATATCCACGTATTTAATCAGTGCATACTTATTTATCGTTTTCTTGTTAAAGTTCGTATTATGAACATACTACTTACATCATCGAATATAAACTGTAGCCACAGCAACTGGGCTACCGGGTTCCGAGAAACGCAATGCTTGTCTTATTGCCTGAAACGGCATCACCCGCCATTTTGTTTAAAGGGCAATCAAATAGCATGAGTCACACCGATATTTAAAATAGGTTTTTAGGTCTGTTGTTATCAGGTTTTCATTAACCACTGTACCGTTATTGTTGGTGCCATTTGTATCGTTATAGTCTATAACTGCTCTAATGTCATTTACATTGAGCAATAAAACGAAAATCTTCCGCCTTAGAAAATCACAGTTTAGTATTATTTACACTGGCTTTTGGTAGAGTTAGTTTATTTTTGGTGAATAAGGTTCAAGGCTTTACAGGGTTGAACACAAGTTCAGGTCGGCAATATAAGGTTAATCATTGATCAACTTGTCGATAGATGAAATAATAGGAAAATAATAAAATTTAACGTAATTCTAGTATTTAAAAGGTTTCAGACCGTATGAAACACAAAGCATGTTTTTATTGCGCGCTCAACGTTTCCACGTCTTTTTTACTGACATGATAGTTTCAGGTACGTTTCCGGACAAGTTCTAAGTAAAAACCAATACTTATGTGATTAACTTTATTCGTTTGGAAATATAGCAACATCTAACCATTTACAGTTGTGCAATAAAGCTCACAATATTATACTTACACTAACATGAATATAGCATTTATAGCTACGACATAAAGGCTTATTGACTAGCATGACCTCGATTGTACACGTCAAATAGCTTTACGGCCTTCGTTGACTGCTAGTAATTCAAGTCGTCATTACGAGAATTACCTTTGTCCTGTGTGGTTAAATGCTTACACAGGTTGTTCATTGTGGGCTCTTCAGACGCGATTGCAGATTGATTGATGCAGATTACTAATTGAAAATCATTAATAACTTAAACTTAGAGCCACTTGTTCCAACTTTAGTAAATCAAACCACATCAAATATGAACCTTTTTATGTCAACATTCCATCTCGGCGAATTGTTTATAGTCGAATAAAGACAGAATGATATTGAAACATGATTAGCTTTTTAATTTCATTTGAAAATATACATGATTAGCTTTTTAATTAGATTAAATGAACTTTGTTGTTAGTGTGCCCTTTTCATAGTGTTATCATTTGAACTACTGGGAATTTCCTTTCCAATAGGTAGTTTTACTGATAGTAAAACTTCGCTAGTGTTATTTTTTCCTATTGGTTTAACTTTATCAAAATTTGTTGCGTGCGTTTTTTAGTGTTAAACTTTACTAAAAACCTAATTCATAGAACAAAACTACCAGTACTTAATATACATATCATTGACGTTACTTTGACATATTAAGTCATACTTCTAGAGCTTAGAATCATTAGGGCGGATGTTGATATTGCCAACTTTACAGGACTGAAAAAAATAAAAATTCAATTTTATCGGCCAATATTTCAATAAGTACAAACAATATGTTTTCTTTGCATTTACTTAGCTAAATAAGTAGCTTAACTAGCTTTATAATTAAAATTTAAAAACAATGTTTCTAAACAGTGAAAAGTTAACATTTTTTAAAAAAATTATGACATCCGCCTTTATGCCACTATAATTATTCAATGTATTTGTTCAACTGATTAGTATGTGCCCATACGGCTTTATGCCTCCAATTTTTGTACTTTATTGTGTTCATTTATTAACTGTGGTTCTTTAGGCAAAAAGTCGGACATCTCTTAACAAAAAAAACTATTCCATAAATAAACGATAATTATTAATTTAATAATAATAAGAAAATGAGAGAAAATTAAAATATTTAATTATTCATCTATTAACTGGCGTCAAAAAAATTGCACCTTAAAAAATTCTTAAACCTTATTTGGAGAATAGTGTTGTGTATCATTAAAAAGGTAACAAAAACCATTAAATTTCACTTTTTATTCAGTTGAAATTATACAAACAACATTAAAATGAAAAAAATAATCCTTAATTAAGTCCTTATTAACAACAGATAGTTTAGAAAGAAAAATGTACAAAAAGTATCTTTAAATTAACTTAAGATCTAGTGTTACCCCACTATCCCCCGATCCCCGATCTAGTGTAAGAATAGGCTAGGGGGGGAATTCTTCAATCACCGCGTCTTGGAGCTCCTGTAGAGTCGAAGGAGCTGGATCCCGGGATCGAACCTTGCGTTTCAGATGATCCCAGAGGTGCTCTATCGAATTCAGGTCCGGACTTCTCGCTGGCCACTGCATCACAGAGATTTGGGACCTCTGTAAGAAGTCACGCACGATTAATGTGAACCCGTCGCCAAAAGATTCAGCAATGGGAACCACATGCACTTCTAGGATCTATGTGACATAGCGGCGAGCAGTCCTTGTCCGCGAGTACTTCTAGTCCGAGAGACGCAGACAAGGCCGATTTTGCCGGCAGCCGACATACCGCTCCAGAACATGCAGGACCCGCCCCCATATTCCACCGTCTCCTGGATGCAGGCTTCCGCAAAACGTTCACCCTACTTCCGGTATACTCTTCTCCGTCGATCGTTGCAGAAAAGACACACTCGCGTCTCGTCTGAGAAGAGAACAGCTCTCCACTGCTCAAGGGTCCAATGGACGTGGTCATGAGTAAACTGTAAGCGGGCTCGCCAAAGCGCTGCTGTCAATTTTGGACCCGTAGCAGCTCTGTGGGCCGCTGTCTTTTCTCCTTCAGTCTTCTTCTAACCGTAGAGACGCTCACGGTGCGTCTACGAACTGCCTGAAGCTGCTGTTGCAACTCAACAGAGTTAGTCTTTTTGAAGTGCAACGACGTCTACCGGACCCAAGTCTCCGGATATAGCCACCAGTCTCTATGAAGCGCTGGTATACTCTTCGAACGGAAAAACGGTTGAGGTTCAGTTGCCGGGCAACATCACACTGCCGCATCCCTAATTGCCGAAGTGCAAATACTTGAGCGGCTTCATCAGCTGTGGTATCCATCTTCGAGGTGATTTTTCTTCAGTAAAATCTGTGCGTTGACTCCGTGTGGACCGCTTTATACCCACACAAGGAAACGCAACCAGCGACTCTCACGGTAGCAAAATTTGCATCGAATTTTTGTGACACATTATTTGTTGCACTACGTTTTATTTGATAACTAGCGGCCCGCCCTCGCTTCGCTTCGGTGTAGAGCTGAAGTGTAGACTACAGTTTTTGTTCTCAGGCTTACAAGCCTAAATGTATAATAATACATTTGGTGTGAGTGTTGGAAATAAAAAAAAAAAGAAAAATTATACACAATGACATTCATCTAGGATTCTTCTTATACCTGCATGCAAAGTCTCAGCCCGATCGGTTTAAAATTGACAAAGTTTCATACAAACTTTCATTCCCTATTTTATCCACTTGGGGGTAGAATTGATCGAAATCCCTTCTTAGCGGATGCCTACGTCATAACATCTACCTGCATGCCAAATTTCAGCCCGATCCGTCCAGTGGTTTGGGTTGTGCGTTGATAGATCACTATGTCAGTCAGTCAGTCAGCTTTGAGTTTAATTATAGAAAAGTAATGTTTTTTATTTAGTCAATTAAGTAACCTTTTTAAATAAAATCATTATGATTGTGACTACATGTACATATTAAAAGTTAATGACATTTCACATTCGACGACCTCCGTGGCCGAGTGGTTTGGACGCCGGGTTTCATGGTGTCGCCGACTCGAGAGGTCCCAGGTTCGAATCCCGGTGGGGGCAGATGTTTGTGTGATGAATACGAGCATTTGTACTCCAGTCATGGATGTTTAATATGTATTTATATATAAATATGCTAATATATGTACAGTATATGTATTCTATCCGTTACCCTAGTATCCCATAACACAAGCCTTACAGTGCTTACTTTGGGGCTAGGCTAATTGGTGTGAGTGTTGAAAATATTTATTTATTTATTATTTTATTTATTTATTTGAAAATGATTTCTAAGAGGTACAATTTTTTTGACGCCGTGTGTATATTAATTAGTCACTTGCTGGAAAGTCGGGAATATTTTCGTTATGAGTAAGATTTCTATAGTAGACATGAAACTCCATAGGAACTCATTTCAAAAGAGTTGTCAGATCATTGTACTTTGCAGTGGATATAGGTTTCTCAGTGTCTCTCACTTCACAAAACACCAACAGACCGAAGGTAAAACAAAAACACCGAAATGTAAACAAACAATGCGTGCAAGGAACAAAGTGACAGACGGCCAGACATACGATCGCACAACGACCAATCACAACGTATCTCATTACACTTAAACTAATTCAGTGTTAGTCATTGGACATGCCATGGCCGCTAATGCCCAATGTCGCTAATTTTTTGGCGTCATATTTTGAATAGTTTACATCCATAACGATTTATTTTTACATTGGCCCACCAATGCATTTACAAAGTTACTAATACAAAAGGCATAAAGTCGTATATCTACAACCGTTTTAAAGTTATTAAAGGAATCTTAGATGCATAATATCGGAACTTTAGTTACGATGAATATTTTAAATCACTATTTGAACCATAAAGGCGTGACTCCTTTTACGTAGCCTTGGTATTAATATTTTTTTAAGCAAATTTTCAATCCACCAAAAGAAAAATACAGCAATGTAGACGCAGAGAGAAGGAAGTGAAAATGAAACCTTAAGGTTCTAATGCTTTTAGAAAAGCTGTAAGAACCGACATTATGCACGGAATTATCTTAGCCCAGAAAAGGGATAGAAATACAACTCATAGTGCTATGGAAAGAGAAAGAAGCGCTTTTCTTTGTTATTCAATAAAAAAAATTTGCCCGATCTGCACATCCGCCCATATGCATCTAAGCTCCAGACTTATCGCCGATAAAGGATTTTTGTCAGATTATTGATATTGCGGCCGGTAAGGGTCGCAGGTAGTGGGTTCGGAAATAAAAAGATTTATTTGCTAGTAAAAAATCCATTTATTATGGCCAAATCAAAATTCTGTGGCCGTCGCGTCTTCGTAGGGGAGGGCACAGGCCCGGAAGCATCCGTCCACAGATAAGTCGAAGGTCCAGCTCCTTCGAAGCTTCATGCTTAGCAAGAAACTTTCCGTTCTGGTTCAAATATCTTGGTTTTCCGGTTGAAGACACCCAGGCAGCCTCAGGAAAACCGGAGTCACTCCTCTTCTCTCCTAGAATTGGAAAATCAAATCAAGATATAGGCCAGTAACGAGTGTGTTTCTGTTCAAAGCTAGTTTTTTAGACAATAACATATTTATTTAATTAGATTAAGTAATGGCGGAAAACGAAAATCAACATGCATTTTAAAAAAGATCATCGTATTCTCAGAAAAGAGATTAAGAACAGTAGATTCATGTAGAAAAACAGAAGAACAGGAGAAATTTCAGAAAAATAGGAGATCTGTAAAATCGCGAGACCAGGCAACCCTTTTTTTTTATAACGCAGGTAAAAATCTTTTTACAGACGACGGCGCCTTTACGAGGCACACCGCCGAACGGACCTCACACCTGGCTCCCGCAAATCTTACGGACCCCCCAGTGGCTACCCACCGAGAACCCCGCAACTCTTACGGGAGCTTTACAGCATAATATCCGCTAAAAAAGTCCTGCGAATACCTTCTACACTGCTTAGTGCGGAGCCGCGGGGTTCCCGTTAGGGATTCTACCACGGCTCCGCCCCCAGCAGCTTCCCGGCCTCGCCGGGGCTCCACGGCAGGGGTCTCGCGCGGTATTACGGGGACCCCGCAGACGTGCGCAGGTAGGCCCGCGGGTGGGGGTTGGGTACGCGGCCTACTGCCCACCGTACCGCCCCCCATCCGCTGCGGCGGGGACTCCTGGGCGCACCCGGGGTGCGGGGCCAAAAAACGGGGCCGCCGTTCCTGGGAGGGGGGAACGGGAGGGGAAGCGTAGGTCTTCCCGTCCCTCTCCCCCCTGCCGGTCGCCCACGTCTCCCCGCGTCTTCTCCTAGGAGAAAAGGGGGAAAGGCGGGCGACAGCATTCGTGGGGGGCGGCCGAGGCTACTCGGACATCCCCCCCTCTGAGGGTGCCCGTACAGGCGCCGATGTCTCAGAGGACAACCGCTCCGGGGGTTTGCCCCGGGTAACCGGAGGGTCACACCTCCTGCCTCCCGTTACATGGCCAGCTGGCCGACCACCGTCCGCGCATACCGCGCACAGGGCCGGGGCGGCGCACGTCACCGCCTTGTGGCCAGACCAGGTAACCCTGGTCCCAACAGCCAACAGTTCAAAATTTATATAGGAGTAGGACAGACTGGCGAATTTTTACGTTCAACTTTTTAGAGAAGAGAATATCATTACAACTGTTATTAAGCCTAGACAGTATTTGAACTCACCCCAGCGGAAACTCTCATAACATTTTTTGGTCCTGAGTGATTCGTGGCTAGAGCTAAGGCTTCGGACGCGTCAACAACTGTTCAACGGTATTTTTTCCCACGCTGGGAATCCCTTATTACGTAAACAAAATCCCGTTATCAACGCGTCAACGCGATGCCGCATCTCGACATCGCGTTCGTTTCACGCGCGCGGTTGCGAAGCTGGAATGTATCTGATTTCATCACTATTTATGTATTTGTTTCTTAGGTTTTCACGCACATCACTCAATAAATTTTCTCAAAACTAGTTTAAACGGGTTAATGCACGAACTTTCTGACTGGTCTTATTCTGACGATGCAGACGTGAAAAGGCTGCGAAACGTCATAAATAAATAAAGTTCGTGCATTAACCCGTTAAAACTAGTACTATTTATGTATTTTAATGTTTAGTTATGATAAAGAAATACAATTTTCGCCTTTGACGTAGTTTATGGTAAAATTGAAGAATATTTAGTTTAAATTTTATAACTTATTGATATTAAGACCTATAGTCACATACAACGTTACATATAGATAAAATATAGATCCGAAACGTAAAGAACAATGGTTCAACATTAATTTCCTTGTGATATTTTCAAGTGCCAGGAAAACCCTTCTAATTTTAGGGAAAACGACGACGAAAACTTCTCGAATAACGAAATCAACTCTAATTCCGATAATGTATTTGAAGGCATTCAAGATAATATGGAACAGCGTCGAAAAAATAATAAGCTATTTCAGAAATTAACAATATTTAGGTATCATTACATTAAATTTAAAATTTTGGGTATATAGATACTAAATTTAATAAATACAGTGTTCTCCCTAGAGATCAAAGTACATCTGGTCAAAGCACGCAGCTTCGGGATGCAACCATCAAGAAAAATACAAGTAAGATACCACCTATCCATCTTCAAATAAAGACTGATTGGACTCACGAATATATCAAGACTGTAATTTCTCGTTACTCGTTATTGGTAACAACAAGATAGCTGTATTTTGTTATTCTACAGATGGCCATACAACCCTACAGGAAGGGCTACGTTCCGAAAATATGCCTTTCTTTACGTTTGCTCGAAAAGACGAACGACCATATAAATATGTTATATTTGGTCTCCCTGCTTATGCAGAGGCGGAAGTCACTGATGAATTAGACAGTCTTGGATTTAAAAACAGTTCTATCCGTAAACTTACAAAATCACCTGATGATGCCACACACTGCCCGCCATTTCTTGTACAACTACCCCCTTCAACAGATACGGCAGCATTTCTTAAAATCAAGTACCTTAGTCGCTATGCTGTTCAAATAAGGAAATTTAAGGCCAAAACACACCTTGGGACTCAATGTTTCCGCTGTTAATCGTTTGGGCATACATCAAAACATTGTAATCTACCACCTAGATGTGTCAAGTGCACTGAGTTACATAAAACAAGTGAATGTACCAAAAAGGATCGTGACGCTCCTGCTCAATGTTGCGACTGTCAAGAATACCACCCGGCTAATTACAGACTGTGCAATGCTCCACAAAACTATTTAAAATCAATTGAAGCTATGAAAGAGGAAATAAGGGTTACTTTGTCAGCTAGAACACTACCCCGAAGTGCAAAAATTGATGGGCGCTCCTGGGCAAATGTGGTTACAAATACAGATAAACAAGATACCCAAATAATCATACCTAACAATTCAACTATGACCAGCTCGCCATCTGAACAATCTGATAGCACCACAACAGAAATGCTTAAAATATTGTCTGCTATCAAGTCACTTAAACATAAATTCCTAGCTTGTCACTCCATGATCGACAAGGTTATATTGATACTCACCCATCTTGGTCACTATGTCTAACAAACTGAATAAACTACGTATTATATTTTGGAATGATGATGGCATCCGTACAAAAATAAATGAATTTATTGAACTCTTACGAGAACTACACATTGACATTGCTGCACTGTGTGAAACTAAACTCAACTCAAGCCTAACTTATCTGTAGAAATTCCAGGTTACACATGTGTTCGACAGGATAAGAAAGCTGATAGATCTGGACAAGGAGTAGCGATTATTATCAAATCAGATATTCCATATACTACTCTTGATATTCCTCCCACATATCAGATTAAAGCTATTGGCGTAAATATTCAAATATCGGGTAAGAAAGTTGCTTTAGTTTCTGTGTACATCATCATCATCATCATCATCAATGGTTAAATTATGATCTTGACATTTTGTATACCCTTGGCAAAACCTCCCTGATTATGGGAGATTTAAACAGTAAACATAGTTATTGGAATTGTAACACTATCAATGATCGTGGTACAGTTCTATACGATCATATGGTAAACAATGATTATGATGTCGTTGCTCCTTCTACCCCTACTTTGATCCACTACTGTGGCAACTTTACTCCCTCCAATCCTGACGTGTTAATTACCAAAAATATTCACGATATTCATGGACTACATGCATTAAATCGTTTATCATCAAATCATCTGTCTGTCATATTCTCTAAAGATGGCCTTATAACTCGTAAACATTATGTACAATTTCGATATTCCGAAGCTAACTGGAATGGGTATAAATATTTTTTAAACCAGAATATTGATCTTTCTCCAACCACACTTGAAACCCCAACTGATATAGAATCAGCAATCACAAACTTCTCTAAATTAATAATCGAAGCACAGAAAACATTTGTTCCTCTTGGGCCAACACGGAATGATCCTCCATCGCTGCTCAATTATATTAAAGATATAATAAAAGACAAGAATCGTCTTCGTAAGCGGGCTCTCAAGGAAACGGTCCCACAAATTCGTAAAATTTTATTTGCACAATTTAATCATTTGCAAGCCAATATAAGAGACATTATTAGGAGATTCAATGACCATACCTGGAACACAAAACTGGCGCATGCTGATAAGCCTAGCTCAGATCTCTGGCGTGTAGTCAAGTCCTTGAAAGGAAAACCTACATCCATTCCACCCTTTAAACTTGCCGATGGAAGCATCACAACTAATATACAAGACCAGTGGGAATACCTTTTCCAATAATATGCTTCTGACTTACAACTGGATAAGTCCACCTGAAACTGTATCTTTAGTTAACAAATCTCTCGATTCTATTGACAAGTTTATTGAATCTTCAATCGATCATCTTGTTAAACCAAGAGAAATTTCAACAGCCCTTAAAAATCTCAAGAATCACAAATCTCCCGGTCATGATAACATACACAATATTTTATTATAACACATCCCTCGAAAAGCTATAGTTTTTCTTTGTAAGATTTTTAATGATTGTCATAAGATTTGTTATTTTCCTGAACTCTGGAAAGTTGCTAAAATAATAGCTATTAAGAAGCCTGGTAAGGACGATAAAAACCCTAAAAACTCCAGACCAATCAGTCTTCTCCCAGCACTGGGTAAGTAATTTGAATCTATCATTGCCAAACGACTGTCGGGCTATCTCAATAATCAACTTATCTCTGAATAATTTGGTTTTCGTCAAAGTCATTCGACAGTACAACAGTTGGCGAGGGTTGCAGAACATGTAGCACACCACCTCAATCTAGGAAAATCGACAGGTATGACACTGCTTGATATTGAAAAGGCATTTGACACGGTTTGGCATGATGGGTTACTTCATAAACTCCTTGTAATTGGCATCCCCATGCAGCTAGTAAAATTAATTAAGTCATATCTTGTAGGTCGATCATTCTTCGTAAACCTCGAAGGTCATCATTCTAAACTCCACGCGATAGTGGCCGGAGTTCCCCAGGGATCTATTTTAGGCCCAATTCTTTTTCTAATATTCCTGAATGATATTAAAAAACAACCACACACTTATCTGGCCTGCTATGCGGACGATACAGCTAGTTTTACCACTTCGGACGACGATGATACCATAATTACACGTCTCCAATGGTCATTAGAGACGCTGACAATTTTTTATCTACATGGAAACTCAAACTGAATTCTAACAAAACCGAGGCTATAATGTTTTTTAGGAAACGTTCACTTCCTACGAAAAGTCTTAAGTCTGATGGCCATATTATTCCCTGGAGCAGGTCTGTACGTTACCTCGGTACTGTGCTCGATTCTAAACTTAACTGGACAAAAAATATATCTCAGTTACATATTAAAGGTATAAGGCCTATGAACGCACTAAGCCCCATCCTAAATAGGAAATCAAATCTTAGCCCCGATACTAAACTACGCATATACTCCACATTAGTCCGACCCTGTATCACTTATGCTGCCCCTGTCTGGTCAAGTACCTGTAATACAAACTATTCGAAGCTCCAAGTAATTCAAAACAAAGCAATCAAAATTGCTTATAATACCAGTTTTCGTACAAACTTAACCAAACTTCAGGAAAACATTGGTTTCCCTCAAATTAAAAATTATATTCTAAAAGCATCAAAAAAGTTCTATATTTATAATAACCCAAATCATGTAAACAAGTTAATTTCAAACATTGGTAAATCGCGACTGTGCACTTTGCATTATGCTAAAACTTATTCTCGATATCGTTTGCCTCATCACTATTTCCTCAACTACTTCGAATAACGTAATTACCCTACCGTACTGACTATTCGACGGTAGCTTCAATCCTATCGTGGGTATCTTGAGTTTGTTCCGTTTGTATTCATAGCTGCAGCAATGGCTTGTTAGTTCTACTTTCAAGTTTATTAGAGGGAAATATAAATACCCTCATTGACACTCTGCTACTATTGTTGTTATGTAACATTCTTTTGCTAAATATTGTATTTATTTCACGCCGCAAAGTGAAATAATAATGAACATACATGTTCCCTATTAAATTAGTAAATTTATGTATGATTTTCACAGTGTATTTTCGATGTTTGAATGGTATAAAAAGGCGCCTTGCATAGTCTATTAATATCGATTACTATCATGTTATAATGTAACTGTATATACATTATGTTTTTATTATACAAATAAAGAAATTTCAAAATTCAAAACATTCAATAACAACAAGTCATGACAAAAAAATAATAAAGTATAGAAGTCTAGTACACATGAAAATCGTAAAAGTATTTCATTGTAATTATTATTGAAAGTCAAACGAACTTACCTGTAAGTGACGTTCGACTTATATTATACGATGTGATTCGCCCGAGAGATTACATTGACACACTTGTAGTAGCACGCATTATGTGCTGCCATCGTACACAATTTTAGAGCAACATTAACCTTTGCCTAAAAAATATAACAAAAAAAATATAAAATATGCGTTCGCACTGGGGGTAACTCCACATATTCATACACGTTTGGACTAAAGCGGTCCATTGGTTCTTGCTATTTCGTGTGACCATGGGTAAGATCTAGATATCTTCATAGAATAGCTGATCAGGTACATCGTTATAATGAAGTCAGTAAATGATAAGCTCGATTTATACTTGAAGACTTAATCTTATCAGTGATATTTAATTTTGAAACTTTCATTAGTATACAACTTAATATTTGACTTGATTATAAATAAAATAAGTATCTTATGAGCAATAAAAAGAGCCAAAGAGTTATTACCTATTATTAAAAAAAAACAGCTTTATAAAATGCTATCACATGGGTCCAAGTTTCCTCTTTAAATAATTATGCACCCTACTTGGGATTCAAGTAGTACTAGTAGTACCCGTGACAGTATATTTTGGTGACAGGGTACGAAATTTATAAATTTCTTCACAAAAACCATTTGACAAGAATATTGTTCATAATTTCTGAATTTATTTTAATAATGACATTTTCTTTTTCTTATTGAGATATCCCAGACCACAGCGTTTCAAAAAATAGTACATAATTTTATCCACAAAAACAGTGACATTGTTTCAACCTGCTATCAGGTATTGATGCTAACATAATATCCGCGACGTCCAGAGAATAACCTTGTTTTATGAACGGTATCCTAATAGTACTGTGACCACCAGGGCAGTTTGTGTTCTTCATCCTTTTCTAATTAATCGTCCCGCAAATAATTATATCTGAGGCTGTGCTAATGTTTTACAAAATTACTGATTTTCGTCATTAGCAAGCTCCCACCACATCAGCGTGTATTATACTTAACTCTGCAAGCGTATCATATTATTATTATCTTTGGAGCTAATATTAGATGCAAGGAAACAGTTTTTTTTTTTTTTTTTTTTTTTATCCCTGCTTAAGCTGTGTGAGGAAACTGAATGCTTGTCTATTCGGTGAGATTATATATGCGTAGGAGTATTTCGTAGTCTTTTATGTCTTTTGCAAATATTTTAAGACCAAAAATGTTTCTCTTGTTTCGACCGCTGTCCACAGGCAGTCTGATTTGAGCAAGTATATCTCATTGTCTCCCGAACGTATTTGGTTGTCAGACCCATCAATATTACATGGCGAAGATTTGCCTAGTAAAAAGGTTGATAAATCTATGTATTTTTGCTATAAAAGGATGCAGTTGAACTAGGTGTATTACGTACCCACACTTTTTTCTGTTAATCGTAAAGATTAATGACTCCAATATAAACTTTTGTGTATTCGTAATCTTGTTTACATTGCGCAAATATTGCAGTTTGAGTCGCATAAATTTTTAAAAAATATACGTCACAATATTTAAGCCGAAAAAGGTAAAACTTAGAGCTTTCTGTAGATCAAATCGTAAAATCGTCTTTTAAAACTAAAGAACACACAAGGCGGTATCTCATGATTTTTTTTTTTCATTTGCAGTTCTATAACCCTCAAGCTTAGTGTGTTATAATCAGGTATAATATAATTATTTAATGCCTTTCGGTTTCGAAAAAGGCCTTTTTTTTTTTTACTGGTACATTTTTAAATAAGAAAAATACTGACAAGAATTGACCCTCATAGGGATCAAACACCACAATGATTGTGCCGACACTTATACAATGATCTCCTACTAATAGGTATTCAATTCATCTGCTTTAAAAACCGATTTTATTTAGAGAGCAGTTAGCAAAGGCCAAGAAACTGCCGGATGTCCGAATACGTAGTCCGGACACCCAGGAAGACAAAAGGATCATTAGTGAATTTACGCCAATAATTATATGTGTATTAAAAGAATGTTATCTACCAGCCTGAGTATTCCCAGTGCTCCTGGTGTTGGTGACGGCTGCTGATTCTAGCGGCGCAGGGAGCAGGCTGGAAACACTGGCGGTGCTGGTGGGTCCTGTGGTATTGATGCGGCCGGACCTCAGCGCATGCAGCTGAGGTCCGGTAGTGCCAGCATAGGTGGTGAGCCCCTCCAGTTTAAAGCTTCCGGAGTCGAGTGGACGCTTCCACAAACTTGTGTTTTCGTAGCGGTTTTGACTTCGTTGATATCGCAGGTAGTCACCATGTCATAACTCTTCTGTTGGGGAATCCTCACAGAAACTTATCGAAAAAGCTGACTCGATACATTTCGTGCCAAATACTTTGAATCTGTGATAAAAATGGAGGCGACACGTATTTTAAAAATTACGTCATTCAAAATATTTGTTTCAAAGTAACACATTACTTATTTTCATTTCTTCGTAATATTGAAATACCGTGTAAATACCGTTCAACGAAACAGCAATTGTTGGGTTAATTTACCCTAAACTGTGGCCAGAGAAACAGCTCGCAGGATGCTGGGCACTCGACACAAAATGTTTTTTGCGAAAAACGCAAAGGTGAGTTTAAGTTCTGTTTCTCGTTAATTGCAGGTTCAATAGGTAGTTGCAATTTTTCGCATTACAGTGAACACTCCTTGAGTTTACTTAACATATTATTTATGTATTATTGCGAAGGAAATGATTCCAAAAACCATTCGCATCATAGTTAACACTACTTTCCACAAGTTAACACAATTAAAAGTGTATTTTCATGAATTTAATAATACCAAAAGGCATTTGCATCATGTTTTACGTTGCACAATTTGTTCAATGTTATTTACTTCAATAGTGTCCGAGTATGTGACAGAAACAGTCCCATGTACTGCTCGCATCACGAAATAAGTCATAGGATTATATTTGATGTCATTACTTCTGTAATGTCGAAGTACGTGAAGGAAACAGCCCCATTGTGCTGTTCGCATCACAAAACATGTTAAAGGAATATAGTTTACAAATGCCCAATTAACGAGTAGTAATTTCGATGTACACGAAGGAAACAGTAATTTTATTTAACATAGGTATAACTTCCATATTTTTTGTGAAGGAAATAATCCCAAAAAAAAATATTCACATCACACAGTGAACACTCCTTAAGTTTACATAACATATTACTTATGTATTATTGTGAAGGAAATGATCCCAAAAACTATTCGCATCACAGGCAACACTACTTACCACAATATAACACAATTAAATGTGTATTTTCATGAATTTAATAATTCCAAAAGGCATTTGCATCATGTTTTACGTTGCACAATCTATTCAATGTTATTTACTTCAACAGTATCCGAGTACGTGATAGAAACAGTCCCATGTACTGCTCGCATCACGAAATAAGTCATAGGATTATATTTGATGTCATTACTTCTGTAATGTCGAAGTACGTGAAGGAAACAGCCCCATTGTGCTGTTCGCATCACAAAACATGTTCATGTTAAAAGAATATAGTTTACAAATGCCCAATTAACGAGTAGTAATTTCGATGGACATGAAGGAAGCAGTAAATTTTATTTAATATAGGTATAACTTAAATATTTTTGTGAAAAAAATAATCCCAAAAAAATATTCACATCACACAGTGAACACTCCTAAGTTTACATAACATATGACTTATGTATTATTATGAAGGAAATGATCCCAAAAACCATTCGCATCACAGGCAACACAAGTTAACACAATTAAAAGTGTATTTTTATGAATTTAATAATTCCAAAAGGCTTTTGCATCATGTTTTACGTTGCACAATTTATTCAATGTTATTTACTTCTATAGTGTCCGAGTACGTGACAGAAACAGTCCCATGTACTGCTCGCATCACAAAATAAGTCGAAGGGTTATATTTGATGTCATTACTTCTGTAATGTCGAAGTACGTGAAGGAAACAGCCCCATTGTGCTGTTCGCATCACTAAACATGTTAAAGGAATATAGTTTACAATCTAATAATTCTCTTTACAAGATGTAAATAGATTTTTGGAAGATGATGATTCCATCGGATTATAGCAACTAGGTACTTGGTATTGTTTAATTTCACCTTGAACTTTGTATTTTTAAAGATTTATGTAATGTAAGTACCTCTGAGTGTGAATCCAACAAACTTCTTTTTGGTTTTAATTTTCCACCTTGCGCAAATCTTTAATATTCAGATATTTAAAGTCCTGTATACACTTTTTTCGCACTTTAAATATAAAAAAATAAGTAACATTATTACATAAAAGTTAAATGAATTAAACGCAAACGCAAAATTACGTGCACGATGGCCGCGACACAAAACGTGTATGAATATGTGGAGTTACCCCCAGTGCGAACGCATATTTTATATTTTTTTTGTTATATTTTTTAGGCAAAGGTTAATGTTGCTCTAAAATTGTGTACGATGGCAGCACATAATGCGTGCTACTACAAGTGTGTCAATGTAATCTCGAAGGGCGAATCACAGAAGTATAATCACGACACATTGTCCTCCATTTTCATTTAAGGCTATAAATTCCGTTCATGATAAATAAAGTAGCAGTTATCCTGAATATCGTAGCCTATTATTATATTTTCTTGAGACATAGTATTTATTTTAGTTTGTACTAAACATAGGCGACGGCCTGGCCGCGTCGGTCGCGTTTCTCTATGGTTCTAAACGGTTCTACGTTTAATGTGCGTTTTATTTCCAACACTCCAATTCGGAACCCCAATAACTGTAAATAAGTTTCGTTTTATTTTCTTATTCTTGTTCCAGTACATCGGTGTGTTGTTTCGATCCTTATTGAACATTTTCTTTATTTTCTTACTGAAATAAATATATAATAAATATTTCCAACACTCACACCAATTAGCCTAGCCCCAAAGTAAGCACTGTAAGGCTTGTGTTATGGGATACTAGGGTAACGGATAGAATACATATACTGTACATATATTAGCATATTTATATATAAATACATATTAAACATCCATGACTGGAGTACAAATGCTCGTATTCATCACACAAACATCTGCCCCCGCCGGGATTCGAACCTGGGAGCTCTCGAGTCGGCGACACCATGAAACCCGGCGTCCAAACCACTCGGCCACGGAGGTCGGTTACTTACTGAAAACAAATACATAAGTTAAAACTTTCTCAAGTCTATAAAATATAATTATATTTCAAGCATGAAACTGATAAATTGCATAACTTGAGAACTTTTACGGGATATATTCCACAAAAAGAGTGGCAAGCACATTTTTCAATTAAATAAAGTATGATTTCTTTTATTGAGAAAATAAGGGTTGTTACTGGTATATTGATGTAAAATAATAAAGGTCTCCGCTGACGAAGTCGCGCGCGAACAAACTTTGCTTCATTCCCAAGACTTACCATTTAGATACATTAATAACAGGTGTCACAGAATTAATCATCCAATATTGTTTTTGCACAACTTGTTTTACTAAATAAATAAAGATGTTTTTGAGTGACGGAAATCCTTATTAGATTTATAATTAACTGTTCATTGGAAAAGATGATATGAGAACAGACACATTTGTGACAGTTTTATTGAAGTGAAACTTCTTTACGCACGCTTGACTTGGGGAGTAAGCTGGCGGATGCGTTACAAAAAGTGTGATCGGGCGAGGCGAACTGGAGTTGAGTGGGGGATATAAGCAAGAGAAAGCAGCAGTACGCGCGCACATTTTATTTCTCTTATAGCTAGTAAATGATATATGTATATGTACATACATGTATATATCGTACACAAACTTATATACACATACAGATGGAGCACACTCGTTTTTTTTACATTTTTCATGATTTTCCACAAGATTATCGGTGATAACTAACTGTTCGCATACTTGGCGAATGATGAGAAATAAAAATCATAATTCTGACGACGCAGCCTGAAAAGGATTCAAAATTTGTCGAATGACTATTTAAGGCTGCGGCTTGTTGGCATAAACCTAGGACTTTAAGTAGCAAAAATAGTAGTCTGTGGCCGTCAAATCGGGCAATCTTGGCCACGCTAAACAATTTTTTTTTCACGCTCTTGTGATGTATAGTGCTTCCGTCCATTGCTTGTTTTTTCGTAGCGAGAACTAAAAATCAGTACACATTTGACAATGATATTTTGCACTCGAAAACTAATCGAATTCGTATCGTTTGCGAGTCTGAAATGTCAATGTCAATGTCAAATTCAAATTCGATATTGGTTCGTGCTAGAGGTACAGTACCTTTAGCACGAACCAAAATCGAATTCGTAACGTTTTGATTTTTAGTTCTCGACACTACAAGTACGTAATACTTTGAGCCGCTGCTGTTCAAGTTTCCATACAAAATTTGACATTGACATTTCGGTTTGCAAACTATTCGAATTCGATAATGGTTCGTGCTAGGGGTACTGCACACAATTGTCAAACATGATTGACGTACGACGCCATTCGCAATAATTATAACATCTTCCGACAGACAAAACAATTATTCATTCGTTATTCGAATATTTTTTTCTCAACCCTGGTTACCAAGAGTGTATCCCGCCGCCTGCCAACCTGACCAACATGCGATAATTCGTAGCGGGGATTTCCCTCTCCTTCGCGGTAGTAAGGATACTCGCTCGCATGCCGGTTTATAAAATCTATTTGTTGTTTTGTAAAGTAGAACCCTAATTATTTCCCTAGGCATTCTGATTTGCAATTGCGAATAAAAAGACACAAGGACTGACTGTTTTACCAAAATGTAAACATAAAATGTTTAATAGAAATGTAGCACACTTACAATAAATAATAAACTGTCTTGTTTTGCCTTTTACTGTATTTATAAGAAAATTATCTACTTGTCTTCTACAAAAAAAGGTTATAAAAAGTATTTAAAATTTAAATGATATAAGCGAATTGATTTTAAAATATTGCTTTTAAATTTTGATACATTTAATTAATAATGATTTTATCTTAAATTGATATAAGGTACTTATTTTGTCAGAAATAAAGAAATCTCATAATTTATAGATTTATTAGCTATAGTTTTAATTGTTTATTATATTAGTTAAATTTGTTTATCTTTTTTATATTTCTGTCACTTATAATGGTAGAATATGTGAATATAAAAACCAACATTGTTATCAAATTATGTATACTACCATATTCTATGAAATAAATATCTACCTTATCTAATATTATCTTACCACAAAATTCTCGTTTTTAATCTAGCATTTCCGGTAAAACACCGGTACAACCTGAAAATCATCGCGAAATTGCGATAACCTGATCCTAACTCCGTAGAGGCTTGGGAATAACTTATCCTACTAATTTAAAATGTGAAATTCTGTAAGAATGTTTGTTACTTCACAAACACGAAAAAAACACAGGATAATCAAGTAAAAGTATTCATTTGACATTGTGGGTTACCTTCAATGCGAAGAGATGGCGCTGCCTTGCAGCTTAAGAATGGTGAGACGAATTTCGACGCGGCCAACAGGGCCGCGGTAGCATAATTGGTCAGTGCATTCGCCCGGATAGCGAAGGGTGCGGGTTCTAGTCCCGACTGCTGCCGGGTCCGCGTGGAATATTTTCAAGTTATATTTTCTTTAAATTTAAACATCAAGCAGTTACATGCTTAAAAAAAAAATTACAAAGGACATTAATTTATTATGCATTACGCCATTACACGGCAAAAATTCAGAATGACTGTTAAAGCAGGGCCACTATTTTACACAAAGGGCCTATTTCATCAAAGAGCGGGTAATTCTACAATTTTTTCTACAGTAATTTACAATGGTAGTTTATTGTGGTTGAAATGTGTTTCATAAAGTTTATTTTTTTACGATACTACGGTAATATGTAAGAGGTTTACCATAGTCGAATTAGCTGCTTCATAAGAAAATATTACTACGGTATCTTACTGTGGTTACGTTAGGTGGTAGTTACTGGGGTAGCATTGGAGAATTTGTCATTTCCATAGAGTAGTACGGTATTTAAGTTTTACTAAGTCTAGGTGGGATTTACCAAAGTATTTGTTTTACGAACCCAAAGCATCATTACTGTCGTTACTTTTCATAGTAAATAGTATTTACTATTTTAACAAAATTGTAATAAACTTACTACCTTCGATTTCATGAAACGAAATTTTACGCAGTTACTGCAGTAAGTTGCGCATCTACTGCAGTATAATAATAATAATAGTCTATTTATTTCTCTCAAGAAGGGTTACAAATTCTTACATGATTAAGTACAAAGTATAATTAACAAATTATTAACCTTTCGCGGGACTGGTGTCTGCACTAGGTTGTGAAACCTATCTTACAGATCACCAGGCTCCCACTCCAGTAAGTAGTAGAATTAAAACGATAGTATTTTATTTAAACAGATTTCTTTGAATTTACTGCAGTAAAGTAAAAATACCAGGTTATTACTTTTATGAAATAAGGCCCAAAGTCGACATAATATTATAAGTGACTGAAATATTATGTAAGCTGACAATAAATTGTCGAGGGACAAGTGATGTGTCAATTTTAAGAATAGTTCTTCTTCTTCTTTTTATCCGACTGCGCAATACAAGAGCGCGAATCGCGACGCCACGGTAATATTACCTATACAGTATTCTATCTTCATACAAACGGTCGAAAAGTGTGTCCTACGCTACTCGAGTTCGCGCGGCACCCGGTGGGCATCCAGTCGCGAATGCGCCGCAGCGACGACCGAACGGTGTGAATTATTTTTTAAGCAGTACGCCGTGCTTAAACGTTTGTATTGTGAATATTTGATTGAATTAAGTAGATACCTACATTATTGAATATGGCAAAGAGCAATAGTCGATATTGTGCTGTTTTTGGTTGCTTGAACTCTTCAATAATTAAACTTTTTATACGAATGCGTATTTATTTTACTATTAAATTTAATAATAAAGGTTTTCGTACGTCTCAGTCGAGGTGTAAATATTTTTCTGTCTCAAATCTTTTTTTTTAATATTACACTTAAAATAACATGTATTTTATGTAACACTTCCTAATTCATTCACAATAATTTTTTTTTTACATATGAAATAAAATATTTACATTCACAAAACTAGAAAGACACTCAATTACGTAGATGAAATTAAAATACTGTAGGCGGGCAGCCCTACCGCGTGTACATACGCCCAGCTCGGCCGTAGGCAGTTATTTCAAGGACAGGGCTGAGTCACAATACTGTATATAGTACGATTATTAATTCGAGTCAGTAAAATGACAAGTGCAACTGTCACGGATACAAAAAAGGGTGACCCGCTACAATAGTGATGTTCGGCAATCAATCGACTTAGACATTTAGTCATGCTTTATTTTATTAGGTATCAAAGCGTTTTCTTTTATTGTAAATATGTAATACATACCATTTGAAATAATATCATTTTAGAAATATGGACCTTACCAGCATATTAAAATTGCTCACTACAACATTATTACAAAAGCTGGAAAAAATGGTTAAAGAGGTTCAGAGGAATTGACGACCTCCGTGGTCGAGTGGTTTGTACGCCGGGTTTCAGGGTGTCGCCGACTCGAGAGGTCCCGGGTTCGAATCCCGGTGGGGGCAGATGTTTTGTGTGATGAATACGAGCATTTGTACTCCAGTCATGGATGTTTAATACGTATTTCTATGTAAATATACTTATATATGTACTCTATATGTATTCTATCCGTTACCCTAGTATCCCATAACACAAGCCTTACAGTGCTTACTTTGGGGCTAGGCTAATTGGTGTGAGTGTTGGAAATATTTATTATTATTATTAATTAAGTAAAACAATATTTGTTTCTTAGGTTTTCACGCACATCACTCATTAAAGAAAACTAGTTTTTACGAGTTAATGCACGAAACTTTCGAAAAAAAAATCTTTCGAAGGTAGCTCGACAAATTAAATAAAAGTTTGATTCTGACGACGTAGCCTGTAAAGGCTACGAAACGTCAATAAATAAATAAAGTTTCGTGGATTAACTCGTAAAAACTAGTTTTATTTAAGTAAAACAATACAAGTCATTTTATACGCTTTTATTCATTACTGTTGATATTGATTCCGACACATTCAGTTACATTTATAATGAATGAATCTACACATTCGTCTATGGTGTGGTCGAGTTGCCACATTTTGTCTTCAACTTTTATGGCATGGTTGATGCTCTGTCTCCAATTTTCAGGTGTCACTTCCTTCAGACCTTCTTCAAATATTTTTTTTACGTCTTTTATTTTAAAAGTTTTATTGTTCCTGGTGACCTACCCCTTTGCTTGAGCCCAAACTAACTCTATTGGGTTGAGCTCGCAGTGATAGGGGGGCAGACGCAGGATTGTGACACCGTATTCAGCGACTAACTCTTCCACAGCATAGCGTTCGTAATTAGTTTTTTGTAATTTTACTATTTCTATTAATTGAGCCTTGATCATTGTAGGTTGATATTGAATTTGTTTTTCATCCAACTACTGAATAATATCAGCCTTCCGCCAGTTTTAAGTGGGGATACGCTCGACTTTTCTTGAATTGAAAAGGTACGGTGCGTTATCTAATACTAGCACTGTATTTGGCTTTAAATTTGGCAAAATGCTTTTAAGCCATTCCTCAAAACACTCCGAGTTCATTTCTTCATGATAGTCCATACTATTTTTCTTCGATTCAAAAACGGCTTCTACAAAGCCTTCATCACTGCCTATATGTGAAATTATTAGGCGTCGACCTTTACCAGTTGGGCTCTTTAGGCCTGTTGTCAAACCTTTAGAAAACGCTTGTTTGGAAGATTCTTTTGTTGTATCCACCCAAACTTTACCAATTGTATGACCTGTTAATACACAAAATAATATAATACTGACACAAATACATTTTGACACTGAAAAACTAATCACAAAATACATTTGTAAATAAAAATATTCAATTACCTTCATTAATCCAGGTCTCATCTTGATAATAAATTATTTTTCCTTGTCTCCGATATTCTTTGATTGCCGTCAAGTATCGTCTACGCCACAGAATTAAGTCTTGACGGTCTGTCAAGCAGCTGCGTCGTTTGGGACGGCCATATTTAAATTTTAATTGTTTTAAAACTGCTCGCATGGTACTCTTTGACATATTTGGTAGGTCAGGGTCATCATTTACAACCTGATGAACCTGTAAAATATTAAAAGTATTTAATTTTTGTAAACAACAGCAAGACAATGACAATATGTATTAATTATTATTATGTATGTATGATGTACAATTATATATTTTGTATTGTATTATAATTTTATAGATTTACATACCTTAGCAATAGTTGGAGGGTCCTTCTCATAAAAGAATTGGTGAACTTTACGACGTATCGCCGAAAAGTCAAAATCATCAATTTTATCTTTGAATATCAGTTTGGGTCCAGATTTTTTCCGATTTGATAACTGAACGTTCTCCTTTTCTTCTTTCAGTATCCGATATACAGATCTAGTCGAAATTCCCAAAATTTGAGATACCGTCTTCACACACTCATCTTTCTTTGGAACATCAAAAGGTTTTGCTGCATTTTGATTCCATACATAATTATATGCATTGAGAACCATTTGTTTCTCACTCACAACAAATGATAGACGCTTTCTTTTTGGAGGGAGATATCCCTCTTTAGAGGTGGACGGTTGGGGATCCATCTCAAACACCAACGTAACAAAACAAAAACTTAACGTTAACAAAAACAACAAACGTAACAAAACTCAACAAAAAAATAACAAGTTAACAAGTAAGAAATAAACAAGAAATTGCAGAGGACACTAAACACTTCTGACACCGTCGGAATTCGGGAGCAGAATGAAAAACAAAATGGCGTCCATAGCGTGACAAGTGATGACCATAGTGCTTCCAATAACCAAAAATTCACCGAGTCAACACAATGAGATATTTAACTTAATACAACAGTGTTTTATGTAATATTAAATAAATTATTACTGTGTATGTGTTCTGTTTAATTACCGTAAATTACATATTTTTATTTATATATTTTATAAATGCAATTTGATATTGAATAAAAAAATGTAATCTCGACTAACTTTTAATTGTAAAAACTCAATTCTACCATCACTATTTATTTGGGACAAAAAACCTGCAACATTGGAAATGTCATTTTACTGACTGGAATTAATAATCGTACTTTAAATAATATTACCGTGGCGACGCGCAGACAGGGTATAGTGTTTATTAACAGCCTATAGATGTATGTATTTTCCTTTGTGGCAAACTAGGGACCAATCGCGTGGACCGATTTTGATGATTCATACATCAATCGATTCGTCTTAATCATGGGAGTGCTACTAAAGATTACTAAATGTTATAGTAATCAAAATTCGATATGAAGACAACTGGGCGTCATATTGTGATAAAAAAAGAAATAAGTTACCAAAATATGTCGAGTGGGGTATCATTGTCTAGATCAAAACATGATGTTTGATTAGGTTCCTTTCGCCAATTTTAATTTTAGTTGTATATCAAACACACGTTTTTATTTCAATCTTACGTTTGTATGTATCTTTGTTACTCTTTCACTCAAAAAATACTGTATGGATTTTAAGGAAACTAAACAATAATATAGCTTATCCATGATAATAACATATAGATAGTAATTTATGTAGTTATTGAGAGAATTGGCCAAAATATAACTATAAGTGTCACGTAAGAGTGTCTGCGAGCCATTTTGGCCTGTACTGCAAAAATAATAAAAGTTACATGAATATAATGTATGGCAGAAATAGTTTTCTTAAATAGTTTTACAAAAAATCCGCGACAGTATATATCTGTTTTTAATGTGTAAACCATTATCGCTAAAATAGTGAATCAAAAATAAAATATTAGTTGATATCCATTTCCAAAATGCTCCAAAATTCAACAAAAATTTAAAAAGTTACAATGATGACAAAATGAGAGCGCGGTATTACTATGCAGGAGTAGACTGTGGGGATGATCGGAGAAGAAAGGAGATTGCTCAAATTGGCCCAAATGTACATTCTTGGTGTAATTTATACTTTATTTTACAGGCATTAGATTTTAACGGACACCTTTGTATAATATATTCATTTTAAAAAGGACTTTTAATTTTACCGGTTTGGAAAACTATGGCTGTACTAACATTCGAAATCAGTTCAGTAGTTTGAAAGATTATTTGTTACAAACATACAACTCTTGCCACTTTATAATATTTATTAGTATAGATAGTAAGGATAATAATATTTAATTAAATAATAAATAAATATTTCTCACACTCACACCAATTAGCCAAGCCCCAAAGTAAGCACTGTAAGGCTTGTGTTCTGGGATACTAGGGTAACGGATAGAATACATATACTGTACATATATAAGCATATTTATATAGAAATACATATTAAACATCCATGACTGGAGTACAAATGCTCGTATTCATCACACAAACATCTGCCCCCACCGGGATTCGAACCCGGGACCTCTCGAGTCGGCGACACCATGAATCCCGGCGTACAAACCACTCGGCCACGGTGGTCGTCGATCATGACCGTCGTCAATATAATTGGAAAATAATGGCTATGATTGCACCATTTGCAATACACAGCCCGATTGATAGGTGGAAGTACTCATTATTTAAGCTTGTCATTACCAATAAAAAAGGGTGGACAAGAAAGTCTGCGACCTGTAACTGGTAAACGCTTTAAAAAAGAACGACAAAGATGTAAATCTATACATTGGGTGATAAATTAATAATAAATGAGATTGCTATGGTGCTGTACTTAACGCTATGGAAATTTTATTCTGCGCCTTTAGTTTAATCAAATATTATAAACTTTGGTTTGGTGATTGTATAATTATTAAATTTAGCGATGTAAGGTAGTTGCCACCAGTGTTTAAAACAAAAGACGGGATTTTATTGCTTTCGTCAATCTACGACATTAACGTCATTGATACGTAGTGTATATAAGATGATTAACAACATATGAAGTTAAACTTTACTATCTACATATCAACAAAACAAATTAGGAGACTATGATACTCGTATGACACTGCATATGCGTATATCACAATCTTAAAGCCGGAAAAATATGATTCATTCTTGAATATCTAATGGGTCCTGACTGTTAAAGTAGTATTGTCCCTTACTTAACATAATTATAGACTACTGGACTTGGTTTTGTTTCTTTTCAGTTTTTATTTGCAGTAATATAAAGCAGTCGGGTTTTTTGAATGATTTTTGAAATAGCCATTTTTTTATGATGGCATGCGTTGTGACTTATCATAGCTCCTCCAATGTCAATTTGGGAATATTTTTGGAAATGCATATGAAAAAGGCATTTTCTTACAATTGTCCCTATCTTATTTGAACGAGAATTATGTTGTGAAACAAGGGTATTTTTTAAGTCGACATATTTGACACATTGTTGATAATTCTTGACATGAGATCGAGGCTGTGTCGGATTTGGGTTACCATTGTAGTGTTTTCGGGTTTACCTTGTAACGCAGAAGTTTTAATGACATAATATTATTATGCATATCAACGGAGGGCATAAACTTTATTTCGCAAAAAAAGATTTAAATGCATGATTTTTTAAGCTAGGTTCATCTTAAGGTATAAATTTAATATCCACAATACATCATATTGCAGAAAGTTCACTGTTAGAATCATCTTTTGGCACAGAAGATTTAACTTTTCCTTGTCTAATTATCTAATATCTGTGATGACTAAAATAAATAAATATTTACAACATCATACACCTACATAATATTACTATTAAAAATTAGATAATTGAAGCTTTTGCATGAAAGGAATCAGAAAGAACTACGATTAAATAATAAACACGAGAAATTAAAAAAAAGTTATTTTTTTAAATTGACCCGACCGGGGATCGAACCCTGTACCCCGCTAGATTGCGGGGTTGATTGATTATAAACATACTGCCTTGCTTTTGCGATAGATAGCAGTAATTGTGTAGAAAACTGTTACATATTCACGATGGCAGCAATAAAAAAAAATCAAAAATACCTAAATATTTACTTAATTTATGCAGATTAGATAGAAGTATCTAACGATTATGACCAAGAGATAAACTATTACAAAATAAGACGATATCAAAATAAATAAATATTGTAAAACATCACATGCGGTGGGTGGACCATGGAAGGCCACTCTAACGAATAAACAGGTTTTATTAGCTCATTATCTGAATAAAAGAAACAAACAACTACTTTTTTTACTCTAAATGTAATCACTATTTATTAAACTTAACTTTTAATAAGCTCTTCCAAACGGCTTAACTAGGAATACGTCTCTATACAAGACCAATATTAGAAATCCGTTGTTAAACTTAAAACAAAGTTGCAGTTATCGAAATATTTGCTTTTAATAAAACTGCATTAAAAGCTTTTTCACATGAACAAAACATATAATACTTAAAAATTATAATTTTAATTAATTTAAAAATAATTTATAATTTTCTTTAACAAACTCCACGAATATTTCTTGGATATTATCGAATAACATAGAATATATTAAAGAAAATTATTGGAACGAAGTTCCTTACGGCAGGCTTGGAGGGGATAGGGATTTTGCTGCGCGACCGAACTGAAAAAAATGTCATAGTAAAACCGTAAGAAAAAATCCGTGGAAAAAAGTGCGTGGAATAAAACCGTTAAATGAGACGTGCGCAGGCGTGACAGTCGCATACACAAGCGAGTTTACAATTTAGGGGGATAGGGATTTTGCTGCGCGACCGAACTGAAAAAAATGTGATAGTAAAACCGTAAGAAAAAATCCGTGGAAAAAAGTGCGTGGAATAAAACCGTTAAATGAGACGTGCGCAGGCGCGACAGTCGCATACACAAGCGAGTTTGCAATTTAGGGGGATAGGGATTTTGCTGCGCGACCAAACTAAAAAAAATGTGATAGTAAAACCGTAAGAAAAAATCCGTGGAAAAAAGTGCGTGGAATAAAACCGTTAAATGCGACGTGCGCAGGCGCGACAGTCGCATACAAAAGCGAGTTTGCAATTTGTGGCGATTCTACATTAGCCGAAGGAACTTCGTTCCTACCTGGTGTCCCACGACACCACATCATTTTTTTTTAAATATAGTTATGAGTATTAAAGGAATAACAAATAAGGTGCCAATTCTTTTTGGAATGAAGTTATATGTAACAAAATTGAGCTATAATGGCGTTTTATGGGTCCGTTCTTTGTAAGGCCAAAATGTTTCTAAGAAGGTTCAGTTGAATAACCCTTATTGATAATAATATTATAAACATAAAACTTTTCCGGTACGTATTTATAACCATAAACTAAGAGTTCATATTTCCATGATTTGTAAATGTTGTTAGTAAGGTCCATAGGTATACCCTAGCAAGGCCAATCGTTAAATTTTTCCGACTGACCGAACCGACTTTCATAGGACACTACCGATATTTTAACTCAAATCGAAGCAATATTATTATTATTTTCTTTAGTACCATAACAAATCCTTATATGACAATATACCGTAAAAAATAAGGCAATATATAGGTTATTTACATAAATAAAAATTACATTTAGCTGTGCGCGAGAATTACAATTTTACCGTCGACAACCGAAGTTTACGAAGCGAGGAACCGCAATCACAAAATAGCGACGCGAGCGACTGTCTGTGTTCATGAGTTTGATCGAACTTAGAGTGAGTGGGAGGAATTTATTGTATAATGTTTTTCTTTTCTTAGGCTTTTTTTCGAAATATTAAAAAAACTGTAAAAAAGCAAACATTGGAAAGGATCGTTGATAAAAACCAAGCCTGTTAAAACAACTTAGGCACCTACCAAACGTTTAATACTTAACTATTCAGGTATTGTTACTGTTTCGAAAAATAAATAATAGATTAATAATAAAATAAATAATAAAAAAAAAATACCGAGCTCAGGGTCGAACCACCGATCATTGTGTGTCGACGCCAACTCCATTACCGTTCGGTCTCTTATAGTAAATGATAAAATTACGGATACTTGTTACAAATACTGTACTTCCGCTTCATCGAATCTCAAGTTGTTATTTGTACTAGTACGTTATGTAGATACTAAAGATGATTTCACTTCAATCCTTTCGGAATTAAGTCAGCAACAAAAAAAGAAAGCCAAATTGAGAATCTCCTCCTTTTTGAGGTCAGTAGAAAATTATTTGACACTCTATTATTATTATTATGTGTTTTTTTCCATCGCATCATGTTCCATTAATTATGTATATTATCAACCAACTATCTTTCTATAACATCGTGTTCCTATTTCATGTAATACGAACGAACAAATATTGATAAGCATATAGATAGATTACACGCTGACATAATGAGAATACCCTGATTCAGCAGAAACAGGCGCCGCTCGTCTGCAACGTAACAATGATCGACTGGCTTTCACCAAAAAGAATGGGTTTATCGAATACCTTATTATGATTTGCCACTGAATATTCGCAGTGCTTATAGTAAGTTATGGAATCCAAGAAACTAGTACCTACGTGAACACTATCTGAAAACCTAAGGTTTCTCTCAATTTATACGTTTATTATTTCATCATATTTATTTACATATTTAGTTTTAAATAATAAAGTCAATGTATTTTGTTGAAATCAGTTAATTAAGTAGTAGATTTTATTTATTATATGCTCCTTTTTATGGACTTTCTATTCTTCTGCCATAACATTCGTCTCCTACTTGCTCTTGCTCCTACGTGTAATGAATGCTTAAGTTTGGCATTAAGTCCGCCGTTTAGTGATATGGTAATAAAGAATAAGTAAATTAACAAATTATTGCTTCAAATGTTACTCAGAAGTGCATTAATGGAGCAGTCCTTCAATGAAAATGACATGTCAATGGATAAGGATGATTCCTGGGACCAACGTTCTTCGCATCAGATCCGTGGCTTTTATTTTATTTCATTATTAGAAAAAACTAATATTATATGGCTAAAGAGAGCTGAAAAACAAGTCATTCTGTAGATGAGGCACACACGTAGACCTTATAGATTCTTGAAAAAAAAAGGAAAAGGTTTTGGCTCGCCACGGATCTGACCAAGGGCATCACGGATCTGACGAAGTATATGAATCAAGTAACGGCGCGGCGGCGCGGCGTCGCGTTAGAATCGCCTGTTAGAACGCTGCAATAAAGAAAATTATAAATAAAACATCATTATAGCAGAAGTAATCAGAAGTTTTATTTTTATTACATCCATTTGCATATAAAATATTAAAAAATCAATAAATAAACTACGTTGGTATATGTTTAAATTCTTACGTTTAAACATCAGTCTTTACTGGGTATGTACCCACGGCAATTAAAACTGAAAGAAAATGATTGAAGCTGTATAAATTAAGCCTCCTGGTCGATTTCTACCACAGCAGCTAATCTCAACGAGATTAACCAGCTACGCAGGAGATATTATGTTGGTCCGCGCGGGATTCGAACCCATGACCTTCAGGTTGGGAGTCCAACGCTCTAACCGTTACACCACGGAGGCAGTGAAGCTATAATATTATGTGGTCAGTACCATGGTCGATAAATCGACCACGAATCTGACGATAATTCAAATATGAAGGTATTACTGCAAAACTATAAATAAAATCGTTTTTATTTGTACTCCAGTGCCTACACAGGGATATACGTAATTTTAATCAAAGACCAGTTAAGTGAAACTATTCTCAATTTAACAGCAAAACGAGCCACGAGTTATACCTACCCCGTTGGACAAACATTTGCAGAAATCAAAGAACTTACCTATAATTTTTGGCGTGAAATCTACGGACACTACCTTCCCGTCCGAACACTGTCGGTCAACAAGCGATCTTTTGGACCAATCGCAAGACGATTACAGCATATTCCACTAAATAAATTGTCATAATTTCGCCGCGAGATTGAAACTATGCCCGCCGCGTGACATGTATTTGAACGAATAAAGGTATACTAGACTTTGATTATTTTAGAACAGTTTATTCATGATCTAATAGAATAACTCTTTATGTATTTAAAAAAAAGTAGTATATATTCATGTATAACCTTGAGCGTAAAAAAAAATCACTATAACATAGCAAGAGTCGCGCGTGTGACACGTTAAAATGTAGTGAAATTACCGCGTTTTTCAGTTTCAAATGGATATTTAACCAATTTCTTTAATTAAATATTATTTTTTATCAATGGACCTCAACACTACAATAGTTAAGTAAAGTTTGGAGTGGTACTTTATTCAAGTTGGTCTATTACTCTAGTTAATATTTCAATCTGACCCTTAAAATCATGGGTTGCAGGAATCACCCATAAAATATGGGGCAACACAGCTGAATGAAACAAAGCCCTAAAAAAAATAATAATAATAATCATTTTATTTTCAATAAGTTGTTACATCATGAGCACATTAATTAATCAAATTCTACAAGTTTTTAAACAATCGTAGATACATAACAGAGATAATAAAAGGTGTATTTTATTTTGACTAAACGTAACAATACCGTAGCATTGACTGTGGGTCCCACACTAGGAGAAACCTGTATCGTGGGCACCCTAATATAATAAATATTATGGCGTCACATTAATAATTTATATGATATTATTATTTGTAACAAAACAAACGTAATGAAATCAATTATAAATACTAAATTAAAATCAATATTGTATGTATGTGTATGTCTGTCTATGTGTGTTTGCGGGCGTGTGTGTGTTGGTGTGTGCGTACGTGCGTATGTGTGCATGTGTGTGTGCGTGTGTGTTAGAGTGTGTGTGTATGTGGAGAAGAATAGATATAGTTTGGGACAGGAATGTATCGATGAGATGTTGGTCTTATTTTGTGTGCATAATAAGGTCCTCTGTTTGAAGGTAGGTCATGCACTTCAGCCTTTTAGTGAGCACGCGTTTGGCTTGTTTCAATGTAGCTGTTTTTATGTCACACAGTTTTGCCATTTTATTATACACATACGGGAGCATGTGACTAGGAAAGCGTTGTGCAAAAGCGGAACGCACTCTGGCAACGGGGACCCTAAATACTCTTTTGCATAAGAGGGATTTTTAATTGGGTGAGCTTAATACTTGACGATATATTTTTAAGGGGGCTATCAGTATATAAAGTTGGCGTACATTTAAGATTTGCGATTCTGAATAAAGACAGTCGGTGGGGTATAAAAATGCGATTTAATTTTAGAAAATATAAGTTTTTTGCTAGATAAAAAGCTTGAGAAAATGAAAATCGCTATATTACAGGAAATTAAAATTGCAATATATGTAGAAGTTAAAATACAATATCCTAACTACCATCCAAATATATCCTAGACACTTTGATTATTTTAATCAAAGCCTAGACATATCACTATTCGTACATCAAAATTTAGACGTAAATAAACGGCACAAAAGTCGATTTGTTTTAAAATACATTTATTAGATGAATGCTTTTACACAATAAATGAATATTTTGGTACAAAATAATATTAATGAGGCGATCTTTAATATACACAAACCTAGATTAGAATAATAAACATATTTATTGACTATTATTTTATTGATTTATTTTTATTTACATATCTATTAATTTGAATTACTCATTTTGTGACCATCTAATTAACTACATTAGTGCAATCAATTAAATTAAATTGCTTTACAAGTTCAACTTTATACATTTGTTTTTCTCGTAGAATGAGTATTTTAATCGATAACTGGCCGGAATGCAGCTAAGACAACCATTTTCCTCATTTTAGGGAAAAAGATCATTTTGTGCGGTGCTGTATTTCTAATTTCTAATGTGACAATCGCATTGAAGAGAAATTTTGTCTACTTTTAATTTTGGGGCACCACGCATTTAGCACAGGTCTTACGAAATTGTTTTTACATTGTTGGTAAGTATTAGAACAACATACCAAAAAAAAACAGTAAAGTGCCGACTTATTGAAACCAAACGCGATTTGGTTTTTTGCAGCGACTAGTCTATATTAGAAAGGAGTAATAATGATTTTTATTTATAGCGAGGTAGGCAATTGACACCTTATCTCATCACCTGAAGTAATATATCTTTAAAATACCACTAAAGTAAAAGTTTCAAATCAATAGTAACTGCAGTGAAAGTTGGTAAGACCCTTTTCCTAAATAGAAATAAGCTCAAATCGGTCCATTCGTTTAGGAGCTACGATGCCACGACCATGCCAAACTTATAACACCTTTTGAGCCCAAACACGTCACATCTTCTGTAAGAATGTGAGGAGTTGAGTCCTTGATGTTGCGCCATCACCTAATGGTTACCAGGTCTTGAAAATACTACCAAGTAAAAATGCACCAAATTGTTAATCAATAGTAACTGTGAAATTATTATTATTGATCCTTAAACCCCTGAACAGATCTTCATAAATTATAGCTTAGAAGCATCGCGATCATGCCAGCTTTCAGATAAAAAACTGCATCTAAATCGGTCCATTAGTGTAGGAGCTACGATGCCACAGATAGATACACAGACTCACAGACACGTCAAACTTATAACAACACCCCTTTTTTGTGTCCGGTGTTAAAAATAGACCTATCAATTATTTTGACTAAGGTCACTTTTAATCTGAAAGTGCAATTTGTAAGAAAGTGCTGCTCATGCAGCTAGTTTGAACTGTTCGACCGGTTATCAATGGCAGCTTTAAGCTGTTGAGTCTGACTGCTCGAACAGTCTTTCTATGGCCGCTCTAACTGTGACCGCTATCACAACAAATAATAATGTTAAAAAGTTAAGAGGGTTCACAAACATGTCTGATAAAAAGGCGATTTGTCTACCTCTTTCTTCCAGTGCAACAGTTTTAGGAAGACATTTGAAATCTCACAAAATAGGTTGACACTTTTTTTGTGAAAATTTCAAGTCTAACGGTGTTTCAGTCATAAAAGCCTCCGTCGCAGTCACAGCTCATAATAATAAATAAATTTCGCTTTGTTTCAAGCTTTATTTTGTGTTGTACCTAGGTAGGTACAGTTTTTTTTTCGATGACGGGGAGAACAATTGCATTATATCCAAGGCGATAGCATTTAAATTTTGACCTATATGGTTTTGACGGACTCTAAGCTAAAAAGAAATGATACATTGAGCAAAAAGTTTTACGCAGTTTTGAAGCTGATTAACTAACCATCTTTTTCGTGTGATTTTAAAAATATATTTATTATTACTCAACCTAACTTAGTTATATTTTTGCTATAAACTGTTGAAACTTAGAATACCAAGTGGGCCGATAGATGTGTGAAATGTATTAATTAAACACAATCATGTAATGAGTTTGTTTACGATAACTTTCGCAAACTTTTTTGACATTCACAGTGTGAACTAAAGAGAAAATTGCATATCCATCGATGCTTTATAGAACTAGTATCTTAGTGGTGTTATAGTAAAGCAGTAGTGGATTACTAAATTGCTTGGTGATTATCACTCCCATCTGTCAAAATCAGTTAGCGAATAGGCCTACTGGATTCAACCACTTCTTGTCAAGCCTAGTTCATGTATGGACCATTACTGCTTTTGATCACTTCCTTATTTGACTACCTTTCGAAATTAATTCTAGCGTAGCTTAGAAATTGATGTCTCCGTATGGACGTAGCGTAACTTAACAAGAAATAACCCTTAAAATAAAAATACTTCGAATACTCGTAACATAATAATTATAATCACATTGGTTACAAAATATCAGAGATTATTTTAAAAAAATATTTTTAACATAAGGTCCCCCGGGGCTATTGTAGCTAGTGGGTAAATGTAGCTTCTTCAAATAACTCGTTATTTTTTTGTTTTTAAAATAAGGTACATCTGTAGCTCTGTAAAGTAACTTTTATTGCCCTACATATAAATAGATTTTAGCATTAACACGTAAACTGTTTTATTTATATAGTCATATTTTATTATGACATTTTAAGTTGAGTTTGAATACTTTATATGAGACTATTAATTCTGTTGTGATAGTGCCTGATAATATCAGTTTCGACTCGTATTATTTGGGTATCCAAAGTTATCGAACTAAATGTCCCAGCACTAATGTTAATGGAAAAGATACATTTACCCCTGATGACACTTTAAGTAAATTTAAAGCGAATTTAACTCTGATACAGAGCTTTGAAGTGTAAAATTAGTCACACTAAGTTGGGCCTGACGTTTACTTTTACAAAGACAACGGATGGTTAGCTACATTTACCCCAGATCGGGAGCAAATGCGACTATTAGCGGCTATAAGTGTGGCCGGCTACTATAGCAAATCAATGAATTAATTTTAAATATCTTCAATTTAAAATTAATTCATTGATTTGCTACTAATCTGAACTCGTAAACGTTATCATTAATACACGTGTAATGTAAAGAATTAATTGTATTTAGTAAACTTTATTAAAAAAAATGTCACAGCTACAATTGCCCTGGGTGACCTTACATAATTTTTTATCCTTTTGTACACAGTGCTAAAAGTAGACAATGAACGAAAAGGTTCAATCCAATAACAATGATATATTATATACATGATGCATCGCTATTAGTAAGCCCATATTTTTAAAGAATAGATCTTTCTTAAAAAGTCTCTCAATTAAAAAAAATATGCTGCTACAAATAGGGTAAAAGTTTCGGGTTTTCGTAGGAGAGTATTAAACAGGACCATATTTAGCTATTTTGTATTCGTAGCAGCATAAGCAGTAAAAATACATTGGTTATTAATATTTTACCTCGGGTCTGGGTATTATCGTTGTTTTTGGAGGTGTTATTTTAATTAATTATTTGTTATTTTATCCTTAAGCAATCCAGATGAAATTTTAAAAACACTTTTAGTTTGGATAGCACTGCATAGTTATATAATTTCATTACTTGTTCAGCTACTAGTGATTTTACCTTATATTCACTTGTAGGTAGCGTAAAAAGAAAACTTCATGATATAAAAACTTAAATACCTACGTAATATACCTACGAATATAAGCTGTCAAATATGGTTCCATATAGCTTAATAATAAGAAAGAGTGTAGAAAGAGTGTTGTGGATGTGGAAATAATATCTGAACGATATAGACAAATAAAGATCAATTCCACGCAGACCAGACAGCAGACGGGACTCGAACCAGCACCCTCCGCTAACCGGGGCTATTATGCTAACGCGGCCCTAATTGTCCGTGTCGAATGTTTTTGTAGCATTCCTTAGGCCACAATGCAGAACCATCTCTTCGCATTGCAAGTAATCCACAATGTCAAATGAATACCTTTTCATCAATCATTTGAAAAATAAAAAGCCATTATAGTTATATTTTTATTTTTTAAGCATTTAACTGCTAGATGTTTATGCTAGATGCTGCCTGTTCTGCGTGGAATATTTTCTAGTAACATTTTGTTTAGATTTTAGCATCTAACGGTGTAGAGTACATGCTTAAAAAATTAAAATATAATACAATACAATGCTTTATTGAAAACACCACAACACAGTACAGAAATGAGCGAAATTAGGCTAGTTGACCCTTTTTGGAAAAAAGGTTTTAAATGGTTAATAAATGTTCTATTAGACCGACAAAAATGTATTGTATTGTTTGAGACCTAGAAAGCTACAAATCTTTAATTTTCAAATAGATTTTTCATGGACATACAAAAACGCTGTCAACCATTTTAGTCTATAGATTATCTATGCTATGACGTCGACGGTAGTAAACAAAAACTCGTAAGCACGCAGAAGTTTATAATAAAAAAAAAACATGATTTCTAATAAATACCACGAAAAATATAGTAATTATCATTATTGTATTGAACGAGAATGTAAAAACACATCCTTGAAGACTCCAGGAAAGTTGTGGATTGAACTGCCGAAAGAAATTAACCTACGCAATACCTGGTCAGAACTTGCTAAAAGTGATCCTGCAACTTTATCGGCTCATAGTAAAATTTATTTTTGCGAAGATCACTTTGATGTAAGTACTCATTGAATGATATTTTAAGTCTCTTCATTTATTATTAGTTTTAATAATACAAGTTTTAAAGTTATGTATGAATGACATTTAGTTGTATACTAAAAGAGACGTCACAATCATGGCCGATGTGGCGAACAGCGTTTTTAGTGTTTAAAAAGTATAGACTAAAATTTTTTTTAAATTAAATTTTTACAGCAATCTTCTGCTTTTATGAAGTGAAATCGATATATTTAGGTTCCTTAGACCAAATACTTTAAGAAATAAACATTTATTTAATACAATTCGACATGAGTCAACTAGCCTATTATAAAAAGAGTGCTACAATGGGCGGTCTTATCGCTAAAGGCGATATAACTAAATAAAAAGCAGTTATTTTGTTTGGATTTGAAAAAAATAATTTACACACACACATCAAAAACCTCTAAGCAACATTCATCATTTACAGAAACTGTATGTTTTATTAATTGAAGTCATATTTCTTCTTAGGAAATTAGATTGGCAGTTTATTATCTTTTTATTTCAAATATAGTTGGCTTAATTTAAAAACAGTTATATTTACGATCACAAGTTGACATTTGTGCCTCATATAGAAAACATTATTAAAACAGGATCTGAACTACTGAGATTCTTGATAAGAAGTACCAACCTATTTCGAAGCCCAAAAACGAAAATAATACTATTTTACAGTCTCATCGATCTCTATCTATCTTGGAATACTGTAGTGTGGTCTAGAGACCACCCATTTCCTACGCATAGAAAGGCTACAAAAACAATTTGTGCGAGTTTTGGCATTTTCAATTAGCAAAGCTAAGGAACTTGAGCCTTATACTGAAAGGCTAAGATATTTTATTTATTTATTTATTTTCATTTGGGAAACATACAGTTTTACACAATTCAATTAGGTAACGCTTATTAAATTTCCATAAACCAGTTAAGTTTCCACAGACTGAAACATTCATACACTTACATAATTTACTTAAAGTTACGTACAATATTTAGAGTTATGTAAATAGAATAAACATGATAATCAAAATTTATGGTAAGAAAATAATTTCTGAGTGTTACGGTAAAACGACCATAAAGCATTCATTTCTAAATTGATTGTAAGAAAGACAAAATATATCCAATCCCCTGAAGTATTTATTATAGCTGTGACATGCTCTAGAAATGAAACTATTTGCAGCAAACTTGGTCCTGCTGAATGTGAACAAACGTGTTGTCAGACCTAGTTCTATTAGGACAACGGAAACTAATCCTCTGCAAAAGGAACGGCGAATCAACAAGGTCATTAATTTATCTCTAACAGTTCTGCGATGTTGCAAGGATATAACCTGTAACTTTGTTTCACAATCATCAATAATTAAATTAACATTAATTCTGTTTTTTAAGTACTTTACAAATTTGTGTTGAATTTTTTCAAAAGCATTTAATAGCACCATTGGGGAATGGTACTTGGTTCCAATTCCCCCATTGCGAGATTATCCTATACTCTAAACAAATATGGTCGACATACATCATGACTCTATGATCTTATTGCGAAACAAATTGTATGTTCACATATTTCCATAATAAATTGTACCAGGTTTAAACACAGATTGCACACACACACACACGTATTTTATGTACGACAGCTATGTGAGCAATAGACAGCGTGTTTCAGAAACAAACTATAAATTAAAACCATAATTATATTGAAAGCAATTCAAGGCAATTAGGGAAAATGCATGATTATTTTTATATTTCCATTTCATACTTCCCTTAACATAGTATAAAAAATTTCAACGTAAAAAAAAATGTAAAATGAGTCTAAAACATGATAAAAATGGCCACTTTACACAAGCAGTTTACACGCTCGCTATTTTGAAACTCATAGTGTCACAGGCTATAGCAACGTAGCAACAAAACAAAAAAGGATTAAAAGGTGCGCGCGCACTACTCATTCGCACTAGGTCTCGTTGGGTTTGACAATAGGGATGATGACGGGGTACAGTAAACGAAATTCTATTTAGTCCGTCAGTTAGATGATCAAAAAATAATGGAGACGTATTTTTTCTTTGGGCAATCAACCAAAAAATGACAAAGTTATAGCGCGTCTAAGTTTGGGAGTAGGGGCTCGTGACGTCACTTTTCAGTGAATTTTCACTTATAAGTGTACTCAAACGTGACGTCATGCGACTTTTCAAATCAATATATCTCTGCAATGTTTATATTATGTGAAAAAATTAAAAATACGTATCCAATACTTTTTGATAATCTACCTGATAAACGAAGAAAAAAAAATAGTCATCATCCCTATTGACATATCCTGTGAACGTGGCGCTTGTTTGTTTATTTGTTGTTATGTATTACTACGCACAAGTTTTTCACTTTCAATAGTTAATTTCTTGCTTAAAATTGAATTTTATTAAAAATTATTGATGGAGGACAAATAAAAAGTAAAAGTTAATATACAGCCTTATTTGATTTCATGGCTGGCTACTAATATATGTAAAACAAAGTTGTGTTAGTAAGAACACTGAAAACTCGGGAACGACTGAACCGATTTAAATGAGCACTGATTTTTCGGATTCCTCTTTGCCTCGAATAACTAATAAAATATATAAAAATCGCGGAAAAAATTAATGCAAATATTAAGTTTTGCAATAGATTACGTTTGTTACATCGTTTGTCATGCATGTGTATTGCCCAATGTATTACCTATTTGTATTGGGATTCACTGCAAATCAGCACGTGCCCCCGTGCCCCCGTGCCCCCCCCCCCCCTTAAATCCGCCTTTGGAACTACTCTCCATTTCCCAGTAAGCCGTAAGGGTAAGGGTTAAATGACCTGGGGCTGGCTATGTTTGGAGAATATAGAACAAATGCTGGGCTACCAATCTGAACCCATTTGAAATGCTTAAGTAACCTTCGAAGATTTAGTCATCACAAGGCTCTGTCCACTCCGTCGAGGAATACGGAATGTGTATTTTCCTTCTAAAAACTAAACTGGCTTTATTTTTGATAAGAAAACTTTCAAGAAGAATGTTAGCTCGATACATTATAATCTCTATAATAACTTGGAGTTATTCGAAGACGCAATCATTTTACTGATGGACTTCCGCCTAACAGTGACAGTCATTCCAAGTTTAACTACTGCTAATAAATTTATCGAATCTGTGGCGCTATGTGAAGTATTTTCAGCTGACAGCAAATAGTTACATTGCTGGACGATCCATCTGCTAAAGATTTCTCCAAGCAATTGCTGACTACCATTTCTTCCAAATTTGTTTTTGCAAAAAATTGCATTTTGTTATAATTTGAAAGAAAGCTCTAAACGTCCTTACCAATCAATAATAAAAATGGTTGAGAAAGTGAGTAATTTTAAGTTGTTAAGAAAACCGAACTTCTCTATTAGGACAGGAACACGTTGTTGGTACTCTATATTCATTGTGTAACAGACAAAGCCACCAAGTATCGGATAGACTTTTAAACTCCTCCTTATAACAAAATGTTGACTTAAGTTAAACAGGTCCTAAAACTGTTGCTCTCACTTGTGTTTTCTTAAAAGAAGACAGAGAGCATTAGATTAAAAATAAAACTTTGGTATTTGGTCATCGAGCGTAAAGGCGCTGTCCGACGACCTGTGTTGTCGCAGGCGAGGCCGCGCCGCGCGTGGGTTGCCAAGCGTATGAAGTAAATAGAAATCTCGCACACTTTGTAATTGCATAATGAAGCTGTACTTACTGAGTCCATCCTTTGTGGACTGGACATTTATTTACTTTCTGATAATATAATATAAACAGTCAACATTGTTCAAATCTCAATCAAAGCCTACGAGATTTCTATTTACCTCGTATCATGTATAGATTCTGCTCAATCTCAAACGTTAGAGTTGTCAATCGTTTGGCAACCCTACGCGGCGCGGCCTCGCCCGCGACAACACAGGTCGTCGGACAGCGCCTTAAGACGGCTAGAGAGGTATCTCCTAAGAGGAGGCTGTATAAGAGCACTATTTAAAAAGGAAGCTTAGCTCGGTGGTGATCATGCTCGAAATCTTAAGCAACTACGTATTGGAACACGTTTGGTGATAATAAAACTGTATAATAGGGATTATCTACTAACCTTTATGTTATTTTAATTATCTTTAATATCATTATCCCACTAAAACTATTCAACTTTTTTATTTAATTTTGTTTAATAATCCTTAATTAAATGAAAATAAAACGATATTCTGTTATTGTAAGCGGCACGAATTTCACCGGGTCAGCAAGTGCAACATAAACATTCGTCTACTTGGAGATGCTCGTCATAATATATTTCTGGGAACGTCTTATTCATGTATGGTCTCCTGGCACTTTTTCCAAAATAATGATTTTTAAATGAAAAACACAGAGCTATATGCTGCTTTATATAAGATTCACAATATATTGAGAAAATTTTGCAGTTTATGGTATCTAACTTCATTGGTAGCTGTCTGTACTTATCATTTTCATAGTTAACTAATATCTTAGTAGCTTCGAAAGCCATAAACAACGATATCAAAAATCTTGTAACATCAGGAAAAAAATTACTTGACGAAAAGTTGTCGTTAATCGTATATTGAATGATCCATGGACCTGCGTAGGATGAATGCGTAGCCTAAGGGCTCACACACATCCATTTATACCACACAAAAATGTCGTTTAAACATTTAAATTAATAGCAACACAGAGAATATATTATGGTAAATAGTGTATCTATTATTTTAAATTTTTAAGCATTCAATGCAGCAGATGGAACTCGTCTCATTTCTTCGCATTGTAGGCAACCCACAATGTTAAATGAATATCTTTACAAGTATTAAACATTTGAAAGAAGTAATAGCTATTTTTGCAGTTTTATTTTGCAAACATTCAACTGCAAGATGTTTAAATCTAAAGAAAATTTTACTAGAAAAAAATCCACGCGTCCCAGGCAGCAGACGGGACTCGAACATTATGCACATTATGCATTAAAAAAACTTTAGATTTAGTGCATCTGTTATTTTTTTAATTAGCTACGGAAATCACGTAATTTTTGATACAACTAATTTCAATCAAAGAAATTAATTTAAGACAATAGTATAAGCTATTATCTGTCAGCAATGATAAATTGCGTCCTAGTAATAATGTTTTTTATACGCAGATTCCCTATTTTAATTCAGATTTTCAGCATTTTTCATTGAATTTATTAAGATTTTGATGAGTGTCTTTGAGAGTCTTTTCAAGTAAATACACTTCTGGACACATCTATTAGCCCACCTTGTATTTTCAGTTTCGTTTGGTCCTAGCTAAAATTTTATATTAGGAACGACTGAACCGATTTAAATGAGCACTGATTTTTCGGATTCCTCTTTGCCTCGAATAACTAATAAAATATATAAAAATCGCGGAAAAAATTAATGCAAATATTAAGTTTTGCAATAGATTACGTTTGTTACATCGTTTGTCATGCATGTGTATTGCCCAATGTATTACCTATTTGTATTGGGATTCACTGCAAATCAGCACGTGCCCCCGTGCCCCCCCCCCCCCTTAAATCCGCCTTTGGAACTACTCTTCATTTCCCAGTAAGCCGTAAGGGTAAGGGTTAAATGACCTGGGGCTGGCTATGTTTGGAGAATATAGAACAAATGCTGGGCTACCAATCTGAACCCATTTGAAATGCTTAAGTAACCTTCGAAGATTTAGTCATCACAAGGCTCTGTCCACTCCGTCGAGGAATACGGAATGTGTATTTTCCTTCTAAAAACTAAACTGGCTTTATTTTTGATAAGAAAACTTTCAAGAAGAATGTTAGCTCGATACATTATAATCTCTATAATAACTTGGAGTTATTCGAAGACGCAATCATTTTACTGATGGACTTCCGCCTAACAGTGACAGTCATTCCAAGTTTAACTACTGCTAATAAATTTATCGAATCTGTGGCGCTATGTGAAGTATTTTCAGCTGACAGCAAATAGTTACATTGCTGGACGATCCATCTGCTAAAGATTTCTCCAAGCAATTGCTGACTACCATTTCTTCCAAATTTGTTTTTGCAAAAAATTGCATTTTGTTATAATTTGAAAGAAAGCTCTAAACGTCCTTACCAATCAATAATAAAAATGGTTGAGAAAGTGAGTAATTTTAAGTTGTTAAGAAAACCGAACTTCTCTATTAGGACAGGAACACGTTGTTGGTACTCTATATTCATTGTGTAACAGACAAAGCCACCAAGTATCGGATAGACTTTTAAACTCCTCCTTATAACAAAATGTTGACTTAAGTTAAACAGGTCCTAAAACTGTTGCTCTCACTTGTGTTTTCTTAAAAGAAGACAGAGAGCATTAGATTAAAAATAAAACTTTGGTATTTGGTCATCGAGCGTAAAGACGTTGTCCGACGACCTGTGTTGTCGCAGGCGAGGCCGCGCCGCGCGTGGGGTTGTCAATCGTTTGGCAACCCTACGCGGCGCGGCCTCGCCCGCGACAACACAGGTCGTCGGACAGCGCCTTAAGACGGCTAGAGAGGTATCTCCTAAGAGGAGGCTGTATAAGAGCACTATTTAAAAAGGAAGCTTAGCTCGGTGGTGATCATGCTCGAAATCTTAAGCAACTACGTATTGGAACACGTTTGGTGATAATAAAACTGTATAATAGAGATTATCTACTAACCTTTATGTTATTTTAATTATCTTTAATATCGTTATCCCACTAAAAATATTCATCTTTTTTATTAAATTTTGTTTAATAATCCTTAATTAAATGAAAATAAAACAATATTCTGTTATTGTAAGCGGCACGAATTTCACCGGGTCAGCAAGTGCAACATAAACATTCGTCTACTTGGAGATGCTCGTCATAATATATTTCTGGGAACGTCTTATTCATGTATGGTCTCCTGGCACTTTTTCCAAAATAATGATTTTTAAATGAAAAACTCAGAGCTATATGCTGTTTTATATAAGATTCACAATATATTGAGAAAATTTTGAAGTTTATGGTACCTAACTTCATTGGTAGCTGTCTGTACTTATCATTTTCATAGTTAACTAATATCTTAGTAGCTTCGAAAGCCATAAACAACGATATCAAAAATATTGTAACATCAGGAAAAAAATTACTTGACGAAAAGTTGTCGTTAATCGTATATTGAATGATCCATGGACCTGCGTAGGATGAATGCGTAGCCTAAGGGCTCACACACATCCACTTATACCACACAAAAATGTCGTTTAAACATTTAAATTAATGGCAACACAGAGAATATATTATGGTAAATAGTGCATCTATTATTTTAATTTTTTAAGCATTAAGAGATGGAACTCGTCTCATCTCTTCGCATTGTAGGCAACCCACAATGTTAAATGAATATCTTTACAAGTATTAAACATTTGAAAGAAGTAATAGCTATTTTTGCAGTTTTATTTTGCAAACATTCAACTGCAAGATGTTTAAATCTAAAGAAAATTTTACTAGAAAAAAATCCACGCGTCCCAGGCAGCAGACGGGACTCGAACATTATGCACATTATGCATTAAAAAAACTTTAGATTTAGTGCATCTGTTATTTTTTTAATTAGCTACGGAAATCACGTAATTTTTTTAAGACAATAGTATAAGCTATTATCTGTCAGCAATGATAAATTGTTTAATAATAATAATAAAGAAACATTATTACTAAATTAATTTAGTAATAATGTTATTTATACGCAGATTCCCTATTTTAATTCAGATTTTCAGCATTTTTCATTGAATTTATTAAGATTTTGATGAGTGTCTTTTCAAGTAAATAATTTTAAATGTGTTTTGAGATAATTTGCACCATACTACAAAATTGGGCAAAAATAAAGGTCTCCTTTCGAAACTCAAGCTCGTAAAGTTCACTACAGGCGGTGAGAATATTTGCTATAAATATGTAAAATTAATAAACATTGATTTGATACCTTATTTGATACCTGTCGGAAAAACGACACTGGTGTCGATTCTGGCACGATTCTCTTAATCTAAACTTGACAACAGTGTATCATTGTCATTCTCTATACAGAATAAAAAGGAGAGACCGATGTTAAATATAGTGTTAAATTTAGAGAATCACGCCAGAATCGACGCCATTACCTACGCTAAGTTGATATTGTTTTCGCATTTTTTCACGGAGTATATAGCCATATTAACTTTTTAACAGTCCGCGCGTAACTGTGAGCGTACCTATCGCCAATAGTAGTGCAAATACCGCAAAATGGCTTCTCCACTGACAAGCACTTTAACAGTCGGGACCCATTAGATATTCAAGAATTTTTTTTTTCAATAATGGGTCCCGATTAATTCAATCATTAAAATCGGTCTACGTGTTTGGTCTCTAGTGTGCCACAAAGGAACATAGATACATATACTGTTACATTATACTGTTAAACACTATACCCTGTCTGCGCGTCACGCTTCGCGCTCTTGCATTGCGCAGTCGGGTACATTTTGTGTAACAAAGTTGAAAATGTGCATTAAACAGGTACATATAAAAACCAAAAAAACTGCTTAAATATTTATTTAAATAATGAGGAACAAAGCTCGTGCTCCGCGCACGTGTTCCCTCCTTCCTACAATCTGGGGTCCTTTAAGAGAGGCGTGAAGAAGCATTATTGCAGGCCGGCAAGGTCAGGATGGTTGGTGTAGCAGTTTATAACTGCTGTACCAGCTGTCTTCGCATTTGGACTTTATCACTCCTTAAAATCAGGTGGGGTAGAGTCATTTGCCTACCTCGCTAAAAAAAAACTACTTTAACCCATTAGATATTCAAGAATGGATATTTTTTTTCAATAATGTGTTCCGAATGTTAAAGTAGCTTTGTTCCTTACTTAACAGAATTAAATACTAGTGGACTTGTTTTCTCCTTTTCAGTTTTTATTGAAGTAATAAATAGGCAGTCGGGTTTTTTTGATTTTTTAAATTTTCATATTTTTTTTATTGGTAGTGTAAAGCTCGAATAAGAAGTTCTTCCACCTTAATCAGGCTGCTACCAGCCTAGTAGGTATTGCAAATGGTGCAATCATAGCAATTACTTTCCTATTTTTTTTTCTACCTATAAATTAAATAAGAACAACTATGTATAATATAAAACATGCATCTTTTACGCAAACTGCAAGTTTATTTAGTTGATAATTTAAATTATCGTATTGAAATGAATAATTCATTCAAATATTTCTTTTTTGCTTTAGTCACTAGTAAATCCGATTGGTTACTATTAACAAATAATATAAAAATTATAAAAAATCTAAATCTGTCAAAAGTTCAAAAAAGTTCATGTTGCCTAGACTCGTTTGTTCGTTCGACTTCGTTCGGCTTATTCCGACAGGCGAGGCGATTACGTTACCATTCCAAGTATGCGTTGTAGCAGGGAATTCCAGCTCGAGTTGATACGTCTGCTACGACCATTAAACTTGAACCAGCAGTTTAACGAGTTGTAGGTATATTTCTTACTTTTTTAGCGTCATTTCATGAAATCGTTGTAATAAATAGTTATTTCAATATTCTCATTGATGTATTGTTCCACCGGTGTCAAGATATTGAGCTCAGAAAAGATACAATCACAAATATTCACAATGTATGCTGTGTGGTATTATTGTGACGTCATTATCACCAGCGTTATCTTGAACGGTCGGTTGTTCAATATCATCGAATCGAGTACATCTGGCTTTAAAACTGACATTTTAGAGATAAGCAGCTCGTACAATTTCAACGTTCTGCAGCAATATCCCTTTTGGAATACAATAAATATGATGTATCCCTTGTGACCCGATGATGAGAAGTTCCATCAAAACTTATCGCATATAGGGAAATGGTTAAAAACAATGCTTGCAAAATATTTGATGGTCAATTAAACCTTAAACTCCTACAGAAATTATAAAAAAGTAGAATATTACGAATGCTCTTAATAGGAATCTGTTGTTCTGCCAACAAGAAACCTTTACAATTTCGCCTTGTTCGTCTGTTGATCTATCCCATCCCAGGCACTCTTTTTCCTTATCGTGCCAATATTCACTATCGGAAGGAATCTATGGCAGGCCCAGTTTTTAATCAGACATCTTACGATTTGCATTAGAATTTGTAAATTAAATCAAATCAAAATGTAACTTAGAAACGAATGCTCCACACCCTGTATCCATCAGCAGCAGGGTACATACGCTCATGAGTAGGTACCAGGCTAGGTAATTGGCCCTTGTCATTGATTATTGTTTGATGGTCGCGTGCCGGATTTTAGGCTGCGGAGCAGCGCTATCTCAACGCATTGTAAGTAACCACAATGTCAAATGAATACCTTTACAAGTATTAAACATTTGAAAGAAGAAATAGCAACTGTAGTTATATTTATTTTAGGCATTTAACTGTAGATGTTTTAAATCTAAAGAAAACTCTACGCGGACAAGGCAGCAGACGGGACTCGCAACCGCACCTTTCGCTTTCCGGGCGAATGTACTGACCATTATGCTACCGCGACTAGTGTTGCCAACCGTACTTTATTATAAAGTATTGTACGTTATTTCGGGTAATTGTACTCTATACTCTATGCCAACAGAAAGTACGCGAAAATACTTTATTTAATGTGATTTTATTACTTGGGGATGTATTTATATAAATATACAAAAGGAGGATAGGAAGAATTTTTGCGTAAAACGGAACAACATTATGTATGTTGCTCTCTTCTCATTCCTGCAACATTGTCACGGCTGTATGACTGCTTTGTACAATGGCCTTTCCCATTGCGGAGAAGAACTACAGATTTTTAGTAGCCACAAATTATTTATTAAAAGTTGCTATAAGCAACGTAAAATATATTTTTAAGCTTACTAATAAAGAGTAATAAAAAGAACTTTATTTTGGACACAATGTCCTTGTGTCTACTTTTAATATCCAATGTACTTTATTTGGACATAAAAAAAGGTGGCAACCCTTACAGATTTTTCCGTCGAATTTTCTGTAGCCCTTTTTAGGCTGCAAGGCAGCGCTATCTCTTTGAATTGTAGGTAACTCATAATGTCAAATGAATACCTTTACAAACATTAAACATTTGAAAGAAGAAATAGTAAATTGTTATATTTTTTATTTTATTTTTAAGCCGGTGCCAGGTCCGCGTTGAATGTTTCTATATTTGGTCAGTAAAATGTTTCTAGCTTTCTCTATCTCATTATCGAATTTGTAATATAAGGACGGATGGCCGTGTTGTGTGAACGGATTAACCAGGTTGGACGACCGACAGTATAAATTATTCATGTTAGCCTATTCGAAAGGTCAGTAAGCATCATATGGATGCTCAATGACTTTTTGTTCTATTTGTATTATAAAATTCTGCTTGAATAGTCTTTTCTTCCTCTTACAACCCTCAAAGAGAAAAAAAAAGATGCAGATGCAGAAGTACTTATGGCTAACTTAGTTTCTCATTTAAATAATGAGTAGTTAAGTAGTTTTTTTTACCACACACACCAATCAACATTCGAATTTCCATTCACACCAATCAAAGTTCAAAGGACATTGGGCAAAAATGCATGGACGCTGCACCCACGTCCGCCACGGCTTAAACTACATTTGTTTGAAAGGTATTATAGTCAAGATCATCTGTGCCAAAGTACATAAAATTCCATCCCGGGGGTCTTTACTTATTTTAAGTTAAATATGTATAAGTACTATAACGTGTTTTTTTTAAACATTCTGTTCGTTATAGTAAATTGTCTTCAGATTACACAAACTTGTCCACGCTTCGCAGAACACATGATTCCAGTTCATCCATACTAATAATCAAAACCGATAATCGTGTTCCAATATCCAAAGCGTGTTAGAAAAATTCAATCAAGTAGCAGGGAGCGCACAATCGCAACGAAGTAAGACGATCGATTTGAAACTGCAAGTCCTTCAGCATCCGTGAACCGTTTTGAAATGTCTCAGTAAGAGCAAGCGCAGGATGGTCGGCAGGCTTTGTCGTATATCTGGTTGTATACTACGATATGGCATATTATTATGATTACCAATAATATAAAATGAATTTATGTAGCTACTTAAATATGCCCATGTGTCATATCTATTGACTACCAGGATATATTTTACGGTGTCAATCTTTTGACTCCCTGGATATTTATTTTCGGTGTCCTAATAAAAAAGGCTAGTTTTTCATAGATCTATCGATTCATACTAATTATATTGTTGGCGGAGCTGGGTGTGTTTTGCCCATTGTCCTTCCATTTAAACTAGTTGGCAATATTATCAAGTGTAAATATTTTCTGAGTCTATAGTTTACCTTAAAGATTTTAGACCATAATGAAAACCAAGTTCATAAAAACAAAACCACTAAAAAGCAAAGAATACATACTTATTGTTTAATTACATTTAAAGTACATTTAACATTTGGTGTCAAACCAAGCCCTACGGCAACTCGGATCTACTAAACATACATGGCATAAATAATATATACTTGAAATTGAGAAACTTTTCCTTTGTGAAGTCGGTTAAAAAGCAAAGTATTTATTTTCTTTCCACTTTAAGTTACTGCGCCATTTTTTAAAGATTGGTAAATATGCCAAAGTATAAAATAAATGATGTCGAATACAATGACATCGATGTACAATAGTACAATGACGTCAACCCTTAACCTAGTACAAATAATACATATTACTATAGGTAGACCGCTTAACTGACTCATCCCCTGCGGGGTAAAGGGACGAAAACGGGGACCGTGAGAGGTGAGGGCGGCAGGCACATTCTTGTCAAAATTACAAGTGCCCGCCGCCCGCACCTCTCACGGTCCCCGATCTCGTCCTCCTCCACACCCTGTACCCCGCAGCCGAGGTCTCAGTTAAGCGGTTTACCCATAGCTGACCCGAACTTCGTACCACTTACAACTTCGATCAACTATACTGCTATTATTGACTAATACTGTTATACATTATTATTATTAGCTACAATCAAAGAGTATGGTAACTTTTAACTTAATTAAGGGTTTATTGGTATCAATTGTGACATGATTCTCTATACTTAAAACTAAATTAAACGTCAATTCTTTTCATTATGGATAGAGAATGACAAGGAAACACTGTTGTCAAGTTTAATTAAGTGGATCATGCCATAATGGACTCCAATACCTCTGAACGAAGTTAAATGTGAGTATAGCTGTTAATGTACTATACAAACAATTACCATTTGTCCAACTTTGATACATTACACTTAAAACAAAAGGAAAAATAAAGAAAACGTAGCTTAGGGGTTCACAAAATTTGCAAAAAAGGATGTGTTTTCAATATTTTACATTGACTTACAAAAAGTATCAAAACTTCTTGAATTGCAAATGCGCCGCAAAAATACACCCAACAAGCAATCGGTCAGTGCGTTGCGATGCGGCCCGGTGCGGCTCCCCGTTAAAACATCCACGATTTATCTCACATTACACATATACATTAAGTATTATAAGAACTTACAATATTAATAAATAATACAATAAATAAGTATGCATAAAAAAATGGTATAAAAGGTGTTTGATTATTATCATGTCTCATACATATTTCACTGTTAGACAGCATGCAACCGTTTTTAAATTAAATGAAAATGAAAGTGTTATTTTAAGCTTATAGGTATCCTGTCAAGTTATAATCATTTTATAATCAATATTATACAATGTCATTTAAATATATCACATTTATATTATAAAAGCGAAAGTTTGTGAGTATGTATGTTTGTTACTTCTTCACATCTAAAGGACTGGAGCGATTTTAATAAAATTTGGTAGGTATGGAGTTAGCTGTAGGGATTGCAATCCGGAAAAACGGATCCGGTACCAATATACCGGATCCGAAGACCGGATCCGGTGCTACAATAAAGCCGACAAGTGTAGAAGCTGAAAGGGTCGTTTCGGCCGCAGGCTATAATATGCAGCTCTATTAGAAGTCTAAATCTAAAGAAAAGTTTACTAGAAAAAAATCCACGCGGACCAGGCAGCGGACGGGACGCCTGGTCCGCGTGGATTTTTTTCTAGTAAACTTTTCTTTAGATTTAAACATCTAGCAGTTAAATGCTTAAAAATAAAATAAAATCATATCTATTAGAAGTCGTTTAGCTGATGACGCAATTAACAATATTTGTTTTCTACAATGTTTTTTTCAAAATCACTACTGATTTTCTTTTAATACTTTTTTTTTATTTTCTTACAATTATTAATTAAAATAATTATTTATTGTAAGTTCATTAAGCTAAAGAGTTCTAAACTCATTATTGTGATATTTTTTGCCATTCATTCGTTCGTCAGATTCATCAAATCATGGTGGTGTCTGTCTTAAATACCTATAAGACTTGTTTTTTTTTTCATTCTTAAATACGATATGATTTAGATCTCATTTCAGTTAATTACGTAAGGTTAATTGTATCTGTTAGATATTATAGTTACTTGATAATTAATATTGTTACTCATAAATTGATCTGTGAAAGTGAAATCTAGAAAGACTGAGATACTCGTTACGCCGTAAAATTATTACTAATTATTCTTACACTACCAAATTTTAATTGTTTTCTTGTTGTCTATTTGTCTTGACATTGGTTAGGAAAAAAGTCGTTTCCATATATTTGTGATTTATATTTATAAATTAAGTACATATAAGTGCAGTGACACTTGATTAACTTATTTATTTTGTACGAAAAATCGAAAATCATCTTGATTTGATCAATCCGGCCGGATCCGACCGGATTGATGGGAATCCGGTCGTGTCCGGCCGGACTGAAAGTGACACCGGATTGCAATACCTAGTTAGCTGACACCCTGGATTAACATTCATCATCATCATATCAGCCGTATGACGCCCACTGCTGGACATAGGCCTCCCCCAAGGATCTCCACAACGATCGGTCCTGCGCTGCCCGCATCCAGCGTTTTCCCGCGACCTTCACCAGATCGTCGGTCCACCTTGTGTTGCCATTCGAGAACCTTTCCGCCCCAACGGCCATCGGTTCTCCTCGCTATGTGTCCCGCCCACTGCCACTTCAGCTGGGCTATTCTTCGAGCTATGTCGGTGACTTTAGTTCTCCTACGGATCTCGTCATTTCTGACTCGATCACGCAGGGAAACACCAAGCATAGCTCTCTCCATTGCCCGCTGGGCGACCTTGAGCCGTCCTATGAGACCCATAGTAAACGACCACGCCTCACTGCCATAGGTCATCACTGGCAACACACACTGGTTGAAGACTTTCGTCTTAAGTCATTGAGCTATTTTGGACGCGAAGATGTTCCGCAGCTTCCCGAACGCTGCCCATCCGAGTTGGATTCGACAAGAGATCTCTTTCTCGAAGTTGGACTTACCTAACTGGATTGTGTGTCCTAGGTAAACGTAGTAGTCAACAACTTCAAGTGTAACGTTCCCAACATTAACTGGAGCGAGTGCAATATGGGCGTTGGACATGATTTTAGTCTTGTCCATGTTCATCTTAAGACCCACTCGCTGGGATGCGTCACGGAGATGCTCGAGCATGGTGTTCAGGTCTTCCAAGGTCTCCGCCATTAGGACTACGTCATCGGCAAATCGAAGGTGTGTCAGGTACTCGCCGTTGATGTTAATGCCGAGTCCTTTCCAGTCCAGAAGCTTAAAAATATCCTCCATCGCAGCAGTGAACAGTTTCGGAGATATAACGTCTCCCTGTCTCACCCCTCGCTGTAGTTGGATAGGATTAGAGCTCTGATTCTGTACTCGGACCGACATAGTGGCGTTTTGGTATAGGTACTTTAACACTTCGATATACCTGTAGTCCACTTGGCACCTCTGGAGAGACTGCAGCACCGCCCAGATCTCGATCGAATCGAAGGCCTTCTCATAGTCCACAAACGCTAAGCAAAGTGGCCGATTATACTCTTCGGTCTTCTGTATAATCTGCCGCAGCGTATGGATGTGGTCTATGGTACTAAAGCCTTTTCGGAAACCGGCTTGTTCGGGAGGCTGGAAGTCGTCGAGCCTGCGAGCGAGACGATTCGTAATGACCCTCGAAAACAGCTTGTAGATATGGCTCAGAAGCGAGATGGGTCTGTAGTTCTTCAGTAGGGTCTTATCACCCTTTTTGAAGAACAAAATCACCTCGCTTCTGCTCCATGCCTTCGGCGTTTTGCCCTGGTGGATGACGGAGTTGAAGAGCTTCTGGAGGACTTTAAGTACCGGCGTACCGCCCGCTCTCAGAAGCTCTGTTGTGATTCCGTCATCTCCCGCCGCCTTGTTGTTTTTAAGCTGTTTGAGGGCAATTCTAATCTCGTACAGGCTGACGTCCGGGATATCCTCGGTATAATGTCGGGTAAGCTTGGCTCTAGGATCTCGAGCTCTGCTTTCGCCTGGTGTTCTGCTGGAATATAACTGCCTATAGAAACTCTCAATCTCCGTCAGGATTTCAGGAGTCGATGAAATGATACTACCGTCCTCAGTTTTCAGCCTCGTCAGTTGACTTTGCCCAATAGACAGATCTCTAGCGAACACTTTGGAGCCTTTGTTCCGCTCTATGGCCTCTTTAATACGCTCGGTATTAAAGTGGCGAAGGTCGCTCGTCAACGACTTCGAGATCTGTCTATTAACCTGTCTATAACGAAATGCATCCGTTGAGTCCTGTAGTCTCATTTCATGTCTCCTATCCATGAGTTCGAGTGTGTATGCAGAGAGTTTCTTTAACTTGGTACGGCGGGTTTTAAAGTGTTTAGACCCTACCGTACGGACTGTATCCACCACCAGGTCGTTCAGATCGTCCACGTCTATGCTGTTCTCAAGGTACTCGAAGCGGTTCTGGAGCTCGAGCTGAAAGCGCTCGGGGTTTTGAATTTGGGCTGGCACCGGTCGGAGCGTTGATTTTATCAGTCGCGATCTTTCAAGCTTAACGTTGATATTCAATGTGCCTCTTACCAAGCGGTGATCGCTTCCTGTCTTAACAGCGTTGATCACTGAGACATCATTGAATATTTGCTTCTTCGTCGACATGATAAAATCAATCTCATTTTTGACCTTGCCGTCAGGACTTATCCAGGTCCATCTGCGGGTGACGGGCTTTCTGAAGAAGGAGTTCATCATATAGAGGTTCTCCCTCTCCATAAAGTCCGCCAGCATCCGGCCCCTGTCGTTCCGTTCCCCAACTCCAAATTGCCCCACTCTCAGCTCGTCGCCGCAACGTTTCCCCAACTTTGCATTGAAATCCCCAAATCGTGTAGTGGGTTTTGTGGCTATGCATGGCCCGAGAGATCTCCTCATACATTGCCTCCACTTCGTCATCGGCGTGTTTCGAGGTTGGAGCGTAGACTTGGATGACAGTCATCGAATATCGTGATGATATTCTGAGTACCAAGTACGCTACTCTACTCGAAACACTACCGATGGTCAGCACGTTGTTGACGAGGGACTTGTAGACGATAAACCCGACACCACCTATGGACTGTTGGTCGCCCTCCCGGAAGTACAGCAAGTTACCAGAGTCCAGAGTTATCGTGTCCTCTCCCTCTCTTCGGACTTCAGATAACCCGATGACGTCCCAGTGTAACTTGCTGATAGCTTCTTCCAGCTCTGTCATCTTGGCATCGGTTCTCAATGTGCGCGTGTTGTAGGTTGCCAGGGTCAGTATTCGGTTGTTGTGGTAGCCGTGTCCTACCCGGGGATTCTTCGCACCCCCTGCCCCGCCGTTACCGTGGCCGCTACCGTAGCCAGGAATAGCGGGGCCGCCGGGGACTAGGGGCCGTTTCGTATTGTTTCGCATATGGGGGGGGGGTTTTGCCATAATCGCCACGCTTGGCAGGCGGGTTGGCGATCGCAGTATACCGGTTCGCATAAGGAGATGCTGCTGCCCATCTCCTTAGGTGAAGTGAAGTTTCCCTTAGTCGCCTCTTACGACACCCACGGGATGAGAGGGGGTAGTGCTATTCTATTCTAGGCCGGCACTACACGGATTAACATTAGGCTACGTTTTACTGCGGGAAAATATCTCCAAGAAACTGCGGGGCACAGCATATTATATTATAACAAGAGTTACATCACACAATATTATAAGTAAGTTGTACTTACATGACCCCGTTAGGGTGTTGCATCAAAACTTAAGTTTAACTTATCTTCATTATTTTATTTACAGTTAACTTTAGTAAATAGTTGATATAATCGTCGTAAAATGTTATAAATTAAATTAAAAGAAATCAATTAAAGTCAATTCAAATAAAAACAAATTAAACTAATTATAAACGACACGTTTTACGCCCGCCTCGGCATTCGGCTTATTTCCACGCGTCGCAAATAAATGCACTTTCGTAGTAAGTCTATAGCAGGTGAAGTATTTTAGTAAGATTCGACTCGACTCAGCGAGCCTTGTGGACCCGCTAAAAATGGCTGGAAACTTTATTTTTGTTTACTTACCAGCCGAAAAACATTACAACCAAAGATTTTGGTTTGAGATATTTCGTTTAAAAGTTATCACGTGTGTAAGATGTTAAGAGTTGGTACCTATTAATGAGTTATGGGCCATAGAGTTTTTTATTAACATAAAATCCTGTAATAATCTTTTTCGAAATATATTTGTTGATGATTGTAAGTATAAGATCTTTGAAGAGTATAATAAACACATTTCTAAAAAAACTCTGCTAAGGAAATCCACGCGCGCTTACTTGCATATTTTATCTCAGTATTTCCACGGAAACGAGAAAAACGCGGGTGAAACCGCGGGGCACGGCTATAATATATATTTTGGCAGGCGTTCGGTGAAAAATGAAACATACCGTATCATAAAAATATATCAAAATATATATTAATATACCAAAATATATATTAATATACCAAAATATACACTAATATGCCAAAATATATCTGTCGACATATTTTGGTGACGTCATAGAAATATATATTATAGCTGCATGTGCGGTCACTCGAAAATTTATATTGAAAATATGTTGTAATATGTCTTGCTATGATTCATATTAATATATATTATAGCTACGTCTGTGACGGGCTTTATGTCAAGTAATGTCTGACAAGTGTCAATTTCCAACGAAAACGGTGAACATTATCTATGGCTATGAATTTATGGATATGAAACGCATAGCCGTTGACACCGACGATTTGATTTCACGACGAGTTTATTATTTTCTGGTGCTAGTGAAGTAGTTACTGATTTGATTACCTACTTCTCTGATATTGAAGTGTTGTTATTATTTCTATAATACTGAAACGGTTATGCACTATACCTGGAACGGTTACGTACTACAAGATAATTTAGATAATCTAAATAGACGTGACTTGGTGGATTTGGCTGGTGTCTAACAATTTCTACCTGAAGTCTGTCCAGTTTATTGCGCACCGTTAATTGAAATAATAAAGGAAAGTATTCAAAATCGTTTCGAAAAATTTGATTTAGATAACCCAAGATCTAAGGACAGCATTCTGGCAGCAATATCGTATCCATTTTTCAAATTAAAGTGAGTGCCTAAAAATAAGAGGGAGCATCTTAGGGAGCTGTTTATCCAAGAAGTCAGGAAATTTTAAATGAAAATTTAAAAAGCTGCCTCCTATCACAGACATCGGAAAGAAAAAGAGAAAAAAGCGAGTCTTATTACATGTTCCAGGATTCAGATTCCTCGGCAACCAGTGAGGGTGGTAGTGCTAATAATACTACAATAGATCTGGAAACCCTGCAATATTTAAAGGATGAGAGCACAAGTCTGGAGATGCTAAATGCTTATCCTACAGTAAAAAAAGTATTTTTTAAATACAACACATCCTTACCAAGTTCAGCACCAGTAGAAAGAATTTTTTCGTATGGTGGGATGATAATGAGACCTCACAGAAGAAAAATGAGTGATGATGTATTCGAACAACTGGTATTGTTAAAAAGCGTAATAAATAAACAATGATATTTATTTTTATCACTTTTTATTTTATTATTGTTATTAGTTTTAATAAGAAAAGTGTAATCATATGTAATATGTTATTAGACGTTTGTTTTTCGGCTCGGCATTGTGTGTCTCTATTGCTCATGTATGATAAGTAAATATGTACCTATAATAAATAAAAATATCTGTGATTTGGTCAGGGGGTATTTTATTTTGAAAAAGTATTTCGAAAATACCTATTTTGCATTTAGCATTTGAAATACAAAACGCAAAACTATTTAGTATTTTGCATTTGAAATAGTAAATCTGAAAAGTATTTTGCATTTTGTATTTAAATGCTTTTTTAAAACCATTTTGTACATCTCTGTAAATACCTAATAGTAGTAGAATGTTTACACTTTATTGTACACCACACAGTAAACATATGATTTGTTTCTTAGGTTTTCACGCACATTATCATCATCATCAGCCTATTAATGTCCCCACTGCTGGGGCACAGGCCTTCTCTATGGATGGAATAGGGAGATTGGGCCATGACCCACCACGTGGGCCCAGTGCGGATTGGCGGGTGCTAACGCTTGCAGATGCAACCGGGGCCAACGGCTTAATGTGCCGTCCGAAGCACGGAGGAACTCGAGATAGAAGATTTTTGGTCACCCATCCAATGACCGACGACTGCGAAAGTTGCTTAACTTCAACTATCGCAGCCGAACGCGCTAATCTACGCTATCTAGCTCCTCTACACTTGCACGCACACCACTCATAAAATAAAACACGTTTCAACGGTTTAGATGTACTGATTTATTTATTTATTTATCGTCGTTTCACATCCTTTTCAGGATGCGTCGTCTGAATTATCACAGGCGACGCATAAGGGATGCGAGACGTCAATAAATAAATAAATCAGTGCATCTATACGACCTCCGTGGCCGAGTGGTTTGTACGCCGGATTTCATGGTGTTGCCGACTCGAGAGGTCTCGGGTTTAAATCCCGGTGGGGGCAGATGTTTGTGTGAAACGAGCATTTGTACACCAGATATGTATTTCTATATAAATTATACTTATATATGTACAGTAAATGTATTCTATCCGTTTCCCTAGTAACCCAAAACACAAGCCTTACAGTGCTTACTTTGGGGCTAGGCTAATTGGTGTGAGTGTGGGAAATATTTATTTATTTATAATTGATGTTTAGTACGATGGGTAATTGTGGTTTGATTTATTTTTTTGAAGTCGGTTTTATATCGTGTACCTACACAATGTCATGTTCAATGTCATAGAATCTAATCACACATAATTACGAAGGCAGATCGATACAGTAAGTACTTGCAAACAAAGGCGAACCAAAGCGATTAAGACGTTTTTATCCGGTGTTTGGTAGTGGCTTTCATAGTATCAAAATACCCTTAGGGAACATACCCGTACTAGTTACCCGTATAAGAGGGTAGAGTGGTAAGAAAGGTCTTCAAAATACCACGCTTGGTCATATGGGGTCTTAGGGGTAAAAAATGTAAAAATAGGGACACGTCGTATGGATACGTTCCCTTACATAGTACTTATGGGGAAGGAATCAAATTACATCATACTATTTTCCTGATTTCAAAGTTTATAAGTATAAATCAAACTTGAAATCGTTAGCGAATCGGGTGAATGGTGCTGATAGCGGGGCATCATAACATAAAGACATCCGGGTTACGTAACTTGACGATAACATCACGGAAATAAACAAAATGTGTCACTAATTAGCTGACATTAAGGCCGCGACGCGGGTTTGTCTTTGCCATCGTTTGTGGTCTTGCCCTCCGATTATATGGATCCAAAGTTAATTAAAAATCACTAAAATTGAAATCTAATATAATATTATGAAATAATAGCCGTGCCCCGCGGTTTCACCCGCGTTTTTCTCGTTTCCGTGGAAATACCGAGATAAAATACATAGGTACCAACTCTTAACATCTTACACACGTGATAACTTTTAAACGAAATATCCGATTGAGATGAAACAAAAAGTATTTTACTTCTACATAAATACTCTTGATAACATAATGCTTAATTTCGATAAAGATTAATATTACGATACATATTTAAAGTAGATTTTTTTTCTTCAGACGATTTAATAATTATTTTGATTATTTTGAACACAAAATCGGTTATTGTGATTAAACCATGATAGCTAGATATATGTTCTCGCGGACTTTTTGTAGGTCTTAATGGAATCTACAAACCCGTAGTACATCATTTTGTTCTATTGTCAATAGTTTTTGCAGCGCACGCAAAAATAGGTTTTCGATTTTACACCTTGTGTTACAAAATAGCAATTACGGATCCCTAATTTTGAATTTTCCTCGATAAATGGACTACTCAACACTGAAAGAATCATTCAAATCGGACCAGTAGTTCCAGAGATTAGCGCATTCAAACAAACAAACTCTGCAGCTTTATAATATTAGTATAAATTGTAAAACTTAGGGTACCTAATAATATTTTCTGCTGTCTGCCATTATACAGAGCTGTAATAGTGATCGATGTTGGCCAAATAAGTATCATCATCAGCTCAGCCTTACGACGCCCACACCCTCTGCTGAGCAAAGGTCTCCCCCAAGGATCTCCACTCCGTTTAGCACTGCGCCACTCGCATCCATTGGCTTCCCACGACCTTCGATAGATTGTCGGCCCACCTGGTGGGGGGCCTGCTCACTGAGCGTTGTCCGGTGCGTGGTCGCCGTTTGAGAACCTTTCGGCCCCAGTGGTCATAGGTTTTCCTCGCTGTTCATGTCCCATCTACTGCCACTTGAGCTAAGCAATCCTTCGAGCAAAGTCGGTTACTTTAAATCTCCTGCATATTTTAGACAAGTAAATATATTTTAGAATATTTGTAGATAGTAATATATTTTTAGAAATAGCTTAAACCTCAAAATAAATGACCAGCCTGTAGAATTAGTGGATTCTACAAAGTTTCTGGGTATAACATTAGACTCGGATCTGCAATGGGATCCTCATATTGATGCCTTATCAAGTATCAAGCTCTGCATCTTTCGCTGTTAAAAAAATAAGACTCTTAACTGATGTGGAAACGGCAAGATTGGTTTACTTTGCTTACTTCCATAGCGTTTTGTCATATGGTCTTTTGTTGTAGGGCTCAGCTGCTAATATCGAAAGTATTTAATACCAAAAAATCAGTACAGTGCAATTTATTGCAACCTTCAATGACTGAAATAACTGTCCTATATGTAGTGATCGACGTTGTTTATGCCAGAAATGCTGCAGCCCCCTTTGGTTAGCTTCTCTTCTCGATTCCAAACTGTTATCACTTCACTTTATGCTCTATTCACTGCTTGACCAATGTTGCCACTTTCACTTTCCTGGAGTCGTTGGAACAGCTCACCCGAATCTTCCATGGTTATTGCTTGAAGGATAGTGTCGTTGGCATACCGAATATTTGATAGTCTCTTTCCACCTATAGGGAAATCCTTCTTTCAATTCTGTATGGTTTTCCGAATAATGTATTCTCCATACATGTTTAATTGTTTTAGAAAACTAAATTCATTAAATTTTCTATACTTACCAAATGTAATTGAAACGTAATGTACCGATGAATCGTAGCGTGTATGTTATAAAACTGCACAGTTTCCTATACGTACGCCACGTACGATAAACTGATCCGTTCGAACTGTACAGTCTGATCGTAACGATTTCTCGTAGTGTGTATGGCTACCATAAGGCAGGTTGTAATTTGTACCTACAAATGGTGAAAAAGTATCTCTTGTCTTGATGAGAGTGCTGGTATAACTTTAGTTTCTAGGTTACAGTGCAATGGTGTACTTATACTCCTATTGTTGCTCTAGACTTAGCTCAGCAGTGTATATTGTAAAAAAAAGGTATCTGGCTGATGTCGAAACAGCAAGTTAAATATACTTTAATTTTTTTTATCATCCGCTATCCGACCGGATATAACGGAATGTGTGGGAGCGGAAATTTTGTCTAAAAACCCAGCTTTTTTAAGCTATAGCTATATTATATAGCTATAGCTTATCCGGACATATTTTCTTCTCTAAAAACCCAGCTTTTTATAAGCTGTGTATAAGTTCAAATTAATTTATAAAAAATACAACACAAGTGATCATGTAATACTTGCCATCATTATCATTCATACTTAAAATCCATCCATATTTCCATACTAATATAATAAATGCGAAAGTGTGTCTTACTGTCTTTCTATCTGTAAACCTCTTCACACTTAAACCGCTGAACCAATTGAGATGAATGATATTGATATAGAGATCCAGTCCAGAAGACTAGCTAAAATGAGCAGGGAAGCGTAGGGGATTCCTTCTTCTCGCTCTCGCGGGGGTTAAAGGGTGGATAAGGCATTTACTGGACATTACAAAAAAAGGAAAGACATAGGATAGTTATTGCAACGTCAATGATAAGCGGCAGTTTGCAGTGGACTAACTTCTTTATTGATGTAATTTGTAATACCTCTCCGCTACAATAATAAATAAACGCTAAACTACCTTACACCTTCCCCACAAAATTTTACGACCTCCGTGGCCCAGTGGTTTGTACGCCGGGTTTCATGGTGTCAAATCCCAAAGGCAGATGTTTGTGTGATGTATACCAGCATTTGTACTCCAGTCATGGATGTCTAATATGTATTTCTTTATTAATATAGGTACTTATATATGTATTGTATCCGTTACACTAGTATCCCATAACACAAGCCTTACAGTGCTTACTTTGGGGCTAGGCTAATTGGTGTGAGTGTTGGGAGTATTTAATTATTTAATTTAATATGAAGTAAAAATAGGTTTATTTTAATAATATTTACTTTTTACAGAAAGCACGAACCACTCGTGCGGATGCGTCCGGCGGAGGTGGCGAGGGCGAGTGGGGTCCAGTGAGTTCAATTTCATATTCTTTTCTCTGCCACCTCCCCCCTGGTCAACTTCTCACCGGAAGCGTCCTCAAATTGGTCCTCGTCCTCTGGAGAATTTTCTGCAGATTCCTTATATGAAGTCACAATACTCGCCCGTGTTAATGCAAATCTGGATTTGTCACTAATTGGAATAATTTGATCGTGGATACGCCACATTAACTCATTACCCACATTAAGAATTCTCATCCTCATTTCCCCGTAGAATTCATAGTGAAGACGGCCAACCAAACTACAAAACCTATAATGTTACTTAGAATTTTATCTTTCTTAGTATGATCTTCAACAAAATTAATATAGTTACAGGGTTTAGAGGGCCGGCGCTCGAGCGACAGCAGTAACCGTGACAAAGCGTCGGCCGGGCCGGGCCTGAAAATTCATAGGCCTATAGTCTCGTCGCCCAGCGCTGTAATCTACTAGCTGCGGTCTGGGGGAGTCCTGCTTTATCGCCAAAAATGTGGCTCAAGAGTTGGTGATCAGTATGCAATTCAAACCGTCTACCAAACAAATATTGATGGTGTCTCGTTACCCCATAAAATATAGCGAGTGCCTCTTTGTCAAACTGACTGTAGTTTTGTAGTAGACACGCAGCTGACGGCCCGCTCAGAGCCGTCCGGGTACCTGTGCGCGAGCACCGCCCCCACGCCGTACGCGCTGCTCTCCACCGACAGCACGGGGGGCCGTCCCTCTTCGTAATGTGCTAGTACATGCTCAATTAACAAAGCTCGTTCAGCCTCCTAAAAATCGTTTTCACAGCTACCACATGAATTAAAACTCTTCCTCTTTTTTAGAAGTTCGTGTAGAGGATGTAGCAAAATAATCAAATTAGGTATAAATTTAACGTAATAATTTAACAAACCTAAGAAGTTATTTAATTGAGTAACACCCTAGGGTCTAGGATCGTTCGAAATGGCATTAACTTTCTTTTTATCTGGATAGAGACCTTCCTTGTTAATAACGAAACCCAAATATTTTACACTTTTCTATAGGAAGCTACATTTGTTTATTTTTATCGTAAGTCCCATACCGCGCAGTCTTTCTAAAACTATTCGTAGATTTTTTAAATGATCTTTTCTATTAGCCCCTTGTTACGGAACACAGATATCACACAGTCTAAGAAGACAACAGTGTTTGGTACACCCCGCAAGGTTTCCTCCATTATTTTTTGAAATTTCTCAGTAAACACGATAAAAAGAACGGGTTGTGATGCAAAAGCCTACGTGTGTGGTGATTACTGTGAAGGGTTAAGATTCCTTAGTTAATATAGTTTGCATGTACGCGATAGTCAAATCGATTTTTGAAAAATTCAAAATTCTGCCACTCAGGTTCGCAAAGATCTTCTCTACACAATGTTTAACGAGGAGGAAAAATTAAAAAGGGATTTTAACCTTTTTTAACCTTTAAAAATCGTTTTTATTTTTTTGTTAAAAGTGTGACCTTAAAGCCCCCCCCCCCCCCCACAATTACTCTATTTGCATTGTTTACAGGCACTATGGGAATGCCATAGTCTAAATAATCAACTAGAAATATCGTTCCCTCTTTTTCTAATCGCTCGAGTTCGACCCTGGAACGCAAAGCCGTCTATTGTTAATCGGCTCACGGAAGGATCTTAAGTCAGTTGATTAATATTTATTTGATTTAATCTCGAATCCAGTCTCTTCCCAACAAAGGGCAGCTACCGTTTTTATAACATATAGTTTTAAATTATTTGCCACTCTTTTTCCTAAGCGCACACCGACTATAATTAATCCTAAAGATACGATCCGAAAGCCAGAGTAACGGCGTAACAATAAGTCATCACGGAGTAGGTGCCATGCATAATTGCATACTTATTGATAAATCTGAGTTGCCATTTACTGTTTGGGTGGGCATGACACCGACTCTAAATGTAGAGATATAAGTAAAGAATATCCATTATTTCTTACTTTTTAGCGGTTTTGTTTTTATGAATTCGGTTTTTATTTTTTGTTAAAAAAAATCATTATTGATAAGCTCGAGCAACAACTTACTAAATATAGATGTCTGTAACCAAAGACGATATGTGTACTGTTCGTATTTTAAGGAGTTCGGTTTGTATATCTCCGAAAGTATTTATCAAATCTACACCAAATTCATATGGGACAACCACCCTAACAAACTCTTCCAAACAAAAAAGAATCATAAAAATCGGTCTACAAAGCCCGGAGATATGCGCGAACAACAATAAAAAAAATATAATAATGAATTGAGATCCTCTTCCTTTTGAAAGTCGGTTAAAAAGGAGCAACTCTTACCTATCGACAATAAACATTAGCAAGTCATACACTAAACAAACATACAAAAAAAAAATTAAAAAAAAAATATATATCATAAAAAAACAAATTTGAAAAAGGGTGACTTTCGAAGATGGAACTACGAAATTACTGCATTTGTTATTGCTTTTGTTTCTCATCTACCATTTATCATTAATGTATACTATGTCGATAGTCTTCAATATTAATTATTCAAGCTGTAATCATGTCGTTTACACCTGAAGAATGCACCTGAATTCCCACGATGCTGGAAATCGGCCGGAGTCAGCACGATACAGCAAGGACTGTCGGTGTGTCGCTGTCAAAAGTACAAAGATTTCTCCAATGTTACGAGGAAACTGGCTCTATCCTAAGCAGACCAGGAACAGGTAACAACAAAGTAGTTTCGACGCCTCGGAAGAAGTAACCCAAGCGCATGGACGGTAAGACAACGTGTTGCTGAAGCTAGCTTGAAACCAGTTAGACCTGCAAACGGCCCTAAACTGGACTATCAAACACAATTTATTTCATTAAGATAGCATTGTTATTTAGCAAGATTTTTAGAATTCTTTATGTGACCCGGATTCATTGCTCTCTCAATACATAAGTAGGTATATTCTTCATATCTCCACCTTTTAATTATCAAAGAATTCCACCTACAAAGTTATATACAGATAAAATTCCACGCAGACAGGCCTGGTCCGTATTTATTCTGGTTATATTTTCTTTAGATTTAAACATCAAGCAGTTACATGCTTTTAAAAAAAATAAAAATTATAACTGTAATTGCTATTTTTTCTTTCAAATGTTTAATACTTGTAAAAGTATTCATTTGACATTGTGGGTTACCTATAATGCGAAGAGATGGCGCTGCCTTGCAGCTTAAGAATGGCTAGAGGAATTTCGACGCGGTCCGTGAGGGCCGCGGTAGCATAATTCATTATAAGGTAGCATAATTCATTATAAGGTAGCATAAGTCAATGCATTCGCCCGGATTGCGAAGGGTGCGGGTTCGAGTCCCGTCTGCTGCCTGGTCCGCGTGGAATTTTTTCTGGTTATATTTTCTTTACATGTGCCTTGTTGTTTGCATCCCAGTAACTGACTTAATTGCAACAGTAGCAAAATATCGGGGGCACGCATAAAAACAGCTACATGATAGCAATACCGTAAATAACAAAAATTATTCCGATTTGCGTGATTTTTTTTGTTCGGTGGGAGTTATTCGCAGTTTGGTCCCATAAAAATAGTTTAACACAGTAGTTTTTATTTTATGAGCATATTTGTTTATTGTTTACTTAGATAATGTCACTGATATGGATGAAATAAAAAACGTATGAACAAAGATAAAACCGACTTCAATATCGAAAAAAAACAATAAAAAAATAAGAAACAATAAACACATTTATTTTATGATAACCGTCGAAAGGGTTAATCATGAGGATTATTTTTCCCAAATAACATTTAAATGAAAGAAAAATCACGAAATTTGTCTTTTATTTTATAATTGAATGAAAAAGAAACGGTGCAAGGTTTGTATAAGTATCGCTTTATTATTATTTTTCACATACTTTAGTAAGTAAATCCTGTTTTTTTTATTGTGAGTAACTAGTTAGTAAATACTTTGAAATGATACTTTAGCTGTTTATGAATTGGCTATTTTAATAATTGCGTATTCCGGCCAGATTTTGAATTGATTACTGAATATCTAGCCCACAAAAAAAAGAAAATTAAGTTATTAACTAGTACTAATTATGCTTTTAACTTTAATTTCAGCATATATGTTGAATTCTGTAGGATCAATCAACAGTTTTCCTGATATCAATAAAAATCAAAGGACGGATCTTAAAAAAATGGAGCTCGTCTGAAGTCTAAAAGACGTAAGATATAAGTCAGTGGAAAATGGTTTATATTATATTATCATGCAAAAGAAAATAAAGTATGACTAATTATAACGATATTCACGGTCTTACTACAACAAAAAGTTAGTTCAAATTGAATGCCTGTGTTTGCCCTATATTCTCCAAACATAGCCAGCTTAGTCATTTTATCGACCCTTACGGCTTACAGAGAAAATAAGTGTTCCTGAATTTTGGAAGTCAAAACCAAATGGAGCGAGATTTATTTTATTTTATTTATTATCATGTCAGGTCATGTTAAAATTAAAACGTTGACATTGATACCTACCCCGTTAGGTCCATGTGATTCAATAATGGTGATTGATATCCATCGTTTTCTTGGAAAAACATCAGTATAATTTCTTCTCACTATTTTCAGATAAATAATGGTTAAATTATTCTTTTTATTTTTTATGCCACTGATTTGCAGTGAATCTCAATACAAATAAGAAATCATATGCATGATGTGAGCTGTCAATTGCAGAAGATGGCGGAGTAACAAATGTAATCAAAACTTATTATTTGCATTTTTTCCCCCCGTTATTTTATTAGTTATTCTGCTATTCCAGGCGGAGAAATTAAAAAATCAGAACTTATTCAAATCTGTCCAGCCGCTCTTGAATTATAAGTGTAACACGACTCTAATAATAAGTCTAAATAACACGACTTTGTATATTTAAATAAGATTTTTTATAATGAAAATAATCGCAATTTCGTTGCCTAAGAAAGGTAGGGTGTAAGGGAATTTCCGCTCGAATTGAAGCTCACGTCTGGGGAAGTAACCTTTACCTTACAGACGACAGTAAAATTACACTACGTTTAGGTGGTGTTGTGTTTCAGACATGCTTGTTTGCCACCCTTTTAACATGAAAAATATTACTCATGAAGATATTGATTTAAAAAATTAAGTTAAAACTTTTTTTTAAACTGCAACCCCCTCACTACAAAACGCGGACGCGGACTAAAGGACTAATCTTGGTTTAAACCCAATGTTATCTTTTTCTTCCTTTTAACAAAAAAAGTGACAGCATCAGTTTTGGTCCAGGTTTAACAATACGTTTTTCAGTAAGGCCGCAAGGGTTGGAGAATCAGGTCAGGCGGGCAAGTTGAGGATGGCTGGACCGATTTATAATTTTTTGTGCTACATCAACTGTGGGACGGAGTAAGTTAACTTGCGTGCACACATATATTATTACCCTTTTACAATGGCACGGAACGCTTCATGTGCGATAGCTACACGTGATCGTTTGGTTTTTTGTTCTCATGTTCTACTCTTTTTTTTCTACGAAATTACTAAAAGTGATCATGAAAAAAAATGGAATCACTTTACATTTTGGTACCTACATAATAATCTGGAACCCTGCGTTCTGAAAAAGGTTAGCCACCCTGAGGACCGAAAGTTAGTGCTCTCCATAAACTAATAAATTTACAATTTCTAAAAATATATTTCTATCTAGAATATATTCTAAAATATATTTACTTGGCTAAAATATGCTCCTAGGTATCTAGCGAGATAAAAACAGAAATAAGGAAATCCGCAGGAGATTTAAAGTAACCGACATTGCTCGAAGGACTGCTTAGTTCAATTGTCAGTGGATGGGACCCGGACAGCGAGGAAATGACCACGCACCGGACGACGCTCAGTGGGCAGGCCCCCCACCAGATGGGCCGACGATCTAGTGTAGGTCGTGGAAAGCCAATGGATGCAAATGGCGCAGTACTAAACGGAGTGGAGATTCTAGGAGGAGACCTTTGCTCAGCAGTGGGTGTGGGCGTCGTACGGCTAAGATGATGATGATACTTATTTGGCCAACATCGATCACCATTTCAGGTCTGTATAATGGCAGACAGCAAAAAAATAAGCTGGTGATCTTTAAACCCCAGCTAATCCCCGCCTACGGTATGAGCACTGCGATATGATATATTAGAGCTTTTCCTCGATACTCCACTGTCAAACTATGAATGTACTAATGCTTTGGATAGGTTACAGCAGCGCGCAATCCGCATCATAGGCGATGAGGAGGTAACTAAACACCTCGAGCCTCTTCAATTACGCCGTGACGTGGCGTCACTAAGCGCGTTCTATCATCTGTACCACGGCGAGTGTTCTGAGGAGTTATTCTCTCTTATTCCACCTTCCCCTTTCCTTCAGAGGACCACGCGCGCTGGCTTACGTTGTCACCGTCTAACTGTGGCTACAATTCCAACGCGTACAAAGAAATTTGGTGACTCATTTCTTTCTATCTATCCGTAAATGGAATGCTCTGCCCGCTCACGTGTTCCCTCCCTCTTACAACCTGGGATCCTTTAAAAGAGGCGTGAAGAAGCAACTTGCAGGCCGGCAGGTTGAGGATGGCTGGTGTGGCAGTTAGAACTGCTGTATCAGCTATCTTCGCGTCTGGACTTCACCTTCACTTAACATCAGGTGGGGTGGTGTCATTTGTCGGACCTATCTATAAAAAAAAATGACCTTCCACTTCGTTCTACACTCACAGCAACAGCACAACAGCCTCACTGACTCCATTAGAAGGTCACCTAATAGGTTCATTTTTAAAAGGAAAGTCATGAACTTCTCCTAGAAAGCTAATAACGTTAAACTTAACTCACAAGTTCCCTTCACAGTCTCATCATCAATATATTTTATAAACTCTGTTATTAATGATGATTAATAACAACAAATAATCTGTCAAACTACTGAACCGAAAATTTATTCATCATAAGGTACATTATTTATTATTATATTTTCAAGCATTAATCTCAATATCGTTGATTAATCTGCTCGATTTATAAATCTAAAGAAATTTAGTTGAAAAAATCCACTCTGACAACTTCTCCGAGAGCAATGTTTTCTAGTATATTTTTATAACTACATTAGCTTACACTACATAGGCTTTATTTTATCCCGTTAAAATAAATTTCGTCCGTACAATGCCGAGGTGAATCACTAGTAAGTATAATATAATATTATAGATGCGAAACTGATTTTTTTTTTACTCTTTAGCGTCCTAATAGCTAAATCTATTATGATGAATTTGTCTTTGTCTAAGATGGCAACAATATCGCAATACTTACAGGCATAGGGTGATGGAATGGGTGATTAAGCTATAAAACTTTATATTATTTACTTAGAATTTTACAGAATTATCTATAGTTTATAATTAAAAAACCAACATTACCGCGAAAATTAATAAATACAGGGAGCCATTAAATATGTACCTACTAGCGAAAAATAGTTTATTTCTCTTTATATTAAGTAACGCTTTTTTAAGACGTGATGTAATAAACTTTTAAAACAGTATAATTCTGAGATTTTCATTAAATAACAATAATCATAAATACCTATACCTATAGTGATAATTTATTTTTCATCATTTAATAAGTAGGAACTGTATCACAGTTTTATTATAAGTACTTTATATAGGATTAGATACTGTGAGTAGCCCATTTTTTTCTTTTTCGCCTAGGTTTTATCTACGTTTATAACCACCAAAATTCTTCTTCCACTATGCCCGCAGTCTACTACTGCATAGTACACGCGCTATCACTTTTTCATCGTTGCAACTTTTTAAATATTTGTCGAAATGCCATAGTGTAAAAGGCAAACTTTATCGTCTTTAAATATCAAAAGCGATAAAGGTATTTATTTATTTTGATAAAAAAAAATTGTAAATATCAAATGTGCATTTTGGAAATGGACATCAAATAATATTTTATTTTAGATTCACTACTTTAGCGATAATGGCTTGTACGTTAAAAATACATATATGGTGTCGCGGACTTTTATGGAGACTTTTTTAAGAGATACATTTTCACTCTACATTAGATTCATGTAACTTGTATTGTTTTTGCTATGCAGGCCGAAATGGCTCGCAAATGGGAGATTTTTCCGTCTTACTTGACGCTTGTTGTTATATTTTGGCCAATTCACTCAATGACTACATAAATTATTATCGATATGTTATTATCATGTATGAACTATATTATTGTGAAGTTTCATTAAAATCCATTCAGTATTTTTTAGGTGAAAAAGTAACAAAGATTGAAAAGACAAACGTAAGATTGAAATTAAAAGCGCAAGTGGTTAATATACAACTTTAAATCGTTGTAGATCCTAAACAGCCATATAAAATGAAAAATGGTGTAAGGAACCTAAACATGATTTTCGATTATCTAGACAATGATACCCCACTCGCTATATTTCTATTCGCTATATTATAATATAGCGCCTAATTGTCCCCATATTGATTTTTGATTACTATTATATCTTCAGTAGCACTCCCATGATTAAGACGAATCGATTGATGTATGAATCATCAAAATCGATCCACGCGTTTGGTCTCTAGTGTGCCACAAAGGAATAAACATACATATTATAGACTGTTAAATACTATACCGTGTCTGCGCGTCGCGCTTCGCACTCTTGCATTGCGCAGTCGGGTAAAAAGGCAACTAAAGGGATTAAATGGGGGTTTAAAATTTGCATGGGAAACTAATATTTCCACGCAGCCAAAGCCGCGGGCACCCACTAGTTATTCGTGAGATAATTAAAGGGCATACCCATGGACTTACATAATAATTTCATGGGCCTACCACAAAAATATAACCAAAACTCGGTCGTAATTCGTCGTATGAAATGAATGCAATGTTTTAAACTTGTTTCTTAACACGTTAAGGTCTAAAATATTAATAGTTGAATGATAAACTTCGCTCCGATTATAACTTATGTTGTTTTTTTTTTAATTGTAGTAGATCCTCAGGATTGGTATTGAGGCAAACAGTAAAGTTGGAAAATCTATTTCCGTTTCTCACCTAAAATTATTTTTCATGCTTTCCCCATTCACTTCGTTTCCGCACACTACACGCCACTGGCGGAAAGCCAGGGGACTGACTTAATATGAATATTCAAAAATGAAGTTACGGATCATTTAGAAACGTTCGTACCTACCAATTTTTACGTGACGTGGCATACCTTACAGATTTGGCAGAGAATCAAAGATGCGATATTACATCACAATTGGCATTGCTTTTCTGGGAGCAATGGTAGGTACACAATTCGCTCCCAGACACTGGTTACGAGGTCATCGGGAAGACAGTTTTTACAAATAAGCTTGGAAATTTGAGCCTTATTTTGACAGCCTTCTTCGTAATAAATTGAAATTGCTGTACTGACCAAATAAATGCGAGTAGCGGCCGGCAAAATTTGTATGAAAATTAATATCTGTCAATGTTAAGCCCCCAAATAAATTACTTAGTCAACTCATATCTGTCGTGTAATTTAAAAATGGAACGATCTTTTACTCTGAAACATGGCATAAGGAGGTAACTTATTAAAGGTTTTATTATAATTTTGTACTGGCTTGCAAATAGAAAGCTGTTTCTTGAAAAAAGAAAATGCAAATCAACAACTTTAAAGTGTCTCACAGACAGACGCCGCGGCCGGGTTGTTGGCCAGTTGTATTCGTTTGCAAAAGCGAGTACCTAGTCAAATACAAGTAACCAAATAGCCTAGCTGGCTGCGGCCGCTGGTCGCCCGGACCCTTAACGCGGGAATATTATTTTTTCAATAAATTTCAAATAAAAGTAATTTCGGCGCATTACTTATTTGAGAAAAGTACTATTTCTCATACATGAGAATGTCCATTTTACTGTGAGTGCCGTCCTAAGTTTGTATCATATTATGATATGACTAGTACAGACGTGTTATATTAATTGTCTTTAATCATATTTCAAAGGTCTTTTGTTTAAATTTTGTGCAAGGAATTTTCTTACTTTACAAAGAAGTAATTGCCGATTTTATTTCTTATCTAGTTTTTAATAGGCACTTAGTTGTTTAGCTATGCTCATATCTTTTTAATTGCACGTGATAGAAAATTACTGCCGTACAAATAAAATTAGTATTTTAGAAGACCTTTCATTTGTGATAGGATCCAACAGGTTATGGCTAGGGACCTGGTAGCTATTTAGGTATATGATTTCATCGTCGTTGATAACAAGACATAATGTAGTCTTCACCTATGTTAAGTAGAAAAAATACGTGGCTAGCTCGCTCTGATTTTTTTTCAAAGTACTTTCGAAATTGTAAAAAAAAACTGTCATAATATTATACTATCGTTTCTATCATCAACTATAATGTATTAAATACATACATTTATTAGATAGTGAAATTAAGGCAGAAGTTAGGATGGTGGGAGTTTTTTTAAAAAGAAATATTAAACTGTAAAAAATAGTACTATAACATTCCATCGTATTTTCAATTATTTGTAAATGTAAAAATTATTAGTTTTCTAAAACTAAAAACACGCTTTTACTTACTGCACTAAAAAGTAAAAAATAAACAAAATATAATCTCAGTTGTTGTTGTTGTGTAAACCATGTTTATAGTTGATTTTAAGATATAACTGAAAGAGCGTTGGGCTCTTTTCATTATCATATTTATCAAATCAATTAATATATTACGTAATGCATAATGTTCAACAATTCAGTTAATTTTTTTTCAGTTCTCGATGTGTACTGCTTTTTAGTTTTCGATGCGTCCTTTGTGGCGCTGCTGTTCAAGTTTCCATTTAACATTTGACAATGACATTTCCGACTCGCAAACTATTCAAATTCATATTGGTTTATGCTGGGGGTACGGCAGTATTAAGTAGTTTACCGCCGTATGCTCAACTATTCTGCAACTTACACTAGACGTTCGGTCTTATGTGAATGACTTAAATTAGTCGGTAGACAGGTGATTTCATCTCAAACAAATATTACTATGACAATGTTTCCATGTAATAAAATAAAATAAATAAATAAATAAAAACCTATAGTCGCGGCACATCATAATAGCCGTTTTGACAAAATTACAATAGTGACGTGAAAGTCAGTTACTACCGAAAAAAATCTAATATGATGAAATGCGTGTGTCATCAAAGTATTCATTTTTGAATTTTTATGAGCGCACAAAGTTCAAAACAAACGGTTACAGAAAATTAAAACACATTTGTTGGCCGACCGTAACTCTGTCGCTGCTTCTTAATGTGCAAAAGCTCTTAAACAGGGAGTTGTATAATAACATTTTTACGAATAATATCTACTTACTTAGCAATAATAATAATTAAAAATATGTACTTCTTTAGCGGTCCCCTAATGATGCCCTGCGCTTTTATTCTAATAGTAGTAAGTCCTCTAATTTTAAAGGGTCAGATAACACATTATTTGATGGCGGTTCGTCATATTGTTTTTAGTTTTTACACACTCGTTATAGGGATGCATAATATCTTAGTCGAAGTCCTTAATATTATTATACTCATAATATTAAATAATATTATTATAAAATTAAGTAACAACTACCATAGAACAACTACAAAAAACTATCATAGGTGGAGGGGAAACTACTATCTGAAAAAACAAAAACTTGCCAATACAAAAAATTTTGGCCAAATGGCGCAGTATTACCTCAATCTAGTAATTCCGCCGCGCCGTGACAGACAAATTTCACACTTTTTTTCGCCTAACTCTCACCCGCCGTACCGTCTGAAAAGGAACTTCTTTCCAATATGGCCGTTTAAGCTCATTTCGAGTTCCAAAGTTATATAAACGATCCCAAGGGAATCAAAATCTACAGGGTACGTTGCATCCCGTTGTCATAGAAACACAAATTTCAGCAAGAATGCTTCTTCCTCATTTAACTGTTTCTGTAATAAATATTTGGGTATTGTAGACGACGAAAATCAAAATTTCAAATCTCACATACAGCTTCTGGCAAAAACTATCAGAAAGCTCTCTGACGTTTTTACGAAACTAAGAGAGTCGGCTAACAGCCCCCCCCCCCCCCCCTGTTGCGGTTATAAAGCATTTTGTCAATCAGTGATAACTTACTGTATAGGTACCGTTATACGGCCTGCTTACCTGCTAAAACCACACTTATAGAAGCAGAACGAGCAAACAGATCTTTGCTTAAAATTATGTTTAAACTGCCCTTTAGATTTCCTACAACCTGCAAAATATACTCGTATATAAGAAGAATCTGACTGAAAATCAACGCACAGCCCAAACAGCTGGGACTAGAGAAGACTTCGGACATTGGGCAAAAATGTATGGACGCTGCACCCTCGTCCGCCACGGCTTAAAGTACGTTTGTTTGAAAGGTATTATAGTCATGATCATATGTGACGAAACGCATCAAATTACATCCCGGGGGTCTTTAGTTATTTTTGGTTAAATAAGTACAAGTTAATACATACCTATAACGAACGAACATTAATAAAATCAGGGAATTAATTTAGTTAGTTCGACTACATAGAGGGCTCAGGTATTATGGGAGTACTCCACAAGGTGAAGGGCACCCTTGCACCTTGTGGAGTACTCCCATAATACCCTAATAACATCAGTTCATCCATACTAATTGACAAAACCGATAATCGTGTTCCAATATCCAAAGCGTGTTAGATAAAAATCAATCTAGTGACCGGAAGCGCACAATCACAACGAAGTAAGATGAGTCGACAATTTGCAACTGCAAGTCCTTCAACCCCCGTAAACCGTTTTGAGGTGGTTCAGTAAGTGCAAGCGCAGGATGGTCGGCAGGCTTTTTCATCTATATCTGGTTGTATAGTACGATATGGCATATTATTATGGTTATTAATACACCACCATGTAGGGGTCAGGTCTTTATTAGGCAAATTAAACTCAATAATTTTCTCCTTAAACGTGTACTGCTTGGAATTATAAAACAAATTGTGTGCAAAGATAATTGTGATGTAAGGTAGAACTAAAAGTTTCGACCAGTGATGTGCATAGCGGTTTACTCGCGAACATGCCCCCGCGCGTTGAAGGCTTGTCCTTCAACCCCAACATCTTCTTCTGACAGCAACGGGACGATCTTACTGAAGCTCCGTCGTACAATACTTCTTGGAGGTTCTTACGTCAGCGACACGGCATATGCCGTCACTGGCACCAGGGTAGAGTGCCACGATACGCCCAAGCTTCCATTTATGAGGTGGAAGACCTTCCTCCTTCAATAGAACCAGAGTGTCAATCTTAAGGGTGTACGTGCTGGATCGCCATTTAACTCGTTGTTGGAGTTCGGAAAAGTAATCTTTACTCCATCGTATCCAAAAATGCTGGCGTATTTGTTCAATGCGTTGGAAGCGGGTCAGTCTGCTGATAGGAATTTTTGCTATTTTTACCTCAAACTAAAAATGTACCCTCTGCTACCATAACTGTTATTTGGTCAATGTTTTGCCAATTTAATAGCAAGTGTTATACCTTTTTGAATAGCTAAAGAGACGTAAAAGTTTTTAAAATTATTTGCAGAATAAGTTCCCTATATTTTTTTTTTAGAAAAGTGCTTCAAAGTTAAGATCACTTGGTGAAAATTCTTTAGTTATAAACGTTGTCGAGCAGTTTTTTTAAGCCGTTAGAAGTAGGTTCAGTTTTTATTCATTATTTTTATTGCTTGACATGTCTTCTAACTAGATACATTAAAAAATCGGACCTTTGGAGCTCTAGTTTCAAAAAAATCGACAAATACCCAAAAATAATAGGATTTTTTAAAAAAATCTTTAATATACAATATCTCCATAACGGTTAAGTTTCGGACACCATATTATAGGACCAAATCCATCAGAAATGACATGAATAATAATGTTCTTTAATATTCAGTACGACTTTCCGTGTAACCCTGTATATTAGGTCTAGAGGTGCGTTTAAAAAGATATTTTCAGAATTCCGAAGGGTTTAAAATAGGGGATGAACGTTATTTGTTTCTTAGGTTGATAAATCATATTCCTTGAGTTAATAGACTTGAAAATTGCCACGAATACTTATCTAAATAAAGTATAAAGTGTCGAACTCGAAATTTGGTATTTTTGCTAAAGACCAGATCAAAAAGAATAACGTGATCAGGGATTTTTTTTAAATCTATCCATAAGAGGGTAAAAAGGGGGATGAAAGTTTTTTATTATTGTACTTTTTATATAAAGGGGAGATTGAAGCGTTTATATGAATGAATTTTAACGTGCATTTCTATTAACTCAAAACTCAGTATTTATATTTGAAACCTGAAATAACATGTATTAGGGTTCTTTGAATCTCTCCCCTAACGGAGTGAAAAGGAATAGTCAATTTTACTGCTTTTACCCTTCAAAAATACTTGCCAACCCGGAGCCCTGCAGGCTTGCTTAAATCGGAAAAGGACTGAACGAATTTCGATATAATTTGGCACACGTAGAGTTGAGTACCTGGATTGAGACAAACGATATTTTTTATCCCGAAAACGTGTTAGATACCTGAGAGATTCTCAGTAACTAAAGATAACGTGGATGAAGTCGCTGGCGGCCGCTAGTAGATCTATATAGGGTCACCAAGATCCTATAAATCCATCAGCCTCGGCCTTAAGCTGTCTTTGATTGCTCACTCACGTCTGATCAGTTCTCGGAACTATGACACGCCATTGAAAAGACGAGTTCATAGGATACCTATACCAACTATAAAGCAGGCGGTAGGTTTGGGACCTTTATTATAGCACGAGTCTACAAGGATGTACTTTTGTTGATGCTTCTAGGTCAATCTATTCTAATCAGTTTAATTTATTTCAAAATTTTGATTGTTTGATTTATTTCAAAATCTTTTGGAAAACGCAAGAAATTAAGTCTGGAAAGTAAATGTTTTTAGTTCTCCAAGATACAATCTTAGCATGCTTTGTTAACCTCTGTGTATTCGGTTTATCAGTGGCGTAGCATGGGGGGGGCGGGGGGTGCGGTCCGCACCGGGCGGCACTTTGCCGGGGGCGGCGCTGCGGAGGTGGCAGATAGAGAAAAAAAATATAAAAAAAGTGATATTGTGATAGTCTACCTTCTACTCTATGTCAAAAAATGATAATTTCACTCTTAGGTTAGTGTTATTCATTAAAAGTACTCTTTTTACCATGCCTCAATTTTTTATAATGGATTGCAAAAATAAGAGGGCGGCAAATTTGGAATCCGCACCGGGTGCTAGTGACCTATGCTACGCCACTGCGGTTTATGCATTCTTCCAATATGCACAAATGCTCCTTACTTGTATCTGCAGTGTATATATTGTTACATTATGCAAATAAATTATTATTATTAATAATAAAAATAAGCAAACTTATCCTAATTTGAGAAACTGATAAGTAATCTAAATTTATGGATTTAAGAACCGGTGTTCCTTAACGATAGTAGCGGTGAGAACGTTCGGTTTTATGATTGCAGATGTTACACAATTTTTAGTAACAATTACAAAAAATTGCGGAACATCTCTAACCGAAAACATTGCCTGGGTATATTTTCGATTGCAGCTGTTGTGCAATATTTGGTAATTGTTAGTATTGATAAAATTTGGCAACATGAAATGTTCAACATTTATACAGACAGACTTCTTCGAGGCTGGTTGATTAATGGTGGCCACTCACTATCATGCCCATCGAATTTAATTTCTTTGATCATGATGCTTGATCAAGTGCCTTGATCAAATTGGCTGTCCTTCCAAAATGTCTCCCCACATACGGTCAGCTTGGTGTGATCAAGCCAAACTTTATGTAAGAAGTACATGTCCTTCAACATTAGTTTGCATTATACCTAGCGAGAGTAGGAACTATCGATATACAGGGTTAATTTTAAAACACCAACAACCTCTTAGGGGGTGAGTTCACCCATTAACAGGAACAACTTTTATTATGGGACCAACTCGGGAAATCGCGAAAAATATCAGCTGTTTCATACTTTTCGGTCGATTAACTGATGCACTTTTGTATGAAACAGCAGTTATTTTTTTTTGGCGATTTCAGCGTTGGTCCCATAGTAAAAGTTGTTCCTGTTGATGGGTAGAATCCTCGTAAGAGGTTGTTGGTGTTTTAAAATTAACCCTAAGTAATACTTATTTCAAAATCTATCAAATATTTACAGTCACTTAACTATGAACTTATATTTCTATCGCAATGTTTGTTCATTCAGATTTACCTGAATAATATTCATTAGGAAAGTTTTTATGTTTGGAACTCTGTTTCTGAATGAGAACATACCCTGAATACTTATCACGTTCTGATAATATTAATCTAAAGTTAGATTAGTTTGTTCTACTGCGTAACCAGCAGAATTTAATAATTTAACTTAAATATAATGATAAGTAAAAAAATATATTGGCAAAATAACATTAAATTCATGTTAATGTAGTCACGTGGTAGAGGTGCTGGTACCTACTGTGAAGTTTTCTACTTACTTTTATAGAAGAGAAAATATTTATGAGCTTGCTTGTCTACTTAGGTACATTATCTCAATATTAATCAACTTTTACCTTTATTATTGGAAATCAGCTAAGTAGGCTAACTACCTAAACAAAATCAGATGACCTTGTACGAAATGCAAAAAAATGTAAGTAGGTATTCTTTAGTACCTAACCAGTATTTGCCAAAGGTAATGAACAATTGGTTTCGTATATAAGATTGACCATAAATTTTAAATTATATAACATACTTATTATCTAATCTTATCTGAATCTAAAGGAAAAAACAGACAAGTGCAAATCTCACTCACCCACCGTTTTCATAAAAGAAACAGTCAACTTCCTATAGGTTTTTCTGTAATCTTCAAACAAAGACCTACATTCCATGTTTCTATCAAGTTTGAGACAAAGTAGTTACGGACTTAGGAAGTGTTTATTTATTTTATTACAGTTTATGATCTGGATTGTGACCTAGGACACTTTTCATCGCGGAAAAATGTTAGTTTCCTGTGGGATTCTCAAAATACTAAAGTTAACGGTCAATAGGTAACGGTAGTAAATAAATGAACTCGCGGGCGGTCGCTAGTTTAAAATATAGGTATTTAAGAAAATTTTATGACAACTTTCATCAATTTTCTTAAATAATTTTTAAACTATTCATTTTAAAGAAAAGTTTTCGGACGGACGGTCCGTTTCCGTCCGCTGCCTGGTCCGCGTGGTTTTTTTTTCTCGTAAAACTTTTCTTTAGATTTAAACATCTAGCAGATAGATGCTTAAAAAAATAGAAACATAACTATTCATTTTACTTTGGTAACAAAACATGTTTGAAATCTTCACATTGAGCCCTTTCATTATAACACGGAACGGTTAGCTAAATTTTAATTTTCTGATTCACCCCCAAAAGTTACCCTCATATTCGGAATTTATTTTATGCTCATGCCTCCCCTATTTTTATGTGGTTGGGCCACAGACATACTGTATATACCAAATTTCAACTTGAAGGGCAAGTAGATTCCGAGCAAATCGACTGTGACAGACAGACAGACAACCGAGTAATCGTATACAGTTCCGTTTTCGCCGATTGAGGTACGGAACCCTTAACCCTTTAGGTTTAAAAACCTTAAATAACACGTTTCTTGTACAAAAAACCTCCTTGAATTTTCAAACACCATTTTAAAAAAGGAGGAGGTTCTCAGCTCGTCGGAATTTTCTTTTCGTGTATATTTCCCGATTACTGGAAGTGGCCTGGACCGATTTGGAAAATTAATTGGGTGCCAGTAAAACCCAGTAGTGAATGGCATCACCGACCTATCAAAATAAATATTTGTATTGGTTATTATTTTATTTATGTTATGTTGTTGTTATAGCGGCATGCAGTAGAAATCCATGGACTGTGTTATACCATGCTGTTTATGAAATAATAACAATATTTATTTGTAAAAGTTGTACATGGTAATATTCTTATAAATATGTTTTTTCTTATAGATATAACTTACATACAGTTCGCTTACATATGGACAGTATGAAGGCTAGCTTATCACCAGGGCCGGATTTAGAGGTTTGGAGGCCCTTGGGCAACGAAGGAGTGGAAGCCCTACTAACAAGGACGTATTTTAAAATCCGGCACCCGAGGCCACATACGATTTACACCCCTCTGGCTGGTGACCCGACGAGATTAGCTTTTTATCTCTTCTGTGGGGGCTTCTGAGCCACAGACCCGCCTGTCCTGCCTTAAATCCGGTCTTGCTTGTCACAATCCTAAAAACGTATTTGACTTTGTTTTTATTTTTGTATTAAAAGTTCTGCGTTCCGAAACTCACACGCTTTTATTATTTATTTATATCTATATACAATGTATTTAAGAAATGAGTGATATATATTATATGAATTTAAAACTGATTTTTAAAGGATAGAATCGGTGGTAAAAACGCTGATCATCGGGTGCCACCCTCTATACGCGCTTGGAAAAACTTTTAATAACTTCTTGGTCTGCAAAACTTTACGTATGTTTTGTATGTCAAAATAACGTTATTTAACCAATTTTTAATAATTCCAAAAATAAAATAAAAAATTTGGTGAATTTGAAAAGTCATTTTGTGTGTTGTCGCACGTTTTAGCAATTTTGTGAGCGCGTAAATGGCTCACATCTTTGAATAGTTCTGAGTTGTGCTACAGGGCTTAGCCGCGCGGATACTTACACAGTCGTACCCTATCATTTCGGAAAGACGAACGTGTTGCACTTTGCTGTGCTACAAATTAATTATCTGTAATTTATTCTTCATAAAAAAAACTAACAACCATGAGCAATCAACTTTCGTCGTCACGTTATACATAGTAAAAAAAAATCTCTGAATTCACGTCATCGAGATTTTTTACATGTATGTATATTCATTTAAAACTCTTATATACGACTAGAAATCATTAAGACATGTCGCTGAAGAGAATGTAATAAAGTCGGTTTACTACGCGCTTTGTCAATCTTTACTATCATACTGCATCACTAACTGGGGAGGTGTCCCAAAAACTACTCTTTTAAAATTAGAAAGAACTCAGAGAGTCATAAAAGTAGGTTATTCATTACCTTTCTATCCCTCGACGGTGGAACTCAATAGGAGATGCAAGGTATTAACCGTTCGGCAGCTTTTTGTTCTCCAAATCGTATTAAAACAACATTCAGTAATGACATATTATGATGCAAATAAAAATACACGTAGAAAAGGAAATAAATAAAAAGATGCAATACTGTATTCGCGCAGCGATTTTTTTGTTATCAGGGTATTAATTTGTACAATAAAGTTAATAAAGAACTAATGATATATCCGTTAACAATAGTAGCTTGTAAAAAAGTTGTAAAAGACTGGATTCAGGCATTAAGCTATTCAGACACAGAAAATCTACTTAGCCATCTAAAATAAATTTTGATAAGTGACCAAATTTTTGCTTATAATAAAAAATAATCTTAATTAACTACCATGCATTTATAAACGATTAAGTTTTGTTTTTTATCTCTCAACCTTTAATTTTTGTTTTTTTTTTGTATATACCATGAATAAATATTAGGTAATACAGGGTCATTATGGTTATGAAGAACAATATTAAGAGATGATTTGCCAGGGGTAAGGACCTGGTGATCCGTAGTACAGATTAACGCCTATTTCGGACACCAACTTCTTACAACGCCTAATAGTATTATATAAGTGTTGCTTAACCTGTATTTTATGTGCCTTAATTGTTGTAAGAAGAAATAAATAAATTTACTATTATTATTATATTGTGTTAAGTGAGTCTATAAATATGACATATATATATGGAAATGGTAAATATCGTAATTTTCGTGTGACAAAATTCGTGACGAATTGCCCACGAAAATTGTTAAACATGTTATGGTACAAAAAACTTTTAGCTTTAAATAAATTTTGGTTGCTTATTCTTTTGTCTTTTTTTATTATATACACACATTTATAGCTATACTAGTGGCCCGCCTTCGCTTCGCTTCGGTGTAAAGCTGTAGTGTGTCTACACTAGTAGACACAACTAGTAAGTATGTCTTATTTTCACTATATACTACACGTATCTACGAACGTCCATGTGTCTTATTTTAGTTACCATAAACCACTTGTCACTGTAATTAATAATGCAGACAATGTTGATTTAATTAATATTTAAAAAAATGATAATGGTCTGATAATAATAATTACATAATTTATCAACATTCCTAATGATATATTTATGCACATCTGAAATTGACTATTGTAAAAAGTTTAATGTAAAATATTTCGTCGATTAGTTATAATAAATATATATGAAATGAATATATATTTATATATTTATATATGTATATTATTTTCATTTATTTGTTAATTTACCCTTTCATACAGTATCAATCTTTTTTAAGTTAAATAAACTCTTTTTGCGTCTGGTTAGACTATCGAACTTAAGGAGTAAACTCCAGTCGTGCGTCGGAGCTGACATACACAATTTTTTTTATAGATATACATATTAAACATCCATGACTGGAATACAAATGCTCGTATTCATCACACAAACATCTGCCCCCACCGGCATTTGAACCCGGGACCTCTCGAGTCGGCGACACCATGAAACCCGGCGTACAAACCACTCGACCACGGAGGTCGTCCATCTTTTAAGTTTGACTCACTATAACCTTTTTCCTCTAATTAACGCAGGTGAAAACGCAAAGGACCTCTAGTTGTGACATAACTGTTATAGTTAGTCATATAGTATCGTGGACTTTTTTGAAGATATTGATGTTCTCTATAAAAATATAGAACGTCACTTTGCTCTATTGTCAATGACTTCCGCAGCGTACGCGATATAACGTTGCTTTTTGATAATTTTTCACACATTGGTTTACATTATACGAACTTTTCATACGGAACCCTAACTTTTTTGAAAATACTCTATAAAAAAATCCACGCGGACCAGGCAGCGGACGGGACTCGAACCCGCATCCTTCGCTAAGCGAAGCGAAGGATGCGGGTTCGAGTCCCGTCCGCTGCCTGGTCCGCGTGGATTTTTTTCTAGTAAACTTTTCTTTAGATTTAAACATCTAGCAGTTAAATGCTTAAAAAATAAATAAAATCATAAATACTCTATAACCTTTGTTCACCAGGGAGATAATGTACAATTCTAAATGTGAAAGAATTATTCAAATCGATTCAGTAGTTTCGGAGCCTATTTAATACAAACAAACGATCAAATCTAAACTTAGTATAGATGTATAGATACAGAGATCTGTAGGGAAAACCTGTTTATAACAAAAAACCGGCCAAGTGCGAATCGGACTCACTCACCAAGGGTTCCGTACAAATTCAATTTAATACCTCTACGCGTTCATAAGAAAAGAGGTAGTAACTTTAAAATTTAAAAAAATATATATGATGTAACTATAAATTTACAGTTTTCGCAATTTTTCCTTTATCTGTCCTATAAGACGTTACTTCGTACCAAATTTCAAGATTCAAAGTTCACGGGAAGTACCCTGTAGGTTTTGATTCCCGTGCGAGTTTCGAAAATTTGCGGCATTAACAGCTGTATCTTTTGATTGCTTTGGCATACAAGTTTGAGTTTTTCACAGTTCTAAGGGACAGTAGACATGAGTAAAGGATATGAATTTCAGTTTGATATCTCTACGCGTTCCTGAGAAAAACGGTCTTGACAGAACCCTAAAAATAGCAATTTATCCTAAATGTAAAGTGTCGCTTCAGCCTCCTAATTCTCATCAGGCTATTAATGCCTCCACTGCTAGATCACGCACAGGTCTTCCCTAGGATGGCAAATGGAGAATGTGCCATTTCCATTCATAGGTGGATGCTAACAACTGCAGATGCAGCCAGGACCAACGGCTTAACGTGCCTTCCGAAGTACGGCGGAGCCCGAGATAATAAGTTTTTTGGTCACCCATTCCAATGGCTGGCCGGTCATTGGGAAAGTTGCTTAACTTTCACTATCGCAGACGGAACGTGCTAAACATTTGCGCCATCGAAGTTTTACTTCAGCAACAGCCTATATTTTTGTCCTACTAGATGTGTACAACTAAAAACTCTCCCCTTTATTTTTTAGTAAGTAAATTATCCCGAGTGTAAATGGCGTCCAGTCATGAGCAAAATTACGTGACAAAAGTGTCGCTCCAACCAACCGATAGGGTGCTGAAACTGAAATTCTTTGAACAAAAATCTGAAAATGGTATATTTGCCTTTTCCAAACTTATAATGACATCACGTCACTCAATTGTTTTGCCTTCCCGGAACCTCTTCTCTAACAATGAAATTTATGGTATCGTATTAAAGTTCAAATTAACTTTTAAGTATTATGACGAATCGTTTGTATGGGCCTATAGAAAAGTGTTGCTTTAGAACATTTTCAGGCATTTTTTTTTAACTTTCTCTGCATAAAAACCATCCTCGTACTTCAAGGAATATTCTAAAAAAAGAATTATCGAAATCGGTGCAGTTGTTCTCGAGATTTGCGCTTAGCAACACATTCAGCGAGTCATTTTTATATTATAGTAGATGTAGTGAACTTTTTGCAGAAACTGTTAAACAAAGTGATTTTCAACAGCTAATTTAATCTTGATATCATACATTGTATAATGTTCAAAACTTTTTTCAATCGTGAAAACCCAGAATTGGCACTTGTTTACAATATTTGCAGTTACTCTTAGAATTATTGGAGTACAGTTAGACCACGATAACGTTGCAGAGTGAATAATCTGGTAACACCAGAAAAGTTGATCTGGCAGCCCTCTGAGGACGTCTTGTTTAGTTTAATTTTTCAGGGCGGCTTCCGCACTTAGTCCTAATTATTGGACCATTGTGCGAGTCTCAAAACATTCCCGTTTACTCCAGCCAGCCTACATTAGTCCAGAAGGAAAGCAGCCTTGGTAGACTACTGCAAGCTTCTGAAAACGATTCTGGTGACTGGAGAAGTCGTGCCCGTTGGTCGGTCCCGCTCCTGCATTCCATGATGACATGCTGTGGCGTTTTTTTCTGCCACCATGCATCCTCTGCATAGAGATTTACAATTAAATGCACTACATGCCATACAAAATTGGAGTATGGCGGTGACGGACTACCACTCTCCATAAAAAGAACCGTCTCCTTTCAAAATTAAAAATCTTAGTTTTTAAACCAATTTACATGTTCTATAGATGTTATATCTTATTATTATGACTTCTTTAATTCACTTCGGCAATAAATTTATATTTAAAAAATAAGAAATTTCGCCACGAAAGTTGCACGGAGAACGCTTTTCAAAGAGTTACCAATCTGCTGTTATTAGCAACAATCTGCCTGCACTGAGCCCACGTGGGTCATACTTTATTTATTTATATAATTAGGCTGCGCCTCAGCAATAACATTAATAAGCTGATGAGGTTGATGATCCAATATCCAGTCAATTCAACTCAAACATATAAGTATACCTATGTAGGGGAAAATGTGGGAAAGTCTCCCGGTTTTCCCTAAAAGTAAACTATATTCGCCCAATTCACTTGGTGCACCTCGGTATGAAATGTACCAATCATTTCATTTATATATGTGGTAAGTATACAATATTTTTTTTAAAGTAGGGTAGGTAGCGTCCCTTGGTTTGAAAAGAGAATGCCTAGAATACCGAGTGTGCATTAGTTACATATCAAACCTGGAAGAAGTAGATTTTTTTCTAGCAATAGTTTCTTAAACATCTAGCAGTTAAATACTTAAAAAAATAAAATAAATTAAAGTACCTAAACACTTCAGATACCTAGATAACTAATCAAATTATTTAAATGGCTCAGGACTAGCAGTGCTCTTCTGTCTATTCTAATATATTCTTATTTAATGAAGTATAACATTTATGCATAACATGCTCAATATATACCATCTCTCATTCAATATTTTGTTGCTAGAACCTTTATGAGATCTTTCCACGAGGATCTTTGTGCACTAATCGGCAAGTTGCGAGCCATTCCTGTGTTTCCGACACATGTTACTTTGATTTATTATTGAAAAACCTAAGCGTGAAATATTGTAACTGCGATTTCATGGATTAGATACTTTAGGAAACTAGATATTTCGTCCCTTTTTTTGAAAAGATAAGGCCGGTGATTTAATTTTTTGGGTACCTACATAGGCCGATCAATTTTAAACAGCCGGTAAACAATTTTCTTTTGTTAAATAAGTACTTTTTTTAATAATGTACCTATTGTAAAAAGGAAAAATATCATTTATTCGTCAAAAGTTCTGACATATGACTTCACCCTTAACCCACCTAATGTTAAGTGTATGTAGGTGGAGTACCCACTTATAGACCAGGCACGATGCCTTTTCCCTTCTGGAAGGCATTCTGTCTGCCCCCAGAAGCCGCGGAGAGTCCGACATAACCCCGCGTAGCCCAAAGCGTGGAGTATGCGTAATGCATTTCCCACCGTTAAAAAAAAAAGAAAAAAAAATGGGCGATGCCTTTGAAAATCGTGAAAAGTGAAAAATATTCGGAACGGGTTGAAAATCATACCAAAAGGAAGAGAACACAAAAAGAGGAAAAATAAATTACAGGCGATTTGTGTTCGGGAAGGTTGGAAGACTTGACTTTTTAAGTATTTACACTTTTTTCACATCACCTAAAATTATATGTGAAATATCAAAATATCGAATTTTAGGTTTTGGAGTGGAAATTGAAAGTGCGATTGCATGACTGTACAGTGGGGATACCCAGTGACGCCATCGACGCGATCTTCCAATGTTTGTAAGTTACTTTTGTTATGCAGATAATATATAGTTGCATACACAGATAAATAATTGGTCTCGCTTCGAGCGAAGGGAGACCAATCATTTATCTATGGTTGGTCATTAATTTGATACTCAAATATGTAGAATCGGGAGGTTTTTTATGTATCACTATGGGACATTGGCGAAATTTCTGTGTAAAACGAAAACAGCCAAACACACTCTACACACTTAAAAAAATTAAAACATAAATATCCATGGATTGAGATAAAAACAGGGTCTTGTGCGTGTGACCTCGCCTTGACAATTCTTTAGTTTGCTTGCGTTATGGTAATTTTTAACTGAAATTTAACTATAATAGTTAATTAACAAAGTTTTGTTCTCTCGTGCTGGGTTGGGGGCAAAAGAGAAACACCGAATGTGCCAAATGTTTAATTTTACGCGCAGATAGTAAGTCACTAACAAGTCGCTCGTAAATATTTTCAGAATTGTTAGAATTAGAACAAATTTTGTAGTAGCTCGTGTGACGAGTGAGGAAAGAGAGATAAAGTGAATGACTGCTTAAGTAAATTCATTTATGATTTCGAACAACCCAAAACAAACTAAGTAAGCAGACCTTTCAAATAAAATAAACGAGAAAGAAATATTTGTGCAGACGACAACCAAAAACCTAGGTACGAACATAATATATGAAGCACTGCCGTTGCACCAACCGCTTTGTTAGTTGTTGAACAGTACGTTTCTTTACTCGATTTAGTGTAAGAAAACTCCTTCAGAAACTAAAAACTTTTTCATTAAACTCCAAATTAGCAGTTCTTTTAATAATAATTAGAAACGACACATCCGAAGACTTCAACGGCTATCAGCAGAATGCCCCCTGTTCACTCTCACTGCCCCGCCATGATCAGTCGGCCATAGGTACTTCTTTCGCGCATTTGACATTTCCGGTTTTAATTAATTTTAATACAACAATCGATTAACTACTTTTAAACTTAAAAAATAATAATTTGCCTTACAATTTGGACAAAATTAAATTAAATAAATAAATAAATATATCTTTATTCAAATAAGGTCATACATTGCATAATAATACTAATAACAATATAAAGTAAAAAATAATGGATGCCTGAACTAGGTTACAGTTAAAATTGTACCTGTATTTCAGGCTTTTATGATCTAAATAATACATTGAATGATTAATAAATTAACAAATTAATTAAAACAGAACTTAAAGTAATCATTATATAAATGTTGGTAAATGTAAATTATGGAGTTACGTTCATTTATTTACAAATAAGAAGTAATTCTTCGGTCTGCTCGTATGTCAGACTGTGCAAATAATTAAATACTACAGTTCTACAGTTAAAATAGTTTAATATATAAATACCTAATACTCTATTTAACTTATTATATAAGAAAGGACTTAGGAAAGTAGAAAATCTATGTGAAAATATGTATTTTGAATCATGTGTAGAGATGCAGACTATATCTTTCCGTCTTTTGTTAGTGATATCAGAGCAAAAAGGTGAAATGGTGTGTTGTTTTAATATGGTGTGCATAATGAAAAGCTGGCGAACAGTTAACACATTACAGTATTTGTAAAGTTGATGCGTAGGATATAAGAAGGGAAGTGAATTGGCTACTTTTAAAATGGCTCTCTGAGCTCGCTCGAGAGGGATTAAAATAGTTTTGAGAGCTCCACCCCATGAAGTTATACAATATTGAATTACTGATTGGCATAAGGCCTGATATACCTGTTTAATTAGTTTTGGACCTGCAATGGTACGTAATTTTTTAAAAATATACATTAATTTACGGATCCTGACTACTAGATTTGCAATATGCTGTCTAAAAGATAATGTGTCGTTAATTAAGATACCAAGATATTTTATATGGGATGTGTTCTGTATTAAAGGGCAATCGCATTTATTGACTGAAGGATATTGGCATTGGTGTGCGTATAAGTTAGGATTTGTAAACCCATGACAAGGCTGGCGCATAGAAAAGTGAATATAATTGGTTTTGTCAGTATTCAGTGTTAGTAAATTGCAGCGAAGCCAGTTATTTACACCATTAAGACCAAGTTGAGCTACCTCATATAATTCTGACCTACTATTGGCGCTAAAAATCAAGGCCGTATCATCGGCGTAAGATATAATTTTACCACATTTTAAATTAAGGTTACATAAATCATTGATGTAAACGAGAAAAGGGTAGGGCCGATTATACTTCCCTGGGGAATACCATAGCAGGTCATTTTCTGGTAATCACTTTTAATATTTCCTATTTTAACGCTTAAAATTGAACCTATGTTACCAAAGTATTTTTTTATTCAAATTGGAAGCATAATACAACTCTTTGGAATCGTCCAAATATTTTCCCTATCACCTGTTACGGATTTTTTAAGGTTCCGTACCCAAACCGGCGAAAATGAAATCCCTTATAGGATCTGGATCACTCGGTTGTCTGTTTAAAAAATATTTAAGAAAATAGATGAAAATTTGTTTATGTCCCAACCCATATATCAGAAACTATTGCGCCTAAAAAATGGAATCTACCCAGCTCTTTGCTTGTAAATCAAAGGAATACCTATAAAAAGTTTATACTCGTAGTATGCCTGGTAGTGGTTTTTTCCACGTCCAATATAAACTGGCACTCTCTAAGTACGTACTAAGTGAGCCGTGTCAGTTTATTATTATTATTCTATCTACGGATAATCAAACTTTGGATTAGGTTTAAAATATATAATATCTGCGAACAGAACCATTTCAACCAAGTTCATACCAACTTGAACTCACACTTGATTAGTTCTTAAGCTGTTTTGTGTGTGCCCTCAAACGAATTTGGGTGGATTGGGCGCACAACCATAAATAATATAAAAAGATTTTTTTTGTTCTGTGGCTGTTTCCGTTTTACACAGAAATTTCGCCAATGTCCCGTAGTGATATATAAAAAGTTAAACCTCCCGATTCTACATATTTGAGTATCAAATTAATAACCAACCATAGATAAATAATGTGTGAAATTTACTTTGCCGAATGTAAAGCATGTTGAAATGGGGGATATAATTCTAAATGGTGAAAAACTAATTTTAGTTGATACAACCGTTTTCTTAGGCGTAACACTAGACCACAAACTTCAATGGAACCCTCACATTACAACACTAGCCGGTAAACTAAGTTCTGCTGCTTATGCAATTTATAAAATAAGACGGCTTACAGATGTCGACACTGCTAGGACAATATACTTCAGCTACTTTCACAGCATTATGTCGTATGGCATTCTATTATGGGGCACGGCCGCAGACATTGAAACAGTTTTTATTCTTCAAAAACGAGCTATAAGAGCTATTTACCGATTGGGATCTCGAACTTCTCTTAGGGATAAATTTAAAGAAATAGGTATAATGACTGTTGCCTCTCAATACATTTACAATTGTATATTGTTTGTGCGTCAGAACATAAATTTATATACGAGGCGCGATGATGTACATAATTTCAATACCAGAAATAAAGATAAACTCAAATTGCCACCATTGAGACTCCAAAAGGTTCTTGGTTCATTTGTGGGTCAAGGTGTATGTTACTATAATAAAATACCAAAAGAAATAATTAATTTACCTTTTAATAAGTTTAAAGTGTGTATAAAAACATGTCTCCTTAAGAAAGGTTACTATACTGTAAAAGATTTCATAAATGATAAGTCACCTTGGGCTTAACATAATAAATAGACTGTCGTTTTACTTTGCTAATTTGGTTGAAAATTGTTTAATCGCCACTTCTAAATTTAAAAATAGTACCTAGTTATACTTAACTTTTGTTAATTAATAATATTAATGTGATGGAAGTTGACATCAACACATGTATTCAATTTTTGATGTCATCTTTCAATTGACGACACTGTGTGAAACAAAACAGGGAGAAAAAAATAGCCCTTGCTGAGTTTCTTGCCGGTTCTTCTCAGTACAAGGTCTCCCGCCGTAGATTTACGAACCGATGGCGTAGCGTTTGACTTTCACAAGAGCTTGTAACAGCCTAGACTGAATAAATGAGTTTGAATTTGAATTTGAAATGATTGGTCTCCCTTCGCTCGAAGGGAGACTAGTCAAGTGTGAGTTCAAGTTGGTATGAACTTGGTTGAAATGGTTCTGTTCGATTCCCCAGAAGGACACTCTAATTCGAGCGGAAATGCCACTATGCCCTAAGGCGTCGTCCTAAATGCCAACGATCGTACGATGGCGCGGTGTAATCTCATCGTGCGATGAAAATAATGTACCTGCGCTCGTGCGACGACTTACGAGTTGTATGAGGACACTTCTGAAGGAATTTTTAGGTTTGAAAATCATCGCAGGCGTCGTCCTAAATGGCAACGATCGTACGATGGCGCGGTGCAATCCCATCGTGCGATGAAAATAATATACCTGCGCTCACGCGACGACTTACGAGTTGTATGAGGACACTTCTAAAGGAATCTTTATGTTTGAAAATCATCACACGACTTAAGTAAATCTGCACCAGTTATACCTACTGCTCAGTGCAGTTAATGGCGTTATAATATAGCAGTAGTGAAAACAAATAAGATGAAATTATACTTTATTCAAATTGACTTAATGAAAGCTCTTTTGAATCGTCCAATAATTTTTCCTACCACCCACCATTCAGGACATCTTTTAGAGTTGATGAGAAGAATGGGCGCAAGAAACATCAGCGTTTAAGTGGATCAGTAAATAGCACTGTGAATTTACATCTGTCAAAAACCGTTAGCGCAGAAGCCTACTGGCAACCAATAAACCCCATTTAAAATTTTGCCGATACGCCTTAGAAGTACACATTACAATTTGTCATTCTCTGAATTTATCTAATATTGGGTTCCTGCGACTTCATCTGCATGGAAATATTGGTTTCGCATACAAACTTTGAACAAGAAAATCCCTTTAGGGGCAGAGTTTTGAAAAATCCTTTCTTATCGCACATTATGTGAGCCTCTCAACGCAATTCGTTCAGAGGTTTTAGCTGTGCGTTAATACATAGATCAGTCAGTAATTGCTGTCTTTTGTATATACAGAAGATTATCCAACGAAAAGATTTTTTACACGATTATGGAGCAATGCCTTACCTTAAAATACCATTGCCCTAACTAACTGAAAACGGGGCGACAGGCTGTGAAGGGTGACAAAATTATAAATAAAAAGGTATTCGTTAAGACTTATATTTTGATTTGATTTTCTTATTCTGGGTAGCGCGGGGCGTGTGAAGGCTAAACATAGGTATGCATACATACCACTCAGACCTCTGTGACTAGATAAATTAAAGGATCAGTTTGTAAAATAAAAACTTCGAAAAAGAGATTTAGTATAATTAAACCACATGGGACCGGCGCTCAAATTTAAATAATTACGACAGAAAGCTTAAAGGACAGCTAGATACTTATCGCGATCTGCAACATCTCTAAACATTGCAAAAAAGCTAGTCAATAGCTTTACACTGAATCGAAACAAATAGGTATATTTTTTTTATTAATTCTAAAAAAGCCTTAAAAAGAGAAAACAGTAGGTTGTTAATAAATAAATATTTTGTACACCCACACACCTGATGCTGATAAGACCTGGGGGATAAATTGTTTAAATTTAAAGCCTTTTCACGATCTTCTTCGAAGCTAAAAGTGTCAATATCTCTCCCATTGAAGTTCATTAAACTACGAAATGAAATAAAAAAATCTAGGAGAGAAAATCAAATTATCCTTTAGATTAATGTATAAATTTAATTGTTTAGTCCAATAATAATTTGTAAATTTTTGAATTTCCCCATTTTCGTAATTTACCCCGAGCCAACTTATACTACTACACTATCAGCCCTCATGGTAATCTAACGACACCCCGTTTGCCTCGTCTTTGTAATACTAGTACTACTAGAGTATTAGTCATAAGAAGGAAAGGATACGTTCAAAAGTAATATTAAAGTTGTAAACGAATAAGAACACTAATTTAATAGGGAAATAATGTCTGTAAATACTGAATACTGATGCACAGCTGACTACTGGGTCATATAACTGTGTGGTGAAAACCTTTTTATAATTACATAATGTATTTTACTGTCCTATTTATATATATTTGGAGCTCATTGACGCAGGTGCTTAGTGGGTTCGGCTGCGATCGTTGAAGTTAAGCAACTTTCGCAGTGGTTGGTCATTAGATGGTTGAACAAAAATCTTCTATCTCGAATTCCTCCGTGCTTCGGAAGGCACGTTAAGTTTTTGCTGCAACTGCTATCGTTAGCACCCGCCAATCCGCACTGGGCCAGCGTGGTGGGTCATGGCTCAATCTCCCTATTCCATCCATAGGGAATGCCTGTGCCCCAGCAGTGGGGACATTAATAGGCTGATGATGATTAAGATATTTATCAGTATCGGTGTTACTTAACATAAGTACCCGCTTAAAATACGCAGGTACTCGTGGCTATAATTTAATAAAGCAATAAAGAACTCAAGCTATAAAGGTGTTTAAAAAGAACAAAAGCATACTGGAAACCACTAAAGTAACAAAAGAAAGAGGAGATAATAGAATTAAAAGTAACAACGAGACGACTTAAAAGCCGGTCAAGTGCGAGTCGGACTCACTCACGATGGGTTCGGTACATCAAACCGCGAAAGGAAAAATCATTTGTTTGTATTCGTCACAACTTACAAAGTGCATTATTAATCGGCGTTTCCAGTATTTGTTGTTTAAATACAGCATTTACGACATCATTTACCATTTCGCATTCAAAATCAAAAATCATTTATTCAGTCTAGGCTGTTACAAGCACTTGTGAAGGTCAAGAAGCTACGCCATCGGTTTGCAAAAACTACGGCGGGAGACCTTGTACTGAGAAGAACCGGCAACAAACTCAGCAAGGGTGGTTTTTTTCTCCCTGTATTGTTATATACAGAGTCATCAAGTTGAAAAATGACTTCAGAGATACTTCTGATTCCTTACTTGTTTCGATTTTGAGATGTAGACCCCGTAACAAAAAATGATTAAAAATTACAACTTTGACGGTCCATTTCTTTGGTATTGAAAATAAAGTAATATAAATTATATTTATATCCTACTCGACGAGCTCTAGACAATGATATGTCACATGCTGGGGTAAAAAAGAATAAAATATATTTTGACCCCCTTTTATGTACGGGACCCCCATGAAAATATTTTTATTGAATTTTTAACTAAATATTCGGCTTTGGACAAGCATTTTGCATAAAACACCAAAATTTCAGTTCTGTTACTCATTCCGTTTACGATCTAGAGATACGTGACATACGGATAGGCGACAGAATAATAGCAATAGGGTTCCATTTTTACCCTTTGGGTATGGAACCCTAAAAAAGAATATGTTAAAAAAAAGGAAAGATTTTTTTACCACAAAAAAATACTTATCTTAACTACGTACATATGAAAGTGCCTAGTTAAGTAGTTCAAGTACATATGTTACTGTTTATGAGCGAAAGAAGTGTAAGTAAGAAGAATCGTCGAGTAGAAGTTACTTCGAGTAAGTAACACCAAATAGGTACCTAATAAGTTTTTCATACAGATGACAAAAGTGTATCGACGGATAAGCAGGGGCGTATTACCCTAGGGGCATGAGGCATGACCTGGGGCAAGAGGCATGGCCTGGGGCAGCCTGCGAGGGGCGGTAAAAGTCATATAAAGGCATTCGTGACTAAACTATAGGTATATACTAACTTCATTTACTAATTGCGATCTTGGATAAGGGATAATAAATACATAGGTAACTTAGACTGAACTAATGCCATAATACCTGGCGTATAAAATGTAAATATAAAATTAATATAGATATAGTAGATTATTAACCAAGGGGATAAATAAAGCAGTGTCTTTTGTCGCGGGTGACGATTTAAATCGCGAGCGTAACGAAGGACTCGAGGTTTACTCTCGAGCGTAGCGAGGGTGTTAAAAACTTAAATCACGAGCGAAGCGAGGGATTTTAGACGAGTCCTAAGTGTAGCGAGGGATTTAAGTTCACCCAAGACTAAGACAGCTTTATCACCGAGGAAAATACTCTATTTTCGTACCATTTGCGAAAAAATTAACACAATAATAATATGAGATAAGCATTTATTAAAAATAATGACAATTAAAAGTAAAAGTTAACATTCGAAACATTCATCCAATTAAATACGGCCTCGTCGGTTTTCGTATTTTTTTTTAATAATCATAACTGCACAATAAATGCGTATTCCTTTTTCAAAAAGATGTATAATGCTCTATATACAAACTCAATGGTGTAAACACAGAGGTAGTTCAGTATAAATTTCGGTAAGTATTCCAAATTTAAATCACATTCTCCCCCAAGAGGTGAATGAAGTTCAGTACAATTTTCTTTCCCTGTTTTTAACAGATTAAAAATGACTATTGTTATGTTCGCTTTTTGTGACATAGAATGTCACTTGAGCAAGTGGTACGAAAAATAACTTTTTCGTATCCCTCGCTTCGCTCGTGATTTAAGTTTTTAACACCCTCGCTACGCTCGGGAGTAAACCTCGAGTCCTTCGCTACGCTCGCGATTTAAATCGTCACCCGCGACAGAAGACACTGCTTTATCCCTTTGGTTAATAATCTACTAATCTTTAAAAGGCTTTGATAAATATTGTAATATGTATCTCTGTTTATGACTTCAGACCAGGTAGCCCAGCCAGCCATAACCAAGACCCCTGAGATATTGTTATTATCCTGAGAGAGAAAATACTTAAATCATTATAACAACTTACCTACCAAACAACAAAAAATATAAATAATTATAAATACAACTACTAAAATGGTAAGGTAGGTAGATATCTACCTACTTACTTAATTGATACCATTTTACCACTTTGTTTACGTCTCGTTGTCATTTCAGTAGAATAACCAAACTTAATAATTATATCATATATTTCGGGATTCTTTCCAGTAATATTATTATGGTATCGATAGGAGATAGATGGTGCAAACGGTTACCGCGTTCGGTCTGTGATCGAGGAAGTGAAGCATCTTTCAGGTAGGCTGGTCAGGTCCGGATGGGTGATCAAATTTTTTTATCCAAAGCTCCGCCGTGCTCTGGAATGCAGGCTAAGCTGTTAGTCCTGGCGGCGACTGAAGTCCGCACTAGGCCCGCGTGGTGGGATTATTAGTGATATAAAAAGAAAAAAATTTAATGACTTTGTTTTTTCTCTGCATGTTGAAAAGAAACATGAAAACAATACTTAGGACTGTTGTTCTTTTTTTAAGATTTGTTTTTTTAGAAAAAGTTTAAACAATAAATGTTAATTTACGTAGTTACATATGTTTAGGCCACCCTTAAAATAAACTCATCTTTACATTATATACTTACTCGCCTACTTACATAAGTAAGCAGACAATAAAGACAAAAGCTTTAGTGTTTTCTGAATACCTACTCACTCTTTAAAAAAATGAAAGCAACAAAAAGTCAATTTAATAAAGGTTAGAGATTGAAAATCAACCCCTGCTTGTTTGATCGCAAGTCCTATAACGGTTACGACACTATCTAGAACGTACACGTGTTACTGAAAGCGCTAGCCTTGAAACTCATTATAGGTACCTACCTACCTAACAAAGTATTATGTACGTACTTTATGCTTGTCTGATCTTACGTAATGTCGTCGTTTGTATACGTTTGAACATCGATTTCTGATTAGCACAAATGAGCATTAATAAACATGAACATAGAACGTGGAATACTTAATTACTTAAATATGTTTAATAAACCATAAATCCGAAACTTTGGAAAATATCAAAGAAAAAGTAACCTTTAAGATAAAAACATCATTCTGCTCTACAGGATAAACTGAAAAGCATACCAAAGCGTTTATTATATCGTGTATATAAGACAGAAAAGTTGTTTTGAACAAAGGAGTGGACTCGAGTCGAGTCGAAAATACATATCGCAAGAGGCCCAGCGCACTGCGAGCGGATGTTATATAGCTACGTAGATAAAACCTTCCGCCGTCGCCAGCGCCCCTAGCGGTGTCTGAACAAAACCAACTTCATGCCGTGTACGTACACTGCTCCAAAGAGCTTTCGAAGAACATGTATTATTATTTTTATATTGACATATTGAACGAAATTATTTTCATTATTTTTTTATATCTGGTATCTATAAAAGTAAACTCTAAAGTGTTAGTTATTACCTAATTACCAATTTATCACAAATATTATTTAATGAAAGAAATCTCATTATACAGGCAAAAATCTCTATTTTCCAACTATTAAGGTATTCCCACTCATAACAATCGTGATTTCATAATATCAAGTTTCATGTTTTTGGTCTGTAGCAAATTCATCTTTAGTTCCCCACTGTTAAGGTTTCACAAGGCGAAAATCAAGCGACGCGTCGCGACGCTTCGACCCTGCGTCAGTGTGATTTGGCCTTAAAGTCTGCATTTTTTGGGTTATTCTATTAAATTCTATCACACTCACTAATAATCCTCAATCTGAATATAGTAAGAACTATTTAAAAAATAATAAATTACATAATTCTATATATCAGTTACTGCAACAACAGAGTGTAATGACCTGACTTGCTGTTGTCCGTACATACATTTATTATTTCATGATATCTAATATTTATCATTCATTATTTAATAGAATTTATTAAAAACATAAGTAAGTAATACAAGTATGAAAAAACAATGAGAAACTTTTTTAAAGAACCATTTATATATAAATTATAATTGAGGAGTGCATTTTCCGCTCGAATGGGATCACCCGTCTAGGGAAGTAACGTCCACCTTACAGGAGAACACAGTATAATAACACTACCTTTTGGTGGTGTTGTTTCTTTCAGAGAGGAAGGTTCCAGGGCTCCGAAAAGTAGGGGACTGGGTATATTGTTGGTATCGCAAGCGTCTATGGGCTATGGTAGCCACTTACCATCAGGCGCCTGGCGGGCCATACGCTTGTTTGCCACTCTTTCAACATAAAAAAAATATAAATATGTATACAGTGCAGGCTTGGTGTAAGTAATATTTGTTTATTTATTGTCGACATTTATCTACACTGGGGATTTTAATAAAAGTATTATAGTTATGTTTTTATTTATTTTTTAAGCATTTAACTGCTAGATGTTTAAATCTAAAGAAAAGTTTACTAGAAAAAAAAAGTATTATATATATATTGAACATTCATTTATTCTTCTACATTTCTACAATTAGAAACCTTTAGAAAACGCCCATTCTTTCATGTCATTTACGTAATCACCTTTTATTTCTATAAATCTTGCTACTTCGTGTACCCGTGTTTCGACATATCTCTTATGTTTAGTTTTTAGAAGATGTTTTATGTCATCATTCATCAACCAAATATCACCTTCTATCTTCTTAAGTTGAGTAATTTTGCGATTTCCTTTGAAAGAGAGTTGCAAATATATTGGGATTGCGTAATTCTTTGTTCTCGGTATAAAATATGGTAATTTTCTGGCTTCTTCTTTTGGTGGTATCCATCCACTAGGATAACTCTCTTTTGGTACAACTTGTGGTATTGTCTTAAATGGCATAAGTCGTTCCACAAATTTCCATTCAGTGGGATTCTTTGTTATTTCATAATTGTACTGTTCAGTTATTTTGTCAACAAAAGGTGATTTAGCAAAACTTGAATATTGGCTGGTCAGAAAATTTATCTGTAACAAATATAAAAATATAAATAACGTATAATGGACAAATTAACATAATATTATTAAGCTTACAACAATATTTAATTATTTGTCTGAATTCAGCCATCACAACAGACAGGGCATAATGGTTCACGTGGCTTGCATGCCTCACATACGAGAGGAAGTAAAAAATAACCTAAAATTACACTTCTGCTTAGTTACTGTATTTGTTATAAAAAAAACATTTACTACTATTATAACATTTTACTAAGAATATTAAGAAACAAAATTAATAATGTGTAACATTGATGTAAATTAAATAAAATAAACACATCGCAAACTGAACTTCAGTGAATGGGTGTACAGACTTAGTTCTGTCACATGTCGCAGACGAAGCGACATTACAATGTAACGCGAGTGCTAATATAATAAAATAATTACCGATTGTGATTCCGGAAAGAATTTTGCACCCGAATCAATTGTGTTGTTCAGAATTCCTTTACTTTTTCCAGCAAAAAGCCGCGCAAACGCGCACCGTGAACGCAACACCGTCGCCATTTTGAATAGCGAATAGAGCGAATTGCTACAAGAGCAATAAGAACTATATTATTCGTTTCGAAGGAAACATTATGGCGGACGCCTGCAGACATTTGGGCTTTTCAAAAATCATTTTCTAAGTTTAAACGCGTGTTTATATTGAACTTTTTCGCATATTATGGTGCATTGTGTGTCCAATTAACTGTTTATTGTGGTTTTTGGAGATTCCATTGGATAAATTGTGAGTATTTTGTTAGGACATTGCAGAGGTGCGCCACGGCTAGGGAAATGATTTGGTGCTTTCGTTCGACGCACACGCACTCGCTCAGCTGTAGGTGGCGTTAGGTGTCATTTGCGAGTTGAGAACACCAAAACATCGAGTTTTTCATGAGTTTTCCGGCGGGATTTTCTAGCCATTGACTAATGTAAACAAATATTTTGTTGGTGTTTTATGTAGGCTACTATAAAGATACACTAAATATTAAGTTAAAAACGGAATTCAATGTACATTTAATGTCAAAATTGTGCGCGAACTTGGAGTAAAACCATGGTGTGGTATTTGTTTATCCCGAATTGTGAATTCAATTTATATGAACGACGACTTACCTCATAAGTGTGGATTAATTTATTTGCTGTCTTTATTCAAAAAAGTTCGTCGTTATTTGTTACTATACACTTTTAATATTATTCATCAGGTACCTATGTTAGAAATACCTAATTAAATAATTAAGTAACTTATTATGGTTTTGTCCTTTTTACAGGTTCAAATGGCATATTTTAGAAGTATATTACGTCTGAATATAGCCTCTGCTCAAATATCAGAGAATAATTGAGTTTAAATTAGTACCTAGCTCTTTAAAAGATTACAGAGGCTGTGATAATTGCCCTGAAGTGAGCTTCATATCAGTACATTATCACAACTGAGAAATTTATTTAGCTGATATCTGTAAGCAATCCAAAGCTTTATTACAAATCTTCTTATAAGTAACACATTTATCTCTCAGTGATTATTATAAAAAGAAAAGCTGAACTGCAGCCTTTACCTAATGTCGAGCGAACGGGGATATCTCCCGCCTCACATTCCAATATGAAAACCAAACAGACCAAGGAAGAGTCAGACAAGAGTATTGATGAAGATACTGTGGTGGAACCTAAAACTCGAGCTCGTAAGAAAGCTTCAGATATAATTGAAGATGAGAAAATCAAACTCTCTCAAGATGAGCCCAAGACATCCAAAGACACTAAGAAACCTGTAGCCAAACCTAAAGCAATAGTAAAGAAACGACCATTGGGTATCAGAAAGGCATTAAGAAGCAAGAAGTCTGCTGTCACTAAAGAAAAAGTTAAAACTGTTATAAGACAAACAGTAACCCGAGCAAGAAAGGCTGCAATCAAAAGTGAACCTGGTAATTCTCAAGAAAAAGAAGCCGTCCCATTGATACCTGCCTCTGAAATAAAAAAGGAGCCACTGGAAGAGACTACACCTAATTCAAGGTCTTCAAGCCCTAAGACAGCTGGACGAAGACAAAGACTTACTTCAGACATGATGATGATGAAGTCTGTACTTGCCGACTCCCCAAGCAGTCTGGTTCTTGGGCCACGGACCAGTCCTTATTCAATGCGCTCTGAAAGAAGTAATAGTCCTCTTCTTTCAGAAGGCAAAAATCTAAGAAGTGGTAAACCTAGAAAAGTAAAGAACAATTTACTGAATGAGATAGTTATGAAGGAACAGAATAAGAGACGGAGACTGCTTTCAGATTCTAAGACTACAGATGCCACAGATGCTACTGAGGACTGCAAAAAACTCAAAAGAGGACGATCATGTTCCCGTGATGGAAGTGAGATCTCAAAATGTTCAGATGTCACTGAATCTGATTTAAGCTTGAGTGAACCACTACTAGACTCAGAAAACAAGGAGCTCATGAAAAAATTAGATAAATCTAAGACTGAACTAGATATAGATATTGAAAATAATTTACCGATCTCGACTACTGAAAAAGTGCCTTCTCTTAATGTTGAATCGAATGTAACTGAAACTAAAATGGATCCAGAGACCAGTTGCATTGCTAATGAAAAACATAAGAAAAAATTGAGCTTAAAAAGAAGTACTTCATTGGACTCTGACAACAATAATAGTAATAGGCTTAAATTAGTCAATTTTAATACATCAGAGATAGAAGAAAAACTATTACTGAAGACTGAAAATGATACGCTTTTTGATGCCCGAAGTAGTATACTGACTAGTATGTCCAAGACATTCAATTCAAAGGAAATGTCCAAAAATATTAGAAAAGCACGAAGAGGAAGAAAAGCAGCAGCTGCTGCGAGGCCGAACCCAAACATTACACCTAAACCTATAACTAGCACTATTACAAATGACACTTCAGATGAAAAGCAGGAGACACTGGAAACTTTGTCTAAGGAAATTGATGATTTAATTAATGACTTGGACCAAAACATTGACCGTGACCATGAACTAGCTAATTGCAGCAATACTCCTACAATTCAGAATAATACAGAAGAATCAAAAACTAAAAATATTAGTAAATTATATGGTCTCTCTAAACCACTATGTGATAATAATAGCATTATAACTCCAGAGACACCCACAAAAGATAAAGATGCTATAATAATGTCTAATGAAAATACACCTTCTAAGACTGATGACAGTGAAAATATCAGACTTCATTATGATGAAGATTCTATTGAAAAATCGACAGAAAATAATAAACATTCTGAAATAACTTACAAATGTAATCCAGTAGCTAGTATAGATAAACTAATGGACAGATTAAAAGAGTTTGAAGAATTCGATAAGAGAAGGCAAAGGCAAGAATCTGAGAGCAAACCTACTGACTCAAAATCTGTAATGGTGACCAATGATGTGGTATTAATTACTAAATCAGGAACAGATATCAAACCTCTAAAAGACATAGAATCTGTTAGATCTCCAGAAAGACCTATTGAAAAAGAGAATGTATTAAGCTGTTTTGAAAATAATTCAGCTATATCAATAGTAAAAAGAGATCAAGTAAGGAAGTCTACAGATGTTGAACTTCCAAATTCAGTGACACTGATCAAAAGAAATAGTTTCAGTGCTAGAAAAGAGTCTACCAGCTCTAATCACTCAAAAGAATCTGATGCTATTAGCATTTTTGAGAAGTCTCTGGGCAAAGATGTAACCTTAACTGAAATAAGGAAAACCGTAGACAAGTCTAATTCAGCCCCGCAAATTGATTTACACCAGTTCGCGACATTACATCCTAATACACCCACTCCTAATTTAGGAGGTGTTGTATTAGACTCCAATCAAATATCTATAACTCCACGTGTTATGACTGAACCGAAAATTAGTAGTAATGATATTGAAATTTTAACAAAACGTAAGTCAAGTGATTCGCTTTCAAGAAAGTCGTCAGAATCAGCAAATGAACCTGAAGATAAGACAGTGGCTGAGAAAATGAAATCACCACCACACCCTATAAAATCACCACCACATCCTATTAAATCACCAGCAATATCAATAACACCATCACCAGTTGCTGCGAAATCAGAAGTGACACAGATCGTCGAACCTGAAGCTTTGCCTCCACCAATAGAAAATATCAAAGCTATTCCTGAGGAAATATCTTTGACCACTGAAATCTCAAAAATTGAAAGTGCTCAAATAGCTGATACTGTAAAGCAAGACAATAATAAAACTGAGGTAGTAAAAGAAGATGTGCTTTCTCCAAGCTTAGAAGAAGTAAGTAAAGAGATGGTCCCTGTTACAGATGAGTTGATTTCTATTGAAAGTAGCAAAGTACCAGAAAAAATGGAAATTGATTCAAATTCAGTCACTGAGGTACTAAGTGAAGAAATCAAAGAAACAGCAGCTCCCAAAGAAGCAAACAAAATCGCTGAAGAAAGTAAGAAAGATCCATTAATAGAAAACAAAGTAATTGAAGGTCCAGAAGAAGCTAAGACTGTTAAATGTGTGGGGAGAGGTAGTAAGTCTGCTCGTAATTCAATTGAGAGCCTACCTGGACCAAGCAATATATTGTTAGAAACTCCTGAGAGTCAGAAGCGTAAAGAAAATGTACTGAGGACATTGGGTTTGTTGACTCACAAAGCTGCAAAAGAAGCTAAAATAGAAAAGTTGAAAGAAAAAGAGAGATATAAAAACAAAGCTAAGTCTGGGTCAGGACCTAGTGTGGTACATACTGGAAGTTTGAAAGCTGTAATAAAATTGAACAGAGGCGCAGGAGACAGAGACAAGAAGAAATACCGGAGCTCTTTGAAGATGACATTTCAGAAAAGCAAGAATAGGTCGGGGAAACCTGCTCCCGAGGGCGGCGAGGCGAACGAAGATGATGCTTACTACACTATTGAAAGACGCGAGGTAAGAACACATTGTTTTATAACAATCCTTGGCCAAATTCATTTCGTTTTTATTTTTATATTCTACAAATTCACACTTGTACCTGGCAGATAAATTGACCTATAATTACAAAACTAATTTAGTCACCTGCAGACGAACTGGCGAGAAACAAAGCAACAATACTGAGTGTCATTTTTGGTCCGCAGGGTGGCGCTGGCGCAACTACCGATGGTGGGCACAGAAAGTCACATTACAGTAATCGCCTTAACAACCATGGTGTGTGGACATTGCACTCACACATAACACTAAACTTTGAAGCTAATGTGACACAAATTACATTTACTGCATAGTGAAATATCCAATTGTTTTTTTAGTTTTTAACTACTTATTAGTGTCTGTAGTAATCTTGATCTTATAAAAATGCACTTATTTACTTATCTTTTGATGTCATTCATGGCTGCCTATTAGATTCATCAAAATTATACTGATGAAGCTGGGAGAGTTATGTCTTATCTATTTAAATTTATTATGTATTCAATATTATAAATCCAGTATAACAAAGTCACATTTGCATCAAATTTACTGTCTACATTTGAGTTCTAACTTTTTTTATCATATTCTCAATAATTTTTGAGTCTTAGAACATTTTTGTAACTTGATTACCATAGGTTTTGGCTTGATACTTGCTTATATTAATTTTAACCAAAATATTATGTGCTGATAATTTACATAAGCACATTCAACGTGAAGTTTATGGTTTATATTATTGACCTAATTATTGGGTACAAGGTATGAAAATTTAGATCACAGAAACAATACTTCATTTTGCACATACATTTAGATCATCATTTTCATTTATAATTTTTGAACATTTTACTGTTTCTATGACCTAATTTTTTAAGGCATGTTAATGGTTAATTGTTAAGCATGATAATACTAAAATCCTAATTTAACACAGCAAATTAAAAAAAATGTTTCTATTTATGAATTAGGAATATTTACTAGTCCAATTCTTAAATTTTTTATTATTTGGAAATTTTGCTGATTTCATTATAATACTTCTTGTCATACCAAAAACGAAATCCCCTAAAAAGAGTGTAATTTTTTTCATTCTCCTGACAATGTATGCTACATCTAATCAGCTTAGACACATACCAAAGTATTACAAAAATACTTTTTTCTTTGATAATATTAAATGACTACAGTATATTAAATAGAATATGAAATGAGTTAGAGTATTTGATGACTACCAATCTATTATTCTTTGAAGTGACAAATTCAAATCATTTGCTGATCCTCAAAACTTTACTCCCACCAGCAGATCCAGAAGCCGTCCCAGAGCCTGCGGAGCCAAAGGAAACTGTGAATCTGGTGATTCCGGAGAAGGCTTCTTCATTCAGCATCCACCCAGGCCGCTTGTGCATGGACCAATGTTTCTACTGCGGCGGCAAGTTTGGCCTCTTCGATACACCCTGCCACATAGCACAGATGAAGAGTGCGGAGAGACAGAAGAAGGTTTTGGACAGTGAGTGTGATTGCGTATTTTTATTTATAGGAAAGAGTGAGAAGCATATATAAGGGTAACACTTGCTTATGGCCTGCCTGAGGGTAAGTAGTCACCATAGCCTTTAATCAAACTGAAACTAGCAGCCACCAGCTAGCAGCCGACATGGACGAAACATAGAAGATAGGGTCCGGGCCCTATATTTTATAAAAATTAGAATTTTTCGTTGCGAAATTACAAATAATATTAAAAATTAACGTGACAAGTTTTGGTACCTTTATCTCCTCTGCTAAAAATATAATTTTAAAAAATTGTTGAAACTGAAACTAGCAGCCGACATTCTCTTGAGACAAAAATTTTTTTTTTCAACTAAACTATTAGAGTATCTTGGCTCACATTACACCCACTATTTCTTCACCCTAAAAAGAAGTTCTGGGGAAAATTTCAGCAATTTCGTATGTGTAGGAGATGAGATACAGCTTTTTTTAAAAATAAATAATCTTTCTCCTGAGAGAAAATATTTTTTTACAACTAAACTATTAGAGTATCTTGGCTGAAATTACTTCCACTATTTCTTCACCCTAAAAAGAAGTTTTGAGGAAAATTTCAGCAATATCGTATGTCTAGGAGATGAGATACAGCTTTTTAAACAAAAAAAAAATATTCTCCCGAGAAATTTTTTTTTTACAACTAAACTATTAGAGTATCTTGGCTGAAATTACTTCCACTGTTTCTTCACCCTAAAAAGAAGTTTTGAAGAAAATTTCAGCAATTTCGTATGTCTAGGAGATGAGATACAGCGTTTTAAACAAAAAAAAATCTCCTGAGAAAATATTTTTTTACAACTAAACTATTAGAGTATCTTGGCTGAATTTACTTCCACTATTTCTTCACCCTAAAAAGAAGTTTTGAGGAAAATCTCAGCAAGTTCGTATGTCTAGTGGATGAGATACAGCTTTTTAAACAAAAAAAATATTCTCCCGAGAAAATATTTTTTTACAACTAAACTATTAGAGTATCTTGGCTAAAATTACTTCCACTATATCTTCACCCTAAAAAGAAGTAGTGAGGAAAATTTCAGCAATATCGTATGTCTAGGAGATGAGATACAGCTTTTTAAACAAAAAAAAAATCTGAGAAAATATTTTTTTACAACTAAACTATGAGAGTATCTTGGCTGAAATTACTTCCACTGTTTCTTCACCCTAAAAAGAAGTTTTGAAAAAAATTTCAGCAATTTCGTATGTCTAGGAGATGAGATACAGCTTTTTAAACAAAAAAATATTCTCCCGAGAAAATATTTTTTTACAACTAAACTTTTAGAGTATCTTGGCTGAAATTACTTCCACTGTTTCTTCACCCTAAAAAGAAGTTTTGAAGAAAATTTCAGCAATATCGTATGTCTAGGAGATGAGATACAGCTTTTTAAACAAAAAAAATATTCTCCCGAGAAAATATTTTTTTACAACTAAACTATTAGAGTATCTTGGCTGAAATAACTTCCACTGTTTTTTCACCCTAAAAAGAAGTTTTGAAGAAAATTTCAGCAATTTCGTATGTCTAGGAGATGAGATACAGCTTTTTAAACAAAAAAATATTCTCCCGAGAAAATATTTTTTTACAACTAAACTTTTAAAGTATCTTGGCTGAAAGTACTTCCACTGTTTCTTCACCCTAAAAAGAAGTTTTGAGGAAAATTTCAGCAAGTTCATATGTCTAGGAGATGAGATACAGCATTTTAAACAAAAAAAAATATTCTCCTGAGAAAAAATTTTTTTTGAAACTAAACTTTTACAGTATCTTGGCTGAAATTACTTCCACTGTTTCTTCACCCTAAAAAGAAGTTTTGAAGAAAATTTCAGCAATATCGTATGTCTAGGAGATGAGATACAGCTTTTTATAAACAAAAAAATATTCTCCCGAGAAAATATTTTTTACAACAAAACTATTAGAGTATCTTGGCTGAAATTACTTGCACTGTTTTTTCACCCTAAAAAGAAGTTTTGAAGAAAATTTCAGCAATTTCGTATGTCTAGGAGATGAGATACACCTTTTTAAACATAAAAAAAAAATCTCCTGAGAAAAAAATTTTTTTGAAACTAAATTTTTGGAGTATCTTGGCTGAAATTACTTCCACTGTTTCTTCACCCTAAAAAGAAGTTTTGAAGAAAATTTCAGCAATATCGTATGTCTAGGAGATGAGATACAGCTTTTTAAACAAAAAAATATTCTCCCGAGAAAATATTTTTTTACAACTAAACTATTAGAGTATCTTGGCTGAATTTACTTCCACTATTTCTTCACCCTAAAAAGAAGTTTTGAGGAAAATCTCAGCAAGTTCGTATGTCTAGGAGATGAGATACAGCTTTTTAAACAAAAAAAAATATTCTCCCGAGAAAATATTTTTTTACAACTAAACTGTTAGAGTATCTTGGCTGAAATTACTTCCACTATATCTTCACCCTAAAAAGAAGTAGTGAGGAAAATTTCAGCAATATCGTATGTCTAGGAGATGAGATACAGCTTTTTAAACAAAAAAAAATCTGAGAAAATATTTTTTTACAACTAAACTATGAGGGTATCTTGGCTGAAATTACTTCCGGTATTTCTTCACCTTAAAAAGAAGTTTTCAGGAAAATTTCAGCATGTTCGTATGTCTAGGAGACGAGATACAGCTTTTTAAACAAAAAAAAAATATTCTCCTAAGAAAATATTTTTTTACAACTAAACTTTTAGAGTATCTTGGCTGAAATTACTTCGACTATTTCTTCACCCTAAAAAGAAGTTTTGAAGAAAATTTCAGCAATTTCGTATGTCTAGGAGATGAGATACACCTTTTTAAACATAAAAAAAAAATCTCCTGAGAAAATATTTTTTTAAAACCAAACTTTTAGAGTATCTTGGCTGAAATTACTTCCACTGTTTCTTCAACCTAAAAAGAAGTTTTGAAGAAAATTTCAGCAATATCGTATGTCTAGGAGATGAGATACAGCTTTTTAAACAAAAAAAAATATTCTCCCGAGAAAATATTTTTTTACAACTAAACTATTAGAGTATCTTGGCTGAAATTACTTCCACTGTTTTTTCACCTTAAAAAGAAGTTTTGAAGAAAATTTCAGCAATTTCGTATGTCTACGAGATAAGATACAGCTTTTTAAACAAAAAAATATTCTCCCGAGAACATATTTTTTTACAACTAAACTTTTAGAGTATCTTGGCTGAAAGTACTTCCACTGTTTCTTCACCCTAAAAAGAAGTTTTGAGGAAAATTTCAGCAAGTTCATATGTCTAGGAGATGAGATACAGCGTTTTAAAGAAAAAAAATATTCTCCTGAGAAAAAAAATTTTTTGAAACTAAACTTTTACAGTATCTTGGCTGAAGTTACTTCCACTGTTTCTTCACCCTAAAAAGAAGTTTTGAAGAAAATTTCAGCAATATCGTATGTCTAGGAGATGAGATACAGCTTTTTAAACAAAAAAAAAATCTCCCGAGAAAATATTTTTTTACAACTAAACTATTAGAGTATCTTGACTGATAGTGGAAGTAATTTCAGCCAAGATACTCTAATAGTTTAGTTGTAAAAAAATATTTTCTCTGGAGAATATTTTTTTTTGTTTAAAAAGCTGTATCTCATCTCCTAGACATACGATATTGCTGAAATTTTCCTCACTACTTCTTTTTAGGGTGAAGATATAGTGGAAGTAATTTCAGCCAAGATACTCTAACAGTTTAGTTGTAAAAAAATATTTTCTCGGGAGAATATTTTTTTTTTTTAAAAAGCTGTATCTCATCTCCTAGACATACGAACTTGCTGAGATTTTCCTCAAAACTTTTTTTTAGGGTGCAGAAATAGTGGAAGTAAATTCAGCCAAGATACTCTAATAGTTTAGTTGTAAAAAAATTTTTTCTCGGGAGAATATTTTTTTGTTTAAAAAGCTGTATCTCGTCTCCTAGACATACGATATTGCTGAAATTTTCTTCAAAACTTCTTTTTAGGGTGAAGAAACAGTGGAAGTAATTTCAGCCAAGATACTCTAAAAGTTTAGTTTCAAAAAAAATTTTTTCTCAGGAGAATATTTTTTTTTTGTTTAAAACGCTGTATCTGATCTCCTAGACATACGATATTGCTGAAATTTTCTTCAAAACTTCTTTTTAGGCTGAAGAAACAGTGGAAGTAATTTCAGCCAAGATACTCTAAAAGTTTAGTTGTAAAAAAATATTTTCTCGGGAGAATATTTTTTTGTTTAAAAAGCTGTATCTCATCTCCTAGACATACGTAATTGCTGAAATTTTCTTCAAAACTTCTTTTTAGGGTGAAGAAACAGTGGAAGTAATTTCAGCCAAGATACTCTAATAGTTTAGTAGTAAAAAAATATTTTCTTAGGAGAATATTTTTTTTTGTTTAAAAAGCTGTATCTCGTCTCCTAGACATACGAACATGCTGAAATTTTCCTGAAAACTTCTTTTTAAGGTGAAGAAATACCGGAAGTAATTTCAGCCAAGATACTCTCATAGTTTAGTTGTAAAAAAATATTTTCTCAGATTTTTTTTTTGTTTAAAAAGCTGTATCTCATCTCCTAGACATACGATATTGCTGAAATTTTCTTCAAAACTTCTTTTTAGGGTGAAGAAACAGTGGAAGTAATTTCAGCCAAGATACTCTAAAAGTTTAGTTTTAAAAAAATATTTTCTCAGGATAATATTTTTTTTTGTTTATAAAGCTGTATCTCATCTCCTAGACATATGAAATTGCTGAAATTTTCTTCAAAACTTCTTTTTAGGGTGAAGAAACAGTGGAAGTAATTTCAGCCAAGATACTCTAATAGTTTAGTTGTAAAAAAATATTTTCTCGGGAAAATAATTTTTTTTTGTTTAAAAAGCTGTATCTCATCTCCTAGACATACGATATTGCTGAAATTTTCTTCAAAACTTCTTTTTAGGGTGAAGAAACAGTGGAAGTAATTTCAGCCAAGATACTCTAATAGTTTAGTTGTAAAAAAATATTTTCTCGGGAAAATAATTTTTTTTTGTTTAAAAAGCTGTATCTCATCTCCTAGACATACGATATTGCTGAAATTTTCTTCAAAACTTCTTTTTAGGGTGAAGAAACAGTGGAAGTAATTTAAGCCAAGATACTCTAATAGTTTAGTAGTAAAAAAATATTTTCTCAGGAGAATATTCTTTTTTGTTTAAAAACCTGAATTTCATCTCCTAGACATACGAACATGCTGAAATTTTCCACAAAACTTCTTTTTAGGGTGAAGAAATAGTGGAAGTAATTTCTGCCAAGATACTCTAATAGTTTAGTTGTAAAAAAATAATTTCTCAGTAGAATATTTTTTTTGTTTAAAAAGCTGTATCTCATCTCCTAGACATACGAAAGTGCTGAAATGTTCCTCAATACTTCTTTTTAGGGTGAAGAAATAGTGGAAGTAATTTCAGCCAAGATACTCTAATAGTTTAGTTGTAAAAAAATATTTTCTCTCAGGAGAAAGATTTTTTATTTTTTAAAAAAGCTTTATCTCATCTCCTACACATACGAAATTGATGAAATTTTTCCCAGAACTTCTTTTTAGGGTGAAGAAATAGTGGGTGTTATTTCAGCCAAGATACTCTAATACTTTAGTTGAAAAAAAAAATTGTCTCGAGAATGTCGGCTGCTAGTTTCAGTTTCATTAGCCTTTAGACGCTTGCAATACCAAAAATATCATTGGAACCTTACTCATTGACAGAAACACAACATAACCAAAAGGTAGTGTTATTTTACATATCATCATCATCAGCCTATTAATGTCCCCACTGCAGGCCAGGGGTACAGGCCTTTCCAATGATGATAGGGAGTATGGCCCATTGCGGATTGGTGGGTGCTAACTACTGCAAAAGCAGCCAGGATCAACGGCGTCCGAATCTTTTGGTCACTTATCCAATGACCGGCCATTGCGAAAATGGCTTAACTTCCACGATCGTAGATAGAACGCTCTAACCACCTACGCCATCGAGCTCTTCACTACATACATACATACAAATATGTTTACATTTAAAAAGAGACACAACTCATTAATCACTACATAAAAGTTTCAGTTTCCATTGCAATCATAACAATTTTTATACTTGTCGTCTATGCATCTTCTGACACAGTATTTTAAAATCTGCCGCCCCGACCCTCTTTAAGATTTGCTTTTCAATTTTCCATCCTTTTGTAAGAGGTTGTATGATAAAGAAGTTGAGCCTTTAAGTATTTTTGAAAGCCCTTACTAAACGCTAAGTAATCAGCATTGTAACCCTTTATACTGGTTAAAGTGTAATTGGAATCGGTTCAGTAGTTCTGTAGATTACTTCTTACAAATATTATGTATCTCCTTATAATGCCGGCACTTTAAAGGGCCGTAGCTAGGGAGGGTGGGCATTATGGGGCAATGCCATACCTTAAAACGGGGAGGCAGGCTGCGAAGGGCAGCACGCCCATACTTATGACCTACCTGTAATTACCGCTGCCCTATCTATACATATAATAAAATGGTAGGAAAGTCAAAACTGTACATTGAATATTTTTTTAAATAATACTTGGGGTGTGATCTGCAATCGATACCGAAGCCAAAAATATAGTTTTTAGAATTTTTGTCTGTATGTATGTCCGGAATAAACTCAAAAAGTACTGCATGGATTTACTTGAAATTTGGCACGAATATTATTAAGAAGTCGGGTCAACATATAGGCTACATTATATATTATCACGAAACTCCACCCCTAAGGGGGTAAAACGGGGGTTGGAAGTCCTATGTTTTTGAAGTTAGAGACTTGAAATTTAACATGTATGCTCTATAGATGGTGTAGAGGTGTACCAATAATGTATCTTTAGAAATAAACCCTTATGGGGTCAAAAAGTATGTGCAAATAACTAACTCCACGCGAACGAAGTCGCGGGCGGCCGCTAGTCTTAAATACAACTGCTCGTATTTGCTATTTGTCAAGAAAGCAGTCTCTTCTTTTCATTATCAATAGAACATGGTAAGGCCAAGTTGCTGTCAAATTAACAAATAGCAAAATATGAATAACCATGTGGAAAGAGTAAGTGATAGTATAGGGTGCATTTCTCTTGAAAACAGACGAAGAAAAGTTGACGATTGACAGCTGCCTGTGCGACGCGTGCTACAGACATGTCGATAGAAGAGCAAACTGTCCTTCGTACAGGAAACGTCCCCTGGGCAAACAACCGGAGCCCGGCGCTGGGATCTTGCTGCCATCGCCGCCGTTCAATACGTGAGTTACTTCTTATTATAAACAAAATAAAATAAAATGTTTTTATTTCAAGACATGGTCTCATATATGTTAGTAACAATTTTCTTAACATAATCATGTTAGTATGCGCAGTCGGATAGTTTAAGTTTTCCAGGGCGATTTCCGCACTTAATCCTAATTATTGGACCATTGTGCGTGTCTCGAAACATTCCGTTTACTCCAGCCAACCTAGGTTAGTCCCGAGGAAAAACAGCCTTTGGAAGACTGCTGCAGGCTTCCGGAAGCAATGCTGGCGATTGAAGAAGTCGTGCCCGTTGTTCGGGCACACTCCTGCATTCCATGATGACATGCTTCGGCGTTTCTTCTGTCTCCATGCATCCTCTGCATAGGGAGCTATCTGTAACTCCTATTGTATAGGTGTTTGTTTAGGGGAAAATGACCAGTCAGGGTTCCTATAATGCCAACAGCGCAGTCAGGTCAGTAGTTGAAGGCTTGGTGGAGGGAGCTCCCCTTGCTCTGGCGTTATCGTTACTGATACATAAACATAAATCATCATCACAACAAATTAATATCCCCACTGCTGGGGCACAGGCCTTCCCTATTCCAGTTACATGGAATAGGGAGATTAGACTATGATCCACCACGCCGGCCCAGTGTGGATTGGTGGGAATTACAACTGCAGACGCAGGCGTGACCAGTGGCTTAACGTGCCTTCCAAAGCACGGAGGAGCTAAGGGTTAAAAGTTTTTGGTCATCCATCCAATGACCAACCATTGAGAAGCATAAAAACTTATACTCAATTTGGGACTATATACTTGGTGTAACCTACCAGTGGCAATAAAATATTCTCATAATCAAACATCTTAAAAATCAAACAAAGATGGTTATTCGAATCGAAAGCGAAATAAAACTCAAAAAAGAACTAAAGCATAGAAGGATTTTATATTCAACTAATGAAGTCGACTCATATAGTTATCCTTTTTTTACATATATACCAAAAAAGGACTAATATATGATGCTATATGGTGCTCTGAACGAACAGCATGCGTACCACCATATAAACGTCAAATTGGATATCTTCGTACGCCTTGTGGATACCTTGGTTACCTTTACAATACCGAATCAAAAAGCGACCTAATGTCAAATGCAACCTCCTAACACGCCACTAATACTTTTTAATTGAGTAATACGTCAAATCTATGCGGAATTGTAAGCTTAAACGTTATTGCATTACTACTTGCATTAGTGCTTGTACTGTAGTAGTTGTAGTACGGCGGGCTTTTTCAACTCAACACACCTTGGTTACCTTTACAATACCGAATCAAAAAGCGACCTAATGTCAAATGCAACCTCCTAACACGCCACTAATACTTTTTAATTGAGTAATACGTTAAGTCTATGCGGAAGTGTAAGCTTAAACGTCATTGCATTACTTCTTGCATTAGTGCTTGTACTGTAGTAGTTGTAGTACGGCGGGCTTTTTCAACTCAACACCATGTGCCTATTTGCGTGAGGAATGGCATAGTCCTGCCATCCCATCTCCTGCAGAAAGTCGGCAGTCCTCGGATTTTGCAGCAGGCTTCTACCTGTAGATAAGTCCTTTTGTAAAACCGTATATTTTAAGTTATATCATTTAATAAAAAATATTTTTCAAAAATCAGGTTTGTACGGACTCGCGCAGAGTCCGACTCGCACTTGGCCGGTTTTTAACCATTGTTTCACTCTTTGTTTTATCAGTAGCAGGGAGGCTGAAAAACCTGCATCGCCGTCATTGGAATCTGAGAGTGAGGAAGAAGCCCCGGCTCGGCCGGCTACATGTCACGCGGAGAATTGTATAACTCCCGCTGACCACTCCATACGACGCAAATGGCTCATCAAGATGCGGACCAGTGTCAATAGACTGGTTAGTACGACCGGAATTTTATTACTGGCTAGCGGCCGCCCGCGACTTCGTACGCGTAGAAAGAAGTTAGAAATAAAGGTTCACTGCTCGTTCCTCGTAGGTGATAGCGTGATAATATGTAGCCTATAATATGTTGACCCGACTTCTTAATAATATTCGTGCCAAATTTGAAGTAAATCCATGCAGTACTTTTTGAGTTTATCCGGACATACATACAGACAAACAGACAAAAATTCTAAAAACTATATTTTTGGCTTCGGTATCGATTGTAGATCACACCCCAAGTATTCTTTTAAAAAAAATTCAATGTTTTGGTTTTCCTACCATTTTATTATATGTATAGATTTAGTGTGGGACACAAGCGTTAATCTTTAAAGGAAACTTTCTAATGCCGCAATTACATTTGGTCGTTAGCCCGTATTCCATTGTAAATATTGCCTTGGGTGTCCGAATTCGAGTTATGTCTTTCGTGCACCCAAAGAAATATTTACACTGGTAGACGGTGTCGGGTAAACAAAAGGATATCTACCCGAATACGGGCGTACTCGACTCCGTTCATTTACACTTAGTCGTTAACCCGAATTCCATTGGCACTCGTATTCGGGCTGACGACCAAGTGTAATCGCGCCATAACCGTGAGTTGCACCAACTTACATTAAAGTTAGCCGTCATAATGTCATATTAAAGCCTAATGGCCAGTTTCAATAACCAAACTCCTGTAAGAGGTAGGCTTACTAGTGCTTTGTTGCTAAGATATTTATTATTTATTTTATTATTAAGACTATAAAGACAACTGTTGCTAAGTAACGGAACCAGATTATCGTTACCTTTTACTGGAGGTTGATTATTGAAATCAGTCGTAAGGCCGCATTGTTTTATCTGTAGTAAAATTGGGCTATAGTGAAATCTTATAGAAAAATATAACCAGTTGTCAAAACTTGACACATTTACTATGTATTTGACGTGGCATTTTATAGCTAGAGTCTAATTTTGCAGTGTGGGTCCACCATAAAATCAACATTTCCTGAAAATTTACATTCATTCAATACCTTTTTTTAAGCAATTACTAAGAGGACAAAGCATGTCAGCTGAATTATTGTATCAAATAAAGAATTTGTAATTGTAATTTGTTGTAACTGGAATCGTTCTAAAGATATGATCTCACATATAGTTGCTATTATTGAAGTATAGTGTGATTCGATGAAATAGGGAGATTGGGCCATGACCCATCACGCGGGCCCAGTGCGTTTTTTTCGGGTGCTAACGACTGCAGAGGCAGCCGGGACCAACGGCTTAAAGTACCATCCAAAGCACGTAGAACCTCGAGATAATAAGTTTTTGGACACCCATCCAATGACCAACCATTGCGAAAGTTGCTTAACTTCCACGATCGCAGGCCCAACGCGCTAATCATCTGCGCCATCGAGCTCTTTAACTATTATTTACTAAAGTATTAAACCTCACTACACAACACATTTGTTTGCATCAACAAGTTTTTGCTTTCCGAGTCCCATGGAAACACGTACAAAAATCACCCCCGTCGAGGGGCAAGGGTATTGCTTCATCTGGCATTTTTATGACAAGTTCGAGATCGTTGAAGTTGAACTTTCGTAGTGATCGGTCATTGGATGGGTGACCAAAAATCTTCTATTTCGAGTTCCTCCGAGCTTCGGAAGACACGTTAAGCCGTTGGTCTCGGCTGCATCTGCAGTCGTTAACAGCCGCCAATCCGTACGAGACCCGTGTGGTGGGTCATGGCCCAATCTCTCTATTGCATCTATAGGGAAGGCCTGTGCCCCAGCAGTGGGGACATTAATAGGCTGATGATGATGATGACTATGATGAAGGTGTGTGTGTTATTCTTGAATGTAAAAGACTCGACTGTTTTTTGCGTAGGTAAAATTGAAATGCGACTATCCCGGCTTACACACGATCCCCCTCTGCGGGGAGCATCACCGTGCGCTTGCGCCCCTTATGTCGTGCGCCCTGTGCCGACGACGGGTCACCAAACACCATAACATACACCTCATACATGTGAGTACGCAAAATATGTAATTGTTTTGTGCCGGCGACATCTACATGCCCCCCACATATAATCAACATGGAGGAAATAGTCACTCGGCTCCTCAAGAGATGGCGCTACCGGCACTGCGCTTACAACGTATGGAAGCCTACATCGCGCAAGAGAAGTTTGGAGGCTAAGACTGCCTTGAGGCCATATATACGATGCCCGCCCAACATCAGTCGGGCCGCGGCCCCCAAGCTACCATCACCTAGCTCGGAGGAAGATCTTCCCCTTCCTACAGTTTTATACAGGGTTAATTTTAAAACACCAACAACCTCTTAGGGGGTGATTCTACCCGTCAACAGGAACAACTTTTATTATGGGATCATCTCTGAATTCGCGAAAAAAAAACAGCTGTTTCATACACTTCGGCCGATTAGCTGATGCACTTTTATATGAAACAGCAGATTTATTTGGCGATTTCAGAGTTGATCCCATTGAGCATTGAAAATTACCTCGAAAGTTTCCTCTTCGATGGTAAGTTTCGCGAAATTTTCCTGAAAGTTTTCAAAAAATATATTTTTACTTAAACTAACATTGAATTCGTATACCCTGCACTTAAAAAAATCTAAAACCACTCATATTCCCCAAGAGTCAAACTATACCAGAAACATACTTATTTCTATGTAAATAATAAACAAACTGCATATAAAAACAAATGCATACAAATTGCACAAATCTACAATTACAAACAAAGCCAAACAATGGTTCACCACCATTTTTTAGCTTACAGAGTATTGTCGCTGAAATTCGCTTGGAGTTTAATATAAAGAAGACAAAAGCATTTAAAATAAGCTGCTGTTGAGCATTTATAAGTAAAATCATAATTTTTGAAAGTTACTTAAATTACCTAATTTTGGTAAGTTACCTCGAAACTTTTCAACTCTAGTCCCATTATAAAAGTTGTTCCTGTTGATAGGTAGAAACACCCCCTAAGAGGTTGTTGGTGTTTTAAAATTAACCCTGAATATGTCGCGGCAAATAAACTTGCGCTTTTGTATGTAAAATTGCTTCTGCGCAGGCTTCCTTGTCGTTGGTCGTTGCTCAAGAAATTTTCCGGGGTGTATACCTAATTACTTTGACTATTTTTTTAGACTATAGATACATCTACGAATTTTTTTTTGTCAAATTATCACTAACATTTTATAGATACTACTAACCTTGTATGGAAACGTCAACATTTTCATTGTGTTAGAACGCGTTCCCACTATGTTGTTACCGTTAATTTATCTTTGGACAACATTGACGTATGAAAACAAGTACACTTCCAATCGCCAATCAAAAGTGCATCAAAAACGCCCGAACGGCGATGTGTAAACATAAAACGTCTAGCAGTTAAATGCTTAAAATATAAAAACATAACTATAATTGCTATTTCTTCCTTCAAACGTTTAATACTTGTAAAGGAATTCATTTGACATTGTGGGTTTCCTACAATGCGAAGAGATGGCGCTGCAAGGCAGCCTAAGGCTGAGAAAATTCGACACGGCCGTCAGGGCCGCGGTAGCATAATGGTCAGTGCATTCGCCCGGATAGCAAAAGGTGCGGGTTCGAGTCTCGTCTGCTGCCTGGTCCGCGTGGAATTTTTTCTAGTAAAATTTTCTTTAGATTTAAACGCAAGCAGTGAAATGCTTAAAAAATAAAAAAAACACCATAAAAAGGTTTTTAATAGGTCGAAAAATGTGATATTAAAAAAAACTTTGAATGCATTATAATACTACTAAGTTAAAGAGTAGAGACAAAGTAAATAATTTACTTTGAAATGTCAAATTTTATAATCACTGGTTACACTCGCCATCTTTACTCTCGATAAAAAAAATGAAATATTCTTTTATTTGTTTACCTTTTGTCACAGAGGAAGTAAATAGAGCATAACTTAACATCGAAATACTAACCCTTCTACTGAGACTAATCTGATTGACATACATCCACTCTTAAATTACCAACTTTAACAGCATTCTGCTACCCTATGGAGCTCTAGCAAAATACTCACTGCAAAATTGTGTTACATGTTTAGTTGCTCTATAAAACGTAGAAGAGTAGTATCGCAGGAGGAATCACCAACACTTATAATAGTAACTTCTGTCCACACAAATTATAGACAAATTTTTCATTTTAGTGTTTCTTCGGCCCTTAATGAAGCTGACGCCAGCATTGATATCTTCTATAATACCATCAAAACTGTAAACAAGAGTTTGTTGTGATTAATTAGTTATTGTGTAAGGTACTTATTGTAATAGTTGATATTTTCTTTTCCTACTAACATTTCATGTAAAACTGTTATGACAAACTGACTTTAATATATAATTGATACTTCTGTGATTTTGTTTAGTCTGATATAGGTACAATACAAATTTCTATATTGTCAATAGCTTTTTGTAATGTTTTTTGCTGTTATGTTAATGTTCATAAGCTGTTAGCAGCCCTAATAAATGAATAAATAAACTATCTCAGGGATACATGGAGATCAATCCGCACCTACGTGAAGCGGGTATTCCGGTACAATTCAACGAAAGGCCGTTGCTATGCAAAGTGTGCCGCGTCTACTGCACCATGCTGCAGCGATCCGGACACCAGGAACCGAAAGCCAAAGGATATAGACGCAAGTAAGGAATTTTACTTGACCATTATTAGCTGTTTAGTAACTTTGCATGTGTGAACTTTAACTCACTAAAATAAAGTCTATTTTACTAGCATTCTAAAGATGAATTTTTTTTTAAAATGCTAGAAATATTACTTATTAAATAGATAAACCATATTCATTGAATTTTTTGAAATGCATTTTGATATACCACCACTCTCTTCAATAGCTATGGACGCAATTTTGGTAGTGTAATAAAAAAAGTTTAAATAGTTTTATAACTAATAATTTTATTTCCAGGCTACTTCAGATGTACAACATTGAACAGCCACCAGAAAATGAAAACGAACCGGAAGAATCAATAATGCAAGAGGAGAGCCTCTTAAACAGCAAACAGAAGAGAAAACAACGCACCAAATCTAAACAAAGGAAATCTACCGATCCTGAAAAGACAGATGCTAGTGAATCCTCTGAGAGAACCACACCACATGACGAGGGTTCCCCAGAAAAAATGAAGGAAGAAAGCAATGAAGCGATTAGTCAAAAACCAGCACAACCCATCGAAGAAGATATAGAAAGCCTCATATCCTCAAATAAAATCTTGGTACCGGGCGCTATAAAACCCACTACCAACGAACCCAAAGAAAGCGATGGCTCAGAATCTGAAATGATGGATTTGGACGCACCACTCATACCATTAGACAAACAGACTGAACTACAGTATCTATTACAGAAGCAAAACAACCCCGCACAGTTCCTACAGAAGAATATCAATCTTACACAAAAGCAGAAGAACATAATGAAACTGCAGACAATGTCTGGTATTCACAAGCCTGGACAACAGCATAGGATTAGCGATAAGAACGCTAAAAGATTACACAAATTAGGACAAATGGTGACGAATAAAGATAAGGTTAACAGGAAAGAGGACCTCGAAGTTTTCGATGCTGAGAAACCTAAAGACGGCTCCGTGCCCGCTCTCAAGAATATGTCGTTCAATGAAGAATGCACAATAGAAAGTATACCAACCAAGAAACCCGCAGATATTAATACGCTTAAAAACAAGTGGCAAATGTCAGAAAGCTTCACTCAAGTCAAGAAGAATCTGAGCGAACTCTCCAAGAAGTTGACTGGGGAAAAGGAGCCCAAGAAAAGCAACGAAGTGAAATACTCAAATCCCGTGAAGAGATTGGAGACAAATCCTTCAATATCAGTCAGAGAGTTGTTCCCGGGGGAGGAAGAAATGAATTTGCAATGCAACATTGAGTTTAACAACGTGAAAGGTGTGACTCCGGAAGGCTGGGAGAAATGTAATACCGTGATTCAGTACGACAATGACACGAAACGTCTATGGAACGAACTGCAACGACCTTATGGGAATCAGTCAAGTTTCCTGAGACATCTGGTGTTGCTTGAAAAATATTTCCGAAGCGGTGATTTGGTTTTATCACATAATGCGACACCCCACGCGGCGAATTACAGTGAATCGGTACAAAGCCGATTGCGAGCGTACGATAATATACCGAACGATACGCCGAAACGCCCAGATCAGTCTATAAGCAGTCTCATCGAATACAGGAAGAAGCCTTCGATGAATGGCAAGAGTTTGCTTAAATCTAATCAGACTTCCGAAAGCGATAAAGATCCGAAGAAGTTCATGCCTCCCCCTGGTATCTTACCGAAGCCTAAGACTCCTAAGACTGGTGAAAAATCTAAATCAAAACCTTTGCCTCCTGAGCTTATAGCGATCAATACTCCAAATGCACAAGGTCGTAAAGCGATCCAGAATGTTTTGCATAATATTCAACAGTTGGTTAAAGGTGTTTGTGCGTCTGATCCTACTGAAGTGGCCGCTGCCCCGGTGCCTAAGTTCGATTCCCCGAAGATGGAACCACCTAAAGAAAAGAAAGAAACGCCAAAGTCAGAAACGCCTAAGAAGCAAAAGGCGACCAGTAAACCGTGGCGTCCTACACTGATGCCTATAACTGCGGTATGTATTTTGTTCAAATTTTCTTATTAATATCTTTTACCCATTGTACTTTTTCTTCCATACCTTTACAGTAATTTTAAGAATGATTTAGAACAGCTCTTTCTACTACTAATTTGTTACTCCTATCCTTTCTATCCTATTTGTTATTGAAAAATAAAAATTTGCTTAGTAACTAAACTATATCTACACCTTTCCTACATTAATTTTATATTCTGTTGTATATTCTCAATGTTATTACAAGGTATTAGACCTTGTCTCTTTCAACTGGACACACTTTTTGAATCGTCATGTAAATTAATAATTACCAAATTTAAAAAAAAAAAATCTTACATTCTAAACTAGTAACTATTATATTGTTTAATACCAATGTTTACACTGTCTTGAATATTTGTTGGCCTAAACCAACTATATTGTTAGGATTTTTTAATGAACTGTCCAAAATAATTTCAGGAGAACCTAGCAAAGATTGCCAGAGAGCCAACCCAAGTAGCCGTCGACGGACGAACACTGCCCAGTCTCGTTCAAGTGATGTCTTCCGGCAAACGATACCACATAACCTTACAAGACTACAACAAAATGTGCGTCATGCGAAGAGAGAAACTTCAACAACTCCAAGACGGCGAAGCGAAAACCAAACGGCCTTCTACAGAAGACACCACCGTCGTCACCGAAATACAGCCTTCCACTATGCTCGGAAATGGCGGCACCGTATTACAAAACATACCCGCCGAAGACAAAGACAAAATACGAGACATGCCCGAATTGGGACAAATCGGAACAAACGCCGCGAACATACTCAAAAACGTCGGCCTCAAGAACATCACAATAGCTCCGATACCGCCGAAGACTGCCACTGTGACGTCACAGACTATCACTACCCCGGCTGTGACATCACCGTCTCTTCTCGTCACCGCACCCTTGAAAATACCACAATTAGGCCCAGCGGTTTCTATAACCAGCGAGACAGTACTTAACCAGAATATACCAATAGTTGCACCGGGACATGTGATCATGCCGAAGATCCCCAAATCTCTGACTGTGATCCCGCAGACGGTTATGACGAGCATTCCCCAGAATATAGTAGTGACGACAAATAGTGCGGTTCCTTCTCAAGCTTTGCTCCAGAATACGGATATCCAGCGTCCATAACGAAGCCTCATATTCGTGGTCGTTTAGCGACGGCCGCAAGCGACTGCTACGCTTACCCCGATTCAGTGAAGTGTGTGTGATCGGTTCAAAAGTGTAGTGAGTTCGCTTTCCAGACATGTGTGAAAAAACTATTTATGACCCCCCACTTAAATTATTATTATTGATTGAAAAAAAAATCCTCTATTTTCATATGGGCTTGTGTTTAGTGAACCTCAGCGGTGGACGCGAGTGAGTGTGAGTGATACTGAGGCGTAATGCAATATGTTAAGTGAGAACACCGGTTGAGCCTTAATAATTATATACTGTGTATATACTAGGGTAGGAAGTTGGACATTTAAACGCGCTGTGAATAAAGGTGACAAGGATTGTGTTAAATATATTATTGTATTACTCTCAAATATTAGGTTTTATTTTTTATTTGTGCAAATGATACGTAGGTGGTTTTTTTGTCTGTGTTATATGTTAACACCGCTCTGACTCATTCGATTATTCGTTCTGAAATGTCTTATTAGCATCAGCACAACCTAATATTAGTTTGTTAACTTATTACATTATGTATTGTGAGATCATGTAACTAAGATATTGGAGCAATGTATGTTGAGCCTCATTATATTAAAAATATATTTTGTAACAAATTTATCTGTTCTTATTCTATATTTTATTTCATCATGATAATTGTATCTATTATAATTTATATAACATTTCATATGTTTTTAGTTTTAGTTTTGTGAAAAAAACCTTTCGTCTTATACTGTTTTTTGATAACTCTTTCTTACTAAATGAGAACATAAACTTATATGTACTGTTCAACAGACCTACTCTTGGACTTCTGACAGAATAATTTTAATTAATATTCGAAATAAAAGACATTTGAGCTTGCCTCCATATTTGCCTATTTTAATATAGTATTCACATTTAGTAAATTTCTAAGACTACTGCCAATTTATATGACACCATACATTAATCAATATAATCCGAACATCATTGCAAAATTTAAAAAAAAAATCAAAATTCTCTAGTCAGGTTGGATAACGCATTTATAATTTATTTTAAAACAATTCACAGATCATAATGGTTTGTTTGTGACCTATCGTATCATTTGCGTGAAAATAGACAATTACTATTATGTATAGTTGTATAGCGTTAATTAATAGTTTGAATATCACTGGAGCATATTTTTCCATTGTTGTAAGTAAGACATCATCATACATAACTCATGAATATTTATATGTAACAGAACACTAAAACTACCAAAAAAAACTACATAATAACATTTTCACATTGAAGGGAAACATCATTTTCAGAAGTAAATTTTTATTGAATAAAATGTCATCACAATTTACATGTCATTTTTGTAAAGCTAGCCTTAATGCAGAACTACATTGGTCCTTAATAAGTATATGTAGCTTTATTACGCATACATAATATTACAATTAAAACAGACCACTTAATATTATAATGATCTTAATATTGACATTGTACCAAACTTATAATTGTGGTACATTGGACAATCATAAAAAAATGATTGAAAATGTCCTAACAAAGGTATAGTTGTTTTAATAATAATTATAACACTGCACGGCACTGGCCCTGTACATAATACAATCCACATGAAGTAACCACATGAGGAGTTCCGATTTTATATTTCGTAAAGCTCATGGTTGAAAATTGTACGTTTAAAATACATATTATATATCTATTGTTGAGAATTACTAGTATTTTATTTTGGTCCACGGATAGATTACGGTCCAATGTTAACTTTAGATGTTGTACAGAAAAATAAAATAATGCTTTGTTAAGGCGATGCTTTTTATACGATAGATAATGCTCATGTTGATATTATTTAAAAGTCATCGTCTTAGCAGAGAAATTTGAATGTTATAAATACTGCTAGTACTATTTTACTATTTGGAAGTTTCATCACTGTTTCTTTATTTTTCATCGGTTTTCATCATTTGTGGTGTATTGCTCACAAGTTTTGAACAAATTGTAGGCCTTTATAGCCCGGATGTTTAGTTTCTTCCAAAGATAGTGTGTTAATATACAATATTATAATTTTTTTTTAGTTTTATGCTCGGCACGCTATGTCGCTCGCTACGTGCCGGAGGTATGAATTGTCTAATAAACATATCCTTATCTCCTGAACTTGTTTTTTTTTTATATTAATTTTTAATACTAAACATATTCCCCATGTATACTGCGTTATAGCGCATCCACACATGCCTGGCGGCCGGAACGCGCGGCTTTAATTGGCGATGCCGTGGCTTTTATTTACGGTGGCAATTGGCTTGGGTTTATTTTTGTAAATAATAACGTATAACATAAATGCAAAACATGCAATGATAATTATTAAAATCCTACATATTTCAATCCTACGTATACCGCTTACTTTGATATGAGTCGAAACACTGCTGAGAAAATTGCAACTACAGGCTAGCGGCAAGGCATGCTAAAAGCCGGCGGCATGTGTGTATGCACCTTAACAATGTCACAAGTTCTTTAATAATTAATAACTTAATACATTCCTTTGATTTCATAACCACAAATGAATATTATTTAATACAAAAAACAAACTATACAAAGCTACTCTAAGAAAACATTTGAGACTTATTAAAATAGGTATATATAGTTATCGATTTAATTTAATAATTATTGATGTGCTTGAAATACATAAACACAACTCGCAAATTTAAATAAGGTTTTGTTTTCAATAATGTATTTAAAATGTTAAGGTGCTTCACCGGCTTGTAATGTAACCTTTTAAATTCGAGCATTACGTTACAATACTGCCTCCCTGACAAACAAGAATTCGCCTGTAATGTAACATTTTGATTCCATTTTGAGCGAGCGAGCGATTGTATCATTACACGTTGCACACTACACTCGGTTCTCCTCTATCACTGGTGTAATGCTCAAAACTGTAACGTTACATCACAGACTAATGCTCCCAGTGAGCGAGCACCTTTATACAAATAACTTCAAAGAATAATTTATTCTTTGGTGTACATTTATAATATGATATTAATATTTATACATATTATCATTACTGTTTAAATACAAGTTGCCAAAAAGGCTCTCTCGCGTGCTACTTATAACAATATTTCAATTGGTAGACTATTTTAACCGTCCGATTTAATGGCAGGTTCCCTTCTTTTGTTGTGTTTAGATGCTCCTTTGGTACGTTTCCACTTCATTCTTCGATTTTGGAACCACACTTTTACCTTTCAACAAAAGAATACTTCTTGGGTTAACAATGCGTGAGAGCTACGAACTATACTTGAGTCGCTCGAAGGACCACAAAAATTTTCATGGTACAGTCGCCATCAGATATATCTGAGCATACAAGGTGACCAAATACATCTGAACAGTTAAAATGTCATTAAGTTCTATACGCTACAAGTGACCATAAATATCTGAACATTCATTACTTCAATAATATCTGAGCAGATGCCTGTCAATAATATCTGAACATACAACTTTTCAAAAATATCTGAACACGTCAATGATTATGTATCTACGCAGATCATGCACTGGGCTTACATATTTTGTTACTGCGTGATTGAAAGGATGAACTAAAAACAAAGGCTAAATATAAGGAATAAATACGATGAGAAGGGAATAAAAATCTATCAGAAAATCATTCGTGTAGGTCACCACGAGTAGTAGAAATGGAAGATGCCTAATTTTTTCTCTATTTATTTTTTATAATTAACGAGAAGTTGTTTTTATTTTATTCTATAGATTAAATTCTCAATATCTCCTTAGAAATTTATTTAAAAATAAGACAACTGCGTTTTTTAACCGCAATAGAAATAAGTAATAATTTGGAGGAAACATTTGTCCCACTATTTCCATTGCAGTGGAAAATGGAATTCTGTACTTGTCATGCTCAAACTGGGCGCCATCCTTACAAAAAATTTATTTACTGTCTGAGTGGATGTGTTTGTTTGGTTTGGGTATGTATTATTTATAAAAGTGAAAATTAATAAAAAACAATTTTAATTCTTATAAATTTTTATTGAGTTAAATAATCAAAAAATGTAAACGTATTAACTTGGTACCTACCTCAGTAGATGCTTAAGCTTAAGTATTTATTATTATAATAAAATTATAATCGAGATCGAAATAAAAAAAAAGCAACTTCTGATACAATGAGTTTAAAATTAAATAGTAACAAAATGTTTTATTCTTATCAAATTAAAACTTATCAGGCAATTAGTAAGGATCTTGAAATTAGTGTATTATTATTAGCTTAATAATTTCCCAATATTATCAATGCCCGTTTAGACGGGAATTTCTAACAGACGTAGACGGCCGTAACGTATATTGTCGACTTTTCAACAAAAACGCAGACCAACTAGTTATTTTGCTCACCATTTTTAGTTCCATAGCTCCATAGCCAAATGGCAAAAAAACGATATTCATGCAAAAATAGAAAAAAAAACGTATGGACTTAGAATTTTTTTTTATCAAATCTTTACGTGTAAATAAATTTAATATGGGACCCATTTCCACTAAATGTTGTTAGAATTCATAATGCAATAAGGTCGAAATTTTAGTTTGATAGTGTTTTGATGACATAATGTCATAATGAATCGACCCTTGAAATGATAACCTCTTTACAAAATACTATTTCGTGTCAGTGTCAGTGAAGAATGTTTTCTTTAATGTGACATTTTTACAAAGTATAATTCGGAAACATAACATAACATCGGAAATGATCTTTTGCTGTCGCTTCAGATGACGTAATTGCATGGTTGCCCCTAGAAACGTAAAGTTGTCAATGGTAAACATTATGACATTGACGTTGCATTAAAATATTAGCTTTATACAGCTTGCAGCAGATTGCTACACGATATTCAAAGGTGGGGCCTAGATTATAGCTCGTGTCTGTACATTACCATGCAATCTTCTAGCAACAGTTGATTTGAACGAGATCAAGTAATTTGTTTTTTTATAAAAACACAACCGCAATTTACATTTAATTCAATATAAAAATATTTATTTAGATAATGGTACGGAACCCTTCGTGCGCGAGTCCGAGTCGCACTTGACTGGTTTTTAAATATGCATACTATTCAAATATACTGCTTATAATATGTTTTCTGCTAACCAATCTACAGTACAGATATGGATTATGAAATCATGCAGATCCATGTTATTGTAAGCTGCCTTTTTATGATTTCATTTTTGACCATCATCATTTGCATGCCCTTTTCCCAATTCTATTTGTGGTCGGCGCAACATGTCTTCCGCTTCCATTCTCCTCTATCACTCGCAATATCAACACTCACTCCCTTACTGGCCATGTCCTCGTTCACACAATCTATCCATCTTTTCTTCGGTCTTCCTCTCCCCGGGTAAACCTCCACTCTCATTATACAGGTTGGCTTATTGAAATGGGTCAGGATGGGAAAGTCTGAAACTATAATATATATGAAGATCTGTTCTTAGGCACAATATTTTAATAAATATAAAAACTGCATTCATACATTTAAGAAAAACCCTGTGATCAGCACGGGAATCAAACCCGGTCGTTTTGAAAAAAAATACTTACACTATTTCTATTTAAATATCGATTATGTAGGTCTGAAGCAGTAAATGTTTCTATTAAACGTGATGTCTAAAATGAGTAAAATGCAGTTTTGTCACATAATTTAAATTATTTCAGTAGAAGTTCTAAGTGACCACCGTTTTTTTAATACAAAATTTAACACGTATAGGTAACTTATCTTACTAATAAATAGAAATAGGAAATAGTGTTAGTTTTTTTTTTCAAAACGACCGGGTTCGATTCTCGAGCTGACCACAGGGTTTTTCTTAAATGTATGAATGCAGTTTTAATTTTTATTAAAATCGATGTAGTTATATGTAGACATAGTTCCTAAGAACAGATCTTCGTATATATTATAGTTCAGACTTTCCCATACTGACCCATTTAAATGAGCCATCTTGTATACTCTCATATTAAATTTTTGACCATTATATAATTATTTGCCGAACAAGGACTGCTGCCTGATTTTAATCTTTTTGTGCCGACCAAATTATTTAAAGGCTGACCAATTATATACTACTCATGAAACATTAGTATTTTGTGTAACCTCCTTCTGCATTTAATATGTCTTGTAAACGTTTCCTCATGGAACCAACTACCTTCTCACAAAAACCTCGACCTCTGAACGATTCCCAAACATCATTTGCATGTCGCCTTAAGGCTTCTGTTGTTCGACATTGATTCCCATCACACTCTTGCACCATTTTCCCCAAAGGTTTTCGATGGGATTGAGGTCTGGACTTTTTGGTGGTAGTTTGATTAAAGTTAGTTCTCTCTGTTCATTAATCCATGTCTGTACTGTACGAGCATTATGTACTGAGCTGTGAGCTGAAGCAATGTAATTTGTTGTTCTGGATAAAAAACTTAAGCTGTAGGAAGAAAAGTATCTTCCAGAAGTTCCTTATAATTCGTTGCATTCATTCGTCACATATTACGTCACATAACATATTATCGTATTTCCACAAGCTCACCAGGACCATCTTTGCACATCCATCCCCAAATTCCAATTGAAATACGTCCACTCCGGCGATTAGGCAGCACATTTTGTTATAAGTAACGTGTGTTTTCGGATCGCCACAAACTTAATCGCCCATTATCTGATGAGCAGAAAACCTTTTCGTCCATGAAAATAACGTTTTGAAAATTAAAATTTAAATAATTAGCTGCAAATTGTAGCCGCTGCATTTTGTGCCTTGGCGTGAGAGTTGGTTTTCTTGCCGGTACTCTATTTTTTAAACCTCCTTCTTTTAATCGTCTTCTAATGGTGCTAGTGGATATTTCGAATGTGCTTGAAAATTGTGTAGTGTTTATAAATCTGTCATTTTTGGCTTTAGCTATAATAGCTATGTCTTGGTTATTTGTAGTAATACGCGGGCGACCAAATGAAACGAGTTAATAATTAAAGTGTTAGTTTTTTTTTTCAAAACGACCGGGTTCGATTCTCGAGCTGACCACAGGGTTTTTCTTAAATGTATGAATGCAGTTTTAATTTTTATTAAAATCGATGTAGTTATATGTAGACATAGTTCCTAAGAACAGATCTTCGTATATATTATAGTTCAGACTTTCCCATACTGACCCATTTAAATGAGCCATCTTGTATACTCTCATATTAAATTTTTGACCATTATATAATTATTTGCCGAACAAGGACTGCTGCCTGATTTTAATCTTTTTGTGCCGACCAAATTATTTAAAGGCTGACCAATTATATACTACTCATGAAACATTAGTATTTTGTGTAACCTCCTTCTGCATTTAATATGTCTTGTAAACGTTTCCTCATGGAACCAACTACCTTCTCACAAAAACCTCGACCTCTGAACGATTCCCAAACATCATTTGCATGTCGCCTTAAGGCTTCTGTTGTTCGACATTGATTCCCATCACACTCTTGCACCATTTTCCCCAAAGGTTTTCGATGGGATTGAGGTCTGGACTTTTTGGTGGTAGTTTGATTAAAGTTAGTTCTCTCTGTTCATTAATCCATGTCTGTACTGTACGAGCATTATGTACTGAGCTGTGAGCTGAAGCAATGTAATTTGTTGTTCTGGATAAAAAACTTAAGCTGTAGGAAGAAAAGTATCTTCCAGAAGTTCCTTATAATTCGTTGCATTCATTCGTCACATATTACGTCACATAACATATTATCGTATTTCCACAAGCTCACCAGGACCATCTTTGCACATCCATCCCCAAATTCCAATTGAAATACGTCCACTCCGGCGATTAGGCAGCACATTTTGTTATAAGTAACGTGTGTTTTCGGATCGCCACAAACTTAATCGCCCATTATCTGATGAGCAGAAAACCTTTTCGTCCATGAAGATAACGTTTTGAAAATTAAAATTTAAATAATTAGCTGCAAATTGTAGCCGCTGCATTTTGTGCCTTGGCGTGAGAGTTGGTTTTCTTGCCGGTACTCTATTTTTTAAACCTCCTTCTTTTAATCGTCTTCTAATGGTGCTAGTGGATATTTCGTATGTGCTTGAAAATTGTGTAGTGTTTATAAATCTTGGTTATTTGTAGTAATACGCGGGCGACCAAATGAAACATGATTATTTAATGTTTCTTCTTGCTGCCATCTTTCTAGCCATAAATATACAGTATTTCTCTGAAATAAATACAATTTTATACTTTGTGAATAAAGTTTCATGTTTTGTGGGCAATTGATTTTTAGCATTTTTTCTCCGTGATACTTACGGCTATCCCTAGCTCATCGGCGATATATTTTACGGATAAACCATCATTTTTTAGTTGTATTATTGACGTGACAACGTCTTAAATTAAGTTGCGGCTGGGAGTCACTTATGAAAAAGTGTAACGCTCGGTAACGTTACGATGAGTCTCTCGTGTTAAGTTTAAGTTTACATGTACAATGTTTTAGTAAACAAAATATATTTCTATAGTTAAAATTTGTGCAATTCTTATTTTCATTCAATTCCTTGTTCCTATTGTGCAATTTAATTATATTCATATCAATAAATATTCTACCGAGAAAAAGACGTTGTCACGTAAAATCTTCGCCCGTAAAACCGACTTTACAGGCAACCATTTTTTTTAAATAGTAGGTAATAGGATAATATTTAACGAAATTTGCAATTTCATTTGATTAATTTGTACGTCACCGCAGTAATAATATATAAGTAAGATTTTTATGAAAAGTTTAAAATGTTTCCTTAACAAGAAAGGGTAGGTATAGAATCTTTTTTTATGTTTCATTTCCGCATCAATACGGTACGAACTCATATTAATTATAGTTAATTTATGGTATGAACTAATACGTAAGCAAGCTGCTTGAATTTATTTGTGCATGACACATGACAGAGGTGATAAGAATAAAAACTGGAAAGTGTTTAACTGCCAGCGTCATCTTATTATAAATAAATAATTAAGAGGTCCTATTAAAATTGTTCAGATATTTTTGAAAAGTTGTATGTTCAGATATTATTGACAGGCATCTGCTCAGATATTATTGAAGTAATGAATGATCAGATATTTTTTATGGTCACTTGTAGTGTATAGAACTTATTGACATTTTAACTGTTCAGATGTATTTGGTCATCTTGTATGCTCAGATATATCTGATGGCGACTGTACTTAAAAGAAAAAAAAAGACTGAATGCATTTCTTTCACTTTTATAAAATAAGGAATGAGATTATAATTTAAATCAATGCCTATGTAGGTAGGGGCCTCCATCCATCCCAATCATCAGCCTATTAATGTCCCCACTGCTGGGGTGCAGGAATTCACTATGGATGGAATAGGGGAAACGGCCGAAGAGGCCATCTCTTCGCGGGCCCAGTCCTACGGATTGATGGTTCCTAACGACTGCAAATGCAAAAGGGACCGACGGCATCCCAACATACCTTCCGAAAGTAGGAAACATAATGCACTAAGTTGCTGAAAAAAAAAATGCAACAACTCACCTGGCGTTCAGTTAGATTGAGAGCAACTGCAATCTCGTAGCGCCGCAACCTTGTGAGATAATTAGCTCTCGCAAACTCTTCCTCCAAACTACGAATCTGGACTTTTGTAAAGGCCGTGCGTTCCTTGCGACCACTGCTTTCTGAACGCACTTCTAGAAAATATAAAATATGGGCATCTGTTCAAAGTCTAGGAAAGATATAAAATATAGCCTGCAACTGTATAAATATTGGATAAAACTCCTATATGCTTGGGCACGCAATTTGCGCCCGCACCCGCTCTTCCGCAAAAAAGAAATTGTTAATAGATATTTGGCAATTTTATACTAACAGCAATGTTATATCATTTTGCTCAGTACCAAAAGTCACCGGCAACCATATATCATATTCACTATGTCCGTCGGGTACCATTATGACTGATTTAAAAGAGCATTCTTATAATAAGGTATATTAAAATGACTAATTTGGTGTCAAGTCCGTGTCAACCTCAAAAAGGTGTACGACAGGGGTGCGACAGGGATGCATTTTTTTGCTAGTGTTGTGTAGGTACGAATAGTATTCTGGGTGAATCAAGGGCGGATCCAGCTTTGGCGCCAGGGGGGGGGGGGGGTCATATAGTCGTGGTCAAGTCACAGTGGGTACAGATTGAGAAGTACAGATTGTAAAATGGGTACAGCTGGACCCAGCCCATGGAGGGGTCATGACCCCCATGACACCCCCCTGGATCCGCCCTTGGGGTGAATTAGTTCATATTAGGTATGGATTTGTGGCAATCTCCGTGGTCGAGTAACTTGCGTACCGGTTTGTCGCCAACTTTTCCTTCTGAAACGACTTGACCTTAAGCGTGTAGGTAACTCAAATTGATGTTTTAAGTTACATTGGAATTTGAGTGTTGTCGTTTATGTAATATTATTTACATTATATATATATATATATTATTTAAGTAGTAAGCATTGTCCACCTGTTCACCGAATTGTAACACTCGTTCGTCAAGTCAATATAGGTTTCATCATGTTTCTCCCACACACCCAAGCTTCGGGTGACTGGTGAAATTAGTATTCGAAATTTAAATAAGTTTGGTAGTAATTAATGAATTAGCGGACTGTCTACAGACGATAGCTTGAATGGTGATTGTGGATAACGCGAAAACGATACAAGCTGAAAGGAGCGACTTTAATTCAAAGATCGAACGCAAAATTAAGCTCATTTTAGTACCAAAACCACCCGAAAATTGGTCACGCAGGTGTCAGATAAGCATCAGAAAATAGTTAGACGATGTAATGTATTGCAAATGTCGGGCGCCGGCGCCTGCACATCTGTACAGAATTGTAGATGTTTACACCATGGTTTATGGCTCTGTCTCTGTTTGTGAACCTTCCTGGCAAACAGGTGCGATTTATTGCCGATGTATGTATGTTATATGTATTCAATTTTACTTAGAAACTAACGTGAAACAATAAAATCTGAGAGCGAATATATGTATACTATTGATCTCATGCTATATCGCAAGCACTGCTGGTGTGTCGCAATAAAAATATATTTTTAACACGTTCAATAAATTAGATCGCCGGATGGTGCAACAGCAGCGTTTCCCTAGCATCCTAGCATTGTGCTCCCAAGGTCCTGGAATCAGATCATGGTAGGACATTTTGTTGGTTCAATATAGGCATACCTACTTTGTTCTCGAATGATGATTGCACAAATTTATGACTCATTCACGTATTCAATTTTTCCTACACAGAACAAAGAAACATTTGGGACTACAATAAATTGTTATAAATTAGTTAGCCGAATTAATATAAACTTAATTAATTAAATAATCCTAGCTAGCCCCACGTTATGGCAGAGCATAAAATGAGGACGGCACAAAGCTACCTACTTAGGTAGGAGGTAGGTAATTTCTAAAGTGAAACTTTTATTACCTCGCCGCATAACATTTATGTTGTTATTTAAAAATCAGACATTATCAACAAGCATCGGTGTTTCAGTGATAGAAAACTTTCCTGCTACGAGGGCGGCCCGCGTTCTAATCCCAGCCGAGCCAGGACTTTTTTTTATTACTGTTTTTAAAAGTTTCTCTTGCATCGTGGTTTCAATTCCTTTGATAGATTTTGTGGCAGTTGAGCTTGAGAGTATCTATCTACTGAAAAAACCGGCCAAGTGCGAGTCGGACTCGCGCACCGAAGGTTCCGTACAAACTCAATTTAATACTCTACACGTTCCTGAGAAAAGAGGTTGTAACTTTAAAATTTTCAAAAAGTTACGGTTTTCATAATTTTAACTTTCTCTATACTGTAATACGTTACTTCGTACCAAATTTCAAAATTTTAAGTTCACGGGAAGTGAACGAACCTACAGGGTAGGTTTTGATTCCCGTACTAGTTTCGAAAATTTGAGGCATAAACAGTTGTATCTTTTGATTGCTTTGGCTTAGAAGTTTGATGTTTTCACAGCTCCAAGGGACAGTAGACATGAGTATTAGATATGAATTTCAGTTTGATACCTCCACGCGTTCCTGAGAAAAACGGTCTTGACAGACGGATGGTCGGACGGACGGACAACAAAGTGATCCTATAAGGGTTCCGTTTTTCCCTTTGAGGTACGGAACCCTAAAAATATGATATAAATTTGAAGTCTGTCGAAGAAACGGTCATTATTTACTTGCCTTCTTCACTGTAGCTCGAAATTCCACCGGAGGCTTCCAAATCGGACTCCACTTTCACAAGCACTTGGCGTTCGTTCCACTCGGACCAGTCCCATTGGTTCTCACCAACCTCTTGCCGTTCAATCTGCCTGTAATCGTAGAACATTGGAAAGCAAGGGTAAACGATATCTTGATGGACACAATCTCCCTGATATGGGAAAGATTCGAAATATGTGTTGTCAGATTGATTCTCCATTGTATCCTCCACCAAAGGTGTGAAGAAGTCGTGCTTTATGAATTCCATTACCCCACTTAAATAGTAAAAAAAGAAAACCCGGAAACTTTTTGCCTAGACGAGCACCATATTTTTTACGGACACAATATTATTTTTATTCCAACTTTTTTATATTCCCGGTTAGAATTTTTCTTCAGAAATAAAGGTAGGAACTAGGAAAGTATAACGTATGGATCATATTCGTGATCTCGCACTTCCCATAGTGACTTGTGTCTTGAATGTGTATGTTGCGCGTGCGTAAGTCTTGTTCCGTTTTTCAGTAGGCGGGGCTTCGTTTTGGGCGGGGAGATGAAAATTGCTAACCATTGGACGCTTGATTTTGTCCCTCTTTGTCATTTATTATTTTTTGATCCACGTCGCTCAACTGCTCAACGCTAACAATATCCAAAAAATCTATTACTGCATACAGTAAAATAACTGGACTTCCTTAGCCACGGAATCCTATTCCAGTAATCGCACAATTTTTTTTTTTAATATCTGGAAGCTGCTGAGTTAATTGTTAACTGTCGTTAATTTATTTGTGACTTTATTTAAATACAATATTTAAGATTCCATAATAAGATTCCCAGTGATATTCTTGATTTGCCTCTAAATAAATTTAAACACATTTTAAAAATTGCTTGCTTAAGAGAGGATATAATATTGTTAAACAATATATTAATGATAAAACCTCCTGGTCTTGCGACTTACCTCCAAAAATTTTTCAAAGTTACAAATTTTTGAAGTTTGCACTTAGTGTCTTTTTTAAACTTGCTCAATGCTCATGTATTTTGAAAATTGTTTACTGGATATTTCGGGAACTTTGTATAAGATTTCGACTTTTACATGTGCTTGTAAAAGCCTAAACTGAATAAATATTGATTTTGTTTTTTTTTTTTGATTTTTAAATAATGATACAAGTACTCACACAAATTAGCCTGGCCCTAATGTAAGCGAAAGTCCTGAAGTTTCATACAATAAAAAAAAACAGAATGAATGTAAGTTTAAGTGTACGGCTGTTCTCCCTAGAATAAATCTCTGCAAAGCCTAGAAAATCCCCGCATCCTCTAACAAATATCCCTAGATACGCCCATGATACCTTATAGTATCCCATAACCACAAACCTTACAGTACTTACTTATTGATACATGCTTTAGGGCTAGGCTAATTGGTATAATATGAGTGTTAGAAATAGTTATTACTAGCAGCCGCCCCCGACTTCGTTTGCGTTAACTTTAGTTTTTGGTGAATCCCACAGAAACCTATAATTTTACTTGGATAATATCCAATGTCTCAATCCCGGTAATAAACTACATATATGTGTGCCAAATTCCATTAAAATCCGTTTAGCCGTTTTTGCGTGATCGAGTAACATACATACAAACAAAATATTAGTACGCTGGTCTGCTTTTATCGCAGTGAGTGTGCAGCAGGTGACGATCTATCTAGAGAGTAAATAATCAAAGAGTACAGTACATACTTGTCATATCATAAACTTTCAAATTAGTGCACGTAATTGATGATTTGTATGCGAATGGTTGAAGTAGTCGGCGAGTTGTTTGTTGTCTTAATCTCTTGTCCCCTGGGAGTTGGGACCAATCGGCTGGCCCCCTTTTCCCACGGAACGCAATCATCGAGTATTTTACTGACTTGTTGATAACTTAATTTCCTAACATAATAAAGAATTCTATATAAATACTGCTTAAATATAAGTAGTTTGTGAAATTGAGTCAACACTTCTGGAATCGTGTCGACAGTCAAAAAACTAATGGCACTTACTTTTATACCTCATTGGTATGTAATAAATACAACTAGATTTAAATAATCTTTTTTATTGGGTGGTCTTAACTGCTCAAACACACTAAGTACCTACTATGTTTTATAATTAATTTCCATACCTTTAGGTTAGTATTTAAATTAGGTACCAACATCAAAAATTAAAGCAGTGTGAAACTCATCACATTAAGTATGAGAATGAAAATATTGACCACTACCCGTCCGCGTTAACTTTAGTTTTTTTCAGAATCTTACAGAAACCTGTCACTTTTCCGGGATTAAAAGTATCTTATGTCTCAATCCAGGGCATAAACTATATGCATACCTTTCATTCAAATCCGTTCAGTAGTTTTTGCGTGATTGAGTAACAAACACAAACTTTTACCTATATTTATATTATTAGTAGGATTAAATAAGTATTAATGGCGCGGTTGCATTTGGTCGTTAGCCCGAATACGAGTGCCGATGGAATTCGGGTAAACGACTAAGTGTAAACGAACGGAGTCGAGTACGTCCGTATTCGGGTAGATGTCCTTCTGTTTACCCGACACCGTTTCCAGCCCATATTCCAGTGTAAATATTGCTTTAGGTGCCCGAATTCGAGAAATGTCTTTCATGCACCCGAATACGGGCTAACGACCAAATGTTATTGCGGCATAAGTCTATGAGTAGGATAATATTATCCGTAGTCATATCATGCAAATAATAGCCTCACGTAGGCTATTATTTTTCACATAAGTATTATTTTAATCTATATCTCGCAGTTCATATATGTCCAGTTCCAAGAAGGATGACCCACTGTGCCACATTGTACCGATGAACCGGATGCGATATAGGTATCCTCCTAGTTCCATTTAACATCACTGAGATGCCGCGGTGAGGTAATACGCATCATTGCTGGCACTTCCCATACTGTCTGCGCCTGACCTGAAAGTCGGAATTTGCCTACGATCATTCTCAGTAGATCCATGATGGATCTAGTGACAATTTATTTTCTCATTAGAGCATTATTTCAAGCATCCATAGCTTGAAATCAGGGTCTTTGGCGATTTTTTTGTCAGTACATCCATAGACTAGATCCACGCTGGATACCGGAAATATTTCAAACTTTATTCTTTAAATCTAAAGAAAATATTTAACTACAAAAAAAATAGATTTAAACATCAAGCAGTTAAATGCTTTGAAAATAAAAATATAACTATTCTTTGTCTAGGATTGTGTACCCAAAGGGTGATTAAAATAACGGAATATTAATTTATTGTAAGCTTTCGCTGTCCATCACACAAAGGAGATGCTCAGCTTCCATACATGTTTGGCCTAAAGACCAATAATCATGAAAAATTGTTTCCTAGATTCGAAATTAAATATAAATTACTGTAGAAACGAATATTATTGACGGACACCCCTGAGAACTTCTATTAACCATATACACTGAACATATTAAAATAATAAAAAACAAATAAGTTATATAGTAAGCTAGGGAAATCAAACCAAGTACCGAAATTATGGATTAGATTCAGGTTTATAGAGCATGTAGATTAACAGATAGTTGCCTGTTTTTAAAGTTAATGCATAAGAGTAACTTTTAAAATCAGGTGTCATTTCCGTTTATAATAAGGTACTATGTGACAGAAACTGTGTGATGATTGTGAATGAGTCACAGATTAGAGAGATTTTTTTAACTCTCAAAGTCTCAAAGTAGATTTGTTTTTATGTTATATAAAAAAAAAGTTGTTTATATAACATAAAAACAAATCTACTTTGTAAAAATCGATAAAATAAATCATTTTTTTATTACACTGTGGTATTAATATCCACAACTATATTATCATTTTCAATAGATGCAAATGTGCTCAGACAATTATTATATAGGGAAGCCGACATCATAAAGTCTATTGCCATACATTTTACGCCAAACAACTCCTCCATAAACACATTATAATCTGTATATATGTTAGACTTTAAGGTATCTATCTATGGGCCTACGTTCCCTGACTATAAATTAATAAATAAATAAAATTATAAGATGTGATACACTAAAAATCTAAAATATAATTATCTTAAAAACATAACAAAAATAATGAAGCTACTGAATATATGGCTATAGAACCTACATCTCTTAGCTTTCTTTGGTTGACGAGAGTTTAAAAATTCTCTCTAATCTGTGACTCATTCACAATCATCACACAGTTTCTGTCACAGAGTACCCTAATATAACCGGAAATGACACCTGATTTTAAAAGTTAGGGTACGGCCAGAGTGCACTCAGATTCAGATTCAGATTCCGAAAACAAGCGCGAGAAATAAACAGTGTAGTCGAAGGGTACGGCCACAGTGCACTCCTGATTCAGACTCAGAAAACAAAGCGCGAGAAAAAACAGGCAACCTGCTTAGACTACACTGTTTATTTCTCGCGCTTGTTTTCAGAATCTGAATCTGAATCTGAGTGCACTCTGGCCGTACCCTTACTCTTAGAGTGATGTGATGATGTAGTCTAAGCAGGTTGCCTGCTTCTTCTCGCACTTTGTTTTCTGAGTCTGAATCTGAATCTGAATCAGGAGTGCACTCTGGCCGTACCCTTCGACTACACTGTTTATTTCTCGCGCTTGTTTTCGGAATCTGAATCTGAATCTGAGTGCACTCTGGCCGCACCCTTATGCATTAACTTTAAAAACAGGCAACTATCTGTTAATCTACATGCTCTATAAACCTGAATCTAATCCATAATTTCGGTACTTGGCGTGATTTCCCTAGTTTACTATATAACTTATTTGTTTTTTATTATTTTATTAATATGTTCAGTGTATATGGTTAATAGAAGTTCTCAGGGGTGTCCGTCAATAATATTCGTTTCTACAGTAATTTATATATAATTTCGAATCTAGGAAACAATTTTTCATGATTATTGGTCTTTAGGCCAAACATGTATGGAAACTGAGCAATCTCCTTTGAACAGTCTCCTTTCTGTTCTAAAGTCTGTCTGTTAGCTAGCTGCACGTACTATTATTTCATCAATTAAGTGATCTTTTTTTTTCATTAAAATTTTTTTCAAAAAACAATGAAGCGAATAGCGAGGAGCTCGATGGCGCAGGTGGTTAGCATGTGCGGCCTGTGATCGTGGAAGTCAAGCAACCTTCGCAATGGTCGGTCATTGGATGGGTGACTACCAACTTATAATCTCGAGCTGCTCTGGGCTTCAGAAGGCACGTTAAGCTGTTGGTCACTGCTGCATCCGCAGTCGTGAGAACCCACCAATCCGCACTGGGCCCGCGTTGAGGTCTCGTCACGCAACGGCCCAATCTCCCTATTCCATCCCTAGAGCAGGCATGTGCCCCAGAAATTGGGACATTAATAGGCTGATGAAGAAGATATAGAATGCATGTGTTTCAAATATCACTATCAATTAATAATCGAAAATTGAATTCATAATAAAATACTGGTATATTTCTAAAATACTTACATCAACTTTGGTTTGGTATACCATTTAACCACATGCTAAGTAATGGTTAAGGAACTTAGATGAAACTAGATTTCATAATTACTTATTTTAAATTGAGCATGTATCAAAAGTGCGGATTTCCGAGCATAGGTAGCCTAGGTAGGCTATGCGTGCTTGTTTGCCACCTTCACTACATAAATAGCAGGATTTTCTCAATGTACCTATCACCAAATTAACATCAAATCTATACATGGTAACTTATCTATCTAGGATAGGGTAACATCCAAAAACAAAATCTTTAAAAAATAAGGTAGTATCTACGTAGAAAAATGTTCTAACAGCTTAGCAATAAAAAATAACTTATTGTATGACCCAACTTATTCATGATGCCGTGCACGCGTGCTCACACGCACCCCATCCGCTCGTGTTTTGGCAGCTGCGCCTGCGCGTCACGACTGCGGTGATCAATATATTACTTCGCATCTCTTTATATCTTTTTTTGTATTTTAATTACTGCGTTGATATCTTGTTTAGATGAGACATATTCGGTTTGTGTCAATAAATAAAAATACCTACTAGGTACTGAAAATATCGTACAGCATATGAAAATGTATGTTTGTTATGCTAGGATTTTAGAACTTTGCCTAATTAGTCAACTGTTTGCAGTTTTTTTAATGCCTACAAAATCTAAAGAAAAAACTGAAGTAAGTACTACTTATTCAGGTTAATGTAAAGAAGCACAAAAACTAGATTTTTTAATTTTATTAATAGTAAATTGTCTTTAGGGTTGGCTAACTTAACTATTTCTTGAGTGACACATTTTTTTTTCTAGTAGGTAAGGTTGTATGTCCCAATGCTGTTGCACCTCATCTTTTAAAGCTTTATCAACCTGCAAGAGATCAAGTGTGTGAATGTATTATCTTATCAAAAAGGTATGTAGAGCCGGCCCAGGGCCGTTTAAGTATTTATACTTAAAGCAAGTGGAGCGGTTTCTCTATGCGCAAAGTAGAGCAAAAAGAGGCACCAAAAAGCTGATTCGAGAATCGAAATGCTTCGTAGCGGAAAAGACGGTTGAAGTAAAAGCATCTTGCCATCCACACTGTATCTGAGTGGTTTATCTGATCTCCCTATTCAGTTTATAGAAGACCCGTGCCCTTAGAGCATTCAAGCACGTGCTCCAGCAGTGAAGAATTGAAGATGATAATATGTATTTATAAATTGAGTATGGTTTAAAAGCGTAGTTTTTCAATTGTAATAAGTTTTTTGACGTGACAACGTCTTAAATTAGGTTGCGGCTGGGAGTCACTTATGAAAAAGTGTAACGCTCGGTAACGTTACGATGAGTCTCTCGTGTTAAGTTTAAGTTTACATGTACAATGTTTTAGTAAACAAAATATATTTCTATAGTTAAAATTTGTGCAATTCTTATTTTCATTCAATTCCTTGTTCCTATTGTGCAATTTAATTATATTCATATCAATAAATATTCTACCGAGAAAAAGACGTTGTCACGTAAAATCTTCGCCCGTAAAACCGACTTTACAGGCAACCATTTTTTTATAGTACATTTGCCTAATAAAGCCAAGTACTCAACTAGATAGTTCTAAACGATTTCAACAACATTAACATTTAAAATAACTACATACTTAGATACAATATTTTCTATAGCTCAATGACGATGAATCAACCCTAACTCCGAATCTTGTACAAATACCAAGTAACGAGTTTTGCAGGCCAGATTAAAGTCATATAAGTATTATTTATAACCGACCACTTCATTATATTTATCACCCGGACAGATTTCGGGCGGTCTATTTGTAAACACACTAAAGTTATTATTATTGCATTCACAAAGTCGTGAATTAATAGGCTGCCATGCTAAATGGCCCAGTTGAACTTATTAATTTAAAAATATTTTGAACTAAATGTTTTATTTTATTGTATTGTATTATAATGTGGTTATTGTAATTTAAGTACATAAACATCTTATAATAACTTCTTTTTACATACTTATATTATCTCTATCTTATCTATGCTCTTAGAATAAAAATATTTGTTATAACAACTCTAAATTAGCAGTAACTCATTTAGGTAGGCACACAGAACACAGAAAGAGGTTAGAAGGGCCTTTTGGGCGGGGCAGGCGCGTACTTTGCGCATAACTTGACTAAAACTTGGTTCAGATTGCGTCGTAGCTCTCGGCTGTGAGCGATGATTGGGTTGATTGTATCGATTGACTCTGTACTCTTAGTAAGATTAAACTAATATAAATCATCATCATGTCGTATGTTATGTCATAAGCACAAAAAGCCAACCACACGCGATCATTTATACTTATCAATAAAAAAAGATTTTCAATCTCTGGATCACCTGAATTTCATGTTAGACTCCTGGTACAAGCTACATAAATATCAACTTTTTAAAAATGTCTTATCCTTTTGGTTGATTCGGAGTTTGATATTGCATAATGATGTATGATTTTATTAGCACGTTTAATACAAAAGTGTCTTTTATAGGTACTACTATAGCCAACAATAGTTCTTCCCACGCATGTACCTTATAATTGCAGAAATATATCGATACAAAAACAGTACTAATGCCATAAGAATTACATGGAAATCAGTCCAAATGGCATCTATTTTAATCAAGTTATTATTCCACAAGCTTTAAGTAAGATAGAAGTAAATAAATACCGTCGTATTTAATGTACGCAGAAGTCAGGTAAAATGAGTGTAAGTAGGGTAACTAAGTAGTAGTTACAATATTATATAAATTAAACAAAATTAAATCTTTATATCCTTTATTTTGAAAACAAATTTCACAGTAACATAGATCGACGTCAGTAAAAAATATAAATACTTATGGTTAAAATTCCTATTTGATTTTAAAATACAATGAGGCTTTGAATTATATTGCTAAGCGAGCGTTTATTCAATCTGCTCAGAAAAATAGCGTTTTTTTTTTCATTTTCGTTCTTGTAAATTCATAAAAATTAACTATACTTAACACAAGCAATATCTACTTACATACAAAATTGCACTTTTACTGTGGTTGCTGATAAAGCAAAGCATGTGGTTCTAATGCGTATTTCAGTTCAGATTAGCTTAAGAGTAAATACTTAGGTACTATTTTGTCACCACTGGCAACAACTGGGATTTATTTAGGTCATAGAATATCGTTAGCGTTTGTGGGATCTGAAGCGCACATCTTTTTAAAAGTTTATAAAATGTTAAAAAGATTAAAAACCGCGCACGGAAAATTAGCGCGAATGAATATTAATTTACAGAAAATTTAACTCGTCATCAATCAAATATCATATATAATTTGAAAAAACTAACTTTTTTATTAAAAATCAAGTAAGCGTTTATGTGTTTTTTGATTTATTTCAGTGGTTTCCTGAAATTAAAAATTTGTTTCTTCGCAATTTAGAAAGAAATAAGTGCTATATAAGTCTCTGCCGAAATTATTATTTAATAGCATCATTTAATTACAAACACTACAAAATTAACAGCTGCGCTGCGCCTAGTCCTTTTAAAAGCTCTTGATTACTCGACTTCGGCTCGCCCTCGTCCTTATAATACCGGTTCACACGAGGCGATTTAAATTGAGCAGCTTTTACAGTTCAATTGCTTTTCGTGAATTTGATTGAAAGTCTGTTCAGACGGTTGAAATCGCATACGATTTAGCAGTTTATCAACAAAAATCACCTCGTGTGGACCCAGTATAATATTATTTGGCCTACAATAGCATCTATTTCAATTCACGACAGTAATTCTTTATTATTTTTCTCTATTTTCTACATTTGTTGCCAGTAGCAACGTCTGGCAATAACAGCGAACGAAGTAAGTATTTTAGGAATCCATTTATCGAATTAGGTACTGCGATAAAGACATTTATATTCATTCATGCGCACTAGAATGTGTGTGATAGTATGACAAGTAAAATAAATAACAAACAAGATGAAAACAATAGAATACTGTAATACTGATTGGATTGATGACATTGATTTATGCATTATTATTTACTTTTTTGGTAGTAACCTAACTTAGTACTTTTCACGATCTTTTTAAAATCATTTAAGTATTAAAATCAACTAAAAAGTCACGTAATGTTCTTTGTTGTTCCTAAGAAAGTTTAAAGATAAGTAAGAAAGGTAAGTACATACTTTTAGATCATTCTCATTAAATCTTTCAATTAAATTAAGCGACAAAAGTATCGAGATCAAATTAAGTGCAATAATAGAATATTCGGAATGTAAACTTTTTTGGTAGAGATAGCCTTTCGTAAAGTTGACCTTTGTCAACTACACTAAAGACTATCAGTACCCTTAGAATGAGTTTTGATAGTTTTCGAAAACTATGATCCTCTCGTTTTGTTTCCATACATTTCACACCAGCGGCGCATGTAGGTAGCATGGAGCGGAAACTGTAATGAACTTTAATGGGCCGTATAAGTTAATTTCGTTAATAGTTAGACATCCATATTAGACAGAAGTGTCCTATTTTCTCTCTAAGCGTGCAAGAGGGATGAAAATATGCACCGTGAAGTTCGCACTATCGAGTTATATCAACGATGCTCGAGAAAATTAACTTGCACTACCGTTGATGACATAAACTGACAGTTTGTGCGAGCTCACGAAAACTATCATAGTTTTCTTAATTGTAAGAGTACAGTTCACTATCGGTTAGGCAGTTAGCCATTAAGACGGCTGCCTACCCCATATTCTGGGGACTATTTACCCAGTCTACTTGCCGATGGACACCACTCTAGCTGCTTATTTGACTGAATTAGAGCTATTGGGAGTTCAATGTTATTCGTCTAAGCAGGGCCGGATTTAGAGGTGTGGAGGCGGCCCTGGCGCAACGAAGGAGTGGGCATTTTCCATCCCCACCCCCTTGTTGGTGACTCTTTGAAATTTAGTTAGTTTAATCTGTTGTGGGGGCTATAGCACGGCCTGCCCTGCACTAAATCCCGCCCTACGTCAAAGGTTCCTTGTCAACCCCGGTGTCAATCGCACAAAAACTGTCTAATTTTGCAACTTTACTGGTGTGCAGCATTACAGTTGCTTAGACCGATAACACGATCTTCATAATTATTATTTATTACATACCAACACCATAAAAAAACACTACTTAATCAAGCAGCACTATTTTTGTAAACATTATCCGGTCTCCTTAATGTCTTAACTTTAGCACGCTTTCTTCTCACTCATGTAGGTACTTTATAATTGCAGAAATGTATCAATACAAAAACAGTACCATTGCCCGAAGAATTACATGGAAATTAGTTTATAAGGCATCTATTTCAATCAAATTGGTACAGAAGATAAAAATATTGTTTAGTTAATGGTAATTTTTTTAATCCATTGCGGGAACTGTTTCTTCGAATTTTCCTTGTAATGATTTGAGCTTTTGTCTAGACTAGAATTGGTCTATGCCAAGATAGACTCACGTTGGGAACAAGTAACTTAATTCTATAAATAAACTATTTACGACGACGGAACAGTTTGTTGTAAGTTTTCTTTAAATTTCTGCGCAACTTTCAGATTTTTTCCCATGATAGCCTTTAGCTAAAATTTATTTGAAAACTTGAAAAAAAAAAGAAATCTGAAATCTGTAATGAAGGTTCATGGCATGAAGATAACCTTCATAAGCAGGATAACCAATAAATAAGGAGGTATAACAAGACTTTCTACCTTCTGTACAAATTGTATTGGAACAGACCATAGATTGTATTACACGTTCGAGTCTTTTGACTTTTGACTATGCAATAAATAGTTTTTTTTTTACCTAATGGGGATCTGTGAACTTTTCTCCCATTTATTCCCATTATCAATTTGATAAGCATCGAATGAGGATAAGTGGAAGGAAAGTTCACAATCCCCCTAAAATAGAAGAATCAATGGGGACTAGTGGAATAACCCACAAGTACCGTGTGTGCTAGCTAATAGACATAACCTTAGATTATAACAAAAAGGGAAGATACCACACTCGCGGCTCAAAAGTGATCCGCTTAAATTGTGGTGCATGCCCATAATTCGCTTTAGTCACAATTGGATATTCAAACACGCTGCATGTGCTCTCAATATTACAATATTGCGTATATTTTGTTTTATAAATATAAAGATTGCCTTCGATGCTTTTATAAAGAACAGAAAAAGTTGAAAGTCAAATAACAAATGCCTCGGCAACACTTTTCATTCGTAAAACTGTAAAATCATTTTTTTTCTCAAAAATCACGGTTAGTCGTGAATGTTATTTACGTAATCACTGGTGTCGATTCTAGCATGATTCTCTAAACCTAAACTTAAATTTGACAGCAGTATATCCTTGTCATTCTCTATACAGAATGAAAAGGAGAGACTGATGTTAAATTTAGTTTTAAGTTTAGAGAATCACGCCAGAATTGGTACCACTATTTTGTTATCAAGAAAAGGACAACAATACAGCTCGGCTGTACGAACTCGGAAGCGGATTCGCCGTTTCACTCGCGCTGCGTTGAAGCGTAGTTCTGTCTCGCTCTCTCGATTGAATGTTTATATACACACGTGTGCGTGTGAGAGTTGCTTATGTAGTTGAGTCGGATCATATTTTATTTAATGCTAGTATGAGCGTACCATATCCTCCCATTTTGTTTTAATCTAAGGACAACAGTTTCAACATATTATCTCGAAAAATGAAAACTCGAAAACAATGATGGAGTAGTGTCAGGACTGCAGTGTCAGTACTCGGACGAAGGTGACAGTGGTGTAGTGCAGGGCTCGTTTCATGGTGGCGGCGGCGGTTGGCTACCGCGGCTGCTTGTCGTCGGGGCTGCCCGGCTTACTGAGCGCGGACAGGGAGCTTGCGCGTTTCATGCTGCAGTACGAACTTAAATTTTAACTAGGCACAGGTTATTTTATACAGGGGCGTCTTACCCTTATGCGGCGCCCGGGTGCGAGAACCAACAATGCGCCCCATTTTAAAAAAATAATAATAAATATTTTTCTATTGTTTAGACTGCTACAAGAATATAGAAGAAATAAATCACATTAATAAGCAATCATACGTATGTATATGTGTATGTATTATAGTTTGACCGAGTGGACTTGAAAAACGTTAACAAACATTAAAACTGACTGTATGTACTGAAATCGTAAGTTTCAATTTTGTCATTAAACATTTATTTAAAGTAATATTTATAAAATTGGAGTTGGGTTAGGTAAGTAAGTAGGTAGGTAGGTACTATCTACCACCAGATTCATTCAGATGTTGATCACCCGGCCCGGGTCGGCCGGCCGCACCCAGCGCTCCTATGGGAAAGACGTCCCTGATTTTATACGTAGTTATACAAGTATTATTGTATTGTCTAACATAACGAAGTCATTGTCAATTATTTGCCATTTCAAGTCAAATCCTAAAAATCACACAACCTTATAAATAAACTAATATACTTAAACTATTTATAGCGGTTACGCAGTGTTTGGCTTCTTTTGGAATGCGACGAACAGAGCCAAACGGCATCAAATTCCAAAATGTAATTTTTAATGATAAGCTGTGTTTCGACAGCATTGCCTCTTCAATAAAGCTCAGTTGACTTGTTAAAATACGTACCTATATTGCGGATAATAATTGACAGCAAAGAGCGAATGGAAAGAACCCAGCGGTTTGCTCGAGTCCGACACAAAACGATAGCAGAAGTCATATATTTTGGCATTCTCATCATAGTCCAGTCGGAATAGCCATAATTTGGACCGACTTCTATTCTAAGACACCAGCGCTTAGCCAATTTTTTTCTAGGTAGTATAGACCCCCACGAATATGCCCTCCGTTTGTCCCCGCTAGAACCCGTGTTTTGTAGCCAGGAAAATTGTTTAAACAAAGAAAAACCGGTTTTTTTGAGTTTTTTTGCTTGTAAACGGGGATTTTGAAATTTTTTTTGAATCAAAGTTGTTCATTAGCTTGCCCTCTACAAAATCAGTTCTATGAAAAAATAACGTGAGATTGTTAGTTTAGCAGTAAATTGCAATTATGTCGGTTTTACGTTTGCAACAATTCAACATGTTATAATAAACATTTTGATTTCTAAAGTAGTTTATCATGTGGGTAACGCCACTCCCAAGAGAGTCATGTAAAATTTATCGACCGGTGTCGCAAACTTTAGCAACAATTCTCAATCTCCGAAAAAAAAGTACTTGCCTGTCCCGTCTTTCCCAGAAGGTGCGGGAAAAAAAAATCAGGTGATTCGATTCACCAAGAATTTTGAGGAATCGATCGAGTAGAAAAAAATCGTTAATAAAAATGTTCGTTTTTGGACGATTTAATTTTTTTTTAAAATTTGTGTAGAATATTTTTTTTTTTAAACTAATGTATTTTTCTCTCCTCAACTCGAATATACTATTCTGAATATATATATAATACTAATATACCCTGAGAATTCCGATTATGAACCGGAAGAAAAAAGGACGAAATTAATTTAATTAGAAATATAGAATACAACGCAGTCTTGTAATCGAATTTTAGTTAATAGTTTTGTAGATAATTTCTGTACATAAATAAACTGAATTTTTTAAATTTTCAATCGTATATTCGAGTTGAGGAGAGAAAAATACATTAGTTTAAAAAAAAATTATTCTACGTCAATTTTAAAAAAAAAATTAAATCGTCCATAAACGAACATTTTTATTAACGATTTTTTTCTACTCGATCGATTCCTCAAAATTCTTGGTGAATCGAATCACCTGAATTTTTTTCCCCGCTGTGCGCCTTCTGGGGAAGACGGGACAGGCAAGTAAGTTTTTTTCGGAGATTGAGAATTGTTGCTAAAGTTTGCGACACAGGTCGATAAATTTTACATGACTCTCTTGGGAGTGGCGTTACCCACATGATAAACTACTTTAGAAATCAAAATGTTTATTATAACATGTTGAATTGTTGCAAACGTAAAACCGACATAATTGCAATTTACTGCTAAACTAACAATCTCACATTATTTTTTCATAGAACTGATTTTGTAGAGGGCAAGCTAATGAACAACTTTGATTCAAAAAAATTTTCAAAATCCCCGTTTACAAGCAAAAAAACTCAAAAAACCGGTTTTTCTTTGTTTAAACAATTTTCCTGGCTACAAAACACGGGTTCTAGCGGGGACAAATGGAGGGCATATTCGTGGGGGTCTATACTATCTAGGAAAAAATTGGCTAAGCGCTGGTGTCTTAGAATAGGTCTCATATTTATTCCGACTGGACTATCAGTCACTTACTAAATACTAGGCAGCTAAAGCATTCTTTCTTAAATCTTTTTATTATTAAGAAACATAAGAATTAAAAAAAAACTATTTTGCAATGGGAATCGAACCCATTCAAAGATTCATTGTTCACAAGCTTTATAAAGCATGATTCACGCTACAACGTGTCGCAACCGAGGCCGGGGCACGGTCAAACATTTTGTATGAAGTAATTCATGCGGTGCACGGCCGGGACACGGTGAGACATGAATTACTTCATAGAAAAAGTATACCATAATGTTTGACCGTACCCCGGGTGTGACACGGTGTAGCGTGATTAATGCAAAGGTATAGGTATTCTTTTGATATCATAATATGAAACAATTCCTAATATGTGGTTAAACCGTAAAGAATTTATTTATACGAACAGAAGACATGTATATATTACCTAGTGTTAAAAAGGAGATAAAAATCATGCTGTACTTACAACTTCAAGATTTACATGATACATATTACTACGTTGCAATAAAGTAATCAAGATCGCATTACAGATATCTTATAAGTATTATATACTCAGCGCTGTTTTCAACTTAACCTAGAACAAATTACTTTTGGAAATACGCGTTAAAATGAAAACACCAATAAGTAGATAAACACTAACCAACTAAGGAGATTTCAAGATGCTTAATATTTCGAACGTCAACGTGAAAGCAAAGCCTGTACATAGGTACTTTAAACTTTTGATGAAATAGACTATCCGATTGTCCACTAGATGATGATCTCTACGAAATTTTACCTTTCTGGGTCAGTGAAGTCTACATCAGGCGGCAGGTGGGCCGAGTGACGACCGGCGATCCGATTGAATAGTCGCGCCGACGACCGCCTCAACGATTCTCGGAGTTTCGAGAAACTGGCGCTCCGCGACACCTCGGCCGGGCCCTGCCGCGCCCGTGTTATGCAATTTACACTCCATATTTGTCCAAAAGAGAAATAAAAATTTTTGGGGTAAACAAAAAAAATTTAGCTGTGAGGGTTTCGTTTCTTTGCCTTTAAAAGTCAAGGCTGTTTGGTTGTGTTACCTTCGTGTTGGCAGCGGATTAACCGCCTTTTGTTATCTGTTTTCAGCAACAGCGATGGCAAATATATTAACGAAAAAATATCATTGTATGTTTACTAAACTAATATATAAGGCACTAATGAGTATGAAATGTACAGAACATATTATATAATTACGTGATGATGTCGAGATGCCGCCATGCATCTACTCCAGACTAACAGCAAAAGCCGTTGAAATGAAAACAATTGGTAATTTAAAATGTCATGCTTTTGCAGTATTTGTAAATAACCATCCGTGTAACTTGTGTGACCAGAGTAAATGTGGATTATAAATTGCATAACACTGTAGACTCACCATTTTTAACGCGCAAACAGTACTTACTACTCATAATATGTGTACATGAAAAATAAAATGAAACAAAATAAATAAATGTTATATAAATATTTATTAACAATTTAAATTATTATTCGAAGAATATTACTGAAATTTTTAAAAAATCTGAACTTTTACATTATTGTGACATAGAAAACGTTCCTTTGGAGATTCTCGAATATGCATTTTAAATGAGAAATTAAGTTCCAGTTACGAATATTGCCGGTATAGAATCGTGTGTAATTAAAATCTAGTGCATATAGAGTAAAACCCACCATTCAAGCAGCACCCACATACAAATATAAAAACTTTTAATTGTATATAAAAATACTATATTATTTTATAATCTATTTACTCTCACATAAAGCTTAAACCGATAAAAGTACACTAAAACTGGAATGAAAGTTTATGTAAGCATAATATTAATGACAAAATGAAATAAAAACAATTAAAATTGACTACTGGCAAAACATACAATATATAATAAACGTTCACAATGATAAAATCACTTTCATGCATTCTCCATTAAAGAACAACATTGACAATAATATTATCAGCAAATTAAAAAAATAAAACAAAATTGTAAGCAAATAAAATCGTTGTTTAAAACATGCGTGATTAAAATTAACAATTACCTATGCCATCATTAATATTTCTCTGACATTTCACAATTAATAAATGCAAAATAAACGATAGATTTTCCAAAATATAGCTACATTTTACATAACTACCCTACCTACCTTAAACATTGTGATACTTTGATCTTTAATATTACACATTGTTACGACAATACATTTTTTACTAACATCACGAAATGGTGCGTGACATCAATGATAGTAATATAAAATATAACTAGATGACTTTAAGTCGTCATTATATTTAAAACGTTGTAAAACCTCTTGCGCCATCTAGATCAGTTGCGATCAACTTTTACAATGTACTCTTAAGGACGGCTCACTTGCTCATTTCTCTCTATCACACAAAATATGTAGTTTGTATATTTTATTAATATTTCGCGTATTATTTTAACTCCTACTACATGCTGATGCTAATAAATAATACTAAGCTATATAAAATACAGCCATTCTGAACGATGCAAGATAATGAAATGCGGATGATCCACTCCTACGTAATGTGAAAATTTAATCTGCAATAATCAATCGTAGCTTCAATAGGGGGTGATCACAGTGAAGTGTTTGCAACTTTCAAAATGGCATGTATCAACAGAAGCGATCCTTATGTGTAATAATGAGCGAAAAAATGTTTAGCCAGACTTATGACAACATTATTTTTTATACATGAGCTGTTTTAAGTTCAATTGGCTCATAAAACCATGCAATGAGCATTGCATATTTTTTATAGATTTGTTTTGTTTTTATTCTGTCTGCTTAATATTTCTTCAAAGAAATTACTTTCTTTGATTAATTGCATTAAATTCGCCATTTGGTGATAACAATAAAGAGTAAATAAAAAAATAATAAATAAAAATAAATCCAAATGATATTAAATATTGAAGCATTGGTTTTTTTAAAAACATGTTTTGCCGAAAATCAGGCTCTGCCATATTTAGTTAAGATCAGGTTAGGTTAGAACATAAACAGATCTTGAGACGAAAACAGAGAAAAGCCATTGAAAGTGTTTTCGAAGAACTGTGCTTTGTTTGGTATACCATTCAGAGTTTATTTATTCCAGAAACATTTCTTCATGTGTAATCAAGTATTTGAATATTATTATCTGATAGGTCCGAAATAAGTGATTTTGAACACATATTTTGTACGAAATACGTGATTTTGAAAACAAAATATAATTATCTAGTTGGTGACAGTCGAATTGAAAATATCCTAGTAATTATTCGCATTTCGTAAAAAACACGATTACTTCCTCTTACCAACAGCAAGTGAATGCAAAAATATATAATGTTGTCAAATGTGGCGGCAAAAGTATAAAGGATCACGTACATTAAAAGCGAGTGAGTTCTTAAAATAATTAAGCTCTAAACAGCTAAGTCTTATACTACTGGTGCGGCGAAGTGCTCCCTGTGTTGATTCCTAGCGCATTGAACAACTTTGATTTTAGGTTCATGCGTGGTTCGCTCGCTTGATTCGTGCCCTATGTCAAGAAAAGAAAGAAAAAAAAACAAAATTAAAAGAAACGCAAAAACAAAACAAAAAGAAAATGTTGTATTTGTACTGAATATAGATAAGTAAAAACAATATATACAAAAAATAATAAGTATATTTTAAATAAAAGATAATTACAAATTAATGAAAAAATAAATATTTGGCTGAGCTAATACTGATGAATGCGCAATGCTGTAGTTTTCAAATGATATACACGTTTTTTCTTAAAATCAATATTGTCATGTGCTGTTTCTAATATAATACAAACAATTGAGAAAACAAGGGATAAAAAAAATAAAGAGAGCAGAACAAAATTTATTTACAAGCGACTGTACATACAGCACATTGGGTCTTCAAATTGTCAAATTTCAATTGATTTTAATCTTTAGAGAAGTCAAAAATCAACTAAGATATTTTAACTTTATAGTAACCTAAAATCATAAGTAACACTCATTAATATAATTTATGCGTGCGGTTTTAGATAAAAAAATACCTTACACACTACAACCTTTGGTGAACATTTAGATAGTGAAACGCAATACAATATTGTGATGTATGTACAATGATTTGGTGACGATGATGGTGAGAATGGATCAAAAAGCCGAAGATTGCAAACTACCACCTTCTCGACAGCCGCTCGGCTAAATGAAGATATAAGTATGGTGCCAATTGAAACATACAGCAAATCCCAAGACTTCATCCAACAAGAAACCTCCACACCGGCACAATGACTTGACAACAACAAGACGACACAAGTGCGTTAAGAGTGATTATTGCAACAAACAACCCAACATTCCAGTGCTTTACATAAACAATTCCTTTAGAATCTTTAGACACATACAAACTTAAATCACTTAACATGTGAGCCAGACAGATTGATTGTGCTTTTTGATATATAATAGTTACCATATTTGATATCAATGTTTAGGTATTGAAAAAAATACTCCGAAGAAAACCGATATAAGCTTTTTATGGAGGAAAAATTTTCATGACTTTATTGCGTTATGTTCATTAAAATCAATAAAGCTAACACATTTGGCTGTCTCACAGTAGGCTACGTGTACACTGCGTTACTTGCGTCTGCATCCATTAGGTTTCGATGGTAAATTCAGTACCTCAAGCATGAAATTTTACAGTACCCTTAGCACGAACCAATATCGAATTCGTAACGTCTGCGATTCCGAAATTGTCAAATGTGTACTGATTTTTAGTTCTCGTTACGTATTTTATAGCGCTGTTGTTCAAGTTTTCATACAAAAGTTGACATTGATATTTTGCAATCGCAAACTACTCGAATTCGATAATGGTTCGTGCTAGGGGTAGAGATTCATATTCGTATCGCGAACTTCAGTTTCTATGGAAACTAAACAGCGCCCCTACCGGATGTAAGAACGAACTAGGTTTTTCCATAGAAACTTTGACATGGCGATGCGAATACATTCTCGCTAGTTGTTCGTGCTTGAGGTACTGAACGTTAGTAAACAAAGTAAAGCATTTCGAAAATATTCTTTTTTGTTACTGAAGAAGACAATGATCCCTGGCAAATCAAACATGTTAAGTCAGTTAGTTAAAGGCTAAATATAATTCACAGTTTAACTGGTTTTAGTATAAATGAAAACTGTTGATGATACCAATTTGCCATATCTTTGAGCGTCTGAAAAATTTTTGGAACACTAATGGCTATCTCTTTTGCAATATACTATAAATGATTGTTGTAATGTCATAATTACTTTATAATTATTCAAAATTTCATTAACCGTCCAAATGGTACAAAACACGATTTGGATAATTGAAAAATTCTGTAACAATCCTTGCCTTATATTTTTAATCTTTACAAGATATTTACTTACTTCAACCACAGTAAACTTGGTTTCGCTTAGTCGTATTTCTGAATATCCTTCAAATAGACGATTTAAATGTATTGTGATAGTGGTTAGACCATGTGCCGGTCTCAAAATGAAATGAAATAACCTTTATGCATGCAATGCTAAACTAATAATATTATACCGGCACTTCACTTGGTTATTTGTAAACTTGACATCAGCCTGTCCTTTTCATTCTTTATGAAGCATGATAAGAAACAGACTGTTGTCAAGTTTACAAATATCAAACACTAATAGCCAAGTGAAGTGCCGGCATAATAGTTAATTCACAAAAACGAAAATCAACTGTCAGGATGCGGTGCGCAAATAATTCACAGTGATTCATTAGTGTACACGTTCCCGCTCAAACAATCGCCGTGGTGGTGACAAGTGAATCCCACATCAGCTCAAACCTCAACCCTACTCGGTTTGCATAAGGGCGGTATTAACGACAAAACTGTGTCCGCGTTCCATCCGCCATATCAGTATGAGCCTTACGCAAAGGGAATAAAGTTGATCCGTAAACGAGTAACGACATGAGCCCTCTAGGTCCTAACCTCGTCGTGGTGGTCGATCGACTCGCGGCTGCCGTGGCGAGCGCTGCGGGAACGAGACTGCTTTACGATGTCCAGCGCCTAAGAATCGACACCCCATACAACTAACCGTATAACTTATAGATAAAGAAATGTTTAAATGTAGATACAAAAAGAACTGTGAAATTCTGGCACTTCTCTGGGAAATTACGTATAATTCGTATTGCTCCAGACAAGAAATGAGGATTCGAACCTTTCTAATGTAGATTTATTAAAGTAGGTTTATTCAACCAAAATAGTTAACGTAGATAGATACATTAATTTTAAAATAAAACAATCTTATTTTGTAGGTCACATTGTAAAAATGTACTGTTTATACGCAAATATTATTATAATGTCATTCTACCCACAAGCTGTTTAGTACAGTTGTATGAAGTCTTATATTTGTAAAACTCGTTTTACTACATCATTTGGAAAGCGTTTTATGCGAAACATAGATTATTTATTTATACGAAAATCATAAAAATCTATTATTCAAATAAAAATGAAGCGAAATTATGTTTTCGCTTGTGGCTTTAAATATACAGAACACTAAATAATACATCAAAGTATATAACGTGGAAAGAAAATAATGCTATGATTTACATGAGAAAGGAAACACTGAGCACCTCATTCAAAAATAATGAGTGGATTTTTTACTTTCAAATGTAATTATTACACAAAATATTCGTTACCAATCCAGTTGCTGATGGTAAATTTATAATGAATGAAATATTTGTATTTCTTCATTTACCAACATTCCTTTTTATTCTCAATTTTATAGAAACTTTCTTGCATAATTTTGAATGAAATCATTACATACATGGAAGCAACTGGCTTTTTAACTTGAATTTATATAATTAGCACAAGTTACTTTTCTAATCAAACCACTTTTGTAGATATCACAAAAGTGATATTTTTAAATTGCATTATTTTGTTTTAAAACATTCGATAAACATCGAAGCTACGAATAGTCGCATTGACTTACTTGCTGAACGTGCTAGGCAGCGTGCAAACCAACATGGTATCCGTTAAAATTGTGCTCACTCTTTAGCGTTCAATCACATGATGAAATAAACATTATCAAAATATTTTTAAGTTTCATTTTATAAATAAAATAAAATATAGTAAATCATGCTAATAAAAATGGAGTAATAATAACAGTGTTCAATAAAAAAAAGGTTTGGGGTCCATTCCTTAAACGAATTTTATTGACTAATAAATGAGAAAAATGTTAAGAAATAATGACTATTTAAAAACTTACCGGTTCTTTTCGGCTGCGCAGGGCGCAGTCCTCGAGAGTTTCGGCAGCCTCATATTTGCCTTGACGTCGGTAGAGGGCGCCCAGATTCTTCAGAGTGGTAGTAACTGTAGGCGAATCGACCTGAACACAAAATAAACGGTAAATAATCTCTCGTCAATACAAATGAACAACACGGATATGAAGTAAAATAAATGTTTTTTTAACGATATTTTTTTATTTCTAGTGCAGTAAATTATCTTACCCCCCTGATATTGTGTAAGCGTGAAGATTCCAGTCGTGAAGTCAGATCAAGTGGTAAAGTAAGAATCATACTTTATGGCAGTTGTAAGTGAAGTTAGCAGCGAGCCAACTATGTGCAGGCTACAGTTCAGTACCCTTAGCATGAACCAATATCGAATTCCTTACGTTTGCGACTGCAAAATGTCAATATAAAATTTTGTATGGAAACTTGAACAGCAGCACCAGAATACGTCCGTTGTGGTGCTGCTGTTCAAGTTTCCATAGAACTAAAAATCAGTACACATTTGACGTATATCTAGATCGAATTCAACTATTCGAATTCGATAATGGTTCGTGCTAAGGTTACAGAGTGCAACGCCGCGCGCAATAACATTTCGTTCACTGCCCTGAAAGTAGCACTAGCTTACTGTACCCTGTTTACTGGAAATAATCGATTCAATGAAATTTGACAATAAGGACTTACCTTAGCGGCTTTATGCCATCCGCCATACTCGCCGTACGGAGCGTTCTCCTTCTGTAGATGTTTGTTCTCCTCTCTCTCCTCGGCAACTTGCCAGATAGGCTTGTTGTCTCCTGTTACGGTATCATATTCATTAATGCGCCAATCATAATTTATCAAAGATACGCAAATTAAAATCAAAAAATATTTAAGTAAAGCCTGGTCAGAAACAATAAATTGACACAGAAAAGCGGAGGGAAATAACGACTACATTAAACTTGAATTTAGATAGCTTTTAAACTCTTAAACCATCGGATGGCTAAACCCTGAACAGTTGCTGATTTTGTGGTCGCTGTTCAAATTTATGTGTCGACGATAAAATTCATTGAAGGGTGATTTGCTTTTTCAAAGAACATTTGCATTTTGCTCTCTTGCGAAAGATCAGCGTACAAAATCGCCGCCAAATCCAAATTATTTACAGAATCATAATTACTAACCAATTACATATACAAGCAAAAGAACAACATTGCTAAGAAAATATGGTAAAAAAAGGCTTATGTTATTTGTGCTTATTGCCTTAAACGTTAAATCCATAATTGTTCTCAAAAATTAAGTGCAACTTCAGTATTCAGTCAAATAAGTAGATACTGACTAAGCAAAAATGTAAATAACACATTTCTAATCAGAATTCAAATCAGGCAATCAAAAATTTTGAATTTCATATGTATGAAGAGATATTATTAGGTGATCTCGAAGATGCCAATATAATTCGGTGTGAATAAATATTACAATTAAGTAATTATTAATTTTGACGCAGATTTTATGTTAGTAAGATTTAAGAAAAAATAGAATATCTAATCACAAGAAATGAATGTCAGTAAGCCAATTTTAACCAAGAGCCAAAACAGAGAAAAGAAAAAGAAAGAAAGAATTAATGTGACACAAGTCGAGAAGGTGTGACACAAATATTTAAAGAAAAACATTTATAAACCATAAAATAACACAAAACGAAAACGAATACATAGTATTGACTAAAATTGACCTTTCCTACCTGTGCCACACTACTTCCAAACTTGTGTCACTCACCTAGTCAAGTGTTATTAAAATCCACCCATTTCGCACCGACTGTTTCAGATTTACGTACTCTTTATTAAAGTCTAGTAATACGTTTTATGACTTTATTTTATGTAAGCATTTCGCTACAAGATTTTTTTATATCGAAATCCAGACTGATACCACCAGAACATTTTGATTTATCTTTTCTGTAATGCTTGCATTTAGTTCAATAAAATAATAGGTAATAAAAGCTTACATGCACTCAAATTAATAAGGTCAAGACTATTACTAAATATTAATAAAATAACACAGGTTGAATCAAAAACAAAACATAATGTGCCTTAAAATTTTAATTACAAAACAAAATATAAATATAAAATTTATTTATACTACATTTATAATTAGAAGCTGTCTTCATTTGGCTTAGGGGATACTGAAGAACAACATAAAATATCACTTCCTTTAAATAAAACAATCTTTAAAATATTAACTCTAAACCTCAACAAAATCAGAATAATAATTTTAATATTAATTTTTCAATTATTCAGTTAACACTCCTTAATCCCTTTTCGTACAAAAGGCAACTGAGCGCACGATTAACTATATTAACTATTTGCTTGGTCCTATGAACGCAAATTCATAGCTAAGCATACTAAGGCATATCAATAATAATAATAAAATAGTTCACTATGACATCCACCAACTCTAGGCAAGTAGAAGGCAATTATAATTATTATTATTGTAAGTCGTCAACATTACGCTTTTCTTATTTCCATTAAAATTCATAATACAATTAAATTAACAAAAAATATATTTTATAAAATTCAATTAAATATACAGGAAGGAGACCTTTCAAATATGTATAGAAGGTGGTAAGTCAGACTCCGGCAGACTCCAAATTTTTATGACATGTGGTACACTTAATTGTAAATCGTTTGTCAAAAAAACTGAACTTTTTTTATGTTCGTTTTTTCTTATAATAATAATTTTTAATTACATAAATTATTGATTGGCTAACGGCAAGTTTATTTGTGTACTGTTAGTTGCCAAATCATCGAATATATTCTATTTTATTAAATACTTATTGGTAACTAAAGCCACTGCTTTGATTCCACTGTTATGATTCTGTTCATCTTTCATACTCATTTTATTATTAGGTTTAATCACAAATTGGTAAATCATTTCACCATGATTTCACGAATATCATGCATGTTTAGACTGATTGACATTTGAGATAGTGATTGAGTTGACATTATAAGCTGTCACAAACTAACATGACGTGAATTATGACTGGGTGGCCAGAACCCTTACGAAATTGTTGAATTTTCAAACACAATATAAAATTAATCGGGGATAATTAAAAAATAGTAGTTTATGCGACTCTCATACAAGAAGGGGTATTAAAAATGGAGTCTATTTACCGATAATAGGTTGACTGGAGTGTTTTAATACCTAAATTATATGCAATTGCATACACTACTATATCTTCATTCATATGAAAATGAAATATAAATGAAAATGGTATAGAATAAAATAAAAAAAAATAGCTAGGTAACGAAGAAGTATTATGCTAAACTATTCTGAAATCAAGAAAACAAAACACGATCGACAGAAAATTGTATGGTAGCCTTCCAATTACAGCATTATAGCGCATTATGCGGCATAATGCTTAAGGTTGAGTGTTTCAACTACAGCAACGCTTCGCACAATCGAGCACTCTCAAAAGTAATGCTTTCGTGTGATGCGTGCAATCGTACCAACTCAGAGACAGAAAATTAACAAGTGTTTTTTTCTTTAAGTTGGCATTGATCGAAATGTTTTATTTATATGTTATCGTTAGTAATATTCTTTACTGTTGAAAAACTATTAAAACTATTAAAATAATCAAAGTTAATTCAAACTGTGTTAAAAAATTAAATATAAATATGGATGAAGGTAGAAACATTGACTTTTTTTTTCAACACTGAACTTAGCGCACTCTGCTGGTGCATTTGAAAACTAATTCACGTTCCAATAAGCATCAGCATAATTCGGCATTGTGCGCCACTGAGTCGTATTATGCTCTATAATTTGAAAACTACCATAGGAAGCGCGTGAAATCAAGTTCAAACTTCGAATGCACGCGCCTTTATTCACATTCAGCCTAATATCATGAATTAATTTGTTCAAAAATGCATTAACGAAGGTTGTATACATTGTTCGTAAGTTCAAAATATTGGTTTTTACAAACTTGTGACTATGGTAAACCCTGGATTACGTCTCGGGTTTCCATTCGTCTTCTCGTTTGTTGTAACCAACTCACCACACTAATATCATAAATAACTATTACGATACAGCTAGCCGTACTGTACTGAGTTTTATTTTTAATTTTATGTATGTGCGTTTTTAACGTACATCTTTATAAAACCATGTTTAAATTCGTAATTCAAATATTTCGACATGAGTGTAGATAAAATGTATTTATTATCTGTTCGTGTTATTGCATAAGACAAGCTTACAAATGATTTAAGATTCATCGCTGCCGGAAACAGACTACCACTTTTCCTTTCTTTTTTATTTTTCAAATTGATTTTTATATGCCATCGTATTAAAGAATCTGTCGTTACATAAAATAAAATTGTAACAAAGTAATACAGGATATTTTCATAAACACATCGCTTTATTGTAATTTTTATGTAACTGGAAGAAATGTCGACTGATTGCAGATAAAAAGTTATGACGAGTGTTTTGAACCAGATAAAAATATCTATTTAGATGCAATATTTATAAATAACCGAAATCATATAAAAATCTTGACGACTTGACATAAATATAAACGTATTTCAGAATTATTCAATATCAATAATATCATTTATTTAAATGCAACAAGTAAGTAGAGATCTTGGAGGACGAAACTAAAAACTATAGCCATTCTATTAAAAATAGTGAAAAATATATAAAACATAATGTAACAAGGATGCTTACAAGTATTTATTCGAAATCATAGCTAATTAATAAATCAAATGTTTTACCTATCAATTAAAAAGCACAAACTTTTCGACTGCATATTGAAAGTTTAAGGGCCCGAGTAAATGTCAAACAACTAAAGTAAATAAAAGTATAAAATGGCGGCAACAGAAATACTTTTGACTACTTATCTATATTCTACATATCTACACTCTACATAAGTAATCAAAAGAATTTCTAAAAAATTTCTTCTAAAATAATGAAGACGCTAATTTGCTAAGTAATATATTCGTTATAATAGTTATAAATATTATCACTATGTAAGAAAGCAGCAATCATTCTAACTGGTGTGAAATTTTTACTCTGACTTAAATTCGAACCCTCACTCTCAATATCCGAGAAACCTTAAAAATAAAACTTTATTTTTTTTACTAACTACTATAAGGAACATGCATTGTAATAAACCTACTAATGTAATGCACAAAATGATAATGTACTCCACACCCGCAAAGTTGGCGGTAGATATTTCAACAAGCGTAACATAGATACTCATAACTCAAGAAGGTATCGCAAATAGTATTCGAGAGGAGTCGCAAATCGAAACTTGCCGAGTTTAAGCAAAAACTAGACATTACATAAGGTAATCTACATACGATGTACGATCGAGCAACGCACACAAAGACACCGCTCAAGCACACAATGTCGAACTAGCTCAGACCACTGCGAGCGCGAGTTTCTTCCGCTCGAAATATGCGTCTATAGTTTTGTGCAAAATGGAGCAATAAAATACTATTTATTATATCTGTTCAGTAGGCGGTTGTTTTAATTCAACATTAAACGATGAATTGTCATTTTTTTTAATTTTGCATTTAAAAAATAACATTAAAATTAAATCAAAGAACTAGACACGAGTGCCACTGCCGCGACAGTGTTTTGTGCATAAGCCAATGTTGACAATCCTAACGCGACCGCTGAGTGTAGGTATGTAAACTGAAGTACATACACGAGATTACCTTCTGTATTGTCTATTTTGTGGGTTTAGGACGTAACTATACGTATTTTTCAGGTTCATAGGATATTAAAAAACCTTTTTAAATACTTTATTTTAAGGGACGAACACGTTATGAACAGGAAATTTTTCATATTATAAGTTCATCTGTCTAAAACACTGACACCCGGCACTCGGTTGAAAATTTACAAAACATAGAATTTGAATCACACTTGCGGAACCTTGATTTTGGTCACTTTAGAGGCGCAGGGTCCTATAAATTTTCAGGATTCCGTCTCACCTATTAATTTAAATTTCATTACAATATTTAAGTCCCAAATTATTATATAACGAAATAAATAAATAAATAGAACACATGCGCTTATTTAAACCACCAACTTTACGGTGCCAATGAAAATTATAACAAAATACTGATGATCTTATGAATAAATATCACGCCACAATAGATGCCAATTAATTTAAACACTTTAATCACAGATTGCGCTGTAAAAATATCTTTATTCAAATATATTTTCTCTTTACTCAACTAAACAAAGATTGGAACTAGACATGCCCAGTTAAAAATGTCATACATATTATGACCTAAACAACTATTGATTAATTAATTACAAATTATGATGCTTATTATAAATATTGCACTTTAAGTTGCCATTAATCACTACACTATGTAAAAAGATATATTATTATTCGGTTATGGAAAACATACGACTATTCCATGGGTTAGGTCTCATTATGATTTTCGTATACATATCTCATTTTTTTGGAAAAAGTAATATATTCTTTTGCGCACTGCCGCTGCATTTTTTTTTGTGTTTTTTGTTTACATTAAGAAGATAAACTAAGCAGCATAAAACTAAAAATATTGTTAAAAATGAAAAAAAAAGTGTAGTTTTTTCTTACAAAACCATTTTCAATGTTTAAACTCATAAAAGAAACTGTAAAAGAATATAAATGCTAACAAAATAATAATTATAAAAAACCTATTTCGGAATTTGTGCTTAGGTCGTCATTGGTGTCGAATCTGGCATGATTTTCTAAAGCTGCACGTAAATTTGACAACAGTGTATCCTTGTCATTCTCTACACAGAATGAAAAGGAGATGATGTTAAATTTAGTTTTAAGTTTAGAGAATCATGTCAGAATTGACACCATTATAAACATAGAATGCCGCCACCATTAATTTTAGCAAATTGAATGTCAAACAAATATCATTGCTATCACTTAAGAGGTTTTTAAGAATTTTATATGATTCTTTTATGTGTTGGCCGATTAAATATATCACATAAATGTAAAAGTAAATTTTTAGGCCTTCTTCGTACTGGCTGATAAAATCTTTCATTTCGCTTTCACAGTTCCTTATTCAATCATATCATTACTTATTTATTTTTCCACAAGCCAAAATACAGCATATTTATATTTACTTTTGATAATATAAAAATAAAATTTACATTACAAAGAACATTCGACGTTTGGCATTTCCTTCTTTGATTAACATTAATATGAATGCACATTTTTTGAGCAAATTTTAGCAACTGTTACTGAAGTTACGGAAAAGGAATGTAGTAACTGCATCTCTTCATTTGAAGACTTAAATAATATAGTAGGTGCGGGGTGTTTGTTATTTTTTGGGGTTTTTTAATGACGCTATATACTCTGAAACGGTAAACAGAAAAATGATGATCGGGAGTAAATTAAATATAATAACAAAAATAAAGAAATTAATTGTACAATAAACCAAGTCGGTTGGGTTAGATTTAACTATCTATTTTTGGCTTACACCCTCAACCAGTTAAAATATTATGTTAAACTGATATTTTCCATTAGTTATGTTAAAATAGTTTCAATATAATACATATTTAATTCATCGGGGATTGGAACAGGGTATTATAACCTTATTTAAAAATAAAATAAATGCAGTGAAATGCTTCAGATACCACAGGTCAACAAAACAAATCTAGACATATTAATCGGATTTCTTTATATTTTTGTGTCAAATAAAAATATATAATAATCCAACTCGAAGGACCAATCGATGCATGGGAACACACATTAATGCTAAAACGGAACTTCAACTCAAAACTCACTCTCATTCCTATTCCGATCCCTGATGGAGTATAAATAAGGGATATATTTACATAATACAAAGTACATAATCCGAAGCTTCACTTACCGTCGATGGTTCCGAATTCCCTTTCGTGAGCTCGTGTTAGCACCTGTTTGTACAGTGTTTCTGCTTCTTTGTACTTGCCCTAGAAACGAAGCAATAATGAAGATGCAATATTTTCTGTATGATAAACCTTTTGTAACTTATTGGATGGAGTATATCATAGTTGATTAATTAACATTGAAGATTTTAGAAGCTTGAAATAACAAAGGCATAATAATATGTACATCTAATTATGGCAGGTAATTTTAATAGATTTCAGAGGTTTTATCTCAATTGTGTCCATTTGGAAAACAACATAAAATTACAAAAAAGTTTATTCGAATAAAGATACTGTGTCCGATGAAAAGGGCACACAGTACACACCGGATCGGCAGAACATCTACAATAATACAAACAGTAAAATATAAATGCGTTCTTTTATTATAAACGCGAAAGTCCTGTTACACACTGACGCTTAAGCTTCTGATGTAATTTTGACCAACTTTGGTATTGTGATAAAGTAAACCTTGAAGAAGGATATATTTTGTCGCGATAATGAAACATGACGCTGTTAAAATATGGAATAAAAACTACGCTTCATTTTATACTAGTTACACTGCAAAATGTCTGGTAACAATAATGACGAGTTATCCCGATGTGACGATCCCCGTGTGGGCGCCGGGTCTATCGTGTGGGAAAGTGAAAAACTCTGAGCAGTTCCCGAGACTTGCAACCCAGGTGTAGGTTTAAGAAGGCCCCCTTTGAGATGCGCATCAACGCTCACTCTCATTGCTCGAGTTGCCCTCCCTTGCTAGCATTTGATAGGAGCCTCTTAGTGCCAAAATTTGAACTTACTGAAGTTCTCGACGGCCTAAGTCTTTTCGAAGGTTATAGAACTTTTGGTGGTATCCCTACCTCTCGCTCCTACTTCTACCGCATATAAATTATATAACCAACAAACTAACTAAAAATTGCTATCTAGTTGATAGCAATTTTTAGTTAGTTCGTTGGTTAGATCGTAATATTTATTACATTTTTCTCAAGCTAGCAGAGAATATGCACGTTATTCAAATACGGCTATTTTTACATTATACTTTTAAATTGTCCCTCCATCAATATTTTTTAATAAAATTTGTTTTTGAGTAAGCAATTAATTATTGAAAGTGCAAAAACTTGTGGGAAATCTATATATTTCAAACGCGACAAAGCTGTTGTCACGTAGAAATCCATAACAACACACATAGGTTACTCAAAATCAACGAGGTCTAGTGCGATTGCGTAGTGTGCGCGCAGCTAAACTGTCATACTTGTAACAAGTAGACATACTTGTTATGTTCCTATGGACTATGACGTCACATAAAGTGTTCCAAAATAGCGAGCGATTAAAATGCCCTTGCCAGGTGGCAGTTATTAATTTTTTTTAGACACATAATATGTACTATTTTTTGATGTTGAATATTTTTTATCGGGATGTAAACTATTATTCCGTCACCACCGTCAGTTTTTTCGTAGCGTATTGTGTGTAGTTGTGTACATACGTAAACTTATGTTTATTTTTAACTTCGTTCTAACCGAGGGTTCAACGACACTCCCGTTTGCTTTATTAGGTTTCTGTTTCCAAAGGGTAAAAACGGAGCCCTATTACTGACACTTTACTGTCCGTCTGTCTATCTGTCATCAGTTTCTCATAAACCGTGATAGCTAGACAGTTAAAAAATTCACAGATGATGTATTTCTGTTGCCGTTATAACAACAAATACTAAAGAAATATTATTTAACGGCGGCTCCCGTATAACATATGTGATTGGCGTTTTTTGCTCAATATTATATTATAGTGTCTCATGTTGTTGGGTTTCGTACTTTATAGTACGGAACCCTTCGTGCGCGAGTTCGACTCGCACTTGGCCGGTTTTATTTATTTTATTCATTCCTAACATACCTGTTTTAGATAGCAAGAGGCGAGGTTGTTCTTCGTCTTGGCGACGTTGGGATCGTCGGGGCCGAGTTTACTCTCATAAATCTCTAGCGCACGCTGATAATACTGCTCCACTTCTTCATATTTATTCTGTTGAAAAATAACATCATTCATCATTTAAGGAATTGGAGCGTCCGTCTGGAGAAGTAACCTGCACCTTACTGAAGACCACAGTATAATAACACTACCTTTTGGTGAAGGAGCTCGATGGCGCGAGTGGTTAGCGCGTTCGGCTGCGATCATTGAAGTTAAGCAACTTTCGCAGTGGTCGGTCATTGGGTGGGTGACAAAAAATCTTCTATCTCGAGTTCCTTCGTGCTTCGGAAAGCACGTTAAGCCGTTGGTCCCGGCTGCATCTGCATTCGTCAGCACCCACCAATCCGCACTGGGCCCGCGTGGAGGGTCATGGCCCAATCTCCCTATTCCATTCATAGGGAAGGCCTGTGCCTCAGCAGTAGAAACATTAATAGGCTGATGGTAATGATGATGAAACTGTGCATACTGACCTGATTCTGACAGAGCAGCGCTAGATTGTTCAGTTGTTTGGCGACATCGGGGTGGTCGCGGCCTAAAACAGCTTCTCGGATGCACAACGCACGCTTGCATAGCGGCTCGGCCTCGCGGTATTTGCCTGAATGAACATAAGCTATTTAAAACGAATTTTGAAGTGAAACTTCTTTACGCTCGCTTGCCTTGGGGGGTAACCTGGCGAATGCGTTACGCGTTACGAAAAGTATGACTGGCCGAGGCAAATGAGAGTTGAGTGGGGGATAAAAGCAAGAGAAAACAGTGCGCGCACATTTTCTTTCTCATAAAGCTAGTAAATGAAATATGTAGGTTATGTGTTATGAAACATGTTTATATTGAACACACACACATATACAGATCGAGCTATAGAAGTTTCACTGCAGTCGTGTGGTCATTAGCACACTTGTTTTTTTTTTCAATGTTATAGGTTAATATAGTTGTAGTGTGTTTACAGTCAGCAACGTTATTGGTTAATATAATTGTAGTGTGTTTACAGTCAGCAACATATCAAATGACAACAAAGTGTAAAAGGAGACGGTTCAAAAGTAATAACATTTCGTAAGGGTTCTAGCGACCTATATCATAAGTCACGCCATATTTTTAGTCTGTAGAAGCTCAAAATGTCAACTCAGTCACTATATCAAATGTAAATCAGTCCAGCCATGCATGATATTCGTGAAATCGTAGTTAAAATATAATATCAATTTATGCTCGATTCTACTTAAAATAAAATTACCAATAAATATCTAATAGAATGAGATACGAACAAAATAATGATCACTGCTTACCTATTGAATACAATATATTTGATGATTTGGCAACAAACAGTTCAAAAATCAAGTTGCCATTTCCCAATCAATAATTAAGTAATTAAAAATTATTAGCCTTACTAATAAAAATGTGTAAACAGTTGTTTAACTAATGATTAAACCATATGTTAAGTTATACGCACGTTATACATTATCCCTACCAATAACCTACCTCCGAATAGTTACATATTATCTGTTAAGCATGGAAATTTTTCAATGGCAATATTTGTAAGTTACGTTCAGACACCATAGTGTCACTATTTTTGTAATGTATATATAAAACTGCAAATGATAACATTTAATTAGGAAAAATAAAGAAAGTACTTGGTTTTATTTATGTTTTGTCAATTTCGGATATGATTTCATGTTATGTAATGGATAGCATTTAAGTTGAATAATACTATTTACTACTGAAACTAAATGGAAACTTCTAAACGAATGTCATCCTTGTAAATGATCCTGTGCTGAGTTTACATACATAAATAACATTTGGTTGTTTACTTTCCGCGCTACTATTCTATATAATGCCCACTGCTATGTTATGCAAAGCTGCCAATACAATTATATACAGTTTCACATTTTCTAGTGATACTGTGAACCGACTTATAGACAACAGAGTCTTTATTTCCAAAACTCAAAGTATCTTTCTATTGTATTTCTTGTTAGAATCTGGGCTTATGTAAATCAACACTCCTAGTCTTGCTTAATATAGTTTTTTAAGTTTTTGTAAATATTCTTTGATGATTTATTGTATTTAAAATCGTTTCCATTCGAGAGAAAGGAATCAATACGACGTCTATATAGGTATTTTTCGTTGTCTCGTAACTTGAATTCCCACTTGGGACTCTCACTGAGCAAACAAAGAAAAATAACAAAAAAACACGTAAAGGACTGTCTGTCAACTAAGTTGAAAAATAAACTAATCCAGAAATGTAACTGGACAAGACTTACACAATAATTATACTAGGGTGCCCGAATGAATTAAGCAATGCGTAACTATTGTTCTACAGTAAAAAAAATGTATACAATCCTTGCCTCAAAGAAGTTTTTATTGGTAACCCGATGGCTTGCAACACGTTTATAACAGATGTATACGCTAGCAATTATCTTTATTAGTAAGGCTGTATAATTATTAGTAGAAAAATAAGTGGCTATAATAAATTCTAGTTTTTTGTCAAACAATAACCAAGTCAAGCTGCAATAACTCCGAGGGACGGCAGAAGCCTTACAAAGGCATGCGTTACTGAATTATATTTTTACTTTATAGCTAGCTATATTTTTTTTCATTATATTTTTATTCAATTATTTTACAATTTTTCCCTTAACTAGGTTATTCTTATTCAAATTTCAACGTGTTTAATAATATTGTTTGTTGGGATGGGGTTCGAAATTATATGCCAGTTCACGCTTGACAGTTCTTTATTCACCACACAGTTCACACAATTAATACACAATGTTAATTACAAAACACTCACTAAACACTGTATTTCACTATACAAGTCTCTAAACAATCGCACTTGAACACTTTTGTTGCACTTTGATCGCCTTTGGATTCGCTCCGAAATCGCTGTTGAAACTCAACTGTCTCTGCGCGGCGCCAATCGCGCTTATATACGCCGATCGACGCATTCTAGAAAGTACCTGTTAAATTGAGAATTAGCTAGCACCCGTGAGTACAAAGTATCTACTTATACCTACGCAGATAGCGCGCATAACTTGTAAACAAGTGCAGATGTCGTTGCACTTTCTCCCTTACGCCGCACTGCATAAGGCTCATTTGAGAATGAGCCGCATTACTCGACCTCTATCGCGACCCGCGGTGCTCTGGCAAATTCGATCTCTAGCACTTTCGCGGTTCCGTTTCAAGAGCGTTTGTGACACTGCCCCCCTCTTAGACATGCTCGTCCCGAGCATCATTGCTGCCATGATCCAACTAGGGTGACTCCCGGTCTCTTCTACCACGACACATCGATTCGGTAACGCCCCTTCCGGAAACTTCACTTCTACCAATGTCTCTGACTTCGCTGGTAGGGTAACCATTCTGGCGTTGTAGACTACTGGTGGAGGCTTTCCTTCTAGAAATATTTCTTGATCCGGAAAATTCAATACTCCTCTAGCGATATCCACCACACACTGCTGTGATCGTAAGAAGTCCAGTCCGAGTATACAGTCGTCCGTTATGTTAGCGACCAAGACGCTTTGTCTGTAGATCTTGTCTCTTAATTTCAATGTGATGTCTGTCACTCCCAGGACGGTCACTGGCTGACCTGTAGCTGTTTGCAATTGACACGCCGATTTTGTACCTCCCCACATAATTGTACGCTTGAGAAGTTCCGGGCGCACGATAGCTTTAGATGCCCCAGTGTCAATTGTAAGTTGTGCAGGCTTGCCGTTTATTTCTCCTGCGGCTACGAGACTATTACCATCACATGCCTGTGACACTCGTACTGTGGGGGCTAAAAAACGTCCAGCTCGTGCCCGCTCTGCAACCGAGTCCACGCTACAATCAACCTGAGTAGCGGTTGACATTGTCCGGTTTCTCCGCTGGACCGGACAGTTAGTTAATCCTGAATTGTCCTCGTTCTCCACATCCATAGCATATCGGTCCACCTCGAGGCTTGACTGTTGCCACAACTTCTCGCACTCTGTGCGTCTTGTAGTCACTCCGTACCGTCTCTACCTCCAGCGCGTGTGTTAAAACGGTTTCCAATGTCGTATGATGTCCCAAACGCACGGCCGCTCTTACTTCGTGTTCTCTTATAACATCCACAAAAGCTTTTTTTTTTATATGATTAGGTAGGCAAATGACTCTACCCCACCTGATGTTAAGTGGTGATAAAGTCCAAACGCGAAGATAGCTGGTACAGCAGTTATAAACTGTTACACCAACATTCCTCACCTTGCCCGCAAAAATGCTTCTTGCCGCCTCTCTTATAGGACCCCAGATTATAGGAAGGAGGGAACACGTGCGCGGGCATAGAACTCCACTTACGAATAGTACGACAAAGAAATGAGTCGCCAAATTTCTTTGTTCGTGTAGGAGTAGTGGCCACAGTAAGTCGGTGGCAACGTAAGCCAGCGCACGTGGTCCTCTGAAGAAAAGGTGGAGGGATAAGCGAGAATAGCTCCTCAGAACACTCGCCGTGGTATAGTCGGTAGAATGCGCTTAATGATGCCACATCACGGCGTAATTGTAGAGACTCGAGTTTCTTAGTTACCTCTTCATCGCCAATGATGCGGGCAGCGCGCCGCTGCAACCTATCCAAGGCATCGAGTAAGTACTTAGCGGAGCCATCCCAGAGGTGCGAGCAATATTCCACGCAGGACCGCACTTGCGTTTTGTACAACAAGCACAGTTGATCGGGCGTGAAAAAACGCCGCACCTTGTTCAGGACTCCGAGTTTTCGTGAAGCTGCTTTGATCAAGGTATCGATGTAGTCCTTTGGATTCAGGTCTGAGCGAACCTCCATACCGAGCATGGTAATATAGCTTTGTAGCGCCAGTGTTGTGCCCTGAAGAGAGGGAAGGGGAAGGAATGGCGATGTTTTTGCCGTGAAAGCGCAAGCCTGAGTTTTCTTGGCATTGAACTCAACCAAGTTCCTGGTACCCCATTCGGAAATGTGGTCCAAAGCCCGATTGAGCTCAACGACAAGATTCTCCCGTTTCTCCATGGTTTCTACCTTTCCAGCCGCCGCGTGTCCAAAGTATCTCGCATGCACTGTGCTATCGTCTGCATAGCAATGAATATTCGCAAGTGGAATCAAATCATTGATATGCAGCAGAAAGAGTGTGGGGGATAGAACGGAGCCCTAAGGAACACCGGCATTCACTGACATGAACTGTGAACTACATCCGTCCGTAAGGACGCGAATTCTACGCTAATGCAGGAAGTCAGCTACCCAGGCGCAGAGCTGAGCAGGCAGACCGTATGCGGGCAGCTTGGAGAGAAGGCTTTTGTGCCAGACCCTGTCAAAAGCCTTGGCGATGTCAAGGCTAATAGCCAGAGACTCTCCCCGCTTGTCTATAGCTTCACCCCATATGTGTCACGTACGCTAGAAGGTCACCCGTCGATCGATTCGGTCTAAATTCGTATTGACGATCGTGAATCAGAGAGTAATCTTCTAGGTAGCGGGTCAGATGGTTGTTAAGGACCCTTTCTAAGACTTTACACAACACTGAGGTGACAGCTATCAGCCGATAGTTGGCCGGGTCTGAGCGGTCCCCTTTTTTGGGCACCGGCTGCACATTGGCGTCTCTCCAAGCTTCCGGCACACGCCCCAAAGAGTAAGAGAGTTGGTACAGGCGCGTAAGCACGGGAGACAACTCCGCTGCACAATGTTTAAGAACAACTGCTGGGATGCCATCAGGTCCACTAGCTTTCCGGACGTCGAGTGATTGCAACTCCGCACGAACATCACGCTGCCTGATTTTAATGTCAGGCATCGTAGTGCCACAATGAGGTAGTGTAGGTGGCAGTGCATTGCAATCACTGATTCGGGAGTTAGCCGCAAAGAGCTTTGCCAACAAATCGGCTTTCTCTTGCGGCTCATGAGCTAGTGACCCATCTGGACATCGCAGAGGTGGCAGCGAGGGCTGGCAAAAGTTGTGTTGCACGGCCTTAGCCAAACGCCAAAAACTACGGGAGCCCGTAGGGTGCGTTAACAATTCGTGGCCAGTACGTGCTACACGTTGGGCATCCGCTCTGATGTAAGCCTTCTTACAAGACTTGGAAGCACTATTATAGGCAGCTTTCAGTGAGTTAACCCCGGGATCCTTAAGAGCGCGGCCTCTGATCCAAGCGCGATATGCCGCCTGCTTACGAGAAACAGCATCGGCACAATCGCGATTGAACCAGCGGTTACGTGTGCCCTTACTGATGAGATCAGAATGTGGAATGTAATACTCCATTCCCATTACGATCTCCTCAGTAATGGCAACGGCGCTGGATGATAGGTCCTTTTCATTGAAGCAGCGCTGCTTCCAAGGGACGGACGCAAAGTAATCGCGCATACCATCCCAATCTGCCGACCCATAGTGCTAGACCCTGCGTTTGACCACTAATGGTCGAGGGGTTTTGGCCTGTGGCACCTTGACAGATATCAGGCAATGGTCTGATGAACCCAGCGGGGCTCGAACCACGACCTGATACTCCTGCGGATGGGTCGTAAGCAGAAGGTCTAGTAAAGAAGGCGCTTGACTTGCTATATCTGGGATCCTGGTGGGCTGATCAACCAGTTGGATCAAGTCATGCGTGAAAGCGAAAGCATGGGCAGAGATCCCTGCATGGTCAGTTTTGGAAGAGCCAAGCCACAAACCGTGGTGGGCGTTAAAGTCTCCCAAAAACACCAGTTCTGCGTTGGGAAATTGCGCCTGGGCATCATCTGCCTACTGAGGTGGTCAAACAGTCGAGTTGTCTCAGCGTCGCCGGTATGAGATCTGTAGAGGCACACGTAGACTCTGGCCTGAAGACCAGAGTCTACATGTACCGCCAACATGGAAAAGGAGGGGTCTTCCAGGCAGCTCAAACGGCGACAACAAACATCCGCCCGAACATACAGGCATACGCCGGCTTTTGCTTTGAAGGATTTTTCAAGCGCGTAGCCGGGATATTTAAGGTAGCCTGTGTCAGCGGGCGGAAGTATTTGTGTCTCCGTGAGAAACAATAGTGCTGGCCGTGCTGTCTCAAGATGGTGGTGGACAGCATTGAGGTTAGAGTGGAGACCGCGTATATTACAGAACTCAACCTCAAACAGCGCGGAAGGCGTGGGGGTGTGCAGCGCTGTACAACCAAACTTTATTTTACGGGCTGCCATCATGAGAAAAAAGTTGAGAGACGTGAATCGAGTGGAGTTAGTCGCGACAAAGACAGGCAAATATATGGAGGCACGTTTTCCCGAGTAACTGCCTGCGAAAGAGATACGCCGACCCAACGGACGGAAGGGCCCCCGCACCCTCCCGGGAGTGGCCGCCGGGACCCCACGCCCCGGTCACCAACCGGCACGACGGTCCACCCCGAGATTATGCGTGACATGATAGGGCAGCCTCACGAACTGGTTAGGAACGCTCGGGCCCCTGTACTGTGCCACGGGCGGCCAGCGGGACAGCCGTTTCTACGGGTCTCCCTGGCCGGTGGGTCGATGCAGTCCTCCCGGCATCGGTTCGACGGATGCCTCCACTGGACCGAATCTGTCGCGGCAATCTCCACTCGAGCTCTGGTTGTACGCTGGCTGATCCCGAAACGCGCGTGAAGCACTTCACGGGTTTTTCACCATGCGTACGGTGGTAACAAACCAGGCGGGTGTTAGGCACCCTACCACCAGAAGAGCAGATGGAAGCTCTGATATCCCTCAGTCGCTTCTTACGACACCCGCGGGAAGTGAAGGGGCGGTGAGTGGTATTCTTTCTCCGTCACCGCACGGATAAAACCTAGCTTGAACTACAATGTCTTCTATGGATGTCTTACTGGACGCATAAGCGCGACGTACCAGTCGTTCAATCTCCGTGGCCCACTGCTGCAATCCTTCTCCTGGTTTCTGTGACCGTTCCTTTAGTTGCGCTCGATACACATGTTCTAGGTGTTTATCCCCGTAACGTGCCTCCAGAGCTTTGAGGAGAGTTTCCAAACTTCGTTGATCGGCTGGTACATTATCAAATATCAGAAGAGCATCCCCCCTGAGCGCAAGAGTGAGTGCGGTCAGGGCATGTTCGTCCTCTCAGCCGTTCTCTTTGGCTACGACTTCAAATTGGTGTCTGAATGCCGTCCAAGAAGTTGTATCATCAAACGCCGGTACTTTAAATTTAGGTGCCATGATACCCGTGGTTGCTATGGCGGTACTCATGACCTTGGTTTTTTGAAGGTCTCTTACCATTTTCTCATGGACCTGTAGAGTCTTCTTGCATTCGCCTATGCTCTCCTGGTGTTTGTCTAGGGTCTCCTGGTGTTTGCTGGTACGACTCTTTACGCATTCTATTTCGTCTTGGAGGCCGCACACAGTTGTTTTGAATGTTTCAAATTTCGAGTCAATAGCAACCTTCACGTCCTCCTTGACATCCTTGAGCGCTTGTCGTCGACTCTCCTTGACGTCCTCGATAGCTTGGAGTTGACTCGCCTTGACGTCCTCGCGAATAGACTGTACAGCTGCCATCAATGTCGACAAGTCGAGCGTAGGCGGCGTGGCAGTAGTGGTAACACCACTGTGGTGAGCAGCCTGTGGTGTGCTAGTTTCTTCATCAAGCGCCGCTGCTTCCGACTCCCGCGAATGGTCCATTACGGCCTGCCGTCGAGTGCGTAAGCCTTCACTTCCGTCGCGCGGTGTGATTGGCATGTCGCTTCTGTCACCAGTTGTTACGTGTCGGGATGGAATCCGAAATTATATGCCAGTTCACGCTTGACAGTTCTTTATTCACCACACAGTTCACACAATTAACACACAATGTTAATTACAAAACACTCACTAAACACTGTATTTCACTATACAAGTCTATAAACAATCGCACCACTTGAACACTTTTGTTGCACTTTGATCGCCTTTGGATTCGCTCCGAAATCGCTGTTGAAACTCAACTGTCTCTGCGCGGCGCCAATCGCGCTTATATACGCCGATCGACGCATTCTAGAAAGTACCTGTTAAATTGAGAATTAGCTAGCACCCGTGAGTACAAAGTACCTACTTATACCTACGCAGATAGCGCGCATAACTTGTAAGCAATTGCAGATGTCGTTGCACTTTCTCCCTTACGCCGCACTGCATAAGGCTCATTTGAGAATGAGCCGCATTACTCGACCTCTATCGCGACCCGCGGTGCTCTGGCAAATTCGATCTCTAGCACTTTCGCGGTTCCGTTTCAAGAGCGTTTGTGACAATATACTGTCCGTACTCGAGGCTGCTATTTCATACAGCCAGGGGCGCAGGCAGAAGTCGAAAAAAGAAAGCATAGAAGGATAGTAAAGATAAAAGAAGGTATACAAGAAAATCGAGAGGTGAAAAACAAAATAGAGAGAAGTTAATTCACATTATTTCCGTAAATATTTCTAATTTGCTTCGAATTGGCCGTCGGAGACCAATCACAGGCACATCAACTGGTACCATCGTCCAATAAGTTTGACGAATGGGTCACAAGTGCATTTTTAAACTTGTTATAAAAGGCTATCACAATACGGCCCATCCTGTGGATCACAAGTGCATTTTTAAACTTGTTATAAAAGGTTATTACAATACGTCCCACCCTATGGATCACAATTATAAAAGGCTAGTTTACCTCGTTTGCCATAAAGCACAGCCAGGTTGTTGAGGGTCGCAGCGACGGCGGGATGATTCTCTCCCAGCGTTTTCTCTCGGATGGATAAAGCATCGTTCAATAGGTTAGCCGCTTCCTTGTATTTATTCTGGTCCCTGTTAAAAATAAGTTTACTTATATATTACTAGCTGTCCCAGCGAACTTAGTACCGCCTTTAGAAATAGGAGTTGGTAGTAGAAGGATATAAAATGAAAAATAAAAAGAAAAAATTTTGTCCAAAAAAAAAACAAATTAAGGGTGGACCACCCTTAACATTTAGGGGGATGAAAAATAGATATTGTCTGATTCTCAGACCTACTGAATATGCATATAAAAATTCACGAAAATCGGTCGAGCCATTTCGAAGTAGTTCAATTACGCACACCGTGACACGAGAATTTTATATATTAGATGAATAATATTGTAATGCATCATCATCATCATTAGCCTATTAATGTCCCCACTACTGGGGCACCAGACTACCCTATGGATAGAATAGGGGGTACGACGGGGTATAGTAAAAGAAACTTTATTTAGTCCATCAGTTACAATTTCGAAAATAGCTGACACCAATTTCTCTTTTGTCAATCAAACAAAAATTACAAAGATAAAGCACCTCAAAGTTTGGAATTGGGGGCTCATGACGTCACTGGTAGGTAAAATTGTACAAAGATGTGAGTCAAGCGACATTTTAAATCAATGTATCTGTAATATTTTTGATTATGAGAAAAAAGAAAAAATACATGTCCGTTACTTTTTGATAATCTACCCGATAGACAAACAAAAAACGCCTGCCACCTGCGCCATCGTGATCTATCATCATACACTCATTAAGGTAGTTTTTTTATTCATATTGTACATATATTACTCATTATTTATAAGGAGACACTGATGGCGATTCTGGCATGATTCTCTAAAGCTAAACTTATATTTGACAGCAGTGCATCCTTTTCATTCTCTATACAGAATAAAAGACTGATAAGAGACTAATGTTAAATTTAGTTTTAAGTTTAGAGAATCACGCCAGAATCGACACCACTGGCTTCCGAGATGCAGCTATTACTTTGGGACTATTAGTTTGGGAGTCAAATCTTAACTTTATGTTTAAGCATATTTATAGATCAAGATATTTCAAAATTATTGTTTTGAAGGATATGATACAAAAAAACGTGTGTTGACACTTACGCTTACGACATAGCATGTCGTTGCTACTTAAAAGTGTAGTGGCTTTTCTATTTCTGTTCAACTAAAAGAACTGTGTGGTGATAGGAACGTATTCTGACTTCAATTCCTAGTCAGTGTAGACCTAGCACCGACAGAAAGACAATACCATCAAATGTAGTGCGGCTATCACGGAAATAAAATTTCAAAGGAACTGAGCTTTCTTCATAGCGATTTGCCTGTTAACCAAAGCCAATACATTGAGCCCGAGGTTTTTCCAGATCTTCTAAGGCTTGCACGACAAAAGGAAAATTTATACTTATTTATACTCACCTATAAACCAGAGCCAATATATTGAGCATGGTGGCCACATCGGGGTGGTCGTGGCCCGAGGTTTTCTCCAGATCTTCTAACGCTTGCTTACATAGAGGAACGGCTACTTCATATCGCCCCTGAGATGCGTATTGGATGACCAAGTTGTGTAAAGTCCGAAGTCTGGCCGGAATCTCGTAGCCAGCGTTCACTTGCTGAGCGAATTGTGATTGGGGGGTTGGTGACATTGCTGGTGGAAAGATGATTTTTCATTATTTAAGATATTTTTAAGTAAATCAGAAAAGTATAAAGTCATCCCAGGTACTTCACTTAACTATTTGTGTTTGCTATTTGTAAACACGACAAATATGTCAAGGTTACAAATTGCAAACACAGATGGTCAATTGAATTGCAGGCATAAGATTTTAAGTCATTGCCCAGATTGTAGTTGGCTGCACTAACATTTGCCAAGTGCTGATTTATTGATATTGCTACATTTTTATGAACAAACAAAATTTAATAGTAAAGAATCCTCTCGGTTAAAATGTTAGGCTGTTATCGAAACAGCTACTTCCGCTATGAAGTCGAAAAACTGGACCGCGTGCATATTTTCCTAGTAAATTTTTCTATAGATATATCATTGACGTATAGAAAACAAGTAGAATCACAAACGCGCTTCGACCGCGCTGTGATTACAACGCTACGCAACAAAACTGGATAAATGACACCAGATCTACACTTAAAAACGAGTATCGTATTTCAGTTGCCATTTTGACCTAACTTAATTACGTGACTATTAAGGGCATTTTTTATAGTACTGCTAATTAATTATATTTTAAGTAAAAGCAAAATATCTCCCCTTATTTTGCGGCCCGTGTGTCTCATGCTCGTGTATGTCTCTCTAACACAACGATATTAAATACCGTAGATACACCAACACGAACAAAGTCGTGCCCGAAACCTGTCCAAAAGGTACATTGAACGATCCACGGCGCGCCGATCGCGTAGTCAAAAACAATATAAGGCATTAATTAAACATTGAAAGTCACCTTTAATGCATACTGTATAAGGTCTTGATTAAAACACTTGCGTCAAAGAGTTAAGACAGTTCGAAATGCAATCTCGTAAAATTTTACGACTTATTGCTATATGTGGAAGAATATACACCTTATTGCTTTGACTCTACGCGCAATTCTGATTGCGCTGTTAGAAATATAGCAGGTACGGACCGCGAGGAAAAGAGACAGCTATATTACCGACCATGCATTTGAATATCACAAATATTTTCTATTAAATCAGTTTATAGTAAGTATTAGAACAAAATATTGCTTTGAATGTGTTAAATTAACAAATATTGATTTAATACCTGTCGAAAAAACGACTCTTTACATGCTATAAGTATTTTTTTCGCATTTTTTTCATGGAGCTCGGCGGCAACTTGACTTTTCAACGGTCTGCGCGTGACTGTGAACCAAGAAATGCTTGAGTGGTGTTCAAGCACTTCTGGATTGGGACACATTTTGAGCGCACGTGGTGTAATTAGGGTATTTAATATCGTTGCTCTAGCCCCGTAATCGAACTCTCTCTTTCTCTCTGGTATGCAATTGACATTGAACCTTACTGCCAGGACAAAACGTGTTCAGTTGAACAAATGTGTTAATGTTATCTGTAAAAGTTGATGTATATGTATAACACAGCGACGCATGGACATTTTCGGATGCACTTTTGTTAGGCGATTGGGAGGCTATTAGGTTTTATACATCAATGAGATTTAAGGTCGAAAAAGGCTTTTAAAACGCGGCGCCACCCAACGCATATTATCTATTTCAGTGTGTGCGCATCGCGTCGCGTCGGATGTTCCTAACGTGTTTCTGACCATAAAAAAACAGGTACATTTTGATTTCACCCAACCACGCGACGCGTTTGCAAAAGCCAATTTAAAATTCTGTTTCGGTCTTTTTAGATAAAGCAGTTTAATGTCCGAAATAAAAATATGTTGAGCTAACTCACATTTAAATCTAAAGATAATTTTACCAGAAAAAAAAACTACGCGGACCAGGCAGCAAACGGGACTCGAACCCGCACACTTCGCTATCCGGGCGAATGCACTGATCATTATGCTACTGCTGCCCTGACGGCCGTGTCGAATTTTCTCTTGTCTTTCTTAGGCTGCAAGGCACACCTTGTAATTGGCAGTGTGATTTAAATATGTAGCAGTTAAATAAATAAAATAAAATAAATATTTCCAACACTCGCACCAATTAGCCTAACCCCAAAGTAAGCACTGTAAGGCTTGTTATAGGATGCTAGGGTAACAGATAGAATACATATACTGTACATATATAAGTATATTTATATAGAAATACATATTAAACATCCATGACTGGAGTACAAATGCCCGTATTCATCACAAACATCTGCCCCCACCGGTATTCCAACCCGGGACCTCTCGAGTCGGCGACACCGTGAAACCCGGCGTACAAACCACTTGGCCATGGAGATTGTCCGTCCTTTACGGAGGTTAAATGCTTAAAAAATAAAAAATATAACTCACATTTGTTATTTCTGTTGTCTTCGTGGTCGTCGTCTGGGAACAGATCGACCATGGGATCGTCCCGCTTGCTCTCCCCTTGGCCACTACGGCCGCTCTCCGACTCCTCGGTCACGTCACTGTCGTATTTGCTGTAAACAGAAACGTATTCAAAGTCAGCGGTTACATACCTATAAGCAGTTTCTTTTAAAGAAATCAGATTTGTAGTTATATTTGCTGTTTGGAATAAAATTCGCAGAAACATAAATCCAATAGTGCAGGTGCGCCGACTGTAAACAGCCACTGTTCGTTTTAGGCAATATAACTCCACCCAATCTCATGTAAGGTCAAGTCCAGATGAGAGGAGTTCGTGCAAAAATTTGCCTAACATTGACCATATTGAAAGCCTTCTTCAAAAAAAAGCAAGTCTGCGCCGGCGACGTAGCTAAATAGATTTTGTTTGCATAGATCAAACAACAAATGTTAGTGAAGTTGGCAGGCAGTTCAGGAACCATGAGTTCTTCTGGTAAAGATGGCGGACTTATGTTAACAGCTCCGAAGGATTCTCCGAATGGACGCCATAAACTGTGGGTATTTGTTTTCTCCCGCAGCTGAGCGCCTCTCTGCTCTGAGGCATGCAATTGCTGTTGCGCTGCTGCCCTGTTCTTCTGGTAAAGATACACGGACTTGCTGTTATCAACTTCGAAGGCGCCATGGGTATTTATTCCCCTCCTCGAGCTGAAAGACCCTCTGCTTAAATCTTGAAGGCGCTAATTAATAAGTGTCTCGACGCCGTAACCTGAGGGTCTGTTGAGTCACCACGAATTTACCCCGACGTCATGCGTTCTTTTGGTAGAGATAGCAGGATCGATGGACTCGCCAAATGGATAAAGAACAGGTGTTTGTTTCCCTCCGCCTTGCAAGCGCTGTTGCCCTGTTTTCTCCCGTTAAAGATGGCGATCGTTTGTAAACAGCTCCAAAGAACTCACCGAACAGATGCCATAAAGCCCAGATGTTTATGTTCCTCCTCCAGTTCCTCCCTCTTCTCTGAGGCTTGCAGGCGCTATTGCGCTCTATACCCCTCTGTATTCTTCTGGTAAAGGTGGCCGACTTCTGTTGTCAACTTCGAAGGACTCACCGAATAGACGCCATAAACTGCATGTGTGTATTAATTTTCCTCGTCCAGTTGAGCAACCTTCTGCTCTCAGGCTTGCAGCCGCTGTTGAGCCACCGCGAGTTCGTCCCGCAGCCACGCATTTTCTTTAGAACACAAGGCGTACTTCCGTTATCAACTTCGAAGGACTCACCGAATAGATGCCATAAACTGCAGGTGTTTGTTCTCCTCTTCCAACTGAGCGACCCTCTGCTCAGAGGCTTGCAGACGCTGTTGAGCAGCCGCGAGTTCGTCCCGCAGCCACGCGTTCTCCTGGCACAGCCGGCGGACTTGTGTGCGCAGCTTCTGTTTCTCCGCCTCCACCAACTGGAGGTGGGAGGCTAAGGTCATCATCACCTGGGAAACAATATACATACTATAATAAATACTCAGGAAAAAATGTGTACAATCAATGATGATACTAGTGTAACTCTGCTACTGAGTTTTCTAGCTTACCATGCGTTACTTCTGTGTGCGTAGTTGGCACACGATTAGCTTATGTTATTGTATACCATGTATGACGAACCTAAAGTATCATTTGTTTGCTAAGCCTAAAATGTTATGACAAAACAACCACTTTACTGGTTTTTTTTTGCATTTTGAAAGACATCCTGTATTCTGTCATTCAGAAAACACCATTAACTATATTTTTTAATTTCAAACATACAAGCGTTGAAAAATACGCATTGCGAATATGAGTGCTTGCGTAAGCTCTAGTATAGCACTTAGCTGTTGTTCTCGCTACTAGAATCCAAGTCACAAAAGAGAAAAGTAGATATACTATGTAGCGTAGCCTGGGTGGCGCCATAATCAAGCACCACTCAAAGTTGTTCTTTATGCTGCCCTCGGATAAAAAGGGCCGAATTACGACGCCCAACATTTCGTTACAACCCTTACATACACCCCTTGCTTTCTTTACTTAACGAGAAATGTTTGCTAAACTTTGCAATAAACAAGTTCTGTAGTACTGCTAAGCTAAAAATTTAAGAACAGTATTACATTATTGTTTACTTCACGTTCTTTACGATTACTGTGTGAATAAGCTGTTATTAATCCGCATGGATTTTTTTCTAGTAATTCTTTAGATTTAAACATCGAGCAGTTACATGCTTAAAAATTAAAAATTATTACTATTATTAGCATAGAAGGGGATCATCGACATAAAAACGTGAATGTTTATGAAATACTAATAAGTAATGTATGCATACATTATTTGCTTTTCATATCGACAGCGACAGCCGACCTATAAAATAGCATTTAAACATGTAGATCTTAGGAGTTCTTTTTTTGAAAAAGTAGGCTAGCTAGGTTCTATTAAAAATGCCCTTAAGCTATAGCCAAAAATAAAAGACGCCAGATGACCCAAATGAAGCTTTAAAAGAATGTCCTGTAGTCATTGACAGAATCTAGGGCAAGCCGCACGCTCAAAGGGCTAAGTTGTTCGCCGTAAAGGAACGTTAAGTACTCACAATTAAGAACTCGTTTGCAAAAACCGTATATAAGGCATACCGGAAAACCAATAAGGGTCTCTCTTGTCAATGAGGAAGGCATTTTTTCCGCGAGCTTTAACTACCTTTCATAGGAAATGAACTTTTGGATAATGCAGCGTGCGTGACCAAGGTTTAATTGTTTCCCGATCTACAAGAAGAGTATTGATAGTCAAACAATTTATTGTTATTTATATATTATTTAAGTAAATAAATGACTTATCAAATTAGGACAATGTTTATTTTTTTCGACACAAGTACGATCATAAACACTGATAGTCACGTATTCATTATTGATACTTTATTAAATATCAGCCCCTAATTGTAACTTCCACTTCTATCACGATAAACAAAATTGTTTGACTACTAAAAATAAAATATACACAAATTGGTGTGTAAAGTTTCGGTAATACAACTTATTTACAACTACATTTGAGGACATGAGAACCATAGTGGCCTAACTCATATTTTAATCATGGTGACCTATCTTACTTAGGCCAGTATGGCACATCAAATTTAGATCACAGACTAAAAACCGTAACAGTGTTTATGCTGCCATCTAGTGAATATTCGTTGTATCACTTTTAGACCACTCTGGTTCTATCAAAATGATCAATTTGAACTGGAAAAAATCATTAACTCAATATTGTAAAAAATGAGTTAGGCCACCATGGTTCTCATAGCCTCATTTGTGGTTCAAATTTGTAAGACATTAGGGGGCTTTTCTCACAATATTACAGAGAAATTCTAGAGAGTGACTTTGAACAGGATTCTTATACGAAAAATGTCATGTGTAGCGTCTTTATATAATCACAGCCTTCATCTAACGTCGATACATAATTTAATACTGTGTGTAATTTATCCGAGCACATTTTCAGCCCATGCGACGAAGTAATCGAGGCGTTAACCACACATGATCACGTTTTGTTTATTATCCTTGCCTCATGTAAGTTTACACGTGAACTTGAGTAGTACTATACTAATAACTTATAGGAAAATGAAGGTCGAGTCGAGAGGCCCAGATGAGAAAAAAACACTTTCAACGTAGACTGATCTCTAGTTAAAATATTACTGTGAGTATACATAAATATAAAAAATACAACAATTGTAAAGAAACTAAATAATGTTTTAATAAACTTTAGTCGACTGTTTGGTGCAACGATAGCGATTCTCTACGTCGGGGATACCTGTGGGGAACGGAACTTTGAATCCCGATAAGATTTTTGTTTTATTTTATCCTGATAAAATATTTTGATATTCAGTTTCAAAAAATACTGGGAAACGGTAAAAAGCATAACACAAGTCAACAAAATGAAAAAAAAAATTTGAGTCTGTTATTTAATGACTATTGTCTAATTGTTTATATCGAAATATAACGAGAAACTTCATTTTTATTTTAAAAAGTTTGCTTTTGTACTTTATACAATGATAAATAAATATGTATGGCTTTTGGAAAAGGCTGAGGATCTACCGTTTTTAATAAGCAAAAGAAAGGAGTGCAGAAGGATATTGGGTATGGAATAGGAAGCAGTAGAGCAATCACTCAGTGCATGTACACACCTTTTAGAGAAACGACGTATTTTGCAAATGCCTACAGCGGTAAATGCCTTCCAAAATGAGTGAAAACTACGTGGACCCTGTTTGCTTTATTTGCGGAGTTTTTTTTTTAATTTAGTCATAATAATGGTTTAACCTGTAGGTAAAGACTTAATTAAACATATGAAGCTTAATTTTAACTTCCTATTTGACTTCAGGATAAAATATGGACGCCTCATGACGATATATAAAATTTCCAAGTTATTTTTGTTTACTTCACTACCAGCAGCACATTGAGAGTGTCAGAAAAGAATTATAATATTGAGTATGATATAATGTTATATATTATGGACCCTATCATTATATTATGATAGGGTTAGTTGCATGAAAAAATTCTTTGTTGAAGGGAAACGACGTATTTTGTGAGTCTTGAGCGGCAAAATGAGTAAAAACTATGTGGACTCTGTTTGATTTAATTCCGGAGATTTTATTAAATTTTGGGTCAAAAAATGTTGTTTATTAAAGGTAAGTAAAAGGTATAATTAAGCATATGAAGCTTACTATAACTTTCTATTCGAAGTCAGGATAAAATATGGGCGTCACATGAGGATATACCAAATTTCCATGGTATTTTATTTACTTCAGAAAATTTCAGACTAAAAATTATAAAATATGCTAAAAATATCAATTTTTGAAACTAAATCAATATATTTTTTGTATTCATATACTTGGTTTATTTGTCTAAAGTAAATAAAAGAGTTGTAAATAAATAAATTAATGATTATTTTCTTGTTATATACAACTTAAACAAAAAAGTTTGCAATTTTCCATGAAATTTAAAATTTCATTCTGATAGCTACAAAAGCAAACTTTTTTAAATAAAAATATTGTTTCTTACATGAATTAGGTATAAGAAATCAAAATCTGGTACAAAGAACTCAGACTCAAAAATCGTGTTGACTAGTGTAATTTATAAAAAAAATATCACACGGTGAAGCTCACAGTGGACGCTTTAGGACACCGTAAAATTATTATCTGAGTCCTCGGTGCTTTGGAAATGAAGTAAAGCCATTGGCCCTGGCTCCTGTTGCAGTCTTTAGCATCCACCAATCTGTATGCGTCGCATGGTGGGATATGACACGTCCTCCTTATGTAGATCTACTAGTGCCTCGACATTGATTATGATAAAAGGGCAATGCTCAAAATAGGCTCATCGTGGACAAGGTGCTTGGCAAACAACAATTTTACAATATTATTTTATTTATTTTTTAACCAATTTCTATAACCGTTATATAATGGTGAGTTTCATTAATAACACAATTAAATTAAATGAAAATAATACGGTTACTTCCTTCCATTAGTTATCTAATATCACATGATCAAAAACGGCTGTAATTGGTTGAATTTAAGTTAGCATCACGTCATGTCAGCGATAACGGCTAGGATTGGCCGAATCTAAGATGACATTTACTGACAAGGGCTGCGTTCCAATAAGAATTTCATACATTTATGTCAACATTAAAACGTTAAATGAAAAGTTGCACTTGGAGTCTAGGTTTGGAACGCACTCAAACTGTCAAAAGAATACTGATTTTTTTTTGTTTAGACATTTGGTGTGTTTTAAAGGATACTGATACAAAATTATAATAATTCAAAGGTTCTGGGTAATTAAAGCTTCTTGCATTGTTTAGTTTTACTTGCTAAAATGTCTGTCCATGTTAAGCCAAATTCCCACACAAAGTGGGCTTTGCCCTTTCATCCTAACGCTATTGATATTAAATATTAATCAATTGTAACGATCGAGAACTGACCTGCGCTTCACCGATGCCCAGCTCGATGGCGTCGATGCTCTTCTTGACGAGCGACGCCTTCTCGTGCTCGTGGTCCGTGTTGGCAGCGAGTCCGGCCAGCAGCTGCGCGTGCTCCGCCCTGAGAGCCTCGAGCCCGGCGGCCACAGTGCGTGCGCCGGCCACCATCTCCTCCTGCGTCATCGCCGTCATCCTACCCAGGGACTCGATCTTCTTTCTGTTTGCAACAAGAGGAATGTTGTTATTAGGTTGCATTTCTTTTTTTTGTACACGGAATTCTTTTTGTATTAGCAACAAAAAAAGAGATATCGAATAGAGAACCTCCTCCGTTTTTTGAAAGTCGGTTTAAGTAATGATAATAAAAATAAAAGAGGACAAATGTCATAAGATTTCAGATGTTTACACATTAAATTCTATTCTACTTAGCAACAAAAAAAAACAGAGATTCAGACGAATTGAGAGCCTCCTCTGTTTGCAAATCTTTGTAGTCGAAATTCTTATTCAGGTAAGTAACGAACAAATAATAATATTGTTGGTAAGGAAAAGTTGGGAAATTATACGCTGAAGTTTTTATCAATAAAAACATTGCTTCTGAGCTATCATGGGTTCAGTCCCGTTCCAATTCAGACCCGAACTTAAGACAATATAGAAAAGAAGGTTATCTGCAGTCCCGCTTTCATGAAACATACTGATGGCGCGATTACGCTTGATCATTAGCCCGAATACGAGTGCCAATGGAATTCGGGTAAACGACACATTGTAAATGAACGGAGTCGAGTACGCCCGTGTTCGGATAGATTTCCTTTTGTTTACACGACACCGTCTTCCAGCCCATATTCCAGAGTAATGTCTTTCATGCACCCGAATACGGGCTAATGACCGAATGTAATTGCGGTATGAAGATCTCTGAAATACACAAAGTCTGAGCGCTTGCTGATCTCACTAAACCCATAATATAAATACAAAATTGTTTAATAAATCATACAAGAACAGCTTTTCTTTAGGGGAACATACATATTATAGGACACTTTTTTACACTAATAAAGAAACCACAGGCTAGTTTGTAAATAGCATCTCATCAAATTGTTACAAAAAAAAAGGTGTGACAAACTCTTTTAAAACTTTAAGTAGGCAATACTTTACAAATAAAATCACAATTAAATTCGTTAGTTCATTGCATCGTTTCCCTAGAGAAAGTTCAGTTCATAATGTAATATTTTTTATTCATGACTAATCTAATATTTCACAGAGTTATTATCATATAAACACAACAGAATCTTATTATTTTATAATGGGAAGAAAAAACAGACAGAGCAACAAATAAACTTAAAAACTATTCAAACAATACAAAAGAGTTATGTCAGCTAATAAAGCGCTAAATTGCCAATAACATGACAATAGAGAAAGTACGCACTGAGAGATCTACTTTTCTCTCTCGGATAAAATCAATATTATCTCTGAGTACAGCTATAAAGTTATTAAAACGAAATGTATAATTTTCGAGATGCAATCTTTTTGGCAGCTCTACAAATGATAGTAAGACATCAGATGAGCGATTGTATGCCAGAAATCTTTCAAAAACTTATTGATTAGATGGAATAATATTGCAGATATCCATACATACGAAATTAGAAGTTGATTAATCACTTTCGTGAAAGTATTACAATACATTATTGTACGTACTACAATAGATAAGAATAAATAAACAATGACCAAGTAATACCTACTAATTCCGAAACGGATACGGTTATTGAACTGAATGTTTATTTATAATGACATCATTTTATTCGATAAGGATCCCAATAAATATTATCAATATGCAAAGACGCTAAAAATTTAATACACAAGGTATTAATGACCTATTGATATAACATAAATATGAAACTGAAAATAAATGCATGGCTAAAAAAGCCAGGTAAATGCAACACACACACAACAAAAGCAGAGCATTACACATGGTACCAATAGGAAATAATCATTAAACTACACCCAATAGAAGTTAACAGGACGGAACATGATGGTTGCGAAAGAAAAGGGAGCGTTGATATAGATAGGACACACGATTCGCTTTAGGTATTAAGTTAAGTACTCGTGAGAAACGGAAGGAATGCGGTTGAGTACAGGCCCTGGCCTGTGGGAACTAATCCGATACAGGACTTTTATTCAACAACAACTAATCCAGGATATCTTTAGAGTTTCTGTCATTAGCACAGATTACCGTGTTTCTATAAAATTCATGTCTAAACATACTTTTGAGCAAAATAGAAATGATTGACTTAAACATAGATTGATATTTGTTGCTTTATTGAAATTTGTAAATTGACAACTCCGAAAGGGACATGTTTAATATAAAGATATAACCGTAGAATCAATTAAATAATCGTATTCGTCAACCCAATGTGTGATGATGAGACTGTATCGGAATTGGAAACATAAATAATATGAAGTTCATAAATAACTTCCAATTTTACAAGATCTTAGAATACAAAAGTACCTATAAATATCATAAATATTTATGAAGAATTTTAATAAGCAATAACCTAATAACAAGTACTTAATCCTAACGTTATAGATTGTGCAAAATTAAAGTCAAAAGTTCATTAGCATCGACGGCAGCAAGAAGGTAATAAAACACCATTACCACCGCTAACAGCTCCAAGCTGTGAATCTCATTAGCACTGTTCCTAAATACAAACGATTAGGGTCAAATAACACGTGTCACATTTATTTACAATATTTAAAACCAAACAAGTAATCTGAGTAGAAGAGACAGTTTCGGTTTATGGTTACATAAACCAATAAACTGTAAAATTAGACGGTCCGATCAAATCCTACTCATAAAGTAAATTCTAAAGGTAATTTCAGTCAAATAACTACAAATTTAAGTTTAATGTTCAATAATACAATTATTTGATCTGTATTTTATAAGTACACGTTTCATGAAACGTGTAAGTAGAGATAAAATTTGTGGTCTCTAAGGAATGAAACCAAATATCCAGAGGATTTTTATCTTTTAATTTCAATTGTTTTATTTTTACTTTATTACTACTCATTCTAACAATATCAAAAGACGTGTTTAAATTGTATTATAGAAATAAATGATAATGATACGACAGTTATACTTGTTGCTAAATTTCTATTTTACAAAGATGAATTACCCTACAATATCGATCTAAATACAAAATGACTAATTGTATAGTACCTATCAAGATTCTTTTTGAGTAGGACATTCAATAGTGACATAAAACGATAAATAAATCGATTATTAACCTAGTAAACGTGACGGAATGATATCCGTGCAAAAACTATTAAAGAATACAGGCTAGAATTTCCTGTGTCACTTGTTTTAAAACAGTAAATCAAACTTCACATTATAATTCTAGGCGTTGTGCAGAGCCTTATTAATATTAAAATACAGTTAACTGGTATTGTGCTAGGTATGTTAAGCGTCATTGAAAACGACATCACCAATTTTTTTGTTTTTAATCTGCTTTTGTCCTTTTGGATATACATGATTAAATCATTTTAATGTTTAAGATTCGGACACACCCAGTAATGCTTCATCAGTCTTTTATAAGAATAGTATTAATCTATGGGTTTTCCATAGTTTATCTGAAGCAATGCAGAAGAAGAACTAGCTACTGCAAGGCATTGGCAACTCGAAGTTGATTTCTGTGTCAAAATAACAAGAATTAAAAATATTGATTATGCGTTGATACGTTTAAAGCATTATTTATCCATGCTATTCGCATCACACAATATTATTCAAATTTTCCTTATGTGCACGTACAACGGAACGACGATATAGTAGGTAACTAACTATAAATAAGGATAGCCTTGGGAAGTGTCAAGGCGGCCACTACGTCCTATGAACACGCGAGAGAACATTGCGCATTAATAAGGTTAGTTACTAAATAAAATAAACAATCTTCTGGGTTTATAGTGAAGGATCACTCTCAAAGAGCTAGTTCACACATGACGGTTTCCGCGTGGATGTAAACTGCGTGGTTTGGAATTTGGATATGGTCCGCTCGCATTAGTAGTATGAACGTCCTAGTTTTAGTATCATGACTGTATGCTAATCTCCGCGCAATTGAACCACGTGGTTAGAGCCCGCGCGTATTCCGCCATGTCTGAACCTGGGCTAACAATCTAAAGGGAAAGTTTAATATTAAAACATTTTCAAAGGCTATCAAATAGATTTACGGTAAAGAAATATAATGAACGGTTTCATTAACATCAAAAGCCAAGCAAATCAAATTGACAAGTCGAATCTCTGTGATCATAAAGTGAGCAGGCAATCTAGTGACACCGGCAGGCAGCCTTGCTGAAACCGTATGAACCCCTGCCCTCATCCGTCACGAGGGAAAATGGACGACGCGAGGCGCATAAAATATCCGTTGCCATAGCAGCCAAGAGCGACAACCTCCCTTCCCGACGGCATGAGGAAGGAAGAGGTAGGAAAATTAGGTCTCGTTTTAGAACAACGTCATGAAGCTTTATCATATGATTTTAGAATAAGAGGAAAACTGGATAGTTATCAGTTCAAACATTAAATAACGTTCCATGCTTTTACTCATTAACAATTTTAGATATCGTAACTTGTTTTTTTTTATAATCAGAAAGAACAGCACATCGAATTTAATCCTAGACAAAATATAAATGAAAAACAAATTTCTCTTGATCTTAAGCAATATCAGAGTGTAAAGCAATATCAGCAGTAGTAGTATCAGACAGAGAACAAACAATGGATATAAAATATCCACCCTTGTTTTTACGGTAAACCTTTTGTAATAGAGTCTTTTGCTTGGACAGGTTCCAAAAGCAAAAGCAATATGACAAGGAAGCAACATTAATACTAGAAGCGGGTGAATTGGGCATTATTGGTATTATTTTTTAAATAATTAAAAAAAACAAACCAAAGGAAAAATGAGCCAAGCCGATTTAAAGAGATTAATGCTGTGCAAACTTAACCAACTTTTTTTAACTTCTATAAATAAGACAAAAGGCTCGATACACCTACAAAAACCATACTAAGGTCCACTTGCAGCTTAGCTAAATCTCAATTAACTTAAACTAGATTTAACCCATACAAAAATGTAAAAAATATATATCAATTTGATATTTTTCTGTGGGTAAAATCAAGTTTTACTTGAATCGAGATTTAGCGAATTTGCTGCAAGTTGGCCTAAATACAGTGCAAACTTAATATAATGACTTCCTCGATTAAAAAAATCTAATTAATCTCCTTGAATTGTCCATAACTTTAGATTGCGAACATTTTTTGCGAACAACCTCCTTATAACGAATTTTTAGCTATCAAAAAAGTTTAAATACTCTAATTAACGAAATTTGTCAACCCAAAACCTTTATATAACGTTCTCCCAATATATGACCCTTAATTGCATAGTACATGATTCATTCCGCGACAGGAAACTATATTTTTGCCTCTTTATGATAAACTTTAGATCAACTTAACATCAATATAACAAACTTCAGTTTAATGAATTAGTTTACATAATAAATATCTATTGTTCCCTTCGATTTGTTATATCGAGAATGCACTGTATACTAAAAAAAGGGGTCACTTGTATAGTAAATATTAAACAGAGTACGTGTAAGGTTTGAGACAAAGTCCTAATTTTATTGTAATTAAAATTTTATTATATGGCGAATAGCGTCTTTAAACAATTGACACAATTTTTATCCTAGGTTAAAATTATATGAAAGCGCTATAAAATTAACTAAATCATAAAGCGTAAAAACATCTAAACAAACAATCGTTACAAGATTCGAAGATGTCAAGGATATTTCAGTAGGTTACCTAAGGATACCGACTCAGCGTTGGTCGTGCTGAACGTAGCGGATGACTCATTACGCAGCTCGCAGAGAAAATAAAAATAGTACGATCTACCGAGGAGCACAATGAGTCAACAAAGACAATACAGTTAACTCTTAATGCAATTATGCTAAAGTCCATGTAAGGGACTGAAGCTAGCCAATCGATGCGTCTAGACACAAAGGCAACTGGCGCACCGGCTATAAAACCTGACTGCCTATGAATTTTAGATGCTGAGTTCGTTGACTTATCCTGAATTCCCAGGCCAGCATAGAGATACTTCCTCATCAGGATTATTGGAATAGAATATTCCAAATATTTCACTTCATCATACATAATGAAACACAGCAATGAACTTAACTTAGCGTGGCGATTTTGACATAGCAAAAACGATCAATCATTATATTAAGCCAAGAAATATTATTCCATAATGTGGCCGTAAATTCATTTGGGGCCCTTCGAGTCTACATTTTCCGCCGATGAAATTCCTAAAGGACACAAAGGTCAAGAGTGAGATTCTTTCGTCGCCGTATAGTCGTTAATAATGTCTGTGCTCTCTTATCGACTGACTGAGAGAAATTGAGGTTTACTCTTAACAGAACATACAATACAATAACTTAACTAGGACGATATCAAAACCTATCTTACTTAAATTTTTAGTTAATTATTGATGCATTTTTTTTTTGTAATATTTATATTTGTAAATACATAGATTGAACGATGATCCGATTCATATTTTAATGTTGATATAATAAATGTCCAAAATACCAATTCGTTTTAAGGCAGGTTGTTACAGAAACAAAATAAGAAATTAAAATTTTAATCCAGAAATTAAGTAGGACAAATATCTTCTGGTGAACACAACTTACAGCTCAGATTAGAGAATACAATCTCAGACTTGCAGGTTCATTGCATTGCTACCATTAAGTGTCTATGTGATGTTTTTCACGATTTTATGGTGAATTGATGCAATCTCATTAATTCCACTTCGTTGTTTCCGGTTTCACAGTGGTTCCATTCGTATCCGAATAGAATTAAAACTAATCAACCGGAAAGTACTTTGAACCTTTGCCGTTCAGTCCACAATTTCAAGCATTATTGAATATGAAGTCATTTGCTAACATTGTATAATAGTTTAAAAACTGTCGAAGATAGAAATAATAATAGAAAAAATCAAATTCTAACTACAAAGTAATCAAAAAAAATAACAGATAAATTTTGTATAAGAACAGACAGAATTCATATAAAATAGAACAAACATTACAAGATTAAAAAAAACTGTAAGTAAAATTTGGTTTGCCTCTATCTGGCAGCATTAGCATAGCACACTTGGCATAACCATAACTGAAAGATTTATTTGTAAGGCATATTCTTCTTTATAATTATTAATATAACGAATTTTTATTGTCCTAATTCACAATCGCATACTTTTCAGATGACAAAATTTCATTAGGCATAATTTGGCGAAATTTTATTCTGGCAAAACCAAAACAAAATTTTAACCCGCATAATTTTAGTAAGTTAAATTTGGTATTTGTGGTCAGTGGGTTAGGTTAGTATTGTGTTGTAACCTAATCTTAGTCAGCAAGTCTAATCTAACCTGACAGCTAATACATAAATATACAAAGAATAATTAAATATTCGTATGCCAAAAGACGATTCCGACGCTGCTTTCTGCGATATGATGCTTCCGCTTTTAATTACATATTAGGAATATTAAATTTATGGCTATAGATAACTCTCGCATAAAATATATGAGATTTAATGTCTAATAAATGAGTGAATATGGAATGATATTCTGAAAAATGGAGTTAATGCTATCCGCTGATATGCATAATGATATTATGACATTCAAAGTTCTACGAAAAAAGGTAGACCTTAAATATTCATTAAGTAAATGGGAACTGCTTTAAGACTAATGCATCATTTCAAAATGCACATCAGAAGGGTTGTATTTAAACAAAGGGAAACGGGAGGAAAGGACCAGGCTGAACCATAATAATTATGATGATTAAAGAGTTAATCATCATAAATTAATAGTACTTACATTCTGTATGCGTTTAAAGTTTTCGACATTATACAATCGGTGGAAAACTATTCAAGACTAATCCATTTCACTTAAATCGATTTATCAAGCAACATTACTATCACACACGTTATATCAATACTAATTAATTAAAACGTACAAAAATATCTTTCCTCGACGACAACTGTAAACACTACGCACTGTAATATGAAATGAAAATATGTTTCAATTAAGGTAAAGTTATTTCTCGACGACCTTGGAAGGGCAAATATAAACGTCTTCGTGGTTGCTACGCACGACTGCACAATATAAACACACCATTAACAAGAAATAGTCATCAAACGCGTCGGCTAAACAAAACCTCGTATACGATGAATATCAATAAAAAGAAACGGATCGTGAACTGCATTAAAGAAACGTTAACTATATCAGGTCATCCACGTGTGTTTTTGGCAGACAGACGCAGGAAAATAAATACCGTGCCAATTGTTGCACAATTTCAGAACAGTAAGAGATGACTTTATTAATTTCTCGTGTGAGAGAACGAGTTAGAAATATAAACTAAGAGTGAAAATAGATCAACTCCTACGCAACTCCGCGGTTGGCGTGTCGTTGATCCCTTTAGATCATTCGATGACAGTATACAGACACGGCTTCTTTGTTTATATCATACTAACATAAGTCATAACAACAATGCAAATCATACAATATCAGCATCAGTTAATTTCGTATATCTTGTTTACATGAATCGCGTTAGTTTAATAGAGGTTAAGTATAGCGTGCACAGTAGCTTATCTGCACATAAAAAATATGTATTTCGAATGGAAACAAAGGTTTAAGTAAAAATTACAATGTTATTTTTTTATGCATTAGATGGAAGGACGTTTAAAATTCACGTGTCAGATGTAAAATAAAAGAAATGGCTGTAAACATACCGAATAATAAAAAAATACTGAACAATGCCGCAATGCGTTAGCGCTAGATTCTAGTTGACAATATTGTCAACTTACTAAAAATACTGTATGTAGGTTAGAATGAAAGTATCCGCATCGTTCACACACTTACACTGATAATTGCTGTCAGTGATGTATGTACATAATTATTGGACAATGAAGATGGTTACTAAAATACTGGAAGAATGTAAAGAACGCGTGACTACTTAGGTGGAAGTCATGCGATAATCTGACGTGCGAATTACAACAGCATTCTGCACCTTTACCGATAGCCAGTGATTTCATTTAGCAATACGAATTGCAGAAGCTACTAGCGATGAACTATAAATCAACGACGGAAAACCTAGCCTAAGATGATTATTGAAACAAGATTTATGGGATTATAAACTGAGATGCAGACTTGTTTTACAACCGTGGGAATCTTAAAGGCTCTCCAACGCTTCTCTCTCTATGTGAAAAATGAAAATAAGAAAATCAAGCGGTTGGAATTTTCCAAAAAAATATCTTTTTTTTGAAATGGTATCAATAGTCTTTTTAAAGAAGAAAAGTAAAATTACCTAAGAAAAAAAAAACATTACATTACATTGCTTCGAAACTAAAACTTTCACCCATTTACACTGGTTCCGACTTCTAACTACGGATAGATGTTCGTGATTAAAACGCGCTGAATGAGTCAACTGTGTAGTATTAATAACTTGAGACAAATAATCACTAGAATGTAACAACAAAATTAATCAACATTTATTTCTTCGGATCTTTATCTCATTTTGTTAAGAGTACATTGCTGTATAGTATTAGCACAATAGTATAGATTAATTTGAGTTGAACAATTGGTTTTATTCGCTTCTGAATGTTATATTGAAATCAATAAAACAAAAGAATGAAATCAGCAAATCTATTAAATTTCAAAAGTAAAAACTGCAACCTTATTCCTCCATTTAATGATCACGAATATTTGGTCTAATACAACGGAATTATAATATGGTTTTAAGAAATCTGGTATAGAAATTGTGATAAAAAAAATAAAAACAAATCTTAAATTAATAAAGTATAAGAATGATTGTAATTTCAGTTTTGTATAAGTTTCAGAAACTGTATACATATTACGAATTATGAGAGAAGTTTATAAATAATCCTCAAGATAATAAAAGAAAAATATTTATAAAATATAAACAAATCTACGAGTACGGCACCGTAGTTGGAACTGGAATCGATTTTACGAGACCTCGTTTACAAGCACGCAATAACCTCGGGTATTTTATAAAATTATTCCATTGACCAACGATCATTTACAAAAACGTATCAAACCACAATTTTGAATTTAAAACGGCATATTAATAAATATCGTAGTATGAGTGTTGAACATAATTAAATTCCAATAGAAGAAAGCATAACGCAGTCAGCACAACCAAGGTTTTCGAGAAAGTCAAAATTTAATTATACTTCCACACTTGTAAATTGTATTTACGTTTATAAAAATAATTAGGACAGTGTTCCAATTTGACACGTAAACGGTTTCAAGATATATTTTGGTGCCGGCTTATGAGAATACAGGCCACACGTCCGCCCGCGGTAGTGTGAAATTGCGTACTGAATACTGAAATGAATCGACTGGTGGCGGCACCGAGCATAGTGCGGCGTACGCAGCTGGCCTCTCGATTAGCATTATCGAGTCGATAGTTCGGATAACTGCGGCAGGTGATCTAACTAGAGGACTGTAGTCTTTTCAGTTTCTTAATTTCTAACCTGATTGCGAGGACGAACACTGAAATTAAAAGTTATAAAAAAAATAGAATTTTATAGAAACAGTGCATTTTGGAACCATGTAAAAAGGATTACAGATTAAAACCAATAAACAGAAAAGCAAGCTGACATAGTTAAAATCACTGAAAACGACAAGTTTTTGTACTGTTTTGTCAGACAAAAATTTCGTTAGTTAAACTGAAAAAAATACTTTTTAATATTAACTATTGTTCTCTTCCTATCCATAAAATATTTTTCTCTTAAAATTACTTTTTAAACATGTCAATAGAATATCCCAACAAAATATAATAGTCAAAATTAATTCATTCAAAAAAAGTGAGAGAAAAAAATTTACTTAAGAACAATAATGCTCTGAACATAAGATTCCCAGAAGGCTATTCCTTCCCTTTATTTAACCCAATTAAAGTAGAAAATATTTTGCTACTACTATTTCGTACCTGTAAATGCATTCGAAAGTAGTTAATATATAATAAATTTAGCCGTATAGGAGAAAAGCACGTTAAAGCTCACATTTATATATCAATTGAGAAAATTTATTTAATGAGAAATTATTATGAAGGCATCAATTTTATAAAAAATATGTTATTTTGCTTGTAACCCATGTGCACTAACGTTTAACATTAGCATATGAAAAATCATATGGCTCTGACAAACTATATTAGACAAACGCAATCAAAATTCTAAATGAACCTAGTTATATTCACATCTTTCCTACCCCTTGCTATTGTTCAGCTCAGAGTGGCCATGACACAAATATTGCAGTTACTTCTCCACATCGAAAAGCGTTAGAGAAAACAAAATCATATTCTCGTTACCGGATTCATTGCACCGCCCTAGAGTTTTCCAATCGTGTTATCTAGGGTGACCACCCCTTCCTCGACCCTACCTTACCAAACCACCCCCGATCAACACATGCGCACTTGTGCAATATGCACTCACACACACACTCAAGCTTTATTGCGGGGTTAACATGAATCACGATGGGAACATTGATAAACTAACTGTCCGAGTAATCATCATTTGAACCTTCTGAGAAATTACAGATATTGACTATTTAGTAAGGTAGGTAATCTTTTGTTGATGATACCGCATTTGTTCAATTATATTCTAAAACACAGAAAGGGGTATTAACTTTCACTGAAAATTTCTTTATGATGTAAGTATTAAGAATTTAATAATCTACCTTTTGTTGAGTAGGTACGGTGGGAGCAGTGTTGCCAGCTCGGATTTTGAAAAAGGCGTAGGCCCGATGAGAAAATTACGTAGAATTGGTAAATTTTGCATATGAAAAGTACGTAGATCTTCACGTACTTTTTTCTGAGTGAAGTGAAGAAGTTAGGTGAAACCGAATAAAACGAGTATTTTGTTATACAATTTCTTTAAAAACGGGAGATAGAACAAAGAGTTCTTGGAAAAGTCGCAGCATTGGAAGCATTTACCATGCTGTGGTAGACATTTACCATCAGACACAGACACTGGTGGGTGTCGATTCTGGCATGATTCTCTATATTTATAACTAAATTTAACATCAGTCTCTCCTTTCCATTTTGTATAGAGAATGACAAGGATAAACTGTTGTTAAATAGGCTAGTTGACACTTTTTGGAATTATGTTTTAAATTGTTAATAATTGTTCTATCAGACCGAAAAAAATGTAATTTTTTACTTAGAAGACATACAAAAGCGCTATTTAGCGCTAGACTAAATAGTCTATAGACTTATCTATGCTATGACGTCAAAACATTTGTAAACAAACACTCGCAAGCACGTAGGTAATAAACTTTCTGAGTTAATATTATAAAACCATGATTTCTAATAGATGAAAATATAGTAGCTATCATGATACACTTGGTAAAAGACTCTAGAAAAGTTGTGGTTTAAATTGTGTGCCAAGAGAAATAAACATACTTACACATGAACACATGTTTAAAACTTGCTAAATCTTGTAACTTTATCGACTGAAAGACATTTCATTTTGCAAACATCAATTCGATGTAAGTACTCATTAAATAATATTTAAAGTTTAAAAATACAATTTTTAAGGTTATGACTGTACCTACTAAGTCAAAGAGTTTTGTCGTTTCTGCTTTCACAAATCCTGCGTCCAGCATTAATTTAGTCAACAAAACCAATAACGTGAACCTTTTCTACAAGATACAAGAGTTTTTAGATATATCTTTATAATAAATAAACATTTGTATAGTTTTTAAGTAACGGATTATTCTAGTGAATTAAGTTATTTTAGAAATTTGAAAAAATTAAAGAAAATACGTAGATTCTGGGACTGAAGTTAATAGGTTTGCAGAAAAGGCCTAAAATACGTAGATCTACGTAAAAAGACGTATAGTTGGCAGCACTGGGTGGGAGTTCAACACGAATGAAGTCTCGATCGCAGTTTAGTATTTTTTATAGATAAGGTTCACAAATAGAAAAGGCTATTCGATGGATCTATCTTAGAGATAGATAAGTAGGTACATTTATGTTTGTCAGATCAGACAAGATTAAGTGTCATTGAATACTTACAAAGAACTTAGAATAATGGATTGAAGAATAAAATTCGAGTAAACTAGAAACTAGACATGGTTGTATGAATTAAATTCTCACTTTAAAGTTTTCGAAAGAACTTTAATTATATCCTAAGCAATGAGTCGGAGTCACAATAATTACAATATAATCAGAAAGCATATTTCTATTAAATTAACTACTAACATTGAACCTTCTTGGAGAGACGGATGTGCGAATGAATAACCTTGAGATGAAAAGTTACATAATTCCGTTAAACCGTACAAGGCCAGAAGATCAATACCCAGACGCCAAAGAGACTGGCAAAGTCGACATTTTCAAGAACAGCAAAAATAAGATGATGCAGTTAGCTATCCTAAGAAACTTATTACAGTTACTTAAACTGTTTCCAATTATATTTATTAACAATAATTGTCACCCAAATAATCGAGATTGTAGAATTATAATCACATAAATTTATATTAACGTCCATTTTCTATATTATACACCTATGACAGAATAGCAGTTGTAATTTCATTTTATAATTTATACTCATATAAAACGTGATAGACATGTGAATAAGAGATTGCTTGGTCTATTATTTTCATAATTGATCGAATTCTATAAGAAGCACATACATAACATAATGACTAAAGCCCACTTGCTTTGCTAAATTTCGATTCAACTAAAACAAGATTTAACCAATAGAGAAATATCAAAACGTCAATGACAATTTGACATTATTGTATAACCCATACAGTCATATAATCTATTTTTGAACGAGTAGACTTTTATATTTAATTTCCTAACCGATTACATTAAATTACCGTTACTACGGTGTTGCAGATCAATACTCTGCACTGTCATTATACTAATCCCATATTTAAGTAAAATACCTAGGTGTCCAGCTATTATTTCGCATAGGTATAAGAAGTGAGACAATGTTCTTGATAAGAAATAACTTTCCCTATTAATCGTATCGGAAAAGAACTTGTGAAGTAAAAATTTCAACTGTTGTGTAACAAAGTGTTCCACCAATAATTTAATTTAAATACAATAATGTTGTGAATATTTTCAGATGTATAAAAACGCAAAAGAAGTTATCTCCTTCATCCACTTTTTTTGTAAATAAGAATATTTGACGAATAAATTTTATTTCAAACAAGCTTATATCCTAAAATTACACGAATAACAACAGTTCATTTCCAATCAGAAATAATGTTACCTTTTTAATACTCTTTTATAAACGAGGAAATAAGTGCTTGTTAAAATCTTTTTTTTTCTTTATTATTTTAATTAACGATGTTGAATTACCTACTAGTAAAGTTCTTATTTACGCCTAGAACCAGCATCCTCGCCGAGATGATGCAAACAAACCCAAAAAAATCTATGTTATTGCTACGTTTTGGAATTCTCATGATCACAACACAATTTCAGCACAATTAACTATGAGGAAATGAGTCATTTTCGCAGAGAGATACCAGGTGAGGTAAAGTAAGAGAAAAAATGAAAAAGAGTAAATTAAACCTAGTAATATATAGCCTTTATCGTACGATATCTGATTAAACACGAATATAAGATCTCAGAGTGATAGTAAAGAAGACTTCATAGGGGCACTCTTTTTATTAATGAAACTTATTAATATCGGTACTGAAATGAGAGATTTTCATATTATTATCTTAGTAGTTTAGAAAAATGTTATTCCCATCGCTTATATAAATAGGTTTTAATAAATTAACGTTATCATTGATATCTACACAAGAAGCGCAGCTGGTGTTCGAATGTCTGCGAAAGTTATATTGCAAAATACTGTATTGTAATTAATGTGTAAGAACAATTGTAACGTAAGATTATATGTCTGAGATTTAGGTTAAGTATTTCTTTGTATTATTATTCTAGCATTTCTATATTAATGTAGATGCTGTTAATTTTTAAAACGATATCCAATGTGTTAGCATATTCTGGAATATTATGTATCTCGTTAATCTAAACATAATCCGCAGTACTGAAGCCCTTACCTGCCCTTACATGTACCTGGGTCAGACGGTTTGTCTTATAGTCCGGGAGGCACCAATCCTGAAAGCTCCGTCACACAGATTCTAATATCTATATATATAAAAATGAAACCCGTTTTCCGTTGTCACGACATAACATGAAAACGGCTTGACCGATTTGGCTGTTTTTTTTTGTAGTTTTCTAATACTCTGTACAAGGTTCTTACGGAAAAAAATATAAAGAAAATCCCAAGGGGATAAAATAAGGAATGAAAGTTTGTATGAAACTTTATCAATTTTAAACCGATCGGGCTGAGACTTTGCATGCAGGTATAAGAAGAATCATAGATGAATGTCATTGTGTATAATACAAGCCTGAGAACAAAAACTGTAGTCTACACTTCAGCTCTACACCGAAGCGAAGCGAGGGCGGGCCGCTAGTTTTTAATAAAAAATAAAAGTTAACGTTTAGACGAACAAGATTTGCTTGGTCGGCGTGGATTTGGTTGGCCGGAAATATTTTAATTAAATTATTTATTATTAAATTTCCATATTTTTTTCCGTCATCACGGATTTTGATCAATCTTATATAGAATTTTGTGTGAAATATTATGTTCAACAAGAAAAAATCTGGCCGACCAATGATTTTTAGCCGGAAAGGTCACGCATACCTATTTGAATGGTGTGATAAGGTGGTGGTGGAAAAATTATCCATCATCACGGAAACCTTTATTTTTTTTTTAATTCACGCGTTTTAATGTCACATTTATAATTATCTTGGTATGCGTGCTTACAAACTGCCGAAAGTATCGCGCATACCAAAGGACATTGCTCGTTCCCCATACATTAAATGCCTCAGAACGCACAGCCATGAGAAAATGCTAGTTGTGTTCGGAATCATTTATAAACTCTCATTAGGCAATTGTTGAGATACGGACAACTTGAGGAACCGTGGCCTTCTACAGAATGTATTAGATTTTGAGGTTATAATTATTATATTTAATCGTAAAAGATGTACACTTTATATATTCTGAATAGACTCTATGACCTCTATGTAAGCACTTAAATAATATGCATTAAATGAACATAAAATGCAATTAATAATTAAAATAATAAATGCTTAAATAAAAATTTTCCTGTATTCCCTCTTTTCCATATTAATTAGTATAATAAATAGTTAAAAACTTAAGGAAGAGGTAGAAGAGAGACTCCAAAAGAAATGTCATCAAGTAAGTGAAATGTATAACAGTATTATCCTCACTCACACAATAAAAGGACAATGGCGAAATATTTGTTGAAGTAAATCTTTAGCGTCTATAGATGTCATTACCAGAAATGATAATAAAATAATCTCAAAAGATTTATTAAACAATTCAGGAGGGTTGTCTAACACCCGGTTTCTGAAAAGTATGTCAAATATTGAATTAGTTAACAAACTGTCATAATTAACAATTTGTTAAGCAACTGTGGGTTTCTGAAAAGATATTTACCGAAAAATTAACGAATCTACTGTTAAGACAGGATTTATTTATTAGTCCGGCCACCCTAGCTAAAACCAGTCACTTTCATTTGATCATTCATGTTTTGTTTCTGTCTAACGCATAGCTTTGTCTCTATCTTTTGACAACTTATAAGTGACTTTTATTTAGAAGTCAGAAAAATAGAAGCAATCGTGTGTACCGAAAACATTGAAATTTATTTTCGTTTGTAAAGTTTTCACAAAATATGTCACGAAAAAACTATACGGAGCGAGAAAAGAGGGAGCTTTTAACAATAGTGGATAAGTAAGTACCTAATAGGTACAAATCAGTTGTTCAAATCAAGCTTTCTAATCTATACAAAGAAACCGATCTGCTTTTGGCATTTAAAATTTGTAAATATATTGATAATATATATTTCAATGTAGGTACAAAGCAATAATAAAAAAATAAGTCTACCAATGCAGTGACGGTGGGAAAAAAACGTGACTTGGAAAAAAATTGAAGAATTTAGAAATAAAAATTAAAGAATTGGAGTTTACTTCTAAAGCAAATAAAAAGTAAAATAATTATAGTGTAAATCTGATATAAACTACAATATATGATGTTTGTTTGTTTGTTTGAACGCGTTAACATCAGGAACTGCTGAACTGAATTGAAATATTCTTTTTATGTTGGGTTAGCCATAATTCTAGGAAGGCTTTAGTGTACAATAATTGTTCGTTTTAAGTTCCAGGTGTGTCAGTTTTCCCATCAGTTTATGGAAAACAGATTTTGAAATCCTGTTGTGATCCTTAAATTCTTCATTATTGTAATGAATTACAGGATTCATTCGTTTCCGGAACTGGCGAGTTGGTGCCAGATCTTCCTCGTCACTAGATAGGGATATATCGTCAGCAGATAAATCTGACAACATTTTTTACTGCCACTACAACAATCCTCTGACCAAAATATCAGTAAAATTTCTTTTGACAGTCTGTTAATTGATCAATTTTCACCAATTACTTATTAAAACACAACAAAACGTTAACATGCAGTTAACATACAAAAAAGCTTTCCAGAAACCAAAAACTACCGCAATCGGCTATTAATTCGAGATTTGACATTTGCAACAATAAATCATTGACAAACTGTCACTTTGCTCGTTGAGAAACCCAATGTGCATTTAAATAGAGATTAACAACTTGTTACGTAATTTTTTCGATGGCATGCGTTTCAGAAACCGGGTGTAAGTCTGGAATTAAAAACTTAAAAAAGGGTATTGGGGCTTGGCATCATGGCTTTTGAGCCCTTTATTTTAAGTGATTTTAGAGATGAAATCAACTTTAAATATGTTGTTCGTACGTTTTGCATCGCCTAACGCTTAAACTGTATTTAATTATCTATCAAAAATATCGGGAAACATTATTTTTCAATATTATTCTGAAACCATAATAAATAATCTCCACAATACAAAAAGAGTATGGCGACCATTCTGACGAAAAAAACTATAACTGTCACTGTCATGCTTGTCATCGAATTGTTGTTGTTATTGTTCCCTTATACTTATGTTACTCTTTGTTGTTAACATTATCGTTGCTTGTGCTAAGTGCATGCGTGTTGCAACAATTTAAATCGGCGCATTGTGTTTTTTTCTGTGATTTGTGTTTTTATGTGACTTGGACTGCATTTGGACTCTCAAAATCTTCCCTGCGACTAGGGTTGCAACGATATATCGGAATATCGATAATATCGATAGTATCGAGACCAAAATATCGATATTTAAAATTCACTGATATCGATAATATCGATATCGGAAATTCCAAAATATCGATATTTCGTAGACTAAATTTGAACACAATAATATCAATAAATGTACCTGCTATGACTATCTAAATTGAATAATATCGAAATAAATATTGCTTTGAAATCGCAAGAGGTTATAGATGTATTAAAAAAATCTTGAACCCCAAGAAATATACTAAACTGGTGTGGATTCGGGCATGATTCTCTAAACCTAAAATTAAATTTGACAACAGTGTATCCTTGTTATTCTCTATACAGAATGAAAAGGAGAGACTGATGTTAAATTTAGTGTTAAGTTTAGATGATCATGCCAGAATCCACACCAACGTATATAGGTATAATCGTATACCTAATGGTAACTCATGTGCTTAAATAAAATTGCCTCTCTTTCTAGATAATTGTCAAATACTGATTAATTTAAATTTAATATCATTGTAATATAACACAAAATCAAATTAAGAATCTTATACAAATCGTATTTTTTTAAGCTCGCCAAGTCAAGAAAGTAAGATAGGTATAGTAATTTTGGAAGCTTTGGGCTTACCCTATTCTGAAGCCATGGGCACGCCCTAACATTTTAAACAAAATAAATATCTTTGATTCGAAATTGCTTTTGATTTGATACTTCTTACAGCGCTATAAAAATATAGAAAATATCTATAAACATCGTGTTGGAAATGTTAGAATGACTGATATATAGGATCGGATATCGATATTTACCTGCCCACATTATAAATATCGATATTTCGGAAACCTTTGCTTCCTTAATTTTAGGTTTTTGCTTTGCAAACTTAATACAAAGCAAAAAAGAAAAAAATATCGATATACCGATAATATCGAGTTAAAATGGTCGATATATCGGATATCGATATTTTCCTGACTTCGACATAAATATCGATATTTCAAAAGACTTTGCATCCCTACCTGCGACTGTTGAGTAGTGCTTGCCTAAGACTTCCGAATCTGATATTTCGGATGACTTCTTGCTGTGGATTTTGGACTCGATTGTGTCCCATACTGTGGATTTTATTTCGTTGTATCTACTATCTACGATATTGTGATCAAAGATATGGAATAAAAAATATATAAAAAAGTGTTTCATATTTAATTAATATCCCGTTACAAATCCTTTTTTATACTTTATTATTGCTGTGGTCATTTTCAAATTGTTAAGTACTTCTTACAGTACAGACATTGTATTCGAACTAAATAACCGTGGTCTGTTTAGTAGGTATTATTAAGTATTTTGACACGGTTCATACATTATAAAAAACATTTTTTCCGTCACTAATCTACGGGACCCGTATACATTTTATTTTGATATAAAAATACTCTTGAAAATACTTTAATAATTCGGTTTTGTATTACTTGGTATGACATAACCTCCAAAACTTCAAAGTAGAATATCTATAAATCCTGACTTCCTATAATAAAATAAATTAGACGAATCAAATTGAGAATCTAAACTCTATAATTTAACATGCAATTCATTTATAGACGCAAAAAAAAAAATTCAACAAAAATTTGTATGGGAGTTCGCCATTGTCCTTTGGTATGCGCGATACTTTCGGCAGTTTGTAAGCACGCATACCAAGATAATTATAAATGTGACATTAAAACGCGTAAATTAAAAAAACAAAAAAAGGTTTCCGTGATAATGGATAAATTTTACCCCTTATCACACCATTCAAATAGGTATGCGTGACTTTTCCGGCTAAAAATCATTGGTCGGCCAGATTTTTTCTTGTTGAACATAATATTTCACACAAAATTCTATATAAGATTGATCAAAATCGGACGGAAAAAAAATATGGAAATTTAATAATAAATTTATTTATTATATTTATAATAAATTTAATTAAAATATTTCCGGCCAACCAAATCCACGCCGACCAAGCAAATCTTGTTCGTCTAAACGTTAACTTTTATTTTTTATCAAAAATATTAGAATCCGTGATCACGGAGCTTTCAGGATTGGTGGCTCCTCGCCTATTACAAAATCATTACAGTTAAAAGTTTATGATTGTTTGTTCAACCACCCATCAAATGACCAACCTTCGTAAAATTACCATCCGTCCGTAACCGCAGGTTTAATCAATGCCATCTAGCTTCTCGTCGTAACAACATTAGCAACCATTAAGTGACTTACAAACTCCATTTAAGTTACAAGAATTCTTATAAAAAAATATGGTTGTCTTCTAACAAAGATACCTTGGTTTGAAGAATTTAAGTTTTAAAGAAAAGCGACTAAGACTAAGAGCAATGCATAGCATAGTTTGTAATGGGCATACATTGTTCAATTCAAAAATACGACAAATATTAAGTTTATAACGAGTGCAACAAAGTAATCTGAGCCGAATGGCATCTACTCTTAACAATTCTAGGTTGAATGTATCGTCAGGGAAAGATACCGGTTCTTGGCCACTACTGATAAACTGGTAGGGGCTAATGAAGATTCTTAGCTGCATTACATGAAGTGAATACATACAAACGAATGATAGCCTGATTAGAAAAAAAAATCCTTATTCTGTTGTGAGCATTATGCTTCTGACAAAGTTTTTCTGAATAAAATAAAAATTTATTAATAAAATATTTATTTCAAAACAAAATGATGTTGTATTTCCCCTATTAACAAGTTATTAAAAGTCATGGAAGATAATTTTTAAGATTCATTGACATTTATATTTCATATAAATTTAATGATCAATGAAATAATTTGAATAATAGCAAAGCTAGTATATCTAAGCAACTATTAATTTCATTAAAGATGAAGAAGTGAATGTTAAATTTAGAATAAAATTACTGTCTAATCTAATCGCACGAAAAGTTCGAGTAAATATGTGCACTGATGATGAATTACTTCCAATCATCCAAGGAAAGGTAATGTTGTTTGAAGATTATAGGTAACTTACTTCCTAAATACCAAAAGGCCATTTCGATTAACTTTAACGCAATAGCAGTTGTGTACTCTAATGAAAATAAATTAGGTATTCACTGGAAGATAAGACCAAATCATGCAGATGATATAAATAATGCATTACATTAAACTGGCTCCAGTCTGGTTAATTTAAATTAATTGTGAAAGGTGTGTGTACGTTTATATATCATTGTGACAAATCATGTCTTTCTGTTCTATTATGTGGTTAAACTTAACGAAAATGGTGAAAGGCAGAACTTTATAATCACGAAAAAAAATGTTGGACACAAAAATCAACCTAATAATAAAATAAGAGTAATTTACTTCTTAAAATAGGCTAATATGCATATTATACTCATAATTATATCGCAAGTCAGCTGGTTTCATTTCTTTTAAGTACAATGTAAAGTTTTAGTTATATTGTGAATCTGCTATTTTGAGAATTGTATAACATTATGCGTATAAAGGTTCAAAAATATTAAATTGTTAACCAAGCAGAAAAACATCAAAAAAATGTTCCTTAGGTTTTCCAACTTCAAAAAATAATTTCTAAGTCCAAATGCTATTGTTGACTGCCAACGACACCATATTCTTCCGCTAAAAGGAAGTTGCGAACTTATACCGTTTTATTCCAACTTAATTCTTGGCAAGATAAACAGCATTTTCGTGTTGTTTTATGTTCGACTACAAAATTCCCTTTTTAATAGTGTAACTGAAAACTTTAAGAGTTTTTTGTAAATGCTTATTATTTATCTCCACACTAGGCGTCTCTAGTGGTTTGAAGGCTTCTAGTTTCTTTGAAACACAACAACAGTCATCGAAAAAAAGAAGACAGGATCATATAATGAATAAAATTATATTTTATATATGAAAATAATTTCTTTAGTGATAAAAATCAAGGAGGAATTAGTCGAGATCTTTTGTATGCAAAAAAATATTTCAGGTGTCCACTCCTAATACTATCTATTCAAGTGATTCAGTTGTCGTGATCCTGGTGAGACAAAATTAATTCAAAAACATTGTGAACAACATTTTTTAAAGTGCAACTTCTTTGCGGACTAGGTATAAATGGAAAAATCCTATGGAAAAGATGGAACGGAAATGCGTCACGAGGGTCACACGACTATATATATATATATATATTGGTTTTGTACTTGTGAAAACTGTGTAAGCTTTATCAGTACTAGATCATTTTGTTTTAACCTCTGTAATAAATAACATGCCAAGCTTGATTTCTATGAATAAATAAATAAATAAAAGTGCCAACTCATCATGGCAGATGCAAAAATATGATATTGCCATTCTACCTACTTCGCGTGTTAAAATTTGTTCTCTAATTCGATCCAAACGAAACGATCGATTCTTACATACCTATAATGTCAGTGAATGACTCACTATCCGTTTTAGTTCGGTCACGGTCATTGTCTCCTTACTGATCAAGAAGTTATTATAGGTCACGCGCAGCCCGCCCCCTGGCAAATGGTCTTGCTGAATCTACACAATGCAGAAAAGTAAACACAATATTGATTTTAAAGTAAGTTTACTATATAGCAATTAAGCTCATCGAGTAAATGATTCAAATTAAAAACGAGAAACCTTTTACACAAGACTTGATATATAACAGTCAAAAAGGGGTAAACATATGTGATGGCCGGACATTGTGCGCCCCAAATACAAAAATAACGTTGAATTTATGAAACTCGAAAAATTTTAACAATTATATTTTTTTTACTTGAAATAACAATGACTGTTATTGTCTTTCTTAAATAAGAGGTTTTTTAATCGTTTAATGCGATTCGGACAACGAAGAAAAGATGGGCTTTCGAGATTTTCAGTTTTCCATAGTTTACCGAATAGTCCGTAGTGAGAAACACGAAAATTTTAGAGATGATAATATTCAACAACTGGATTCGACAGTAACAAAACTATTTTTTACTTGAGTCTGGTAAATACACATAATAGTAATTGAAGTTGAAGTTTCTGAAGTACACTATTATAAAACTTAAATTGGAAGGACTACAGAAACTTGCTCCTCATAAAAATATTAACGTTTTGCGGTAGATATCAATAAAAGTAAAAAATAATTGAATTAGAAGCCTGCCAGCGAAAATGGGAGTTGTGGTCTTGAAGTGCCTTTCTATTTATTCGTATTACTTTCCCTCTTCGAATGCTATTAACTCGATAGTTTCGCTTCGTTATGCCAGTACTTGGCTATTCATGTTTGGTAATTGTAAACTTGACATTAGCCTTTTCATTCCTTATAAAGCATGATAAGAGCGAACTGTTGTTAAGTTTACAAATAGCAAATAAGAATAGCCAGGTGAAGTGCCGGCATTACATTCATCCGAACAAACTCTATCTATCAATACCAGGTAGAACAGTAGGACCCCGTAACGTTGATATTTACACTTGTAATGAATTTAAAACTGTAAAAACATATTGTTTTCAAACATAAAGAACTATCATGATTGGTATAAGATGTCAATTTTAATAAAGATTAGTGCGGCGCCGCTACCGCTAACGCAGCAGGCCGTCAAGAAACGCATAAATTGAAAGAGCCCTTACTTTGAAATATTTCGTTAGCCCATAATAACAGTTCCATATACTAAGGACCTAATTTGCTGAAGTAACGCAAAAATTAAAGAGAAGAGAGGTGGGCATAGCGGATTTCTCGCTCGGTGAGTAGGATTCCAGTTCTCCACAGGGTAGGGGATTGGATCAGGGTAGGCAACGGTGTCAGTGATATTTTTGTTATCGCAAGCATCTTTCTATAGGCAATGGTGGCCGCTTGCCATCAGGTAGGCGATACGCGTGTTTGCCACCCCTTTAACATAAAAAAGTAATGACTTTTGAAGTAACAACTTAATGAATAGATAAATAAGACAAAAGAAACATTAAGTAGTTGGTCTAGCTAAAATGCATGACCATAAAATTTTTATGGTCATGCATTTCAACCAGAGAGTCAATATCGCATGTAATAAAAAAATAGGAAGAGCAACACGCATGCATGCGAATGAAACACGTTTCCCATTTGTGATTCCATAAGAATTGAGAAAATAAAGAAACATACAAAAATATATTTAAAAATTACAATGATGATATCGTCAATGATTTATCGGAATAGGTATATATATACTGAGAGTTTTATAACCCGTTAATATAAAAGCAATCATATCTCCTTTATCAGGTTGCTAATCGTTTTAATATACATAGTTGAATAAAGCGGTATCTGCAAAGCCAAATTCTTAGCCAGAATCGAACTTTAGCATAGAAGCAAGACAGTGTCTATTTATGAAACTTCTGTGCTTTTTTCGTTTAAGTTCCAATGGTCAAAAACAGCAACTTGATAGATAAAAGTTTCATATTTGTGTCCCTCATAAAAAACACCTTGCATTATTCAATGCACACCTGACAAAACAGGACTCTCGAGTGGAGGATTCGTCATTGAAGCGCTCGTCCGACCGTGACCCTTTGGGGACAAACGAGACGACGAAGCGACGCGGTCGGGTGCGATCCTATAATACTTGTTAGGCCACTTCACTTCATTGCACACCATGCACTAGAACTGAATCTTAAAAGATAGAAGCTGATCTAAATACTATATGCAATGAATGCATCACATTTCTAGATTGGACTATACTAAGTACTAAATTCGTAATTACTTAAAGCTTATTATTTAAAACATGTACATTTCATGTCCACTGCTGCACTTACGCCTCTTCTAAAGAACTCTTCTATTCTCTATCTCTCTCTTCGAAGAAGGAAGGATTGTGAATAATTCACAAAGATTTTGTGCTTCCAGTAGTAATTCTTCCTGCTGATGAGGAGATCTGCCGAGCTTGGCACCCGAATGTTCATCGGTCTGCCGAATTAAACGCCCCACCTATTGATACTTCAGCATAGCGATCTCTTTAGCTATATCGATAACTACACGGCATCGTCAGCAGTGTTGCTCTATGCTACACGGTATCGATTCTGGTTAGCTAACTTGGTAATCATGTCTTGGTGGCGTTGCAATTTTGTGTTATTAGTAACAAGTGTAGTGCCAAAATCATCAGCCGATGGGCGTCCACTGCTGGACTATGTGCTCCGCCACTTCAGCTTTGCGATCCCCTGGGCTGTGTCGGTTATTCTAGTTCTTCTACGGTTTTCCTCATTTCTGATTCGATCACGTAGAGAGAGAAATACCGATCATTTCTCTTTCCATCGCTCGCTGTGTGTACGTTTGAGCCTTTTTATGACAACGACCACGTCTCAGCTCCGTATGGCACCACTCACAACACGCACTGTTCGAAGAACTTCATCTCAGGCACTGTGGTATTTAGGACGTTTCCCTAACGCTGAACAACCGTGTTGGATTCGGCGGTTTACCTCGTTCTCGAAATTGGACTATTTGTCCCAGATTTAAATATTTGTCGACAATTTATAGTGGGAGTACTTCACAAGGTGTAAGGTTGCCCTTCTTATGTTATTCTGCAGCGCTCAAATAAATCCCAAAATCCCGGCTTGGGACTATTATGCTTAACCGGCCACAGGCGCAGCTTGTTTACAAGCAGGAAACCGGCTAGATCAAAAGTCAAATTTTAGCCTTTCATGAAAAAAGGAACCACCGCACTTGACCGCACATTTGCGCCATGTATACCGATTCCTGCGTTATACCTTCGTGAATAGTGGAATTGAACGATTGTATGAGGGATTTTTTCCGCCAGCTTTCAAGATTTGCTGTGTATCTGTCACCATATAGTTTGTTCTTATTAAGTTTTTTGAAGACCTAATATTCGTAAAAGTTGACATCCTAGTTATACTGATTCATGATTATCCAGAATGCTACCTAGTTGTCAATTAATTCTATTTGTTGTTAGTATGAAGTAATTAATTTGCAATTATTTAAAACTTAAATAACTCTCAAATATGTAACTTTAATTATGTTTATTTGGTTGTATGTAGACTTGCAACGAATATTCGGTTACTATTTGGTATTCTGCCTATTCGTCTGCTTTTATTATATTCGGCCAAATACCTACATATTATTCGGCCGAATACTGAATACTTAAATAATATATTTTGTCATAGAGAAATAATTGGTAAAATGAAAAATTTAAATCGATTGATTACGTATATATTCATATTTTCATTTCTGTTATATATAATCATTTAAGTAGTAGTAAAATGGAGGATTCTATGTATTTGAATTATTGTGGTAATCAAAATTTAAAAGGGTAAGGTTTTCATTTCTTTATCATCATTTATTAAGTAGTCATTGGTACATAAAAGAGGTACATAATTTGATCATTTTCTGTATTAAGAAGTTAAGAATTGTTCTGTGCATTTGAATTATTTTCATAATCAAAATTTAGAAGGGGAAGGTTATGGTGCAGAAAGACTAACTTTTCTGCATTTTTAGGAAGTATGTAGTTTACTTCTTTTTTTTCTCGTAGACCATCCCAGCTTCAGAGAAAAGGTACTCTGAATAAACACTACTTATTGATGCTGACAAATATTTTGCTGCAATCTTAATCACACACGGAAATTCAAATTTCCTTGCTGCCACCACGTATATGGGTTGTCATGACGTGATATATTACTAATATTTAAGAAAAGATCGATTTCTGTTGAAACTGCATTTCACTGAATTGCACTGCAAACAAAGGAACGCGAAACAATCACTTCTGTACAAGTTTGTGGCGCTAAAATCCAGCCGAATACTTTTGCCTAATATTCGGTGATTCGGTCAGGGGTCTCGCCGAATATTCGGTATACTGCCGAATATACTATTTGTTGCAAGTCTAGTTGTATGTTATAGTCACGAAGTAACTTTATACTGACAGACTGTCACACTCCCTCAAATGTTCCTTTATAATCAATTTAAGCAGATCCAATATTAAATCCATTCCTTGTCAATGACTAAAGATAGATTCATACATACAAATGTGACATCTAGACACTGTCAACTCCTAATTACTGGCACCTGTTTTACAAAATGGGTATAGTGACGTTCTGGTTTTTTTCTCTTACTTCTATGCCTTCTTTTTTTTCGTCTATAAGGTTCATTATCAAAAAATATAGGATACATATTTTTATCTTCATTCACAATAAAATGATTCTATTGATTTAAAATGTCGCATGATCACATCTTGGTACAATTTTTACTTAGAAGTGGCATCACAAGTTTGCATTATCTTTGTAATTTTATGCTTGATTGACAAAAGAATTAATAATGTGTATATTATTTTTTGTTAATTTTACTGATGGACTAAATAGAATTTCATTTACTGCTCTGTCATGACCTACTATAAGGATTTTTCAATATCCAGATACTGGATTGTGGTATTCAGTTCCACAATCCAGTATCTGGATATAGTATATGAATATTTGCTATTTCTGAATCAATCACTTTTCATATTAAATAATACCTGTAAATGTTTAAGAATAGATTGACTTATTACGGAAGTCTTATATTTCAAATGTAAATGATTAGATATTTGAATAAGACAAGATGTCATTTTGTCAAGAATTCAATTTGAGTAAGACTATCACACATATCTTAACAACATAACTGTAAGCCATTTTCTATTCTACTATCTAATAACAATAAAGTAATGGATCCATAAGCCCTACAATATGATGCAAATGGTTGGTTCATACTATTGTTTGCTTCATATTATATGGCTCATATTGGTATTGTAAGACACATAATTCTTAAAAGTATTAAACTATTTAAAAGAATTGCATTCAATGCTGTCAATTTAAATAATGACATAATAATTGTTTACCAATCTTATTAATATAGATATCATTAAATTGGATACAAACTTGTGCACTCAGGGATCTCTTGAGTGCATAAGAAGCTATTACCTAACCACTTCATGTTATAGTTACAGTTACTTTGTATATATAGTTAAATATATATAATTTAGTTTAAATAATATTAAAGCATAGCTTACGAAAGTTTAGCTAGATAATGAAATTAGTTAAATTTAAATTAATCATCAAAGCTTGTTTATGGATCACCAACAATGAATTCTTTATATTAATCCTTTGGCAATATACCTTATATATGTTTATCAGTATACATAGGTATATTTTAGATTTCTAGATGATTGACAGATCTGAAAAAAATAATTGCTGTATTTTTTAAAGGCAAGGGTTAAAAGTTAATTGTTTAGCTTTTGATGTAGTGTTCATTGGTAGCCTTTGTTTAAGAGACCCATTTATTACGAATCATTATTATTACCTTAAGAAATACTATTTTTTGTAAATTGATTGATCTTGAACTAGGAGCAGTGCAGTATATTTCATAAAGAGCAGATTAAGTTTTAAAGGTATTAAAGTTAACATCAATAATATTGAGCCTACTAGGATGACTGCACTTTAAAGGTAAAAATGTGGTACAAACCTTTCATTTGTACGCAATTATTAGACCTTGCTAAATGAGTATTAGTCATCAAACAATAAACCGAGTAAACTTTCAAATACGTCAATAGCGTCAATAAAAAACCAATTAACAAATTTTACATTTAGCAATCCCTCAGTTTATCTACAACTGCAATAAGTAGCACTCTTCTAATTAAATATCAATCGTTACAGAAAAAAAAAACTTCAGCTACGAATTTAGAGAACGGAAAATGGCGTTAAGATTTGGTGCATGTTTTACTCGAAGAATAAAAAATATTATACGTTAACTATAGCTCACAAATTAATAACAGTTTCTACTCTAATTTTAAATCTAATAATTGAAAGAAAAATGAAAAATCACTCACATTTCTAAAAAATTGACAGGAACACACAGCAATAAAAATTTCACTAACGTTATCACTAGGGAGGGACGAGCGATGCATGGAAACGAGACTAATCGAATCGAGTAAACACAAGAACATTTTCTCGATTCTTTTCACTCAATACGAAATGCTTTTAGCTTTGAATTAGAGTTACACTGAATACTAAAAAGAGATCACAAATATAAAGCCAAGGAAAGGGTTTGGTATATTTTTTTCAATTAATTTGTTCTGTAAAAAACAAAGAGTAATAAAACCGTCTTCAAAATAAAAAAATGGAACCAAAAAGTGAAAATGATATCTGGTTCATAATTTAGAAGTCAAGTGAGGCTAAAATTAAAACATGGAATAGTTTTTCATTATTCTAATCGGTAATACGTGTTTCAATCTTGACCCCTTGACTTCGAAATCATTGACCAGATACTATTTTTTACTTTCTGTTTCCATTTTCGATTTTGAATTTGCTATATATTTTTTTTGTTTCTTATAGAACTAAATAATTGAAAGCAATAAACAAATATTCTTTCTATTAATTATTAAGTTATTGTGATTATTGAAATACATCGTTTAATTTGATTTTGTTTTTTATATAATTACGCCTAACAACCACCACCAGTCGCAAAATTTTAATTGGAGGGCCCTCTGAGATGAACTGGCCCACGGTGAACCAATAGGATATATGACAATATTATAAATAAAGTGCCAATTGTTGGCATCCGTATTGAAAATTATATTATATAGTATGTTATTGATAGGAGTTTTTTTATATTTTTACAAAAATCATAGTCATAATTTTACTAAAAAACCCACGAAAATGTGCAATAGTTTTTTATATATTGTCACATGACCGAAAACGCCTGGGGGCGGAGCCTAAAATGACGTTATACACACGTAAACTTCCTGTCATAGTGACATTAGTTGTACGGTTTGACATTTCAATGACAGCGTGTGACGTCACAAACAGGTAAACACGCCATAATACCCAGAGAAAGCTTTCAGCAGCATAACTAAAAGCAGAATTTTTCATTTAATTTTTTTATAATACACAACAGAGTAATAACCAGTTTTCATGGAATCTATAAACACTAATAAATAACGTAAGGTCGTTTTTAAATAGTTGTGAAATACCCTATTATGGTCCAAATTATGATCCTTGTTGCACTGTACGACTGAGTAAAGAATGAACTGAATAAATGTTAGTCATACTGGATATACTGTACTTTCTGGGCCCAAGAGTAAAAACTGCACGCACAGTTTTGTTGGTAGCAACTTCAAAAAGGTTTCTGTTAACCCGTTATTAAACAAAGTGTCCAAACTTATGTACTGGTAGTTTTTTAGAAAAATATATTGTTTTTTTACATTTATTAGTAAATAGGTAAGATGTATCGAATCAATCGAATATTTACATTGATTTTTTATAGTTTTTAGTAGTCTATGAGACAAAAGTTGTTTATTATACAGCCATCGAAAATAAAAATTAAGCAAAAATAATCTTTTAATTGTGTATGTCAATAATAATGACTAGTATGAAAAAAAGTTTTTGTTTTTCATTTACCTAATTTTTTTCTTATTATTAGGTTGTTTGTGTAACTTGAATACAGAACCGACTTTGTCAAGTTGAAACGCCGTGGTCTTGGTCTGGTCTGAGGCGGAGAAATCCCTGCAATTGAGGGAGAGTCTGTGAGCCTTTGTCTAGCAAGGGCGAAGGGGCTGCTAATACCGCAGTGCCGGAGATGATGTCGAAGTGAAGTGTATAATAAAAATATTTTGTTAGAAAACTTTCCAGACCCATATATTACTTCTTTCTCTTTTCTTTCCAATAATTGAAAATGTTGGCCGCCAAAGAAATTCTCGATGCCTATGTAGTCATGAAAATAAAAAAGATAAGGCTGTAAGTTTTTTTTTTTGCCTTGCCTAAAAAAGAGAATATAAAACAAGCAATGTAATTTGTCACAATGGTGTTATTCATTTACTATAGTTAATTTAAAATTTTCCGTATTTTATTTTTCTGAAAAAAAATTTGTTGTTGTCGGTGTCGTATGTCGTTAATAAACTTTGTAAATAATAAGCCATAAGACCTATAATAGAAGCTTTATTGAAACTAACTAACAAAAAATTTTTTTCTTATCGTATATGGTGTCAGGAATAATGAGATGCAGTTTAATTTGATTGTAATATTTATTGAATGCATATCATTGTTTAATTTTTATTTTTAATGGTTAAAAAATCCCACTGTTGTTTTTATTCACCTCAAAAACTTCCTACGAAAATACCTTTGTATAAATAAATATATATGAAGTAGGGACCGATATCTTATGACCAACAAAGCATAATTATTTCATATTTGATTCAATCCAACAAAACTTTCCAAACAATCGATACCAAGATCGCATTGACATCTCTAGTTAGTAGTAGCGCTTCTTCTTCTTTTTCTTTTTTTATGGCATGCACGATTTGTGCGTTCAGCCAATGTCAAGTAAAAAGTTAGCAGCGCTGACAACCTTAAAAAAGGTTTTCGTTTTTTTATTGTTCTCCCTACTCAGGGAAGGAAAAGGAAATAAAGCGCATAAAGCCTCATCTTTAATTTGCCTTTTTTTAAAATGTTACTAAAGCTAACCAAACCGTAAGAACAGTTATAAATACGACATGGTACTTGATACCTTTGCATGTAATTTATGTTTTTCTTCCTTAGAGAGCATGATAAAAGTAGGTGTCGATTCTGACATGATTCTCTAAACTTAAAACTAAACATCAGTCTCTCCTTTTCATTCCGTATAGAGAAAGACAAGGATACAAATTTAAGTTTAGGTATAGAAAATCATGCTAGAATCGATACCGAGTTCAGAGAAATATAAAAGAAACTAGTTAAAATAGTTGCAATGTCATTTTACAGTTAGATTTCATAGGTGTAGATTCTAGCATGATTCTCCAGTCTTTCTCTTTCTTTATACAGAATGAAAATTAAAACTGATCTTCAATTTAGTTTTAAGATTAGAGAATCATGCAATAATGACACCAGTGTATTCTTTTCATTCTCTATACAAAAATAAAAGGAGACTGATGTTTTTATTTTTAAGTTTAGAAAGACATACCAGATTCGATTTTGTTATCTTCGTAATCTGTGACTCAATTATCTGTCTTTTTCATCTTTTTGGAAAACGGCGGTGCACTTTTGTGGATTTCGCCAGACTCGAGTGATTCAGCTTGGTTGTTCGGTAGGAATTGGTGTCGATTCTGGCACGATTCTCTAAATCTAAACTTAAATTTGACAACAGTGTATCCTTGTCATTCTCTATACAGAATGAAAAGGAGAGACTGATGTTAAATTTAGTTTTAAGTTTAGAGAATCACGCCAGAATCGACACCATTGACTGTGCTTTTTTTTAAGTGTGTTGTGAAAGCACAATTTTTCTCTGTCTATGTCTGTCTGATATCTGTGATTTAATGTGTCAAAGTCAAACCTCCGTCAAACGACGGACGACGGAAACAAACAAATTGCTCTATTTGCACGTCCTGGCACGTACGACTACCGAATTTCAAGGCAAAGATTTTATTATTCGTTTTTACCTGTCTAATCGTTAAAAACTGTTGTAAAGATTGTTCTCAACCTGTTTGTGCTGTCTTCTTCTGTGATATAACGTAAATAACAATTTGTTGATGATGCATGCTCCTTCATTATAACTAAATGTTCGCTTCATAACTTCGTTTGTTCGACTGCAAGCAAAAATGTCTAACTTTGGTGTTGGAATTTACATTTTGACAATAATGTGGATATTATCGCTGTTACTGTGTTGGGTGTCTGTGCGTACAGGCCATTATATTGGGAAAATATTTTTAGCTATCTGTATTTCACTTACAATCATTCTATTATTGTTGCCAAAAGGAGAGGCGAATTACTCACTCGGTGCCAATCTTTACGACCATTCGTTAGTGCCTCGCTATACTATTCTTTCGTTTTTGCTTGTCAGTGGAATAGCTGGTTCCATCTATTGTTTCATTCACATTTGCCTTACCCCTGTTGAAACCAGAAAAGTCAAAGGTTTTGGTAATCTGAATTGAAAAAACTTATTCATTGGTAAGTTATTATTTGGATTGGCATTATTCAAGTTAAGGTCACAGTGTTATCTATTTATAATAATTTCATTCTGTTATTTTATTGTGATATCAATTTTTCACAGTTTTTATCTCAAGACAGATAAATGTGTAATGGCATCATATTAACTTTGATTCTCTGCTATTAAATAAAAGATTATTTCTTTTATTTACATAATAATAAGAAGTATTTGTCATTCTAATTGCAGTTTTTTTTATTAATTTCAGTGTTTTAATTTTAAAAAGTTGAATGTTATTTAAGCCTTTACTGTGGTATTATTTTATCTATTCTTTTTTAGTATTGAAAATTATGCAAAATTTGTATGATTTGAAAAAGCAAATATTTTTAAGAGCAAAAGTGTATGAATAGATTACCATAAAATAACAACCATGTGTATTACAATTAATGTAGCATTTTGTATCTATATTTTATGATTATTTAAAGGTGTTTGGAATACGGGTTCAAAGCTTTCAAAGAAGCCTAGTATGTTATTTTTTTTAACCTAAAGTTTATGGGTTTGGTTAATAAAAACAAAATAGCACAAATGGTTACAAATAACAGCTAGTTTATAAATTAATTCTTTATTATTTCAGTTCATCAAAGTAATGTGTATGCAATCTAAGAAATCATGTTTAAAACATCCAAATCATCTGAATTAGTTCTTACTGAAGTTTTGTATTTAGTATTTTTTTTTATTTAATACAATATGATTGTTGTGTCCTAATGGCTTTAGGAAACAAGTTATGTACTTTTTTTATTCAAAGCATTTTAAAAATCATGTTTGTTTATTCTACTTTCTTTTGGTATTATGCATTATGGATGCGACTAGCTCACAAATGATTGAAACTATGGCCAGTACATCAAATTGTGGTACTTTAATTTGTTCCTTCTAATTGTACCTTAAAGGGTTCTTTACCAAGTTGTTAAAATCTCTTTAAAAATATTCATACATCGTGTTAGACATATATGGCTCTATTGTTTCTAAATTGGCTATCCTAGCTTCCCTTTGAAGCTTTGCACCATTCTTCCAATAATTCTGTATATAGATTCTTCTATCTATGATTACTTCTCAAACCAGTCTCAGAAACAAATAATCATTCAAATCCTCAATCTACCCAGGCCTTAATAGATTTGCTTTCATTATCAGTAAATGAATTTTTTAAGTTTTTGATTACTATTTTTTTTATCAATTATAATATAAATTTATTTTTATTTAATACGAGTGGCCTACCCTTGCTTCGCTTCGGTGTACAGCTGTTGTGTAGACAATAGTATTTTGTTCCCAGACTTCATATTATACACAATAACTTTCTTTATGAAACCTATGAAAATTTATTTCACTGGTAGGACCCGTTAGAAAAAATGGACCATTGCTCTGCTGTTAAAAAAAGTTTCTACCCCTTACCATTGGTCCATGCCCTTATTATTAAATGTATCTACTGATGCAGTGGTTTTGTAAACATCATCACTTTTATCACTCTTAATTAATGTACTCCTGATAACTTTTGAATGGTATGAAACTTGGGAATGGTCTAATCCAAAAAGTGGTTTAAAAAATTTCATTCAAATCTATATCAGGTACCTGCTTGATATAGTCTTGAATAAGAAGTGATTTATTTAGATAAGAATTAATACCCAGGTATAAATATGGTAGCCTAGTTCGTAACGGTGTGACTATTGCATATTTTAACACAAAGAAGTAGTTAAATACATTACTAATATTATAAAGCTGGAGAGTTTATTTGTTTGTTTTCATAAAACTTTAGTACATAATTTTGCTGTATTCCACAACATATGCTATATGTTAGTATTAGTTAGTACAAAAAAGTTAGGGTTCCATAAGAATACTTCGACATTATCGAAGTTTTCATATGGAACACTAACTTTTTTGAAAATACTGTATATGCCTATGTTTATCAGGGATAATGTAGGAATCTAAATGTGAAAGAATTTTTTAAGTCAGTCCAGTAGTTTCGGAGCATATTCAATACAAACATACAAACAATAAAATTTTACTCTTTTTTCATATTAGAATAGATTTTAATTTCTTGATAACTAATTAATAACTTAGTTAAAATAGATTTATCCTATTTACGTAAAAATGCTTGTTTCGTTTGTGCAAGTGTATATTTAGCAATGAGTTGTTTTGTTACTGTGATGCTTTATTGAAACATTTGTTACAGTAAAAAATGTCTAATACATTATGTCAAAGTCTGAGATCACCTATTCGAAGTTTAGCAAAATTGAGGCAAGCAAAAGGAATTTCTACATCAATTGTTCACAATGAGACCATATTAGTTAAGAATAATGAAGAATTTGTAAATAAGGTATGATAAAATTTCTATTTTTCATAAATATTTAGTGGATCTGCATGAAAATTTTCCATTTTGAGTTGTATTTGTTTTTTGTCACCACACACGAACACATTTTAAGTAAACTGTTTTTTCTTAGGTAATGAACAGCAACAAAGCAGTTATTGTGAATTTCCATGCAGAGTGGTGTGAGCCATGTAAGATCCTTACACCAAAGCTGAAGGAATTAATTGAGCCTCTAAACAATCTGGATTTAGCTGTGGTTGATGTGGAAGATAATGCTGATTTGGTGCACACTTTTGAGGTATATCTGTCTATTGCCTGTTGTTATTTAAATAGACTTATCTATTTTTATTCATATCTTTTCACGCGCATTAAATAAAACTACTTTTGCATGGGTTTAAAATGCGTTTTTTAATACTTTTTAAGGGTAAAAACGGGATCCTCTGTCCTCTCGGGACGGTCTGTCACCAGGCTGTATCTCATAAAACGTGATAGCTGGACAGTTGGAATTTTCACAGATTATGTATTTCTGTAGCCGCTATAACGCTATAAATATTTAAGGGGGTCTCCCATACAACAGACGTGAGTTTTGGTCGTTTTTTAGTACCCTTTGCGTGCGAATGCGAGTCCGACTCACACTTGGCCGGTTTGTACATAACTATGTTTCGCATTCTTTTCATGATACTCTTGATAACACATCTCGCAGCCCATTGTAAACTTATTCAACAGTAGTTTTATTTAAGAGTTCTTGGGCGATTCACCCGCGCACAGTGTTTTAAGAACCTCGATTTTGTGACATGCCCTTTTTATCCCAAATTTCTATAGATTAAGCCATTATAAGCACTGAAAAAATACTGGAAAAATACGTAGTTTTCGAGAAAAAAAAAATCAAAATTAACCCTTTTTCAATCCGGAATTTTCAAAAAAACAATGTTACTCTTCTATTCAACATGTTTTTTTGTTTTGATTAAATGTATGTTATGTGGCTTTGTACAATAGATTTTCCGACAAAATTTGAGCCTTCTAGAGCAAATCGTATAGACGATATGTTTTATTTTTCAAGTTTTCATTTATATTTTTTTTCTTTAGTATAACGGCGTATTCGGATGAATTTTGTTCACTAAAATATCGAGCTTTGTTGAGCAACCGAATACCGCGTTATGTAGAAGTTATGAGCTAATAACTTTTTTTTTCAGGGTTGACAAAAATTTTATTCCGGCCATTTAATTATGAAATTGAAATATAAATTACTTTTCATAAATAAATATTTACAATGAATTATTTATTTCTGTATTTATAACGAAATAATCGACGTAGTCCTCAAAATCAAATATCCCTTACTGCGTCACTTGGATCTGTCACTTTTAATAAAGAAACTACTGCAGATGGTAATGGTGTCAAGTTTTAATTATTTTCTCTCTTGCATTCGAATGTTTGTTATAACAGGGTCCGATGTTTCCAGCGCTCTATTAAACAAATTCACGGTTCATTTTTCGGGTAATGGTGCTTCTTATCGTTCCGCCAATATTTATTTCGGCTCTCGGCAGCCTGCTCCGAAAGCATCCCTATAGGTATAGTTGCTGATTTGATAATATCGGCACCATGAATTAAAACTTAGTGCAACGTTACGGTATTGGACACCAATTATAGGTAGCGACATACTTATAAGCCAGATTTTTACAAAAATCCCTAAACCGGTCGGAATCAATTGCATGATTGCTAGACAAAACAATACATAATCTGTGGAGATCATCCAACAGCCATTGTTTGATCCCCAGAATTTAGGAAAAATTTTGGCGGAACTTGTCTGGCAAAGCCATTCGTGCTGTATTGCCATCATTTGTTGTACCCGAATTGGGGCGCACTACGTCGACCAGTAAACCCATCTGCTTCCTCACTTCATTTTGAATATTTTTTTGCGCTCTTCAACTTTGACATAATCTATAGAATTGTGTGGGATACGCCATTTTTTTACATCCATTTTATAGCCAAGTCGTAAGAGAAATTCTAGCACTCGTATCCAAAAATGATGCGGACTTAAGCCGCTAATCAATAGCACTCGATTTAATGGCTTAGGAAAAGCCATGTCCAAGTTATTGAAGGTGGTCTATGTTTAGCCACAATACGGGCAACGCATTTGGGATGACGTATTTAATAAAATGTTAAGGACTTTTCCGTCAATAGCTGCACAATATAGTTCACAACTTACGGGTATATTATGAACTTGTGAGGTTTTGCCTTGCAGTTGCAAATTAGATATTTGATTTTCAATTAATTCTTTTTCTGCTAAAATAAATTTTTTGTTCTCCTTCGTATATTGAATATGAATAGGTCTGCAGTATCTATGTGATTGTGGAGCTGGATTAGACCAAACAACATGCCTTTCATTTAACACGAGCTGCAGCGAAACAAATGCAGTAGCAAAAACATTATTTTCATCGTCACTCCACAATATTGTATAATTGTTCATGCAATATACAACAAGTAACACTGCCGATTTTGAGTCGGTAAATCCTTATAATACATAAATATTTTGTAATAAAAACTATCTTAAGTGTTATTAGTTACATAACTAAAAGTTATATTCTCTTTGTTCTCCAATGACAATAAATAGGTCATATAATATATGTTAAAAGAATGCTTATTAACATATATTATAGGAACTCATTTTATTTTTAAATACTCAGTTCTGGATGTGACAACCCTAATACCGGAATTTTGTTTAGTTAATGTTATTGTTTATAACTCGTACATAACGCGGTTTTCGGTTGCATTAAAAATACTCTACATAGGGACAACAAACTTCAATATTTTCATGTATAAATATTATCCGAATACGCCGTTATTCTTAAGAAAAAAAAATAAAATCGAAAATTAAAAACATGGCCATATGGTCTTATACGGTTTGCTTTAGAAAGCTCAAAATTTGTGAAAAGATGTATAATACAAAGCTATATATAAACCTTTAACCAAAACTAAAACAATATGAATGATAGAGGAGCTATAATATAGATGATTTTTTTAAATTCCTAGTTCTAAAATAGGTCAAATTTGATTTTTTTTTCTCGAAAACTACGAGGCGTAGTAATTTTTCAGTATTTTTCCAGTGTTTATAATAGCTTAATTTATAGGAATTTGGGATAAAAAGGGCATGTCACAAAATCGAGGTTCTTAAAACACTGTGCCGCAACACCCCGCGGGGTGAACCACTCGTGGGGCGTAACAACTTGGGTTGGGTTGAACAAAGGAGGTTCAAGTCACAGTGGCTAGCATTTTTCGTTTTATGCTTATTAAGGGAAGTTCATGGACTGTCATCAACGACGTATAATATATAGACAGGGCATACACCAACATTATTGCATTTTAAAATGGCACTAGTAGTATTAGACTACCCAATTTTTAGGGACACTTACTCTGACAAAGGGTGGTATATAAGAGTTAGGGAGTAAGGGAACCGATCTGGAGATCTTCCTTACTTCCTAACAATCGTGTAGTGAAATAGCTGCAGGGCGCTTAGTCGACGCCCTGAGAGCGTATGGTACGGATGTTTCTGTAGTCCAATTAGTTTATTGGCTGTTCCCCGCTCCCCACGACAACGGCTAACTAGAGCCGAGGTTCGAGTCTTAGAAACGTCCTCTAGTTGAGCCGACCCCCTCACGTTCGAGTGTTCTAGAGGCTCCAGATGGAGAGGAGACCCCCCGTGGGGAGATGCCATCCACCTAGTATATCCCTTGGAGGCACTCGCCAATTCTCGGCTTGAGGTCCCCCTAGGATCTCCTCGCCGTCTCCAAACCCGGTGACGCTGTAAAGGTCATCTGCGACCAACAGTATACACTAAAAAAAAAGTTTATTGACGCCATGGCATCTAATAAAGAGAAAGAAGTGTAACTGAATTTTGATTGTGATCTTTAATATGTGTAACAAAAAGAAAACAAAACTATTTAAATAAGGCACATATTTAAATAATCAGCAATAAGTTGTAATTGATACTAAAAAAATATATATATTTGATAATTTTAAAGTTTTTTGATGATTATTTACATATTTCCCTTTAAATAAAGAGAAAAGTTCCGAAGGATTTACTGAAGTTTATAAAAAGTTATCCGAATGCATCAGGTGCCATAACGACGACGTCCAACCGAGGCAACTTCTTTCAGACCGAATTAGGGTCCGATTGATAGGGCGGTGTAATAATTGCTACCATAGCTAGGGGACACGCTCACCCTTTCGATTTAAGACCCTTAAAATTGGGAAGTGTAATATCCGTTTTTTCCTTCGCAGCAGCCACCAATACAGCGCACTAAAATAGTCTCTTTCACTCTCATTCATAATGCAAATACATCTCGCTCTTTAGCCTCACGTGTCAACGGTGTCAGCAACTGTCAAAATAAGTAAACAATAAATATTTTTACATTAATTTGTTTAAAACTTTGCTTACGAATGAAATGATACGTTTTTCTTTCTCTAACAGTTTCCATGAATTTTGTGTGCCATTTAAAATACACTGATTGCGTAAAGGTTTCTAATCCGATATCAGTGATTCTTCTTTTTTTCGATGAGAAATACTTGCCGTTTGGTCCCATAAAATTTTTACTTAGTTTTACTCAATAGTTTTGCTGCTTTTTTTTTAAAGGGTTTTTTATCTAGGCGCTTTACACCAAAATGGATGAAAAAATTATTTCTCAGTAAGTTATACAAAAAGTCTTTCCTGTTCCGGCGCCCCACGCTTTTACAATCAAATATTATAATTAAGAGCACAGACTGTGAAGTGTACAGCCCAAAAATAGCGACAACGTGAACGATCAATAATTTATTTTTGGGTTGTACGTGAATTAATAAAAGCGTGTTTATCTAGTTCTTTTTAAACTATTAATTTATTTTATACTTTTTAGTCTTTGATAACGAAATATTTTTAACATTTATACATTTGTTTTAAGTAGGCGAATGAACCCGCATCCTCTACATCTCCGCTAGTGCGTCTGTATTGTATGGTGTTTTACCTGTCAGCTTAGAACAATCTAGCTCTTCAATCTGGAGACCATTATGTTATTTTATTCTACTTAGGGCCACATACGCCTTTCCAGCTAATAGTTAAAAAAAACTAGAAAAATATTAACACTATTTATATATTTACACTTAATATTTACAAGTCAATATATAATAGGTTTGTTATAACCTTGAAACCTGATCGTGTTCAAAGTCCATTACGTGGCCTTTCTCACAAGTGTAAACACGACTATGATACGATATTCCATTATGGAATGCCAGCGCTTATCTTCTGGCTTCATCATCAGATCCTGAAACCTAATCGTGGTGGATTTGCTGCCCGGCATAGCCAATGCCATGCCGGGCAACGATGGATTCCCTCAGGTAGGAGGGTCACAGTGCGGGCGCCTTCCCCTAACTGTACTTCTGCGGCGGGAGGGAGAGGCCAGAGGATTATCCTCCCGTTCCCTCTCAGCCGCTCAGCCCCCAGCACCTAGCAGTAGTTAACAAATGACATAAATTATCTGTAATGGAACATGAAAAATTGGTGTTTTATACAAATGCTTTTGTGAGAAATTTGGTTGTCATTGTCAATATTTTCACATGTTTTCTTAGGCTAAATAATGCAATGTAAGGAGGTTTTGCCCAGAAGATGTTGCTGAAATTTAGAATTAGTAGCATTTAATAGCATTCTTTATTACTCTTTATTTTTTCTAGGTAAAAGCTGTGCCTGCAGTGATAGCAATAAAAAATGGATTAATAGTAGATAAATTCATTGGTCTGGTGGATGCTGATATGATCACCAGTTTGATTGACCGCATGGCAGGTAAAACCAAAGAGGGGGCGTAAGCTGCTTCTCAGAACTTGTAGATAAATATTTAATAGCATAACAGTCAATATTCATGTTATAATGTTGGAGTGACCTCCAGAAAAAAATACCAAGAGACCACTCTTTCGGTGCATATATTGTTTTTAAAATAACAGTGACATGAGAAATTCATAAAATCTAAAAATATTATGTTATGTATGTATTTAAAACATAAAATTTAGTTTATTATAAAGTTAATATTACACTCCTATAACACATTAAATCATCACAAATTGTTATTTAATGTTTTATTTTATAAATAAGTAATCAGGATTTATCACAAGTGCAATAACATTTGTGAAGTAGTTAGAAAGTCATTGCCTATGCTTGTTTGCAGTTGGTATCTTTTTAGCTACCCATTATGTTTTTACAACTGATAATGACAATGACAAATAAATTATAAAGAGTTTTCTTGAAAAGACTGCTTAAGTTGGCAAGGATATCTTATGCCGTCATGATTATGATACCTACTGTAATGTTAATGTAATGTTTAAACAGGCATTAGAAGCAATTATGAATGTCCAGTTTAATGTGAATGAATGTAAACGAATTCTACTATAATTATCGTTAAAGTATTAATGATTGTGACAAAATCTTTAAGTTATATAAAACGAAATTTAATTTTGTAAGAATATTTATTAAAGTGAGAACCTAAAATATTGACTTTGGTTATCTAACCTATTATAATTTTCTAAATGTTTTGCATTCTAAATTACGTGATTTGCTTTAACGTACTCATTTTGCAAAGTTGTATTGACTGATTTGCATGGAAGATTACTGAGATCACATGTATTATAATTATTGTCATTGTTAGCAAAACAGTTGTATCAAATATTGCCTGGCAAGCACTCTCCTGACCAGCGTTGCCAGTTTTTTTTTGCCGACTTGGCAATTAGGATTTAGGGACATTTTGAGTGAAAAAAGCGGGATTCTTTCGTCGAAAGCCCGAAAAAAGTATATAATGAAGTTTTTGAATATTTATCTTCTTATTTGAGTTCAAATTACGTTTACGTGACAATAGATAGGTACCTAGTAAAAATATCCATAGAAAATGAGTTTTTAATAAAAATATGATATTTTAAATCAGATTTACCCTATCGTTAAATAGAGTTCGAGTTATTCCCGAAAAGCGGGATTGATCCTGTCCCGCGCGGGACATTTAATTTTGTTTTAATAATCGGGACGTCCTGCCAAAATCGGGACGTCTGGCAACGCTGGTCCTGACACATATTTGAAGTTGTGCTTGGCCGTCTATCAACAATACTGTCCTAGTATCTTACTTTAAAATTTCTTTTCATACTTTTTATTATTTGACTGAGAGGTTTAGCACCTACTTCTTAATCTGTACCTGTCTAGAGCAAATTTTAATGTAAAATTAAATTTGTTTTCTTTTGTACATTGCTATACTGTATTAGAGTTATTTGCGTGTATTTTGTGGTGCTAATTTATACATGTAATTGAAGCTTTAACAAAAACATATCTTGTCTGTACCCTCATTAACATCGCAATAGAACAAAACTTTATAATTTATATCATTCTGATGTACCTACTCTAAATACCATTTTTTTTCAAGTACTGAACAAAACAAGAAATATTTTAAATATTGAGGACCCACAAGTACAATGGATATAATTTGGACTTGAATTTTCTTTGGGTGTTGGCCTCCTTCAATTTAAATCACTTTTCGAAGTCTCCTTGTCGAACACCCCTCCTCTTATCCGAACTGACTGTTTGATTTATAGGCCACATATTCTCGATAATTGATTTTTTTCCATTGCCAACAAGATTTTAACTTACCTATTTCAAGATACCAACTTATATCTAATACAGTGTATAAAGATATTCTATCATAATCGCAGGAAACTCAATTATTTCTCAACTTACTATAGTTAATGTATGTTATTGTGCTTTTTATCCGCACACGCCTTTGTACGTGACGCCTTTTAAAACGCTAGGTTTACTTTATTGTGCTAAATATTATCTCTATAATATATTAAGTACCAAATTTATTAAGTTATTGTTGAGTATTTAGGCTTTAGTATGTACACTTCGTTACTAGATGACTATGTTGAAAAACTTGTATTTACACATGATAGCAGAATGACTATGTCGACAAACTTGTATTTATACATGATAGCTGAATGACTATGTCGACAAACTTGTATTTACGCATGATAGCAGAATTTAATTTTATGGATCAAATAATTCGTAAATGATTCATATAATTTCTAAGAACAAAAATTCTTACGACCCTCAAATACGTATTCATCTGGTTGGTGTTGATGTGTAACATATTCTACAATATTTAAAATTGTGCGTCAAATGTGCAGCTGTTGCTTAGAAATACTGGCTGTCGCACTTTAGACAGATTGAGCTCTTACAACGTCTGCGATCGACTTATGATAGAATGTACAGTGGGAACAAGACCTTGTAGCGTGTGGAAAATATCGGTATAAATAAATCTCATTTATGTAAGAGGTGTGAATAAAACCTTTTATATATCCTATTTTGTACTCTTTCCGATTTGTTATAAATTAATGTACAAAAGTAATCCTCATTCCACCCCATCTAAAATATAAAATTCTCGTGTCACGGTGTGCGTAATTGAACTACTCCGAAACGGCTCGACCAATTTTCGTGAAATTTTAGGCGCTTTGCAGACGACGGGGCGGGGCGGGCCGGTCAATTTCGCCGCGAATAATAGCACAAAGTGAATCCTATACTTCAAACGCACACAGAGGGCAAAAAGACCGCGCCGTAGATGCCCGGCGGGCAGTGGCGGCGCGGCATGTCCGCGGCTACCCGCCGTGGATCATACAAACCAGTTTATATGCAGTAATGCAGACGGCGGCGCTGGGCGGTCAGCTCAGTCCGCGCCTCGCGTTTATTAGTGATGGACTATTCACTAGAACGAACGTCCTAAACTGACCGCCTCTGCCCGTCGTGTGCTTTGTGTACGCGGCGCGGGCAGCCGCAGACATCGACGGGCAGACGCGGTCTTTATTGCTTCGCGGACAAAATGCCCGCCCCGCCCCGTCGTCTGCTCAACGCCTTATATGCATATTCAGCAGGTCTGAGAATAAGACAACATCTATTTTCATCCCCCTAAATGTTAAGGGTGGTCCACCCTTAAATTATTTTTTATAATTTTATGATACATCATACAAAAATACATACAACCCCTTAATTTTCACCCTTCTACTACCAACCCCTATTTTTTTTTATGGCGGTACGATGTCCGCTAGGACAGCTAGTCATGTTATAAAAATGCCACAAGACCTTGGTCGCACTGCACGGTGAATGTAAATTGGATAAATCCATGAATTAAAGTCGGCGTATCAATATCCGATGTATGTTATTGAACTTTAAGTTATCCTGATATTTTAATAATGATATTCCTCCAATAAATTAACATTATATAATATTTATTGCAATTAGGTGCTTGGCAATCCATCCGATTGAAAACCCCATGCATATATCATTGTTAATATTTGTATATGCCATAATATTGATTGCTCTGCGATAATATTCTGAAAAATACATTTTTCGTAATTTATGTTTTGTGCTATATAGAAGAAAAATAAGTTAATGGTGCAGTAGAATGTATTAAGTAATAGATTATTTTCTCGTTTTCATATACATACTGATACAATTTGGATAGCATCGATCCTTGCATAACATGTGTGGAGCTGGCGAACAAAACGGTATAATTACGCATATGGTTTTGACCATATACTACTTTTTTTTACAGCCCGGAGGTTTTGGGCCAGCTGAATTTGAATTCCAACTCATGTCAATCAAAACAGCCTAAAATTGTGTTAAAATTACTTAATCAAAAAACAAGCCAAAAGCTAACTGTAGGGAGACCTGAAACGGCTGCGAAACGTCAATAAATAAAGTTCGTGCATTAACCCGTTAAAACTAAATAAAACATATTTGTTTCTTAGGTTTTCACGCACATCACTCATTAAATAAAACCGTTAAAACTAGTTTTATGTAGGTATGTCATTCAGTTTTTTACTACCCTGTAAAATTTAATTTTATGTAATTATAAATATAAATAAATAAATATTTCCAACACACACACCAATTAGCCTAGCCCCAAAGTAAGTACTACAAGGCTTGTGTTATGGGATACTAGGGTAACGGATAGAATACATATATAAGTATATTTATATAGAAATACATATTAAACATCCAGACTGGAGTACAAATGCACGTATTCATCACACAAACATCTGCCCCCACCGGGATTCGAACCGGGGACCTCTCGAGTCGGCTCGGCCACGGAGGTCGTCATTATTATACCGTTTTGTTTGCCAGCTCGTCATGTACTACACCCTGCTCAAGAGAAAGTATTATTTTTCTTGTAAATAGATACCAGCATTAGATTGGTAGTAGCGAGCTTACCTTAGAATTACGTCCAAATAATGACCATATTGGGTCCAGTTTACCTTTTAAATGTAAATTGCATTTAGATAACGACGTCTACATTAGTGTATAGTATATTAGAACATTACCTTTTACTGTGTTAGAAATGCGCAAACCACGACGTGGTTTATACAAACTGCAGAGCCAGTCTCATTAATTAATTAAGTAGGTTGTCAAGAGTTCTGTAAAATTAATTAAGGAATTGAATATTATATTTGTTTCACATGTAACAAATCTCTATGAACTGTAAAGAGAAATAAAATATTTTCTTGGAATTTACGGCTCTTTTTTTGAAACACTAAAAAATAAAAGCTCATTTTTTCAAGTACCATTTTAATTCAGGATATTATTTTGATATTTTCATAATATAACACAATTCAACAGTTATAGTGGCGGTTTTCACTCTATTCGCAACGTAACGCGTTGTTTTCCTGCATATGCTTGAAAAGATATTGATAATTTATTTTGCACACATTTTTGAATTGTTATTTGAACAAATTTTGCATATGCAGAAACCATATGGACGGACTATTTTCATTATCTAAATTTTCAATACTATAGGGTCTCCTGTCCGTACCAATGTGATATATTATGACAAACAAGTTTTAAAATAAAGTAAAGGTTTTGGCAACAAACAATTTATTGTAAAGTGAAAAGCCGCCTTTAAGTGGTGTGTAAGTACACAGAGATGTCCTTGTATCATTAAATAATTTAATTTAGAGCGCAATATGTACCTTAACAATAATCTATATTCATATATAATATCGGCTTAAATACGCTCACGATTATAAAAAATCAGTCTAAAATATATTAAGGCAACTTGAGAATATATAATCATTCTTGTAGCCCTTTCGCATTTGCGATTTGTATATCGCTATAAAATGGAAAAACATAAATACAGGAAGTGCGGATAATCTAGCTAGACTTTCAAAGGGTAGACTAAATTTTGTAGTTAGAAAAAAGAATCATTAATTTTGTCGAGTAGTATTCTATTTATCGACGAGAAATAAAGTTTTTAATAATTTAATGACCAACTAATACTTGTATTCAAACTGTGAAGAAATATTTTTCTAGATGCAAATGCGAGAGGGAAATCGTAAAATACGTAAGTATCTCATTGTGCAAAATCGATCACTGGTTTTAATAGCGTCATTCAACCAGTTAATAATAATTAAGGTTGGTCGTAAGAAATCATGAAGTACACACGGGGCAATGACTGGCCAAGCTCAAACGAATAACGAAAATCAATGTTATTGTTTAGTACTTATTTGCTTTGACTAAAGCCTTAACTTTGGCAAATTGCAACAACTGACGAGTGATTAGTCTTGAGATAAAGTTCGATCAAAGTTAATTCTGCCTTTGACTCTTCCAGCTCTATAAATATTTTATTTTCACTTCCAAATGTATCAATATGATAATTATTTGGCTGTGAACCAACACTCTTTACTCAAAACTTTCTTCGAAATTGTTTCCTAGAATTAATGATTTACATTCCACACTTATGTGTCTGCTTTAACAACGCTCTTTCACACTTGAAAATACTGCATGCTATCACTATTAAAACCAGTTCAGATTAAGCACAGAATAGACTAAGAATGCAATCAATAAATACAATAATGTTCATATAACAACATTTCGGGGAAGATCAATTCAAATTTAAAGAAATATCTTTAATAAGAATGTAAGCACACTCAAATTAGTCTTGTAGTAAGGAAACAAATGAAATTTTATATATTGAATAAGGAAATCCAAACAGAAAACACTGCCATTCTACTCGTATTCGTCATTTTGCGACAAATATCCTTATAATTTTGATTGATTCAAGATAACAATAGATAGTACAGAGTTGTGCTCACTTCTTGTTTCATATAGTTGCGCGTTCTAATCATATAACATTTGATGCCCCTTAAATTCACAAAACTCAACTTGCTAAATTTTTCAATTACTTCCAATCCAATCATAAACACTATATAAAAAATGCATCACAAGTATACCATAGACAACAAACAACAGTATCATTTTAATAAATAAGTGATAAACCGAATGTATACACTCTCAATAACCGTTTGTTACAGTACATTTGCTTATTTTGTTTGAAGCTAAGCGTAGCACAGTATAATTAACATATGAGTGCATACATTCACTTCACAATAAAGAACATTTAAATACATAATTCACACATATATTCATTTGGTGTCGAAGAAAGACTATTACCTTTTTGGAGCAAGTACTCTTTTTTCTTAATTTAGAAAAAAATAACAAATATTTTAAAGGAATCTATACTTATTCATAAGAAAGTATACGACAGTTTATGTATATTAGGGAGATGAATATACAATTGTTTACATGGTAAATTTACATTATTTACAATTCGTATTTACAATGAACCATCTCGTTTACAATAATGCTAACACACAACAAAGCAGTTCTGTTTATGTACAACATAGGTAATCTAGTTCGCGAACTAAACGGTACTGTTGCATTTGGTAATAGGAAGGCTATCTTACAATACACTAACCCCCTTATTAATAAACTAAGACTACGCATGGATAAGTTAATCCATGTTTTGTCTCTGTCTATTGAATGACAAATGGCATTTGAATGACATCAACAAAACACGGCGTAACTAGTCTAAGCTTATTCCTTGTTTATTAATAGGGGGGTAAACGTTTAGTACGTACAGTAGTAGTCATTTTGTTTCATAATTCTAATCTTTACACTTAACCTATTGTACCTGAGTATGATTGTTCTATTTATTATTTAAACTGGGAAGAAATTTAAATCTTCGCGTTTTACTTTTGTGACGTTTCATAAGAAGAACAACAAATACATTACTGTATTTAAAAAAATCGCACATGAAAAATTCATAAAAATAGATGTACATAAGTTATCTATCGATAGGATTGCCATGAGAATAAAGAAGGTACATTTTTGCACGGTAGTAAAAGACTGAGTGGAACAAAATACTGAACCGTTCAGATTGTCATGTGCAGCTGAGAGAGGAACTTTTTATAAAAATAAAAAAATATGTTTACAAAATTTTAGCCTACCTTATTGCAGTCAGAATAAGGTTCAAAATTGGTCGTTTGGCATCGACCGGAAAGTTAAATTTAACTACACCTTCTAAATTCGTTACACGCAATATTCTTGTGTTGAGTCCATAGAGGTATAAGAATAGAGTGGGGAAGGCGACTCTAAAAGTGTCCGTCTAGTAGAAAGAGAAAGAAGATGAGAGACCGCTAGATATATCTCTCTCATATGACGCATGCGCAGTCGTCTGTCCAATAGTTGATCCAAGCATCACATCGAAATAGTAAGATGTTTACGGTTGCCAATGCGCATGCGCGATTAGAGAGAGAAAGCTAGCGGTCTCTCATCTTCTTTCTCTTTCTATTAGAGGGACACTTCCACTTGTACTAGAGTCTATATCTCCCCTACTCTATTCTTATACTTCTATGGTTGAGTCGCGTCAAGGTTCAGACTTCGTCGCCCAGATCTTGCACGCAGTTCTCTGCGATAGGAACAAATTTGTCGTCTATCTCTATGAGCAGAATGCACTTGTCGACGTGAGATCGAAGTTTTGGGTCTCTGTGGTTCGGCGTCCATTTGTGTACAACCTTAACAAAAAGTTTTTAAATTAAAAACTCGGCCCATTATCAGGCTGAACAATTTTAAGGTATAAAAAAATGCTGTTTATTGCTCAAAATAAAAATATAATAAAACAAAATTTGTAAACGAAGATGGCTTAAAATGAAAAAGCTTTAACACCCTAATGATTTTGCTTATTTGATCAAATACCTATAAATTTCGATATCGAATCTATCGATCGTGTTAAAAAATTGATTTGTATCATATAATGTGCTGAGCAGTTAATGTCAAGTCCGCCTTAACTTAAAGTTAAAGAAAAGAGGCTGACCGCTTAGCAAAAGGAGCATCCATTGAAGGTGAAAATGCATTAGTGAAACTATTTTATTCCGAAACATTGTCAAAATATGTAAATAGTTGTTATCTTAACTGGAAAGAATATTTTGATGAAAGATCAAAAGGAATATGGTATAAAACCATACAGAGTCAGCCTCTACGAATACCGTGGTTTATTAATTTAACATTAAGTCGACACTTTGTAGTGACCTTAAATAGACTTCGTTCTGGACATTATCCATGTAACAAGTTTGGATATCTTATGAAAAAAAATTGAGTCTCCCAACTGTGAAGTATGCTGTGTTGTAGAAGATCTCCAGCACTTGTTGATGGATTGTGTCCGGTACCAGAATGAGAGACAAGAGTTTGTTAACAAATGTAAATTGAATATGTCAGGCATTGGTGTGTTTCACAGCATTCTGGTCCAACCGGTCTCGGAACAGGCTAGAATCCTGTATCGCTTTATATGTCTGCCGCGTTTTTCTTCCGATAATAACATATTGCGTTAATTGGATTAGATGATTTGTTAATTTATATAAGTACACGATGGGACTGACATGTCTGTAAAGATAAAAGTCCTTTAAATAAAGAGAGAAAAAAAAAGTTAAAGAAAGAAATCTCCTACTTTATTTCTTACCAGGTATGACCCTATATGCCTACATTCTCAATAAAAATCCATCACAATTAGGATCACCACCGATTTTAAAAGTCCTGACATTTTATTAAAATTCCAGACATTTTGGTCACAAAATGGTACCATTACTCACCAAGTTAAAATAGTATGGTATTTAAATAAATATGCACGTTAATTTTTCATATTCAACGTAATTTCAAAAATCCGGACAATTTAAAGATCCGGACTATATTCTAGAAGTCCGGACATATCCGGACGTATGGTAACCCTAATCACAATAAATAAATATCTCACCAATCCGTCCATTCCCGCGAGTGGCACCCAACTCCCCCAGAAATTCCTTCCGCCCCTCTCCCTTTGATACTCCGACGGCCACTGGACATCGATCCTCCTTCCCAAGTTGATGCAATCGTAAACTCCCAACGGCTCAGTTATCAGAACTTTACTGCCGACGCTTACGTTCATCTTCAGTTCGCTTTTACCCGAATCGGAGCGTTTGATTTTAGTCTTTATCTCTTTGACTTTTGGGTCCTTTTTGGCTTCTTTCTTGAGTACGGACTCTTTGTGCGACAGATCCGAGTAATGGGTCTCCTTGAGTTGAATAGATTCGGGTTTCTCTATGTACCGGCCGGTGAGGTCGCGGTAACTCTCTCGTTCGTGCCGTATCTCTTTGCTTAGTTTCGACAGATCCTTTGATGTGCCTTCGTTTATAAAATATCTATTTTGCAAAAAAAAACAAACAAAAGTTATTAACGTTTGTTATTTACATATGTTTATTTTTAAATTCTTAAGTCACAATGAATATTTCATGGTGTTGCATGAGAATAATGTAACAAAATAATTTATACATGAAAATTTCCTACTTTTAAGCAACGACACAATGCGTGCATGCTGGTCAAACAATGTACTGAGAGTGAGAGCTACAGGTCAAGCTACCTAAAATCGGTCATTTTGTCCAACTGATTTTGGGCTTTTACTTGCTTGATTTATGATTCATTTCACAATCGAATAAAGTTTCAAACAAGAATAAATTACGAAATTAAAAGGTACTGCTTCAAAACTATGAAAAATAGTGTCTTAAATAATTCAATTTTAAAGGACATTTAAAGTCAATACCTTTCAATATAGGATAATAAACAAGTATCAAAAAAATATGCAAAATATAGATTAATTATATATTATTAAATATAAATGTATCGAAAAACGTGCACTGTAAGGAGTTCTTTAAAATAAAAATTCAATGATAATTATGAAGATAATTAAAAATATTCAATTCTATTATGATGTGGAAACGGTTTCTATTTAAACAATGATGATCAAAACTGTTAAACGATATCTACAAAATATGTATTTCTACGATTGCAAATAAGTAAAATGAGATTAATAATACATGAAATTTTACTTTAAAAGCTTATATAATACGCGATGGAACACATGAAATATTTCGGTAAAAATATTAGGTCAAATAAAAAAAACTATCGCATTCCTGTCATAAAATTATTCGGAGTCGTGAACTCACACACAACCACAAATAAAACAATATGCTAGTTGACCCTTTTTGGAAAAAGGTTTTAAATGGTGAATAAATGTTCTATTAGACCGAAAAAAAATGTATTGTAATTTTTTGAGACCTAGAAAGCTACAAATCTTTAATTTTAAAATAGAATTTTCATGGACATACAAAAACGCTGTCGGCCATTTTAGTCTATAGATTGTCTATGCTATGATGTCAATTATAGTAAACAAAAACTCGTAAGCACGAAGAAAATAACTTATCTGAGTTTATAATAAAAAGAACACGATTTCTAATAAATACCACGAAAAATAAAGTAATTATCATTATTGTATTGTACGAGAATATAAAAACACATCCTTGTACTCCAGGAATGTTATCGATTAAAGTGCCGAAAGAAATTAACCTACGCAACTTTATTACACTTATTCATATGTTGTATCAGTTTTATGTTTATTACTACATTGTAATACTAAATGCACTGTACTTACATAAATGCCTTGTCGTTTCTCTGCTCCGCAGAGCAGAAATCGGGGTTTAGTGCAAAAAATTCACCACCCATCAATGCGTCAATTCTTGGCAGATTTGTGCTTTCTGCTTTCACAAAGCCGGCATCCATAATTAGTTTTGTCAAAAAAAAAACAGTAAACGGAAACTTTTCTAAAGTTAAAAGTGTTTTAAGATAATTTTATTCAGACTAAAGAATCCACCCACAATAACACGCGAATGACATTTAGTTGTTTACTGAAAGAGACGTCACAATCATGGCGGATGTGGCGAACAGAGTTTTTAGTGTTTAAAAAATATAGACTCAAAAATTTTTTTTTAAATTTAATTTCTACAGCAATCTTCTGCTTTTATAAAGTGAAATCGATATATTCAGGTTCCTTAGACCAAATACTGTAAGAAATAAACATTTATTTAATACAATTCGACATGAGTCAACTAGCCTATTTCATCTATACTTCGACTTTATTAGCTGCAGTAAAATGACGTTTCAAAATGTCATTCCGTAAAATAATGTTGACAGCCTAATTTCAATAGGGATGTGCTTAGGTTCACAGAAAATCTAATCGTTCCATAAGTAACTCTTAGTGATCATACTTAATTCTATTTATTATTCATATAAATAAAATGCTGTATAAAATCTCAAGTTGGTACTGGTTTTGCCCACTGCGAGTTGTTTTAGTTATCTTTATTGTTAAATTTTTGTTACGTTGTGTTTGTTTTTCGTTACCTACTTATTTTTATTAATCGTGTCAGCTTTTTTTGTTTGTTACATCGAAGACATGGATGCTCAGTTGAGCACGTCACAAGATGGAGATACATTTTTATCTCCTAAGAAAATAAGATCACGTGTAGCTCTAAGTGCAACCGAGAAACTTTGGGTCAGAAACGTTTAAAAATATGTGTTTGAAGTGAAATCTACAGAATCAAACATTTAAGTTCCAAAAACAAGTCAATGCGTCAACAAGGTGGCTGAAGTCTTGGGAATATCCGTCCGCACTGTTTATTCCGTTTTAAAGGAGCACAAGGAGAACGACTGTGAATCACTAAAACCTCCCGAAAACTCTGGCCCAAAACTTACATTTAAAGAAAAACTTGATGATTTCACATTCACTGCTATTAGACGAATTGTACATCAGTTCTGTCATAGAAATGAAGTATCCACCATCGCAAAGGTTAGTTTACCTGTCATCATTAATCTTATTATTATTCGTTAGGTATAATGTGTTTACTCTCACCCCATGTGAAATTTTAACCAATTAGGTAATAATAAATCAATAATTTTTAGGTGCTGCAAGTTGTAAATGATGACTCATATTTGCCCAACTTCTCGAAAGAGACATTGAGAAAAATTATGAAGCATCTTAATTTCAAATTCGCTACTCGATCACGCAAGAGCGTACTTATTGATAGACAAGATATCATATCATGGCGCCAGCGCTACCTGCGTTTAATTAAACAATATCGTAGGGAGGGAAGACACATATATTATCAAGACGATATCATTCTAGGAAGATTGAAACAATCCCAAAGATGTCGTGGACGAAAGCACGAATTCAAGAGTGGCTGACCACTAAAAATATTACATTTGAACCAAATATGGTGAAGGCCACTCTCATAGATATTGTGAAACAACAAAATCATACTGAGAAATATGCCATGGACGAAATTGCTGAAAAAGGTATCAGACTTTTAAGACTGCCCCCTTATCACTGTGAATTGAACTCCATCGAGTTGGTTTGGGCTCAGGTAAAGGGGCACGTCGCAAACAATAATAAAACATATAAAATGCAAGAAGTGAAAACTTTATTCCAAGAAGGAATCAACAAAGTGACACCGACTAAGTGGAGTGACTGTGTGTCTCACACTATAAAAGAGGAAGACAAAATGTGCCACCTCGATCATATTATAGATGAAGTGACAGACAGATTTGTCATTAGTGTGACCGGAAGCGATAGTGATTCCGAAAATGATTGATTAATAAATAATATTGTTATGACAATTTTGTTTAATTTTGGATGTACGTCCTTATACTTCCACTGAAAAAGATCAATCCTTTACTAAAGTAATAATAATGGAATAAAAAAACATTACAACTTAATATTAAATCTCTAAAATAAAACCAAACTGATCACTCATTTATTGAATGATTCACTTACTCACTTAGCTACATCCCTATTTATTTTTCTTCAAAAAGCGGTAACCCACAAAACGTCATTTTACTGCAGCTAATAAAAAGTTCTACTTTAGTTTTATAAACCTTTATCGTAATCTTCAGGATCATTCACCATAATATACAATGCTAAAGGTGGGGATAGTGTATATTTAAAAGTAAAATAAGTGCACCAAGTTCTACCTTTTAAAGTCTCTCTCTTGCCTGGCGTTTCTGTTGGCGATGATCTTGCAGTCTGGCAGCGAGAGATCGAGTCCACTCGGCGTTAGCGTTAAGTCTTCTAAAGAAGATTCCGCGCTAGGAACTCGACCACTTGATACCTGAATTTGATTATCCATATTTTATTTATTTATTTGGCATGCCAATATTTTTAAATCCAACATAATTAAAATACATACGTTATACATAAAGTTGTGCAAAAACAGTTACAGACATACATAACTTTTATTTCTGACAAAATTAATGATAAAAACTAAACTAGGTATACAAACAAACATAAAACTAAACTATTATCAAGGTTTACAATCAATACTCGATAGCAATATCTTTAAGTCCTCTATGCACTATCCATCTTGCTGTATCCAGCATTCGGGACAATGATAAACACGAAAAAGAGATGCAGCTAAAACAAAGGATCTCTTTTACGTGTATAGCACTGTCCCGCATGCTGAATTCAGCAAGATGGACAGTGCGTGGAAGACTTTTACAAACAAACAAGTAAGAATAACAAAAGTAAAACTCTTTTGTCATTGGCTATTTCGTTATTATGGTAATGTTTTAATTTCTAAGTGTAACACAGATTTCCATTTTTTTATTTTGTATGTGATTGTATGATCAAGAAAGCACTTCACTGTATTTCTAGTAAAAACACGATAAAAACTAGTATTTAAAAGTCGTAATAGCCTAGCTTAGGTACTATTATTTAAATTAGTTACCTTAGCACTCGCCGCTCGTCTGGGCTGATCTCGCCAGGCGCTTTCCCAGCCGCTACCAGATCCCTATAATTGTTAAAAAGTATTCAAATTTACAGTTTAATAAGATTTGAAGATTATCCTTTCCTTTCTATTCCTATAGCATGGTAGGATATGAATTCATATCCTGGAGCTGACATTCACGCACACAGTCAAAGTCAATGATTAGTTTAGCTGAAAACAGATTTTAGACTAAATAATAGCAGCATTTTACCTGAAATAAAATGCATATTAAAATACTTACCTCACTGAATGCTTTATATTGAGGTAGCACTTCCGTTTCCCGTCGAATAGGGGTGATGACGGGGTACAGTAAACGAAATTCTATTTAGTCCGTCAGTTAGATGATCAAAAAATAATGGACACATATTTTTTCTTTGGGCAATCAACCTAAAAATTACAAAGTTATAGCGCGTCAAAGTTTGGGAGTAGGGGCTCGTGACGTCACTTTTGAGTGAATTTTCACTTATAAGTGTACTCAAACGTGACGTCATGCGACTTTTCACATCAATATATCTCTGCAATGTTTATATTATGTGAAAAAAGAAAAAATACGTGTCCAATACTTTTTGATATTCTACCAGATAAACGAAGAAAAAAAAATAGCCATCATCCCTATTACCATCAGTTTCCGTACTTTTAATCACCTTGTATCCGGTCCAGTGGCGACACCTGGCAGAAGCGGAGCCATTTTTGTTTTCCTAAGTTTTGACAGCGCCATATTAATTAACTCATGGGCTCAATTATTTCACCAGACAGAATTTAAAGTGAAAGCTTTCAGTGAGGTAAGTATTTTAATATGCATTTCATTTCAGGTAAAATGCTGCTATTAAACTACTTGACTGTCACTGAAAGCTTTATATTGAGACCTGTTTGTTATCGCCTGGTGATCGCCACGTATATAGAAAGATACGCCAATGTGACAATTTATGATAAAGGAGATTGCTCAAATTGGCCCAAACGCACAAAAAATATTGACATATACGGTAATTCTTGGCGTAATTTATAATTTAATTTATAATCATTAGATATCAACGGACACCTTTGTATAGTATATTTACTTTAAAAAGGACTTTTAATTTTACCGGTTTGGAAAACATACGAATCATTTTTAATGGCTATGGGTGTAGTAACATTCAGCCAAAGACTGATCGAAGTTGTTTATATAATATAAAAACAAATCTATTTTTAAGGATCGATAATTTTTTTTATTTTTATTACACTGTGGTATTAATATCCACAACTATATTATCATTTTCACTACATGCGAATGTGCTCAGACAATTATTATAGATGGTAGGCGACATCATAAAGTCTATTGCCATACATTTTTGGCCAAACACCTCCATAAACACATTATAATCTGTATTTATGTTAGACTTTAAGGTATTTATCTATGGGCCTACGTTGCCTGACTATAAATTAATAAATAAATAAAATTATACGGTGTGATACACTAAAAACCTTAAATATGGTTATATTAAAAACATAACAAAAATAATGAAGCTACTGAATATATGGCTATATAACCTTAATCTCTTAGCTTTCTTTGATTAACGACAGTTTAAAAATTCTCTCTAATCTGTGGCTCATTCACAATCATCAGACAGTTTCTGTCACAGATTACCTTATTATAACCGGAAATGCAAAGACGACACCTGATTTTAAAAGTTATTAAGAATGCATTAACTTTAAAAACTAGCAACTATCTGTTAATCTACATGCTCTATATACCTGAATCTAATCCATAATTTCGGTACTTGGCTTCATTTCCCTAGTTTACTATATAACTTATTTGTTTTTTATTATTTTAATATGTTCAGTGTATATGGTTAATAGAAGTTCTCAGGGGTGTCCGTCAATAATATTCGTTTCTACAGTAATTTATATATAATTTCGAATTTAGGAAACATTTTTTCATGATTATTGGTCTTTCGGCCAAATATGTATGGAAGCTGAGCAATCTCCCTTGAATATTAACATTTATCAGATTATGTGAAACTGTATAAAGAAACGAGTAAGCTAAAAATGGATCCAATAACATTATTTGAATCACGCCTTTAATTTCTTCACGCTTACGAAGCTGCTCTAACATATGTATTAGCTGATCGCTATATTCCTTTGCTTGAATTTTTGCTCTGTTAATGACCGGACGCTTCCTTGTGTAGCATTCATTTGTATCTTTGTATATCATACAAAAAGGCGTAGGAATGCGAGAAAATGATGTAAAGTTGTTCGATACTGAGTCTTACATTTTACAAGACTGTACTTTTTACTTAAGTGCCAAAAATCAGGGTCCCACTTACGATTACCAGTATTCGGTACAAGTCACCAGTCGGATTGTCTTTAACTACTTTCACCAGTTTTGAACCAAAACAAGGCTAAAACTAATCTTCGTCGGTACAAATACAATGATTCGGGATAATTTGAATTAGGAATAAGTTATGTGTACCGCATGCTGAACCAAATAACACACAGCATAATTACTGTATAACGTTCAGAACAACAACTAACATGACGAGGTATTTAAAACAGATCATTCTGATGTAACGAGTACATTATTGAAGAAAAGGAAATAAGTTAACTTATAGACACTCCAGAATAGTGGGTTACGGACTGATTCTTTAAAAACAATCGACTTCAATATATGTGTTTGCTAAGACAGGTGAGCTTAGGTGATTAGACTTATCATCCATTGGTATATCATGTAAAACTTTTGTAAAATAATGGTACTTATTTTAAGATAAGTCACGTGTTAAAAATGAGTCTCTCAAAAATCGTCTTAGCTCAGAGCCGAGTCCACAACCTGCGGGATTATTCCGTTAAACATTCTTGTTCCTAGACCACTGCAACCACGCAAGCCATCGTTTCCGAGCCATCTCATAGCTGTTTAAGACAGAGCTGTCGCTCTTTGTAGAATATGATGAAAAGCGTAGTGCTAGCATATCTATTTGATTGGAGTGGAGATTGAAGTGAAGTGGTAAAGCCGTGTTCTTCAACTATACTTCCCAAGCTTTCATATTGATTGGCGGGAAATGATTGCAAGGTCGATTGCAGTGAATTCATAATTATTGTTAGAAGTAGGGAGTGGTTGATACAACCCCACGGAATGACAAAAATGTTGAAACCGATCAACTTCTGAAGTTTACTCTTTTTACAACGAAATTCTCAGGTATAGTTTTTATATTGTTGCAGGGTTGCCGTGATAAATTATGCTATTACGAAGACTAGACCAGATTTTATGAAATCATTTGCCATCCTGGAATCTATAATTGATTATATTTTTTCCTTTTGTTTTTCATTTCTTAAATCTGAGTAATTTATATGTATTAGTTAATACTAAATAAAGATTTACACAGCTTACTTGAGGTGTGCATGTAGTATGCGTAGGGTTTGAAGTATATTTATTCCAGACAATCGTGGCAAGATTAGAAAGCGTAAGTTTAATATTAAGAACAGTTTTCAGTATTTTTTACTAAAAATAACATAAAGTGGATAGTTGCATACAATGATCTTCAAAGCCTTTCAAGAATTTGGTAGATCGTGCTATCTTTCTTCAGTACATAGCACCACTTATACATCAAAATGATCATGTTGGTCACCTCAGACACCTCATACACGACATTTCTATATTGCAAATATAATAATTTCTCATTACGCGAGCAAAAGAGTGAGCAACCCATTTGGTTTGCTTTTGTTATTTTCAAGGGAAAATATGTTATCATCTATCTATCTGGCAGATAGTCCTTAAATTGCAGAAAACTTAGAATTCTTTACATATTTATAGTTACTGCCCTTGAGATTAGAGTTTGATATATATTGGATTTAGATAAACAAGCTATTGAATGGCATGCGATACCACCAAATTTATTTTAGAATTATTTGTGGTGCTCCCAATTTATCAACTGTCCTGCACAAAATTTTTTCAATAGATTAATTGTTTCGACATTTCTTTTTCTTTTGAAATGTATTACAGCACGTCCTCGATAACTATATTATGGTAGAACAACCGTAGAGATCGAGTCAACACTTCACACCAATTAGCCTAGCCTTATAATAGGCATTGAAAGGCATGTGTTATGGGCTAAATAAATGGCATAGAAATGCATAATGATGATGCATAGATTAGTATGATTTTGAATTAATATGTGTAAACAACCAAGACTTAGGCACAGATGATCGTTTTTATCATACAATGATTTGCCCCACCGGGGTGAACCCAAGACCTCGGAGTATGCGACAGCTTAAAAACCAGTGTACATTGCACTTCACAACGGGGTACGTCAACATTCGATGTTCGATCTTTATAGTTTATTAAGAGGGTAGTTTATAACCGATTACGCAAGCCATGAGCGGGTATGTTGCGTTGCGTTGATGTATGGATTTCCACGCGATGGAAGCAATGAATTATGTCAAACGACATTTATTATATTTTCAAATTACTTATTTTTAATGTTTCGAATAGTTTACACTTTTAACGTGACGTACCAGACCAAAAAAATATATATATGGATAACGAATAGACAATATGTTAAATTATGCATAATTTGCTCCACTCGAGTGTCGTATGTTACCGGTGCTTACATAATAGTACGAACTCCATAAGCGAACATGTCCTAAGGAGAACATATATTGAGCTTCACGTAATGGAAATAATATATTATGTGTGATTATAACCCCACAAGGGCGATTATAAGATTGATGAGGATATTCCTCAATCAATGATGGTTTGTTACTGATACTTGTATGTGTAGGCAAGCCATGGAAGGCATGTCCTTATTCATAGAGTTCCATGCGGTGGAAGCAAATTATACATAATATGCCCCCGCGAGGGGCGGTCATTAGAGTTTTGGTAATATGCACCCCACGAGGGTGGTTTGCTACCGGTATTCGTATATGTAGGCAAGGCATTAGAGGCATTTCATAAGGTTCCACGTAGTGGAAACAAATTGTATATAATATGCACCCCGCGAGGGTGATTTGCTACCGGTACTCGTATATGTAGGCAAGGCATTAGAGGCATTTCATAAGGTTCCACGTAGTGGAAACAAATTGTATATAATATGCACCCCGCGAGGGTGATTTGCTACCGGTACTCGTATATGTAGGCAAGGCATTAGAGGCATTTCATAAGGTTCCACGTAGTGGAAACAAATTATATATAATATGCACCCCGCGAGGGTGATTTGCCACCGGTACTCGTATATGTAGGCAAGGCATTAGAGGCATTTCATAAGGTTCCACGTAGTGGAAACAAATTATATATAATATGCACCCCGCGAGGGTGATTTGCCACCGGTACTCATATGTGTAGGTACGCCATGGGAGGGTATGTCCTGACACGCCTTGGGCTTCATGAGATGAAACTAATGAATATCACTTGCCTCTACGTGAGTTGCTCATTAGGTTGACAAAAAGTCAATCACTTAAATCCATGACAAAATACTTACTTTATACGAAAAAAACAACCTCATAAGCTCTGAATCATGATGTGATGATTAGATGGCATCTTATTAAGTGGTGCTTCATCACAGAGATCACTAACTTCTTAAGTAGTGCTTTAGTTTTTACTATTTAGCTTTGTGCCCTCACTAGCTGTAAAAGACCTAAGAAACGATTCTGTTATCTTATCACTATCGTTATTAAAATTAACTGAGCAGGTACCTTCCCACAATGATTCATTTTTATTATAGAATTATGCAATTGCTGAAATAAAATTATTAGGTGATATATCATAAATTATCATCATACTTCTTTACCTCGTTGTTTGTTTCCAGGTTGATAAAGCCTGGACTATGATTATAATTTTCAATTTACATCAGCATATCATTTAAAATAAACGTTGAATGTCTTTCAAACAGAGTGTTGCTTTATCCTAGTTTCAATGTCACACGAAACATGAGAATTTTTGTTACGTGTATTGGTCAGTCAAATGTTAGAACTTTTTATTCATAAGCCTTTTGATATTGATGGCCATGTTCAGAAAACGGCACATCGACAATGATACCTTATTAAGTTTGTACATAGTTCACTTATCCCTCGAATAATATAATCTTTTAATAAAAGGGCTGGAATATCAAGCTCGCTTACTTTTCTTGAGGCAGCGATGCCGCTTTCGTTATACCAGAAGACGACAAATTCAACCAATTATTACTGCAGCTGCTCGAAGAACAATTATGACTAGATCCACACATCTTGCTGTTTTTGCCACTAATGCCAGTCAGTCCGCGGGTGAAACGTCAAAATTGACCATGTTCCTTCACTCTAAACTATAAAATAATTCAATTAAGTATTTTGTAATATATTTACCAATTTACTTTAACACTTACTTATACGGAAACGTTAAATGAGTACCAAGAGAAAAAACTCTTAAAATAATTTTAATTACAGACGACCAAGACAGTCGTAAAGTATTGCAAAATTAACTATATTGTAGGTACTTTAATATTTTAAACAAAAATGCAACTTGAATGGCCGTCAAGTTTTACTCACGGCTTATTATTATTTTTTAAACAAGGTTATTGCACAATTTAACATATTTGTTTTAAATATCCTTTATCAAGAAGGCTGCAAAAACTATCAAAAAGATTAATAGTTTTACTTACGGTTCCTTCACTTTTAATACGTAAAGTACCTATTTGGAATAACACGAACGGCAAAAACCGTTAAAATAAAATAGTTTTACTTACAGTTTTATCACTTCATAATAATAAAACTTTTAAATCTCACAACGATCGCTCAGATTGAGCACGTGTTGCTTCGACGGGAGTCAGAACGCCAATGAGTTAATATGGCGCTGTCAAAACTTAGGAAAACAAAAATGGCCGCGCTTCTGCCAGGTGTCGCCACTGGACCGGATACAAGGTGAATAAAAGTACGGAAACTGATGGTAATTCGACGGGAAACGGAAGTGCTATCTCAATATAAAGCTTTCAGTGACGGTCAAGTAGTTTAATAAAAATAAAATCTATGACATAGAACAATGAGCTTTGTTCTCTTGTAACGTCCTTGTTGTTGCGTTTCTCGTCCTTATTTGTGCTTTGGAAGGCAATTAAGGTCACTGTTACTTGTTGTACCGCTCGCGTCTCAAACGCTGCGGTTATTGGCCTGCAGTATGTTTTGAACAGAGCTATATTCAGGAGCTACACACCTGAGCGGCGAGACATCCGCTAGCGTGTGCTTCAACGTTCGGATCGCGCACGTTGTCCGCGGCCAGCAGTCTGAATAATGCCAACGTCGCCCGCTCGCGTCTTAAATACTGCGGTTATTGGCCTGCAGTATGTATTGAACAGAGCTATATTTAATGGAGCTACACACCTGAGCGTCGAGACATCTGCTAGCGTGTGCTCGAGTGTTCGGATCGTGCGCATTGTCCGCGGCCATAAGTCTGAATGACGCCAACGTCGTCCGCTCGTGTCTCAAACGCTGCAGCTATTGGCCTGCAGTATGTATTCAACAGAGCTATATTTAATGGAGCTACACACCTGAGCATCGAGACATCCGCTAGCGTGTGCCCGAGCGTTCGGATCGCGCGCGTTGTCCGCAGCCAGCAGTCTGAATGACGCCGGCGTCGCTCGCTCGCGTCTCAAACGGCTGCGGTTACTAGCCTGTACGTATATAGATAGAAATATGCAATAGCGCTACAGATTACAACATAAGCTCCATGTTCTGCCCAATAAAGACATTAATAGGATGACGATCTGTGATAGCAAAATTTAAATTAATAAATCATTTCTTGTCTGCGAACTAAAAAGATATGTTAGGTACTTTTCTTCATTTCATTTTAACGCTTTGTTAATTATTTTGTGCAGCAGACATACGTGTAAAGGACCTCACGACTCACGCTAGGCCTTGCTGGGCTCGAGCCAAGTGTCGGCCTTAGAGAAGTTATTTCAGAGCGTTGTCCGTTTACTCGGTTACCGCTCACGCTCAGTATAGAGTGAGTGTACCCATACAAAATATTTGTAAGTTGATCGTACTACGGCCGACGGCGGGCCCGGACCCGGCACGGTATAGCGTGAGTCATCCTTAAGACTAAGCGCGTAAAGTGAGCAAGCGATCATCTCATGGTCCTACGTAGTGATTCAAAAACTATTTACGCACGTTTTGATGATCGCGCACATATCACGCGATCATCAAAGTGCAACAATCAAATAATAATATTTTCTTTAGATTTAAACATCTAACAGTTAAATGCTTTAAATAAAAATATAATAATCTGCAATTGCTTTTACTTCTTTCAAATGTTTAAAACTTGTAAAGGTAGTTTAAAATTGTGGTTTACCTACAATGGGAAGTGATGGCTGTGGCCTAAGAAATACTAAAAGAAATTCGACCCGTTCATTAAGGTCGCGGTAGCATAATTGGTCAGTGCTTCGGAACTTGAACGCGCACCTTTCGCTATCCGGGCATAGCGGAGGGTGCGGGTTCGAGTTCCGCCTGCTGCCTGGACTATGTGAAATTTTTTCTACTAAAAATCTCTTTGCATTTGGACATATTATAGCTATTAAATGCTTAAAATAAAATTATAATACCAGTATTTTGTTTGTTCCGCACTAACCTGCCTAGCTGGTTCCTTAGCAGCGGTTCGCGCGCGCATATTTCTCTCGCGACGTGCCCCGGGGGCAGAACTAGCGCGTTCTTCGCTGCGCCTGCGCGGGGAACCGTTGTCTTGTGTGCTGCCGTAAGCTGAACGAAATAAACGATAGTGAACCTTAGGGCCGTGTATAAAAGGTAATATTAAGCACGCGCCAATCAAATTGTATTTTTCATTCGTGACGTGCCCCGGGGGCAGAACTAGCGCGTTCCTCGCTGCGTCTGCGCGGGGAACCGTTGTCTTGTGCACTGCCGTAAGCTAAGAGAACAAATTATAGTGAACCTTAAGGCCGTATACATAAAGTAATAATAAACACGCGCTAATCAAATCGCATATTTCACTCGTGACGAGCCCAGGGGCAGAACTATCGTGTTCCTCGCTGCGCCTGCGCGGGGAACCGTTGTCTTGTGAGCTGAACGAAACAAATGATAATGAACCTTAAGGACTTATACACCTATACTAATTTAAAAAAATAGGTAAAGTTTGTGAGTTTGTAGGTAATCTCTGGATCTACTGAACCGATTTTTAAAATGATTTTACCATAAGGAAATATCAAGTAGGCGCAAATCAAATTGCACGTTCTCTCAGAACTAACGCGTGTGCTGACTGCTGCCCAAATAAACGATAGTGAACCTTAGAGATTCGGTGGCGCAGAAGTTTAGCACTCTCCGTATGCGATCGTGAATCGTAATTGCCGATCTTAAATGGGTAACCAAAATGTATTGTCTTGAGATCTTCTATGCTTCGCAAGGCAAGTTAAACTGGTTTAACTTACTAGCTTCATTTGCAGTCGTTAGCACCACTCAATGCGCGTGCGCGTGCTGAATTTTGGCCCAATCTTCTTATTCCATTCATAGGGTAGGCTTGCGGCAGCAGCGGAAATAATATGTATTTTAATTAACAAATACACTTTATCCGAAGTGTTCGGATCAAAATTAGTTAAAGTTTACCGGATATTAGTACTTTTTCGTTTTCTTAAAAAAAACTATCTATTAAATTCTAGACTAGTGTTAAAACTTACCGGCTTCTTCTAGAGTTCTCTCGTGCGAGTGCTCCCTAAGCAAACCCGCTAGCGAAGCTAAGGTCGACGACGTCGGCTTACCAGCACTGGCCAAGCTGCCGCGAGTCCCAGCTGCAAATATGATATTTTCGCTAGGATTACTTTGTTCAAGTTTATTTAAAGACATTAGAGCCTAAAGCTATCTTAGTCAATATATTAAAATACTATCGTCTGCAGCGACATTTTTTTTTTGTAAAACAACAAAGTTATATGTACTCGTTATTGATAAGACACTAATAGTGGCCAATTATCTTCTTGAGCAACGACTATAGACAAGGCAGCCTGCGCAGTAGCAATTTTGCATACAAAAAAGTGTAATGCGTAAGTTTATTTGTCTGTAGTTTTTCTCAAGAAATTTTCCGTTACCTATACCGCCCCCGCTCGAGCAACACTCCCCGCGACCATAGTGACGGCCATACTGAGCACACACGCGTTACCTAGCGAGGTGCGCGACAGATGCAGCGCGGAGTGTCGCGGCGTCTGGGCGACCCGCGCGGCGCCCGCCTCGCCCCCACTCGAGCAACACTCCCCGCGACCATAGTGACGGCCATACTGAGCACACACGCGTTACCTAGCGAGGTGCGCGACAGATGCAGCGCGGAGTGTCGCGGCGTCTGGGCGACCCGCGCGGCGCCCGCCTCGGCCGCGGCCGCATCGCACGCGGTACCACCCCCGCCCCCTCCTCCGCTCGAGCAACCCTCCCCGCAACGCCGCCGGATACTGACAATACAGTACATCAACGAATTAGAAATGATATGGAAGCATTACTCTCTAACAGAGGCCGCTGAAACATGGTTCCAAACTCATACAACTAAACTTCAATACTAACGCAACAAAGACAAAACTAGTTTATAATATTTGCAAATGAGATTCGGCTATACATTTATCGGGTTTTATTTATATATATATGATGAGAGGAAATGGAAGTTATAATCACCGAGCATCGATAGATATAGACTGAGAGCCAGTGATCCGCAGACTTACGGTATAGTAGCAAACTCCATATTAATGCTAGTTATACAAATTCATCTGCCGTAGATCAAATGGGGTTTCACTATTCCCATAGAGGGTTCCTTTAGGCGTGCCGAGAAGTCGAAAAGCATGAAAATCGACTTTCAAAAACGTGATCGCAGCATGTCTGCCGTTTTGATATCTTAAAATATATATTTTTTTATATAGAAAAACTTAATGCCAGACACTTGTTCCGGTTCCTACTATATTTTATAATATATCATAGTTTCCAAAATTTCATAAAATTTACGTTATTTTAGCAAAGCTAAAAATTATATATGTTATTTATATTATTATTATACATGTATATCTAAAAAGCCAGACAGATAGGTCGGTTCTAAAATACAGGCAGACAACATAATAGTTTCGCAGTCATGCTAATGGAGATATACGATATTGACTTTCTCTCTCTTCATCTCGCAGGGATTCAGTATTCAAGCACCATTGTTAAAACGATAGACAAGGTTTGATGAATATATGCTAAATAAAACTAGTTTTTCACGGATCATTTCATTTCATTCTGACGAAGCAGCCTGTAAAGGCTGCGAAACGTCAATAAATAAATAAAGTTTCGTACATTAACCCGTGAAAAACTAGTTTTATTTAATGAGTTATGTGCGTGAAAACCTAAGAAACGAAAATATGCTATTCATTTCGGAACCTATTTGAATAAAATAATTGTTTTTCTCTGCAATTTAATAGGAATGTTATCACGCAATGAGTTTACCCTTTGCGGTCCGTTTAATATATTGTTTTATATTAACAACTGCATTATTATCAGCCTCTCTCTTCATGAAACAATAAACGTCATAAATATTTTTCTTAATTTTCTATGTTAAACCATTTCGAATTTAAAATCTTTGTGCGCGATGGTATTTTGAGAGCAAACGAAACGTGGACACAGCGCGGAAAGCAAGGGACGACTGACGAACCAATAGCGCTCCGGTAAGCATGCTGCGCGTGAGCCACCCGCCCCGCGCCGCACCTCTTACCACCAAATAGACCGATAAATCGCCTACTGCGCAGCCTAACCGCCAGCGTTCTTTTTACGTGACGCGACCTGTACTCCATTTCATTTCGTTCTGAAATTTTATTCGAGAAACACGAGTAGCGTATCTTACTGTGGATATTGTGAGTTCTATGCGATTATTTGTGCGTTGTTTTCTAAAGAATTTATTGAATATTTTAAATCATGTCAGGTGAATTAAATTGTGTTTTTTGTCATTCTAATTCTGGTGAAAGTGTACATATCTTTTCGGAAGAAACTTTTAAGAAATGTAAAACTATCTTGCGTTTACGCAAATTCCATAATTTGAAATATAGTGATGTTATTCTACCACGTGAACATTTAGATAGTGGCTATCATCGCAAGTGTTACAAGACGTTACAAGCATTGCAGAAAACTTATTATGACACCACGACATCGAGAAATAAAACCTCTCCATCTCAGCCACAGCCGTCAACTTCTGCTGATTTTCAAAATATAATTAAAGAAGTCGGTGTCGACAGTACTGTAGAAGAAGTACCAAGTCAAGAATTGGATCAACCCACTAAAGATGCAGTTGTCGAAGACGTAGTAAGTGAAACTTCAGAAATAATCAGTTTGTCATTAAATACTTATACTGAGGATGATACAATTATAGTAGATAGTCATAATACATGTTTTTTTTGCAACAAAAATAAGAAAAAACACCGCTCCAAACAACAAGCTTTACATCGAACGCAAAAAAATAAATTTCAATCCACAGTTGGAGTAAACTTAAATCTAGACAAAGAGGATGAAAAAGAAATTTTTAATAAATTGGAGAAATGGTCGAGTGACATAGTATATTATCATCATTTTTGTCACACTGAATTTTTGAATAAATTAAAGTCATCCAATAAAAAACCTGTTCAAACTGCTTGGCATATTCGGAGAAATTTACATCAAACTGTCTTCGATGAAATAAGCTTATTGAAGACAATGTAATTAATAGAGGCCGCTGTTACTTTTTATCATATTTGCATAAATTATATGTTGACAAATTTCAAAAATCAAATGATGAAAATCAAGAAATGTTAGATATAACATTTACAGCACAACATTTAGAAGACAAAATTAAAAGTAAATTTAACAACAATATTACAAATGAAACATAAAAAAGTTATAGCACCTAGAGGCATCACGACAGTCGACGATGATCTATTTGCAAATTTAAAAGACGAAGACATGTTACAAGCAGCAGCATTGATATTGAGACGCGAAATATTAATTATTATAAACAAAAAAAAGCTACCGGAAAACCTAACAGTCCAAAATTTATTAGAAGGTGAATGCTCAGCACCTCAAATATTAACAGATTTTGTGGGATCAATAATTGGAAGTAATAATTGCAGACGTAGAAAAAGCAACAATTACAAACGTCATGTCAACTCCGTGTCGCAGGATTTAATTTTTATGGTTCATAATGGAAACATAAAACCTTCAAAACATATTTGTTTAGGCATGGCATTAAAAAGCCTCACGAGCAGCAGAAAAGTTGTAGATGTACTGAATAGGTGCGGTCATTGCATTAGCTACAATACAATAGAAGAGTTAGAAACAGAGGCAACATACACATCAGTTTCACGATCAGGGTTATGTCCAGAAGTAGTAAAGAAATCAGGAAATTTATGTACTGGTGTTGCATACGACAATTTCGACAGGTTCGTTGACACAGTATCAGGAAAAGATACTCTCCATGACACCGTGGGAATAATTCGACGACCTCCGTGGCCGAGTGGTTTGTACGCCGGGTTTCATGGTGTCGCCGACTCGAGAGGTCCCGGGTTCGAATCCCGGTGGGGGCAGATGTTTGTGTGATGAATATGAGCATTTGTACTCCAGTCATGGATGTTAAAATATGTATTTCTAAAAAATATACTTATATATGTATAGTATATGTATTCTATCCGTTACCCTAGTATCCCATAACACAAGCCTTATAGTGCTTACTTTGGGGCTAGGCTAATTGGTGTGTGTATTAAAAAAAAAATTGAAAAAAAAAATTGAAATTGAAATTTTTCAAAATATAGATTTGAATGTAGAAAACGTTGTGAAAACTTCGGAAATTGAAGTAAATAAATATTATGACTTATGACTTATAAATAATGATTCAAGAAAACGACGACGAAGGACGTTTGAAGCTATATCAACAGAATTAACTTCTTATACAAAAAAACCTAGAATGAGCAGTGCATTCCATTCAGCAGTTGATGATAGCGAAAATTCATGTTCTGAGAAAATTAAACTTTATTCTCTAATAGATGCTGTATGGATGTTGAGCCATGCTCTGCGATTGCCAGATATTCCCATGTGGACTGGGTTCAACTCCAAAATCACCAATGATGATAGTCCGCAACAGCTCATTTCCTATTTAACTCCAATAAATGCATCACCAACAAATGCTGCAGTTGTTCTGGAGACAATGCTGCAAAGTATAAAAATAGCTGACGAATTGAATCAAAATTATATGCCAGTCACCTATGATTTGGCAATTGCAAAAGTTGCGCTCCAAATCCAAGCCACTGAGAAACCTACATTCGACAGGTTATTTATACATTTGGGTCCATTTCATATCATGTTAGCTTATTTCAAAGCTATTGGGAAGATAATTAATGATTGTGGGTTATCAACAATAATAACAGAAGGTGAATTATTGGCAAGTGGTTCAGTAAACAGCTTTATTAAAGGCAAACATTTTAATAGATGCAAAAGGTTGCACCCTATCATGGCTTTAGGATTACGAATCCTTCATTTCCGGTCTTTTTTACAATCAGAAAACATAGAAGTATCTAAAGATATATTATTGGAGTTGAGTAGGTTACAATCCTGTTCAACTTCATCATTTACGATAGAAGATGAACAACTCTTGGAGCTGTACGAGAATTGGGTAAAACCGCCCAATTTTATATGATGTACATAAATTTCGTTAATTATTATTTAAATTTAAGTAGAAGTATTCGAACAGGAGATTTTGAGTTATTTAAATACATATTGCCAAAGATTACCAATATATTTTTCGCTTGCAACCAGCCGAATTATGCACGCTGGACTGTAAAATATCATTACAATTTGACGAAAGTTGCAGAAACACATCCAGGCATTGAAGAAGATTTAATGAAAGGATGTTATGGAATTAAACGAACCGAAAAATCGTTTTCAAAGCAACCAATAGATTTAACGCTTGAACAGACGATTAATGCTGATGCTGGTCGGAGACTCACCGGGGTTGTGCATTTCACAAATTTCATATCTGCTCGACAACGTTGGGCAAGAAGCCATGATATTCGTTCCAGGATAATAAGTCATGTATTCGAGGAATTGGGATTTACGAAAGCAGATGATATTTCAGGCGACTTAAAACCTCATAACAAAAAGAAAAGTTGTGAACAGTTGCAGACATTTATTGATTCTTTTGATCGATATATTAATCCCTTCAGCGCAGAATTATCTCCCGATAAATTATTTAACATTTCTACCGGAAAAGCAGCCTCACCTCTCGTAGAACAATTTCTTTTAAATGTGGAATGTATTGGGAATGAGCAACGAAAACAATTTATTTCTGAGTGTATAATAGATATTATCAGATTCGAGAGGAGTATTAAAAAAACACCATTTCATAATTTTTCTAAAGAATTAGAAAAGAAAAAAAGTGTAAAAGTAAAAGTCCAAGAAATCCGACTACAACGGGATTTATTTGGACGTATGTTAGGTATTTCTATGGATCACAATGTCGATGTCATGAAGATTTTATCGTATCCCATCACTCCTGTACCTTTATCATTATGTCATTTAGATGGTGCGATATGTAAGACGAATAAATCAGTACTGGCTAAATGCCTGGAAACTGACATTAACCATGAGTCACCTCCTAATGCTGATGTTTTTGTAGTAGATAGTTTTTTTCTACTGCACACCATGAAAGAGATACCCAAAACTTTTGGCAACATTTCGAAAAAAACTTTACAAATGCTAACAAAACTTCCAGCACGAAGAATTGACGTTATTTTTGATCAATATTTTCATCCTTCGATTAAAGACAATGAAAGGTCTCTACGCCATGAATCACAAAACACAGAATTTATTATTTCTGGACCAGACCAAATTCGACCAGCTGATTTTGCAAAGGAAATGAAGAACATAAAATTCAAAGAAGCGCTAATTGACTTCTTTTGTCTTCATTGGGCATGTAATGAGAATGCACCATTTCTTAACAATAAAACTGTACATCTTAATTTCCGACAATGTTATTCATATGTCGGTAATGGAAATAAAGTCGAATCAAAGATTGTTCAGGATTTATGTTGTGAGTTGCACGAAGAAGCTGATAGTAAAATTATTTATCACGCATGTAGCATCAGTGATGAAGCCAACATCGTTATCAGAGGCTCTGATACCGATATACTTGTGATGATGCTTGGTAATATGCATAAGTTGAAAAATACTTCTTCGCATGTTTGGATGCAGATAGGAATAGGTAATAATGAACGAATCATAGATGTCGCAAGAATTCACGAACATCTAGGTGAACTAACTTGTAGAAGCTTACTTGGCTTCCATGCTTTCACTGGCTGCGATTACAATCCTTCATATTATAATTATATAAGAAAAGACCTTTCTCTTTATTAAAAAAAAACACTAGTTATCAAGAAGCTTTTGCAGCTCTCGGCGATTATAATTTAACAGAGACTAGAATAAATGAAATCTTCATTATTATTCAGGAATTTACTTGTGAAATGTATAATTTGAAGAAGAAGAAATGCAGACGTTAATGATGCCAGATTTCAGCTGTTCGTTGATACATATAAGGCTGCTGATATCAACGAACAATTTAGTATTAAAGTCCGCAATTTTGATGGAAGCAGTTTAACACTGTGCAAGAGCGAGCTGTGGCAACATTTCCTACGAACAATATACATATCAAATATTTGGAATAATGCTGATAAACGATGCCCGTCAACATTACATCCAGAAGAATATGGGTGGATTAATCATCAAAACAAATATTTATTCAAATGGTTTGATGGAGATCAGCTGCCAAGTTTTGTAGCCGATTCGGTCCAATGTCCATCAGGTAATTCAATGAAATACAATAAAATATCCTGTTACTATTAATAGAGTCGCATTTGCCATGATGTATAATGTTTTTTTTTTACAGAATCTCTGATGACGAAGGAGAAGAAAACTTGGAAGATTTGGAGTGCTGTATCGAGTCATCGGAAATCTGCAGTTCTGACGAAGAACTATTTTGATTTTTTTGTAGCCAATATTAATTTTGTTTATTCGGTATTTGAATTAAGAGTTGTTTGTTGTGCTAAAACAAAATAAATAGCAAAATTAATTATTAAAAAAAAATATTGATTTCCTAATAAAAACTTATATATTTATGATTGAAAATAAGAGTTATAAATTATAAAATTAACAAAACACTGTTCACATGTATTCATACTGATTCGCTGTCATTGCCAGTAAGAGTGAGAAAGTCAATATCGTGTATCTCCATTAGCATGACTGCGAAACTGTTATGTAGTCTGCCTGCATTTTAGAACCGACCTATCTGTCTGGTTTTTTAGATATACATGTATAATAATGATGTAAAAAACATACATAAATTGTAGCTTTGCTGAAACACTAGTTCCCTGCGAAATGAAGAGAGAGAAAATCAATATCGTAAGTATATCTCCATTAGCATGACTGCGAAACTATTATGTAGTCTGCCTGCATTTTAGAACCGACCTATCTGTCTGGTTTTTTAGATATACATGTATAATAATGATGTAAAAAACATACATAAATTTTAGCTTTGCTAAAATAACGTAATTTTTATGAAATTTTGGAAACTATGACATATTATAAAATATAGTAGGAACCGGAACAAGTGTCTGGCATTAAGTTTTTCTATATAAAAAAATATATATATTTTAAGATATCAAAACGGCAGACATGCTGCGATCACGTTTTTGAAAGTCGATTTTCATGCTTTTCAACTTCTCGGCACGCCTAAAGGAACCCTCTATGGGAATAGTGAACCACCATTTGATCTACGGTAGATGAATTAGTATAACTAGCATTAATATGAAGTTTGCTACTATACCGTAAGTCTGCGGATCACTGGCTCTTAGAATAATATGCAATTTGCTCTTTTGTTACACAATCTAAATTTAAAAAAAGATAGCGAATAGGCCGAATATACTATACTCACCGTCTCCACAAAGCGGTGACTCGTTCCTTGATGGCTGTGACTGTAACGGGTCCTCCGAGCAACGAGCAGAGCTGCGGCGAAGTGTCCGCGTATGAAGTAGTCAACGGTGACACGTATATAGGGTACCCGATTGGTTGGTCACAGGATGAGTTGATTATGTTGCGCAGCGCCTGATTACAAACAAAATAGTAATTGTTTTTATAAGGGGTTAAGCAATATAAAGGCAGCGGTGAACTTCTTGAGCTGAACCTTAGATAAATAAATTTGCGCAGTACAGTGCGACAAGGATCTTTATGAATGTGTGTCAGTTCAGGAAGGGCGCCACTGTCTACGTAAATTTCCTTTAATGACATAAAAAATATGACGTTAACAAAGACGGCGGCGTTAGTTCTAATTTTTGCCACAATTATAAAGATCCTTGTCGCACTATAGACGTTTTTGTATGTACAATTGCTACTGCGCATGCTCTCTTGACCACGGTTGTTGTTCAAGAAGTCTGCCGTGGTCTATACTTTACATCACCTAATGAGCTAGTGTTGAAGATAGGCGATACCGCAGAAAAGTGTAACACTTCAACCAGCCTCCCTTCGTGTATTTTAACATACCTTACTCACCAACAAAAACCCAACAACAAATTGACATAAGCGACGTAGCGACACGATGTTCGTTTTGGTGTAGCTCAAGCCTAAAAGTAACGCAATTTTCCTCGAGTGACTAGTGATTTCATTAAAAGCTTATATTAGAGTTCTTGATGGCTGTCCAGCCCCATGTCCCGGTTTAACTTAATCACTCGAAATCCCAAATATAAATTTATAAACAATACAATAGGCTACAGCTTATTCCGGCACTTCACTTGGTTATTCATATTTGATATTTTTAAACTTGACATCAGTCTGTCATTTTCATTCCTTATAAAGCATGATACCTGCGTTAGATATAAGACTCAAAAACATTACTCACCTGCTTAGCATTTTGTATAGACCCTCTTTCCGGGTTGCGGTTCCTCAAGTAGACTAATTCCTGTTGTTGTCCGGCCCAAAGACCACGCACACATTCCCGGTTCAACTTGATGACTCGGAATCCTAAATGTCGCTTGTTCAACATTATTATCTTGTAGTCGTCGTTGCCTTCATCCATCACGTGTCTGCAAGGCAGAAATGTTTTTTTTTTTAATAAAAGATTTTGAGTACGTTTAACCACAATCGCACCTGTTGTTAAGCATCGAAGTGGTCTAAGCTGGAGCATGCAGACTCAAATAATGCCTATTTACCCTTGGCTTGAAGATCCCTATCTATATTATATTATTTGCTTTTGAAGTGATAAATTCTTATGGGAGGATAAATTGCTTCGTTACGTAACGCGTTTCGGCGCCACTCTGCCTGGCTTCCCTTCCTCTCACGCATACGGCCTACGCTAAATGCCTCAATCCACTGGCTTTGGTTTTGTTTGTTCATCATCGTATACAGACCTCAGCGCCAGTAGATGCGGCGCTCCCCGCAGTACGTTGTATCGCCAAGCGGGCGCCGCCTCGTGGCAGATCACTAGACGTTGCGCGTGCGACGCTATCGCCTTGTACAAAGCGGAGCTGCTGCAATACTCCTCGGGGAACATGAAGTGGTCCTGCATGGGGAAAATTTAACTTATGTAATGGTAAAATGTTTTTTTTAATGTTAAATATTAACCTATCTTGAACGAGATAGGTTAATATTAAACATTCGCTGATGACATTGCTTTAGTCGTACCATGCACGGATAAGTTGACATACACTCGGCGTCAAAAAAATCGCACCTCCGCGGAAATAACTTTCAAGCGTTATTAACCCTTAAGCATTTAACTGCTAGATGTTTAAATGCTTAAAAATAAATAAAAACATAACTATAATTTCTATTTCTTCTTTCAAATATTTAATACTTGAAAAAGTATTCATTGACATTGTGGGTTACCTACAATGCGAAGAGATGGCGCTGCCTTGCAGCTTAAGGCTAGGAAAATTTCGACGCGGCTAATAGGGCCGTAGTAGCATAATGTTCAGTGCATTCGCCCGGATTGCGAAGGGTGCGGGTTCGAGTCCCGTCCGCTGCCTGGTCCGCGTGGTTTTTTTTCTAGTAAAGTTTTCTTTGGATTTAAGCAATATACATTTATTTAAACAGCGACAAGAAAATTAATTATTTAATGCGAGATATCCTTATCGGCTGTTTTTCCCTAATAGTAAGACGGCAATTTGCTCTAAAAACTCATATTTTATGTGCGTAAAAATCTGTAATCATTTGCTTTGCATGCATTTATAATATGAGATAAAAAAATTAGCATTCAACTTGTTTAAACGTAAATCACATGCCCTGGCTTGTCGAAAAAATATTTTATAATATTAGCGACTATTTTTTGAGTTGTAATTAATTATTATTTATTTTAATACAATTATTAGTGAAGGTATGTGAATCATTTTAAATAATGAAAATGAAATTGTTGACTTACAAGAAATTAATATGCGTTGTATAGTGCCTGGGGCATTCCACGCGAAGCGGACAGGTAAAAAAACTCGATGTTTCCGATTTTAGTAATATTTGAGTATGTTCTACTTATACTTACTATTGATACGTGTACCAAATATTTTTGTGATATAATGACTAGTTAAAGAGTAATGGGACTTTGAAGTTTTCGACAACCGGTTGGCATGCAGTACTTCAAAGCCGATTATGGAGTCATAAAATTATATATTAAAATAACTAAACTACTGGATTTCTTACTTTATTTACTGGGCTTTTTAACTGTGTTTTTGGAAAAGCAAAAAAAAAAAAATTTTTCGTAAAAAAAAACCAATTGAAGTTTTTTTTTTGATTTTCACTAAGTTAGACCATTTAGTTTTCTTTTATTTTTTTTATATAAATTGCTAATATTGTATAGAATATTGGTGCCAACTTTTATAATGGGCGTGGAAGTGGATTGGGAGCTAGACTGAAAATACTGCCGTAGGGTGGCGTCCAGCGCCGCGACGCGGCACTTGTGAGTAAGCAGATTAATGCATCTAACCCGTAAAAATTGTTTTATTCAGATTATTTTTTTTCTTTAGTAGTTAGATATTTTAAATAAAACAAATTATCTTCTATGATTAATTACTTTATTTACAAATTTTTGCAATTTTAAATGCTTCACTGTTACTCGTGCGTTTAATCATAATACCTTCAGTAGTGGGAATAAAGGCATGATACTTTTTTGTGCCTGGTATTGTCGCTACCGATTCAAATCTGCTCTTTAAAAACAATCGGTTTTGTTGAATGTCCTCTTTTGGAGCATATAAAACGTGCGTTTGGGGCATTGATGTTTTCGCCCATTGGTACAAACGCTCGGGTGTAGTGATCGCTTTGTCTGACGCCGACTGTAGACTAGCTCGAGTTGCCAAACGTTTCAAGTTGCCCCCAAGTCCATCACATGGCCCTTTGCCATGAGAAGTAGCATGAAAATGAAACTCTGCCTCTGTACCGAAATCCTGTTTAAAATAAAACAGGTTAATAAAATTAAACCTGTTTTTGAAGTGCTGGGGTGCACCATCAGTTACGTAAATATATTTATTGGTTGATATATCCTTTTCTTGTAAATGTTGATGTAAAATTTTTTGGAAGGTATAAAACGTTGCAGTGTCATGTTTTAGGTCATCCGATATCATTACAATACTTCCGTGTTAACTCTTGCTCCTTTTTGTAATAATACACAGATGTGAGGAGAGTAGCCTGGTCGTTACTCCAGTGAAATGCCTGGACAGCGTCTTGAACTACGAAGCTGTAGTTTTCAGCAAAATCGCACTGAATGATTATGTCAATCGACTCTTTTAATAATTTAAAATACCGAGTTTGCTGATCTGATATGTAGGCGTGAGGTTTTAAAGCGTCTAATCCTGAGCAAAGACTGTCGACAAATTCATCAGAAGGAAGAACTTGAGTGGCGATTGTGAATCGGTCTGTACCAACCCATGTATTAAACTGCACACTAGTCACTTGATTTGCGTCAAATATATTTCGTAAGTGTTCCCGAATTCCGACAAGGCCAGGGCAACTTTGGCATTGTTCGTTCAGTGACGATTTTCTTGTCATTAAATTGCAAGTTGGTGTCGGATCTGGACACATCATCTTTTGCAAGCAATCCTTGTACGATAATAGGGGGATAGCAGTCTCAGAAGTAAGTGATGCAATATCCCCCCCGATTAGCATCAATTTAACATTTTGATGGTAAATACACACGCAGACTATATGAGTACCCGAATCACCAGCAAGAATGCACTGCTTAGGACGTAATGAAAAAAATTTTGAAAGGCCTACTTTTGTGTTAGGGTATTCCAATTTGAACTGTTGATATAATTCATTGATGTTACACAATAATAGCTGTTTTTGTAATTGGACTCTTTGGCCATCATGTAGCTTAACAGACACAAAATCTTTTTTCCCAGGCATTATTCTAGTGTTATCCTCTCTAAGATAAAATTTAGAAACTAAATCTACAACTTCTGATGTTAACTTGCGGCCCTCTCGTGGATTAGGCGATGATAAAATACCGTTCTGCTCAACCAGTTCCTTGGCTTTTTTTGCTTGCCGTCTAGAGGTATTGAATTCATCAGCAAGTTTATTTTCGCTCCATGATTTAGGTGCTAAGGTGAGAATCATCGTTTTCTCAGAAACAGACGTAGAAGGGTCATTAAATTTCTCTTTCAATTGCAAAAGTATTTCGTTGTCAATGGATTTTATGTCGTTTGTCTGTATTGACTTCGTAAGCGTATTTTCTTCCGGAACATAACACGAGACTTGTGAATTTTGGAGTGATGATTGGCTTGCTTGGCTATTTAGGATAACATCATCAATAATTAAGGGTTCTTCACTAGCAAGACGGTCTCTACACTGCTTACACACATAATAATTAACGTTTTTATTTGTAATTGACCACTTTTCTGCTAGCACTTGTGATAACTTCCTCAATCCTTTAGTTTTTCTATGTACAGGTAAATTAAACGGATTATAACATCGATCCCCGTAAGGACTCATGATATTCAAATGTTTTTAATAGCGATACAATCTCACAGAACTAACAAAGTCACTCTCACGCGTCACAAAATTACGCGGTAAAATTGTCAAACATGGCGCCATCACTAACTTTTTTTGAATATTATGGTCTGGATACAAGCCCTTTAGGCCTTATTTCATACACATATTGTGGAGAATATAAAAATGTATATTTATAATTAAAAGTGTAGTTGTAACATATTTTAGTACTTAATAAGCATTAAAAATGTATTGGTTTTCTTAAAAATCTACAAAACATTCCATCAAAAGTGATTTTATTTGATTGACGGTTTGATGACTAATCGCGCACAAGCGGTGGTCAACAGGCGCGGCGCTGGACGCCACCCTACGGCAGTATTTTCAGTCTAGCTCCCAATCCACTTCCACGCCCATTATAAAAGTTGGCACCAATGTTCTATACAATATTAGCAATTTATATAAAAAAAATAAAAAAAAACTAAATGGTCTAACTTAGTGAAAATCAAGGAAAAAAACTTTAATTTGTTTTTTTTACGAAAAAAATTTTTTCTTTTGCTTTTCCAAAAACACAGTTAAAAAGCCCAGTAAATAAAGTAAGAAATCCAGTGGTTTAGTTAATTTAATATATAATTTTATGACTCCATAATCGGCTTTGAAGTACTGCATGCCAACCGGTTGTCGAAAACTTCAAAGTCCCATTACTCTTTAACTAGTCATTATATCACAAAAATATTTGGTACACGTATCAATAGTAAGTATAAGTAGAACATATTCAAATATTACTAAAATCGGAAACATCGAGTTTTTTTACCTGTCCGCTTCGCGTGGAATGCCCCGCCTAGTTAATATTTTTTGACATATTATTGAATCTGTAATTTATTAAGATTTTTTTAATTATTATACAAATGGCTATTAGGGCTATGTCAATCAATTTACATAGTAAAAATTAAAAAGTTGACTTGCATGAAATTAACGTATATTGTACCTACTGATGATGAGGTGTGGTGTGATGTGATTATCTTTTGACATTTTATTTTATTTATGTATTGGTTATAAAATCAACATAACATATATTTAAAATCTATATTTCAATTAGTTTTTGCATGCTGGAAACGGCTACTTGTGCGCTCTGACCTAATTATTTAAAACCATCATTGTAACCACAATTAAAGCAAATTAATTTCATTTAATTTCAAGAAAAGTTTAGAATGACTTACAAACGCTTACAAGCATGTGGTATGTGTTCGTAAGCAAACAATTACTTATCGTAGTTTTCTTTTACCTGTATATTAACAACGTGGATATTTTAATTGTGATAAGTATATAATTTAAATAATAATTTTCAACGGAAGTTTTTATGAAAAAGTTTTGTTACTTAAATTTTATCATTTATCTATATATTTAAAACTCAAAGGTGACTGACTGACATAGTGATCTATCAACGCACAGCCCAAACCACTGGACGGATCAGGCTGAAATTTGGCATGCAGGTAGATGTTATGACGTAGGCATCCGCTAAGAAGGATTTTGATCAATTCTACCCCGAAGCGAAGCGAGGGCGGGCCACTAGTCAACCATAATGATTTAAAAACGCCGACGTAAGCCTTCGTCAACGTAAAAGTAGAACCTAAATAATTCTTTTTATGATGATTTTCCGCAAAGCAACTAATTAGTATATTCATAAATGAATCACCTGATGTAGTTTTAAAGCCATCCGTATAGCTGGCGCGAGCACAGAATGCAGTAGCGACATGTCAGTAAACACCCATTCGTCGCGCGCGCAAGTGATCCTAAAATCGCCCTTGAACAGTGAATGCAGGCCGTAAAGGAAAAACTCCACGCTGTAAAAGAGAAATAGAAGATTTAAAGCAAATAAGAGAGAAAGTCATTACCTTTAAGAACTAATGCTTAAGGCCTCATTCTGATGCTATGTTTTACCATAGATTTTTGTTAAGGTATTTATTTTATGTTTATGCAGGCAAACGAGTTGGCAGTCTACCTTATGGTCACTTGCAGCTAGGGTTATCAATAAATAAATAAAGTTTCGTGCATTAACCCGTAAAAACTAGTTTTATTTAGGGTTATCAACTTTTTTTCTATCAAATATAGTATTTTCGAAGCTGTTACCTCTAAAAATATAGAAAATAGCAAAAAGTTGGAAAAAATATAATATGTGGTTGAAATATCTACTTATTTTTTAAAATGAATATACTTTTCTCTTCCATACCTCAATATATTTTATTTTTTAGAACGCTTTTACTGGCTTAAATCTGCTTTAAGCAAAATATAGTAGTTTCGCCATATAGTATTTCGAAATATAGTATTTGATCCCCTGATATAGTAGGGTACTATATTATATTTAAAAAAACACCCCTTGCTGAGTTTCTTGCCGGTTCTTCTCAGTACAAGGTCTCCCGCCGTAGATTTACGAACCGATGGCGTAGCTTCTAGACATTCATGAGTGCTTGTAACAGCCTAAACTGAATAAATGATTTTGATTGATTGATATGGTAGGGTTGGCAACCCTACTTGCAATAGGGAGGGAGGACACGGCACGATGTCACCATTGCGCATCCGAACTCGACTCGGCCCAGCATACGCTGACGGATTGTCCCGCTTGGGACTCCGAACGTCGAGTCTTGGTCGGAGAAATCGGGCAAGATCCTTCTCCACCAGCATTGATTGCGGCAATGCTGGCGGATGAGGGAGGTTGGAGGGCTGCGGCCTCCTTCTATGAAGCAGTGATGCTCCAGAAGGAGGCCGCCGAGCGGGATCGGGAGATGGCTGATCCCGCCCGAAGGAGGCGGCGTCGGGCCAGATAATGGCCTGATGCGTGAGCACGACGTAGCTTGCTTGCTCATGGAAGCGACCTGGGTGGGACGACACCCCCGCATGGCCGGGTGGTGCCGTCGTAGGAGGGTGATGGGGGAGGTTGCGAACACTCCCCCGAGAAGGGCTCCCCTGGTGAAAGCTGACGGCCCACCCTGCAGGTACCTGGAGGCGGCCAGGTGCTGCGCGGCGGCGAGCGCCCGGCGCCCCACCAGGCTGAGCGCGAAGCACAGCGTCACGAGCGGCGAGTCCTTGGCGGCGGCGCGTCTTCTCCACCCGGCGCCGCGGCGTACGCCGCAATGAACTATCCATTCCTGGTAGATCGCGCAAAATCTGCTCCTAAAACGATAAATAATTAGTAGGATAAAGTCAAAGATCAATACTTGGTGTTACTTTGGCTTATAGTGTTTGTGAATGGTGAGGCGAGCTTTCCACCACTGAACCACTGAGGTTTGTTGATTAGGTCTGAATTTGTTACCTAAACTAAATGAATAAAAGCAAAATAAAATTAATGAATAACCTTTAGTAATATATTGCAACATGCTAAAGATGAACGAAAAAATTTCTGCCGATGTAAATAAAAATTTTACTTTAAAAAATATAGTTCAAATTATCCATTTTGCATAATTTTAACTATTAAACATAATAATAAAATCAATTGCCTACTTAATTATTACGATTAGTAGGATACATTCTAACTCATTAACTAAAGATAATACTTAATCGCAAAGTTTACCTCGTTATACCAGACGCGCGAAAGTCATAATCTTCGTCCAAATTGACATTAAATATCGGATCCAAGTCTACGAATGTCCTCTCGTTCATCGGCTTTAGAGCTTCCGCGAGCACCGGCGATGACAACCACTCCTCTAATTTGTTCGACTGGATAGTGTAGTAGATAATACTCTGTAAAAGAAATTATAAATTAAAGAAAACTCAAGTAGAAAGAAATCCACTGTGTCCAGGTTTAAGGCAGGATATAAAAGCGGATAATAAGAAACAAAATCGAAATAATTTGAAACACGAACTGTACTAAGAAGTTTTCCACGCAAACTGCGATCATGTGGGCGGGGCGAAAAAAACGCGATCAACGCGCTGCTTATAATGGAGAATCGCCGCATTGATCCGATCGTTAATATTTTGCATCGAGGTGTTTACAGCGGATATACCTGCAGCCATCATCAGCCTATTAATGTCCCCACTGCTAGACACATGTCTTTCCTATGTATGGAATAGGGAGATTGGGCCATGCCCCACCACAGGGGCCTAGTGCGGATTGGTGAGTGCTTACGACTGCAGATGCAGTCGGAACCAACGGCTTAACGTGCCTTCCGAAGCACGGAAGAGCTTGTGATGATAAATTTTCGGTCACCCTTCCAATGACCGACCGCAGTGAAAGTTGCTTAACTTCAAAGATTGCAGCCGAACGCGCTAACTACTTGCGCCATCGAGCTCCTGAGTCACCTGTAGTCATCGTAGTGTATACACTTACCTTGACTTAGTAAGTGAGCAGTACCTTCCTGAAGTCGAAACGTTTGGCACCTGGATACGGCACTGTTGTCGCTCACACTATACCCCTCCAGAACGTGGTGAGAATTGCTCATTAATGAATCGCTATACCTGCAGTCACCATACTTTAAATAGGTACTGACCTTGACGTAGTAGGTTAACAGCACCTTCCTGAAGTCGAACACTTGCAGCATTGATACGGCGCTGTTGTCGCTGACACTGTACCCTTCTAGTACGTAACGGGCGCTGGCTAATTGCCAAGCTAGCCAACGTAACGCCCAAGCGGCGCCGGGGGCTAACACTCTACCACCGCACCACCATAGCCCAGTGCATAAGCCTTCTGAAATACCGAGTTGCGATTTAAAACTTCTGTTGAGGAGGCAAAGATCTTAAATTCTACTTTTATTATAAATATAAAATTTTGTACATTTGTGTGTTTGTTAATTGCCACGCTAGCCAACGTAACGCCCAAGCGGCACCGGGGGGTAACACTCTACCACGGCATCACCATAGACCAGTGCATCAGCCTTCTGAAATACCGCGTTGCGATTTAAACTCCTGTTGAGGAGGCAACGATCTTAAATACTACTTTTAATAAATATCAAAATTTGTATATTCGTGTGTTTGTTAATTGTCATGCTAACTAACGTAACGCCAAAGCGGTGCCAGGGGCTAAGCCTCTGTTATCGCACCACCATAGCCCAGTGCAGAAGCCTTCTGAAATACCGAGCTGCGATTTAAAACTCCTGATAAGGAGGCAAAGATCTTATATACTACTTTTAATAAATATCAAAATTTGTACAATTGTGTGTTCGTTAATTGCTACGCTAGCTAACGAAACGCCTAAGCGACACCGGGGACTAACACTGTATCACAGCACTACCATAGCCCTGTGCATAAGCCTTCTAAAATACCGAGTTGCGGTTTAAAACTCCTGTATGTAAATTGCCTTCTGTACTACCTATTTCTTGGTATAATATTTTTCACATTTTTACATATCTATCTACAAATTTTGATTTGAAATAGTTATTTTCTAAACTATCATGTCATTGTTTGATTCGGTGACGATATTTGCACTGTGCATGCACTCGCGCTAATAAAGAAACTTATCAAAAATGTTGCCCAAAGACATTTCATCCCGCTCGCACATTTTACAAAGAATATTAAGCGATCATTTTCATACCTTAGTTCACTGACCCTCAATTATTAGTACAGTAGAAAAGAGCTATCATTTAAACAAAAAAAAGGCTTCCTTACATATTTGTAAGTACGCAACATACTTAAGCAATAGACTTGAGTTTGGTTTAAATTTCAAATCGATACCTCCATGCGTTCCCGAGATAAAGGGTCTTGACAGACAGGCCGGCCAGATAAACGGCTGTATCTTTTTTATTATTATTTAACTAAGAAGTTTAATTTTTACACAGCTTCAAGAGACTTTTTATAGACCTGAATATATGGTTTGAATTTCATAGCAATTTCCCTACGAGTTCCCGAGATAAAGGGTCTTGACAGACAGATGGAATACAAAGTGATCTCATAAGGATTCCGTTTTTTTTTTGAGGTAAGGAAGCCTAAAATTATGAATGATGTAATGGAAGGTGACTTCAGACTTATCTCTGAAGTCATTTTTCAACTTGACAACTCGTTAATAACAATAAAGGAAAAAAAAACAGTTTGTTGCTGAGTTTTTTGCCGGTTCTTCACAGTACAAGGACTCGCGCCGTAGTTTTGCGAACGATGGCGTAGCTTTTTGACCTTCACAAGTGTTTGTAACAGCCTAGACTGAATAAATGACTTTTCATTTTATTTCATTAAAAGGATCTATATTTATTTATGTATACTTGCCACTGCTCTCCTCCGGCCCCTCTGATATAGCCTCCACCTCCCTTTGTTGGCAGTAAGTGCCCCGGAACTCTAGCCCTCGCAGTTGGAACGATACTAGTCCATTGCCCATTTCTACTATATGCACCAAACAGTTTAAGTAGTCCGACGCTAACACTGAAATAAGTAAATAGCAGTATAAATGTCGGTGGTTCATCATCATCATCAGCCTATTAATGTCCCCACTGCTGGGGCGCAGGCCTTCCCTATGGATGGAATAGGGAGATTGGGACATGACCCAGCACGCGGGCCCAGTGCGGATTGGTGGGTGCTAGCGACTGCAGATGCAGCCGGGACCAACGGCTTAACGTGCCTTCCGAAGCACGGAGGAGCTCGAGTTCGTAAATTTTTGGTTACCCATCCAATGATCGACCGATGTCGGTGGTTGATTGATACTATTCGTAAATGTAGAATTGTCCATACTAATATTATAAATGCAAAAGCATCTGTCTGTCTATCTATGAGGGATTTGGTGCAGAGATAGTTAGAGTCGCGGGAAAGGACACAGATAATTTTATCCCAATAATCATCTTTTAAGATGGTGAAAACGGGGTGGAAGTTTGTATGGGAAATTAATTGAACCACGCAGGCGAAGTCGCGGATTCCGACTTCTATGGAAATAAATATGAGAATTTTTGAAACAAGCTATTCAAAGAGGTGAAAATGTTTGACAGCAAATGCCGCGGGGACTAAAAGCTTAATGTGCTTAACAAAACACGGAAGAGCTCGAGATTTCACAGTCGCAGACAGAAAGTGCTAATCTACGCCGTCGAGCTCTTCGAGGCTATAAGCTTATTAATGTAGTTGGGGCACAGGCCATCCTTATGGATGGAATAGGGACATTGGACTAAGACCCACCATGCGGGCTCAGTTCGGATTGGTGGGTGCTGATTGCAGATACAGCCGGCTTAGCATGTCGTCCGAAGCACGGAGAGGCTCGAGATAGTTAATTGATTGGTCACCCATACAATGACCGACCCCTGTGAGAGTTGCTTAACTTTAACGATCGCAGCTGAACACGATAACCACTTGCGCGATCGAGCTCCTCGAGATTACAATTGCGCTGATGTTAAGCATGAAACTAGAATGAATGATTTATTATTTACCGAAACAATCTCCTTGTTGAACTTGGCCCCAACGACCGAGCATCAAGTCTCCACATAGATAATGTTGCAACGAACGGGTCAAGTGCTCGTAGAATATGGAGTTTAGGTTATTATCGTCTGAAATCAAGTATAGTTTAGCTATTGTCTACTATTAGGTTACCATAATGAAAGAAACCGCGGGTAACACCGCTAGTTTATTATATAATGGGGTAATCTCAGTTTGAATTTGTATCTATTTACCTATAATTTTTGTGAAAAATTAATTAAAGTCGGCTACAAGATAAGGCCACAAGTAGTGCATACGGTATTTATGTCATCGCTACTGCAACTTTCGGCTCTATTAATTATTAAGCCATTTAGCCTTATGGAAGGGGGAAAAGGTAAATTTCCCACTCCCACTTTCCTCAAAACTTTGTAATAATATAACGATAAATATAGATATATTTATATCAACAACTACGGTTTACTTTGAACAGGATAAAATACATTCATTTATATTTGACGACCCCCGTGGCCGTCGTGTGGTTTATACGCCGAGTTTCAAGGTGTCGCCTACTAGAGAGGTATAGGGTTCGAATCCTGGTGGGTGCAGATGATTGTGTGATGAATACGAGCATTAATACTCCAGTCATTGATGTGTAATATATGTATTCTATATAAATATATTTATTTATGTATCAGTATATGTATTCTATCCGTTACCCTAGTATCCTATTTACACAAGCGCTTACTTTGGGTTAGGCTAGGCTGGTTTGGTTGTTGGAAATATATATTTATTTATTATACCACTTCTAATCTTTTTTGTAAAAGTTAGTCCGTTAGTATTTCTATATTCACTATAAAAAAAATATTCGAAAAAAGGAATCACACCTTAAGTATCAATAAAAAAAAAAATTACCTGCTCCGAGATTCCTTTCGAGTTGCGAAGACAGTCTCGTGTTGCTCTGGTCCACTCTCTTCGTGTTGTAGTCGCGTTCCCAAAACTTTACGGGACGCACGTATGACGTCATAAAGATTGCGCTACCTGTCATATGAAATGGACCATTTTTCATATTTTTTAACCATGTAACTGCTCGATGTTTAAATCTTATGAAAATATAGCTAGAAAAAATTCGACGCGGACCAGGCAGCAGACGGGACTCGAACCAGCATGTAACTGCTCGATGTTTAAATCTAAAGAAAATATAACTAGATTTTTTTTATTGCTAATTCTAATTTCACCCGTGCGAAGTCGGGACGGATTGCTTGTATGTATTATTAACGCGAAAGTCACTTTGTCTATCTTGTAAGTTACGCATTTACGCTTAAATGTCTGAGCTAGTTTCGATGAATTTTGATTTGGAGATATAGATCTCGGTGAAAGACACAGCCTTCTTTTTCCCCACTCCCCACTTGACAATACGGTAATTTGCTGCTTCTAGCATAAAAAAAAGTTAGCAGCAACGTAATAAAATGCATTAGATGAGCATGCAGACGGATTTGTTTATAAAACTTAATCATTGTGAACTTAAGGGTTGGTTAGTAGCTTTAAAAAATAATAATATAAAAAACAAAAAAAAAAACACTTTTATTAACTGCACTAAAAAGTCAAAAATAAACAAAATATACTCTCTGTTTACTTCATTAGAGCCTTAGACTAAGCCATGTTTATAGTATATTTCAATATTTATATATCACTGAAAAAGCGTGGTTCCTTTCAGAAAGTATAGATAATGAAGAAATAAAAGAAAAGATGACACACATAATTGATCTTTTAAAATCTAGTGTTACAAACAAGATCTTGACACACAAGAAGAAATATTCAGAAAAGATATCATCAATGATAGGTATTTTCCTTTATATTAGTGTAAACTGCCAGTCATTGGACACTCAATAATTATTAGAAAATCAAATCATCAAAATCCATACGATACGATTTTTTTGAGTGTGTATGCTGTTGGTCGTCCTTTACAGCGTCACCGGGTTGGGGGACGGCGAGATCCTAAGGGGACCTCAAGCCGAGAATTGGCGAGTGCCCCTAGAGGTATTCCAGGCGGATGGCATCTCCCCACGGGGGGGGGGGTCTCCTCTCCGTCTGGAGCCTTTAGACCACTCGAACCTGAGGGCTCGGCTTAACTAGAGGGCGTCTCTGAGACTCGAACCTCGGCTCTAGTTAGCCGTTGTCGTGGGGGGCAGGGAACCGCGGCCCGACTGTTGGTCGGGCATTGTATATATGGGTGTTAGTCTCCGAATTTTACTTGCGCGATGTAGGCTTCCATAATACGAAAATTCAAAACTGCGCGATGCAAAACATATAGTGTCTTGCCTCTAGCTTTCAACTATTACAGTTGAAATATATCTGGACTCCAGCGAGTTCCAACTTGTTACAAGAAAACAAAAATAGCTTGGATTTATTTTTTTATATTACGCTTAGGACCGATTCGGATAATTGGCGATTCGGTTAATCGGCGTTCTACTGTATTGTGATCGCAGTGCAGGTAGCGCCATCTCTTGGGGAGGCGATTGATTATTTTCTCCGTATTAGTTATATGTGGGGCATGTAAATGTCGCCGCCACAAGTTATTGGAAAATCAAATCATCAAAATCCATTCGACCCGATCTGCTCGGATGATTACGTCACTCGACAGGTCACTCACCCAGCGCCGGAGTGAGAGGGGACGAGAGTAGCGCTGAGACAGCCGCCTGCAGGAACAACATGGCGGAGTGCGGCACAGAGAACGGTTGCGCGAATGCATGGAACGCGCTACCCCACGTAATCTGCCACGGCGCTATATACGTCACCACAAATTGAATCTAAAAATTTCAAGTCTTTGTTAACTTCAAAAACCCATAATTATTGAAGTGAAACTTCTTTAGGCACGCTTGACTTGGGGGTTAACTGGCGAATGTGTGATGATTTTTGCGTTACGCGCGTAACGCGTAACCGGTGACTCATCGGTGAACAAAGAACAATACCCAAAGAACAAAGTGGTTAAGTTAAATAGTAAGTTGATGATCAGGAATTTCTGTACGCATCTCGATGCCGTAAGGTTGGCGCGTAAACTGAGCATTTGTCTCTATTGTCATTATATAAACAGTGCATAGGACCTTGTCATAGCAACGTATTCGGGGAATTTGCACATAATAATATGATATCCTTTTGCAGACCGATATTCGACCTCAGGTGGATCCCAAACTAATGTCACTGTACAGGTCCCTGTATCTCGTAGACTACATCCATACTAATATTATAAATCCGATAGTGTGTCTGTCTGCTATCTCTTCAGGCACAAACCACTAAACCAATTTAGATGAAATGAATAGTTGTCACATAATTTTATCTTAAAAATCTAAAGGATTTAAAAGGGGTTGGAATTTTGTATGAAAAACCAATAAATTATACACACACGAAGTGGCGGGCACCCCTTAGTAAATAATATTATTTAAATAGTACGTAAGTACATCCATGCAGCTGCTAACAAATAGTAATTATCTCAACAGATAGGGGTCGATTCTAGGGTCTAATTCTGGCACTTCACTTGGCTATTTGCTATTTGTAAACTTTACATCAGTCTGTCCTTTTCATTCCTAATAAAGCATGATAAGGACAGATTGTTGTCAAGTTTACAAATAGAAAATACGAATATCCAAGTGAAGTGTCGGTATAAAATTAATAAACTGTGCAAATGTAGCGTTAATTTTAGTCTAGCTGATCTATACTATATATGAAGGCATCGTGAAAAGAAACCATAACCAGTAAAGTTTTGACAATTTATCAAAAGAATACAAATCAAATAAATACATAAAAAACTACACATATATGCACATAATATTACATACCTTTAACAAAAATTCATACACTTTACTGAAGATAATAGCGGTGATGAAATAATCGACAAGAAACGTCTCAGATATATGCTTAGCACTGAGATCCCTTTGGAAGAGCAAGAAAGCAAACACTAGGATCAAATATTGAGAATCGGGCTCTGAGTAGGCGTGTCTGAGACCTGTAACAAATATTATTTATTGTTTATAAGAGGGTTGAATTAAATAAAAATTATACATAACACTTTTTTTAGCGAAAATTAATACCACCTTCACAAAAACAAAGCCACTAATAATTAAGAAATATTACGTTTCTTTACTTAAGTCTAAAGTACCTTTAAAATCAACTTAATATTTTATGTAGGTGCCATGCCAACTCAAGTGGTAAATGGAAACTCAGATCTATCAGACATGCATGGTTCCGAGTCCAAATATTGATTTGACTTTTTAAATTACTTTAGACTTATGTCAAGAAAATGTATTACTTCTTAATTTTCAGTGGTTTTGCATTTATGAAGTTAGATTTATTATTATTAAAAAAAGTTTCATATTGCATATTTTATAAGCAACAGCAACATCATCTTGCTAAATATGGATGTCCGGCCTGAATCTCACTCTTTCATTTTCTTAACATAACCAAACACGATATGTGTACTGTACGTATTTGAGGAGTTCGGTTGTTTATCTCCGAAAGTATTAATCAGATCTTCACCAAAATAAATATAGTACTCGCTAACAAACTCTTCTAAACAAAAGAAGAATCATCAAAATCAGTCAACAAACCTCAGAGATATGCGCGAACAACAGTAAAAAATATATAATTTCTATAATTTCGAATTGCGAACTTCCCTCTTTTTGAAGTCGGTTAAAAATAACGTCAATTTATATCTCCGTTCCGCAGTAATATTAATGTTTTCAATATAGCAAATGTTATTACAGTGGATTTCGGGTATAACGACGATGAAAGGACCAATCTATTTTCGTCGTTAATATCAGAAAGTCGTTACAGGCAAAGTACACATGTATAGTTTATATTCATTTTTAAATTATTTCCGCCTTCTTTAACAGTGAATATGCGTCTAGCAGCTTTACTTATTCAAAAGTTTACTTAACACAGTTGCTACTTAGAATGTCACTTTGTTACTGAACCATAAATTTGTCTCCGAAACGTACATGCTTCCCTACCTACTTATCTGGTATCTAATAAATGAAAGGTAAAGGTCTCCACACTTGCTGGCAATCTGTGATTTTCTTGTTTCTGATTGTGAAAGCAAGAAATCTTTGTGTCTTTGGCGGCCGACTCAGGTCGCAATATCTGCATGGAATTTCTAGGAATTTGTTACAAATGATTCATTAAAAACAGTCGCTACACCCGAACTCAGCGTCACATCCTAAGTCGCTATAGCCACATGAATTTTGTACTAAAGTATGCTTTAAATTCAAGGGACTAAGATTTAAAGTCGCTGTAGGTAAAAACAACCAAGACCGTAATAAATGAAATCCACTGTACTTACATTTCAATGCGCAAACGCATATGATGAGAGCGCCAACCGCATCCCCATATTTCGCCGCGATAGATGGTGCGTCTTGCGTAATCGCAGCTACTACTACTGCCGGGTACAACACATTGCGTTCCAAAAAACACAAATATACGAATATCTGTAAAGAAATATTCCTGGATAGATTAAATACCTCCAAAACAACTTCTTGGCTTTTTGTGTTTGCTATTTGAAAAATTGACATCAGTCTGTCCTTTTCACTCCTTATAGAGCGTAATTAGGAAAAACTTTTCATGTTTACAAATAGCAAATACGAAGAGCCAAGTGAAGTGACGGCGACTTACAATCGATCGAACGTTTACACTTTCTGGTGACTTTACGTGATGTTGATTGTAATTTCAACAGTAAATTATATAAAACATACTACTTTCATAAATTGATAGATATGTAACCTAACAACGTTGCTCTCACTACAACAGTACAGTACGACCAACGTATTGTGGCGCGTGGCCGAAATCGGAACTAATTTTAAGAAGTAATAAATAAGCCTTATAGAGGAAGGTGTCATTAAGCCTTTTATATTTTCTACTAGCGGCCGCCTGCGACTTCGTCCGCGTTAACTTTTAGTTTATTTTTCCATATAAAAGATTTTTTCTAAAATATAAGTAGCCTAAGTTACTCCTTATTACATCAGCTACCTGCAAATAAAAGTCCCGTCAAAATCGATCCAGCTATTTCAGAGATTAGCTGGAACAAACAGATAGACAGGCAAAAATTGTAAAAAATGATATTTTGGTGTATAACCGTGTATATATTCATTATAAGCGGTTATTTCAGTATTACAAACAGACACTCCAATTTTGTTTATATGTATAAATGACTCTTGCCGAGGGAATATAAATTATAACGTTTTCTTTTGTGAGAAGGCTTTGCATACTTAGTAATCCTGATTTCACCAGTTGTTCACCAGCAGCGCTCTCCTGTCCATGTCATTAAATGTGCTACAAGATCTTAGTTGCTCTGTACTATGTTACCCCAACCTACGGTCTCTGTATAACTTTTCATACTCAATGGTTGTCTGGAAGAAATCGCTCTTAGTGATAAGACCGCCAATTATAACGCTTTTGTTAAGTTTATTGTTTGTGAATGTTATGTAATTATGTATTTGGTGTTATAATAAAGTGTTAATCTATCTATCTATGTTTTTATGAGTATCTCACCTTCTCGAACCACATCAGTTTCGCCGGTTCCGTGACCTCGAACTGCGCGTGCTCATGCTGCCGCAGCACGGGCCCCGCTAGACACAGCCACGGCTGCTGCTTGCGCAGTTGCGGCGTCAGATAGTGAAGTACCCAACCAAGTATGCCCGCGATTATCCATAATGCCTACGTGCCAGATATAAACGCGATCAATAAGATAGATAATAAAAAACGAGCGAGCCTAACAGTAGTCGCGTATGATGTGTAACATTTGAAACCTCACCTTATATTAGTAAAAAAAAAACTACTAGAAAAGGGATAAGCCATTTGAACATTATGTTCTAAAATCAAATCAAATAACGCGCGCTGCCCAAACTTCCTGTTACACACGGAAGTGTGGGACGGGAGTCCCACTTCACGTAATCACTCCCACAAATTGCACGATAGCGAGAGGAAAGATGTAACACATAAAAATAAAGTATTTATAATACACGCAAAGTAAGCACTGTTAGGCTTGTGTTATGGGATACTAAGGTAACTGATAGAATACATATACTGATACATAAATATGTATACTTATATAGTATATTTCTCTTTAGAAAAACCTATAAACGATTTAGGTACTAATGTCCCACCGGAATCTCTGAGGAGGCGAATCCTTGAAAACCGTGCATACCACTCGAGGCACGGGGATGTTTCTTCTTTACAAATATTAAAAAGAGCTAAAGTTTGTGAGTTACTAGGGAAAACAACCTCTGGATCTAGTGAACCGATATTGTTTTTTTTTTATCAATAGAAAGCCACGTTATTATTGGATGTAATGGGCTATATATTAACCCGTTAAATGAAAAGATATAAAAGTTTAGACTAAGTTAATCACCATCAGCTTATTTATGTGCCCACTGTTGGGGCACAGGACTTCCCTATGGGTGGAATAGGGAGATTGTGCCAAGACCCATTACGCGGGCCCAGTGCGGATTAGTGGGTGTTAACGATTGCCGATGCAGACGGGACCAACGGCTTGCCATGCCTTTCAAAGTACGGAGGAGCTCGAGATAGTAAATATTTGGTCACCCATCCAATGTCCCATGCGCCAAACGCGCAATATTTGCGCCATCGAGTTTCTCGAGACCAAGAATGTGTAGACAAAGTTTTATGTATATATTTACATAATACACAAACTAAAGGCCCACAGAACTTTATTTTTGTGTTTGAAAATATTTAGGAATCAGCCAAGTGCAAGTGCCCGCCTTTGAATGATCCTTGCATATTCATATCAAAACTTGGAATACAGTTTTGTTAAAATTTAATTTTTATACTATATCTTTTGTTACATTATAGTAATACACATCTGCTAAAATTTTAACAGTCTCTTTAAATCGGTTCATGAGATACTTGTCGGCTGACAGACGGACAGACGGTAGGCCAACAGAGGCTAAGTATAGAATTCCATTGTAAATTTTTCGACACGTTCACATTTAAAATTAAACTTCAACACTTACCGTATTCAATTGGGGCCTGAGAGTAGTGAAAACTGTTGTGCAGTGGAGTCCGAACACGAACAATCCAAGAAACGTACAAACGATGACGTCATTCTTCAGGCGGGCATTGACTGTCGCTTGCAACTTTTTAGGCAAGGGATCTTCCATATCATCTTCTGGTTTGTCAGTACCGCCGTCTTGTTTGTTATTAGAGTTAGGATTGATCGTGTTCGAATCGCGCGATTTGTCCTCCGTTTCCGTTGGAGGATCGGCTTTCAACGAAGTAGTTGAGTTCATCGAGTCCCCAGCCCGAGGGTCCATCTTCAACGAACTGACACTGGACGTCTGCGACCGCTTTTGAGTCTTTGCTATGTTAGTTTCAGAGCTGAAATTTATTTTGGACGCCGAACTTCCTATCGAATTTTGTTTCGATATATTACTCTCAGAATTGTTCTTCTTATCGTCTGTTAGTGTATTGTGTTCCTCTTTATCCGGAGTACATTCCGGAGTGTGCATGACATACAGCTCAGGTGGTAACAGATGTTTCTTAATCAAATTCCAAACGAGTGTGTAATCACTTGCACTCCGACTTAAATGGTATGCGATCGGCACAACAAGTGCACAAAATATGGAAAAGAGAATATTATGTTTTTGGTGCTGTGATTTTTTACCTTCTACCAAACCGCTATAAGCAAATCCATATAGGACACCGATTGCTGCTAATGATCGTACAATACAGTACATTGCAGCGCTGAGACTGCTTGTAGCATTTCCACCGAATATGTGCATATCTATTTGTTCTAATAAATACATCAAGAATGTGTTGACTTGTGGAAAAAGACCTAAACTGAATGCTAATGGAAAAAAAAGTAAAAACTTCGATAATATTTCTTGTATAACAAAGAAGAACTCTCTTTCGTTTAATTCAAATCCATATACTATGAAAGGTTTAGCTTCTTCTGTGCTTCTTCGGCTTCTGATATGGCTATCGTCAGTATATGGGGCGGTTTGACCGAGAAAACTATTCACTGCATATAATACTCCTGCACATAGACAAAAGTAAACGGGTCTTGAAAACACTACCATTTTATTAAATCCATGCACAGGTGATGCTGAGTCTGGTTGAACACTTTTCAGTAAAGAATACTGACTACCCGCCATAATAAAACAAAACCAAAATGCATATATATCCCGGTAAAATCCAAGATTTAAAACCATAGATCCCAATACAGCAACTAAAATTGCCAACAAAATAGAAATAAATGTTTCTCTGAATGTCAGATTTCGATCGAAAAGGGCCATAAGTTTGAGGCGGTCCATTGTTACTTTTATTTCAAGACATTTAGAAAGTTTCATTTTGTAATAACTCTTGGGTTTCGGTTGATTTGCTTTCTCTATTTCATCCATGAGTTTAGAGAACTTACTTCTTATGTTAATTTCTACGCTTTCTTCACCTATCGACGGCATCAAGCTTGGTATATTTGCAGATATTGTTTCAGCTTGCTGCTGAGCTTGTTGTTGGGCTCTTTGTTGACTCATCAGGAAATTGATATGCATACTGGGTAACCCCATCCTAGACTGCCTTTCTGCCTCAATTTGCTCTAACAAACTATCAGTAACATAAGCCACTGGTGATCTAGGTTGATCCGTGTGTGAACCAGTTCCACCGTCGAAAACGTAAAAGCGTTTATTCGCATTATTTGTATTTATCGGAACAACTGCAGATACATTGTTGTTACTGGACAAAAGAGGGTTATTACTTCCCTGGTTTGAGGAACTTTGATCTATGCTATCACCTCGTTTTTTCGGTATGTTTTCGCTATTTCCAGCTTCAGATTCTAAAGACCCACAACTTCCTTCCCCTGGTGTCTCTTGGGAATTGTCAGGATTTTCAATAGGTTTGACTCTATTGATTCGTTTATCTTCCCTTTCAGGTATTTGTATTGGTTGAGCTTGTATTCTTCCTGAACTGTTTTTATCAAAGGTATAAGACATCCAATTTCCATATTCGTCCATGAAACAATGTATAGCTCCATCAGTAGTGTCATCAAACGAAGTTGCGAAATGTACATTTGTAGAATTATTAGAATTTTCGGTGTTAGATTGTTTATCTTTTTTATCTGGATTGTTTTGTGAAGGATTATTACGCTGCCGAGTAGACCTCTTTATTTTGCGAACACGGTTTCTGTGATTGCGATCCATTAAAGGTCGCATCCTTGGTAGTTCTTCGGCTGGTTGGGCAGGCTCTGGAGGAGCATTATTATCTGCTGGACAGCAAGGCATAAAATCTACCCTAGAATTAAGGAATGCGGCTAATAAAGGCATAGAGGTTGGGAGTAAAGTATTAGTCGAGGTTTGAGCAACTTCTTCTATAGATCTTTTTCTTGTTTTATGGGAGTTTTCTCTTTCACATCGTATACTTTGCCTGTGACTTCGTGATCTTTCATCTCGATTTGGAGGAGGCATGACTACCGTATTAGCATTGGTTGCTGCAAACAAACATTCCAAACCTTGAACCAAAGCAGCTTGAGCTTCTACAGCATCCAAAAGTATCCTATCATCATCGATATTTTCATCTTTTTCCATCTTAACATCTTTAGGATCTCTCTTCTTGTTCTCTTTTTGCGACGAAGCTCGTGATCGTGCTAAATTTTTTATCTGCTTTGGTATGGCACCTAAGTTTTTTGGAACGTTGGAAGACGATTCACCTAAAGCATTGGGTAATTTTTGACATAATACATCTTCAGCTGGAATCGAGCATGATTCCGTTTCTTTGCAGCAACTAACTTTAAACTGACTGGTCTCTTCAAATAACCAATCTATACTATATACGCTTCTCTCATCAGCACTTTTACTGTCACAAGTTAATTGTGATTCTTCCGTTTCGGGTACAGTGTTTTTATCTTCTTTGTTATCCAAAGTCCTGTCTAAATTAGTGTCGCTACTACTACTAGAGTTAGATATATCATGGTCCCAGGGTTTCTTTTCTGTTATTTTTCTAGCTTCTGACTTTTTAATCGATTGGTCGCCATTTTCATTTGATTCTAAACTAGATTTTTCTATTAAAAAATCTTTTGAGCTTGCACTGGCTTTATCGAAATAATCAGTACTTGGATTAGATTTACAGTCACAAGCGCTTATTTGTCGGTCTGGTCGTTTACTTTCATAATGAGGTTCACTTTTGGAAACTTTTTTGAGTCTTATAGGTTTAGATTTTTCATTGGTGCAATCAGAATAATGCTTCGACCCGGGATGTCGATCGCAACACTGTTTCTTACAGTCACTATGATTTTTCGTACGAACAACTCTGACTTCTGTAGATCGATCTAATAATGGAGATCTAGAACCATTATTTTCAAAATCAGAATCACTAGATCGTACAGCCGGTGACTGTTCAGCATCCCAGTCAAATCCACGAAATTGTTTGTCATCATCGTAATCGCTGTAACTTTCTCCGCTAGAATCTAAATCAGTTTCTTTTTGAGAAGTTTGCATTTCATCTGAAATTTCAGCTATGGGATAGACTATTTCTGATCCATACGTAAGGTATGGATAACTACAGCCTTCGCCAGATTCATTTTTAGGATATAGGTTCAAATGTGGCCCACGTGTAAGACTTTTACTAGGTGGCGGAATAACTGCACTTTTAGGATTTTTAAGCATCTGCCCGCCGATAGTTTCAGCGCTGTTTGGATGAGGCGAAAGGTTAGATACACTTGGAGGGGGGCATCCAATTTCTAAAGCGGCACTTTTTATTCGTCGCACCCCTGGACTTTTACCCTTACTTTTATCAGTGTCACCACTAGGTGCTTCAGCTTTAACCATCATGTACTCGCCTAGTTCTACACTAGCGAAAAACCCTGTATCTGCATTATTTGAATGTCTTCTCATGTGGGACACCAGTTGTGCAGTCGAGTTCAAAAGTGGTAATTGTATAGTGGACATGGTGGAATTACAATTTCTTCGCATGTTAGATGGTTGAGCTGTTGCTAAAGCCATAGCAGATTTAGTGCAACTTTCATCTGGATAATTATTATATCTTCGTCTATGAGCTATTCGTTTTTTTGGGGAGGGTGGGCCGACATTTGGTTCCGAATTATCTCTAGAATCGGAACTTAGGTGGCGAGCGAACTTGGATTGATAAGGTTCCCCAGTTGCTTCACTTCCATCTAAATACAGCCATTCTTTGAAAAAGTCCCTGTTGCTAGAACCTCGTCTGTGAGAGCACTCGTGATAACGCCTACTCACTTTTGCAAAAGGTCCTTCATCTACCAACATATGAACGGGTAAGTTATTATCTAGACGTGGATTTTTAGAAGCTTCTTCAGCAATTAGTTCATCTATTCTATTTCCCTGCGTTCTCCTATTCTTAGTTCTATGTTCTCGTTTATGACCAGACTTCGACCTACTTCGATTTTGTGGACGGGATTTTGAAGGACCTGGGGCATCAGCAACTTGCGAAACACATAGATCTGATTTTGTAGCAGCCACAATCTCTGGCTGTTTAGTAGATGTAGCACTGTCTTCTATACTTGATTCTGAACTGTTTTTTCGATGAACATCCACTTTTAAATCTGAAAAAAAACGACGTGTTTTGATAGGAAATATGTTATTTTTTAATAATGACAACAGTATTTAAGCTTTTTTTTTATACATTTTTGGTCCCATGATCAATGAACGTCACTGGCCACTTGGCTAATCAGGCATGAATAGAACAGGTATTAAATATCCTTATAATATAATACTTTGTAATGCTGGGGTGGGGACCGATGGCGCGCCTTGTCATGGGCTAGATCGCGCCCTGTCATCACCAGACAGACCAGTCACATCCGATGAAGCCCGCGGTCTGCCGACACTCATCCGAACCATCGGGTTTGGTAAGATTAACAGTGCAATGCGTTGCGATCCGTAGAGCCTTGTCTGCGTCAGTCAGTGTTGGCAGTTGAGGAAAACGATATTAAATACCTAGATACACCAACACGAACAAAATCGTGTCCAAAACCTGCCCAAAAGGTACATTGGACGATCCACGGCGCTCCGCAAGATGATCGGGTAGTCAAAAACAATATAAGGCATTATTTAAACATTGAAAGTCACCTTTAATGCATTGGTATTGGTCAGGTCTTAATTAAAACGCATGCGTCAAAGAGTTGTGACAGTTGGAAATGCAAGCTCGTTAAATTTTACGACTTATTGCTATATGCGTAAGAAAAAAGATCTTATTTATTTGACTATACGCGCAATTCTGAATGTGCTGTTAGCAATATAGCAGGTATGGGCCACGAGGAAAAGAAACGGCTATATTCCCGACTATGCATTTGAATATCACAAATATTTTATATTAAATCAATTTACAGTAAGTATTAGAACAAAATTTGCTTCGAATGTGTTAAATTAAAATACATTGATTAAATATCTTTAAAAAAAACGACACTTTACATACTATAAGTATTTTTTTCGCATTTTTTCACGAAGCTCTGCGGCAACTTGACTTTTCAACGGTCCGCGCGTGACTGTGAACCAAGAAGTGCTTGAACAATACTCAAGCACTTCTTGATTGGGACATATTTTTAACATACGTGGTGTATCTACGGTATTTAATATTGTTGGATGAGGAAATTAAAACGTGGTCAGGTAGGTACAAGGTCACAGTAAAATCCCCTATAGATTAAGTAGGTAGTAATTTTAAGAGAAACTGAAGTAGCCCATTTACATCAGTTTCTTTAGTTCGGAGAATGCAAATAACAAGAGATTAACAAACGTCAATAAATAAATAAAGTTTCGTGCATTAACCCGTAAAAACTAGTTTTATTTAAGAGATTAAATTTTATTTTTTTATAATCATATCACTCATATAAGTTTTGTTATGGTTAATTATTTAGGTTTGTTGTATGAAATTAATAAGCATAATCAAGGCTAGTCCTGTATCCCTTAAACAGGTGGTAGAAAAACCGGTACATCGCGTCAATCCTTGTCTTGCTCTTTCATTTTGTTTGTGGTCTTTAAATAGGAATACTACACGTATTCCTTTGGCTTGTGAGTTAGTTAGTTAGTTTTTCAGGGTGGTTTCCGCACTTAGTCCTAATCATTGGACCATTGTGCGTGTCTTGAAACATTCCCGTTTACTCCAGCCAGCCTAGTTTAGTCTAGAAGGAAAGCAGTCTTGACAGACTGCTGCAAGCTTCCGGAAGCGATGCAGGTGACTGGAGAAAGCGTGCCCCTTGGTCGGCCTGTTACTCCTATTGTGTATAGGTGCTTGTTTAGGGGACAATGACCAGTTAGGGTTCCTATAATTATGCGGAATATTGGCCTGTGAGTTTATGGACCATTGGACCCAACATTGACTGATTAAAAGTAACAGAATAAGATAGTTCTCATTACCAATAGTACTATTATTCGGTTTGTGATATTCTAAAGAAGTCACAGATTCATTGTCACTACCAGCTGTTGCAAGGCCTCCTAGTCTTAACATCTGCATTTCCATGCCCTCTTCAGGTCTAAAATAAAAGGATATGGTTTTAGTTGTAATTAAAATATGATGAGTTTATTCTATTTGTAACTTCATTGATGGAGGCATCACTTAAATCCTGACTTTTTTGTATATGGACCACATAATTCACAGATTTTTATAAAAATATGATACAAATTGTATTCATATGAAATACTCACACTATGTTATTATTAGAGTTGTTTGTATCACCACTTGGTTGAATGATTATGCATTCACTGGTATCGTACATATGATGGAGCCCATGATTCAAAAGTTTAAGGCATGTGAATAATAATGCCACTAGTGCACAATATGTGATCCAACCAAGACTTGCTGGTGGGAAATACTGTTAAAAAATTTGCATTGTTATTACAAGCATTTTGAAACAAGTGTTACAGAAAATTTTGAAATAGCACATTGTAAGTTTATTCAGACATCAGTTATTTTTCTAATTAAATTCCTGACACAATTACAAATGGATAATGGAATGGTTATTTTTTTAATATAAACACTAAATTGTGATTATTAAATTATCTTGCTATCCACTTAGGAGTAAAATGTCTTTTTCCTCAAATGTCCTATTCTCAAAAAGTGTGCTTTCCTGCAATATGAGCTTTTCATTTCCTAATGTTTTCTTCCTAGAACATCTGCTTCTTGAAATGATTGTTTCCTAAAATGTTTGCTTATTCAGATTCACCCATGAAGTCCCTTCGAACCTTAGATTTAATATTTAAACCAAGCTTCTAACCAATATTTATTGCACAGTTGGAAACTAAATCAGTCTGTGTTCTGATAATTATAGTAAATTTACAAAGAATTTGCATACTACATCATTGGTCATAAAAATAGATTTTATATTTACAATATTGGGGTACTAAATTATTCACTCAGGAGATTTAACAATTTCTTTGAAGAAATTAATAAGGTCATTTTTATTTAAATTTCTTTGGAGAACTTTAAGAAGGTGGACATTGTAGGAATCTAGACATAGACATAGAAAGCACATATTTTGGGAACATCACATTTTAAGAAACACACCTTATAGGAAAGGTACATTCTAAGGTATACAGCATGTATAAAGAAATCTAAAGAACTCTCTTATTTTAAATATCAATTCATTTGATTTTTTTAGGAGAGAGAGCATGCATGTATGAGCTTTGTTCCTTTTGCCTTTTAATATAGAAAAAAAATATATGTATTTTGTGAAAATGGTGATAATTTTACAAGTAATCATTTTTAATGTATTTTTCTGGTAATCTTCCAGTGCTCTGGTGTAGAGATTGCAGAGAGACTACATCGAGCCCTTACCGCCAAATTATCGTAAGCGACACTCGCCAAATTATCGTAAGCGACACTTTTGTCGAAATGCGTTTTTTGTGGAAACTAATATTTTAAACCGTAACGGACCCATCTCTGTTGATATTTCCCTCCAAAAGAACACCGTTATAATATAATAGAGGGAAGAATAGAGGGAAATATCAACAGAGATGGGTCCGTTACGGTTTAAAATATTAGTTTCCACAAAAAACGCATTTCGACAAAAGTGTCGCTTACGATAATTTGGCGGTAAGGGCTCGACATTATCAGAGACCTTTTCACCAAAAAATAGTGAAGTTTTAATTCTTGGACCCAGAAAGTACAGTTTTACCCTAGGTAGGTGAACACTACATTACAATATAGGTTCTAAATCATAAACATTTCCTTCTGGATTTGCTAGAGTTGAGCAGAAAGAAAATAACATCTTATGTCATTTACATATATTTGAATTAGAATATAATTTAACAAAACAATTGGAAGTTAATTATTGCAATCTATTTTGAAAGACTAAAAAAGAATGTATTTACAATAAATAAACTGAAGTAGAATTAGACAACATTATGCTTTGGGGTTGTCTTTTGTTACTTATAACTGTTTTACTCATTCAGCTTTTTAAATTAAGCCATATGTTGAATTTTATGTAATCTCAGTTTATTGAGTGATATTAACTAAATTTTATTTCAGAATACTGTAACATCTAGTAAAATATCTAACACATAGTAAGTAGCCTCTCATAAATTGACATCAAATGTTTGTTAAATGACATTAAAATATTTATTGTCCTAAAAAAAACAATGTGAGAAAATATCTGATGACCTGATTTGTTTTAATTTATTCTAAAATAGGTACTTATTTATCAGAAATACTTAAAGGTTTTATATACTTACCAAGTATACAGAAAACGGTAAGCATAATAAAAAAAGCCAAATGTATAAGTGAACAGTGTTGCAAAACAAATTTTGATGTGGATCATAGAACCATCCTCCTGTCAAAGAAGCCCAAACACCTTGGCGCAATATCTCTAGTGTTTGTGAACTCATTTTAAGTGCTATGTCCACATTTCCACACTAAACTCCCTGTTCACCTACATAATACACTACACTAAGCAGTTGTTTCTTTACTGTACAACAACAGCTATGTCTGCAATCCTATCGTTTTCCCTGCCATTTTGTATGGCAATACACACACGATAACAGACTTTATATGCATGTACCCTGATTGTACACAATATTTCACTTCTCCATATTGAGTTTGATAACTTATAAATAACAATATCATTAATCAGCGTGTTTTGAAAAAATAGACAGTAAGATTTTATTATTTTACATTTAGAAAATAGGATTTACAAGACAAAATTTGCAATCAAATTATTTCATTTGACATTTGACACTGACACATCATGACAATGACAGCTACCAGTGATATTTTATTTCTTTTTTTTTTTTGGTTAATTTGTCCCTGTTGGGACGAGCAAAGGATTCTGAGTCCATACAGCCCTGTCTGTTAACTTTTCTTTCTTAAAGTGTTTTGATTGTAGCTTTTATAAATTTGTATAAAGGAATGTAGGTGTCTTTATTTTGTAAAAGTTTTCTCAAGTCGCGCGGGATGGTTTCTTCGCCAAAAGTACTTCGAAGGTCTTGAAGCAGCAAATTTCTCTGTACTTGAAATGAACCGCAAAAGAAAAAGATATGGTCCAAGGACTGATTATCTATGTTGCAGAAGTTACAAACAGGTGAGCTGACCATCTTTAGCCGGTACAGGTGATCTTTAAAAAGGCAATGACCTATTCCAAGTCTGCATAAAGTGGTATAAAAATCTCTCGTCCTGTACTGTCCTTTATCAAACCAGGAGGCACGTATGTCTTTCTGAATTTCTCCAAACCATTTTCCTTTCTCTTGCAGAGATATCTTCCAGTGGTCGAGCCATTGGGTCTTGATTTCTTGTTTGAGGTTAGGCATGAGATCTGTATATGGTACAGCTATATCTCTCACAGCACATCTGTCGTTTCTCACTACAGCAGTACAAAGAGCATCAGCATCTTCATTTCCATGAACTCCGATGTGTGAAGGCGTCCAAAAAAAGGCCACTTCAATATTCTTCTGCTGTAAGTTTCCTAATTTAATTCGTATCAATTCAATGATATAATTTGTGTCAGCTCTGTAGGTGTGGTTCTGCAATGCATAAAGCACACTTTGACTATCTGTTACTACTAGCCACTTTTCTATATTACACTCAATATCTTCCATATAGCTTAATCCTTCTAAGATGGCTAGAGCTTCTGCAGTAAAAATAGAACAGTGGGGATTTATCTTAACACCAAAGCCAGTTTTCTTGTGAGGGATGTAAATAGCAATTCCAGTAGATGTAGCAGTTTTTGAACCATCTGTGTATATTTTTTTATAACTTGACCATTTATACAACTCTCTATATACATCTTGCTTACTTTGCAACTTGTTATCAATATCAACTTGAATGTCATTAAATTTAATATCATAGTTACCCCAGTAACAAGGCCAATTCATATATCTTTTTACAATATTATAATAATTGTTATATAAAGTATTTACATTTTCAGAAATAAATGGACAATTAACGTTGTTTGTGAAACCTAATATTTTTGGGAGTAGTCTGTTGTTAAGGACAGAAAATTGTTTTAAAATATATTTTTTTCTTAAATAGTGAAATCTGAATTTAAGAGGTTCAATATTACATTCAATCTGTAATGAATTGATTGGTGATGTATTCATTGCACCAATGATAAGTCTTAGACATTTATTTTGTATTTTTTCCAATTTTTCTATACACTGGTTTAAATTTGAATAAAATAAAAATCCATATTCGAAATGGCTCCGAACAAGTGATTTATATAGAAGTTTTAATATTTTTGGATCTGAACCCCATGAAGTTTTCGCTAAACTTCTCAAAATATTAAATGCTCTATTAGCACGATCAATTATATTTAAAACATAGGACTTGAAAGACAAATTACTACTAAATATCACCCCTAAAAACTTTACATTATTTACAACAGGCAAAATTGAATTATCATATATAATATTTACATTTACTGAACATTTTATTTTGCTAAAAACAACTACTTTACTTTTTTCTGGGCTAATTTTCAAATGTAGTGAATCAAAGTATGATTTAAGTCTTGTTATTGTGTGGTTCAATTTATCAACTGATTCCTGAATACTGTTAGAGCTACAGTAAATAGCTAAATCATCAGCAAAGTGCAAATTATATACACTAGTTCCTAAGATTATATTAAGCTTTCTTATATACAAAATGAAAAAAAGAGGACTTAAAATGCTACCTTGACAACTACCTTTAAATGAGTATTTAGGGCCATACAGCATAGAATTATATTTAACAAAAACTTTTCTACCATTTATGAAATTAAAAATCCAATTTATGACTTTTGCAGGTAATCCAATGGAATTTAGTTCCGAACATAAAACTTGGTGGTTAATGTTGTTAAAAGCACCAACTATATCAAAGAAGACACAAAGAAGTGCTTTGTCATCTGAGAAAGCTTTCAGAATATCCAGATGAAGATGACATATACTATCCCGAGTGGATTTCCCTCTCCTGAATCCAAATTGGTTGTCAGGTAAAATTCCATATTTCTCTATATAGAACTCTAGTCTCTGTTTAAGCAGCTGTTCAAATATCTTACCAACACATGAAGATAAGACTATGGGGCGGTATGAATCAACTAAACCTGGTTTCTTGTTTGGTTTCAAGATAGGGACTATACAATCTGTTTTCCAAGAATCAGGAATTTCATCGTGGATCCATAATGAATTGAGGATATATAAAAAGATTTGAAGTGAACTATCATTTAGTTCCTTAAACATGCGATAAGATATCCAATCTAGTCCACATGCAGTATTTTTACGAGATTTTAAGCCACTTTGAAGTTCTTGCAAAGAAAAAGGGTGTACAATAAAGTTATTGGTGTCATTTAATTTATGTCCTAGTAATACAAAAGGAGAAGTTTCTGAATCATTGTCTTGGGTATACTTGTTTAGAAAGGGGGTGACCCACTTATCTGAAAAGCTTTTACTACCAGGAGAAGTACTATTAAATTTTCTCATATATTGCCTTATAAACTTAATGGGAGTATTTCTATTAAAAGATTCACAAAGACTTTGCCAACTTTTTTTTTGCTCAAGTTTAAGGATCATTTTTTTTACGTGCTTGTAACCTTTTGAAATTTACATAATTTTCTGGTGTAGAGTTGGATTTAAATAAAGTATATGCTTGCTTTGAAGCTTTCACTGCCTCACTACATGTGATGTTCCACCATGGAACTGTTAACTTAGACTTTTTATGAGGTAATCTATTGTTTGACCCAGATATGGGTCTTTGAGGACTTGATTCAGCAACTGCTTCATGTAGTACACCACAGAAACTGTTATATGAGTCAATGACATTATCCATTATGTTAAAAGATTGGAGCTTCTGATTTACTAAAATTGAATATTTTTTCCAGTCTATTAACTTAAGATTATAATGAATTGGAATGTTAGATGATGAGTTTGCATAGGAATGTGATTGTAGTGATATTTCTGTCATAACAGGGAGGTGATAACTTCCAAGAGGATCATCATGGACTTGCCAATTGCACGCAAGAGCAATGGAAGAAGAAACAATAGTGAGATCTATAGCACTTGGCCTCCAACTAGCAGAACCTACTGTTGTGGCCCTGCCATCATTTAATAGAAATAAATCATTGTTTTCAACTATGTCACTAATGTCTCTACCACGGTTATCAGTTGAGTGGCACCCCCACAAGGTATTGTGGGCATTAAAATCACCAGCAACTATCATTGGCTCAGGGATCAGCTTTATTAAATTATCTAATTTATTTTTACAAAAACTAGGTGTACTATAAGGAGGACAATAAATACTTACTATGGAAAGATCTGTATTATGGAATCTTACTTGAATAGCTATGTTTTGAATAGAGTTATCAAATGTAGTATCTATTGTCTGAAAGGGGATATCGTTTCTAATGACAATTGCAACACCATTGTGTCTATTACCAGAGTCCAACCTGGCTACTGTGTAGCCTCTTATTGTAAAATTTAATTCGGGTCTCAACCATGTTTCACATAATAATGCTACATGAATGTCTTGTTCATATAAAAAATGAGTAAGACAATTTTTATTGCATAATATGCTCTGAGCATTCCACTGGATAACCCTTAAAGCCATTATTTAATTTTGTATGATGTTACTACTTCTCTAAGAGCTTCTTTAATGTTACTGGAATTTGTTACACCGCTTGCCTTAATTTTAATTAGACTTTGTACAAGAATATTTACAATATGGTCATTTATCAACAATTTGGTGAAGTCATGTTCATTGTCATTTTGTTTTTTACTATGTAATGCAGGAAACTGCTTAGTATTTAAGATGTCAATATATGGTACTGGATTATTAATTTTTCTTTTATTTTCAATAATTTTTTGCTTTTTTATAGGACAGTTACTATCTATGGCTATATGGCTACCTTTGCAATGAAAGCAGATAAGTATTTGACTATCACATTCTCTATAGTTATGACTACCTGCACATTTCGAGCATTTTGTGGCATTTTTGCAAAATGCAGCTGTATGACCATATAATAAACAATTAAAGCATTGTTTTATTGGAGGAACATATTTTTTCACGGGAAAAAGCCATGAGTTTAATTCTACTGATTCTGGCAATGTGGTTGATGCGAATGTAATTGAGATTGTTTGCGTTGGTTGCAATGTAGTTGCGCCACTATCGTTCTTTACTCTACGCATAAACCTACGAATAGATATAATTTTTTTTGAACAAGTTAAATGTTTATATAATTTAGCATTGCTATAATCAATAGGTACGCTCGTTATTACCCCAATTTGCTCAGATGCAGAAGCTGGAATACTGGCTTGTAATCTGTGCTGTTTGAAAAAATCTTTATTCTGGAGTGCTGCATTAGCCATAGTTGGTTTGTCAAAAATAATTCCAAACTTGAATTTATTAATTCTTTTAAATTGTTTAATCCCCTTCATATTTCTTTGGAATATGTTGGACAGATACATAAGGTCTCTATTGCCTACTGGTCTAGCATCATCAGTACTTGATATGAAAACTATAAACTCTGTACCACCTGCGTTTTCTGAGTAGGACCGGACATAATGCGGTAATACAAAGGGTTTGTACTTCACTGTAGGAGATTCTTGATCTATTTCGTCGAATCCAGAAAGATTTTCGGAAGATGTAGAACCGGAGCTCGAAGCAGCATCTTCGTCGACAGGATTATCCCCATCACCACCAGGTTTTCGTTTCCGCTTTTTAGATTTAACTCTGCCCATGTCAGCAGAGTTGAAACAGTATTCTTCAGATAACTTTTAAGTGTTTTATAACAATAAAATATAAAAAATATTTTAATTTCGCAAAAGACCGCCTTTAACTTTCAAGCTTTCCCGCGCCTTTTTTCCGATATTTTATTTCTTTTTTGTTGAAGTTCTCCCGTTTTAAGGAAGGCAAAGGGAATAATGCCCATACAGCCTAGTCTTTATTAATTATAAATATTAGTCTTTTTTTGTTTTTACATTAGAACGTCGTCGGTGTGATGCATTCTAATGTTTCTTGGAGTGTTTGGCACGAAATTTATCGAGTTGGCTTTTTCGATAAGCTTCTGTGAGGTAGTCAACACTACAATAAAATTCCGGTCGAGTCCACTAGACCGGAATTTTATTGTAGCTAAGTCATACCCTTTCATTCAAGGATATACTGCTGTCAAATTTAAGTTTAGGTTTAGAGAATCATGCTTGAATCGACACCATTATGTCCTTGTCCTACTCTATTCAGAATGAAAAGGAGAGACATTTATGTTAAATTTTGTTTTAAGTTTAGGGAATCATGCCATCATCGACACTTTGCATACTCTTTTCAGCTTCCTCTGAGACAAATGGTAAACACAAACTATAACCAATAATAATAAACCAATGTTTCTAAAAAAAATTAACGAGAAGATGGCCGGTATACTTTGAGAGTTTGTGAGTAGCTACCGTTCTAGGATTTTTAATGTCACTTTTTATAAATTAAGATTTTATATGCGAATAAAATTCGACGTATAAAAAAACCTTTTTATGGTTTGTTTGTTTACATTTTGTCTCAGAGGAAGTTGAATAGAGAATAGTATTAGTACACAATTGGTCGTAGCATAATTTTATACAGCAATTTGTGAGCGTCAGAATGGCCGGTCACTACCCATATTTTACATCGAAATAATTATAGAAAGTTGCTACCTAGTTGCTTCTAATTGCTACTAATCGTTAAATAGTTGCTACCCCCGATTAAAACAAAATAAACTACTTTTTAGGGTGACCAGCCATTCTGACGTCAGAATGGCTGGTCACCTATCCAGTGAGAACAAACTGCGTAACTAAATAGAGATTTTTTTAAAACAAAAGTTGCTACTAGGTTGCTACCTTAATATATATCGTTTAGGACCTCCTAGCTTTTAAGGATAAAGAGTTATGGGTCAATTTAAAATCACTTGCAGAAAAACGTGACAGCAAATTATGATTCCAAATTCAAAAAAGAGTTTTTAAATTTAAATGTATAGGTGCGCATTTTATGTAAATAATCTTGCCAAATGCATTTTCGTTCTTGGCCGCGATCTCTTGCCGCTTTTTTCAGATTATCAGATAATAACATAGTGAAAGGTAAAAAAAAATAGCAACTCTGTTACCATCATATATTTATTAATATTAAAAAAACAATTGTTTTTGTAAACCTTCTTTGGAGTCAACACTAATTAAGTCTTTATTCTCATGTTCCACATGCAAAATCACAATATTTATTCTTAAGTATTTATAATAATTAAAGTTAAGTAAACTCTGTTACTTTCTATGTTTTATAAATATATATTTTTTTCTATAAATTACTTAAATTGACTTTAATTATAAAAATATAGGCATGGTATTGTGCATTAATTAGAATAGTGTATAGGAGATATATAAAACGTCGAGTCAAATATCAGCTCTTCATAATATTATTAACTTTACTCTTAAATATTTAGGGACATAAAAGTAACAGAGTCGAGTAGAAACAGCAACATAGTTGTACTTTTACAACGAAATTATGCACTATTATCACAATACTTTTTGTTTTTGGCTAGACAAGTTGAAGTATATTTAAAAACTTAACTAAATAATAAAAATTAAAAAAAAAAACAAGTAAGCTATTACTGAGATCAAATTAAACGTCAACTGAGATGTTATTTTTCAAATATTTCTAGAGGAGAAGGGAATTTTACCCTTAATTACTTTTTGAGGTTCGGAAACTATTTTTAGTAGACTCTCATATGATACATCATTTTCAACTAATTTGAATATCTTTGCAGTATTATCAACAGACTTCAAGTACACTATTTTTACTTCGCCGTCATCGTCTACTTTACTTAGTGCTTTGCCAAGATAAATGTATTCATTTTTAGAACTGCAAATTTTAACTAAAATGTAAACACCTGCTTTGACTTAAATTGGATAATAATAATAATAATAATAATTTATTTGCCAAAATATGGTTACAATAGTTGTTACATATTTCTTTAGTTACCAGCATATTTTGTTGAATGTCAACGTGCAAATATTTCAGGAAATTTACATCAATAAGGTCTACTACGTCTAAATAAATAAAATTAATTTAAAGGTAATAATAATATTCAATGTCACAAAAATTACAACTACCAATCTATTCATTATTAAAATAGTCAAGAAAAATTGCAATCTAATTGAATTAAAATGTCAAAAAATTACATATATTTATCATCTACATATTTTAAACTATTATATTAAATACACACGAATGTCAAACATACATTAAATTAGGCTATTTTATCATTTAAAAAATCGTTAACTGAATAATACATTTTGTTAATTAAAAATGAAAATAATTCAGTCCTAAATTTGGTTAAAGTCATTTTTTTTATATTTGAAGGTAACTTATTAAATATACGAATGGACATACAATATGCATTTTTAGAAAATACCATTAGAGTTTGGATTGGAACACATAAATCGTCCCGTTTTCTACCTCTATATTCAACATCTTTTTTTTCTGATATAAGTGAAAATACTTTTTTACAAACACTGCCATTTCAAAAATATATAAACATGGAACTGGCAGTATTCCAAGCAATTTGAATAAGGGCTTACACGAGTCTAAATAACCTGCACCACAAAGTGAACGTATACATTTTTTTTGAATTTTAAAGATTTTAATTGCATCTACTGAATTTCCCCACAGTATTATACCATAACGCAACACAGATGACACATAACCATGGTAAGCTATGAGTGCCGATTGTTGCGATGCTATCTCTCTTATTCTATTAAGAGCATATATAAATCTATCAAGCTTAACCGTTACAGAGTCAATATGAGCTTTCCAGTTACAGAATTTGTCTAAGGTGATTCCTAAAAATTTTGTGTTATCTACTTCTTCTATAGGTTGGTTATTCACATTTATATTAATTTTATCATTTTTGCTATTAATTGTTTTAAAATGTATAAATTTTGTTTTATTTACATTTATTATAAGATTATTATTTTTCAACCACTGTGCTATTTTCTTTAATTCTGTATTTGCTTTATTTTCTATTATGCCATCTTTATCACTTATAATTAGGGTAATATCATCGGCGAATAAAATACATTTTTGGTCGGTAATGTTTGGCAAGTCGTTAATATAAAGCAGAAAGAGTAGAGGTCCCAGAACACTCCCTTGTGGTACACCGCATGGATTTTGTCTATATTTGGACGTAACAGATATCCTATCTTTACCTTGTATGTTAGATATTTCTACACACTGTACACGACTTTCAAGGTAGTTTTTCAACCAGTCCAAGGCATTACCTCTTATACCATATCTTTCTAATTTATTCAAGAGGAGCCTATGTGATACGAAGTCGAATGCTTTGCTCATGTCAAGATATATTGCAAGAGTATTCATCCTAGATTCAAGGCTGTGTGTAATATCTTTAACAAGGTTGAAGCATGCAAGAGTTGTACTACTGTTTTTTCGAAATCCATATTGTTCATCGTTAAGAATCTTATTAAATGTGATAAATGAATAGATTTTATCATACATGACTTTTTCAAAAATTTTAGATAGTACTGGAATCAGTGTTATAGGTCTATAGTTACACATTTCATTGACAGAACCTTTTTTATGTAGTGGTTTAATCAAAGATTGTTTAAGGCACTTAGGAAAATGACCCTGAACAAAGGACAAATTAATTATATGAGTAAGTGGCCTAACAATAAATTTTGCGCTTTTTTTTATTATATTCGTATTTATCTCATCGTAACCAGTAGAATAGGTATTATTTAAATTCATAATTATCTTATAAATATCATTTTCATTAATCGGTGTCAGATATAAGCTATTCGGGTGATAAGGTATATCACGAACAGCATTTGATAAGTCAGTATTTTGGTCAAAATTATTTTTGTTAGTTTCATTTATAAAATATTCATTAAAATTTTCACTTATTTTTATTGGGTCATTAATATATAAATTGTCACTTAATTTAATATCATAAATATCATTTCTAATGTCCTTCCTATTAATATTATATTTTATTACATCCCAAGCTGATTTACAAGTATTTTTAGCTTGAGAAATGTATTTAGTATTAGTATTTCGTTGTGCCTGATATATACACTTTTTCAGTATTTTCGTATAGTTTATATAATTACTTTTATTTATTTTTTTATTTGATGAGTTAAGTCTGTATTGAAGGTAAAGACGTCTTTTGTTAATACAGCATCTCTTTATGCCTTTAGTCAACCAAGTGTTTTTAATAGGTTTGTTAACTTTTTTTATCCTAATTAATGGAAAACATAGATAATAAAATAATTTAAACAACTCATAAAATTCACTAAATGCTTTCTCAGTGTCGTCCTCTTGTAATACTTCATTGAAGGACAACGCTGAAACGCAATCGATAAATTTCCTGATATTATTTGGGTTCATATCCCGCCTCTTTTCAAACCATACCTTAGGTTTTATTTTGTAGTTTGAAGCAGTCTGGGGTTCAAACGTAATAGTCTGGATGAATATTTTCCTTCTCAATTAAGTCGTTGTTGTCTTTTTTTTTTCTTTTGACAGACCGGGTTGATTTAATGATCTATTTTTTAATTCGGTTAATGGAATATTGTCACCGGATTCCGAGCTTGAATTGTATATAACATTATATATAGATTTTCTTTTATGTTCAATAAAATTAGTTATATCCGCTAAAGTTTCGGAATTACTGTCTTCTGATTCTTCGATCGGAGAATAGTGAAGTGAAGTGGAGAATAGTTTTTCGGGCACATACAGGAGTAGAAACCACGTTGGCAAAAGCAGCTTAATTCTCGATACTTCAGCGTCCCCACTTCTTCTGTAAACACTTGATGTACCTTCATTGTACCATACAAAGGCACAATTTGTGCTGGAACTTCTTTCGCAATTTTTTTAATGTCTTCATCAGTTATAAGGTACATTTTCACTTTACTACTGTCTTTCAGAATCTGATAGAATGAAGACGCATCAGAAATGTCTTTGTCGATATCAACAAGTTGGTCAGCAGTCCGTTTAAGGAAGCCACCAACACCATCAGCTGCTCCTTTACCGTGTCCCACCTCAAAGAAGTTCCACGTACCTTTAGTGAAATTGTAATTTGAAAATAGTCTTGTGCATATTAGGTAGAAGTTTTTTTCTGACAGTATTGAGTTGCGGGTCCATCAGAAAATATGTGTATTGATTTCACTTTAGGAAATCGGTCTTGAATTGAGGTAAGTATGGGGTGAAGGCGACTCCAGATTGCCGGAGGACCGTGAGATAGGTTGCTCGATACTGTGCAAAAAGACTCCACTTCTAAGTTTTGATTTTGTGAGCTTCGATTCTTTCTTGATTTCTTTATATTATCTTCTTTAGATATATTCTGTATAATGCGTCTCTCCTTATACCACTCTTTAATAGCATTTGATAAGACATCATAACTATCATTGGGGTTGCTGATTGAAAGTTCTTTTTTCACGGCTCTATTGTATCTTTTTTTGTATTTTTCATACTTTTTTTTTCATTTTCTGTAATTCTTCCTTGAATTTTAGATTTTCTCTTAATAGTTTCGATTTGTCTCTTTTTACTTTTTTTCGACCTCGAGCTTTTGCAGATATGTTAGGACTTGCACCGTATCTTGGAATCGGTGGCTGAGGAGTGGATAGTCGACGAGCTGTGACAAATCTTGGGGAAAAATTACGTGGAATCATATCTGAAGGTGGTGGCGGTGGTTGGCGATCTCTTCTTTTGGCATTCGCAACTCGCCACTTTTTTTTAGACGCTCGATGCTCGCGTCATATCTTTTACCAAGAGTTTCTTTGCATGATAGCGCTCTAAATCCTTTCTGTTTGCTTCTGCAACCTTTTCTGGATTTAGTTTACGTTTTTCTCTATAGCGTCGCTGTTTTCCAGCTGCTGTGAGAGCCATAGTGAAGTACTATGTATTATCTAGAACAAATTATGTAAATTTATTACATTATAAATATTATATTGTCTCATAGTCACATACAAGCACCGATAAAAACACAACAATGAAGACCATAGCTTCTAACAGTTTAATAATGACAACTCTGTTACTACTCTACAACTCTGTTACCTTTACCTAGTAACATAGTTGCGTAGTAACAGAGTAGTATTTTTGACGATTACTAATGGTTAATCATGAAATGAAACATTATTATGAAAAAGTAATAGCACATTAACTAATTATTCCTTTAGAGATACTTTATAATTATAAAATTGTACAGAAATAACAAAATACTTACATAAAAAGGCTGGTAACAGAGCAAACACAGAATAAAACCACGCGCCTCACACCGCAGCCAATATTCGTCTAAATCATGTACCCCGTCCCTCACCCCTCTCAAGCAGTGTCGATACAACAGTGAACATTATGACGACTACTATCGCAACCGAACACGGGGCGTCATCTCTTGGCATTTATTGAATTAACATGTTAACAGAAGACACGCTTATTATTACAAAGATTGCGGGACAAAATTTAAAAAAATCATAGTTGGTTCAATAAATTTATTCAAAAGATATGAAATGTGTTTTTGAAAATGTTGTATTTGCTTCATTACAATATATTTTAAACAAAACAGTCATACGATTTGATCAAAAAATATTGTGGTTTTCCCATATTGCACGGAGTACAGGGACAGTTTTTTTTTGTTTAGAAAACATCTATGTTACCATTAAAGACTACTCTGTTATATGAAAAAAGCGTTTATTAATGAATAATTAAACTATTTTTTTAATGTAAAGTAATTAAAAAATCGGCCTTTTAACTAATACACCCCTATGATGTTATAATATTTTATTAATATCTACGAGGAAAAAATATCATTGCTCAGGGACGACATTTTCTGCCACCAATTTTAAATTGACCCTTATAATCAATTGAGCGATCAGACATTATTAAAACTGAACGCCTGTAGAATTATACGAGCAAATTCGAAATCAAGTGCATAATGGGTATTGCACAAGCAGGCGCTGCGTAATAGAATTTATTTTAAAAGTTGTCAACTATACATTATGTAATGTATGTTTTTAGTTGTAATAATATAATGAATAATATTATTTTACCGTGCAAAACAAGACAAAATAATGTTAATTTCTGTATTGAGTTATTTTTGTTTGTTTGTAAAAAATATTTCTGACGAGGGTAAATGTAAATTTTTACTTTATTATGCAGAACAGTCTACTGTTATTTCTGGTACAATTATCGCATTCAATGTTTGTATTGTTTTATTATAGTAAATTAATACCAATTGTTGAGGAGCTCGATAGCGCTAGCGCATTTGGCTGCCATTTGTTGAAGTTAAGCAACATTCGCAATGGTCGATCATTGGATGGGTGACCGAAAATCTTCTATCTCGAGTTCCTCCGTGCTTCGAAAGGCACGTTAAGCTTTTGATCCCGGCTGCATCTGCAGTCGTTAGCACCCGCCAATCCGCACTGGGCCCGTGTGGCGGGTCATGGCCCAATCTCCCTATGCCATCCATAGGGAAGGCCTGTGCCCCAGCAGTGGGGACATTAATAGGCTGGTGATGATGATGATGATGATGAATACCAATTGTACGGCACGCCGGGCTGTCGTAGTAGCGAGAAGTTACCGACCCGCAAATGGGCCATTACAAGGCACATTGCAAACGTGGGAATATATGGCAGTGTTACAACGATCTGAATAATAGAATTACAAAAAGTAATAAGAAAGTAATGTGCTGTATAATATATTTAAAGAGAAGAAACACAACTTCTTTTTATTAAATTATTATTGTTAGTCAATATTTGTTTTATTTATTGCATTAATCACTTTAAATAAGTTTGGGTATTTCATAAGCAGGTAGTGGCGCCTGTTCAAGCAATACCCATTATGCACTTGATTTCGAATTTGCTCGTATAATTATACAGGCGTTCAGTTTTAATAATGTCTGAACGATCAATTGATTATAACTCTTTATACTTAAAAGCTAGGAGGTCCTAAATGATATATATTAAGGTAGCAACCTAGTAGCAACTATTGCTTTAAAAACATCTCTATTTAGTTACGCAGTTTGTTCTCACTGGATAGGTGACCAGCCATTCTGACGTCAGAATGGCTGGTCACCCTAAAAAGTAGTTTATTTTGTTTTAATCGGGGGTAGCAACTATTTAACGATTAGTAGCAATTAGAAGCAACTAGGTAGCAACTTTCTTTAATTATTTCGATGTAAAATATGGGTAGTGACCGGCCATTCTGACGCTCACAGCAATTTCATGTGCCGAGAACCGAGATTCTTCATCCAAGCCCTGTCTAGCATCGGGGTTAGTCCTATAGCGGACAATCATCTTGCGGGTGCATGCCCAGTTTTAATAGGGAGCCACGTCTATATTCGCACTCTCAACAGCCATTCGGAGAACCTCAGATACCCTGGTCTTGCTTCTCCCGGTGGGCGAAGAATGCGTTATGCATTTTCCAGACATGAAAAAAACCCCTGTATATGGTCCTGGTCCATGTATCATGGACGTATGTACTAATGTTTGCACACAAGTGATGTTATTAAAGGAAAGGATTCCACTAATGAAATCACAGGTTGTTAGTTCTAATAACATGTAAAAGAAAACTTACATTATTTCTTTTAATATAAAAACTATAAGTAAATAAATTAGAAAATCGTAAAAATTCAACAAAATGGAAAATAGGTATAAAAAAATATAAGACGTGGTTGTATGAATTTCGTTTGCTTTGTGAATTAATTGTTCGCTTCTTCCAGGTTCTTTTGGTCGATTACCTGGCTTACGTCTTGCCCAAGACATTAATAAAATGAAATAGTCCTTTGGGATAAAATAAATATATTGAAGATCACAAAAAAACCGAATTAAATATAATGGGAAACAAAAAAAAATCTTCTTCTTTTCTTTTTACAGCAGCTATCAAAAAATAAAATAAAAACCGAATCACTAAAAAGAGCATATACTTAACAAAAAAGTTTTATCATGCTCTACGTGGATTCATGACTTACTCCCGCCGTTGCAGATTAAGGATATAATATAAATGAATGAATCTGCAACCTTAAAAACAATTACAATTCATCACAAGTCAAACTTACGCGGGGTTTTGATGGGACGACCAGTTCGAGAGACCTTATGTCTTAGTGCAGCACCTTCTGGTATGTTGCATGATTTTAAATCCCTATTGCCTGCATTAAATAAATCTGGTCCATCTGATATAGAGACCTGAAGTGGATACAACCTTTGCACTGGCCTGGTTAATTCTCCGTTTGCGGTTTTAATTCTAGCAACACGATCCAGGCCGTTTACACGTTTTGCACTGTCTGACCCAATCAAAACTATATCCCCCATATTTAGTGAAAAAGCCGCCTTTTTATTCTTTTTTTAACATAATTAAATATAATATATATAAATCCTCCCCACCATGGCGCTCAATACATCCTGTATTGAGCGCCATTCTATTTTATTTACACTTGTCTTTGACGCTACGTCATCCCAATCAATGTGTTGTGTGTTGTAAGATATTATACGCTCCTTGAAAATTAGTACCAATGTAACTATACATAGTTTTTGAAGTGAAACTTCTTTATCGGCGTTGGAAAAAAATTTACCGTCACATTTTTCGGTTACGCGTCACATTTTTCCGTTACGCGCCATCTTTTTTTATATTAATAGTTGATAGCTGAATGATCACACTGTCGCCGGCGAGAACTCTCTCTACTCGTTTGTAGCTGAGTGACAATAGTTATTAAAGATAAGACTCGCTCAGCCAAACTCGCTCAGCGATACTCGCTCAGCGATACTCGCCCAGCGATACTCGCTCAGCGATACTAGCTCAGCGATACGATAACTCAGGACTGCCAATTCGTTTCTAGTTTCTACTCGCTTATCGTTCATCGTCGGAGGTGGAACATGTGCCTTAGATTACTGAGCCGTGTAATCATAACAGTTTCATAGGCAGTAATTTGTATTCATGTCTATGATAATAAAATTCTTTTGTTTAAACTTTATCTAATTTAACTTTATTTAACCAATTTTTGGAAAGTTGCATGTAGATCATTTTTCGAAAAATAAGGCCATAAAGAAGTTTCACTTCTTACGTGTGTACACTAGTACACGCACACATTTTTTACGTTACCTCTTGTAGCTAAATTGTCTACGTAAAATGCCTCTCTAAGTTTGGCAGCTATTTCATTATTATATTTACGTAAATGATATAAAATTGTTGCTGACAATAAGAACGGAGTTGTCGTAACTCCGAACACAACACGGCAATGTCTATATGTTATTAGACCCTTGTCAACACAATTTATGTCTCGCCACCATAAAAAAATTAAAAAGTCGCGATCACTTGCATTGACCACTATTTGCAAAAATGCTTTTTTTATATCAGCTGTTATGCCAATAGCCCCCTTTCTGAAATTCATTAAAAGGGTGGGGATAAGCTCGATTAATTGTTTCCCTTTTTCGAGGCAATCGTTAAGGGATAAGCCATTTTTGCCTGACGCAGATGCATCAAACTCCGGTCTTATTTTAGTCGTTAGGCTCAATTCCTTAACAACCGCGTGATGAGACCTTTGTTTACCTCGTCATTAGTAACGACCTCGATGATTCCGTTATCCAACCACTCATGAAATACACTATTGTAGTCTGCTAATATGCCTAACTTATTTAATTTCCTAGTGGTTGACCTAACCCTATTGATTGCTAACTTAGATAAAAGACTACTGACTGTAGCCTTCCAAGGCAGTTGAATTTCATACCGACCCTCATCGTTTATTATAGCCGTTCGCTCAAAGAACTCAACCACTTCTGATTCGACCGCGCGCTCATTTTTTACCTCCGAGTCATCCCTAATGCCTAACGTTTCTAGCTTCCACAGGTCTTCTATATCAAAGGAACAAGAAAGAGTACTAACTCATGATTATAGTACACACCCGAAGCAGGACCTTGGATTGTCCATCCAAGTTTGGTCTCAAGTGCAAGCAACTTATCGTCGACTCGTACCGATCGTCCCGTCAACATAGTTCCTAAAACGTCAGAACCGATTAGTAAACTAATATCATTAATGTTATTTAAACAGTCAGTTAGAATTATTCCTTTTTTTCGCAGTTTAACTAAGAAATCGTTTTGCCTCACTTTTGGTAAATAACCGCAAATATCCTCTTGCTCTAACATTTCTATTGTAGTATTGTAACTCCCATCAATACTAGAAACCTCGACCACAAAAATCTTGTGCTTCTGTCTCTTAGTTACTACTCCTCCAAACAGAGTGTGACTGAGCTCCTGCTCTCTAATAGATTTCAGCTTCAGACGTTCTGTAACACTTTTCTTTATAAAAGAACGCTGAGCGCCCGAATCTAATAATGCTCGAACGGTCATTATGTTGTTTTCATATACGACGTTTACCATCAATGTTTGTAATAAAGTCGTGCTTATAGGAGCTAACGCAGTTTGGTTAAGCATCGCTTGTTTATCTTTCACCTTATTAACGGACTCCGTTTTTGTACTGTATTTAGACAAGCCTTCACACATGATCGGATAATGCCTTCTATCACAAATGATACATTTTAAATGTTTTCTACACTTGTTTGCTAAATAACCGGTCTTCAAACAAATATAACATGCATTATTACGTTTCAAAATGTTAGGGCGTTCATCCTATGACATTTTGACTGTTGTCGAGCAATCTGAGCTTGTATGAGACTGCTTTTCACACCATATGCATGTTTGAGCTCTCTCAAGATGATGTTCCTTAATTTGCTCCTTTTTGCTGATTGCAGTAAAACACGACGTGGTCGGACCTGTGCTGTTACAAGGTTCATTATAATTATATTTATTACGAGTCAATTTTATTCGTTCGTCTGCCTCTACTTCTGCCCTAATGAATTTTAGAAGCTTTGACAACTGACTGCCATGTTCATTTTGTAAATGAGATCTACTCCACGCTCGTAAGATGTCTTCTGGCAATGCCGATTCAACCATAGCAAACAGAAAAATGGCATACGTATCTTGCGTCACTCCAAGTGACTCTAAAGCTAAAATCTGCGTCATAATTTTATCATACAGTGCTTTAATAGTAGTATTCACAGTGCCTTTCAGTTTCAGTAGTTCTCTTAAATAATGCTCAATCAATATGTCATCGCGTGCAAATCTTTGCTTCAGTTGTTCCAATACTTTAGGATAATTCTGCGCCGAAGGAGGGAAGCTCTCCACTAGCTCTATACTTTGGATAAGGTACTGGAATTTATCCTCATTATCAATGGTATCATCCGAGTCAATCTTTTTGAATTGCGACCAAAATGGGAGCCACTTATGTATCTCTCCATTAAACTGTGGAAGCTCTGTCTTTGGTAACCTTAAGTGACGTCTTTCTGAACTTCGTTTTGTCATTTGATCACCCTCTGAACTACTCCAACACTCTTTACAGTCTTACCAGACCCAGCCATAGTATGGTCAGATAATTCCGTCGCTTCCTTTACTTTTTGCTCTAACTGATACCATCTGGATTCATACTCATCTGCACTATCGCTCTCTCTTTCAATCATTTCCTCATCACGGTTTTCGACCTCCAGCCAAAGGCTAAAATATGTATTTTGTACTTCTACTAAATATTCAAAATATTTACTTAGCTTTTTGAATTCCGAGCAAATATTAGACATCTCCTTTTCATTCAAATATTCTTCTAATTTATTTGCACTAATTGAGAATCGTCTTCGTGCTAATTTGCGTTCGCCATTATGTGAAGAATTTGTTCGCTTCTTCCAGGTTCTTTTGGCCGATTACCTGGCTTACGCCTTGCCCAAGACACTAATAAAAAGAAATAGTCCTTTGGGATAAAATAAATATATTGAAGATCACAAAAAAACCGAATTAAATATAATGGGAAACAAAAAAAATCTTCTTCTTTTCTTTTTACTTTAGACAGCTATCAAAAAATAAATAAAAACCGAATCACTAAAAAGAGCATATACTTAACAAAAAAGTTTTATCATGTTCTACGTGGATTCATGACACTTTGCCTCCCCATCACAGAGAGTAATATGAAAAAACGATTTAAATCTTTGGGCAGAGCGCGGCATTCGGCGGTGTTTTTCAAAATTTTCAGTAAATTATTTTTGTAACTAAAAAAGATGCCAGTTGATTTTTTGAAGGAGGCTGTCATGCAAATTGGAGCAGGTGGATCTGCAGGTTTTGTAGAAATTTGTTTAATGCATCCTCTGGATTTGGTGAAGACAAGATTGCAGCTACAATCATCAAAAACACCAGCCAAACGTGGGGACCCACATCACTATAATGGAATTGTAGACTGTATGAAAAAAATGTACAAATATGAAGGTCTGAAGTCGTTTTGGGGGGGTATTCTACCACCTATCCTAGCTGAAACCCCTAAACGAGCGTTGAAGTTCTTTACTTTTGAACAGTATAAACAGTTCTTCATGTTTGGTTCCCGTAAAGCTACACCTTTAGTAAGACATTTTTTTACATTTTGTTTATTTGTTTAAAATGTTTTTTTTAGTTTTCAATTGGCTACTTTTATTATTGTATTTAACCATGAAACAGAAAAAACTGCTTGAATTTTATACCTAAAGAAAGGTTTAAGTAGGAAAAAATTCCATGACCATGATTTTAGGCTGTTGAGGCTGGACTCGAACCAGCGTCTGCCGATCTTAATGAACTTTACGAATTTGTTCTTGTATTAAATCTGAACAAATGATTCCTCCCGACCTAATGTTTTGTGATGGTGGAGTTCAGGACACATAGATAGCTGATATATATTTCATAGCCTGACATTAATTACAGACAAAACAAGCCAAAATAGCATTTGACGCCAAAGAAAACTAGGGCGCTGGTTCGATCCAGCCCAAACCATTGTAAAAAGTTTCTTTATTTATTTAATTAACACATACCACCAATTATCTAATATTATAACATTATTTTAGACTTTTTCGCTAGCGGGTCTAGGAACTGGAGTGACTGAAGCTATTTTAATAAATCCTTTTGAAGTGGTTAAAGTTTACCTTCAGACTGTTCACGGGGACAGCAAGCACGCAGCTCCTAGTACTTGGTCAGTGACTCGACAGATTCTCAGAGAACATGGGTTCGGTTCTAAAGGATTAAACAAAGGTCTAACAGCTACAATTGCCAGAAATGGTATATTCAATATGTCGTATTTTGGATTTTATCATAGTGCAAAGGGATATATCCCAGAGAATGAGGTATGTTAATGACTACTTTTAAACACATTATAAGTAGTTTGAAATTAAGTTAAACCTACCTGTAACTTTCTCTGTAACAGATAGATCTTAGACAGGGTGTTATTTTAAAATCTTTATGAAGTTTTGAACTTGTCTAGAAATTTTTAAAGTGAAACATAATCTTCTCCAATTTTTTCGCCCATCTATCGCATTCGCATCCTCGCATCACAGCCAGCCGCGGAGTAGGGGAAGAGGGGGGTGGGGGACAGTTCTATTACAAATAAGTTACAACCTCTTCATTATTTTTCTAGCATGTCTTGGAAAGAAAACTCACTACTACCACAATATAGATCTAGTACTTTCACTGTGTCAAATTACTATGTATGGTACGAGTATATATTGTACACTAACTGATCCCGCGAACTTCGTGCCATTTACAAATTGGAGGTAATGAAAACTAAAATTTAAATACGCGATAATCCGAGTAATGTGGATATAGTATGTTCTTGATTCAAAACCCCTAATTTAAGGGACGAACACAAATGTTTGACAGGAAAGTAGACCCGTTTCCACTAGTAGCACAAATTATTAAATGATAAATTTTCATGTTCCCAATTTCAAGTTCGAAGTATGATAGGTGTAAAAAATAACAAAATAAATCAAAAGTTCTAGAAAAAAACCATCTCACGAAGGTTCCAGGAGGCAGAAGTCAAACCTGCGATTTCCGCTGTCCGGGCGGATACACTAACGGTAACAGTAGTATAGCGGTTAGTGCATCCTTCCGAACAGCGGAAAACGCAGATTCGAGTCCTGCCTGAAACCTCGATCGAGTTGATTTTTATCTAAATAGACCAAAAAGATTATAATATTAGGCTTTATCTATGAAATTGCCGTTTTTTTATAAAATAAGTTAACGCTTTTTTTTCTACATTTTTTATTTTTATTAATTAACCCTTAAAGTCGCTTTGTATAGTATACTATACATTCAAAATAAAAAAATGCTAACGAAATATTACAATACTTAGTAATTTCTCTATTAATCGGAACCAGTTCCTGAAGTGTCCTCTTAAAAAATAAAATAAAGAGTAACATGGTCCCAATCTCTATGTGCACGTTACAGTTAATACTTCAAATGTTTTGATAGCAAATTTTTAAAAGCTGCTTTTTATTAGGAATTAGGCACCAATTATCTATATCGCACAACTTAGAAGATGCCAGAGAAAAAATATCTATAATATAAATAAATATATTCATTTTTTATTCGTTATATTATCCACTGTAAATTAATGGTTGTGTATTTTTGTTAATAAGTAGTGTTATTAGTTTTTTGTAGTGTGTATATATGTAGGTGTATAGATGATTGGTTGCGTTCACCATCTCGACATTTTGTCGGTATTAATAAATACCCCGTCCTGTAACCCACAAGAAAAGAGGTATCCATGTCCACAATATGTCTTCTATTATTATATAGTACAAGCTGACCCAGCGAACTTTGTCCCGCCATAAAAATAGGGGTTGGTGGTAGAAGGGTGAAAATTTAGGGTTGTATGTATTTTTTACTGCCGAATCATAAAAAATATATAAAAAATGTCCAAAACATAAAAAAATACTGTTAGGGGTGGACAACCCTTATCACTAAGGGGTATGAAAAATAGATAGTAGCCGATTCTCAGACCTACTGAAAATGCATACAAAATTTCATAAAAATTGGTCAAGCCGTTTCGGAGGAGTATGGTCACTAACATTGTGACACGAGAATTTTATATATAAGATTATGATATTATGTAGTATTAATAGGTATTATGTAGTATTAATTAATTATATAATTATAAACGTATAATGCAATAAAATACGAAACTGGGCTTATGTAGTGTACAGACTATATAATTATGAGGTCAAAATATTTGCATAATGTAGATTAAAATAAGTAAGGATATTGTTAAAAGGCTATATGGTGTTAGGTTGGGCTTGGTTTTATTTTTGTGGAATAATAGAAAAAATATTAAGTTGTAAATGATGATTTTATGATCTTTTTCCGATAATGGAATGAAGACTTTATTCAAGACAATATATATATCTTTATATATATAATTCTTCTGTGAGTGTGTATGTCACTGAACTTCTCTTAAACGACTGGACCGATTTTGATGAAATTTTTTGTGTGTGTTCAAGGGGATCTGAGTATGGTTTAGATTCACAATTTTGTCCGCTGGACAATGTTTTTTTAATATTTTTTATGGCGGTACGAAGTTCGCTGGGTCAGCTAGTATATATATATAATAAAAACATGGTTTGATAACTACGATTGGTTGGGTTTGGGCTGGGTGACCGCAATTATTAATAATATACAGGTTGTTTACGATTGGTTGGGTTTGGGATGGGTGACCGCGATTATTAACAATATGCAGGTTGTTTATGATTGGTTGGGTTTGGGATGGGTGACCGCGAACATTAATAATATGCAATGTTTACGAATGTTAATGTTCAGAGATGATATCATTAATAAGCACCGGTTTCTCTTTCTAATTATTTGTAAAAATAACCTGATTATTATCTTAATTTCACCCCATTACAAAACAGATCAAAGAAAAGTGACACAAAGGGGATTGGGTAATTTTGTATGGAGGTTGGCTTGATTTTTTTTTACAGCGGCCACTGAACTAATTATGATTGTGTGATAGTACTATATATGTGAATTGTTCTTAGCAAAGTAGTAGTTCCATAACTAATATCGGAACCAAGATATTTGATCTTGAATTCTAACAAAAGTCATATGATATAAAAGCTCATTAAATAATCTCCTGAGATTATTTTACATGTTTAGTATTGTGGTAACGCTTTCTAAAAGCTAACATTAATGAAAAAAAAAGAAACAGATCAAAAACTTGATCCAGAGTACCTAGAGTACCTACCTGGGCCGCGCGCGGTAGCATTGGTGCTCGATGACGCCGGTAAGTTCTTTGAAAGAATTCTGGCGGGGCGTAACATCGAGCAACGGGAGCCGGACCCAAATCTGGCAGAGCACCAGTTCGGGTTCCGGCGAAACTGGTCCACGGTGGAGGCGGTGGCCCTTTTGAAGAGGTGGACCGAGGCGGTCCATGTCGGGGAGAGACTGCTATTGTGGTGTAGCTAGACATCCGCAACGCCTTTAACAGTCTTCCCCCAAAATAATACCTGCTTTCATATTTGACAAAAAGTACAGAATACATCTACTGGATGACAACGATCCCAAGGTAACACACAAGGCTCTCATTATCTACATCAAAACATCATCGGGCGCGGGTGTTTTCTCTGAGGACCTCAATATACATATCGCTTTCACCTTATGCCCGTACAACACAGTTTTTCAAGCTGAATGTATGCGCATCATACTGGCGGCAAAGGGCGATCTTTTCAAGAAAGGTAACAGGACAGGAAATACGAATACTGTCCGACAGCAAATCAGTCCTACAAGTTCTAGATGCCTGTTTAGTCAAATCGAGCCTCCTGCAAGAATGCCACCAAACCCTAAACACAATAGGGTAAAGCAATTCTATTACTATCCAATAGATTAAGGGACACAGTGGATCACGCAGAAACGACGCTGCGGATGAACTGGCCCGGAAGGGGTCCGATTAGACCCCAACAGGTCCCGAACCAATCGTCCCGATACCGTTAAGCTGTATCGTAAATAAAATCTGCGAGTACACAGCCGCACTACACCAGCAACACTGATTCGATCTGGAGACGTGCAGGCAGACCAAGCTCGCTTTGCCACGGGTGAACGCTGTCCTCTCCAAAACTCTTCTACAGCTAAGCAAACCTACATTGCGCATGGTAACAGGTGCTATTACCGGACATGCACATTTTAACAAACATCTTTTTAACTTACTTGTCACGGACAACCCTCTATGCAGAGGATGCATGGAGGCAGAAGAAACAGCTACTCACGTTCTGCTGGAATGCAACGGAGTGACCGAATACCGGGCGAAATACCTCGGCTCACCGGGAAACTTCCAAGAGGTAGTCACCAATGTGAAGGCCCTGGGGGCGTTCCTGATGGAGCTGGGCTGGCTGGAGTAATTCTGGCTATACACCCTCCTAACACAAAACAGGCGCCATAAGGACGTCGAGTTGCGGAAACGCCTGTTGAAAGAAGAAGAGAACAATCTCCCCCACGAGTGTATTGGCAGGCACTGCGTTTTCACTGCGTGCCTCCATACCTGCGAGCCGTCGTGGAGGACTACCTGCAGGAGAGGTCAGTTTTCTACGAGGGGCCCGATGGAAGCGCTCTCGGCCATGGCTGCAGGGGTACCCCAGGGGTCAGTGCTGGGTCCACTGCCTTGGAACCTGGGGTATAACTGGGTGCTGCGAGGCAGCCTCCTTCCCAGCATGGAGGTTGTCTGCTTCGCCGACGACACCATGGTGGCGGCGAAGGCAAAGTCGGTATAGGAGCCGGTTTGCCTGGTCGGCACTGCGCTAAGCCGGTGCGGCGGCCTCTTTTCCGCATAGTGCAGATACTGACCGGACACGGATGCTTCGGTTACTACCTGTACCGTATCGCCCGCCGGTAAGAAACGCCGCAATGCCATCATTGCGGCGCCCCGGACGATACTACCGAGCAAACCTTGTTGGAGTGCTCGGCTACAGCAGTGCTGCGACCTAATCGCGGCGCTGGGAGGCGGAGCCTTCTCGCTTAGGAGCACGGTAGAGGCCATGCTCAGTAGCGAGACGGCATGGAAGGCGGCTGCCTCCTTCTGCAAGAACGTCATCTCGTAGAATGATGCAACCGAGAGCGAGCGGGAGGATGATCCCCTGGCCGCTCCCTCCCGCCGAAGAAGAGCGGGCAGGAGAGGACGAGTGTGCGCCCGTCCCATGACCCTGCCCGTGGGGATCCCGAGCTGGCTACACTGGCATATATATAGAGCTGACATGATCTTCACATATACGAGACCCAAGTGGAATATCGAAAGGCTGATGTGATTGGCTGAAGCAGTCAGACCAGACAGAAAAGGGTCTGTTTTAGACAACAATTCATACAAAAAAGCACATAAGATTTAATGATACGAATTTACGATTATTCTATTTTAAAAAAATCATATCTTGGCTTCGATGTACTTTACAGATATATGGCCATAATATTTTATTTTTAATATTTTTAGTTCTATTCAATAAAAAAAAAACATTCGTGGCCGCAGACTTTGAAAATCAAGCCACTTTTACCCAAACCCCTTTTAAACTACTATTCTTCATCTAGAGAACGCTAACAAAAAATACGTATCTTAGGGTAAGTTACGTATTTTTTGTTCACTACCACCTAAGCCATAGCCCATAATATAAAAGTGAACGAGACGGCAACATAATGAACTTACGATTTTCTTTTCACAGTGAACAAAGTTGATACAAAAGTAAGCACTTAGGCTCAGAATAGTAACGCGCTTAGTTACAACAATGCATGCGTTTTAAAAATTTTAATGTTGAAAATTTTAAAGGAAAAGAAAAAGTGTTTTAGTAAAAAAAGTATCTTCAAAATACTAAGATACTGAAAAAAAGTATTTAAGTACAAGATACAAAACAAATTTAAAAAGTATGTGATATACAAAATACTAATACCTACGTATTTTGTATCTTGTAGTGTAGATACTTTTATAAGATAAGTCACATCTCTGTACGACAGAACGGTAATTTCATAGGTAAAGACTATTATTATATTCAAAATTCTAGGAAAATCTGGTGTGGTGTGATTATACCATAGAACTACGAGAACAAGGCATTTATAATTTGCTAAATCAACTCCGCAGTAGCACGAGGATTAGGGCTTCCTCGTGGTCCCACTAGTAGAACAAGTTAGTAGGACCGCGAGGAAACGACTGAAGGTAGGTTTATATGGAAAAATTATATTGGTATGTTTACTATCTTCTTTGCAAGTTTCCCATATTTTCTCTTCGTTTAAATCTTCACTGGACCCTGGACTACTCGAAAACCAAAACCTGCTAAATCGGCCCAGCCGTTCTCGAGTTTTAGCGGAAAGAACTATTTAACAAAGAATTTAAACCGCCGAAAAGTAAAAAAAAATACTAAACCATTTTTATCTTTAGACAAATTAATATTTTGGAGTTACCTAACACGAACATGAATTATTGAAATCTTAAACGGCCTTGGCTGCCAGATCCTTACCCACACCTCTAAATCTGGCCCTGGCCCGCATTTAGTGGTTATGCCCTACATTCAAATAAATACTATTGCCTTACCTTTATACAGGGAGGGGGCACGCCATTATAAATACCTACAACACGGTGCCTCAAATAATTACATAAAAATTTCGTTTCAATTTCGTTTCGGAGAAAGCGAGTAGAGCTCCAGTTAATTACAGCAAGATGACTGATGGTTTGGTCATTGGTATTAACATTGACCAGTGATGTACTTTTTTAGGATCCTCTATTAGAATTCTGCAGAGTAGTGATAACAGGTTTCATAGCTGGCGTTCTGGGTGCCGTTATCAATATACCATTTGATGTGGCAAAGAGCCGCATTCAAGGCCCGCAGCCTATTCCAGGAGTCGTAAAATATTCCTCTACTATTGGAACAATTCGTCTGGTGTACAAAGAGGAAGGGTGAGTACTAGAAGCTTTTGATAAAGATACTTATTTTTATTGTCATCTATATATTCAGAAGTTCTAAGAATAGGGCAGGGTAAACTTGTCAGTTGGGTAGTTCACCACATTTTTGTAATTTTGTCATTGATATTTTTTGGATAGAAGTTGTAGTTTCCCGAAATTCGCGAAAAATCTTTAAAAGGTCCCCCTCCCCCAAACCTTCCCGACCCCAAATCACCCGTAGTTAATTTATTTTTTCTCTTTTTGTATGTTCTTAATTTTGGTATGTATTTTAACCTGTTCCTATTTTGTTTTTTTAGGTTACAAGCTCTATACCAGGGACTTTTGCCCAAAGTGCTGCGCCTGGGCCCAGGAGGAGCCATCATGCTAGTGGTTTACGACTACGTATACCACCTATTAGAACACAAGCTATTAAATTAAATCTTAGTTCACCAAATATTAATTCTTTTATTATGAGAAATGTAAATATCGTAAGGTAGGGGAGCCCAAGTGGGGATTTTTGATTTTACTCGAGCGCGGGAGATTTACATATGAGGGGCAACCCTGCACCTTGAAAAGTACTCCCACCATACCTGGGGGCCAACGGGATTGCTTTAGAAAACGCTATCGCTTACGATTTCATTTTATTATTTCTAGCCACCTAAGGTTTTCAAATGCCTCGCGCTCTTTTTTTTTCATTTGCATTGGTAATAAGAATATATAAGAAAATGAGCGTGAGGTATTCGAAAACCTTCGGCGGTCAGAAATAACAAAATGAAATCGTAAGCGATAGCGTTTTTCATAACAATCCCGTTAGGCGAATGGCCCCCTGAGGTTTCTATGTGAGGCCGAACGTCTAAAGCAGCAAAAAAAAATTTCAAAAAATTGCTCGTATCCAAATCTTCAGTTTTTGAATAGGAGCTACTGGAGGGTTGATGTAACATCCCTTCTCAATGTCTGACCTGCTCGAATATTCTTTTTTCCCTACATCCTACCTTTTCATATGGCTACCTCCACACCATGCAAACAGGCAGATCAATATTTTTCCGGCCTTAGAACCTTTACGTGAACCCTCCATTAGCTTCTATTCAGAAGACTAACGATTTGGATATGACTAAATGCCATGACCGTTTGTTGTAATATTTTTTGCTTCCCTATGCGTTCGGCCCTACATAGAAAGCTCAGGTATGGTGGGAATACTTCTCAAGGTAGTGTTTTTTTACGGTGACCTGTAAGGTCACAGAATGGGTATATAATGTAAGGTGAGATGGAGCTTTTGCTTCTGCGGCTTTGCGTTTTTGTTCCCATAGTTGGCGTGATGTTTGAAGAGTGCGTTCATTGCAACAACACGCTTGTGTTTGCACACTAACGACAATTTGTAATACTCATTACATATTTTCGTATATTATTTAGTCGTACGTGTGTAACTCGTACCCCGCCAGAATTGACAGAAACTTTTGTAAGGAATGAAGTGCTAGGCTACACCTACAGTTTGTCTATAAAGTCATGACATTAAATGATGGCGCCTCTAGTATGCATGTAGCAACCCTATACAGTCGGACCAAAATGATTTTGATACTAGCAGTTCATTCAAGTAAAATAGGTAATTAAGACACACTATACAGTCGTATTTTGTATCTGTTTTATATGTATTAGGTACCTATGCTTATAAAAAGTTTAGCCAAGCATATTTATTTGAATCAGAATAAAATTATTATAGATAAAATAGTACTTTATAGTGTGAAAGTGTGTAATGTTGGTGATTACCGCTGAGGTGCCATTGAGACCAGAGCCGTTAGGTAATCATCAATACACACAAGTATCATCATACGACGTTTTTTAACACACTTGTTAAGAAAATAATACTAAAAATCATTTTATAGTATATAAAAAGTTTATTTAGAGAAACAATTTGTAAATGTGCAGTTAGTAAAATTAGTGATAGGTATCTTCACTAAAAGCATCTGGCCTTTAGTGGTTCTTTATGTAACCATTTCTTTCTTTGGTCGGCTTTGCCTGTTTTCCTAGGAGTTTCAAACTTTCCATCATTCTTAAAACCTTCGTTGACTATCCGACTCTCTGATTTTCCTGAAAAAAAATAAAAAAATATGTAACGGAATAGAAACAATAACTTATTGACATGAAGCAATTAATTCAAAATTGGTAGAAAACCTGACCGAGTTGAACCATAATAATGTATCAAAAGAAATGATCGTACTAAAATATTACCTATTTACAATGTCAATCTAACCTAAAACTGTGCAATGTAAACAATGCCTTTTTTGGTCTCAAAACCATAAATTGAGTAAATTTGTAACTTCAGGCAGATTACAAACAATTAGTTAAACGATTACATACCCGTCATAGATGCTGTTCGCCCATAAACATCATCCAAATCCCACAAAATTCGTCCAGCTTGGTAGCCTTCGAAACATCGCTGGAAAACTTTAAAAATCACTTCCCGCGTGCCTCTCCGATTTACTTTACTCATTTTTATACCTTTCTGCGTAGTTTCGTCTTAATTTATTACAGTTTAATCCAAACAATAAAAAATACAAAAGGAATACTGTTCCACAACTGAAACTGTGAAATAGGAGTATACCTATTAAAGGATTCACATAAGTTGTGCCAGCTATTGCATTTTTCCTCCTTAATAATAAGTTTTTTCTTGGCATCAATTTTTTTAAATGATATGTAATTATGTAATGTCATGTATGTTTTCAGGGCATCCCTAGAGTTTTTAACAGCATCTGCACACTTACTGTTCCACCAGGGGGCTGGGCTATGTCTCACATGGTTGCTATTTTTGTTTTTGGAAATAGGTACGCATTCTTGCTTTAATTTATCTATTAACTGACAGAAGTGGTCATAGTACTCTAAAGGGGTTTCTTCAACTTGTTCAACTCATAATTTTCAAAATACTCTTTAGATTTAAGGAAAAACTTTGTCCAATCTGCTTTGTGAAAAAGATACCTCTGATTTGTATCACCTACTTGGTAAACCAATGGAGAAATATTTATGTCTATGAATGTTGGGTAATGAAAGCTACCTAGTGGATCATCGCCCACTCTCCACTGACACAGAGGAGCAAGACTAGAGCTTATACAGCTAACATCAATTGCTGAAGAATTTTTATTAGGACCCTGTACAGTTGTGTGTAATCCTGTGTTCAAGATACATAGATCAGTTTCATCAAATAAATCATATAGTTGTCTACCACGTGCTTTAGTACTTTGACAGCCAAATGCAATATGATGCGCATTAAAATCTCCTGAAACTAGGCATGGTCTAGGAATAATATTCATTATTTTTTTTAACTTATTAATATTAAATCTTCTTTCATTTCCAGGAGGGCAATACGAGCATAAAATGGAGATGGGACCCCTATCAGTGAAAAGACATAGAGCTATACATTGGATCTCCTCATAAAAAGGAATAGAGATTTGGGTGAACTTTAACGTGTCTTTTAATAAGATTTGGCATTAATATAGATAAAATTGTAGCCTGGAAATCTAATTGAAGATGTCTTTTTTAGCCAAGTCTCATTCAACAGCAATACATCAATGTCATGATCTTGTAGGAAACTGATTACCAAGGGTTTTTTACTTATTAAACTTTGAATATTATGCTGAACAATTTTTAAAAATTGTCTTTGACTGATATTAGTGTTTCTGAACACTTTTAAAATTACTTCTTTAATATTTTTTGTTGTTTTAATTACCCAAGGACACTAGTGTTTTAATAATGGAATTCATAAATTTTCATTGCTTAAAATTGAATCTATATGTTTATTTGAATTAACTAACTTCTTGGTTGAGAAATTAGTGAGGGGGAGGGCAGGAAAATCGTCAACAGACGAGTTTTTTAACACACTTGTGAAACTTTTCTTTTTGTTATCTACTTTGGCCATTTTTATTGGGCATGACCTAGAAACTGCCAGATGATCCCCACCACAGTTACTGCATTTCAGAACTTCTGAATCACAGTCTCTGAAGCTGTGATCACCCGAGCACTTGGAACATACCTGTTCATTACGACAGACCTTAGCTGAATGGTTGAACTTCAGACATCGGTAACACTGCATAACTGGAGGAACGTATTCATGGACCTTGTATCTCCAATTATCCAGATAAATAAATTGTGGTAATATTGTGCCTGAAAAAGTTAGAGATTGTTGTTAGGGGAACCAAATCTGAACCAGTTTTCTTCATGAAGCGTCTAACTGAGATGATCTCAGCATTCGCGTTGAGTTTAGAATATAATTCTTGATTTCCCACTTCTGTCGGGATATAACGCACTACCCCAACCCTCTCCACAGAAGCTGCAGGAATATATGCCCGCGTGCCATTTTGAGCCAAACAGTCATGCCATAAAAAGTCATTGGCAGCTGCCGCCTGCTTAAATACTATCATTATTTTGGACGCGTTGACTCTACGTCGTTCAAAGATGCCTTTAACATTCTTAAAAAACTTCGATAGTTGTTATGGATTTTTATTACCAATTTTGTCTTCCTTTTGAATACTCTCCACATAAACTGGAAATTCCGTGACAACAGAGTCTGGAACATCAGGATAACTCCGTTTGTACCCTGGTTTTGAAAAAGTTTTTTATTTGGCGCCATCGTCATACGATTCATGCCTCCTCCGTTTTTTGGGTTTAGAGAACCTGGGTGTGCCACCAGTATCGTCCCCATCGCTTTCGCTAGTCATTTTTCTAAATGAAAACTCGTTTTAAGCTTTTAGATAGTTAAAACTAATTAAAATAAAATAATAACTTTAAAAAAGGCCGCTTTCACTTTCCCGCCGGAAATCGGTCTCCAGCTGATGTACATAAGTTTGGTGTTGCCAGACACATGAATAATGTTAGTTCCTCAAACATTCATGTCACGACTTTATAGACAAACTGTATTTAATGGATCGACGAGTGTAATATGTTCCTGCCTTTAAACGGGATTTACACTACCCAACTTAAAAGCCCAATCGATAGGATGGGCGTGGCATGGCACCTACTCGTAGCTAGGGTAAGCAATTATTACACCGCGTCGATCGCTCTAGTTTTGATCCCTTACTCATCTCATATTACATCACCCTTAGTCAGGGTAGGGGTCTCTTGAAATTGGGTAGTGTAAACGCCGAATTATTGTAGCTTGCTACCTCATAACAGAGTTTGCTACATATACCTAAAAATGTAATCTGTGGTCAAACTCAGAGATTTTTACTCTATATAATCTGGAAAAGTTTTTGGCGGGATTTCATCGGGTGTGGTAGGCGTCTTATTTTTATTATTCTTAAATTCATAGTAGATATTGTGAAATAAAATTGGTGTGATTTTGTGTTACAACTGTCTGCGTAACTGAAGAATTAGTAGAATCGACAAAATATACGCTATCCCGGTCAAGTGGACGTGAGAATTTTATTGTAGTATTGACTACCTCACAGAAGCTTATCGAAAAAGGCAACTCGATCCATTTCGTGCCAAACACTTCAAGAAACATTAGAATGCGTCACACCGACATTCTAATGTAAAAAGAAAAACAGAATAATTTAACTTAAGACTAGGCTGTATGGGCATTGTTCCCCTTGCCTTCCCTGAAAACGGAGAACTTAACCAAAAAAATCTATATAATCTGTGCTCAACCCCACCCTACCGCCCCCCACCTCTCCACACAGCCCATCCATCCCCTTAAATTTTGTAGTATTTTTCTATTGGTAAAAGAAAGAAACACCACAGGAGCGCGCAGTTTTTTTAAGAGTTTAAAAGTTCTTTTGCGATTTAAATTTTAACAAAAATTCGAGATGCCAGATATCGAGAAACTTTTGAAGCAGGCTGCAATGCAAATTGGAGCAGGTGGATCTGCAGGTTTTGTAGAAGTTTGTATAATGCATCCTTTGGATTTGGTGAAGACAAGATTGCAGCTACAATCATCAAAAACACCAGCTAGTCGTGCGGACCCATATTACTATAATGGAATCGTGGACTGCATGAAGAAAATGTATAAGCATGAAGGTCTGACGTCGTTTTGGAAGGGTATTCTGCCACCTATCCTTGCTGAAACCCCTAAACGAGCTGTAAAGTTTTTTACTTTTGAACAGTACAAACAGTTTTTTATGTTTGGTTCCAGTACACCTACACCTTTAGTGAGATTTCTTTTTTTCATTTTAGTTAATGCTTAAAAATTTTTGTTTAGCTAGTTTTCAATTGGCTATTTTTATTTATATATATAACAGATTCATTTTTGTATATAAAGACGTTTTTACTAGATAGACTTCAACTCTGCTATGGTTTCAGGCTGGACTCGAACCAGTGTCTTTTTTAATGTAGGCAAATGCACTAACTGCTAACCTATAGATTTTAATAGACTTTTTTTTTAAGAAATTTCTTCTAGTTTTTCTTTAGCCTGGCGTTGATTGATATTTGTTAAGTTAAGATTACAGACAAATATAATAGTCCAATAAGATACAATTACGCTGTTTCAATCCAGCCTGATACAATGTGAAAAGTTTCTTTATTTAATACAAATACTTCTTAGTAAATGATGACAATGATTTTTTAGACTTTTTCCCTAGCCGGTCTGGGGGCTGGAGTGACAGAAGCTATTCTAGTCAATCCCTTTGAAGTGGTCAAAGTTACCCTTCAGTCTAATAAGGCATTAAGCAATCAAGTACCTAGTACATGGTCAGTGACTCGCCAGATTGTCAGAGAAAATGGATTGGGTTCTAAAGGGTTAAACAAAGGACTAACAGCTACAATTGCTAGAAATGGTGTATTCAATATGGTGTATTTTGGATTTTATCACAGTGTAAAGGGATATATTCCAGAGAATAAGGTATGTCAGTCTTTTTTTAATACATATGGTTTTAAATTAGGATGAACCTATAACTTCTACCTCACAGCCACAGTAATTATTCAAACAAGTGGGGATGGGAACAAATGAATACATGTGGATATTTCAAAAACACATATCCTTGTTTGAAATTAGCAGTCATATGTAATTACAGGCAGAATGCTCTTATTTTCTACAAGAGATAGGGGGCCTCCCTATGTCTTAAGTTTTTTGCGAATTCCTCAGGAACCTAACACTACAATGGAAAAAGTAATTTTTAATGTAATTTGTTAATATTTCAGCATTTCTCAAATACATTTTTGTAATGTTTTGCCAAATACATAATGTTTAAAAGCGCCTGGCAAACTTTTAGACTTTTATCAAAATGAACAAGCTTGTTTATTATTTTACATTACAGCAAGATGACGGATAAAAACATGAGCAGTTTAATTAATTTTTTTAGGATCCTCTTTTAGAATTCGGCAGAAAAGTTATAATAGGTTTTACATCTGGAGTTCTGGGTTCCTGTATCAATATACCATTTGATGTGGCAAAGAGCCGCATTCAAGGCCCGCAGCCTATTCCAGGAGTAGTTAAATATTCCTCTACTATTGGAGCAATTCGGCTGGTGTACAAAGAGGAAGGGTGAGTTGTTATTCTTGATATTTTATTTCAATTATACTTATTGGAGAGCATAGCATCATCATCATCAATTTCAGTTTTATGATTAGGCTATTCTTTGTACTAAGACATGTGTATATATATATCGGATTGGAAAAGAATTAGCATTCTATCACCTATCACTGGATCAATACAATACTTTTGTGATGCTTATAAGTGTGCAATGCACCAACAACAAATTTTAAAAACCATTGACCCAAAAATAATGTAAAAAGGGAAAAAAGAAATGTGTTGGGCCCCTTAACTTTGTAGTAACTACTAAATAATAATAAGACCCAGACATCGTTTTAGAGACTCCATATTATAATGGCATGAAGAACATGCCATACCCTCTAAAATACCATGGATTATGATTGGGACGAGACGACAGCCAGTCTTCCGCTCTGATAATATAAAGTTTTTTTATATATATTATAGGGACATACGAGCTGACGGTTCACCTAATGGTACCTAAGTTATCACCGTCGCGTCGCCCATAGACACCTGAAACACCAGACAGGAGTTTCACAAATGCAATTCCGGCCTTTAACCAAATTTAACATAATTTAAATTAATATAAAGTAAATAATCATAGAGACATTTATTTACAGATAATTTTTACAAGGAAAAATCCACTTAAAGGTACAAGTTTTATTACTTTGATGTAGAGTAAAAAAAGAACAACTCCAACATTATCATATCATATCTCACTAACACTTGTTCTGTTTGACTGATTTATCTATTTGTATAGGTATTTGTTTATCTCATATAATATGAAATGTAGGATGCATGCCTGGCAACAACAAATGGCAATTTGACAGAGAAGAAATAAAATATGATATGTGCTTGATTTTTATGGCTTACAATTTATTTAGCCTGGGTATGGTAGCCCTTTTAAAACAGTAGTAACATTTCAGTTTAAAATTCCTCTGTTGATTTTTGGATTCTTTATTTGTTCGGATCAGATATGATTGATAAGTAGTACTTTCGGAGATTAGTTATTTATTATTATCATATCTGTTAGCTGAACTTGATTAAGCGGCACGAGTAGGATAAAAAAAACTGGCCAAGTGCGAACGCGCTATGCAAACGCAAACTTATCTGCAGCATTGTATATTTTTACACGCGTAATAAATCTAGATTTACTCTCAGTTTAACATAAAAAGGTACACAAATGTTAACGTTGATCCTTCCACCCTCCGAGTTCCAACGCGGCGGGCGCGGCGCGTTCGTCCGCTCCCGACTCCCGTCCTGCGGATTTACGCATTGGCCATGTAGATGGGCTAGGCTAATGGTAGCCATACACACTACGAGAAATCGTTACGATCACACTGTACAGTTGGAACGGAACAGTTTATCGTACGTGGCGTACGTATAGGAAACTGTGCAGTTTTATAATGCCAGCCATACACACTACGAGAAATCGATACGATCAGACTGTACAGTTCGAACGGAACAGTTTATCGTACGTGGCGTACGTATAGAAAACTGTGCAGTTTTAGCAGTTTTTCAACATAGACGCTACGATTTATCGGTACCGTTCGAACTGTACAGTCTGATCGTAACGATTTCTCGTAGGGTGTATGGCCGGTATAACATACACGCTACGATTTATCGGTACCGTTCGGACGGTACAGACTAATCGTAATGATTTCTCGTAGTGTGTATGTCTACTATAAGCGCGGGTGCGGGTGACTTCTGCGGGCGTGGGTGGCATGCCACGTACATTCTGTAGCGGCTACAGAGGCTGACTAAGTGGACGTATTGAGGATGGCTCTAACTAAAGTGATGCGTAGTTGCCTTGACAGCAGTTCGTATTTTATGGCGAATACTATACAGCGGCGGCGCTAGACCACATGTGGACGTCGGCAACATCAAGTTCGCGAGGCCTATTTTAATTCGCAGTAAAAAACCGTTAAATTAAGTGAGCCAAATTATAAAATAACGTATGAGTAAACGATTTTTATTGCTGATAATCAAATGATGACAAAAAATAATTACAAACATAGAAATTTAATTACAAAAATAGTGTTGCCAATCAACGAATTTATTAAAAAACAACCATGTGTCTGAGTAAATATAGTAGTCCGGTCAAAATAGACATTCAAGGTTACATTAATGCGCACCCAGCTAAAAATTGGCATGAATGTTGGGAACCCTGTTACACACAATTTGTCAATTTTCCACATGAATCCAACGTGTGGAAAAAAAATATTCAAGGTCAAATGTTGCAAAAATCGGTTTTTTGAGTTCTCCAGCTAAACGGTAAGTTTTATCATAAAAATAGGCGAAACAAAAATTATTTATCATGCAATTATCTGTAAAATTTGTTTAGACACTTTTTTTCCTAAGAATCACCATTTCAGAGATATAGCGATGTAAAAAGTTAAAAAAGTTGTGTTACACATAATATGCACACGTTTCCGCGCCACCCGTGAGGTAGTGTAAATGGTGCGTTTAATTTTTCCGTGGTTTCCCCGGTAGGCCTATTCCACGATCTATTGTGGTTCTGTTGAGTTAAAAGCTATTGTATTAAATTGAAAATGGTACTATTGTAATGACAAGGGCGGTGTAAGTAATGAGTAATTTGAGAAAATTATTCGTCTGATTGATACTCTTCTAATGGAACATAATCCATACTGTCTTGTTCTTCTTCTTCTCCTTCTTCTTCCTGCTGGGTACAAATAAATTGTTCAAAGAGCGATGCATCAGATGTCTCCTCGCATATATTGTAAGAATCCTTTTCTACTGGCGATTGAATATTGGAGCACGATTGGCCTCGACAACTGATCTAATGAACAAAACAACATAACTTTTTTACAGCCGCATTTAGCATTACACCCCATTTTGCGATTGCAAAAAAATGAATTGAGGAGTTTTTCTGGTGCAGGAGGGAGTAAAGTCTTAACTGGTTCCAATATATTGTCAATTAACTTCCAACCCTAGTCTTCTGGGTTTAGTTTATTACCGAGCCATACTTGAACTTGATAATATACCCGAAATAGATGTTGCTGAGCAGAAGCAGAGGTTGTAGGAAGACAAGCTAATTGTACTTGTTTTTTTATGCGTATTTTTAGCAAAAGATAAGTATCGAAACTTATCTAAGCACGTAATTTTTTTTGGAGCTCTGACTGACTGACTGGACGGGCCTGGTTTTTTCGAGTTCATATTCTTACAGTTGTATAGTATGCATGTATATGCCACGAAAACTAATATGTTTAACTTATATTATCGTTCTGTAACGTATATAACGGTAATTGACATACAGATTATGAAGAATACAACTTTTTCAACATTTTGCATCGTTTATCTCCGAAATGGTGAATATTAGGAAAAAAAGGGTATGAACAATTTTTATAGATATAGACAATTGCATGATGAATAATTTTTGCCTGATATATTTTTATAATAAAACTTACCGCTTAGCTGGAAAACTCGAAAAACCGATTTTTGCAACATTTGACCTTGAATATTTTTTTTCCACACGTATTTATGTAGATAATTGACAAATTGTGTGTAATAGGGTTCCCAATATTCATTCCAATTTTGAGCTAGGTGCGAATTAATGTAACCTTACCCCTATTTTTGAAGCTAATTTGACCGGACTATAGATGACAAAACAAGGAGTGTTATTTTCTGTAGCTCTAAGAGGTTATGTTTATGTTGTGCATAGACTTAAATGTTCTTTTCATTTTTGTTTAGGTTGAATAAGTAAATATGTCATAATCCAAAGAAAGTTCTAATGTCAAGCATTAGTATAGCAATTGCCTTGTTTCTTTATTTTATCAGTAGAAAGTATAATTTTGTTTTATATAATTTTATCAAATTTGATTGATGATTGATGTTATTTTGATTGGCAGCCCCGCAATGACTAATAAAATCGACTGGGCAGGTTTACCAACGATTAAATTCGACGGTAATACTTTGTCACCAAGTAACCAAGTAAAAAATTTGGGGGTTATAATAGACAAGAACCTTAATTGGGCATCTCAAATACAGGAAGCAAGCCGTAAAATGTTTGCTTCAGCTGGTTCCTTGAAAAGGTTAAGTAATTTTCTTCCAATTGCTACTAAAACTGCGCTCGCAGAATCTCTTCTCCTACCAATCTTGGACTATGCCGATTTCAGCTATCTAGACCTAACTGAGGAGCAACTGAATAAACTTGAGCGGCTTCAAAACTTTTGTATTAGGTTCATATTTGGCTTGCGCAAATATGATCATGTATCCGATTTCCGCACTAAGCTCAAGTGGTTGCCAATTCGTCTTCGCCGGAACATGCATATCCTTTCCCTTCTCTACAGTATATTATTTAATCCCTATACTCCATCTTATCTCAAGGACCGTTTTAATTTCCTGCCTGATACACATGCTCGTGTTTTGAGATCGTCAGAGAATTTAACACTCGAGATTCAAATGCACTCCACGAAATTTATGGACAAGTCATTTGTAGTTCAGGTTGCTCGTTTGTGGAATGCCTTGCCGTAAACAATTAGAGGTGCTAAAACATTACCTTGTTTTAAAAAAATGTTAAAGGAACATTACCTGACACTTTAGCTAGTCATCACATCATCCAAAGTATGATTAAATTGTTATTGTATTTATATATGGATATATTATGTTTATGTACTTGTATTTTATTTTAGTTTTTGTTGTACATAATTATTTATAAGTATTATTAATGGTAGTTTTACTTTAAATGACACCATCTACTTCCCACTCTCTATGTAACAGTCCAGTTAACATACGGTTGCCTGGAAGAAATTGCTTCTTAGCGATAAGGCCGCCGTTTGTACTCTAATTTTATAGTCTTAATTAATTGTAATTTACAATCTCAGGGTGTACAATAAAGTTATTCATTCATTCATTCATTGATTTTGGTATGTTTTACTGTCTTTTTGTTACCACTTTCTATTACCAATACAATCCCGGGATTAACTGAAGATAATCCCGAAATCCCGGGATTAGAAAAATCGACCAGGGTCGAATCCTCTATGCGTGAGTCGGCGGGATAAACCGGCAGGAAATAGTTCCTGCCGCCGGTTTGTCCCTCCCGACTCAGATAGAATATAGATTCGCCTTATTACAAAAAGTGGGTAGACTAAAGTTAGGTTTGGTTTGAACCTAATGCAGTCTTTGTCTTCAATAAACATATACCATAGATGAATGATAGGTCTCGTGAAGCAAGACCTATCATTCATCTATGCCTTAGACAACGTTTTGTAATAAGACAGCAAGAGTTTCTTTTTGATTCGGCGGAACCCTAAAAATGATTTTTATTCCATATTAAGGTAATAACATAGTAGTTACCTAGTTTTGTCTGTCTCACAAAAAGCCAATAATAATACCTTTTGAGCAAATAACAAAAACAGACATCCTTAAACCGAAATCACTAAAATTTAGAAATAATTATCTTTTGCTCAAGGCTAAAATTCCAAGGTCAAGGCACATGTATATTATATCTGATATTAGTTACATATAAACTATGACGCACTTGGTGTTTTAACAAGGGCACTGGCAATTTCGCTTTGAAGTATGTAATTATTTAAAAATAATTCCTTATAGACTGAGAGCCAGTGTTCCACAGACTAACGGTATAGTAGCAAACTCCATATTAATGCTAGTTATACTAATTCATCTGCCGTAGATCAAATGGGGGTTCACTAATCCCATAGAGGGTTCCTTTAGGCGTGCCTAGAAGTCGAAAAACATAAAAAATCACTTTCAAAGCGTATTCGCAGCATGTCTGATGTACATGTATAATAATGACGTAAAAAAATACATAAATTTGCAGCTTTGCTGAAACACTACTTCCCTGCGAAATGAAGAGTGAGAAAATCAAAATCATGCAACTTCAATAGCGCGACTGAGAAAGTATCGTGTGGTCTGCCCGCATGTCAGAACCGACCTACGAGTCTGTTTTTGTAAATATATGTTTATAAAAATAATATATAATTTTTAGCTTTGATAAAATATCGCAAATTTTATGATATTTTGGAAACTATGATATTATATAAAATATAGTAGGGACCGGAACAAGTGTCTGCCATTAAGTTTTTCTATAAAAAAGAAATATATATTTTAAGATATCAAAACGGCATGCTGCGAACACGTTTTGAAAGTTGATTTTCATGCTTTTCGACTTCTAGGCACGTCTAAAGGAACCCTCTATGGAAATAGTGAACCCCCATTTGATCTACGGCAGATGAATTAGTATAACTAGCATTGATATGAAGTTTGGTACTATACCGTAAGTCTTCGGAACACTGGCTCTGAGACTATTAGTGTTTCGTACCCAGAGTAAGCCTCTGCTGGCCGTCCGTTTCTCTAACAGACCTTAGCCTTACCCCAGAGAACATAATATAATCTATTGAAAAACTAACACAAAGGCCGCCTGCACCAAAGTTCTTAAAGGCCTGCAAGACGAAATTTTTGTCCGCCAACTGCATCGTGTAATGCACGCGAGTGATTAAAAGTACCGCGTACAAAAAGTCCTACGAATAACCGATGTCGGACGCCGAAAGATCGGGCAGGACAAAAGTACGGGAAGTCCCCGAAAAAAAAAGAACTCATGTGACTAGGCACAGCAATGCGCACCGACAGCAGCACTAGTCTGCGTTGAGTTCTCGATCCGATATAAAGGGACCCACTCACTCGGTATCTGCTGTAATCACACTAATATTATAAAGGCGAAAGTGTGTGAGTGTGTATGTTTGTTACTTCTTCACGTCTTAACGGCTGGAACGATTTTAATAAAATTTGGTATGGAGTTAGCTGACACCCTAGATTAACACATAGGCTACTTTTATCCCGAAAAAATGTAGGTTGCAGAGGGATTTTCAAGAAACTAAGTTAAAGCAGACGAAGTCGCGGGCGACTTCTAGTTTAAAATAAAAGGCAATCGTTATTTACTGATCTATCAATGCACAGCTCAAACCTCTCAACAGATTGCGCTGAAACTGGGTACACATATAGCTTTTATGATGTAGTCGTGCGGTAAGAAAGGATTTTCAAAAAAAAATAAAACATGGTAAAATGGGAGTTCAAAGAGCACCAAAATCGTGAGGAGTTCCTCTAACTAAATAAACCATTTCGACGAACTCAGGGGTACCAACTAGTTCTCTTTGATAAAGCCTTCTGTTTTTCCCAAACAGAAGACTTTCATATAAATTACAACATTTACAACACGACGTAATCTCAGAATATTTGGTTCCATAGTGTGCGCTTTTCTAAATGTGTCTGTCTGTCTGTTTGTTTCACCAGGCTGTAGCTATCTATAAACCGTGATAGCTAGACAGTTTTAATTTTCACAGATGATGTTTTTCTGTTGCTTTAGCAAATATGAAAAACAGAATCAAATAAATATATAAGCTCCCATACAACATACGTGTTTTTTTCTCTATTTATATTATTAACTAGTGACCCGCCCTCGTTTCGCTTCGGTGTAGAGCTGTAGTGTAGTTAGACTATAGTTTTTATTCTCAGGCTTGTATTATACACAATGAGTTTCTATATAAAAGTTAATTTAACTGTTAGAGAAAATTTTGTTGCGTACTTTAGGACCCGTTGTACCGACTGCACATTTTTTTTGATTGAACGTACAAATATCAAGAAGTGATGGTCCGATTTGAAAAAAAACTTTGTGTTATATATAATAGTGCATTTATTGAGGATGGATTAAGGCTCTAAAACATCACACTGTGACCAGTAAGAGCAGATCATCTATGAAAAATGTTGCAAAAACGTATAAAATATTCCACTTGTGAGCTTCCGTGGCGTGCGCTGCGTCAATGATTGAAGTTACACAAAAATCATTTATGGCGGAATTGTTTCCCTTTAAAAGTTCTATAAAAAGTACGCGACAGCATATGCCATCTTTTAAGTTCGGCTCACTATTACCTTTTTCCTCAAATTAACGCGGGGAAACCGCAGGGGACCTTTCGGTGTGACATAACTGTAATAGTTAGACATTATGGTATCACAGACTTTGTTGATATTGATGTATTCTATAAAACTTTAGTAAATCACTGCTTTACTGTCAATGACCCGGCAGCGTAAGCGATATAAGATAATTATTTGTTTTTTTTTTCACACCCTGGTTACGTTATCGAAGTTTTCATATGGAACCCTAACTTTATTGAAAATACTCTAAAACCTATGTTTATCAGGGATAATGTAGCATTCAAATGGTGAAAGAATTTTTAAAATCGGTCTAGTAGTTTTTGAGCGAATTCGTTACATACTTACATACAAATCTTTCCTCTTTATAATATTAGTATAGATAACGACAACAGGTAGACACTTCAAATATTCTCAGATTTAGTTGTATATAGACTAAAATAAGATAATTATGTAGAGGAGTGATTTATTTGCCGTTTTTGAGTAAAATTTAGTGTCTAATGTTGTATAGATAAATAGTACGGAACCCTTCGTGCGCGAGTCCGACTCGCACTTGGCCGGTTTTTTATTAAGTATTTAGAATTTCTATTTTGTATTATTTAGAATATTACTAACAGCGGTAAACAGCTTCGAGGATATCACATCTTCCTGCCACACTCCTCCCTGTAGTTGGATGGGACTCGTAGTCAGATCTTCTATCCGGACTGTCATGGTCGGCTTTTCCTACAAACTCTTCAGCACTTGGATGTAGCGAGAGTCGATACAGCACCTCTGTAAAGATCTCAACACAGGCCATGTTTATGTTATCATGCATGTAATAATATCCGTTTTCTTATATAGCGCCAAGTTTCTTGATTACAAATAGTGTATGGGATTTTCTTCCTTCAGGTTTCGAGCTCTATACAAGGGACTTGTGCCCAAAGTGCTGCGCCTGGGTCCAGGAGGAGCCATCATGCTAGTGGTTTACGACTACGCGTATCACTTTTTAGAAAATAAGCTTAACATGAAATCTTAGTTGACCAAAGATTAATTTTTCTTCTTATGTTAAGAGAAATGTGCAATGTCTGTAGAATAATACCGATGCGTACTTTGATCTTTATACATTTAAAGAGCCTTGAAATAGTAGGTACGTCAGTTGCTTGAAAATCATTAACAATTGTTATTGTTACACGCTTTGTTTCAAATTGCTTTAGCTATTTATCTTAAGTATGACAACGTAACTTTGTTAGGTTACTAGATTTCAGTATCCGTTTGTCCATATCTCACGAACCATAATCAGTATACACTTTTATTCTTTATTTTACTCAAAACTATCGAGTACATTTCTATTACTGCTTTACAATAATTTAAAAAAAATCTAGGTAAAAACTTATTGAGGTTCATAAAAGTATTTTTTTGTATTTTTTACTGTTTTTATTATTGTATTTCAAATGTTTAAACTTATACGATGTGTGTAGGTCTCTCTTGAAAGTTTGTCCTTTTTTAAATTATTTTTTTTAGATGACACTAGCGATGGGCGTTGAATTAACGAACGGTTTAAATAGACGGTCCACGTTCAATCGACGCTTCGACGGACAGTTCATTCGTTAACTAGTTGAATTCATAGACGGCTAAACTGAGAGTCCACAGCGTTCATATCTACTGACAACGCAACGACGACGCGTAAATGTATCCGGTATACCTGTTACAAGTCCATACGTTCGTTCATTCGTTGAAATAAAACAATTTTAAACTTAAGTATATGGCGTGGGAGGTGATATTTGTTCGTTTTTTAAACGAGAGTTGTTAGATTGAAAAGGTATTAAAGATTAAAGAGTATTCTGATATTGCAGTGAAAGAGTACGTCGATGGATCTGGCTAAAGGATGCAGTGCAGGATGAACGGGTTTATAATAATTGTTTACCTTAAGTAGTTGCAGTTTTGTTTATTGAAATTTAGTGTATCGCGAGGTCAAGGTCAAGGGACACGTGAATGCGAATTTAGTGCACAGTTCGTTTGAATTGAATGTTTATGTTATGGGAGTTTAATTTGTAATTTATTTTGTAAACATTTAAATGACTATAATGTAAAGGGAATACTAAATAAAGACCCCGTCGCACAGTGGCCCGGATTTTTAAAATAGTGGACTTAGGATCAAAGTTGCAAATTTCAGCTATTAAAAAATTGTAATTAATAGTAAATTAAATGCTGATTAATATTGTTTGAAACTATTTTTCAAGTAAATGACTGCTTCATACTTTTAAAAAATATTTACGAAAAAAATGTATGGGAGAAAATCTATTTTATTTTTTTTCTTGGTAGGTTAGCAAAAGGTAGCAGTCAAACCTCATATAGTGGTTAGGGGCTATTGACCTTGACCCAACAACACCAAAATTTTGTGCGTATCCTTGCGGCCTTGGGGCCAGCAAAATTTTAAAGTTATTTATTTTCATACCTGTTCTTTCTCTACTTATTTTACGCGTTTTGAATTAAAAATATTTTTGAATGTCTTATTTAACAAAACAAATCTTAATAAGTTCGCAATTAGACATATTGCTGAAGTATTTTGTACTTAAACAAATTATGTGTAGTCCAGTCAATGAAGGTTTTCACCTCCGATTTCGTTGAATCTCCATCGATTTTCATGAAAATTGGTGGGTAGGTGGGGGATACCTTAAGAAACAAAAGTGACATATTGTCAACTTGCGCTTTTGCCCTAGGGGTCGATGCCAACCCTTCTCGGGGGTGAAAATTATTTTAATAAAAACAACTCCAGAAATCGATAGTGAGACAGATTCTAAGCAAAATTTGTTATATAAAGTTTTTAGAATAAATCAATACTTTCTGAGTTATTAAAGATCAAAGGTTGGTAATTTTGGTGATAAAATTACATGTTTTAAAGCGGTTTTTCATAAATAACCCAAAACTATGAGTTTTTACAAAATAAATATTATTACCAAAATTGAAGCTAATAAAAAACCCAACAAACCCCTACTTTGAAAAACCTTCTAAAATTCATTCAAAGTGAGCTATAGGTTATTGTATACACATTTTTTTCGGCGAGTACTTAAATCTAAGTATTCGAACCTAAATAACGGGAAACCGATGCATTTTATGACATATACTTACTGAACATTTGCTAAGGTCCTCAAAAATACCTTTCTAATGAGCACTGTAAAAAGTTAATAGCATCAAAATTGAGCAAGTTATGATAAAAATAAGATCACACCTTCGATTTTTTCTGGAAAAAACGAAAAATAAAACCTTCGCAATTTCCAAAAAAAGAAGCAAATTTACAGTTATCCCCAAAAGGCTTTATTTATTCTAGCATAAGTGATGGCCTCAAAAATTTTACCCAGTTTAAAGCCCTTATTTTTTAAAAGATAATGCATTAAAGAAAATAAATTTTATTAGCTTCAATTTTGGTAAAAATATTTTTTTTTGTAAAAACTCAGTTTTTGAGTTATTTATGAAAAACCGCTTTAAAACATGTATTTTTATCACGAAAATTACCAACCTTTGATCTTTAATAACTCAGAAAGTATTGATTTATTCTAAAAACTTTATATAACAAATTTTGCTTAGAATCTGTCTCACTATCGATTTCTGGAGTTGTTTTTATTAAAAAAATTTTCACCCCCGAGAAGGGTTGGCATCTACCCCCAGGGCAAAAGCGCAAGTTGGCAATATGTCACTTTTGTTTCTTAAGGTATCCCCCACCTACTCACCAATTTTCATGAAAATCGATGGAGATTCAACGAAATGGGAGGTGAAAACTTTCATTGACTGGACTATACATAATTTGTTTAAGTACAAAATACTTCAGCAATATGTCTAATTGCCAACTTATTAAGATTTATTTTGTTAAATAAGACATTCAAAAATATTTTTAATTCAAAACGCGTAAAATAAGTAGAGAAAGAACAGGTATGAAAATAAATTACTTTAAAATTTTGCTGGCCCCAAGGCCGCAAGGATACGCACAAAATTTTGGTGTTGTTGGGTCAAGGTCAATAGCCCCTAACCACCATATGAGGTTTGACTGCTACCTTTTGCTAACATACCAAGAAAAAATAAAAATAGACTTTCTCCCATACATTTTTTTCGTAAATATTTTTTTAAAGTATGAAGGAGTCATTTTCTTGAAAAATAGTATCAAACAATATTAATTTAATTTACTACTAATTACATTTTTTTAATAGCTGAAATTTGCAACTTTGATCCTAAGTCCACTATTTTAAAAATCCGGACCACTGTGCGTCGACGTCGTTGCGTCGCGCCCGTAGACCAGTCACCGCGTAGTTGATATGATGAGGGGTACATACGCCTGCCGTTATCACGTCAACTAGTGGAAGAATTCAACTAGTTGATCGACTAGTCGATGGACGGTAGTGGACGGTTTAGTTTCGTCGACGACGCACCTCTAGATGACACACATTAGATAATGACTGCAACGGAATATAATTTCTACAAAATTATGAAGGCCTCATCAAATGTGGTTTTAGAGAAAATTTATTTTATTTTTATATACCTATGTACTTCGTTGTATCACATGGTTGTATTATAAACGTAGTATTTAAGTAACTAGTTTTTGTTTGACCATTTAAACCTATAGATTTAATATATTTTAAATTGACAGTATCGGTAGTTCTGCAGGGAAATAATGGTTATTTTTGTATAGGTGCTAGAATATAATCATGGAATAGGCATCCTTTTAATTATAATGATTGTTAAAATATTGTTATTGATATTGTTATTCTTATCATATAAGAATTGATGTGTTATTAATCGTGCGAAGTATAATAAAAGCAAATGTGATATTGGTCTTTTGACCTTTGTAATTTGCCTTAATATTTATCAGATATTGCTCTAAGTATCTATTTTGTTACATATACAATAAAACTGATTTAGTTGTAATAAAAATGGGGTATTTTATTGTGCATGTTGCTCTTATAATTTCTTAGACTGTAACCTAAAACCTAAAGAAAATTTTACTAGAAAAAATGCACGCGAACCAGGCAGCAGACGGGACTCGAACTCTTCATTATCCGGGCGAATGCACTGACCATTATACTACCGCGGCCCTGATGGCCGTGTCGAATTTTCTCTAGCATTTCTTGCAGACTGCAACTTATTGCAACTGCTAAATTTTCTTTAGATGTTTAAATCTAAAGAATATTTTACTAGAAAATAGTACACGCGAACCAGGTAGCGGACTTGAACCCGCACCCTTTGCTTTCCGAATGCACTGACCATTATGCCACTTATGAAGGTGGTCGTTTTAGATTGTGAGTTACCTAAAATCTTCGCAATCTTCTACATCTTCTACATCTTTGCATTGTAGCTAACCGACTGACAGTGTCAAATGAATAGCTTTACAAGTAGAATAATGGTCTGTCCATTCGCCTGGATAGCCAAGGGTGCGGGTTCGAGTCCCGTCTGCTGTCTGGTCCGCGTGGAATGTTTTCTAGTAAAAAAATATTTAGATTTAAACATTCAGCAGTTTAATTCTTAAAAAATAAAAATATAACTTAATAGGTACCTACCTATCAAATAAAAAAAATGGATGCGTGTAACTTATGTACGCGCGTGAGAAGTTATACTTCTTTAGCATCATTAAAAATATTTTTTAATTGCATGCAAATAATTAATAATTACAATAAAATAATAAAAGGACTGGAAAAGGATAGTTAACACAGTCAATTAAGTTCAGTTTTAATTTGAAAAATTAAATAAATATTCAAAATATTCAATTAAAATCACTACTGAATTTAAGTTATTAGTCCATATGAATAAGTAACTAAAACACGTTGTGTCTATATAGAAACTAGAAACATGTGGATAAATATTATAAATATGAAAACAGTGATCAGAGGCGACGAGCGTGCCAACATTGTTTTTGACAACGCGATCATCTTATGGAGCTCCGTGGATTGTTCAAAGTACCTTTCGAACAGATGTCTAATAATGGTGGATTATTAACCACTAAGTGGTTAATAATCCACCATTATTAGACACTAACATTCATAACGCGCCCGCGCGTGTTACTATTGTGTTACAGTGATGCGCGCGCATCTTAAATTTCACTCGCATGATTTTTTCATAACGCGCCCGCGGCCTACTTCATGCTGTTACTTTTGGGTTACAGTGATGCGCGCGCATCTAAAAATTTCACTCTCATCATTTTTTCATAACGCGCCTAAAGAAGTATAACTTCAATAATACAAGTTTCAACGGGTAATATGCACTGATTATATTTATTTATTGACGTTTCGCATCCTTTGCAGGAATGCTTCGTCGGAATAGTTTGTTTAATTTAATGAGTATTAGTATTAAATTTATTTAATGAGTGATGTGCGTGAAAACCTTAGAAACAAATAGGTACCTATCATTGAAACCAAAATTAGTATAAAAAGCTAGTCAATTAGATTGCGTTATCAAACCTATTTATTGATATTGTCAAAAAAAAAAACAATCTCCGTTATTAAAAATTGCTTATCTTTATGTGTGTCTAATATATAGCGTTTTCTTTAAAAATTATCTTTAATTTACCTAATGCCCAGTTAGCTCCTGCAATAAATGTACTCTGTTAAGTGTTTATGGGCCCGGCACGCTTCTACTGCTTCGGACTCGAATGCGATTGTGAAGGTAAAGCAACTTTCGTAATGACCGGTCATCAGATCGGTGACCAACATTTCAATTTTATTTATATATTGAGCTTTGATTGCGGCTACAGGCACAGTCGTCATCATCTCCCAATCCACATTTGGTCGGCGTGATGGGTTATGACTTGTTCTCCCCGTGAATTTATTCAAATAAAGGTTTTTTCCTCCACAGTGGAAAAGTCGGTTATTAGATGGGTGACCAAAATTATTCATACTTACTCGAGTTCCTCCGTGCTTTTGAAGGCACGCTAAGGCGTTGGTCCCGGCTGCAACTGCAGTCGTTAGCACCCACCAATCCGCACTGACCCCGCTTGGTGGATCTTATCCATAGGGAAGGACTGTGCCCCACGAGTGGAAATTAATACGCTGATGATGACGATGACATATACTTTCCGTAAGAGAATCTAAAATTTTTTCTCACCCTACACATGTAATGTGAACATGTGAAAATGTGAACAGAAGTGAAAAACGTACCTATTATTGAAATTCCACACCCAACATACGCCTCAATTTAACACCATTGTGCATAAAAATAGTTATTTATTATACAAGAGTGGAAAGTTCCTTTTTAACCGCGTGCTCGATTTGGATGACCGAGCAAGCGAAGGATTCTAAAGTTGAATCACGAGCGCAGCGAGTGATTCTAAATTAGAATCCTGAGCGTCAGCGAGGGAAACAAACGAGCACAAGGTGAAAAATCTTTCCACTCGAGTGCAATACGTAACTTTTCATCCCACCTCAGCGAGGAAATGACAAAATGAAAAAGAAAACAATTTATAATGACAAAATATTTTTATTTCAATTAAAACACATTAAGATAATCTATAAATTGAAGAAAATAATAAGAAGTAGAAAATAATTAAGAAATATTAAATGTAACGTTGCTACAGTTACTTATGTTAAGTTTAATATTTTTGTTAGGTAATGTTATGTTGGTGTTTGTGAATTGTGCGCTGTTTTGTGGTAAACTACTCGTATCAGTAATTTTAAATAGTTGTGCCGATTCATTGGATTCTATTGGCGTAAATGTTGGCGAGAGAGGGCTATTGTTTCCAATCTTATGGGGGCTCATTTTAGATGTAGAAGGGCGAGACCAAGAATCTGACAGAGGTTCTTTCAGCGTTATGGCCTCCACGATACTATTACAAATTTTTGATTTACTTTGGATTGAATCCTCTATGTATCCCTCTACAACCGAATTAGACTTCCAGCCTCCATGGCGCTTAAGCGATAGAAGATCAGCCCCTGATTCGGCCAAAAGTGTGGCTGAGGTTCTTCTAAAACAGTGACCGGTGTATAACGGGGGTTCTAAAAGTCCGAGAAAAGTTGCTATTTCTCGTGGAATACTGCCAATTTTATTCTGACCCATAGGTTGTCGGATACACTTTCCGTTGCGATATTGTAGAAAAAATCGTTCAATTGGGGTGTTAGAAGGACGTAAAGCTTGATATTTCTGAACAATGTTTACATATTCCTTGCGAATAACGAAGTTGCGGTCTTTTTTTGTCTTGGTATTTAGTACATTAATTAATAGCAATTCATCAGAATTATGAGAATATTTTGATACGTTATTGACATTAAGTAGTGTAAGTTCATTTGTTCGACATGCTCCGGTTATACCAATAATAAGAACAACCTGTAACAAAAGAAGTATTTATAATCGTAAATAAATTAATCAAATTAAAAATATTGTAAGTACTATGTACAATTTTATCAACAACAAAAAATTACACGTATTGACTTACTTTTGCCGCTAAATATACGGAATCAGGTGCTTCATTAATAAACTTTGCAATTTCAGATGCTGTGAAAACCTTCGATTTTTTTGGTTTATAACCAGATGAGGCTCTTTTTAAAAATGCCACTAATTTATGATAGGTGTCGATATGAACGTCTTTCTTCATCTTAATTGTTAATTTTAGCATTGAATACGTACTCCATAGCGTGCTTGCTTTCTTGGTCTCAGATAATTCTATAAAATATGCCAGCAAAACGTTTTCGGAGAAAGTTTTTGCTCCTTTAGCTAGTCGCCACATGTTAAATATATCGTACTGTTTCAAATACTTCTCTCGTGATTGCTGAGGGAGAAGGCTCATTTGCGCATTATTAACTGTTTCAGTTAACTCAGTTGGCGTTAGATAAACTTCATCGTCGCTAATGTCACTCATTTTAGTTGATTTTTTTGTACAGTTTTTAGGTTATGTTAATTATATTAAGCAATAAAACGTGAAAAACTAGAATGGCGCGAAGCACGCAAATAAAACAAAGAAACCAAGAAGGTTCCAAATTTAAATTTTTTCACAATTTAAAAAGTTCTAATCATAAATTTGGCACCATAGAGGTTACATTAAATAGGTTTAATGACGTTTTGAATTTACAATTATATTGAGTACTCATTATATGTGATGTTCTAAATTCAAATCTACTTTGCCGCTCAAGCGAATAAAATAGAATTTTCCAGCCAGATTTCGAAGCGCAAAATTACACTTTCCGAGGTGGTGGGATGAAAAATATCATTTTGCACCAGCAAATCACAAGAATTTGATCAAAATAATTTGTAGTTAGCATTAATAGGACTTGATTCCGGAAGAATATGAGATATTGTTTATTGGAAGCATCGCAAGTTTTCTCATGCATAAATGCAAGTTACTACTCATGACTACCATTTCAAAACAATTTTATTAGATATGATAGTTGTTTAAATAAAAATAAACTCATTTTTGGTTGCATTGATATCAATACATTAACGGCAATCAAACAAATTCTAATTTAACTTTCAAACTGTATGTTCTAGTTCTTATTAATGGTGATCGGGATAATGTGAAAACTATCATTTGATTATTTTTATTAACGTATACACTCTAGAATCTTTAAAATATACACCATTCCGGTCAAGTGGACGTGAGAACTTTATTGTAGTATTGACTATCTCACAGAAGCTTATCGAGAAAGCCAATTCGATATATTTCGTGCCAAACACTCCAAGAAAAATAAGAATGACTCATACCGACATTTGAATGTAAAAAAAGAAGATTAATATAACTTAAACTAGGCTATATGAGCATTGTTCCCTTTGCCTTCCCTAAAAAAAGAATTAAAAAAAATTGGACACCTCCAGTGTCAGTTTGATCATAGAGTACATTGTTATGAAAAGGGCGCGAACACTCAAACTGTTGTGAGGGAAATCCTTAACTAATTTAAATATTACTTTCTAAGTAGCCCTTTTTCTATTATTTTGTACTTAAGTTATTATTAGTAGTCTCTAATTTAATAAGTGATGAACGAAGATAGTGGCGGCAGGCATTCTGCCGCCAAACGTAAACTTATAGGTGAAGAAGATTCTCCTCCACTCAAAATGGCGGCAAATTTTATACACAATAAAAGGGGTTTATTTAAAGATTATGTCCATTTGTACACAGAGGACAATAAAAAAGAGTATCCCATATTGATTTCATCTGTAACACCCGGTACCAAGTTTGACCTGATGAAAACAAATTCAATTTTAAAATCTTGCTCAGGTTTACTTTTTGTAAAAGCCATCGGCAATTTTCTAATTAAAGCTCTCTTTAGTAATAAGAAAGATGCCAATGCCTTCATACTTTCGAAGAGCTTACTACAAAATCAGCAGTGGCAAGCAAAGATCCCATATGACCACCTGGAGAGCTTGGGTGTAATAAAAGTGCCTACTGAGTTGTCAGAGGAAGATTTATTGACCAATTTGAAGTCCAGCAGTGAAGTAATAGGAGTAAAACGCTTCATGAGAAAAAACAGTGATGGCTCCTTCTCTCCAACTCCAACTGTTTTAGTTACATTCTTGAGCTCAATACGACCAGATCATCTTACATATGATCATATTTGGTTTGATGTGAAGGAATATATTAGACCAATCAAACAATGTTTCGTCTGTTACAAATTTGGACATGGTCGTGGTTCTTGCAAGAGTCCACAGGTCTGCTCTATCTGCTCAGGCAATCACTTTTTTAAGGACTGCAACAACAAAGAAAATACTAAATGTAGTAACTGTTCCGGACCTCATATGGCAGTAAGCAATTTATGTCCAGTTAAAAGTGCCAAAAACCAAGAGTTGAAGGACAAAATTAGTGGGAAGATAACATATGCAAAGGTCGCTGGAAAGGTAAAGTCTACCTATAGAGAAGATCCAGGTTCAACATCGGACCCTCTAGCTTCACCACCAAGACTCAAGAATTTAAAATTATTGAATGTTCCCCAAAAAAGAGTATTATATACAGATATAATTAATTCAGATGAAGTGTTAAATGTTCTTACTAAAACTCTTGTTGATTTAAAACTAAAGCAAAACGGAGATGCTATTTCTTCAAAAGTCATAAAAGAGTTGCTTATTACAAACTTTTCAGCATAACTTTTATGGATAATAATTCTAGAATTGGATACCTTAATATCATTCACTGGAACTGCCGTAGCATTGGACCAAAACTGAATCAGTTTAACTATTTCATTACTTCACAAACAGCTGATATTGATATAATTTTACTTAATGAGACTTGGTTGAATTCATCCAAGTCATTTAAGTTACCTGGATTCAAGGTTATACGTCGTGATTCTGATTGCGCCCATGGAGGTGTGGCACTGGCTATAAAAGATAAATATATTTATAAATTAATTAACACTCCATCCAACTATCACTTTCAAAACTTATTGGTCTCTGTAAAAGTTGGCTCTATTTATGTTGATATTCTTTCTGTATATATACCTCCTCCTCCTAATGGGAGATTTAAATTAAATATGCTTTCACATTCTTTTACTTGCATAAAGAATAGGAATTATTTGATCATCGGAGATTTCAATGCTCACCAAACGGCTTGGGGCTCCAGATTTAATGATAGAAGAGGTAATATAATTTATAATTTTGCAGATGAACATAACCTAGTTTGCCTGAATGACTACACTATTACCACTGTTGCTCCGTATGGTCAGAATGGTAATGTATTAGACTTGGCTTTCGCATCATCTACGGTGAGTTCTAGTTGTTCTTTTTCTGTGCATGATGATCCTTTGAGCAGCAACCACTTTCCTGTTTTCATAACTGTTTTATATAATGTTTCTTTAAATATTGATAACGAAGCCTTGTCGGCAAGTAATACCACTCCTTTGTCTGATAACATAGGATTGTCGGGTATGAACTTCCATAAAATAGACTGGTCAAAGTTTTCCCGGCTCTGCGATGATAGTTTTTCCACTTTTTCTTTAGATTTTGACCCCCTAAATAGTTATAATTCATTTACTAAAACGTTAAGTAACGTGTTGTTGACATTTTCTAAGAAGAATGATTGTTGCCATACCAAAAATATCAAACGCAAGGCTATTATTTGGTGGAATGACAAATGTTCTAAAGCTGTTAATGAATCTAAACTTGCCTTAAAATCTTATAGAAAGTACCCCACTTTGGAAAATTACATTCTCTATAAAAGATTTGACGCTAAAAAGAAAAGAATATTATCGGAACAAAAACTTTTAAGTTGGGCCAATCTATGTAACTCTTTTAACAGAAAAACACCTGTAAAGCTAATATGGGATTACGTAAAGAGATTTAAGTTTGCCAAGTTAGGCTTTAGCGCGAAAACACGTTTTTTCGACAATTCTTCAAATGCTTCTGCTTATTTAGATAAATTAGGGTCCCAAGTTTGTGGAACCGTCCCTAACAATTTAGATTCATTATTTTTGTCTGTAGGTTCTGAATCTGCTAAATGGATTCGTGATCCTTTTGAATTTTTTGAGTTACAAGCGTCTCTAGATAAGAAAAAGGACACCTCACCTGGTCCTGATTATATCCCCTATTCTGTTATTAAAAATCTACCTAAAAATGTTAAACTTATTCTTTTAAATATTTATAATCAATTGTGGTCACATAATAAGATTCCTCCAATCTGGAAAAGGCAGTTTGTTGTTCCCATTCTAAAACCTAACAAGGATTGTAATAGTTTAGATGCATATAGGCCTATTTCATTAACTTCATGTTTTGCTAAACTATTTGAAACTATGTTAAAGAACCGCTTAGAATGGTTCATTGAACACAATTCACTTATTCCAGATTATCAATTTGGGTTTCGTAAAGGTAAAAGTACTATGTATAACTTAGGTTGCTTATTGGGTGATATTCAAAATAACCTTAATAAAAATAAAATTACTCTAGCTGTTTTTTTAGACTTAAAAGGTGCTTTTGATAACATTAAACATGAGTATTTAATTGAAAGCTTACAAACTCTTGGTATTCCTGGATCTGTTTTATCATGGATATTCAATTTTCTGAATGGTCGTACAATATCTCTTAAGGTTAGTAATAAATTGTATGGTTCAAGAACTTCTTTTAAAGGTACGCCACAGGGTTCAGTAATTTCTCCTCTTATTTTTATCCTATGTCTTGTGAATTTTATGAAGCATATTCCAGGCTCTATAAAATATTCTTTTTATGCGGATGATCTTGTACTATATTTAGATTGTGATGATCTTTCACTAGGAGAACGTATTATGAATAGTTGTCTTGCTTATTTAAGTAATTACCTTATTGATCGCCTTGAGCTTGATGTAAATGTACAAAAAAGTTCAGTTATGGTCTTTGCGTATAGTTGTCCAGTTAGTCCTCGATTATTTTATAATAATGCTTTAATTCCCTTTAAGACAACTGAAATGTATTTAGGTGTTATGCTTGATTCAGAATTGTCTTGGGGTCCTCATATTAATTATATAAGTAAAAAAGCAGAGTTGCGTCTAAACATCTTGAGATCTTTAGTTGGGGTAAGTTGGGGTTCTGATCCAAAAATCTTAAAAAATTTATATATTTCTTTGGTTCGTAGCCAATTTGACTACGGATGTATGTTTTATGCTGAAGCATCTAAACAGTTGCTTCGTAAACTAGACATTTTACAAAATAAAGCTTTACGCGTTATCACTGGGGCCATGATGTCGTCCCCTATAAATTCTTTAGAAGTTGAATCTGGAGTGCCGCCTTTATTCATTAGAAGAAGCTATTTAACCGAAAAGTTTTGTTTAAATTTAGTTAGTCATGATAACGTTATAGTCTGTCGTTACTTGCAAGACTATGATATTCCAGATTTTAATAGTATTCCCTTGCCAGCTTCTCCTAATATAAGTGAAGCTATTTCATATTTAAACTTTAAATTCCAGGATGTCGTGCACTGGGTGAATTTAACCGCTTGTTTTACATATTGTTTTCAGTCAATGCTACGTGACATTACGGTCACTTTAACTCGCTTTGTCTCTAAGCAACATTTTTATGAATTTTTGAATGAGAAAAACGATTACGTAAAAATTTACACGGATGGTTCTAAAACCAATGATCGTACTAGTTTCGCTTTTTACGATTCATGTAATAAATACGGTAAAGTGTTTTCTTGTAATAATAACTTTTCAATCTTTTCTGCTGAAATTCTTGGTATGATTTATGCTGTAAAATATATTATGTGTAATTTTGAGTCATCAAACTTTACCAAATTCTTAATAATATGTGACTCAATGAGTGCATTACAAGCCTTGGAGCAAAAATGTATTAGTAGTCAGTGTAATTATTTATTATATGAATTGAGACACCTTGTTTACATACTTCATAGAAGTAATCTTTTAGTTGAATTTTGTTGGGTTCCCGGACATTCGGGCATTTTCGGTAACGAGCTTGTTGACAAACTCGCACGATATACTCCGAATATTTCTACTATCGAGGACTACAAGGTGCCTCATTCTGACTTAGTTACTTGTTTAAAACACAATGTGATTCAACGATGGTCATTAGATGTAAGTATTTCACGGCTAGAGAAAGGCAGGTGGCATGCTGAAATTGTCCCTGTGCCCAGTATAAAAGCTTGGTTTGAAAAACCACCTTTTATAAGTAGAAATTTTATAACTAGTTTATGTAGATTAAGAATAGGTCACTGTAAATTTCCATGTCATCTTTATCGCCTTAAACTGAGCGTTAACTCAATTTGTAAATATTGTAAACATCCAAACTGTGATCTTCAACATTTATTCTTTGATTGCAAGTATTTTAATATTCAACGACTTCTTTTTATATGCTCTTGTAAAGATTTGATAGAGATAAATGATTTCCCTCAAAATGTTAAACATTTGTTAAGATTTAGAGAACTGTATAGCATTATTTATGATTTTATCATTAATACATTTGGTCCCTTGTGATTGTTATGAATATGTTTAAAATTCTGTTTCTTTAAGTTTTATTTTATATTAAGTTATTATTAAGTAATTAGTTGATTATGTTAGATTTCCCTGTTTTATTTTTGTTAATTCCTGTTATTCATATCTTATTTTCACTAAGCAAGTTGTTTATGTTTAAGCTAGTGGCCCTGGAAGCCAATGTAAATTTAAATAAAATTAAAAAAAAAAAATATAATATAAAACTATAACGTTAGTATCCCCTCTAAATATAAATATTTTTTTTTTCTCTACCGATTAAATTACCTACACTTTATATAATTTTAACCTGTGTTGTCCTTGCGTGTGTTATGCTTTCAGAAGAACAATAATAAAAGCTCAAGGAAGAAGGGTTATTCGGATAAAATATAAAATTTTTACTTGTTAAATACCGAGCAATCTCTCTCTTACCGTGTCTCTCTCACTACGGAATATTGGCGAAATTTCTGTGTAAAACGGAAACAGCCACAGAAAAAAAAAAAACATTGTTATTTATAGTTTGAAGATATGTAGTGTATCAAAAATGTTTATATTTTGAACGAGGACTCGGTATTTTGCATAATCAATATCATGTAAAACCTTAAACTGAATGTAATTTTAGTGAGATCATCGAACTCTCATAACTGCGGTTGTAAGTAAAAGAACCCAGTAAAAATATTTTCTTAGAAAAATGATTGCAACCTGAAGGTGCAGTGTGTGCTGTAGTGCTGTACTCACGAAGGATGGCACTACATTAATGATGTTTTGTAAATTATCTATAAGTTATGAGGACAACTTTTGAACAGAATCTTTCATTTTCAGGTTGTCTGAGAATAGTTATTATTTCATAAGGTTCGGTGTTGAATATGGATCAAATGCAAATATCGCAGTCTATCCCACATATTGTGCAGGTTTATCAGCCACCCACTTCTGATGCGAAGATGGCTAATTCACAAATAATTCATTTATCTCATCCACCTCTACAGCCATCTGAGGGAAAAGTTAATTATCAACAAACTGTGACTTCTAAATCTATTCAGATACCAGTTACACATGTTACAGAAATTTCTGGCCAGCCTATTCATATGTCTCAGAATCAGATTGTCATATCTTGTCAGCAGACACACTTACAAAATATTCATCCGCCAATGCAATCCCAAATGGCACAACAAGTTCTGCAGAGTTCTGACATGAGTCAGTCTTTGCATGTAATTCTGCCTCAGGTACCAATATTCAAGCAACATGTGCTTGTAAGTGAAGTACAACAGCAGTATTATGGGCAGTATGAATCCTTTGATAAGGAACACTGCATTGTTGCTAAAATGGAGCCCGAGTTGCCAATCTCATCTGAGAAACAAGCAGAGTAAGTGTCAAGTAAAAGTTTTGAAAGATTTATAATATATTCTTAAATAGGAAAATGAAAATTATTTAAAAAATAATTAGCAATCTCCACTAGAATTTGAATTTGGATACTATTGTTTTTTCCAGCTTTACACTTTATTATTCTATGTTCACATGATATAGTCACCACCAAAGAAAGGCTACAATAGCACAGTTTGTTAGAGCTTTGTTCATGTTAACTATTATAAATGCAATCTCAGTGTGGATGCAATTATAATTCTCAGTGCTCCGCAATGATAAGCCTTTATTGATAAATATATAATTTGTGACTATGTCTAATGTGTTGCATGATTCATTTCAGGTCTAAACCAGAGGCTTCCATTATGAAAGCAGATAGGATTGTAAATGAAGCAGTAGTTTATAAGAAACGCAACAGAAGTGTTAAACCAAATCCTGGCTCCTGGGCCTGCAATGTTCGTAAATTCAAACACCAGAGAGGGGAGGCATATATAAGTAGAAGAGGAAAGTTTGTCCCAGAAAGACGAGTACGAAATACTAAAGACTGCCTGAAGTCTTGTAAATACAGATGTAGTGAGAGAATAAGTGATACAGACCGGGAGCACATATTCAAAGCTTTTTACTCCTTGAATGCAAATGAAAAGAAGCATTTTTTACTAAATACCACAGAAAGGAATGATGTTAAGCATAAGTCACCTGATGAAAATCACAAAAGGAGACATGCATTTAAGTATTTCTTTCTTGTTAGAGCTGTTAGACATACAGTTTGTAAGAATTTTTATTTAGGTACACTAGCTATATCGCAGAAGCCGGTATACAATGTCCACTTAGGAAAGTCAGAAATGAATATTCCCAAACCTGATGGTAGGGGGTTGTCAGAAGCCAGCACACACTCTCTGCCATCAGAAGTAAAGGATGGTGTCAGAAAACATATAATGTCTTTCAGTACAGAAGACTCAAAACCTGTAAAAAGATTTTCAAAGAAAAAACAGTATTTAGAGTCAAATTTAAGTATTAAACAAATGTACAATATGTATTTAAATGACTCTAATAAAGACAATGTTTTGCCTGTAAAAGAATCTATGTATAGAAAAATATTTAAACAAGAATTCAATTTGCACTTTAGGAAAGTTAAACCAGAGCTACAGCTGTGTTGTAAATGTAAGGGAGTAATTAAAAAGAAATAGTTTGTAATGTGAAATAGATAAGTTTATACCAATGTTTGTCATAATCATGATAATGTTTGCCATGCCATTATGCTGCTATATTACTGTGATGCATGCTGTACACATGCACATTTAGTGTGCTAAGGGTTTATTCATAGATAAAATGGGGGTTCTCCATGCATGGGTTAATACAAAATTCTTTAGCAGTTTATTCAGTTAAGATTGTTACAAGCTCTTATGAATGTCACTACTCCATCAGTTCGCAAATCTATAGTGGGAGACCTTGTACTGAAAAGACCAGCAAGAAAGTCAGCAAGGGTTGTTTTGCTGCCTTATAATGATAAATATGTATGTATATTGAAGTTTGTGAAAATGACAATGAATACATCTTCATAAATAATGAATTTAAGGTTGCCTGATAATGATCTGCAGATGATGTATAAAAACAAAATGTGTAGGTACCTATATAAGGTAATTTGTTACAATAAAAGAAGTGCTTTCGTTTTCGGCGCTGTCATACGGTTTTTGCCTAATTTAAATAAAAAAAAATGAGTGTGCTTATGACCATGACCACACAACTGAAGTGAAACTTCTTTAGCTCCAATGATCTGAAAATCATCATCATTATCACCCATCATTCCGCGCTGGGTCCGTTATCACCCTCGCAATCCGCACTGGGTCCATTATCACCCACCAATCCGCGCTGGGTCCCTTATCACCCACCAATCCGTACTGGGTCCGTTATCACCCACCAATCCGCGCTGGGTCCGCTATTATCCACCAATCCGCGCTGGGTCCGCTATCATCCACCAATCCGCACTGGGTCCGTTATCACCCACCAAGCACTAGATTCATGTATTATGTGACGGGTATACCGATGAGTCAGCGATGACACTAATCGTAACGCCAAAATCCTAACACATTCGCCAGTTTACCCTCCCAAGACAAGCGTACCTAAAGAAGTTTCACTTCAAAAATCTCTCTATCATCTCTGAAATAAACTTCATTTGCTCCGACTTTACGCTGCTTACTTATGACTAGCAGCTGTGACCAGTAACTTGCATTTTAAGTTGGTTGCAATTGTTTTGAATTTTGGCTGCCGGCAGTATCCCATCCGCTGGTTCCCAGTGGTGATAAAAATATATGGCGAGCCGCGCCGGCAGCGGATGCATTTATAAGAAATCAGATGTGGCAGGTTATGAATAAGGATGAATCCATGATGCCACAGCCTAGTGTATTTTTTGTACTTTTTTTAAATTAATATTTCTGTGAGAAATAAAGAACATGTAATTATTTTATCTCGTAGATTTATTTTAAGTGCCATTGCCATGTTTGTTTAGAGTGTTACTACACCATATTAGGTGGGAATTATTTTCAGAGCAGCATACGGCAGGCCGCATAAAAATTAAGTTGTGGCGTCTCTAGCCAATGTAAAGTTTTAGCGCCCATATGCCATAGAGAATGTACGCCGTATGCTGTGTGCAATAAAGAATGGTGGCGACGTCGACCTGACGCAGACATACTAGACTTATGTCTCTTCCACTCCTTTTCATACAAAACTTAAAGAAGCTGCGCATCGCAACTATAAAGCAAGAGAAAGGGCGCGGAAATAACGCTTCTCATTTCGTATGAAACTGACAAAGTCCTTGCATCGCCAGAAACTTACCTACGTTTTTTCTGTTTCCCGCGCCTGAGATAGCTGCGCCCGTGTGCCCGTGTGTGTCTCTAATTAAGGAAACCTTATTCTACTACTTGAAGTAAAATTTAAGCAGCAGCGTTTTTTTTATTTTTTTAATGTAGGTTACCTGTTTTTACTCCTTTAATTAAAGGATGATTTTTAAGATAAAAACTATCCCATGCCTTTCCTTGGGATTCGGAACTATCTCTGTACCTTATTTCAACTAAATCGGCTCAGCAGTTTACGTGTAAAATTGTTAGGGTTTCGTTATTGCACAATTATTGAGTTAACCGTGGAGACCATTTTCGAAAAAAAAAGAAGTATTTTTTTTAAATTAAGGGCCTATGCTGCTTTATAGGTCTCGCAGGCAGACGCGGATTGTGACCGCGATCGAGGTGGGACGGCCAGTTATATTCGCTTGCAATGAAAGCGAATGGTCAAACACGAGCAGTGGCGTACTTACGTAGGGGCTAGGCGGGGCAGTGCCCCGGGGCTCTCAAATCCTTACGAGAAATCTCGATCGAACTGAACTTTTGGAAATTACTCCCATTTTCAAATAAATATGACAGGTTGCAACCCCACCTTAATCATGAAAACTCAATTGAGAGAAATTCAAGTTATGCCTAGGGAATTCCCCTTTTTTTTTTTATAACGCAGGTAAAAAATCTTTTTACAGACGACGGCGCCTTTAAGAGGCACACCGCCGAACGGACCTCACACCTGGCTCCCGCAAGTCTTACGGACCCCCCAGTGGCTACCCACCGAGGACCCCGCAATTCTTACGGGCGCTTTACAGCATAATATCCGCTAAAAAAGTCCTGCGAATACCTCTACACTGCTTAGTGCGGAGCCGCAGGGTCCCCGTTAGGGATTCTACCACGGCTCCGCCCCCAGCAGCTTCCCGGCCTCGCCGGGGCTCCACGGCATGGGTCTCCCGCGGTATTACGGGGACCCCGCAGACGTGCGCAGGTAGGCCCGCGCATGGGGGCTGAGTACGCGGCCTAGTGCCTACCGTACTGCCCCCCGTCCGCTGCGGAGGGCTTCTTGGGCGTTCCCGTCCAAGAAACCCTCCGCCGCCCCCCTTTGTAGGACAGAACTACAAGAGGGGGGGCCGCCGTTCCTGGAAGGGGGGAACGGGAGGGGAAGCGTAGTTCTTCCCGTCACTCTCCCCTCTCCCGGTCACCCACGTCTCCTAGCGTCTTCTCCTAGGAGAAAAAGGGGAAACGCGGGCGACAGCATTCGTGGGGGGTCCGAGCGGCCGAGGCTATTCGGACATCCCCGCCTCTGAGGGTGCCCGTCCGGGCGCCGACGACTCAGAGGCCATTCCTTCGGGGGGTTTACCCTTAGTGACCGGCGGGTCACACTTCCCCCTCCCCATGACATGGTCCGCAGGTCGGCCACTTTCCGCGCATATGGCGCAGCGGGGCTTGGCAGCACATTCCGCCGCCTTATGCTCCGCTTTCCCACACTTAAAGCACAGTGTGCTCCGGTCCTCCTTAGACGGGCACCTTGCCGCCACGTGCCCCCTTCCCATACACCGAAAGCAGTGTGTCCGCCGGCTGAGGACCCTCACGTGTGCTAGGCTCCAGCCCACTTTGATCCTCCCACCCTCCGCCACTTTTCTGGCGGCCCATGCGGGACATCGAACGACCGTCCCCCCCATGCCTCCTGGTCCCGGGCGCACCACTCCTACCGTCACCTCTCGGGTGGTGCTCCACCCCCTTCATGGCCACCGCCTCCCTGACTTCGTCCAAGGTGAGGGACTCATCTAGCCCCGATATCCTCATGTCCGTGCTTATCTCAGGCCTGCCGACTTCGGCGTACTCCTTCACGACCTCGCCCATACGCCTGGCCAGGGCGTCCGCCTTCGTTCTGCTATCTGGGCCCGAGACCAGCAGGAGCCTGGACCCCGTCTGGCTGGTTTTGATGACCAGGCCCTCCTCAATCCCCACGGACGGCAGCTCGACAGCCGCCCGCGCCATCTCCACAATTTTGGTGTGGGTGAGGCCTAGCTCCTCCGCCCTAGGCCTCAACCTCACCTCAACCGCCGCTGTTTTCGGGACCTTTATTTTAGGCCCCTCAGTCTTCCTTGGAGCTGGTCCACCCTTGCTCTGCGTGGGCTCCCCCTTCTTCTTCGCAGGATCGGGGACGGCGGCTGTGCTCCCCGCCTTCCTCCTCCCTCTCCCGACAACCGTACTCCACTGTTCCGCCGGTTCCGCCCTCATCGATGTCCCCGCCTCCCGCCGGTCCGCAGCTAACGGCGGTCTGAGCCTTTTAGGCGGCGGAAGCCTCTCCTCTAAGGAGGCCAGCCGAGTGCTGACCATCTCCCCTATGGAAATCATAAGGGAGCGTTTCAGTTCCTCAACGGCCTCCAGCGGTAGTAATTGTGTGGTTGGAGGGGCCGCAGGGTGGGCTCTCTCCTCCATCGCTCTCCTCAGCGATTCCAGCTCCTTCCGCATGGTCGCCATTTCCGCCTTTATCTTTAAATTCTCCTCTCGGAGTCCGAGATTCACGTCTTCTACCTTTTTTAGCCTATCCGCCGCCTCTACTTTACGCAGGGCCGCCTCCAGGAATTTCTTCGTCTCGCGCGTCATCTGCATTTCGTCACCATCACGTGCTTCACCTCTCGCCTTCCAGTCCAGGTAAGCCAGGCGTGTGAAGATCGCGGACCTGAACTCATCTGCCGTGAAGGTATCTGGCTCCTTGGGAGGAGGAAAAGTGAAGGTGGAAGTCTCCCCTGCCTTGTCCTCCATAGGGGAACCGGGGAAGCTCTGCGCTTACCCTTTCCCCTGCGTACAGTATTCACCTTGGGGGGCATCGGTGTTAGCCCCCCCCCATCCTCCTTGTCCCCGCCGCCTCTCAGTCGCAGGACAACTTCTCCTTCAGACGCCTCGGTAACCAATTTACCACTGCGGGACCCGGTAATCCCGCAGCGCCGGTGGCCAGCCGGGGCGCATAGGCCGCTAGTAGTCAATTTCACACTCTGAGGCCCAGCTACCTCAGAGCGCCCGGTGTCAGCGGGAGAGCATGACAAACAATTCTCAATATCCGACATTACCATAGTTTTTCCCCTCTTCCGGGCGAGGGAACCCTACCTGGCCTCATCAAAATTGATTTTTGAAAAGGTTTTCTCCTTTTGACCCCCACCCCGAAAGGTGGCAGCCCCCGTTCCCTCACCGCGTGCGGAGTTACGGGTCGGCCGGAGGTGGCACGGAGTTCGCGCCACAACCGCCCTCACCAGAACAGGCGTTACCGCCCCTCCAACAGTCTCGACCACCGTTACCCAGGCTCCCCGGGACGCCAGCCGAGACTCACCAAGGTAATTTTTTATAGAGGTTTTCTTCCTCGCAGCCCCCACCCTCCGAAGAAAGCGGCGGCCCTCGGCCCCGCACTACGTACAGGGTTACGAGCTCCTTCAGGCAGCGCACTGCCCTCCGACACCGGGGCCACTCTATGCCCCCCACCCAGGGTGATTTTTTAGAGAGGTTTTCTTCCTCGCAGCCTCCACCCCGAAAGATGGCGGCCCTCGGCCTCGCACTACGTACGGGGTTACGAGATTGCCAGCTATCAGCCTACGCATGAGGTATCCGCAAGGATACCTCATACGTAGTTGCCCAGAGTGCACCGGACCAGCACATTTCCGTTCCCTAGGCCTAAGCCACAGGACAGGATATGCACCGACCACACGGGGAGGTTTCTGGCGAGGCACCCCTAGGGAATTCCCCTAAATTCTTTCTGTAGGTTGGCAGTGTTGTCAATTTATGGATAATGATATGTGCGTTTTATTATTCATCGATGTGCGTTTTATTGTGATTTTTCGAGAACGGTTAAAAAATTAATGCTGTGTCAGGAGTAAGTAAGCTAATGTCAATAAACTTTTTTGTACTGGTCAATATAGTGGTTCAATTTTATTTGATTTTACCACTCATATTGATGTCTGTTAAGTCAATTAATCGTGTCAAATCTATAGATTTCGGCTACAGCTCATTGTATAACGCGAAATATCCTGAAAAATGCAAGTCACCTGCAGTAGGTACATTAATTCAGGTCCGCGGGCAGGAGATCGTTCATGGTTTCCACCGTTAAATGTGGTACACTAACGGTGATAATTTTTTTTCCGGGGATTCCCCAACGACACTTGTAGCGTGTCATTGTGTTTCCCTTTCCTTTTATTTTACTTTTAACGTCGTTAGTGAACAGTGAGTACCTACCTACTCGAGCACAATCTAATATTGGTGTCAATTCTGACACGATTCTCTAAACCTAAACTTAAATTTGATAACATTGGTGTCGATTCTGGCATGACTCTCTAAACCTAAACTTAAATTTGACAACAGTGCATCCTTGTCATTCTCTATACAGAATGAAAAGGAGAGACTGATGTTAAATTTAGTTTTAAGTTTAGAGAATCATGCCAGAATCGACGCCAGTGTATCCTTGTCATTCTCTTCAAGGAATGAAAAGGAGAGATTGATGTTAAATGTGGTTTTAAGTTTAGAGAATCACGCCAGAATGGACACCATTGTATTGTTTAAATAAATTAGAAAACTAAAATTATGGATAAAAAGAAGAAATCCAGTGGTGCATTTAAACGCAAACAACGCCAAGAAAGAGAAGATGGTATACAAAAATGGCCCAATATTGACAAGTTTTTTAGTCAGCCTTCTGCAAGTACATCTGGCCAAAATATTTCTATTGATAGTGACTCAAATAATGTGGTTACTGCAGTGTTGGTTGAGAAGCCTACTGAAGAAGATTCGACAATTATTGCAGTTGGAGGTACCTCCGCCGCCGATCATGTGAACGTGGATGATGTTTGCATGACACACATAAGAGCGGACGGTTTGGAGGAACCACAGACCTCTACATTTTTTGAAAATAAGTATCTTCTTATGACTTGGGAAACTTCACGAACAAAATATTATGTGATAACTAAAAACGTCAAGTTCTTGATATGGGGCCTTTACAGCCTTCAGGACCTTTTCCAACAGACATCAACCAGAACAATAGGTGTTTTTTGAAAAACAAAAAAAATGTACAGCGTTTCGTGTTCTAAATATGGGCCAGTTAATCGTTTTTGGTTGTTATTCCAAAATATTAGACGCTGCCTATTGTCAACCCTGCTGGTTATTTGCTTCACAAAGGAATAATGTTTGGTGTCCGGAAATTTGAGATTGGAAGCATTTATCAGAAAGAATTAAACTACACAGTTGTTCGAGTGGCGATTCGGAAGCATGTGCTGTGTATGAATTTTGGGGAAAAAACGTTACTAATACTATCGACAAGGAACTTGAAAATGAAATTCGCGAAGAAGCATCATTTTGGAAAATGGTTCTTCAAAGGTTATTCGATATCATACTTACCCTAGCAAAGAGTTCTTTGGCTTTGAGAGGACATCAAGAAGACTTAAGTCAGGAAGGATACCACGGAAGTTTTCTATCCTTTGTAGAGCTTGTCGCCCGATATGATCACATTTTCAGACAAGTTTTGCATATGCCCAAAGGTAATAATTATTTCTAAGTTTTTTATCGTTATATTTTGTTTATAATTATTAACTGTTTAATATCAGGACATTTTTTTTTATGTTTTTAGGATCTACAAGACATCTGAGTGCAACAATTCAAAATGAAATGATTGAGAGCTTGGGGACCAAACGTGAAACCCATCTACTAGAACAAATTAGAGCGTCACCGTTTTTTGCCATCTTAATGGATACAACACAGGACATATCGAAGGTTGATCAGCTAAGCATTGTTGTGAGGTACGCAGTAATAACCAGATCGGAAAATGGACAGCCAATTGATATAGAAGTAAATGTAGTGTTTCTGGGCTTTTATGCAGCCATCAAACATAGCGCAGTAGATTTAGTCAACCAAATAACAACATTATTTATCGACAAAAATATTGATTTAAAAAAATGTGTAGGGCAAAGCTATGATGGAGCCAGTGTGATGAGTGGTGTGTATAATGGTGTACAAAAACATATTAAGGATATCAAGTCTAACGCAGAGTACGTACATTGTGCCACTCATAATTTAAATTTGGTGATAAATGATGCCGTTAGCAGTTGTGTGGAAATATAGTTTTTTTTCGCAACGTTGCAAGATTTGTATAACTTTTTCGGAAACAGCATCAAACGTTGGGATCTACTGTCAAAATTCACTGGCGAATCAGACACCACTCTAAAAAAACTAAATCCGACTAGATGGTCCAGTAGAGTCAATACGATATCTAAAATAAAACTTCGTTATTTTGATATTATCAAAGCATTATCAGAAATAGATCTAAAGAGTCCTAATAAAGATGAGCTTAGTGAAGCAGAGAGTATTAAAACAAAAATGCTAAATTTCGAGTTCGTGTTGCTTTGCGAATTCATGCACAGTGTATTGAACGACATCAATTATGCATCCAAGACTTTACAAAAATGCGACATCAATTTGGGCGAGGCGATTAAAGTTTTAGCAGAGACCAAAGAAAAGTTGCAAATTTATAGAAATGATTTCGAATTATTCAAGTGCAAAGCCAGTGAAACTGCAAGAAAATATGGTATTGATACCCATTTTCAAGAAAAAAAGCAAATAAAAGTTAAAAGACATTTTGATGCATTAGCTGCGGATCAGCGATTTCCAAACCGAGAAAGAATATTTAAAATTGAGATTTTCAATAATGTACTAGACACAGTAATATCTCAATTAGATACACGTTTTATTGGTATGAGTGCAGTCTGTCATATATTCGATTTTCTAACACCAACATTTTTATTACATGTTGAAGAAGCAACTTTATTACAAAAGTGTAACGAATTCCAAAGAAAATACTCAGATATAATAGGCCCTAGTTTTTCACTTCAATTTATTCATATTTACCACCTAGTTTTACCTCAACTAACTCAAGCATAGTTCACCAATTATGTAAGGAAATAATGAGCAAATATGGAGTGCTAGAATGCGACCTAACGGAAGTATTTACAGCGATGTTATTATTTTTTACAATTCCTGTCACTTCTGCAGCAGCTGAAAGGTCATTTAGCAAATTAAAAATAAGTAAAAATTATTTAAGAAATAATATGGCCCAAACTCGACTCCGACATTTATCGCTAATAGCAATTGAAAACAAAACCGCATCAAGCATGGATTTAAACGAATTCATTGATAAATAAAACTAGTTTTTAAATAAAGTTTCGTGCATTAACCCGTAAAAAAATCGAATATATGACAGACTGCACTCATACCAATAAAACGTGTATCTAATTGAGATATTACTGTGTCTAGTACATTATTGAAAATCTCAATTTTAAATATTCTTTCTCGGTTTGGAAATCGCTGATCCGCAGCTAATGCATCAAAATGTCTTTTAACTTTTATTTGCCTTTTTTCTTGAAAATGGGTATCAATACCATATTTTCTTGCAGTTTCACTGGCTTTGCACTTGAATAATTCGAAATCATTTCTATAAATTTGCAACTTTGCTTTGGTCTCTGCTAAAACTTTAATCGCCTCGCCCAAATTGATGTCGCATTTTTGTAAAGTCTTGGATGCATAATTGATGTCGTTCAATACACTGTGCATGAATTCGCAAAGCAACACGAACTCGAAATTTAGCATTTTTGTTTTAATACTCTCTGCTTCACTAAGGTCATCTTTATTAGGACTCTTTAGATCTATTTCTGATAATGCTTTGATAATATCAAAATAACGAAGTTTTATTTTAGATATCGTATTGACTCTACTGGACCATCTAGTCGGATTTAGTTTTTTTAGAGTGGTGTCTGATTCGCCAGGGAATTTTGACAGTAGATCCCAACGTTTGATGCTGTTTCCGAAAAAGTTATACAAATCTTGCAACGTTGCGAAAAAAAACTATATTTCCACACAACTGCTAACGGCATCATTTATCACCAAATTTAAATTATGAGTGGCACAATGTACGTACTCTGCGTTAGACTTGATATCCTTAATATGTTTTTGTACACCATTATACACACCACTCATCACACTGGCTCCATCATAGCTTTGCCCTACACATTTTTTTAAATCAATATTTTTGTCGATAAATAATGTTGTTATTTGGTTGAATCTACTGCGCTATGTTTGATGGCTGCATAAAAGCCCAGAAACAATACCTTTACTTCTATATCAATTGGCTGTCCATTTTCCGATCTGGTTATTACTGCGTACCTCACAACAATGCTTAGCTGATCGACCTTCGATATGTCCTGTGTTGTATCCATTAAGATGGCAAAAAACGGTGACGCTCTAATTTGTTCTAGTAGATGGGTTTCAAGTTTGGTCCCCAAGCTCTCAATCATTTCATTTTGAATTGTTGCACTCAGATATCTTGTAGATCCTAAAAACATAAAATAAATGTCCTGATATTAAACAGTTAATAATTATAAACAAAATATAACGATAAAAAAACTTAGAAATAATTATCACCTTTGGGCATATCCAAAACTTGCCGCAAAATGTGATCATATCGGGCGACAAGCTCTACAAAGGATAGAAAATTTCCGTGGTATCCTTCCTGACTTAAGTCTTCTTGATGTCCTCTCAAAGCCAAAGAACTCTTTGCTAGGGTAAGTATGATATCGAATAACCTTTGAAGAACCATTTTCCAAAATGATGCTTCTTCGCGAATTTCATTTTCAAGTTCCTTGTCGATAGTATTAGTATCGTTCTTTCCCCAAAATTCATACACAGCACATGCTTCCGAATCGCCACTCGAACAACTGTGTTGTTTAATTCTTTCTGATAAATGCTTCCAATCTCGAATTTCCGGACACCAAACATTATTCCTTTGTGAAGCAAATAACCAGCAGGGTTGACAATAGGCAGCGTCTAATATTTTGGAATAACACAACCAAAAACGATTAACTGGCCCATATTTAGAACACGAAACGCTGTACGTTTTTTTTGTTTTTCAAAAAACACCTATTGTTCTGGTTGATGTCTTGTTCTGGTTGATGGTTGATGGAAAAGGTCCTGAAGGCTGTAAAGGCCCCATATCAAGAACTTGACGTTTTTAGTTATCTCATAATATTTTCATATTTACCACCTAGTTTTACCTCAACTAACTCAAGCATAGTTCACCAATTATGTAAGGAAATAATGAGCAAATATGGAGTGCTAGAATGCGACCTAACGGAAGTATTTACAGCAATGTTATTATTCTTTACAATTCCTGTCACTTCTGCAGCAGCTGAAAGGTCATTTAGCAAATTAAAAATAAGTAAAAATTATTTAAGAAATAATATGGCCCAAACTCGACTCCGACATTTATCGCTAATAACAATTGAAAACAAAACCACATCAAGCATGGATTTAAACGAATTCATTGATAAATAAAACTAGTTTTATTTAATGAGTGATGTGCGTGAAAACCTAAGAAACGAATTCATTGATACTTTTGCGAAAACTAAAGCTAGGAAAAAACTGTAAAAATAATTTTTACTAAGTCAGTTGGTAGGCCCGACCTTTAAATAATAAACCCTTAAATCTTCTCTATTTCGTTTTATTAGCCAAACCTACACCATATATTAATTGTAATTCATGTTGTTACTGTTTAATATTCTTATAACCTGCCCTGCAGTGCACAAAAAAGAGCTTAAGTAGCTTAGAATTTTCATTTAAGTATTTGTATATTTCATATTTTTAATTGATAAAACCTAATCAGTTAACATAGCAGTGGGGCCCCATTTTTTAATTTGCCCCAGGGCCCTTGGTTACCTAGCTACGCCACTGAACACGAGCGACCAATAAGGATCGGCTCGAAGCACGGTGCATATGAAGATGGAGAGGGGTCGGCGGGAGGGGAAAAAATTAGGTTAAAAAAAAACTTTTATTAAGTAATAATACTCCACAGCTTGTAACTTTTAATCAATTTTATACTTATTAATATTAAATACAAATTGTACAAAACATAATTACTACCTACAACTCGGCTTTGGTCAATGCAATGGTTTGGTGAAGTAGGTAGGTAACCTACATTCATCTTGATTAAAAATAAAGAAATTGTAATGAAATAATAAAACTAAACATGAATAAAATTATTCTAATATTTAACACTGAGAAACAACCTATCCACAAAATATAAAAGATATTAACCGCTGCTTTATTGTACACGTATCTAGTTTCAATAATCTTTCAACTTGGAACAAGAAGGATTAAATCTCAGTTTCAATAATCATACTCCAGTAAAATGTATGCCTAATATAAAATTTTTGTTGCCAAGATATTTTTATAATTTAAACTATAATAACAACTGTTGCTAAGTAACGGAACCGGAATATCCTTTTCTTTTACTGGAGCTAGATTTTTGAAAGTGATAGCGATTTGTTTACATAAAAAAATCGTGAATGAACGTTTTGTGTTTGTGCAAAACACAGCTCAAATAGGTAATCAAAACTGACACTTGGTTGGGCTTCCCATGTTAATGGATCCTTGCTGGGATCAGGACGCAAACGAGATCTTCCCCGCTCTCAGTCTTGAGCTCCCACTTCACATCTACCTTCACCTTGGGATAGGACTTTAGGACGGGCAGAGTCGTCCTATAGCTTGCTTTCTGGCCACCCTGAAATGGGTAAAAAAAATGTGGTTGAAACCAAAGATCCCTAGTCTTCATAAAAATCTGTGGAACGGTGGGTATGTTCAGTTTTCAAGGTGTCACTTACTCTGATCTGAGGTTCATATCCCGGAAGAGGCAAATGTTTGTATGATGAATGCGAGCCATTGTTTGTACCCGATACATGGCTGTTTATAATATGTTTTTCCACAAAATACTATGTATACATTATATTTATGTATTCTATCAGTTACTTGTGTTTACTTTGGGGCTTAGCTTGATAGGTATAAGATTATTTTTTTATTTTTAAGCATTTAACTGCTAGATGTTTCAATCTATTTTTTATTTTATTTTTATTTGGGAAACAAACAATATTTTATTACATTTAGATAAATTAAATATAGATTGACATACATCAACAAAGTTTCCACTAACAATTAGTACAGTTATGAGCAGCTGTGTATTTAATAAAAAATCATAAAAAGTTAAATTAAATTAAAATCTATATCAGTTTCTAAAAATCCTGCATGACCTTTTAGGTTGCGGGGGAAGAGGATGCCGGATGCCAGATGAGCCTATGTAAGTCCGGTGTACCTACTAGCTCTGCGGATGGTACTTGATTGATGATAGGGATGATGAGGGATACATTTATTTTTGACAACCTCCGTTGCCGTGTAGTATGATGTACGGTTTCAAGGTGTCGCCTACTCGTTCAACCACCCGGGTTCGAATCCCGGTGGGACAAATGTTAGTTTGATGATTACGAGCGTTTGTACCCAAGTCAAGGTTCATATGTATTTCTACATTAAAAAATATATACTTAATCTATTATAATTATTATATATGTATCAGTACGCATTCTAACCGTTACCCTAGTATCCCATAACAAGGCTCTCAGTGCTTACTTTGGGGCTAGGTTAATTGGTGTGAGTGTTGGAAATATTTATTTAATTACCTTTACAGGACAGGTCAGCCCGTTGTCTTTACAAGCGTCGGGCTGCGGAAGCGGGAACGGTACGGGCAAGTTCATAATCACACCGTGCACTTCTGTCTCGATGTTATTTACATCTTGGGCTGTAAAAATACAATGGCGATTTACCAAAATATTTTTTAATACTTTTTTTATGCATGAAACTGCTCTATTTATGAACGTAAAGAAAATTTTATTGGAAAATATTTCCACTCGGCCAAGTTATCATCCCTGGATTCGAAACAGAAACTTTTCGTTATCCGGGTAAATACATTAACTTCTATGCTTCGGTATTAAGTTAGCTAATCACATTCCAGCCGTGGTGTAAGAGTGGAGATGACCCTTAATTACCGCCTTAATTATGATGTGTGTAGACAAGCAGGGGCAATTCACATTTAGGAAATTGTCTAAGGCAGGCAGGAATGTGAGTAGCTGGCTTTAGAAATCTTAGTTTAAGCTGCAGGCAGCGCCACCACTTTTTCACATTGCAAGTAACTAAAGCCATACTAAAATTATAATACTAGAAGAACTTTGACATGTCCTTTCAAGTCTCGGTAGCAAGCGGTTACATATTCGACTGATTGCGAAAAGTGCGGATTCGTTTCCAGCCTCATATCTTCGAAATTGGAGATTTTCTGTATATTTAATCTTTACATATTTTATAGTTATGAAATGAATTATAAATGGGTATCTCTTTAAGCATATTGTAAATATAGCCTGGGAATCAATACCAAATTATTATATCTGTATACAATTTTAATAAAAAAATGTTTTAGGTATTTATTATATTAAATTTTTAATATTTTTTAAAGATAGGAATCGGGAGTTGAAACTGACAGTATATGCGCTTGGAAAAAGCCTTTAATAACATCTTGGATTCTCTTGTTTTGTAAGCGTATGTCATATGTCAAAATAATGGTATTTAACCCATGTATAATTACCAAAAATTTTAAAAATGTGTGATTTTATAAAACTACCAATTGTTGGTGATCACGTCGCATAGCGTAGAATATATAAAAAAATACATAATTGTGTATTGTCTCAAAATCTTTGCCTACAAATTTTAATAATATTGCGTAGTTACTATACCATCTTTATTTAAAATACTTATATAAAAATAGTTTTTTTTTATATTTATTAATGTGCATATTTTGGGAATTTCATGCGTTTTTAGTGCATATTTCGGTATTTTTTTAGTGTGTACCTATAACATATCACTATATTAATGCCTTTGTTTAGTGCATACACATTCTGGCACTTTTAGTCCAGTCATTACGTCGGAAAAATCGGGTTAGAAATGCAAATGAACCGAGAAAGCCAAATTTTGGATATTACGTGGGGGGTGGCTAGAAAAGCTTAAGTTCAAATTGTCGACCAAAAAAACCTTGTGGGTTTTCCGCCATCTTGAAAAAAGGGTTAAACTCAGTTTTTTTATCATACTTTTTTGTTACTCTTTGTACGATCTACAATTAAGGTCCTATACATTTTTCACGTATCGACCATCGTTGTCGAGATATTGATAAAAAAAGCCACAAATTTTGGGAGAAATTTTTTTTTTCAAAAAAAAAAAAATTTCGTTTTTCATCAAAACGAAGAAAAACGTGTGACAAAAATGACCACGTGTAAGATTATTATTTTTGCTGCATAAACATTTTTTGATTAATAAATTTCATGTGTTTGATTTATAATTTGGCTGGATTATTCATTTATTTTGTATAGCAATAAATCCCTTAACCAATAATTCATCAATTTTTACGTTGTGGATACAACTGTGCGAGCGGCTAAATCGAAACCGGGCACAGTCTTACTCACTTTGCGGCGCGCTGGAGGTCGTAATTTTTCTCGAAAATGAAAAATTAAAAAACGAATTTGTAGGTCTGAACAGGCTCTACAAGTTTTATTCGAAACATTTTTCGATATTTTTCGCGAGAAAGAAGGAAATAGCGAAAAAAAAAATCTCCCAAAATTTGTGGCTTTTTTTATCGATATCTCGATAACGATGGTCGATACGCGAAAAATGTATAGGACCTTAATTGTAGATCGTACAAAGAGCAACAAAAAAGTATTCTATAAAAATTTTCGTATCTCGACGGGGAACCGAGTTATGATAAAAAAACTGAGTTTAACCCTTTTTTCAAGATGGCGGAAAACCCACAAGGTTTTTTTTGGTCGACAATTTGAACTTAAGCTTTTCTAGCCACCCCCCACGTAATATCCAAAATTTGGCTTTCTCGGTTCATTTGCATTTCCAAATGTATATAATGACTGGACTATTTGTAAGTGCATCTAATCCGGTGTCTAGTCATTATTTATAAGTTAATCTTATTTTCAAATTCAATAATCAATAATTATGGGCAGCTACTAAACAGACGATGATTATTAGGCGTAGGATTGGCCCATGAGAAAGGTAAATTTGAATTATTAATTACTATGGATATTATGCAGGCTTTGAATGCCATGATATAGCCAATTACCGTAACAAAACAATACATGAATTATGCATAGAAATAAGACGCGGCGTCGTTGTCGTCGTAGTCGTCGTAGTCTTCGGAGAACGTTTCTGCACAAGGAGAGTGCTAAATTGCTTATCCCAATATGCAAATGAACTAGGTATGTTGCGGCAACTAAGTGAAATTATACCTCAGTATAATAATAATGCTTAAAAAATACTAGTTGAGTCCGGCAGGACAGGTAATTATTTGAAAAGCGTTCAACGTGCAATATTCTTGGCGAAATTTAATATTGAGTTTTTAGAAAATATAAAATTATTGCATTAACGAAGACATAATATCTATGAAACAAGTAAATTGCTATATAATTTTTCGAGGTAAGTATTTAATTTTTTGTCTCCATGGAAGTAACGGTGGAGATCTCTTTTTTTCTGTTCTGTGGTGTGGTGGAGAAGAGATCACGAAAATTACGAAACTAACTTACCGCTACCAAAATAGGTAAGAACAAACAGCTTAAATCATCATTTGCTAGTCCAATAATCAACAATATTAAATACCCACTAATATATAACCTCAGTATATAACGATATTAAACATTAGATATAAATATTGTTGCCAATAATGCTTAAATTGCAAATACCTACAAGAAATTAGTGCCAACGCTGGTTTCGCACGGGTTTATTAGTTCCAATTACTTTAAAATGTTAGATTAATGTTGAAGCAAGCACGATGAACTTTTTATGAATCTTTTCTGATATTGAAATAGGAAAGCGTTGGCGAATTCGATCACTTTTTCCAGTATTTCTATTGATTTGAATTGGTTTTTGTTTTACTCCCTATGTGTATCTCTTGCTACTAGACGAAATATGCACGGTTTGCAAATAAGGCAATTGCATTTTGCATTAACACCGTAAATTTGTAAAGATGTGTAATATAAATATAACGACAGTAAACAGTTATGGCTTATTTTTTGAGAGACACCGTCCCCGCATTGCTTCTTTAAAGAGTTGGTATGAACTGTACTTAGGTTTTGTTCTCGGGTTTATAATATAAAGATTTTATTTTAGATTATTCTTGACATATATATGCCAACTAATTATTACAATTATAAATAAAATATATTCATATAATTTATAGAATTACTTATTCGTTGCTACAATATGCTTTCTTGACCTTCCGTGAAAATTGATGATATTCAATTCAATTCAAAATTATGTCGTAAATTATGGCTTTATTGCGGCGAGGGACTGTAATATAAATTGGTATTTTTCATTTATGTTAATTAGTAGGTAGGTACATACTTAGCTGTGTTGTTATCAGATGGAATCCACGTAATGTATAATACTAATTTATACGTATTCTATTCCATGGCCAACGTAATCGCGGTTAAGTCATAAAAATAACATATAAAAATGATAAAAGATTATTATAATTTATTGTTTGCCACTAAAACTTGTACATAACCAAGTTGTAAGTGATTCAGATAGTTAGCCTTTTGAACGTAACGTTTGAAATTCAACTCTAAGGTAGGCACTAGCACTCAAGATAGACCCACTTTCTAAATTTCATACTTTTATTTGTTCGAATTACATGAAATTTCACCCGCATCAGTCGAATTAGTAAATATTATAGGAAGCAATATTTTTCAATGTAAATTGTTTAATAATTTTTCGATTATTAAATATTGTTCGATGATCGTTAGAATAATAGCAGAAAAATGTTCTTATAGGAATTTTATTTCACGACTTTTATTTTATACTTATGTAGAATCAGTTTTGCTAACCCTAATATAGCCCACAGTATAATTGTTTTCCAAAAAAAATTTTTTCAGGCATAATACCTAAGAATATCATAAAGTAAGGTTAAATTTCACATAGATACATATTTTTTGCGTGGCTATCCACAACCGTGAGTTTTTGTCGAAATTTTTTCCCACGAACGACAAAACTGTGGAATATATTGTCGCCAGCAGTGTTTCCGGACCAAAAACCTTCAAAAAAAGAGCGTACTCCTTCCTTAAAGGCCGGCATCGCATTTGTGATACTCCTGGTGTTGCAAGTGTCCATGGGCGACGGTGATCACTTACCATCAGGTGAGCCGTCTGCTCGTATGCCCCCTATAACATAAAAAAAAACCACAGTGTAATAAAAAAAATGATTTATTGTATCGATCTTTACAAAATAGATTTGTTTTTATGTTATATAAACAACTTCGATCAGTCTTTGGCTGAATGTTACTACACCCATAGCCATTAAAAATGATTCGTATTTTTTCAAAACCGGTAAAATTAAAAGTCCTTTTTAAAGTAAATATATTATACAAATGTCCGTTGAAGTCTAATGACTGTAAATTAAATTATAAATTACGCCAAGAATTACCGTGTATGTCAATATTTTTTGTGCATTTGGGCCAATTTGAGCAATCTCCTTTATCAAATATGTTCATTTGTATGTAATTATTATTTAGAAATAAAAGAATAATATTGTGATGTAGTTTGCTTAAATAAATGATTTAAAACATTTTTATATAATAATTAATAATCTCAACCTATCTACTGACTGGGCCTTACAAGGTGCCCCTACCTTATAGTTAATTGATTGATTGATAATATAGCTCGCACTCTATCGCCAAAACATCCGTCTCATACACTCATACTGGTTGACTGGTAGAGAATGCCTATGTCATTAAGCCCGCCATTTACTGTATTTTAATAATAAAGCATATTTTTTTTGCATCATTTGTATAGCCACAATCCCCTGTGTGTACTATGTAGTGATGTCCACTCTTATACCTAAAAATTGAAATTAATCACGTTAAGAGTTCATGTCACGACCCCAGGGCACGCTATCACTTGTCGTAAACAAACAACTTCGATGAACAAAGGGTTAATGTTTTTAGTTTTTATTTTGCATCTTTAAATTATTAAAAACAGGTACAGAGTTTTTTCATCACAATAGGTGTTGGCTAGATCTTTGTTGAAGTACATTTTATACATGACTATACCATATTTTTATACAAGGCACTTTACCCCGTCTGGGTAGTGGGTAATGGGTATGTATCTATAAAGTAGCGAGATTTTATGATTAATATGTATAGGTATTATTGTTTATAATAAATGATGTCACTTACATTTATTAAAATCTTAAAATGTAAGATATGATATTTGATTAGAATAACAAGTAAATTCTTACATGGAGTGAAGTCAATGCTGATGGTGGCATTTGAATTTCTTTTCAAGATGCATTCTTTAGCGTCATCCGCACACCCACTCACGCCCACGCTGTCCACTGTTGCCAATTTGGAACCTGAAAAAATTAAGAAGACAATTCAATTACTCATTCATCAAGCATGCCATTTGTTTTCTGCAAGATTTGATCCAGGGATGCTAATAATTTTAACAATTTGGATCAAATGTTTGTAACTTTTTTTTATGGTGGCACACAAGCATATGGCGCGCCTGATGGCAAACCACCATAACCTATAGACGCTTGCGATACAAAAAATATCCGTTGCTTACTCTGACCCAATACTCCTTACGCCGTGGAGCCGTTCCAGGCTTATTGACCGACAAAAACACAACACCGCTAAACGGTAGTGTTTTATTACTGTGGTCTTCTTTACTATTAAGGTGGAGGTTACTTCCCCAGGCGGGGCACTCCAATCAGTTTGACGAAGAGTAAGATGCCTATAGATATAGTATATTATAGAAAATGTATTTTTTTATATAAAAATATCATTTGTTATGTAGGTAGGTACTGCGGCGATCTACCCTGAAGGGGTAGGCCCTGGGAGCGTAACTTTATCAATGAAAATTACTCAGGCGAATATAATAATTGAGCTTAATCTATCAACGTATGATTTGGTGCCTGAAGCCTATCTCATGGAGAACCTTCTATCAAACGACAGAAGATTCCCAATTTCAAATTTTCCCTTCCCGGCTACTCCAGAAATACTTTTAGCCCTTTCCTGTTTCCTTAGTCTTTTCATTGACAGACATACCCGAAGAGGTATAATAATTTACTGGTGACTTGCTACACTGCGCTTTGTTTAGTTGTTTCATTTTGAAAGTGAAACCTCTTTTCGGACGGGGTGTAAATGGAAAAATCCTACGGAAAAGATGAAATGGGAATGCGTCACGAGCGGTACGAGATGCAGCTCTTCCCAACGAGCATAAAAGTTGAAGGGTAACTCGGCAAAGGCTGAAACGTCACGAGCGTCACACGCGACAATATTATATACATATTTATGAATGATGCGTGCGCTGCTCCATTCCCCTATGCCTTATGCACCGCCTAATGTTAAGTTATTTAAGAAAAGAAGTTTCACTTCGGATGTGTGGTTCGTGCACTCTAATTTTTTGCTACGTTACTTGAGTTAAATATATAAAAAAATCGCATCCAATTCGGTCCATTCGTTATGGAGCTACAATGCCACAGAGTGACACAGATACACAAACACGTGAAAATAACAAGCCTCTTTTTTAGTCGGGGTTAAAACTGCAAAGAGCATTTATTTTATATTAAGCATAGATGTGTAAAAAAAAATTCAAAATAACATTTATATTAAATTTAAATCAACCGGGATAAGGTACTTTTTTCAAGGGTTCACCATTTACTATAGTGAGTAATATTTTTTTAATTTAATATTGAAATAGATACTAAACAACAGTTTTTTTACCGAGCGTAGCATAAACTTACTACGCTTTTTACAGTTCATTATTAGATTTTATTATCCGTCGGGGAGAAGATGAGCTCCTTTGTATCCGTAATGGCAACCAATGACATTTTTATGCCGTTGTTTTTGTAAAATATACACCTAATCTTGTAGTAAAAAAACAACGGACAGGTTCGAGCCGGACTCGCCCAACGAGGGTTCCGTACAAATTTTTAGGTACGTAATATTGACGGCAGTATCTTTTCTTTACGTTTACTTGGAACTGCGATTTTTTCACAGCTTCAAGGAATCGTAGAATTGAGTATATGGTTTAAATTTCAATTCGATACCTCCAGGCTTTCCCTCGTTAAAGGGTCTAGACAGACAAGCGGAAAGACAACAGCAAAGGGATATAAGGGTTAGGTTTTTTTTCCTTTTGAGGTACCTACGTAAAATTTAAAAATTCGATTTATTTACTTTTATGTAATTAAATAAAATAAATTAAATTGGTAGATATGTATTGAATAATTAAATTAAAGACAGCCATATTATTAAGACTACTGGCACTGGCCGTCTGTCCGTCTATCACCAGGCAGTAACTATCTCACGAACCGTGATAAGGGGGCGTCCATAAATTACATGAGATGTTTAAGGGGGGGTCGAGTCAAATCTCATATAATCTTACGTTGGAGAGAGGGGTCTTGGCAAATATCACGCATTTTTTTTTCTGATTGAAACAAAAATAAAATATTTTGGTCCATTTAATCCAGATTGTTGTACATGCTTAAGATTTAATCTTAAGCGTAATCGTAATACGAATAAGATCGTTCGAAAGAAAATAATTTCATTATACATGTACTGAGTGTCAATACGATTTAAGTATTCTATTGTTAAATTTTTATTACACTTATAACTCTCAGCAATATTGATTACTAGTCTTAACTAGTCGTTAATAAAAGCACGAAGCAAATTTTTCTTTTCTATTTACAATAACTATCCAACGCGTTTACGTAAGAAACCCACATTTTGAAAAATCTCACGTGAGATTGGGGTATGGCGGAGAGGTTGAATAAAACCTCACTAGACAGTTTAAATTCTCATATATATTATAAGTCAGTATTTATGTTGCCGCTATAACAACAAACACTAAAAAACTTTTTCACAAAAAATAAATCCGCTGAAAAGCAAAATGCCAACCTAAGTAGTAAATGGGAACTCAGATTGATAGATAGCATGCATGGCACCGACTCCAAATATTAATTTGACTTAAGGTAAAAAAGGTAAATTATTTTTGGATTTTCGGCGGTTTAATTTTTTTATGAAAAAAATATTATTTTATATTTTTTGTGGTTATGATTCTTATAATAAACAAAAACTCGGCATCAAAATACGTGAGTGAACAATCATCCCTAATTTGCCATCCTTAGGGTCGGTTTTTTCCATATTTATACGAAACCAACTTCGAAGTATACCTTTCCCAACAAATAAAAGAATTATGAAAATCGGAATACTCTGTAAAAAGTTATAGGTGATCATAATAGGTTGGGGGAAAAGTCTTTTCGCATTATAGTATGTATGAACTTGTAATAAAATCTCTTTGGCTATACTATAATTTGTATCTGGTGGGTTTTGGTATCATAAAAAAGTTTAAATTTTAAGGAAGATAATTCCTAAAACAAATTAGAAAAATGTGTGATTTTCTTTTGTTTTTCTTACTGTCAAGATGAGTGAATCTAATGTCGATACATTTTAAATTTTTACTACAAAAAAGGTATTAAAGGCAGGCCGCGCACTATTTGTTATCTTTTTGGACTTAGTGCAGTGCCTGTGAGAGTAGCAAAAATTTGGTTTAAAAGTTTTAAATCCGGAAAATTTGATGTCAAAAATGCACGTCGCTCTGGTCAATCTGTTACGGATAAAATGGATGCCATTTTTTAAAAGTGGAGCAAGATCGGCATCGCACTAGTTACGACGTAGCTGAAGAACTGGGAATTGACCACAAAATAGTTTTGGCGCATTTGAAAAAAGCTGGGTACACAAAAAAGCTCGATATTTGGGTGCCTTTGGTTGGGGTCTCTGAAAGAAACCTAATAAACCGTGTACTCATTTGTGATTCTTTATCACGATGTAATGAAACCGAATCATTTTTGAAGAAGCTGATGACTGGTGATGAAAAGTAGATCACGCACGACAAGAACGTGCGAAAAAGCTCGTGGTCAAAGGCCGGTCGGGCTTTACAGACTCTGGCGAAACCCGGTTTAACTCGCAACAAGGTGATGTTGTGTATATGGTGGTATTGGTAGAGAATTATTCATTATGAGCTGTTGGCGCCAGGCGGGACGCCTGGATTCTGAACTCTACTACGAACAATTGATGAGATTAAAGCAAGAAGTTGAGAGATAGAGGCCGGAATTAATCAACGGAAGGGGTGTGGTTTATCACCTATATCTATACTTTAGTTAAATGTAAATCATTTAACATCATTTAACATTTAAACTATTAAAAAATGTTTTTAAATTTCATATAATGTGCGAAGAAACTTTTCCCCTCACGTAATACATAAAAAAAATATGCGTCGAATTGATAGCATCCTCCGTTTTTGCTCGATATTATATAAAAGTGTCTTATGTTGGACAGATAAACGTAATCCTTCGTGCGAGGGTCCGACTCTCACTTGGCTGGTTTTTTCCGAGCTTTATTAGTTAGTACCAATTCATATGCTAAGTAAGCTAACCTATACCTATTCATATTATTACACCTAAACGATTTTATAATCTGCCAAAGAGAAGTAATCTTTTACATAAAAAAGCGTCAAGGTTCATACACAAACACAAAGGAGCTATTTTCGAGCGAAACTGCCGATTGTCATTTTAATACCGAATGGTTTAAATGAAATTCGGTAACACCACGTAAAGGTACGGTCAGACGGCGTGTGTGTCGCGCGCGCGGACGCGCCGAGCAGGGTTGTCAAACGTATGAGAACTGTAACGTTTGATATTTAGCAGTCCCTATACATGATACGAGGTAAACAGAAATCTCGTACACTTTGATATGGGATTTGAACAATGTTGACTGTTTGTATACTGTACACAAACCAAAATAAATAAATATCCAGTCCAAAAAGGATCGACTCATTAAGTACAGCTTCATTATGCCATCACAAAGTGTATAATATTTATATTTACCTCGTTAGAGTTCTCATACGTTTGGCAACCCTGCGCGGCGCGTCCGTGCTGCGCGTAAACACACGCTGTCTGACCGCACCTTAATATGAAGCGTAGGTGCTGCGCAAATTCAAATGAGAAACCGTATTTAATGGTGGATTTTCCATGTTTAATTCAATATACAGAGAAGGGAGATGCTTGGACTGAAATGAAAATATTGAGTGTGCCGCAGCTAAGTTTCATGGGTTGGTTGTGCTGATACTTAAAGGCTGATATGGCTAGGGAGGGGTGTATTTTAAAATCTTGCCGTAGATTTGCGAACCGATGGCGTGGCTCCTAGACATTCATGAGTGCCTGTTACAGCCTAAACTGAATGAACTGTTTTTGAATTTGAATCAGATTCTCAAAAAAAAATTGAATTATAAAATAGTTGTCTGAAAAGTCGGTTTATGGACGATAATTTACGTGATAACGTGTCCTGCGCTGTTTTCCTCGGGGCAGTTATATGGGGCTTTTTTCCGATTCGTTTGAGCCCAAGCAATTCAGGGGGTCATTCGACTTCACCTCACACACACCGCGGAACGTGACCCTTTTTTGTGCGTGCAGCCGGTGTTCTTCGATTTAGAAGCCGTTATCACGACAAAAAAGAATTAACGCGGGCGAAAACGCGGGCGGCTGCTAGTCCTGTATAAGATAAATTACTTCCTCAGAAAGAACTGCAAACGGCTTTCTTGCGGGTAACGTATTCTGTCCTAAATTACTTATTGTATAGTTGTCATGTTAACTGAACACCCTACAACTGAAACTAAGTTCTGCGGGAGAACTTCGGGTTGAGTTCAGCTGCTGTGTCGCTCCACCGACATACGTAGACTTGCTTAGCCTGTAATGAAAATCTTACTTGTGTCGAAACATATTGTATTCTATGTCCAAACCGCCAAATAATAAAGTATTTTGTAAGTCTATTTTTTGAAATTATACACGTGTGAGAAAAGTAAAATTTTGATAGTTATTGTTCTGCGGTAAATGTGCCTTGTCGTCATGGTTGAATGTGTTGTGATGACATTTTATTTTAACAGGTTAACATGGGTACGTTTTGGCTGGTAGGGTGTTACCAAGAATTCCGTAAATAGCATTTTATTCAATCAATAAGTGGTTTAAATCTGCACCTAATCCTAGATAAGCTTTCATACTTTATTTAAAATGCACTTTGGAATTTGGAATAAAACGGTTTATGTCTAAGTTGCCATCTAAAGATTTAAATCTAAAGAGCTAAAAACCTTCTTGTGGTGTAATAATAACAAGGCATACAAGGATCGAAGTTTCAAAATGATGTCCTAGTTTCGAATCAGAATTCAAAAACATTTCCAATTAATATTTTCAGTGGAGGCGTTCGCTTCGCAAAATCATCTTGGGAATTGTTTCAATTTCTATTTGTTTTTCGTTAAAACCTCCTTTGTTCGATTCTGCGGACGAAACAGGAACGACGCAGCGAATTTGGGTCAAAAGTAATTATTTTATTAGGTATATGCAACTACATTGCCAATGCTACTAGTTTTTAGAGTTAACCCAAAGGGTATCAATGAAACCCTATTATTACTCAGTTTCCACAGCTTACGCTGTCCATTTGTCCGTCTTTCTGTCAGTGTAAATCGTGATAAGTAGGTGTTAGCCGATCTTTTCAAATGCTTATAATTATACTCTTTATAATCGTCGTCAGAGTGAATTCGTATAATTATTGGGTATTAAGTGGGAGTGAATTCTTCTGAGTAGTTCAATTGATTTCTCATACAAACTTCCACCTCTTAAAAGGATGATTTCTGGTAAACTGTCCCTGTCCCTTCCCGGAACTCAAACTTTATGTATAGAAAATTTAATCTAAACAAGTTCACAGTTTAAGCATGAGAGAAGATATATTTTCGCATTTATACTATTAGTATGGATTAATAAACGTAGGAACAACTTGGATTTAACTTTAACGTTTTAACCTTGATACCTAAGAGGGGTTTCGCAGTTGTTTTAAAAACGAGTACACGTTTTAATGTTTCTCGTTTTCGGCGAGAATTCCAAGAAATTAATCAATTGCGTTTAGTGTGAATTTATTTTTTGTGTTACAGTTTCGCTAATTACAAGAAAAAAACATTCAGCACCTGCCATGTAACAGGAGGTGAAACCACTGAAACACAAACATCAAAACTTCGCAATAATTAAAAGTAAGTTTGTTTTGGCGCAATATACCAGAACAAACGCCACTCGCTTGCCTTATCCACCTAAAAAATCTATTGTGTAACACCACCAAGTTAAAATTCCTAATAAAATTTCCTTTAGCCGCGCAGCTAAAGGCTTCATGGAAATCTAGGACCTTCTTAGATTAAGCTGACAACATAAATACCGATTCTGATGCTAAGTGGATTCACCATAGTTGATATATATAGCGAAGACAAAAGATTAGATCCATCTTATATAAAGTCTTAAAGGATTTGAGCTAGGTATGGCACATTTTCACGTTTTTTTTAAATATAGAGTTTTATTGATTAGACGTCGACCGATATCGATCTGTTTTAGGCACAAGCCAATATTTAGTTTTTGGTTTCTCACATAAAATTATGATGACTTAGGTCCACTATCTTATAGGTAAGTGATTTCTGATTTTAGCTATGTATCTACATATTTTTTACATTTTATTTTTTGCTAAATCATAAAAAAGTGGAGGAGGATGCTCTTAGGAAAAAACAAATAAATCCTATATTTATATTCTGTTAAAAAATATTGGACTTAAAATAAAGTGGACAAGTTTATAGTCATCTTGAAGCCTTGACAATATACATAGTGCATTCGCACGTTGTTCGGGTTCTTGTATTTCAAAACTGTAACATTGTCAGTGTCACATATATGACATTTGCATGAAACAAAAAATCCTGTATGTTTATAACATACTAGCTGACTCAGCGAACTTCGTACCGCCATAAAAAAATTTAATTAAAAAAACATTGTCCAGCGGACAAAATTGTGAATCTAAACCATTCTCAGATCCCCTTGAACACACACAAAAAATTTCATCAAAATCGGTCCAGTCGTTTAAGAGAAGTTCAGTGACATACACACTCACAGAAGAATTATATATATAAAGATAATGACACATACAAATCATTGCACAGGTTGTAGTAAGTATCAGTAGTTCATATAACTAGTTATTTTTAATGAACTAATATTTTAAGTAAGATTTGACTGCTTTTAACAGTTATTTGTTTTTCAAAACGTAGTCGTCAAACTCACCAGAGAACATGTTAAAATTAATATTTCTCCAGTCCAGTTGACCAAAACAAATAGATATATAATATTTTTTAAGCAGCTTATCAGATAGCTGATACCATCCCGTTAAAAGTCAAATCAGGACGTGTCAACTACCTCTGAAAATCGGGACATCTCGCTTAAATTGGGACACCTGGCAACCCTAGAATGAATGAATGTACATGTTGTACAAAAAAAAGTTACATAGAATGTAACCATAACATGAGGAATTTAGACTCTGCACCAAATATGTATTGTAACTACTTGATCTTTATACCTATATGTACATACCTATAGAGGTATGATTTTGTATAGAATAGGTTTGTTGCTTACAACATTTTTAAAATTTGCTTTGCAGAATAACTACTTCCACTACCACTAAAATATAAGTACCTATTAAAAAACAAAGCGAAGGGAATGGTACACTAGATTATTCTCTTATCATATCACTATACACTACAATGTTGTATGAAGAGAGCTATGCAATTCATACACAACATATCCTTCGTTGCGCAGTTGAACAAAAACGCACCAATGACTCATATCATTATTGATGTAATGAAGGTTCGTTCCTCATCGTCCTCTCCAGAACTTTAATTTGTCACACACAATAGCGATTACCTAAAAGTGCAGAGGTATAAGGTTTAGAACAACAAAAGTGATTGAGAAAAAAGTTTATACCACAATCAGTGTAGAACTTGGCTTGAACACTGGCCATCAGCAACGACACTGCTATTAAAAACAACATTTTTCGTTTTTAAATTTGACAAATTCGCGCGCTAACGGTGTTACGACTCGCGCGTCGGTGACAGACTGACCGATCGGATGGACTATGTATGTGTAGCGACCTTTATTGCCTTATAACATGCGCGGGCGCAGGTCAAAGAATTATAATGCTGAGTAGAATGGTACTTTGTCATTCATCAATACACATGGTTACTAACTTTATATTAATATTCGTTATCGGGGACTCGCAAAAAAATAAGGTAACTAACCTACATGAAAGCCATTTCGTTAATGAAATTGTAGCGTCAGTGTAATTTTTAACACGCTAAGTTCACAATTAACAGCTGACATTAGTTAAGAAGATGTAAATATCAATAATCTATGCTCTTAGTAATCTAGAGACACACTGGTTGTTTGGTTTCTCATCTGCCGTCACTAAGGGCCAAACCATAATAGGTATACTGTGTTAAGATTATTTATAACAGTTGATTTATCCAATTGTACCATTCTCTGCTGTCATCGATAACTGAACACGCAGAATAAAAAATATTATTTGCCATTTTAATGGACCCTACCTTATTATTTTATTCCAAAAAAAGGACCGCTCAGACCCGGTCAACCATCGGTTATAGCTGTCACCTCATTAAGGACTCTTTCAAAGACCTTCTATTATACTATTTTTTTTAATTAACTGTAAAAGGCAACTCACAGTCAATAAAACCTCTAAACTCAATATAATCTTTGACTGTAACCGGAAGAGCATCGTACTTGCAGACCATACGCATGATTCAGGAAAATGGACGTATATTGCAAATACGTTCTACTCGACTGACACTGATGTAAACAAATATGAATAATGTCTAATCAGCGGCCGTGCCGCGCCGCTCATAAAAACTGAAGTCACACAGTATTTTTTTATTGACTGAAGTTTAACTGAAAAGTCTTGTGGCCCCTGAAACGTCCCGCCGGACCACCTGTACCATTAGGTAGAACCATTGATGGTGTATTGGAATCTTTAAGCGCACTGATTACCGTGCAAAGATTTTTTTTGTTTATCATAATCATCAGGCTATTAATATACTTACCTATATTACGAGGGTACAACTTGCTTATGGATGGAATAAGAAAATTTGCCAATGGAAACCTTCTAAAACACGGAGAAGCTTGAGATAATGTTTGGTCACACATCCTACGACTACAATCTAGGTGCAGTATATTTAGACCAGGGTCGATAATTTTTGAGACCAAAAAAAATTATAGTAGGATGAAACCCATTAGAAAAGGTAGAGAATATAACAAAAATGAAAGGAAAAATAAATTACGGGCGATCTGAGGTCGGGAAGGGGGAGGGGGTGAGTTTTTAAGGGTAAAAAATGGTTAATCTCGATTTCCGGTAAAACTGCAAGTCCTATGAAAAAAAGTTAAATGGCAAAGTTGTAGGTAATAAAAAGATCTACAACTTTTGTATCGACACTTTTTTCACATAACCTCAAAATTTATGTGAAAAATGCGAACAACCGAGTTTTTGGTTTTTGATTTTTTTTTTTTCAAAAAAAAAATTTTTTCACGAAATTTGGTGAAAACTTACCTTTGTATGTCCCAAACATACAGTAATTTTTTTGATTTAAAATATTCATTTTTTCACCTTATTTTGACTTAATATCGAAAAAGCACCCTTATTTTCAATCGAAAATTCTCACGTCAAAATATCTGCCATTTTAAAAAAGTTGGGGTGTTTTTTGTTTGTTGAAATCTCTAGTTTCTGATGGTATAAAAAAAATATACACTACTATGGTAAATGTTCTCAGAAACTGCAAATTAATAATGAAAAAAACTCCAATCCGAAAAATTGAAATGAATCATTATGTATAATTTTGAACTATTTATTAAAATTTACACATTAATTACTCGAAAAACGTAAGATTTCATGTTATATTGATAAACAGAAAAATTACAAATCCATAAAACATGCAAAAATAGTTGTTGTAAGTAGGTATTAAAAATAGGATTTTCGGATTGGAGTTTTTTTCATTATTAATTTGCAGTTTCTGAGAACATTTACCATAGTAGTGTATATTTTTTTTATACCGTCAGAAAGTAGAGATTTCAACAAACAAAAAACACCCCAACTTTTTTAAAAAGGCAGATATTTTGACGTGAGAATTTTCGATTGAAAATTAGGGTGTTTTTTGGATATTAAGTCAAAATAAGGTGAAAAAATGAATATTTTAAATCAAAAAAATTACTGTATGTTTGGGACATACAAAGGTAAGTTTTCACCAAATTTCGTGAAAAAATATTTGTTTTTGCAAAAACTAAAAATCAAAAGCCAAAAACTCGGTTATTCGCATTTTTCACATAAATTTTGAGGTTATGTGAAAAAAGTGTCGATACAAAAGTTGTAGATCTTTTTATTACCTACAACTTTGCCATTTAACTTTTTTCATAGGACTAGCAGTATTACCGGAAATCGAGATTAACCATTTTTTACCCTTAAAAACTCACCCCCTCCCCCTTCCCGACCTCAGATCGCCCGTAATTTATTTTTCCTTTCATTTTTGTTATATTCTCTACCTTTTCTAATGGGTTTCCTATGGGTTCCTACTACATTTTTTTTTCACTTTTCACCATTTTTAAAATTATCGACCCTGATCTAATTATTCGAACCGGCTTCCTGACCTTATTTCCTGAATGTGAGTATGTAACATTTTTTAATTTTACATTAGGTAAGATTTAAACTTGACATTTGTGAAAAGTCATCGCAGCTGTTAAGCATAATTTACGCTACACCGTGTCGCGACCGGGCCGTGCCCCGTCCGGGGCACGGTCAAACATTATGGTATACTTTTTGTATGAAGTAAAGGATGATTCACGCTACACCGTGTCGCGACCGGGCCGTGCCCCGTCCGGGGCACGGTCAAACATTATGGTATACTTTTTGTATGAAGTAATTCAAGCCTGACCGTGGCTCGGCCGTGCCCCGTCCGTGCGCTGCCGGGTCTCGGCCGGGGCACGGTATTGAAATGTCGGTGTGTATTGTTTCCCGGATCTGGCACAGTCCGGCCCCGACACGTTGTAACATGAACATATCCGCCCGGGCGCCCGCAGAGCAGTCAACGTCAAATCTTAGTGAAGTGAGCAGCTCAACAGCAAAATGGACGATGAAAATTATTAGAATGTGTGCAAATTCTCCTTCTGCTTCTCGCTTTCTCTAGGTTGGATGTACACCCCATCTTCTTTACGTAGTTTCGCTTCGTTTTTTCAATACTTCGCCATCGATGGCAATTGCAATAGCTGGCAATTCAAGTTGTGAAAATTGCATATTTACTTAAAGCGTCACGACTATCGACTGATGAAATCACTAGTTGACACAAAACACTTATCACACATACGGCCGTGCAAAGAATACATGTAAACAGCCCGGTGTAGCATGAATGATCGGCCCGGTAGGCGCACGGTGGACGTGCTACCGGGTGGAGCCCGGCCCGGTCGCGACACGGTGTACCGTGAATCATCCTTAATTCATGCGGTGCACGGCCAGGGCACGGCCGAGTCACGGTCAGGCATTAATCACTTCATACAAAAAGTATACCATAATGTATGACCGTGCCCCGGCCGGGCCCCCTGCCCGGTTGCGACACGGTGTAGCCTGAATCATGCTTTACGCACACGAAAGATTTAATTATTTTGGACTACTTGGAACTGAGGTGCGTGATCGATTCCCAATCTTCGTTTCCTATTCAACGATGAAAAGGATTAACGGAGTAATTTATCGTGTGAATGCTTACTAAGAAAGTCTCACTAATCGCAACACATATCAAAAGGAATTCAACTACTGCCGCACACTCTATAAATAACGTGCGAAGTTGCGAATACAATTCATTGTGTTAAGTTGTTCTATTCGTATGTCGCACGAGTTTATTTGACACACTTACCTAAATGGTAATGAATTTATTTTTCTAACTACTAAAAGGCCACCGTTACTGACTGAAATTTGGCACATATATAGTATAGCTATTATGAAGTAGGCGTGCGCTAAGAAAGGATTTTAAAACTCAGCTCCTAAAAGGATAAAACGGGGGTTCATAGTTCCAAAACTCACTTTTTTAAAGGGTTAAGAGAAAATGCGAGTTGAGAGACATTTGAGAAATAGGTATTTGAAAAAATTACGGCTGTCGCACATTGGCAAATACTGTCCGACAGGCACAACAGTATCTAATGCTGAAAATTGTGTATAAAAATTGCATAGTCTGTAACGTACCTTAATATGGTTTCGACTCATGGTTTCGATTATCATAGGTTCCATTTCGCACATTTTATCATATAACATCATCGATATTCATCAGGCATCATCATATATTTTATCATTTATTCCTGGAAACACATAATTTCAAAAATATCACACACTATTCATCACTTTGTAAATACGTATAATAATTTCTTCTGTACTGAAAATCACTATTCCAGAGTGCTGGACATTTACCGGCATTGGATATACTGTACTTCCAGGGCCCAAAAGTAAAAACTTCACAGTTTTGTTGGTTGTAATTTCGCATTTTTGTTGTTAAAAAGGTTTCTGTTAACCACATTATTAAAAAAAATGTCACACTTATGCACTGGTAGTTTTTTAGAAAAAAATATTGCTAATAATTTACTTTTCTTATCAAGTGGTGATACTTCACACTAGGTTAGGTTAGGTTAGTGTTGTGACCATAACGCGCGAGCCGAGCGAGCAAAGCGAGCGTGCCGCGGAAGCGGCCGGCGAAGCGCCAGAAAAAAAAACTGTTAAAAAGACCTTTTCTACAAAAAAAAACAAGTATCACCTTTTGGGCCCTGGAAGTACAGTTTTACCCCGGCATTTCTCTTTATTCTGTTATTTACTTGTTTTCACTTATTATGCTTTGATTTTATCTATATTTAATTTATTTATTTTATTGACATTTTATGACAACCTAATGTTTTTTATCCGTTGCCATGGCTACCCATGACACGGATACTCTCTCCAACTACGTCTATGACTATTCAACCTCCACAGACCACTTACTTTGATTCTTTTTGGCTCGATTCGAACCGTGTCTAAATTCAAATGGTTCCGGACCTATAAAAGGCCGAGCCTCCCTGATCATTGATTCAATTCTACGGCAAAAGTTGCCTACTCAACTTTTGAAAAGCTCGCTACCGAGCTCTAAATTAATAAAAGGCCTTGCCCCGGGGCCGACTGCCCCGGGACTCAAGAAAGACCTCAAAGCTTTTTAGCACCTATTGGCTCTTTAAACAACTTCCTAACTCCAATACTATACTACTATACACGTTCTCGCAACCTCATCGGTGGGACTGCGCCTGGTCTCCAGTTTCTTCGGCCAGCCTCCAGCTGCTTCAGCCCGCCTTCTACCGACTCCTGCCGTTTCTTCAACGCCCGCCTCTGGCCGATATACGCCGGCCAAACTACCAGCAGCGCCGCCAGCAACCACCAGGCGAGGCCAAGATCTAAGACGGCTACACAGGAGCGCTTCTGCCTCCAAGGAGCGCCGTCCATCTACCTGTAGCACGACCTACCGTTCAAGCCGCCCCTGAAGATCGCCGACGACCCACGCCCTACCGTTCAAGCCGCCCCTGAAGATCGCCGACGACCCACGCCCACTTCACAACTCACACTACACACATATTCCATATTTTTTTTTAATAATCTGTAAATAGTACTTTATCTTGTAAATATATATTCCTATACTGTTCTTTTGATTTTTTTTTTCTTCCTTCCTATCTAGTTTTATTTTGTTGCTACACAACAAAATTGGCGCCCAACTCTTTAGTTTAGTCTTCAGGTCTTCTCTTTAGTTTTTCCCTCTTCCTTACCTTTATCTTCATTTGTCCCTCCAGCCTCCCCTCTAAATTCTAAAACAACACTTCTTCTAGTGTCCCTATCCCATTCATCCCCTTTGGCATCTTATTTGAAAATAAAAAAAAAATCCCCTTTATCATAATATATATATATATATATATATTTATATATATATTGTAAATATTCTTAACTTGCTGTATTTATCTAAATACCTTTATACTCTATTTAATTGTAAATATTAGTCATCTTATTCCTTAATTTACTTATAATTTTTAATTATTTTTTACTACTTAACTTTCTATTTTTTTTTTCCTCTTCTTGCTAACTCTTAGCTCTCACTGAACTTCATTTTTACTCACTCTAATTTTATTTTTTTTAGAAGGAAACAAGGTATTTAATTTGAAATTTATTAACTTATCTTTATTCTTAACAATGCCTAGATTAATTAAATTTGAACACCTCAACAAAGCTGAACTGATCTATGAGGTAACAATTAGATTAGAGGATCCAGCAAATACAGTCTTAGAGTTGAGAAAACAAATTCAAAGACTCTCTTCGATAATTCACCAGAGGATATTCTAACTTCTCCTTTTCCAGTTGATGAGGATCTTGCTCAACTTGATACTATCATCAATTACCTTGAAGGGAAAATTAATAGATTATTACAGGGCGAATCTAAGTTTGCTCGCCTTATTGAAACTTACCTTAACCATATTTATTACAGATTTGAACGTATAGACATTGACCTTAACCCTGAACTTTTGACTACTTTTACTTGTCTTAAAACTAAATTTGACGACTTAAATAATAAATTTGAGCCTTTTACCTTTCACCCAGCGGAAAATATAGTCACACCTATAGATTCCCCAACTACTTATATACCTGAAGTTCCTCAACCCTCTTCTCAGCCTCAACCCCTAATCTTTTCTTATCCTCAACCTCCAATTAACACTAATATCTTTAAGGATCTAAAAAAATACACTTTTAATGGTAAATCCTGCCCTAGATCTTTTCTCCAAAAGTTGGATGAATACTGCATTTCACGAAACTTTGATAAAAACCTTCTTATTAATCAGGCTTATGAAATTTTTACTGACAACGCTCTTCATTGGTTCAGATTCCAAATTAGTAGGAATCCTAACTTATCTTGGGTAGAACTTACGCAATTGCTAACAAAGGATTTTGGCCTTTTCGATTACGACTATAAACTCTTAGAGGCAATTAGAAGTCGTACTCAAGGCTTAGAGGAACCGATAGCCATCTACATCTCTATCATGGTAGGAATGTTCTCACGTCTCACAAAGAAGCTTACTGATAATGAACAGCTTGAAATTCTTCTTAGAAACATCAGAACTTGCTACTCAGTCTTTGTGGCACTTAAGGACTGTAACTCTATCGATTCCCTTTTATCTACCTGTCAAAATTATGAAAAATTCCTGGATAGAGACCAAAACTTCAAAGAACCTATCTCAAATTCTTTAACGCCAGAATTCAACTATAAACCTCAAATTCCTTCCCCTACTCTTCTTCCTACTCCTCCTCTTACTATTGCTCAAAAACCTTTTTTAAAAAACCTTACCAGGTTAACACCCTTCAAAAAGACGTTTTCTGCGTTCGTTGTCGACAACATGGACACGAACTTAAAACTTGCTCTCAACCTCGCTTCATCATTTGCTTCAAGTGCGGGTTGAAAGGTTTTAAAACCGCAGACTGTCCTAAATGTAACCCTAAACCTAGTACTAGTTCAAAAAAACTAATTATCGACTTGAAAAGCTCTCCTAAATTCGACATTAACGATTGGAATACTTGGCTTTCAACACTTAAAAATTTCTTTTCTTGCTATAAAATCTCTTCTACATTCTACTCTAATGAGAAAGATTCCAAACGCCCTTTCATTAATGTTCGAATTAACAATCTAAACATGTCTGGTCTTCTGGACTCTGGTAGTTCAGTTACCATTTTCGGCAATAATTCCCATCTGGAAATTCTTAAACTTGGCTTCAAACTTTTCAAGTCAGATTGTATTTCTATCTCAACTGCTAGCCAACAAAGAATTAAATCATTGGGCTATTTTGAAGTACCAATGTTCTTCAATGAGCAGACTCATATAATTAAAGCTTATGCTTTTCCTGAACTTTTTCCTTCCCTTATCCTTGGCATTGATTTTTGGAACAAATTTAATTTGCTACCTTCTTTACTATCTTCAGCTGGTCTCTCAACCCTCAAATGCTCATCTATTCAGAACGATGACAAAAAAGTACTTCCTTATGACCATCTTACTAAAGACCAGAAGGAAATAGCCGATAGCATTATCAATCGCTTAAAAGGTATCTCATTTGAGGAAAAAGGAGTACTGGGACGTACTCATCTGATAACTCACAAAATCGACACTGGCGATTCCCTTCCTATCAAACAAAGATGCTATAGATTATCCCCTGAAAAACAAAAAGCATTAGTTAATGAGGTGGATAAAATGCTTGAATGGGACGTAATTGAACCCTGTGAAAGCCCTTGGCTATCCCCAGTGATTATTACTCCCAAGAAAAATGGTGAATGGCGTTTCTGCGTCGACAGCAGGAAACTGAACTCTGTTACTCGTCGTGACGCATATAACCTTCCCCTTATAAGCGAGATCTTAGATAACCTTAGGAATGCCAAATACCTGTCTAGTATTGACATTGCCAAAGCTTTTTGGGAGACTCCTCTTAACCCGGCAGACAAAGACAAGACTGCATTCTACGTTCCAGGCAGAGGAATGTACAGATTTAAAGTAATGCCCTTCGGTTTAACTAATTCCCCTGCTACTCAACAGAGACTTATGGATATGTTATTTACCCCTGATTTTGACAACAAAGTCTTCTGTTATCTCGATGACATTGTCGTAATAAGTGAAACATTCGACGAGCATATCGCTCTACTCTTAAAAGTCTATGAAAAACTTTCATTTGCGAACTTAACTATAAATTTCGAAAAATCTCAATTCTTTAGAAATGAACTTAAATATCTTGGCTTTATCGTAGATGAATTTGGACTACGAGCTGATCCCGACAAAATCCACTCTATTCTGGAATATCCTACACCATCTTCTAAAAAAGAAGTTCGTAGGTTCATCGGCACCTGTAGTTGGTTCCGGAGATTTATTCCGAATTTCAGTACTATTGCTGCTCCTCTTAACAAATTAACTTGCTCAGGAGTTAATGCTCCCAAGTTTTCTTGGAACCCTGAAGCTGAAACTGCGTTTCAGAAACTAAAAGAAGCTCTCGTCACTACCCCTGTGCTCGCTTGCCCAGACCTTAACCTACCATTTTCTGTTCATTGCGATGCATCTAATTATGGTATAGGAGCAATGCTTACTCAACTTCAAAACGACAAAGAAGTCGTTATTGCCTACATGAGCAAATCGCTTAATAAAAACCAACAAAACTACTCAACTACAGAAAGGGAAACCTTGGCTGTTATAACTGCTCTTGAACACTGGCGTTGCTATCTCGACAATGGTAAACAATTTACCATTTATACTGATCACGCAGCCCTTAAGTGGTTCCTAAATTTATCTAATCCCTCAGGAAGACTTGCTCGTTGGACTTTACGTTTATCTTGCTTTAACTTTGTCCTGAAACATAAGAAAGGCAAAGATAATATTGTTCCAGATCTATTATCTAGATCTAAACCTAAAGACTTTGCAGATTCGCCACCTCAAGGTGTACTTCCAATTTCCACAGAAGTTTCATCCCCTAATCGTGATTTGGATCACTACAACAAAATTTTGCTCGGATGTCAAAATAACCCTGACTCCTACCCGAATTATACTATTAAAGACAACAAGCTTTATCGTTGTATTCATTCTCCAAATAGCCTCAATGATGATTTCATTTGGAAAGAAGTTCCTTTACCTCATGAAAGATGTAGGCTCATCGAAACTAACCATGGCTCTGAACTTGAACCTCACCTAGGTATCTTTAAAACTTACAAAAAACTTTCATTACGATATTACTGGTCTGGTATGTTTAAGGACATTGCCAGATTTATCTCTAACTGCGACACATGCCTGGCGTATAAACATCCAAACCATTCACCCTACGGACCAATGGGCAAACCAAAAATTTGCTCTAGGCCCTTCCAGACTATATCGCTTGATCTTATGGGTCCATTACCCATGACTAGAAATCGTAATCAATACATCTTAGTTATTAACTGCTTTTTTACTAAATATACTTTAATCTTTCCCCTTAAGCGTGCTACCACGCCTAATATAATCTCTTCTCTTGAGAACTCGGTTTTTCTGACATATGGTGTCCCTCAGACCATTATTATGGACAACGGACCCCAATTCCAGTCTCGTGAATTCATTTCCTTCTTAAAAAAATATAAAATTCCTTTTATATTTCATTCTCCATTCTATTGTCCTCAAGTAAACCCTACTGAAAGGTACAACAGAACAATTATTACTGCTTTAGCTGCCCTCGTAGGTGATGACCATAGGACGTGGGATAATCACCTCCCTAAAATCCAACAGGCGTTGAACAGTTGTGTGAACTCCATAACTGGTTATACGCCTAACTTTTTGGTATTTGGTCGTGAAACAATTCCCTGCGGCTCTTTTTATACCTCAGCTCGAAGTATCGAAGAAGTTACCTTTCTACCTCGCGATATTTACTCTGAAAATGCTGGATTCCTCTCATCTATTTTCGACAAAGTTCAAACTACCTTATACCTTGCTCACGCTAAAAACAGTGCACGCTATAACCTACGTCGCTCATTCAAAGAATTTAATGTCGGCGATATGGTTTGGCGAAAGAACTATGTGCAAAGTAATGCAGGTTCTTACTTTAGCGCTAAGCTCGCGCCTAAATTTCTTAAATGTAAAGTTGTTAAGAAAATCTCACCTTTAGTGTATATATTAGAAGATACCAATGGCTCTAAAGCTAAATGGCATATCAAAGACATTAAAATCTAAAACTCATACCTCGTTCACCGCATTAATTCATTCATAACCATTCATTCATTTATCACTCAAATCATAATCTCTAAATTTAATATTTTTTTTTTTTTTTTCTAAAGCTCTTAAGCTCTCTCAACGTCTATAAAAGACGTTAACCTTTAAAATTTACCTCTATTTTTCTATAGAGTACTTTTCTCCAGTGCTCTACCTTACTTAACCTCTTTAAAGGCAACTAAAGCCTTTACTTTAACCTTTACCTAAGACTACCCTAATGGTCTTCTCTACCTTAACCCTACATTCTTAAGTACTAAATGATACTTCTTTCCGAGCGGCTGACTACTCGTTAAAGAAGCCTTAGGTCCGAGCGGCTGACAACTCGTTAAACAAGCCTTAGGTCGGAGCGGTTAATTACTCCTAAAAGAAGCCTAGGTCAATATTTTTTTTTCCACTTATGGAGCGGTTGACAACTCCCTAAATAAGCCTGTCGTTATTAAGGAACACCTTTCTAGAGTGGCAGTCATTGATCGTGAACTCCACCCTTACCTGTATGAAGTTGAGGTATGATAGAAGAGGAATGTGTATTTTTATGAATGGTTGTATGTTTCTGCGAAGTAGTGTTCCTCGGATCTCTTTTGGCCTTTTCTTTAAGCAAAATTTTCTCTAGTCGAAAATTTTCTGGGGTCGTGGGGGAAAATGTAACGTACCTTAATATGGTTTCGACTCATGGTTTCGATTATCATAGGTTCCATTTCGCACATTTTATCATATAACATCATCGATATTCATCAGGCATCATCATATATTTTATCATTTATTCCTGGAAACACATAATTTCAAAAATATCACACACTATTCATCATTTTGTAAATACGTATAATAATTTCTTCTGTACTGAAAATCACTATTCCAGAGTGCTGGACACTTACCGGCATTTCTCTTTATTCTGTTATTTACTTGTTTTCACTTATTATGCTTTGATTTTATCTATATTTAATTTATTTATTTTATTGACATTTTATGACAACCTAATGTTTTTTATCCGTTGCCATGGCTACCCATGACACGGATACTCTCTCCAACTACGTCTATGACTATTCAACCTCCACAGACCACTTACTTTGATTCTTTTTGGCTCGATTCGAACCGTGTCTAAATTCAAATGGTTCCGGACCTATAAAAGGCCGAGCCTCCCTGATCATTGATTCAATTCTACGGCAAAAGTTGCCTACTCAACTTTTGAAAAGCTCGCTACCGAGCTCTAAATTAATAAAAGGCCTTGTCCCGGGGCCGACTGCCCCGGGACTCAAGAAAGACCTCAAAGCTTTTTAGCACCTATTGGCTCTTTAAACAACTTCCTAACTCCAATACTATACTACTATACACGTTCTCGCAACCTCATCGGTGGGACTGCGCCTGGTCTCCAGTTTCTTCGGCCAGCCTCCAGCTGCTTCAGCCCGCCTTCTACCGACTCCTGCCGTTTCTTCAACGCCCGCCTCTGGCCGATATACGCCGGCCAAACTACCAGCAGCGCCGCCAGCAACCACCAGGGGAGGCCAAGATCTAAGACGGCTACACAGGAGCGCTTCTGCCTCCAAGGAGCGCCGTCCATCTACCTGTAGCACGACCTACCGTTCAAGCCGCCCCTGAAGATCGCCGACGACCCACGCCCTACCGTTCAAGCCGCCCCTGAAGATCGCCGACGACCCACGCCCACTTCACAACTCACACTACACACATATTCCATATTTTTTTTTTTAATAATCTGTAAATAGTACTTTATCTTGTAAATATATATTCCTATACTGTTCTTTTGATTTTTTTTTTTCTTCCTTCCTATCTAGTTTTATTTTGTTGCTACACAACAAGTCGAGGTTTGGCTCTCGACGATTTCCTCCCAGAAAATAAGTTAAATATGTAGAAAAAGAAAAAGGTCATGTGCTATTCACATGCGATAGAAGTGAAACCTACAAAAATGTGAAACGTAAAAGTCCTTCATGACGTCCTAAAGGCAACACCTGTGTTAAAATTTAACTGTCTGGGTCAAAATGCAATATTTTATAACTAAATTGTTTCGAAAAATCAATTTGCTATTATTATTTGCTATTATTGAATAGCAAATAGATAATGATTCTAGTTATAAAAAAGTAATGTACACTATTGTACACCTCATAGACATAATGTTGTGACTATATATGAATGAAATTATACAAATAATAGACAAATTACGACGATTATAAGAAATAAACATATATGACAAAAAACATCACGAGTGTAAGAGCCTTTTAATTAAATGGATTCAGCCTCGAACGTATGAAGAAACTGAATCTCTACTGTATCGTATTTTATAAATGACATAAAACAATGTATAAAATTAATCACACACACACATACACACATAAAGACACAAACACTCACGCATACATGGCACACAACATCTGCATTACCTTTCTTAATTGCAAATACTTTTGCTTAGCTTTAATTCCTTTTAATGGGATTTAAAATTATTTTCAGCGTAGATCGTCTGTTTATTGTTTTATTTTATTTTATTTTCGTTCATTCTTTCTTTTTGTTTTTTGCATGTTCATTTTTTCATTTACTGTAACCATACTGGAGTTTGTAAATCACATTATTAGTTAAGGAAGAGCGGAGCCTCCAAACACAGGCAATATTTGCTTAAATGGAGACTCCAATCGATATATTATTAAGAAAAAAAAAATTGATCATAATAAGTACTTACAATACATTGACGTTTAACTTATTGAAAAACAAAACAAAGTATGAAAAGAAATCTATCTACCCAGTGCGAGACGGATTTGAATTTGAAATATAGAAATTGTCTTTCAAAAAAAGAACGAATAAATATTGGTCATATTGTAAAATAATTTACTTATATATTAATTGAGTTGCTAGACAATGCTAAAGAGATGAATGATAAAGAGAAGACAGGGACGGTTTTGTGATTCTGTCGGTGAGGAAGGTTCCAATAGGGCTCCACAACACAAGGTAGGGCAAGAGCAGGGTTAGATTTAGGTATGTTGAAAAAGATAGCACAAAAAAATGAAAAGGATAGTATTTATAAAAAAAATATAGTACACTTTCATTATTTTTTATTTAACATATAATAGTAAATAAAATAGACACCCGTTAAGGCAAAATTTCCTCCTCTTATAAGTTTATGAGTTCTTGAATATTACTATTAGTTCTATCTTCATCCTTGGCATTTCATCTCATCAACATATTATCCTCAGTAGGAATAAAATCAGTACAATTTTCACTTTTGCTACCGCTTTTGATGCCACTTTCCATAATTAAAACACTGAAAACGTACTATTTTACATAAAAACTCGCAAGCGATTGTTAAAACATTGAGCAAACTTTGATTGAGTTTCCAATGGAATGGAAGGGACGAGATTAGTAGAAATAGAGACGTGTACTGCGGAAAATAATCGGGGAATCCCCGGCCAAAAACACAGCAAACATCGCAAGATCAGAATTCAGGTCGAAATATTCAAAATATGATGTAAAACTAAGCATTCGGGAGTAAACTTTTAATTATAGTATTTAAGCGTACTATCCTGAGATATGGATAGTATACAGTACAAAGGGCGAAATTATAGTTTATATACTATAATTATAGTACAAAATCCAACCCTGGGCAAGAGAACCTCACTTGCCCTCTCTTGCTCTTGCTTGTAAGTGCATAGCGGATTTTCCGTTCGAATTGCAGTGACCGTCTGAAGAAGTAACCTCCAACTTACAGAAGACCACAGTAAAATAACACTTCCTTGGTGGTGTGGTGTTTTTGTCGGTGAGTAAGATTCCTGGGCTCCACAGGGTTGGGGAGTGGGTCAGGGTAGGCAACGGCACTAATGTGATATTTATTGTATCGCAAAATTAGGCGGGCTATATGCTTGCTCTTTAACATAATAAAAGTATGGGAAGAGGTAGAGACAACGTGGTGAAACTTTGGATCGCAAATCTTCTCTGTTAGCCAAGCGTAGTATGCTATTTTATGTGGCTGCTTAAATGGAAAAACTAAAATAACTGTATTTATTTTAATTTAATTTTATTTCACCACTTACTGCTACAGTTTATATGTAAATTATTAAAGGCTTGCTGGGACAAGTTGATTTTTTTTCTATTAAGTAGCAGACTTTTTTATATATTTACTAACAAAACATTACTAGTTGTTAGATAAACTATATTTTACATCAAAGCATTGAATAACAGTCAAAATTAGGGTCACTTTAAATAATTAATTCTCGTTTTTATCTAAACTACAGTGTGCTCATGGCTCATTATACGAAATGACCTTTTATAAATCACAAAAATTAAAGTGAGGATTTTTTGGGTTTGAAACATTTATTTTTTGCAAAATATAATCAAATAACATAATCACAACAGAAAACAGAATTTTCATTACGTTTAATACGTAAAAACATGAAAAATCATTTTTTAAGTCTCACAGAATTGACGCACGTTTTCACTGAAATGATCTAACTGATCATAACTTAAGAATTAATACAGTTATGATAATAATAAATGTTCTACCGAAAACCATTAAACCAAGATAACATAAATTATGAAACATTATTTTGATCAATAATTTTAAAACACAATAAAAAAAAATCAAACGTTCATGTCCACGGAAATGATATTTAGTAGGAACTTCATTTCTGTGATACTAAATTATAAGAATCACTGAAGTCATCATATGATAAAAATGTGCGAACTCTCTTATTATAATGTTCTGGGTATATTCAACACCCAAAAAGGCCTAATTTTGTTTTACCTATCAGAATAAATTTCACCGACACGTAATTTAGAGCATGATGGTATAGGGGGCTCATTTTCTGTGTTGCATGTAATAATTGTATTGGTGATTACATTTTTTCCAGGCTAAAATGACGACAAGTGATGTCTGAATGACATTCCAAACAACTCAGTCACCTGGCTTGAAGATAATCTGGATTTTCTTTTGCCCAAACAATTTGATGAACTTTCGTCGTGCCTTGATTGATAGGTTTTGTAAAGCTATTCTGAAAAAGAAGATGTTCTCTATTGGCCTAATAATACATTTATAATTTATTGGCATTAACATAATAAAAAGGTCAAGAGGTCATTTTTTCCAAAAGTGAAAGGTCTGGAATGTCATTTCCCAAAACCACTCGTCGATTATTATGTCTTTTTAAGTAGCAACCTACACCGTCTGGGGTCCTTTTCCATGATCAGAATCTGAATAATGCCATACAAAAGTGTTTGTATTAAACACCGAAAAAATACAAGTTCTGTGAACAACAAGTTCACAGTAATGACGATCACGGGATTGACGAATCATTTTTAAAATCATGCTGCGTTGTGGTTTTAAAAGTTACATATTAATTTATAACTACAACCAAAATAAGTCCCCATGGCATTAATTATGAGCTATGGTGGCAAAGTAAGTTACTACATACCAAAAAAATCCCTAATCGAATTGACGGGCCCAACTTTACCAGAAACATGTATTACATATATTTTTTTAACAAAACTTCACAGTACATAACAGTACATAACCTCCATGTTGGTTAGCACACACAACTGAACTAACAGCAAAAAGCAGTGTAACGAGGTAATAAGAGCAGTAATTCAGTTCTCAAAAATTTTTTGTTGGGTGAAAATAGTAATTCACGGTATTGATTTAAATTTTTATAACACCTGTATAATGGCTATAAATTTTAATATATTAATAAGAAAAAATAAACTACTATGTTCTGATGTTTATTGGGATGTGTGAAAACAGATACTGTGAGTTCGTTTTAATTCAAGTGTGTAATATAACTTTTTTCTCAGCTTTTCACGGTTCACGGAGTATGACCACGCTTCTGTTTTGATTTTTTTTACAAATTAGCAGATAAGGTATGGTTGAATTTGTTATGTTTTTGGTAAATAGTCACAATTATGTACTAAATAGATTTTTTCAGCTTTTGAAATATCTTATAAATAGTTAAACATCAGCAAAGAACAGTTTTTTTTGTACTTCGTATAATGACCCTCATATAAAAGGTAAATAACGTTGATCACTACTATTTTATTATAAAAAATATCTATAAAATGAGAAGGTAGATAGTGTGTGCAGAAAGAAATAGATTGGGTGAATGGATAGAATTCTGCATTAAAAACAAGATTAAATACTTATTTGTTTCCACGCACACCACTCATTAAATAAAATACTGTTTCATCTGGTATAAGATGCATATTTTTACTTTAATACATACTTACTTTTTGATGTGTAAGAATATGATTATTGACATATAATCATACTCCTGAGAACGGAGCCTGTAAAGGAACCGAAAACTAGAGATATGAATCAAAGTATTAAAAAAGGCATCCGAAACCCGTTTTCTACTAAGTTTAATTACTTGCTGTAGAATTTAACAATACTGTAAAGTGAACACAAAAAAAAACTTATAGATATTTTTTTGTTTTTAACTTTTTTTCTGCTGCCTCACTCGATTCGCCGGTCGATTGGAGCTTCAAGGTTGTAGAAAAATATATTTTTAATTAGTTACATCAAATATTGTGTTGTGTTATTTTCAAAAGGAAGAGCTTAAGAAAGTTGAGTAATTGTATCTTTTTGTACACGCTTACCCCTCAACTCTGCCGTGCTATCGATAAATAAATACTTATTATTTACATAGTTTCGAGAATATGGCGTTCAAAGTTTTCTTTACATTTTTACTTTTCCTGACTTTTTTTTCTTAAGTTACATAAGGAATGGTTGTTGAATGACCTTAAATGAAGTAGTAGTTTGATGAACTTAAATGAAGTACATTTTACAACTTGTATTTATAACAGAATTATCTTAAATGGCAAAAAAGTTAAAATATTGATAGACTTACTACCCTTATTCTTATTGAAATTTAAAGTTCCCGTTTGCTAAACAATGTGGCGGTTAGATCATATTGTATAGAGCTCATTGCGCTGATTCCGAATCAATATTTAACACAATTTCGACAAAAAGGACTTACTGCTGTTAGCGATAGCACGGCAGAACTGTGATGATATCATATTACACCCGTTTGTGTGGCTGACATCAGCCGACATCATAGATCGGGAGATTTTCCACACTTTTCCCGGGCTCCAAGTTTATAAAAACTATCATTTTTCTTATTTATTTTAAAAATTAAGAATTGATCGACGTTTAATATTACACATTTATTATTTCCATAATTATTCCACATGTAAATGTCTGAAATGTCCTCAAACTCAAACTGCGGCGATCTTTACGACGATTTTCTAACATTTTTTTCTTGATTTTACAAAAAGGATACTCCTCCTTCGTGGAGTTTGCGTTTTCTTATGGATTATTATAAATTAATACCTAAAAAACACTATTATATAACTTAGACGCGAATACGTGTATCGTACACGTAATTTTGAGTTCGCGTTTAAGTTATAGTGTTTTGGCTGCGACACAAAACGGGTATGAATATACCGAGATACCCACAGTGCGAGCGTACATATTTATTTTATTTTATTGTATTTTTTAGGCAAGAGTTAATGTTGCTCTAAAATTGTGTACGATGGCAGCGCATAATGCGTGCTACTACAAGTGAAATAAGTGTAATATCGAAAGGCGAATCACAGAAGTTTAATATATATAAAATAATATCTAATTCTACTTCCTACTAATCATATAAAAATGAAAGATTATATGTTACTCTATCACACAAAACGGCTGAACGGATTAGAAGGAACTTTGGCACACATATACTTTATTGGAAAGAGACATAGCATACTATTTATTCCGGAAAAGAGCTGGGTTCCTGAGGGATTCTCAAAAAAATAAGTTAACGCGAACGAAATCGCGGGCGGGCGGTGCTACAAAAGTGCAAGTTGAATGAATGAATGAAATTACAAATAATTCATTTATAATTCAACTTGAATTTTTATGAATCTAAAGAATGTCCAAGTATATTGAACCACAAAGTAGATATTCGAGATTTTTCTCGTGATTAGTGTCAAACAAGAACTGAAAATATTTTATTTCTAACATTGTTTCTAACAGTATAAAACAGTATTTACTCATCATCCTTAAAGTTTATTTATCATAATGCCATAGTTACTTTGATCAGTTTCGAATTGATTAAACTTATATTTATTTTGATTAAAGGATACGTAGAAAAGTGTCTATATTAGTGTTGAAAACTTGGTGTGGATACATGCAGTAGGCAAAAAGGAAGACAAACTAAAATCAAGATTGATACGGTGAATAGGAAAAAAAGCTATAGCTCGTAATTTAAAATGATTCACAAAACTCTATCTAGGTTTGTCCAAGCAAAAAGGAACTTAAAATTCTTAGTGATACGGTTAATAACTTTGTTATGTCAAAAAGTGCTTAATGGTATGAATTATTCTAAGAGATTCATGTTAAGAGTAGTCAGTGAGATTGGGACAATGTGGTCGCACACGCGACTTTTGTTTTGGTATGAGTCATAAGCTGACGCTTAAGCAAATAGGTTGTGTATCAGCCTAGTATGAAACAATGCGAAGTCACGCAATCAAATGACGCACTCATCGATAAATTTTACGGTAAACTTATTGGTTAAAAATATAATTTGAATTGCAAACTCTAAGTATCCGGAAATGAGTGAAACCTGAGAAATGTATAGAATGCTGAAACATTTTAGGAACAATTTCAATATTTCTTGAAAACAAACGCAAGCGAAACTTAACTTGAAAAAGGTAGAGGATTGCACCATAATCCCCCCCGCTAGCTACGGCCCTACATACAATAAAGCAATTTGCAACCAGAAAATTTAAAAACTTTGTGAAATTTATTATAAGGATTCAGTAAAGAGATGAATATTTTACTGTTTATATTTTTAACTGACTTCAAAAAGAAGGAAGTTTTCAATTCGGCTGTTATGTTGATTCAGTTTGGCCCAGTATTTTTTATTTTATGAGCTTTTTTTTAACTTGGAACGATGTAATTTTCACGATAAACGTACGCCGATTACGTAAATATTTCTTATCCGATTTGAGTGGTTTTTGTTTAATGCATTTATCAATAATTTTTATGCTCCAAACGAATCTAATTCTGATTTCGCAGAATGGCGGTCGGAAGAAAAACTATAAGTTTGGAATCCATCAATTAGGATGTTCTCGTGTTTATTATAATTGTATTGACGTAGATCATTCAAAAACCACAGCAAAAACTCCATGGGATGATGAGGAGTTCTATGGCTCATACGACCTGCGATTTATGGGAGTTACAACATTTAGTTATTGTTGCAAAATATTCTATTCAGAATCGTATCTATTTTAGATATCAGAAGAGATAAATCCGTAAAATGTAACTATAACGTAGATGAATAACGTTGTATGACTATGTTCTTTAGAACAGTCATTCGATAAGCGTTTGTGGCTTAAGTCTAAAGAAGAGGAAGTGACCGTTTAGCGCTCGTCCGGTGACACAGAGACGTTGTAGACATTGTAACAAATGCTGTTGAAAACTTACCTACCAAAGAAACTCTATGCGCTATAAAAACATTGTAGTCATTATTTTCAGAATGGTAAAGCTGAAAGTTACCAATTTACATTTTGTTTAACGTTGGGGCGTTTAAGCCCGATCGGCCGTTTCATTAAACGTTAGCTAAGTATTAGCACGTATTAGTCTAATCAAATTAGGTTCATTATTAAAGTCAATCTTTTATTATATCACAAGGAAAAAAATCGTTCAACTTTATTCATAAAGACGCATTATATTTTTAATTGTCAGGTACCTACTAACAATTAAAAAAAGTAATGCGTTTGTCATTATTAAAAAATTAGGCCATATCAACAAGCATCGGTGGTACAAAAATCTTCTACTCGGATTCGAATCCCAGCCGAGGAAGGACTTTTTTATTAATGTTTTTAAAAGTTTCACTTGCATCGTGATTAATAACACCACATCGATTTAATTCTATTTGTTCCTAATTTAATTTAATACAAATTTTTCTGTATTTTTATCGAAGTGACGTCAGCAGAGAATCATTTAAATCACTGACCCGTATTTCTCAGCGCAATGCCTAGGTTAAGGCGAGGCTACACAGTGCGAGTTCCTTATGTGTCAGTAGACAGCTACTGAACCCTTGTACTTGCATGGCAGTAGCTCGACTCGTCTCACCCGGTCACACAAGTGCGAGCTGCTGAGGGTGAAAGTAGACAGATACTGTATCTGTGTACTCGCAGTCCAACTTCTCATGTGTCAAATCTCGTGCAATATACGTATGAGCAACTGTCTGTATGCAAAAATGTGCGAACAGTGGTCCGAGTCGCGTACGAGTTGCTTCTCGCACTGTGTAACCTAGACATGACACAGTGCGAGCTGGCGTGCGTGTTGGCCTAGGCAGTTACTGCAGTACAGCTACTCGCAACTGTGACCACATCATACGAGTTACTGTCATATGCTAGTCAGTTAGAAGATCGCATCCGAGTAACTACAATATTTTTTGACTTTACTCGCCACTCGCCTTCCCCGGCCACGAACAAGCAGCAACTCGCACGCGACTCGGACGTTGGCTCGCACATTTTTGCATACAGACAGTTGCTCGTACTCTCGTTTTGATAACATTGCATGAGACTTGTCAAGAGATGTCGGAAGCACAGATGCAGTAGCTACTTTCACATCAGCAGCTCGCCCTTGTGTAACCGGGTCAGCCGAGTCGAGCTACTGCCATGCAAATACAGGGGTACAGTAGCTGTCTACTGTTACATTAGCAGCTCGCAAAGTGTAACCTCGCCTTTACCAATACTAAAATATATCCTTCAGATTATTTTATATCAATATGGCGGTTATCAGTGACAAAGGGCCTGCTTGATTGTAAGCGACGAGTTTATAAATGTCATATTATTTAACATTCGGCGAAACAAAAGGAAGAGTCTAGGGATATGATATCATTCTGATCCCACCTCCTTACGTCAACCTTACCAATTGATTGCAAAAACACACATTGGTATATATTTACCTGCAGTCCTATAAATATATATAGGATATTACTCCTGGCTGACTTTAAATTCAAGGGGGAAATCCAGAAGTGGCCCTCAATATTATTTTTTCAAAAATAATAAAGTAATATTATTTTGAAATACAGTGTAATAGTTTCTTGTTCGCCAATAAACTTTTCGTTATTCGATCCATTGACATTAGGAATAGCCCAAAATACACTAAACAGGAGTCTATTGAGTGGCCATCAAGATTATTGACGCAATGAGGATGTGATGCTGTGTCTATCGACTATTGAGTGGTAATTGACTACAATTCACGGCTTATGGCGTAGGAGCGACTCGAATTTAACCAAACTACTGGCAGCCGTAATTGAATTTGGTAGGTAATACTTTTTGTCTCGATTTACTCGTCCCTGTTTGATGATCAATTAACCAATTAAAGTTTTCTTGTTGTAATTACCTGCATGCACCTAGTTACTTTTCGTAGCCACAGGGTATTGAAGTGAGATGCTACCCTACAAGCTATTTTCTGTAGCAATATTATGTATCAATAATATTTCGGACCAGTATTTTTAATATTTTGCAATAATATTACAGGATGAATCTGGATTGTCAAAACAAGTAGTTAAAATACTTATAATAAACTATTAAACTAAAGAATGGAGTGAACGGAGCACGACCCACATCCTAAATTTCCCCGAGGACTTTGATATCTGTTAAAATGAAGTCTCTCTTCAACATTGAAATGTTTACCAAAACAATAATTGTACAATGTCACTATTCACATCATTACCTTTTATTGCAATGATTTTGTGGATTTATGATACTCAACTCTTAAATACAATATAAGTGGTTATATTATTATTGTTCGGTGCTACACCGATTATATAAACAATAATTTATGCAGTTAATGTTAAAATGGGTTTGTCGATTCAAGGTTGCGCGATTTGTAGTAAGCAGGTACTATAAGTATGCCAAAAACTTTATTTCCGCTTATAGGTAATTACTATTTATAGGCAAACCCATATATGGGTTCATTGTTTATAAGTAATAATATATCATCAATAACAATTTGCTATAACTCTCTTTCTCTCGAACGCTAAGCTGATATTTTGGATATTTTCGAAGCGGGACATCTTTTTGTGCGTTGAGGACTAGACCTTGATACAGATAATCATATTGTTCAAATTATGAAATGATAGTCCAGCGCTAAAAAAAAAAGCGCTAAAGCGCTATGTTTTTAGCAGAAATTTTAATAATCTATATTGATCAGGTGGTTATACATTTCTAAAAGAGTTGGATTTTTATTCCAATAATGGGTAAAAACTTTTTATTCGGTAAGTATATAGTTCGAAAATTATTTGTCATGAGTACTATAATTATGTCAACTATTGAACTTATATTTATGACATTAATTTGCTATATAGTTAACGAATATTAAAATCATTCAAGTTTCAATTACCTACTTTGTTTGACTTTAAAGTGACTTTGACTATATTTTTATATTATTACTAATATAATTCATATACATATTCTATAATGTAAGTTTCGCGTGAACAACTTTGTATTTATGACACATAATATACGTACCTAATAGATTTATAATATATGTGATTTTCAGATTTTTTCCATTCAGCTCTATTACCAAATCATTGCATAATATATTAATGTGATGGTCATATCTACCAGTCCATGTAAATGCTTACGAAAAGCGTGTGAAACGGAGACTTACATATAGAAAAGAATACCCTTATTTTTATAAACATTATGATATATAATAATAACCTTTAAATTTTAAGTGCCATTATAAATGCGCTCATCTCACAAAGTAACAAGTTTAACAACTTGAATACTATTTGACTTCATTATATAGGTAATGAATACAAAAAGGAGATTTTATTTAAATGGATATGAATGAACTTCATTCATCCAAAAACTGGGGGCAGAAGGGCACGCATAGTATATTTTTATGCAAAGAAATATTTATCTTTTACTCCGATGCTAAGTGGGTTAGCTGGGTTATATGGGGTCAATGACAATATGGATTTTTGTATTATTCAATTGGTAACATGTAAATATTTTTCTGTTAGAAGTAAAATATTAAGATGTTATCTCAAAGCACACATAAAACGAGGCGACGACGCAACTGGTTAGCGCGTTCGGCTGCAATCGTTGAAGTTAAGCAACTTTCGCAGTGGTCGGTCATTGGATGGGTGACCAAAAATTTTCTATCTTGAGTTCCTCCGTGCTTTGAAAGGCACGTTAAGCCGTTATTCCTGGTTGCATCTGCAGTCGTTAGCACCCACCAATCTGCACTGGGCCCGCGTGGTGGGTCATGGCCCAATCTCTCTATTCCATCCATAGGGAAGGCCTGTGCCCCAGCAGTGGGGACATTAATAGGCTGATGATGATGATGATGATGACACATAAGACATTGAAATTAAAGCCATTTGAATAAAGTTATATTTTTCCCATTTACTTACAATGTTCAAATAAATGTGGTAACCGATTGATATGTCTATTATTTTCAACACATAATATCGCTTTGTATGTCATGTCATGTTTAAACAACAATAGTACGCAAAAGACACGCGTGAAACAAATAAATGTTCACGAATTCGTTCTTATCACCCTCACATTTGCAATAGAAACCAACGTAACGAATCTGCTCTTTATGTCTTTTTAAACTGCTATACAAGTACAGGGTACATATCCAAATGTTATAAATTAAAAAGCAAGATCAAAAAGTAATCGCTCAAAAAGAATGTAGGACGTTTGTTTCTTCGTCCACCAGTCCCTGTAGAATAAGCACCATAATTTTCATTATATCACTTTTTTATCGTGTCTTACTGTCAACCCCAAAGTTATTTGACAATTGAGTATAAATAAAACGAGCTATATATCATATCGCGATTTTCATGCTAGGGGGTTGGTAAATTTGTCAAAAATTATTGGTCCATTATTTTTTAATAATCTAACTGACGGACTCAATAGAATTTTGTTTACTTTACCCCGTGATTATCCCTATTGTTTCAATATTCAAAATTCAATATCATTTATTTACAAGCACTTGTGAACGTCGAAAAGCCGCGCCATCGGTCCGCAAATCTACTGCGGAAGACCTTGTACTGAGAAGAACCGGCAAATAACTCAGCAAGGGCTGTTTTTTCTCCCTGTATTATGTATAGAGTCGTCAAATTGAAAAATGTCTTAAATATGAGATAACTCATGAAATCACTTTCCATTACAAATGTAAATGATATAAAAGACTATAAAATAAAAAAATATATAAAAAACTGATTTAACAAAGTTTAAGTTTTGGAATGTTAGGAATGCCGTGTCCTACTGTTTAGGCAAAAAAAAGTACGATTAGAATTAAATACAACAATTAATAGTATCCAATGTAGCAAGAGCAGACTCATCTCCGCTGGCAGCACCTATTTGGTCAGGGTTCCTGTTAAAATTTCATAGAAGACTGTACAAATATTTATTTATTTTTTTAAACTTTATTGCAAAATTACAATATATACAATACATACATAAGCACACGATTATGTCAGTCAAATATGAGAACGCTGTTTAATGCTATTGAGATAGTGCTCACGAACCAACCTCCTAAATGCAAGTTTGTTAGGAGCTTTACATATATTGGGGACTTTACATAAATATAAGTATCTGTACGGGACGCCGGGCTGTCGCAGTAGCGGACAGTTACCGACTCGTACTGCGGGGTGGAGGAAGTTACACGCAGGAGTCTTGACTGTAGTGGACTGTAGTTTCGGCGAATAAAACCCCTGGTGTTCGGTATTGAAGAAATCGGTGGGCGCTGATAATGGATGGCCGGTGAGAGGAGGCTTCAGTTCCAGAATGAACCGCTTGGTGTTTCTTCCTGTTCCTTAGGGTAGGAGCGCCTGTCGCTGAATGCATGTCGGAGCATGTTCCGACTCGAATTTTATATGCTAGGACTGAGCTGGCCAGCGATCCATTACCTCACCCCCGCTATACTTTATTTTTCATTTTCTCAAAAATTACACAAGTACGAGCTTAAAACTAATTGTACATACATCGGGCATACAAATAGGCATATTTTTAACACAGTTATGTGTCCGTAAGCATGATATTTTAGGTGTGGCGCGCAAAAAATAGGTCTCCGCAATATTTATACTTTCCCCCTCCATAGGGCTTCGCCCTGCCACGGGGCTCCGCTGCCCCACCCGGCGCGCCCGGAGCGCAACATGTCTTAGAAAACCGTTCTATACAAACAGATTTTGTCTCCTACACGGTACATTTCTACATTTATTGATGTGATGCCTATTTATTTATGTAGTCCTATGCGTTATCTACCTAATACAATAAGTTTCTAATAAGAATATTAAGAAATAACAGCTCTACGGCCCTATAAAGATTACAAATTAAAAAGTCTTAAAAACCTACTTACATTCACTTAATGCCTAACTTTCATATATCATTTTATAGAGGAAGTAAAAACACACTAAACAACATCATTATCATTACAATTATACCTATATCCTATCGACTATTCGTAAAAAACTATATTTAACATTTTCCTCAATTATGGCTAAACTATTAATACGATTTACACAAAACTTTGATATATTACTCTATATATGACTCTTATAACTACCTATTTCCTAATAAGATATAAAACAAATAAATCGAAACATAAAAACATACTATTTACGAATGCTTACAATTCAGGTAAAATCTTATAAGATGTTAGAAAAGGACAGCCTATCGTCTCTGTCCCTCCTATAGGTCGGAACTATCAATATTCTAGCTAGTTTCCCCGCGCCGCCGCTTGGCGTCGTCGTGGCGATCGTTTAGACAAATTCTTATAAGATTGTTGGAGAGAAAGAGACGGAATATCGCTCTGAACTATCAATTTTACAATCGTTTGCTATGGGCAAAGCTATCTATTATTGCGATATCCGACTCATTCTAATAAGACAACAAGGGAATAATCATTTTTAATGTGTATACAACCGATACATGTGAAATTATAGATACATTTTATAAATCAATCTCATATTGTCGTAAGTTTATTTCTTCTCGCTTCGGTCGTCGCGTACAATATTAATAAGAAACAAAAAAATAACAGAACAATCAGTACCTACTAAGTACTTACTACTTACTTTCTTATTTATAAGCAACAGACAGCGTCTAAAGTTTCAATATATGACGCTTATCTACAAGTTACTCAAAGTCGCATTTGGGTTGTATTAAAACAAGTAGGTAAGTAAGTATGTATAGTAAGACACAGAAATAAATCAATCTGTCATGTAATTGATAATTAAAGGAACTTACTTGCAAGTGAAGTTCAAACATAGTAAAATGGCAGGAAAGTCAAAACTGTACATTGAATATTTTTTTAAAAGAATACTTGGGGTGTGATCTACAATCGATACCGAAGCCAAAAATATAGTTTTTAGAATTTTTGTCTGTTTGTTTCAAAGGCACAAATATTATTAAGAAGTCGGGTTAAAATAAAAGCTACATATTATCACGCTATCACCTACGGGGAACGAGCAGTGAACCTTTATTTCTAACTAACTCCACGCGTATGAAGTCGCGGGTGGTCGCTAGTATTTACTAAGAAGTGAAGTCACGAGTGGGCACTCGACTCCCAAACTTTGACGGGCTTTGCCTTTGTAATTTTTTGGTTGATTGACAAAAGAAATACAAGTGTCCATTGTTTTTAGATAATCTAACTGATTTTTTGATAATCTAAATAGAATTTCGTTTACTTCAACCCGTCATCATCCCTATTGAATGTCGAGGACTTGTTTGAAGTATAATGGTTGGTAGAGCATCAAAGCTGGGAGATCATTTGGCATTGGAATTGGTTTTCCGGAACTATAGTAACAAGTTGGTAGCCCATCGCTTAAATTTTTCGTAGTATATGAGTTGATTAATTACTAACTGACATGGAAAGAATAGTTTGCACCTGGGGCAAATTCTGATTCTGGAGTGCATTCATTATTTTGATTTGAGTTAATCTTCTATTGGAGACTTCTATTTGAGTTAATCTAGACAGACATTTACGTGTGATATCTACATTGTATGTTGTTATATTTTAACTGATCTAACGATATGTTTCATCACGTGCCAGTATGTCAAACGTGCATAAAGATTAATCTACTTATCAATTGAATCTGCGGTGTGATTTATCGATTGCGTATGCTGATTATGTCGTAGGATGATTTGATAAATCGAATTTTCACGAAAATTCTAAGGATTTTTGCGAAAACGCGTCGCCACAGTAAGATTGTGAAAAGAATCGTTGGCTTCTTACAAATATTATTGGGTTTTAGGTTTACATTAGGTTAGTGTTGTGACCATGACAGAGGCCAGAAAAATATTTCGTTAACAGTAACACAACTATGTCATCGTCATATTATCCGCGTTTTCCCAAAATCCATAGGATTTTCGCGAAAATTCGATTTAACAAATCATGCTACGACACAAGTACCTACTCGCTTTCGGTTTTCCTATCATGAAAATTTTGCTATTATCGCAATAGCCGGTCAAAGGATGAGTGATAAAAAAATATTATCTCGTGCTCCTTCCTCCTTTGGAAGGCAAGTAAAGCTTATTGACTCTGGCTGCACGTGGTGAGTCATAGCCAGCTCTCCATATCCCGTTCATAGTGAAGGCGTGTGAACGAAACTTATTAAATTATACTCGATAGTAGGTAACTAGCAATGCACACTTTGCACGGGTGAAATTTATTATGTGTTGTTTTTATTACGATTATTATACGATTTTAGCCTTTTTTATTTGGAAATAATGTAGCTTTCCTTACTGGTGAGAATTTCCATACTTGGTTAAGTAGGTAGTTAGGTTTCAGAATTTCAGCAATTATTTTTTACAACCAAACAAACTTTAACAATCCTCGAGTGGAAGTGCCCTTATGTGTCCTGCACTGCCTTCCACTGTGAAATATCAGTGCCTTTGGATGGTATTGTGTTTCTTCCGGTGAGTAAATGTCGAACCACACATGCGTATGCGAAGCATATTGTATTTCAAATCACGGAACTCGCATGTGGTTTAGATGGTTTTAAAAATTGTATGATACACAATGAAGGCGCGGCACGCAAGAGGTTCGGCACTAAGACTTCGGTTTCACCAAATCCGTTATCAACTAAACACGATCGATATAATCCAACTTAAGTAAAAGAAAGAGAGCGCCTACACTACTACAACCATACTACAACCGCCATCGACCGATGACGCCTGACCGAATTCATATTCATCATATAATCATAAATTTTCACTTTTGATTCAATCGGCCGATGACACCCGAGCAAAGCCCGAAAACGGAGTAAGTTTATCTGAAGCCGGCCACAAGGCTCCACTTTGTTAGGGATGGGATAAGGGAAGGCAATATGCGGGCGTAATATAAGATACGCGGTATTGGCGGCATGACTGTTGCGGCCGCTATAAGATTGTCAATTTTTATAATTGTTTTTGGAATTTCATGACTGATATCCTTATGTATAAGTACATCCATCCATTTATTACAATTAAAATTTTCCTTTTTTGTAAGTGTTGTTCCAAAATAGGCCAGGCCCGATAATTTTTGACAGCAAATAAAACCAGAACAGGTTGAAACGCATAACAAAAGGAAGAGAACACATTAAAAAAGAGGAATAATAATTTACGGGCGATTTGAGGTAGAGAAGGATGAGGGCAGGCTTTTAAGGGGGGAAAATGGTTTATTGCGATATTCGGAAAAACTAGAACTCCTATCAAAAAAGTTTAAACGGTATAGTATAAATTACGTAAATAAAGGATCTAAAGCTTTTGTTTTGACACTTCAAATTATCTGTGAAAAATTAAAATTACCGACTTTTTGGCTTTTTACTTTTATCTCCCACAAAAAAGCTTCCTTTTCACAAAATTTGGTGAAAACTTACCTTCTTATGTCCCAAACACGCTCTGTTTTTTTTTATTGAAAATATTTATTTTATCCCCTTATGTTGATTAATATACCGAAAAAGTTACCATATTTTCAATCGAATTCACCTCTTCTAAGTTGATTCGTTTAAACCACTTCTTTTTGATGGTATACAAAAAAAACATACAATACCTACTATACAATGTTTTCTGAGATTCATCTGTTTTCCCCCCTTAAAAGGGGAAAACCACCCTTCCCGATCTTAAAGTCGCCCGTGAGTTATTTTTCCTTTTTTAAGGTGTTTTGGTATGGGTTTAATCCTGTTCTGAATTGTATTGACTCTATTCGATTTTCATAGCATCTGCCCTGGTCTTAAACAGCACTATGATACCTACTCATGACTTACTATGATACTATACGAACTTGTAAATTTTCGGCAGTTTAAACTATAATTTACTAAACAAACTAATTTTCGAAATAACTACTCTTTTCAAAAGAAGAAATTGGCTCTATAATTAAATATTTAAGTTTTTATATAGAGTGTAAATGGTAGATGATACGATGTAGATATAAACCCTGGTGATAGCTAACAAAAGAAACAATAAACAGCTTTTTATATGTTGGGGTTGTGATGTTTAATAAAATGGAACCTTGCCATTGTATTGCGGCGCTTGCCTATACCAAAACTAAATCATGAAATATACACCTTAATAAAACAGACTTAAAGTAACCTTATAAATAGTGCGGATAAGGGTTTGTTATGAAGTGTTATCTTTGTTAATAAAACATATCTGTGTTTTATATAACTACTAGAGGCCGCTCGCGACTTCGTCTGCGTTAATTTTAGTTTTTTGAGAATCCCTCAGGAAACTTGTATTTTTCCAGGATAAAAAGTATCTGATGTCTCAATCCAGGTCATAAACTATAGGCGTTACTAATTTTATCCGAATCCGTTCAGTAGTTCTTGCGTGGTTGAGTAACAAACTTTGAAACTTTCACATATTTAATATTTGTAGGATGTTTGACGACGGGTACAGACAACCTGAACTAGATGATGCACAGGAGATGGTTCAAAGTGGTACTCGGTTTCCGGCAGTGACAAAACATATATCATGTGAAATCTTATTTTACATTATAACATGAACAGATACTAAATAAAACAACCTATAAAACAAAACGTTTTGCACCCTTCATCATTATTCTGACGATGCATTCCTGCAAAGGGTGCGAAACGTCATTAAATAAATAAAATCAGTGCATCTAACCCATTGAAACTTGTTTTATTTAATGACTGATGTACGTGAAAACCTAAGAAACAAATTTGACCAGATACTTTTACTATTTATCTCCGATTAATTTTAAATCGTGTTTAAAAATTGAACAATTTTGTAAGGACGCTGCGCTGGCAACGCTATCTCAGTTAACGTCATATTTTTAATATGTGGCAGTCACGGACCTGAAAGCCACGGACCTTTTTTTCAGGTCCGTGGTGGCAGCTTATAACGTCTACTCAATCACTATGGCAATTGTCACAGTCTATTTACTAGGTAACCTATTTAATAGGTAACTATTAAATAGAATATGTTCGATGTTTTGACAACAAAAAATGGATAAAAAAATGGTTGCCTGTAAAGTCGGTTTTACGGGCGAAGATTTTACGTGACAACGTCTTTTTCTCGGTAGAATATTTATTGATATGAATATAATTAAATTGCACAATAGGAACAAGGAGTTGAATGAAAATAAGAATTGCACAAATTTTAACTATAGAAATATATTTTGTTTACTAAAACATTGTACATGTAAACTTAAACTTAACACGAGAGACTCATCGTAACGTTACCGAGCGTTACACTTTTTCATAAGTGACTCCCAGCCGCAACCTAATTTAAGACGTTGTCACGTCAAAAACTTGCCATTTGCCAATAAATAATTATTATAGTATTTTATAGCACAGTGTGACCTAAACCCGCACTTTACGCACGCTTTTCCGTGACCTAAGTTGCCTATTTCTGCACGGTGTGTAAATGAATTGACCAACTTCACTCATGTAGAAAAAATAAAAGGAAACACATTTAAATGTCATTTGGAGCTTAAAAACTCACAGCAAACAAATTAGCGATAGGTTAGGGATTTTCAGTGACAGCCAAAACAAGGAGAAACGGTTAGCTATAATTCATTCCGCGAGAATTGTATCTTTGTTTAATATACAGTGCAACCTTGATATAACAAATTGGAAGGGATCAAGTAAATATTCGTTATATCGAGTAATTCTTTAAACTGAGGTTTGATATATTGAGGTTAGGTTGACCTAAAATTTGTTATAAAGAGATAAAAAAAATGTTTATTGAGGTTAGGTTGGTCTAAAATTTGTTATAAAGAGGTAAAAAAATTGTTTCTTGTCTGTAATATGAATCACGTACTATGGGATTAAGGGCCATATATTGATGGATACGTTATATAGAGGTTTTTGGTTGACAAAATTCGTTAATTAGAGATATTTACTCTTATTTTTGATAGTTGAAAATTTGTTATAAAGAGGTTATTCGCATAAAATGTTCGCAATGCAAAGGTGTATTTTACATTGACTTTTATGGTAAATTCAAGGGGATTACGAAGAATTTGTTAAATCAAGGAAGTCGTTATATTGAGGTACGTTATATTAAGGTTGCACTGTATTGTTATGCCAATCAAGGAATAAACGTTCATGGATACATTGAAATTCTATTTTGTTGTAATGATATTTGATTTTTTCCTTTTGAAATATGCTTTCAAAATGGTAATCTGAACCGGAATTCTTTCTTTTCAGAGTTTGACTTGCAGTCTGTATTGCAAATTCTTTGTGATTGCAATACATGAATTTTACTTTCAAAACACTAATCGCATCCCAACCCCCCCCCCTCTTGCCCGCGTCCGGGGCGGGTTTATGTCACACTTGCTATAAAATAGTATACGATACTTGTGGCCTAAGTTGTCTATTACTGCACGGCGTTTAGAACCCTCGCTCCGCTGAGTCGGTAGTCATTTGGGACCGGAACCACTGGTCCTGACGGGGACATGGAATTAAAAAATTATTTTGAGGCGGCGTTCGGGACCGAAGCTAGTGGTCCCGAATGACACCTATGTTTAATGATTATTTTGAGTGGTAAGTTGGGACCATAAATATGATCTAAGTTCCTATCTTAATTTTTTATGAGGAAGTACAGTCAAATAAAAAACGGCTCTTATAATATAAAATTATTCTTTTATTTGAAAAAATCACAGCCTTTAATTGAAAGTAAACCTAACTAGCTAAATATTTGTGTTTATTTCTCCTAAATCTACATGATTGCATTCAAAATCATATGCTAACAAAAAATTGTACTTATACATTTTACATGAAGATTAACAACATTTAAATAACAAAATAGTAGCTCTCATTCCAACAAATTAAAACAATGTCACCCTATTACGTTTTAGTTACAAATAAAAATTACTTACAGACTTTTCAATTAAAACATCAGTGTTACTCGATGGTATTTTTTAAATCAATATCACAACCGGTTTTTTACTTACTATTATTAAATCTTTTATTTCACATAAAAAACAACTAAAATAATAATCAACATAATATTCAACCCCCCTTTAACTATTTTGTTAAAGTATTCAGAATCATTATATAATTTAAAAAAAAATAACATTTATATTGATACCATTTTTTTTGTAAATATTGTTGCTAATAATAAGTAATAATCCGTATCAGTTTCATGAGGAATTGATGGACATTACTTACTGTATTTAAAATCTTAACTTCTCTAAACAATGACCGACAGTTATTTGGCCATTTATTAATTCCTGCAATGTCAGGTTGATCTTTTCTTTGGTTGCTACACTCTCTGCAGATCTTCTGGAAATATTATTCGTCTTTTTGAGTTTATTGCAGTAAAAGCTACTGTCCTTCCTAATGCCCTCCAAAAATTTAACTATATTAGGTTTTGATTTCATATATCTTTTTACGTGGTTGTGCCATACTACTATATTGTTTGTTTTATGGCCTTCATTAAAGGTGCACCATATTGGAAAATAAATGTCATTTTCTAACCAGATGCTGACAAAATAATCATCAAAAGCTGCCTTTGCCCTTCGGACATTCTTCCATTTTGTAAAACCACTCTTCAGTGAACAAATGTAACGGGAGGTGAACAGTACTGAACATAACTTTACGTGTATTTTGCCCAACTGTTTTGCTTTTCTCCATAAACATCTAGTAAAATGGAAAATGCTCCGGATTGCCAATATGGCAGGCACTTCAAAATCCATGCTTAGTTTTAAAGGGTTCCACTGAGGTATACGACTTCTTATTAAAGAAAAAAGAATGGCGTATGTTTTACGGGTTTTATCAGGTAAAAGCACATACAATATCTGCTCTGATGTATTTTTTGGAGGGTGACAGTGATTGGTTGAATTAACAATTGTTCCATGCATTATTTTAATTGTAGCATTGCAGAAAACCTTCTTTTGACCCACTTGACATTACCATCGCCATAACATTGATGACATTGATGAGATGTCATAATCATCACTTAACCAATCTGGATTGATTTGCTAAATAGTAACTGGGCCCTTTTTTGTTTAAAGTATATGTAAAAAGCTAAGCTACTTTATATAAAAAGGTATGGTTCTCGTTTTTACAGTTTCACAATTTAATACAATTATTTATTTCAATATACTTTTAAATAAAAACAATAGGGATGCGTAAGAGAGATAGCATGTGCACAACATTTTAGTGTGTGCATTTCCTACCGATAACATAAACACCGTGTTATTTTTTGTTTGTTTTAAATTAAACTACCTATTTTGAATAAGTTTATTTAAATAAAGAACTTAGTTCGGTTCGTTATACATTTATTACTCTAGAGTGGCTGGATTGATTATCATGATGTTTGATTTATATTTGTCATCACCCCGAATACTAATATATTAACGAGCTTTTGTCGTTAACTGTACTTTTTAATCAAACACTTCTTTCTTTATTTTTGGTCCCAACTTACCACTCAAAATAATCATTAAACATAGGTGTCATTCGGGACCACTAGCTTGGGTCCCGAATGCCGCCTCAAAATAATTTATTAATTCCATGTCCAGTGGTCCCGGTCCCAAATGACTACCGACTCGCTCCGCTCGGGCGCTAACTTCACGCCGTGCAGTAATAGGCAACTTAGGTCACGCGTATCGTAATGTACTATTATATTATAACTAACTGTCCCAGCGAACTTCGTACCGCCATAAAAAATAGGGGTTGGAGGTAGAAGGGTGAAAATTTAGGGTTGTATCTATTTTTGTATGATGTATCATAACAAAAAACAAAAATTATGTCAAAAAAAAATTAAAAGTGGACCCTTAACATTAAGGGGAATGAAAAATAGATGTTGTCCAACTCACACACCTACTGAGTATGCATATAAAATTTCATGAAAATCGGTCGAGCCGTTTCGAAGTAGTTCAATTATGCACACCGTGACACGAGAATTTTATGTATTAGAAGATAATAATTGAAAAGAAACGGGGATAAAATAAATTCTAGTTTTTTGCCAAACGATTTTAAATTAAGTGCCCTACGCGTCACAATGAATTGGATTCTGCCGAAGACTGACTACCACCCTCCATACAAATTTGAACCGTCTCCTGTAATATGCCTAATACAAATAACATAATTACCTTTTGCAGTCAGTTTAATTTGTGGAAGATTGAAAACAATACTCATGAAATAGAAAATTTCAGGTAGTTTTAAAAAGATTTAGTTTATTATTTTTACAATAGATATCATGTTTATTAAGTTCATATCATTAACGACGACCTCCATGGCCGATATATCCCGGTGGGGGCAGATGTTTGTGTGATGAATATGAGCATTTGTTCTCCAGTCATGAATGTTTTATATATATTTCTATATAAATATGCTAATAGATGTACAGTATATGTATTTTATCCGTTACCCTAGTATCCCATAACACAAGCCTTACAGTGCTTACTTTGGGGCTAGGCTAATTGGTGTGAGTGTTGGAAATATTTATTTATTTATTATTAAGTAAAAGCAGAAATAACGTACATTCATATATTTATGAATGAAGAGTAAAGTCATTACGGCCGGAAACGAAAGCCATTTACTCATTCAAGGGTAGGGTTTATTTTACGAATTAATAAAGTAAAACACATCAAGCAATGTAATATTATTCATTTCACAAATATTTGCTATAATCAATATAAATAAATTTACGACTTACATTCCAAAGAGAATACTTTGTCACAGAAGAGCAAGATATAAGTACTCTATAAAGTTATTTAATACTAGCAAGTTTAATTGATGACCTTATACATACAATCAGTTACACACCTACATAATATACACAATTATGCTTCATGATTTTTTATCATGCATTTTTACGTTTCATTCCAACGTTTCAGTTAACAGTTTAGTAGATTTAATTAAATAGTTTATTAGATAAATAGAAACTAACATTCATAAAGTAAAATAATATATTTATAAAGTAGTTTATAAGTTCCTTATTTTTTTTCTAACTAACTTGACAAATATTTCAATTTACTTAGTTATCATTAAACGAGTAAAGTCTTACTTCATCTTAAACGTAAGTAATAAAAGTATAATACAATAATTTTGTCCTACATTCTTAACAGATTACACTGCAAATCCTTGAATGAGAAAGTACCTAAGTGTACTGATCGTAAATTGGAATTTTGCTGAACAATCATAGTAAAATTACACAATGTTGAGATCGTTTAATATGATTCATCATTAGAGATTACATTTAAGTTAACAAAGATTCGAAAAGTTATGGTTTCATTAGGATTTTTGTGAATGCGTATAGATAAAAATGCATTTTATTTCTAAAAAAAGAATTTTAAATATTTAAAAACACAAACAAATAGTAAACTCCAGTGGCATATGATAAACAAAATTAATTCAATAACATTAAATAATCATGATTTCTTGTGAAACTAAAGTTCCTGTTAAAAGTACATACATACATACACATAACAACATCAGTATTTCACAGTAAATAACATCACGCAATATCATCATCATTTTATAGATAGCAAGACGATGTAAACTGATAATTGATCAGCTTGTTTCTTGCATCGTAGCTTCGGGCATGCGGAGGTCTGAGGTTGGTAATTCTATAATCCCTTGCCGGTAAAAGGTAAGCATCGTTTTGCATTTCGAATAGAGTGTTACGGAGAATCTCGAACAGGGTGTTACAGGAAATCACGCGGTGGGTGTTACGGGAAATCGGGCGGTGAGTGTTACGGCAAGTCGCGCGGTGGGTAGTAACGGAGTGGTGTTTACCGACCGAGGCCGGTCCACAGCAGGCCCGGGTCGTGATTGTTGGCCCCTGGGTAGATCCCGTCCGCCTCCACGAACGATCTGCGGTTGTAAGATCTACGTACAACAATATTTTAGACTGTATTTTTATTGTTCACAAATGAATTATGGCCGTCTTAAAAGTAGGGTAAAAGTCATATAAAACCTAACGTTATAAAAACAATTCTACCATTAAAATTAAGATAAAAAACCTACTTATTCTTTACTCATACATCTTATATATCTAAGTAAAATTTCTAATACTGAATTTTAATAGTTTTGTTTTTATAAAATTTGTTTAAATAAAGTTGTAATATGTCAGTTTTCAAAACTAATAGCAATATGAGTTGAGCTAGGAATACTGATATGATTAATGAGGAATTTGAAATGAAATAGTTTTTGTAGGTTGAGTGATGAAAAAATTATGAGTAGGATGAGACGTCATTGGACGAATACAACCATTGCTGCTAAGTTTAGGTACTTAGCCAACATTCTTGCATATTACATTTCATAAATATTAAAATTAATCCCTTTTTTCCTTGGTCACACCAACTTACAAAGTTACAAATATCCATCTTTTTTAAAGTTTTAATACTTTGTAGAAGTTTTTACGGAAAAAAGAATGTAGCACCAAACTTAAGTAAACGGGGACGAAGTCGCCGGCGAAAGAATTTCATAAAACAAACATTACTAATGTGTTCACTGTTTTAGTTGAAGAGTTCTATTGCTCATTTCTAAAACTACAAATCTGATCTTAACCAAATTTATAGGGGACCATCTTGAAGTAAAAGTAATTCAAACAAGAAACAATATCAAAATATTATCCATTAACCTCGAAGCGATTACACTAACAGCAATCAAGAAACGATACTTAGCGAACAAAAGAACAATAATAATAATAATTCAAGATTGGTGGTAATGTTGCGTAACAGACATATATTAGTCGTTTAAAAAGTATTTTTTTTATTTATTAGTGACATTAATTTTTTGCTCTGTTTTTGAACTGCTGTTAGTGGATTGTCCTATTATTGAAAATAGTATTAAGCTGCTGCTGGATTTTAAATCTAAAGAAAATTTTACTCAACAAAATTTCACTCGATCCGCCTAGCCTGGATAGCGGAAGGTGCAGGTTCGAATCCGGACCGAGTGAAATGTATTTAGTAAATATTTCTTTAGTGTTATTACTTATATAAAAATATAAGTAACTATAATTTAACTTATAAATATACCTAGTATGAATGTGAGATTGGCACATCTTTTAACGACGTCACATTTTCAATGTTGTAACAATATGTTCTAATTAAAGTTTAATTCGTATTATAAACCGGCACCTAAGTAAAGATTTTCTGAATATTCACTGTGTCACTTACAGTACCTCTACCTTAAATTCATTTTCTAACAATTTGAAAAAACTTGTCTGGTTCTTAATGGAAAGCTTATAACGACATATACTTTTAATGCAATTTAGAAAGTGACTCTACGTTGAACTTGTGACCGTTTTTAGTGAATGAAACCACTGCTGGGGCACAGGCCTTCCCTATGGATGGAAGAGGGAGATTGGGCCATGAATCACCACGCGGGCCCAGTGCGGATTGGCGGGTGCTAACGACTGCAGATACAACCGGGACCATCGGCTTAACGTGCCTTCCGAAGCACGGAGGAACTCGAGATAGTAGATTTTGGTCACCCATCCAATGAGCGACCACTGCGAAAGTTGCTTAACTTCAACGATCGCAGCCGAACGCTCTAACCACCCGCGCCATCGAGCGCCTCGAATTAACCTTTAGCTACAAATAAAAAAAACATTTAAATCCGACCCGCCGGGCTTTTGTTAGGGAGCAATACCTATATGTAGGTACTAATTCGAAATTGAAAAATGTTAAGTATTCAATATAAGAGCTCCATCCGATTTCCAAATCTTCTGGTAGTTTCTAGAGGATAGAAAAAAAATCTTTCTTACAAACCTAGTCCTGACAGTAACGAAACACAACCAGGAAGGAATTACCCAATTTTGTGCATTTTTTCGGAAGTCATGTGCGTACATATATTTTTTTGAAAGTCTCGTTTATCGAACTCCTCCGAAACAGCTAAAAACCATAATTATTAAAATTACAAAACAAAGTTTCACGCCGCATCTGTCTGCCGGTATGTTCTCGAGTATCTACCGAACAGATTTTCATGAGTGATTTATCATCAGTTAGATAGTTTTCACATGACTGAGATCAGAAGTGAAACGAGGGGTAGTTTATCAATACTAAGTAAATATATAAAAAAACAAGAGTAGTAGACGACAAAACGCAATTCAGAAAGAGGCTATTATTCCGTAAGCAAAAAAAGTAAATTAAGTGTTTTTCTTTTGGGCATAAACTGTAAAGGCAGATAATTTGTTTAGTTAAACATTAGCACAACATAGGGTGCGTATGATATGACGTGCCCTTAACATCATGTTGTTTAGTTAAAAACACAGTTGATATAATACATCTTGCGTATACATGTAATGGTAGCCCATACACACTACTAGACTATCACACTATCAGACTGTACAGTTCAAACGGTACCGATAAATCGTAGCGTGTATGTTATAAAACTGCACAGTTGCCTATACGTACGCCACGTACGATAAACTGTTCCGTTCGAACTGTACAGTCTGATCGTAATGATTTCTCGTAGTGTGTATGGCTACCATTAGTCGGCTGTAATAACCTATTCAGTTGACATTTCAGTAGTCACGTATAGTAGATCTCGCTAATGTAGGGTAAACAACGAACAAAGTTACGACAAATCGATTGTGTAATATCAAGCATGATAAAACTCAAAGTCTGTTGGATAGATCTCAGGGATGGATGAGTGATGTGCGGAAGAAAATCCACTTGTAACACAAGGGAGATTTACAGGAATATTAGGTACTCAAATAGTATGTTTAATACGTAGTTCAAATTCTTTATGTGTCCTATAGATACAGACTATAAAGTTGAGAGTTCAGCGAACAGAATTAAAAGAATTATTAATGAAGCTTAAGAACTTGATAATAAATTAAAATATTTCATTTTTTAACTATAACTTCTGAAAACGAAAGTTTGCATGAACGTGAAATATAAAAGCTAAAAGATTGATTAGAAGTAATTAAATTTTGAACAAATATAACCGATTAGTTTGAAATAAGATAATCGATAAAAAATCTCTGTAAACACATCTGGATCTTAGAGATGCCTATATTATTATGGAGGTCGTTTTTTTGTAAAAGTGTTAAATAAATAGAATTATTTAATTACTAGATCAATTTTAATTTCATTAACTTCTCTAGTCCAGATTATTTCAATATGATCTACGGGATTCAATTCCCACCAGAACAGAGTAGTAAACAAACTTTTCGGTCACAGGCGGTATATTGTGAATTAGAGGTATCTCTCACCTGATATTGCCAGTAGGTCTGAGAGGGCGAAGTGCGTGAAGTTTTCTTATGCCGCTGCCGCCACCACCGCCACCTGCACAAGATTTTTCACAATTTTTATAGATAAGTCCGACAAACGTACCTGCAGTGCTATTCTGTAAAATTCTCACGCGCGGATCCATCCGCATCCGATCCACTCTGCTGATGTTAACAGACATGGACAGTAATTCATATTCATATTGAAATTTTATTTTCTTACGAAATAGTTTTCGTATTTGTCTAATTGTTGCCCTTTGCAACCTGGCACTTAGATCAACGGATCCAATCGGTTTTCTGGGTCGGCGTTGGTAAGCAGACAGCGTAGGAGGTATCCCTTAGCTTGCGATACCACGAGTATCGCTTCACTTGACTACATAGATTGGATCCCGTTCCTAGAGGTTCGATCAATACCTTCTTTTCTGCAGTAACCACTAGAATTATATCTGCAGTTTTGTCTAAGCCTTGAGTAAAAGTTCGGCATTAAAGGACACTGTTCAGCGTCCATACATAGTTAGTCTAAGAACCAACAATCATGAAATATTATTTTCTAGGTGCAAAATCGTAAGTAAATGACTGTAAAAACAAAAATTATTGACGAACACTTCTGAGAACTTAAATTATTAGGAAAACTAAAATTTTTTTGAGGTTATGTTTACTATTCAATGAAACATAGGTCAACCTATGAATTTAGTATAAACTCAGTATGAAGTGAATTAATATTACAACTAATTCATTTTATGCGGTGCGATTTTAAAGAATAAGTATTAGGAAGAACTTGGTTATGTAGGAATCATGAACAAAGTAAAAACTGTAGTTTTGCTTCTTATTTATTGACTATTTTTCACATAATTGTATCATATTGTTTATTGTATTTATTTGTATATCACATGAAGGTATATTGTGTAAATATGCACCGTGAATGTGTATCAGGTGTTCTTGAATAATTTGGCAGTATGATCCTCTCAGGATGTTGTGGCACAGGTTCACTAGCACTTGGTAATAAGGGCTCTGCTCTTTGGTAACATCGATGGCATATTAGATAGCCGAAATAGTTAAAATAAAGGAAAAACAATCGCAAATAAACACACACAACAGGTAATCCGAAACGAGAATGCACTTTCCGTTCCGGTTTAATTAAACTAATCTTTGGAATGCACGAATGCCACAGATTACTACGAATGCAAACCTTTGGTATACTTACTTTACTCTTTGATGCAAACTGTATGCACCACAACCACAGAGTAACGAATTTTATGCCGGCCCTTCACTTGACAACAGTTTGTCCTTGTCATGCTTAATAAGGAATGAAAAGGACAGACTGATGTCATGTTTTATAATAGCAAATACGAATAGCCAAGTGAAGTGCCGGCATTAGGAAGAAAGAGTGTTTTGTTTGCAGCGCTGCCATAGATTATACACATAAAATGGTATTTATTGTCTCCTTGTCTCAGATTATTTTTTTAACTTTTTAATTTAGCTTACTTAACTGGAAGTGTCCGTCACAATCTAAATACTGATAATTATCGCAAAAAATATACTAAGAATTATCATAAATGCCAAATTGGTGTTGGTTCTTAGGCCAATTTTAACATTGTCCTTTCAATCTAAAATTCGAAGATGATATGTGTAATAACACGTACCGATGTTTGTTGGTGTTGTGTTTCTGTCGAAAGGTAAGCTTTAAAGGCTCTACGAAACGGCGTTGTAAGCGTCCATAGGCTATGGTGACCTATTATCATGAGACGATTTATACATATAAAACGTCTCATAAAAAAGGTAAGAAATAAATATTCGTTTCTCCTTTTTTGCATAAAAATATCTCCTATATTTGAATCGGTCATTTCAAAAACCTGTTAAGTCACACTATTAGAGTTTTTCAGGAATTAATAAAAACTGGACTTTTTACGCTTAATTCAGTATTTGAGCTATAAAAAATTCAAATATTCAAGAAGGTTTACTGTTCATAAAAAAAAAATGAAATAATCATGAAAATCTGTTAAGCAGTTAAGTTTAGCAAGTAATAGGTGACTTATGTGGTTATAGCAAGAAATACATTTAGTGGTATATATGTTATGGGCCAAGTGATTAATGCGGGCAGTATTCATAATGCCAGCGCAGTATGAATAATGCCCAGCCATATCGGGCCAAGTGATTAATTATAATCTAAACTCACCTATTTATTACATTGGCCGGTCATTATTAATAATGCCGGACGGCTCGAAGTCCATGTAATAAGTCAGTGTTTGAGATAGCTTGAATTTATCGCTTGGACCGGGCAGTGTGAATAAATTCAAAAAGTTGGTATTATTGTAAAAATGACAGATGTCTCGCAATTTTGTGTTTGTTTTGAGATCTTGGTAAATAAAAAATAGTATGGGCTCAACACTTAGAAAAAAAGGTAAATGTGGCTTTACAACAGTCTTTAATTCAGAACCGACTTGGTCAACCCCGACACGCCGTGGTCTTGGTCTGCCCTACCCCTAGAGTGTTTTTTAGAGCCCGGAGGCGCGGAGGGAGAGCAGCCTCCGCCTGCTGTGACAAAGCCGCAAGAATCATGCTACCCGTAGTATCATTCCCCTTCACACGGGGACTTGTGACTTTATCACGCAAAGGCGGAGGGGCTGCTATTCCCGCAGCGCCGGAGTTAAGGCAGAAGTACTAGTTCTTACTTCCCTAGTCCTTGCATCCTAAAAATAGGGAACCATAAATTCTGAAGATTTAAAAGATTTAATGAATTTTTCAAACAAACTGCATTGAAACTACTATAGACTATAGTTTCTAAATGTAGCCCTTCGTAAATTGAACGAAGTAAAACCGAAGTCTGATTATTTAATTTAAATCTTATAAATAAATACTCAACTATAAAACATGATTTTATTATTAATCTACCCGATAATTGATTTCATTACTTGTAATGCTCGGTCTATCTAACTAAGTATTAATTTGAAAGTATTAAACATGCTTAACATCACTCTGCCCAATAGGCACTTGGCATTATAAATTGATTGGTTATAATCACATTGCCCGCTCTTATTGGGTTTATTCATATTGCCCGGGCATTATAAATAATGCCCAATAAGAGCGGGCTTATTTTAATTCTCGGGTAGTGTAATAATAAAAACATGTTTTATAGTTTAGTATTTATTTATAAGATTTAAATTAAATAATCAGACTTCGGTTTTACTTCGATCAATTAATCACTTAGCCCATAACATATATACTGTAATAATGTAACTAAAACATCAATCGTATTAATTATATTTTTTAATGCAGATTATTGACGATTGCACATGAAAATCACCTAATTTACTTATACTTAAATCAATCCTTCAATATATTCCTCGGTTATGTTATGATAGTGTTTTTTTTATCTGAATCATACTGAAAACTTATGTATGTCGAACGAGCGAATGTTTTTTTGTTCTTTTGGGACTTCTTTCTGTGAGATCCAGTTTGTTTTTAAATTTGGCCATCATTTATTTCAAAATATCTTTAGTTTCTAGCTACTCTACTTTAGATTTTTAAATGGAGTTAGAAACCAAATCAATGCTCTTGGGACGTAGATATAATAATATTAGCATTAGAAAAAATTTCAACTCCAAAATAATATGCATTTGGTAACAAATATGACCATGTATGAGAAAATACTGTTTATAAGTATTTTCTTTTTTTGAATACGTTAAAATTTAATCAGATATTACTACACCCGCCATCTAAGTAGCGCAGTAGTATTTACAAAAGCCTCTTAAGTCACTGACTTATGTTGTTTAAGCAAAAAACCTCTTTTACGTGGTATTATTTGAACTGGGACGAATGTATTGACTTACGTGATTTTTAACTAAAATACGCATATACCTTTAGAGATCGTTCTCAGCAAAAAAAAATGTTTAGAAAAAACTTGACTTAAAAGGTTTTTGAAATGACCGATTCATTTGTAATCAAGTTATGCACTACACAATACCTTGAGTGCAAATATAAATATGAGTTCAGCTAGCTTAGACATTGAACATGTTACAAGAATCTACATAGCTCGGATCGGCGACTCGGCGTTAGTTACTGGATATGTTTGTGTCCCAGTATGACCAGAATAAATATTACGGAAAAACCGAAGCATCTCAAAAATCATTTTTTTAAAAAGAACTTTATACAATATATCGAAAAAGTATTTAAATACTAAATCTGGTCACACTATTGTGCCATGATCGATACAATCATGGTTGTATTTTTCCAATACCGAATATTGCTGCAAATAGTAAAGCCAATGCATAAGGTGGAAAATATTTTCCCGGATGGGGCTAAAATTAGGATGTCAAGTCAAGAACTCGAAATCTCGCGTTTTTGATGCTTGAATTGATCTTAATAGAATTGCTTCTAATGTAACACAAGCGTTTGAATTTCTGTGTTAATGACTTTAAATAACATTAATATGAAATGAAATTTTAATTATGCTTTCCTCTCGTCATGTCAATTATTTCAAATACCACTTCCACTTCGTGTATCTCCATTCCACTTTGTGCTCCGTTGTTTTGCCCATTTCAAGGTTTTACTTTAAATTGTAATGAAAATTATTGTGCGATAGGGCGATGTTAATTTAGCTTGTTTTAATTGTAGAGTATGCTTGTTATTTGCTGTAAATTTCTATTGTTATTTCTTGTTAATAAATGAAAACCTAAATTCTGTACATATTCGTCCCTAAATTCTGTACATTTTCCAAAGCGGCAAATACCTACAAGGAATTGTTTCGATATCAGCAAGAGATTCCGGTGTTTGCAGAGGAACATTCATTTGAATGTTGCTAAATACCATTGCTGGGGCACAAAAATAAAGATTGAGCCATGTTTTGGAACAGGCAGGTGAGACAGGATACAAAAAATCTTTTAAGAAAATGACGATAGAAAGATACACATGGAATGATTGAATTGTATTTTTCTTTATAAACATTACCCAGTTTTCCATTTTTTTCATTACTACACAGTATACTTACAGTGCTAAAACAAATCGTACACTGTTTAAAAAGAAATTGTAACGCCTAAAAACTATGCGCATAACTTAAATATGACATTAGGTTATAACAAAATGTACATAATTTTTGCGATAATATGTCAGCCCCCGGAATCCGATCATGTATATAGCGTTAAGCAAAGAAATTGCTCTTGAAGTCGGAGCATTTTGAGCTCGTCGCGTACTTAATACAATAAAGATATTTTTCATCTTTATAGTTTGGCGGGAGGTAAACAACACAACACAATAATTGAATGCTTTTGTACCTAATTATTGCAAATACGATTTCCATGTCATCCATCAATCTATCCACGTCAATGACTTCACTTACAACTAACTAATTCCGTACTGTGAATAATAAAATTCCTCAGTTATTTCAATCCTGGTGTATTCTTGTTGGGTTTTTTTTTTATTTCTGCTTTAGAACGAAAATTCTGCCTCCACGGCTTTACACATACATTTTCATCCCGTTTCTCAGTAGTAAGAACTATTTCATAATATTTTACCGGAACTCTAATTTTGAAAGAACTGTAATTTCCGCGAGAATTTAATGTTTCAACAGTGCAACAATTAGATCCGCATACTAGATACTGAAATGTTCACAAACCTTTTCTGCTGTTGTACCCAACTTCACACAGTAAAGATGAACATATTTATATATTTCCGAAGCTTCTATTAGTGTTGCACCAGATAATGCGGTACCTCTTCGTTTTCCGGATAAAGATGACCTTTCCCTTTTTACTTCAGCCGAATTCAATGGTAAAATAAATTATTTTAATGCTGGCACTTCACATGACCATACCAGCCCCATCGTAACCTGACCATACATTTTTTTTTTAAATTACTAAATTATTGCATAATTTTTTTGCTACTATATTGCATAACACATCAGCTTCATCCGATATGCCGGATGCCCTGCAATATGCTAGTCTCAACCTATTAATTTTAAGGATGGAGAATGCATGCCTCCTTTCCGCTTCATTTTTGACGCTTTCCATTAAAATGTGTTTCACATTCTTCACTTTTTCACATGTTTAACAATTAGGGGAGGAATTGTTTTTTTAGAAGAAATAAGAATTTATTTAGTGGAATATGTCTAGAACGAAGTCGGTTCATAATCATAGACGACCTATGTTACCATTATTGAACCAAGGTATAAGAGGAGGTTTACTTGCTATGGTTTTGTACCAAATGCCTTTCATCAAAGATCTTTCTTTTTTTCTTAATATCGTAAAGCAAATGACCCTAAACTTAAGGTTTTAGTATACATGGGCAAGATCATATTTTGGATCCATCAGAAATAGCCTTTTTGCAAAGTGATTAGCTTTATCATTACCAATAAGTGCAATATGTGATGGTATCAATTGTAACATAATTGTTTTATTGTTTATTTGTAGTTCTTGAATTTTTTGAAGTACCTATAACTATTGCAATGGGAGCAGCTCTTTGATACGTCGTTTAATATGTTGCAGAGCGCTTTTGCTGTTACTTAAAATTACAACTTTATTGTATCCTTTTTTCATAATATATAATAAAGCCTCTGAAATAGCTAATAACTCAGCAACCCTAATAGATACCATTGAATTTATTTGAAAATATACATTATATTATCGATTGGATCATAAAAAGCTGCTCCTAAGCCATGACGGTCTTTTGAGCCATCGGTATAAATTTTAAAGATTTTTTTATTTATTTTTATTTATTTTATTTATTTAAACTTCATTGCCATACATATGCAAACGGCGGACTTAATGCCATAGGCATTCTCAACCAGTCAACCTGAACGTGTGTTAGAGACAAATGGTATGGCGATAGGGCAAAATGCTTTATAATAAAACATTTAGAAAATAACAGTGATTAAAATATATTAATATTTTTATACTAAATTTGATACACCTACATAAACTACACAAATAAAATACATAAATAAATATATACATACATAAAATACAATAAATATAATATATAAATAGATACAAACTATAAATAATAACAAGAAAGAAGTGATTGCGTAGTCAGGTCAGGAAGTGTTCACGGACTAGTTTTTTGAACTCCATCTTATTGTTAGAGCTACGAATGTGGAGTGATAGAGCATTCCACAGGCGTATGGCAGTAACAGTGAAAGATTTGGATCCAAAGCCAGAGTTATGACTGGGGATTTGTAGAGTAAGATTTCTGCACGAGCGAAGAACACGATGGTTGGAAGTGCCCAGAAATTGAAATCTAGATTTCAGGTACTCTGGAGCACGTGGATCGTATAAGAGGTTGAAAAGCATGCAAAGTAATCTGAGGTTTCTTCGGTCACTAATAGACAACCAGTTTAGTTGTTTTCTAAAAGAAGAGATGTGGTCGTATTTACGTAACCCAAAGACGAAGCGAATACCGCTGTTGAGCAAACGATCCAATTTGATAAGAAGGATTTGATTGATGTCAGAATAGCAGATGTCAGCGTAGTCGAGGATGGGAATAATAAGAGCCTGAACGGGAGCGACTTTGGTACTGGAATGGAGAAAGTGTTTTAGGCGATATAGTGCTCGAAGTGTGTTAATTACCTTGCGACTAACCACATTAACATGTTCATCCCAGCTGAGAGAAGCATCGATAAGTAAACCCAGGTTCTTAACACTGGGAAGATATTGGATAACATTACCGTTGTACAATATCGAGCTCAAGTTACTTGAATCAATCAAAGCCAATTGACGGGAACTACCCAAAATAATGGCCTGGCATTTCGATGGATTTACAAAGATACCATAGGAGTTGGACCAGTCAGAGATTCTTTGTAGATCATGATTTAAGCGAGTGATAGCAGAGTCTAAATTATGCCTATCGGCTTGAACGTAGAGTTGGAGATCGTCAGCATACAAATGGTAAGAGGATTGAATCAAGGAAGCAAGAAAATTAATAAAAAGTGAAAAAAGAAGAGGAGAGAGAATACCGCCCTGTGGAACACCAGCAGTAATATCGCAAAAGCTAGATATACTTTGATCAATACGAACCGCCTGCTGGCGACCACGAAGATAGGAAGAGAACCAGGTCCTCACCGAAGAAGAGATCCCCATGTGAGTGAGGATTGCAAGGAGAATGTCGTAGTTGACCATGTTGAAGGCGTTGGAAAAATCAATCAAGACCATTACTGTCAACTGCGATTTCTCCATGCCGCAACGAACGTCATCAAGGACATTAAGGAGAGCAGTGGTTGTGCTATGGCCGGGTCGAAACCCGGCTGAAAAGGACTAAGCATCCTATGACGAAAAATGAAAGAAGAGAGTTGATGATGTACGGCAGCTTCTAAAATCTTAGAAAAAAACGGTAAAATTGAAATGGCTTAGAGAGGATGGTGAAGTGTTTTTGGGAATAGGGATAGTAATGGAATGTTGCCAGATGGAAGGAAAGGAACTAGAAGAAAGAGAGAAATTTATAATAAAAGTCAGACTGGGGAGTATACATTCAAGTATAAACATGATCATAGTCCTCCCGATGTCATCACAACCAACTGCTTTGGATTTTATTGAGAGCACAATTTTACGAACCTCCTCTTCGGTGACTGGACGAAAGCAGAATGAATCGTTTGTAGAAGGTGCCATGGAAGCAATAGCAGAAACAGTAGAAAGGGTAACTGAAGTGGGGAGAGAAGGAACAGAAGAGAAATGCTTATTGAGCTCATCAGGTGACACAAAAGAGATTTGGGAGTGGTTTTACCAAAACCGAGAGAGCGTAGAAACTTCCATGTATTGGCAGGGCTAGAATTCAAAACATTCTGGTGAATGTTTTGGCGTTTGGCAGCTCTCACCATTTGATTGCTACGATTCCTGGTGGTCTTAAAAGCCTCCCAATTATGATCAGTGCGGCACCGTTTATACGTCCGGAAGCATTTATTACGTTTCCGCATTGCCATGCGAACACCTGCAGTAATCCACGGCGCGGGCGGTCGTTTCAATTTTACACACTTTTTGGGAGCATGTCGGTCAAAAAGACTGGTAATGACACTATTAAAATAAGAAACCATGCTATTAATGTTAGAAGTTTCGGCAAGGGGTTTCCAGTCTATATTATATGCGTCACTTTTTAGTTTCTCCACATCCAGTCTTGCAAAGTTTCGCATTCGAACGATTTGAGGTTTAGATTTAGGAGCTTTAGCCTTGTATACTAAGAAAAGAAGGTCATGCCTGGAGAAGCCAGATGCAGAGAGTTGGCCATGTTTAATAACACGTTCACGAGAAGTATTAAAATATGGTCGATCCATGAGTCTGAAGTGGTATGATTATGGTGGGTTGGATCAAGGTGAAGAATTGAGAAGTTTACCGACTCAATTAAGGATCGAAACTTACGAGATTGGGTGCTGTCTTTTAGAAGGTCCGTGTTGAAGTCGCCCATGATGATATGGTGTGTGTGGTCAGTGGCTACAGAATTAAGGAGCAAATCAAAGTCTGCTAAATAATTAATAAAAGACAATACACCACTCCCAGGATGATTTTGGCTCCTTTGACTGTGACCTCAAGGAAAAGATATTCAATAGCGTCAAGGCGATCGGCGGAGGATGCTAAAAGTTTAAAAGGTATAACAATAGACAAATAAATGGCAACGCCACTACCAGCTTTGCCACTTCGGTCATTACGAATGAGGTTATATCCAGGGAGAATGTACGATATTGAATTAAGACAGGGCTCTAACCAGCTTTCTGACACCAAGACGGCATGAACCGTATCGGAAGAGAAGGTATGAAGGAGGTCAGTATAGTGCCTGGGAATGCTCTGAGCATTGATGTGACATACATTAAAAGACTCACAACAATTAGAGAATTCATTTTTTAGAGAATTATTAAGATCGCAAGAATCATCAATAGTATCGCCAAGAGAAAAATAGGGAGAATTATCACTCACTGACAAGTAATTTTCTGAATCTGACGATATCAAAATAAATAAATATATATTATGATAGATAATAATAAAAATATAAATATAAACAATAATAATATAACTTAATTATTAGGACTAATACATGTACAACTTCCGGCCAATAAATTACATTACCATCGGCGTCCACACATCCCTCCAGTTGACTGTTTACATAACACACTTTAACAATAATAAAAGAATTCGTTGTACTTATTATTTATTTCTGCAGTGACTTCGTGTTTTTAAAAAAATATTTCATTCAAAGTTTTTTTCTCTGCAGCACTATCTAAATTATCAAATCAAACATGTAGAACATTTTTAGTTTTTATTTTTGTGAGCCTAACTTATTTAGTTATCATCTTTTTGCGTAACTAAATTTGACAACAGTATATCCTTATCATAGTCTATAGGGAATGAAAAGACGATACTACTGTCTAATTTAGTTAGGAAAATACGAACAGTCATATGAATTAGTATAATGTGTGTTATACGTTATTTGGCTTCCATAGCTCTGCTGAGTTTAGTATTAAATAGTTGTTACGACAGTCCGGTATTTATGGTGATGTTAAAAATGTGCTTTTCCTGTGTTTTCTTATATCCAGTCAATCAATTCAGTTATTATTTTGTGCTTTTCGTAGGTATAATATCTGTTCGGATTTTTTTATGTTTGAGGGTAGTTAAAAAAACCGCAATGACGTAGGTCTGGCCTGTTTGCGATAAGAAGTTGAATGAAAAGGAAGACAGGACCTTAATCATTCGTAATTGACACGCACGCAGCGTAGAGTTCAATGATAACTTTAAAGGTCACTAACACCGTACGAATACCTACACCACAACACAACTTCCTTCACCCGACAAAAGGTGAGAAATTTTTAATAAACTAAGTCGTCAAAGTTTTTTTAGTCTTACATCATTATTTTTTTAAACGGTACACTTTTAAGTTTTATTTTTCCGATAAGCACAGTGATTTTGTTTGGGTAGAGCAGGGATGTTAGATGGGCACCTAGAAATCCTTGTGCCGAGCTGACTGAAAGCTGGTATTCGAGCCGGGAAACTAGTACGCCTGTGCTCCGCTCTGCGGCGCTGCCAATTCTGGGAGCTGTGTGGGAAATCGCATCATCCCAGTAAAAAAAATGTACATTTCAATTTCGTAGACCGTTAATAGAGGGCAGTGATTATCGAACACACGCAAGAAATATCACTTTTAACATTTTTTTTTAATATTATATTGCATTTCGGATATAATATGTAAAATATATTGATAAAAGTAAATAAATGATTTATAACGAAGTCGTTTTGTCGGTCAACGGCCAATCTTGGTATTTTTGCGTACAAGGACTGAATAGCCTTGGTACATGGTACGTGACACTAAAAACTAGTATGTATACCAAGAAGTTGGTACGTCTGACATCATTGGGGTAGAGTGACACCCACATAACATACCCGTCATTTTCAGCTGACTTGATTTTTGAGCGGGTTGATTTTTTTTGGATTAGTTTTAGTAACTATTTAATAGGAAATATAATTATATACACTTACGTTTGGTAAAACTTCATACATTTTTTTTTAACTTGTTATCATACATAACATAATTTCCATTAGCTGTTCAGTAACCAGAATCACACTTTCTACCTTTAATATTTCCGAAAAAAAACTAAGAATTTACATTACCTTCTGTATATTTTGAAAGAAGATCAATATGTTTTGCTATTAAAAATATCGTCAGTTTAATAAGAGTATCTCATTATCTGAGTAAATTATACCTATTCGCCTAATATGCGATATGAATAGGTATTATGTAGTAAATTCGCCCATCGTACCTGATGTTATATGTAAGTGGAGTCTACTCGAAAACTGCTGATCTGACGAAAAGTTGTAGGTACCACGCCATAAAGGAGAGGATTCACCTTGTTGACCAGACTGCACCCAATCACATACCCTGTGGAACTTTACTCAACAACAGAAACGCCAGCTAAACGTAGTGTCCTTTCACTGTGGTCTTCTGTGAGGTTAGGCGCTCAATGAGCAGAAAACCTGCTGAGCCCTTCATCTCTAATTTCTATTATGTTTCAAATCCTAATGACACTGCAGTGTCCCAAAAGACCCTAAGTACCCTAAAGGTTATTAACTCTAGGAAGCACAGATATTTAAGCCTTTCCTCACTAAGTAGATAACCGTCGTTCGGCCACTACAATTTGGAATGTAATTTATACACAAATTTTATACTAAACACTGTACGGTTACTATTAGCTGGCCGATGTTTGAGATAAAATTGTAAATTTCCATTTGTTTTTAAAACAGGAAGTTGTGTGGGTTAAAATTTAAAGTAGATTGAACCCCGCTCATAATAAAGGTACGTGTGTTAGTTTTGACGAAGGTAGGATTGGAATAACATTTTATTATACTAGTTTATTCAAAATTTTGGTGTTTTAAACTTATTGTTTAGAAAATGAAATATTAGTAATGATACGATGTACTATCAGCCAATTTGATTCCTGACCCACCTTGTGCTTATTTTCTTACAACCATTGCAAAACAATAAGATAGACTTTCACTTAAATGTACGTATCCTTGGAATCAAACGTGTTATTTTCTGAACAATCATTGATGTGATAGATTTTTTCGCCTCACTGTGATTTGGAGATCTGCCCATACCCACACACTAAGGATTTCCCTATGACACTAACTTATTACTTAGTATCAAGAAATCAAAAGAGTTTCAGTTACATTTACGATTTTAAAAGTGATTTCTAAATTCAAAATAATATACAAAAATTATATATACGATCATCTTTTGCATTGCAAACAAAGATCAATTTTTAAAGACCTTTGATCCATATCAGTACAGTTTTTTAGTTATTAGAAGGGCCTAAATACAATTACGCATTCTCTTAATAAGAAAACTGGTTTGTTTTGACATTTTTAAGCGAATTATTGGGCATGGGGGTCCTAGAATCAATTTGTTAGATAGTACTATTCAATAAGTAATTATGAATCATAAAGATTACAGAATTTTATAAGTATGAAAATAAATTTTAATTTTTATACCCACCTATACATACATATATTTTTAACAAACCTCATTTGAAAATATTGAAAAGATGGCGACTGAACATTTATACCTATATTATCGAATGAAAGTACCTTTTACTAATATATTGAATTACATCTTGGGATACTAATATGAAACTCTATTATTATTAGTCCATGACCTTACTAACAAAACACAAATATACTTTTATCCCGAACAGTATATAGCTACAAAATATCCCGCCCGCGCTTCCAGATTTTTATGTTTTAGCTCTTGTAATATGTATTATTATATAACTAGCGGCCGCCCGCGACTTCGTACGCGTGGAGTTAGCTACAAATAAAGGTTCACTGCTTGTTCCCCGTAGGTGATAGTGTGATACTATGTAGCCTATATGTTGACCTGACTTCTTAATAATATTCGTGCCAAATTTGAAGTAAATCCATGCAGTACTTTTTGAGTTTATCCCGGACATACATACAGAGAAACCGACAAAAATTCTAAAAACTATATTTTTGGCTTCGTTATCGATTGTAGATCACACCCCAAGTATTCTTTTAAAAAAATAATTCAATGTACAGTTTTGATTTTCCTACCATTTTATTATAATATATATATATATATTATATATAGACTAAATGTAAATTTGAATTATAAACACTACACTTCTTTATATATATAATTCTTCTGTGAGTGTGTATGTCACTGAACTTCTCTTAAACGACTGGACCGATTTTGATGAAATTTTTTGTGTGTGTTCAAGGGGATCTGAGAATGGTTTAGATTCACAATTTTGTCCGCTGGACAACCCCTATTTTTTTAGGGCGGTACGAAGTTCGCTGGGTCAGCTAGTATATATATAAATACATTCATTATGATGCATTTATTAGTACTTATGCTCTATGATAATATACAGATGTAGACGACCTTTTTATTTCATTCTTCGAACAGGAAAAAGGACAATTCCGTTTTAAAACAGAGCACGAACCCGGCAGCAGGAAAACGAAGGTACACTCGCCATTTCTGGTTTATTTATATTGGTCAGTAGATACGGTTTTGGGTTAGATTTTACAATACTAAAACAAATATAATAACAAGAAATGAAGGTTCTTGTTTACCTTTGAAGACGCCAATTTTCTCTGAATATACAGCAAGAAAACAGATTGGTAAAAAATATGATGTTGATATTAATAATATTTCTGCGTTGTTTTATTGCATAAAGTATTATCCGTTTCACAAGCTTTGCAATAAAAATGTTTACGTGGAGGTTGTGGAAGTAATATATAAAAGGTATGTAGATATATATCTCAATATATAAATATGTCAGGGTGTCCAGTGTTATTTTGGGGCTAGGCTAATTGGTGTTTAAAAAAACTTATGACTGAATCTAAAGTTTGTAAGTTTTGAAAGGTTATTTGAAAAATATTTTCAGAATCTAATCGTTTTGTCAGCGAATCGTTTGTAGTCAAAGGGCTCTGTCGTCTGAACAACTCACAAACGAAACATTCTGTCGGCAGATCGTTCGGCAGAGAAATGTTTGTCGGGTTTAACTTTCAGAAACTATATTTTACACCTATTTATAATAAGTTTAGTTATAAAGAAATATATTTCTTTTCGTATAAAAAGCTCTTTTATTTCAGTGAAATTCTGAAGTACCTACATGGATACAAAGTCGCCGTCGGATGCGAGTGCATTACTTACAAAAACTAGCATTTGCTCTTTTGTTGTCTTTACAGTGGATAGTGGGCCGTAACATTAGCCTAGCAACCGTATTGGATGACAAAGTTTAAATTAGTTACTCGTTTGCCCACCTGATGGTCTCTCAAAGGACAAAACTTTATACACGTATGTAGGTACGTATTTATTTTCAATGTTTGTTAGCTCGTACGTAGGTGTTTCACATACGATTTCATTAAAGTATACCATTTGTCTATTCTGAGTGTAATAAACAAATGTGAGATTTGGTTTGCTGTATTTCTAGCGTCAACAATCCTCTACGTTATTGGATATTCAATTCTATTAAAAATTCCCCCACGTTGGCTCGTGATGCACTCAAGTACTTCTTTATGTACATTCGAGATTCAATATACATATTTCATTGGCTGGTTTCGAGTTCTCTTAAGAAAATTGTAGGTACTTTTTATAGCTTTTTCTGAGGATAACTTATTATTGTACACCTACACTTTGTTTTCTCAAAATATTTGAATAGTATTTACAAAACTCAGATCCGACCTTGCATAGAGGATTTTAGTAGGTAATTTATGAATTGCTTTTGACAAATCTTTATGTATATTAATTAATCCCTATTGCCTTAATTTGAGAACAACTTTACCGACTTCATCCATCTTCTTATTTAAAGTTTTCTAATGCTTTGTTGAAGGTCCGTATAGAAAGCAAATAGGAATATTGCGCGACAGGAAAGAAGTTGTAGGCGGTAGCTATTTCATTAATAATAATAAACTCCGGAAAGTTTAAAGTCACAACAATTATTCACTTCAAAGTAAGTAAAACTTGTAGTACCTAATATAGATTCAATCAAACTCTACTGGACCTCTCGAGCAGAAGGCAGGATCGCAGCCGTTGTTATAAACGGTCATAAAACAAAAATTCGATTAATTATAACCTCGTTCTGGGAAGATTATGGACCGATTAAATTAGGTATAAAGTTATTTAAAAGAGTTACTTATTATCATATTTCCAACATTTGTTTTAAACTTTCATGGTCACTAACATTATAGTAAATTTAGCAGGATTGCTAACTTACCATCGTCCAATTTGATTGCTGATATGCTTATTTTTACACATTTTTCTCCATATATGAAAAATTCGGTGTTTTGACACTTTGAATTTTCGATAGAACCACTTTTTTTGCAAGTCCTCGAAAGGAGATAGCTCAGCTTCCATACATGTTTGGCCTAAAGACAAATAATCATGAAAAATTGTTTCCTAGATTCGAAATTATATATAAATTACTGTAATTTTAATTACTGTAGAAACGAAAATTATTGACGGACACCCCTGAGAACTTCTATAAACCATATACACTGAATGATTTTGAGGTTATGTTTGCAAATAGGTACATCGGTATTAAAATAATAAAAAACCAATAAGTTATACAGCAAACTAGGGACATCAAACTAGTATTAGATTCAGGTATATAAAGCATGTAGATTAATAGATACTTGGCTGATTTTAAAGTTAATGCATAAGAGTAACTTTTAAAATCAAGTATCATCTATACATTTCCGGTTTTAATAAGGTATAGTACACTGTGACAGAAACTGTGTGTTATTTGAGAGATTAGAGAGAATTTTTAAACTCTCGTTAACTTAAGAAAGCTCATTATTTTTGTTATGTTGATATTATGACCATATTTTAGATTTTTAGTATATCTCACCTTATAATGTGTTTATGTAGGTGTTTGGCGAAAAATATTTGTCTTAGCACATTTGCACATGTAGTAAAAATGATAATATACATGTGGATATTAATACCACAGTGTAATAAAAAAAAAGTTTTATATTGTCGATTTTTACAAAATAGATTTGTTTTGATCAATAAACAACTTCGATCAGTCTTTGGCTGAATGTTACTAGACCCATAGCCATTAAAAATGATTCGTATGTTTTCCAAACCGGTAAAATTTAAAGTCCTTTTTAAAATGAATATATTATACAAAGGTGTCCGTTAAAACTGTAAAATAAAGTATAAATTACGCCAAGAATTACCGTATATGTCAATATTTTTTGTACATTTGGGCCAATTTGAGCAATCTCCTTTCGGCATTGTTGCAAATGCCATGATCAAACGGTGTAACTGATATAGTGCAATACATAGGTATCATATTTTAGATTTGAATTAAACTTTTGAAGTTTTTGAAAGTGCACTCACCAGCAGCTGGGGCGTGAACAACGGATGGTGTATCCTGGAACAGAGTGGATCGCTGCTGCGGAGACAGTGATGCCAGTGCCTCCAGGTTATCACGGAGCGAGTCAAAGAATGATCCTACGTCATTAAGGACACCTGCCAACCAAATACATCAAGGTAAAGCATATTATTAAAACTTAAACTTTTTCTAAAAAAAATTGAAGCTGAGAGCAAATAAGGTAACATGTTGTAAATATACAAATCATGTTCTGATTAATTTATTAATTTCATAATTAATTTATCTTTCTCATTAATTTTCTAATTTATCAACTCAGAAGATCTTACAAACAATATTAAGTTACAGTCGTAAGTACTTAATAATAAGAAAATTGTGCAAAAAAATTAAGAAATAATGTAGGTACTTGACATGGAAACATTTGTGAACTAAGGTTGCGAGTCTTCTACATATTTTAATATTTAGGAAAACGGCATACAAAATGTTTAAAAATATATTTACTTCAACAATATAATATGTGAATACATAAATCACATGCAACATGTAACAAGCCAGCTAAGCATATATGAAGATGTGTGCGCATCGTAGGGACGTGTTTACTAAAATTTATTACCCTTCAAGTATTTAGCTATTAAACCTTACTCCGTCATATTAGAATTCTTCATGTGGTCTGTACATCAATTTAATGTCACGACTACGACTCATCTTTGCATGCAAGTTCTGAAAGTCCTTGTTCATCTGGAGAGTGTGTGTAATTAATAGTTTAACTACTTCATTATTGAAGACAACTTTCTACATCTAAGTTGCAGAGAACTAGTAAATGTACTACCAAGAAATTTGAAATTGTGCAAACATTATTACGGATGATAAAAAGATTTTCTTTCGAAACATTCAAAACTAATTAAAATTCGCCACGCCAGTATCCCTTTAATACTAAGTAGCCTTATTGAGATAACAAACAATGTGTTTTGTATATTTACGACCAATGACATTCTATATAGAACATTCTATATAAAAGTCATTGTTAACAATGACCTTCTTCTTGTTCAACCAGTTAGTTATTAGAGTTGTAAGGGTTGTTTGTAAGACTGCAAAACCCGCAGTCATCTCACCTACCGTAAACGTAAAAGGCAAACGTGTACATTACCTACGTTTACGTTCAATGTAAACCAGTCTATAAAATCTTGGTCCATAATCATATCTAACATTACAGAAGATCGTGACCAAATATCATAACCTATTCTAAGGGCGGTATTGCACTCTTAAGTGTCAAGGGCGAATCCACCTTTGGCGCCGGGGGGGGGGGGGGGGGTCAAATAGTCGGTACAGGATGGCCCTGAGGGGGGGGGTCATGACTCCCATGATTTTATAACCTTTGAAAGTCTTCAATGTCAAAGTTTGACAACTGGTTATTTTTTCTATGGCATTTTAACTATAGTTACATTCGACTAACAACGCGGCCTAAGTTGAATGTAATTTTTGTTAATATTGCACCATCATATTTTTTCTACACTATGTATTTCATCCTTCATCACTAACTTATACGGAAATAGCGTGAGTAACTTACGACGTGACAAATATGAAGAAAAATGCGGGCTAGTGGTGCTGATGTGACAAAACACGACTTAAGCCCAAACGATGTACAGGCACTAGTGTAAATAAGCAAGAATCTTTGTTGGTTTTATTTTTCTTTAAACGACGGAACAGCGACCATTATTTTGTCAATCAAATGTTTTCCTATTTATTTAATTCAAAATTAATTTTGAAGATGGGACAAAGAAAAACAAAGATATTCAATCGAAAACAAGTTGAATAATAGATCTAATGTCATATGTAAGTATTTTCAGATATTATCATAAATTGGAATAACAAATGTCAGATTAGAAAGCTTTTTCCATTTTTGATTTACATTTATTATTAAATTTTTACTTTGAACTTGTTGCTTGCTTTCGTGTGCCGTACTGTTGTTGAATATGAGATTAAATTTTTATTAGTTTAAAGAATGATTTTTCCATTCTCAGATAGAAACTTATCGGACAAACAAATTATTATTCAATCATCCATCCATCAAAAATTAACATTGTACACATGATCATGCGATATTATACGAGTAAGTTGAAAAATTAACCCTTGGTAAAAAACTGAAGTAAAAAAAATGTAAATGGACATGGTAAAATTTTATATGATATACTGCCCAAGCAATTTATAAATATTGTAATTAGAAATATTCAATACTAAATGGCTGAATATTTATAATTTTTATGGAAAACGGCTCAGGAACTTTTGATAGAGTCACAACCTTGAAAACTATGAAAAGTCCTGTTACGTCCTAAAAGATGGAGGGAAGATGCAATATTTTTATTTTTGTTTTCATTTTAAAGAATTCCATGTAGAATAAACCACAGATATATTAAAAAATTAAAACATTGTGATTTATCGGAAAAAATGCGGTTTTAAATTGACAATTTAAATTTTCGCGCGAAAACGAACCTATGGTTGCGATGACGTCACTCCTGTCTGTCATTGGTCGTAATTGTTCGTTGCTGGCTTTAAATTTTCATACTTTTGCATATTTTTTCGGAATTTCGAAATATTTCTTGAAAAATTTAAAATGGACTATCCATCAACATCATGTGATCATAACAATACCACTAATATTCCGAAAAAAAGCCGTGTTGACTCATGTTTTGTGCCAATCTACTTCAACAAAGTTCCCAAATAAATTGTTTTTGACTGGAACTTCTGACCCAAAACTGAAAAAAGTGGTTTCAAGCTGTGAAGAGAAATGACAATTATTCTCCAAAGACCATTATTCGATGCTGAGAAGATCACTTTGACGTAAGTCGGCGAATATACTTGTTATATGCTTAATTAATCTGCTTGTACGTAACCTACCTAATACTTACAAAACCTGTCTATAACATATTTTTAATTTTACAGTCGGAGAATCACGTCGAAAATTAGATAAAGTTTAAAATGTGTGGCACAATCTTCACATTGGCAGGACTGAACCAAGCTTTGCGTTTTATTTAAAATAACTGTAACACGATAACCTTCTTTACGTACTTTATGCTCCGGAGAACGCGACCTTTTACTGTACATAATTCTCCATCCATTTTAATTTGGACATAGCCGAAAACGCAACTTCCATTTTTATTAAATGTAAAAAAACGCAATAAATATTCCCATAAAATAATATTTACTTTAACAATGAAGAAGAACCTCAAAGAAGTTGTCATAACAGGAGGGACGTCACTAAACGCTGATTGGTGTTTTAAAATACGTTCCGTTTCAAGTATTTTTAAATCGTAATAATTGTTAAAAAACAACATTATGTAAAATAAAAACGTTGCAGTGGCATTTCTTTTATATTTTTTTAACATTTTAATCATAAATTTTTCATAAATATTATATATGCATCTTCCCTATTATTTACAGAGCCATCAATTTCGCATTTTCTTAGAATCTTTTCTTACATTTCTCTGATTAACACTTCACAAAAAGTATTTTTAAAGCAAAAATAAGTACAAATATTTTGTTGTCATCGGCCGGACTGGAAATCTGTAAAGTTTTATTTCGTTCATTTGTAAAAATCAAAGGATTAATTATCATACAACCTTGTCTACAGCCTGTTCAGAAAAATAAAATCTATTATTTTAGGCCTTCAGTGATTTGTTATAATAAAAGTAAGGGTCAAATGTGTCATAGTTTTTTTGAGTTTGGAATAAATTTTGTTTATTTCGATCATCATCATCATCAACAGCCTATCCTAGTCCACTGCTGGACATAGGCCTCTCCAATTGCACGCCACTCAGATCGATTTTGGGCTACTCGCATCCAGCTCCTTATTTCGATATTCTTACACAAATATTTTTTGTGCACATATATTGTTCATTTGTTTTTGTAAAACGGAACATTTTCCTTTTGGAACAGACATGAAGTCAATTTTTATCTATACTATTTACTATATATATATATTTTAAATAATATTATAAAGAGGAAAGATTTGTATGTAAGTTTGTTTGTAACGGATTGGCTCAAAAAGTACTGGACCGATTTTAAAAATTCTTTCAGCATTTGAATTCTACATTATCACTGATTAATATAGGTAGGTTATAGTGTATTTTCAAAAAAGTTAGGGATCCGTATGAATACCTTGATAATGTAACCTAACATGTGTAAAAAATACCAATAAATAGCTTTATATCTCGTACGCTGCGGAAGTCATTGACAATAGAGCAAAGTGATGTACTAAAGTTTTATAGAGGATACCAATATCTACAGAAAAGTCCGCGATACCTTATGTGTAACTATTACAGTTACGTCACAACTAGAGGTTCCCTGCGGTTTCCCCGAATTAACTTGAAGAAAAAGGTTTATAGTTAGTCAAACTTAAAATACGGACATAGGCTGTCGTGGACTTTTTTTTAACAGAACTTTTAAAGGGGAAGACTTCCGTCATACATCATTTTTGTGTAACTTTAACCGTTTCCCAGCGTACGCAATGGAATGTCACAATTGGAATATTTTTACCCGTTTTTGCAACATTTTTCATCGATGCTCCGCTGCTACTGGTCGTAGCCTGGTAATATATAGCCTTCCTAGATAAGTGCACTGTCCAATACAAAAATATTTTTTCAAATCGGAACAGCAGAGCAATCTTGCATTCTGTACAACGGGTCCTAAACTACGCAACGATTTTTTTACTTGGAATGGAAGGTTTATAATTATTATGAAGAAAGGCATTGTGTGTATAATACAAGCCTTTGAACAAAAACTATAGTCTATACACTACAGCTCTACACCGAAGCAAAGCGAGGGCGGGCCACTAGTACTTTTATAATTTGATTATTTCACGAAAGTTGTATGTTTTGCGAAATAATTATACACGTCAAGGGCAGTTTCTTAAACACGTCCTTTATATTTAGTATATAAATAAAAAACGAGCGAGCCTTACAGTAGTCGCGTATGATGTGTAACGTTTGAAATCTCACCTTATATTAGTAAAAAAGAGAAATAAAACCTACTACAAAAGGAATAAGCCATTTGAACATTATGTTCTAAAATGAAATCAAATAGCGCGCGCTTTCGCGACTTCCTGTTACACACTTCCGTCCCATTTCACGAAATCACTCCCACAAATTGCAGGAAAGCGAGGGGGAAGATGTTACACATCTAAAATTAAAATGTTCGTTAATAAAAAAAATTATTGAGAAGAACAAGTTTAATTTAAAGATATTTATTTCCCAACTATTTGGAAGATCTCCGAGAGCATTACCACATAATGCACACACACACCTTGAAAGATCTTGATGCTTGACGCTCTACAAACTGTAGTAATGGATTTTCGTAACATGCCTTAAATTTTATATAGAAATCTGAGTCCTCATCCCTACGCATCACTTCTTTAGATTTATAAACTTGTATATTCAATTCCATGTATTTATTTTTACTGGGAAAAAATAGAGAAGTGTGTTGATTTGTTTGATGTGTCTAGTCTCTAGGCAACTAAGCCCTAGTGGCAAGCTATCTAATCTAAACTACAACATCGAGAATATTAGTCATGCAGAAAAGCGTGCTTTCCGTTTGGTTGGCTTTCTCAAAGGTTCACTTTCTCTAGCCAGTCATGTCGCCTTGGTGGGTTGCAGTGAGACACGAACAGTGGTATATGCGTGAGGCGGCGTTGCTTACCGACGCCGACATACGGCGTGACAGCCTTACCGAGCGCCGGCGTCGGCTGGCGTCTTCGCCGCCCCGAGTTCAGCGCTGTGCCGACCGCTGAACGTTTCTCGGATGCAGCCCTTAAATAAGAATTACGTTGAACTGCGTTGGTCCAAGAGACTTGGCGTCATCGATCTCGTTTTTAATGTAACATGAGGAAAATTACTCCACCCTTTCGTTTTTAAGTGAAAGTGGAATCAAAGATCCTCCTTGGCCTTGCCCGTCTGCACCTTATCAAGAACCCCGCCAAGCTCTGGAAACCGTACATACCAATAGAAACACAACACCACCAAAAGGCAGTGTTTGGTCACAGGTGGTGGTGGTAACATAATGAAACTGGTTTCCATTACTCAAGTAACTTTTCGTAAAACTTTGGGATGGATCATGGACTGAAGGATCATATTAGAGTTATTAAATTCAGTCTGGTAGCTACTAAATATCAAACAGTTTTACCTCAGATCATGGTCTGCGTAAACGTTCGCGTCCTCGTTTTCTGTCGTGCGTGGTAGAGATCGCTGTTCCAGGTCCGTGTTGAGCTCCAGGTCGATGTGCGGGGTGCGCTCCCACCGGTAGTTGGGAACCCACGGCTGATCCGCCAGCAGCCTGAGGAGATCCAGCCTGTGGCCTCTATAGTCCCTGATCTGAGCATCAGCGACAGTAGCACCTAGAGTTTAACCATAATACTGAATATAGATAAATATTGAATAAATGTAACACTAGTGTCGTTTGTTTGGCAGATGCGTACTAATAACTTGTTAACAGAGGCAAATGGATCTCCACTTTCTTCGGTGCTGCCATTCCTCTTTCTTTAACATTCATCAACCGCTTCATGCATGCCGTCGGTTTATGGTGTTTATCTCACAGCCCTTTTAAAGTGCACAAAGGTCCTTATAAGTTCGGTGTGAACAACTCCTGATGCTTTACATACAGATATGCTTAAGGAACAAGAATTAAAAATTATGCTATTCCTTACAAATTACTCCAGCCCAGCAAATGTAAAATACAAGTGGAGCATAGAAGATAGATACCTCAGTGGCGAACTTGCAAATATAGTTTATAGCTAATGCGACAGCGGTATTGCATCATACATTTTTTGAAAAAACGGTGTAACTTAGAACATATCCAGGACATGAATGGGGAAAAATAAGCAAACTCATTTTATATTTAAGGAAAACAATCTCATATTCACCTTATAAAAGAGTATTTTCCCTTAAAATTAAATCTGATATATTGAGTAACAAAGGCTCTTTGTTTATCGCATGATGTGTGAAATGCAAATTAAGAAATTCTACAATTACCCCATATACTGTCTATTGAACTGAATTTTAATTCGGTCGCATTATCATAAGCAAAATCTGGTTTATTGTGTTTGATAGTTTACTATCATACTACACCTTTGGAATCTATAACCAAATTATATAATGGTTCATGTCTGCCTGTATTTCGTGAAGTTGTCCGCAAAATTTAAATTTTCACGTAAAGAATCATGCCAGAATAGAATAGTATTTCTTTATTAAAAAGGCCATATTAATTTATATTTATATAAATATATTTATATTATATAAATATAAAAAATATTAAAAATTAAACATTGTCGAATCGATACAACTTTCGTATATGATAGGTATGTACACTGAACAGCGACTGAGGTTAGGCTTTAGTTAAAGTCTACACTTATATACAAGCATCAAACCAATGGCATCTATTGACCATCATATTAACATAACCGACTGCGTATGTAAAAAGCTAGCACTTAAACGCATAAATTGAAATTCAAACGAACTTACCTGAAAGTGATGTTCGACTGAAATTATACGATGTGATTCGGCCGAGCGATTACACTTACTCGTATTTCACTTGTGGCAGCACATAATGCGTGCTACTGCAAGTGAAATAAGTGTAATCTCGAAGGGCGGATTACAGAAGTATAATTAAAATGGATATAACAGTGCGTTCAAGATCTTGTGGCGCCTGGCCAAAATTATTTTAGGAAGGTATAAATAAGCCGTTTTATTGATATAGGAGGGTGTAGGTGAACCTTTTATATTTTCTATTACGGTTTCCGAGTTATATCTGAGATGTAATGGAAAGTGACTTCAGACGTATTTCTGAAGTAATTTTTCAACTTGACGACACTGTATATAACAATACAGGGAGAAAAAAACAGCCCTTGCTGAGTTTCTTGCCGGTTCTTCTCAGTACAAGGTCTCCCGCCGTAGTTTTGCGAACCGATGGCGTAGCTTCTTGACCTTCACAAGTGCTTGTAACAGCCTAGACTGAATAAATGACATTTCATTTCATTTCATTGCAAATAATAAAGTATTATTTGTTGTGCATACGCTAAAGTTATAACTGTATCGAGTAAGATACACACCGGATTAAAATACCGCGGACAAGAAGTCCTCTGAACTACCGTAGACATCGAGGGACTGACCAGGATAGAAATACGCGAGAGTCCTCAAAACAAAGAACATATGTGACAAGAAGCGGTAATATCCACAGCGAGCTTTAGCCCGCATTGCGCACTCGAGAGTGATGTACGTATGCACAATAGCGCTAGAAATCGATTTTAAACTTTTAATAAAAGAGGAGAAATAAAGAACTCCCTTAATATGATACATCAAAAAGAGAGTATCACGACCGAAAAGACAATGCCGGAATATTTGTTGAAGGAATTCGAAGTGGAAGCATTATAAATCATTGGGACTGCTCGATGCCTTCTCTTTGCGAACGATTTGAAGTTGTTTCTAGGCATAAAAGCTGTCATGGATGCACAAGCCTTACAAACCGATATATATGCGTGTCAGAGTGGGGTTTAGCATATCATCTCCCCTTTAATAGCTCCAAATATAAAATTATTACGTACTCTCGCAAACGTTCCCCATTAAAATTAGATTGGCATCAGAGTTAGTGAAATAAAAGATTTGGGATTAATTTAAGACGATAAATTAGACTTCCACTAACACGTAACAACCTGCAAACAATCAATTTTTATCATTCCGACTGCCTCCGAATTTAATAATAACGCACACACACATATGTGTCTTTCTACTGGAAAAGAATTTTCAAAACCGGTTTATTGATCAAGAGATTAGAGATTACCTTCTACAACCTCACAAAAATTGGTATTGATTCTGGCATGATTCTCTAAACCTAAACTTAAATTTTACAAAAGAAACGGTAAGTCGGATGTTAAATTTGGTTCAAAGTTAAGAGAATTATGCCAGAATCGATACCAATAGCAAATACGAATAGCCATGAAGTGCCGGCATGACGCTGTTCATTGACCCTGACAATGATAAAAATAAAAAGGAGTCCTAATAGTCCTTAAGTCGTTTATGACGTGGACATCCTGTCCAAGTTACATAGAAAAATAATATTTGCGGTTTTCTCTAAAACTTAAGCAAAAACCTTTGAAATACTTTTATGATTTCTTTTGCATGATAAAACGGTTCAGAGTTTTTCATTTAATTTCCATTTTAAAACAAATCTCGCTATGGTTTTCGGTTATAATCAGTGGGCTCGACATCCACATGGTCGTTTAGCTTCAATTGCTTACTTCGCTCTCCCGTTCTTGCACCAGTAGCATCCATTGACGAGTTGAGGGAGAGGATATTGGCAGCTGCCAAACAAATATAAACCTCACTTACAACCTTAGATTAAAACAAAAAGGGTAGATACGGTACGCTCATACTTGCATCAAACAAAAAGTGATCCCACGGCAGCGCGAACGGGACGGCGAGATCCGCGTCACTGCATTACCGACCCGAACGAAACAGCACGTTAAGTTTCAACGGCAGCGCGAACGAGACGGCGAGATCCGCGTCACTGTTCTACCGACCAATCACGCGACCAATACTCGACGGCACTACCGAATAAGATTCAAAACAAACAGCAATTTTTATGAAAAAATATATTTTATAGTACTTACGAATGAAAAGCGATGCCGTGGGTTTTATTTTTAGTTCTTGGGCAAATTAGGGCACTTTTCAAAAACACACTTAGGCATTGTTTTATCATATAACCACAAAATATTAGCAATATTTCTTTTTGGCGTTCACATGTACGTTGTTTGCATGTCAAGTTGTGACTAAAGTGATTAGGGTCGTGGACCACAATTCATGCGGATCACTTTTGTGAGGCTAGTGCCGTATCTACCCTTTTTGTTTTAATCTAAACTTACAACGCGAGAGACAGTGAGTGAAGTACGTCGTAGCAAAGGTTCTCACGGGCTCCATGCTTGCATACGAAATAATGGTAGGCAGTTTGAACAAGATTTGTATTTTTTTAAGATACAGCTTTTTTTAAACCACATTTTATCAATGAACATTGAATTTTATTCACGGTGTAGAGAAACACTATTGACATTTCAATCTGAATATAATAATAAAAATGTTGGCCCAACAGCGCCCTTATGCTGATTTTAATAAAAACAGCTAATAAAGTTATTAACTTGTATACCTTGTTGGAAAGCTTATGAAACTAGTTTTTTTTTTACTAATTTGTACGCCAAATTCCATACAGTTATTTTCTAATAATTTACGACAAAGTTCGGAAAAAATACAAAACATAAAAATTATTGTTACTAAAGTCCTTTTATTTCTGAGATTATGTATGTTTTGGGCAAGTGCTTAAAATTATCACTAAGTTTTTCAGCTTTCAGAAAAATATTAATTCAATGTTCAGAGTGGAGAAGTTTACTCACAATTACTGGTTTTTGACAGCAAGTCATTTTTTTTAAAAAATCTAAAAACCGTCACAGTCACAACTCGGTAACCATCTAGATTTGATCCCTAGTTCACAGGGCATAATTTGTTGCTAATGACATCTAGTATAACCCCTTTCAAGGAATAGGTCGAGTTTTCCTGTCACCCTGCATTTGAGGAGTTCGATGGCTCAGTAGTTAGCGCATTTAGTCTGCGAACGTCGAAGTTAAGTTGGCCTCAGTCATAGGTTGGGATTTCAAAAAATTATTTATCTCAAAATTTGTTATCTTTATTTTCCTTTGTGCTTCGAAAGGCATGTTATGCTTGTGACCTGCTACAGTGTGGACGTTAATAGGCTGATGATGAAAACTTTTGTTAGCTGCCCGAAAATTGTGTTGTACTACGCTAACATAGGCCCGTATTACAGAATGACAACTAAGTGTAGATCTTTACTTGAGTACAGTTAGAAAGGGATGTCGCTATGTGCTATATATAGCGAAATCCCTTTCTAACTATGCTCAAGACTAGATCAATCACTGAGAATCTTTCTATAATACGGGCCTTAGAGTATCAAGAGCTTAACCATTGACAAATAAAAAAATTCGAAACGTTTTCCTCATAATTTGACTGTTTAATTACATGACACAGCGTGCGCTTTTAGTTGATTACTATACTAGTAGCACCCAGCCTGGGGTTGTACCCAGTACGGTGACATGAAACATTAGCCGTTGGAGCCAATTTACATAATTATTTCATCGAAAACCAGGTAATAAATAACAAACAATATTCCTTGAAGTTTTTGCAAGTAATTCTATTTGTAATGAAGTTTCTACTAAAATCACATTAAATTGAAATTCCTAGATTGATATTTTAGTAGGAAAATGATTTTATGACCTAAGGTTATAAAATTAGATTATATAAAAAACAGCATGTTTATTTAAATCATTATAATAATAATATATAATAATTTATCATGTCTATCTGCTAAACTAAATTTTTAACCGATTAATAATAATTTTGTTTGAAATATGTTAGTCAAACGCCACCTTGAACATATCCATATGGTAGATAGCTAAATAATGATTACTTGGTTTCCTTCGCAAATTTTCGTTCCCTATTTCCCCTATCAAGCTCTATTTACGCTAATAAAAGTTCATATCCATTTACAAAGTCATCTCTTTTTCTAGACGTTAGTTCTCTTTTATCTTTACTCCAACATTCATTGTAGTGGATTAATGGTGCATGTGAACGTTACTGCCAGAAAGAGTAATATTGGCATTTATAATAATACGAGCAAGTGCCAAAATACCAATGATTACGTCTACGTGCTATATTTTAGGTGTAAAGCCCTAACTTGCTGATGTCCCATTACTAAGTGGACATGAATATAGGTACCTACTATCTGTTAACAGGAAAACCGCAGATGATTAATCTACTTTTTAATTTTCAGCTCAAAACGCTAAAATTAAAAATGTTTCTTTCCCCGTAGTCTTCAATTACGACCAAATTAACTGAATATTACTCACACAGTCGGTAGTAGCAGATGCTTCGTGGAATAATAACTCCACTTAGTAAGCTATTATGAGGCTTAAAGGCTTTGTTACGGTATGTGAGCGTGGGTACGCTTCATGTGTGTGTTATGTTCCTGATATTTTATTAGCCTATTTGCGGGAGAAATGTAAGGTGCATTAGCTTTTTTTTTTCATTTGTTTTACTGCCTAGCAGCGAAAGTTGGGGTCGATCTCTAGGGTGTTTTACTTAACATATAGACATCAACCTCCGAGCGTGATTATAGTGAATTTGCTAGATAAACCTGAGGTCATATTTTATGTACGCGAAGAGGAACATTTTATTAGCTTATTTCTATGAGTTTTCAACTTCTCTTTGAAACTAAGCATTCATCATCGTCAGTTAATTATTTCCCCCACTATGTGAACACAATTCATCTCTATGGATAAACTAAGGAGAAAAGGTCATGCCTGGAGCACGAAAAACTATTATTTTTGAAGTGAAAACTTCTTTAGCGGCGTTGTACACTTTTTTTTTGTATGGGTAAAAAATTTTAAACTCGCGTCAGCTTAAACACGTGAGCTGATCGCATCATGACACACAATAAAATTGGAAAGGTTGTTTGTTGACTTTCAATATATTAGATTTAACATAGTAATATTTTATTTTATCGTATTATAATAATAAGTCTCTATCTAGGACGTCCACGGGGCAGCTTCATTGCGAAGAAAATGATATTTTTTACAATAGATGTTGCTAGGTGCGCTTAGATGTGATTCATGTAAGTTGATTTCTTTACAATAGATGTCGCTAAGTGCGCTTAAACGTGATTCATGTACGTTGATTTTTCTGAGAGACTTGCGCATTTGTTATTAATTTCACGTGTGCTTAAGAAAAAGGGGCATTCACAAATGAACAGACGAACGGGCAAAAATGTGATCCTATAAGTATTCAGTTTTAATCTTTTGATGTAGGTACAGAACCCACATAGAACTCTTAAAATAGATTTTTGTTATGGAAAAGTAAGTATCTATAAGTCTTTAGGGTAGGCTACGTTCGTAATGTCTTTGATATAGAGAAGGATCGGATTACTATAACGACTTTGCATCAACGCGCTGTAAGCTTGTCAGCGTCGAAAAATCCCATAAAGCCGTCCATTTTGTAGAAACGAAGTGGAACTGGTAATATTCGGAACTTTAATATTATGTACATATGTAGCAGAATTTACTCGGTAACAAAGTGGTAAGTGCAGTCGCCCGGACAGCGAGCGATGCTAGATGAACTCCAGTCTAATACGTCGGACGATATTTTCAATTAATCTTATATGATAAGCCTGCTCTTGACCGTACGAGTCTCTCCGTGTTGGAGACTCATTTGCACTACGCTGTTTTATTTTTACTACAGCCCAAGCAACCGCGTGGCAGAACACGAGTTTGAGTATTCAACTGTAAATAAATCTACTTAAAGTATCTTTGTTGGCATAGTTGTCTGTAATCTAGGATAGGTTCCAGGGCTCCACGGGGTAAGGAATAATAATAAATATTTCCAACGCTCACACCAATTAGCCTAATCCCAAAATAAGCACTGTAAGGCTTGTTTTATGGGATGCTAGGGTAACGGATAGAATACATATACTGTACATATATAAGTATATTTATATAGAATTACATATTAAACATCCATGACTGGAGTACAAATGCTGGTATTCATCACACAGACATCAGCCCCCACCGGGATTCAAACCCTGGGACCTGGAGTCGGCGACACATGAAACCCGGCGTACAAACCACTCGGCCATGGAGGTCGTCATGGGGTCGGGGTAGGCTACGCCACAAGTGATATTTTTTGTATCGAAAGCGTCTATAGGCTATGGTAGTCGCTTACAATCAGGCGGGTCATAATTTTATTTGCCACCCTTTTACCATAAAAAATACTAAAAGAAAGACTTGGTAACAAAGTGGTCAGTGTACTCGCCCGGGCAGCGAGCAACGCTATATCAAATCCAGTCTGATACGTAAGTGGATTTTTTCTATTAATGTTTTCTTCAGTATATTAGAATCTTCAAAATCATAGGCCCACTACTATGTTTAAGTTAGTTAAGGTTTACTTAACAACTTTCCTATTGAGTTTATAACATAAACCTAAAAAAACATAGTGATACTACCACGTCATCGTAGTTAATAAACCTCTTTGTAAAAAGTTACCCGGAATGGATTGCAATATCGGAAAAGTCAAGTTGCCTATTATTCCATACATGAATATGAAGCTCTATTGTTGAAATCACTTTTCAATCCATTAAGATATCACACGCTTATTGTTAACAGTACATGGAATTTCAATATTTCTGCTTTGTTATGAATTTGCTTGCTAATACGAACAATAGAAAAAGTAATAACAGATGACGTCACAAACGTGCGATATAAATCCTCTATAACTGTACCACGAAATTCTGCCAGAAGTTGTTCTTCTGTCACGCGTCCGTATATTGCCATGCAATTCATCGATTTTCAAAGACCTCCATACGATGTTTTTTTTTTATCTCTTGTACAATCAAAATCAATACAACAATATTGTTTAATATTATATATTTAACCATATCATTTTTAAACATTAGTTTTACTGTATACGTATTAAAGAAGATTGAAGTCCATTTAATAATAAAATATCATTTAAATTTTTTCATACAACTCCATTGTCAGGAAAACTAAAATTGATCAAATAATTCGCAATCGCCATCATTTATCGCCGCAGCCCTGGCAAAAAAAAAATACATTGCTTCGTTTTATAACCGCCTTTTTATCGCGGGCAACAAAATAACACTATCCAAACTCATTCAGTGAACCAAACAGCAAAAATTACTCTTTGCTGCACCTTACCGGTGTTTGTAGTGGTTTATAGTTCTTACACATAAATGTACTCCGAAGACATTACACTCAGGGTAAATGTTAGGGGATGTTACCATTTCCACACGGTGAAATGTTTAGTTTCTGTAGTACTCCATGGATTATTAGTAGGTTTCTTAATAAATTCAACTTTTTATTTATTTATTTATTTTAAGGAAAATTAGTAACAAATGAGAAGAATAAATAAGCTAATGAGAAGAATAATATTAAAGTGGAAGTAAGAGCACTGTTTTTAGTTGCCACAGCAGGCTTGAAATTAGGTATGAAAAAATTTAAGGGGACAGCATACCAAACAACAATTCACAAACACAAAAATAAATCAGATAAAAAAAAATAACTCAATATACTGAGACATGATTAAATGAGCAAGTTAACATGCTAAAAGTTCTTAAAAGATTCTAAGCTGTAGAAAGTTTTTAATTTTTTGACTTGTATGATCCAATTAGAGGATTCGATCCCGTTAATTATATACAGTTAATCCCGGGATTGTAGTGGTAATAGAAAGTGATAACAAAAAGACAGTAAAACATATCAAAATCAACTTTTAATTTTAAATCTTTAGTTAAATCTTTGAAAAACAAAACAAAATGATACTTTTTCTGATAAAATAAACAAACTAGGCACGGCACTTCTGTAAATAATTTATGAAATAATAAAAAAATGCCTAGTTTCTTTATTTTATTTTACAACAAACTTAAAAAAATCAACTTCATAAGGCTTGTTTAGACGTACTATAAAAAAGACTATAGGTATCATTATTTTGGCCCGTTGAGGAAGATGCCTTAGCAGAATCTACTTTCACGGAATATTTTTAAGATAGATGAGTAAGTAGGCCTTTGGATCTTCCTAAGGTCTTTAAAATAGCTAAGTAACGCTTACATTGTGCTGAGCTACCCGCTTTATCGACTAATAAATGACTCCACACTGACGAAACATCTTCATCTTTTTTATGCTTGACATCAAACTTTCTTTGGATATTGACATAGTTTACTTCTCAAACCTAAACAAAAATGAAAAGAATATTTAAGTCTATGCACAACAAAAACATAACCTCTTAGAGCTACAGAAAAGAACACTCGTTGCTGTACATCTATATTTACTCAGACACATTAATGCATTGGTTGTTTTTTAATAAATTCATTATCACCAATTAACAAAACAATATCAATACTTACATGACGTGAAGTGGAATTTTTACACACTTTTACACATAATCCGGTACGGGTCATTCGCAAAAATAAATGAAGTCAGATGTGTAAACAATATGGCCGTCAAAACGTCAAATGAAAGTATGCGCGTTTCGTTTCACGTACATTTTTATTGACTTATGTAATAAATATATCAGTCCCGAAAATCTCGGGATTCATTACATTTAATCCCGGAAATTTCGGGACTGTAATAAGACCAGGATCCCGGGATCCCGGGATTGAATCCTCTAGATCCAATGCTAACGTTGTGAATATCGATACTGTGATTCAAATCAAAGCGTTATAATTCTTGGAAAGTCACTGTAGAGCTACATTTTAATTAAATATAGATAAAAAAACTAGTAGGTATTGCTGGAATCGAACTAAGTCCTTCGTAATCCGGGAATATGCATCTGCACTGACCACACAACTGACACACTGACAAATGTAGATACACAGAACATAGAAAGAGGTGTAGATACTGTGGATAGACATATTAAAAGATCGAAAGACCTATTGCGGACTGGCTATTGCGGAAACTTTCACGATCGTAAGTAGACAAAGCGCACTAACCAGTGCGCCATCGGGTTCTTCGCAAGTATTTAAAGTGACGTAGAAACCAATTGCTACATTCTTCAGTTCTTTAATTGTTGTTCCTCATTTATTTTATAAAATCAAAGGTGAATATTAGAAACGTAGAATCTCTTTGTCCCTTTGTGACAGAACTGTTTGATTATTTCTTTGATTTATTTTTAAACTTCAAAGGGGATTTGTAGTGAATCCTTTTCAGGTTTCCGCAGTTTGGTTTTTAGACAGAAGTGGCGAATCAAACGGCCTCATCATGTGAAATGTAAACAAAAGGTCCACGACCTTATTTCAATATCACACATCTTTTGTAAAGAAAATTTTATATTTTCTTTTTTCTCTTAATACAGTGCGATGGGAAATAAATACTTCCTTATTTCTAAAAGCATTGTTTAACCCGCTAGTTTGTGTGAAATTTAGATATTTTTGGAATACCTATGTGTTTATTCTTATTAATGAATTATTATTAATCAAACCAAAAAAGCTGCATTTGGATAAGTTATTTTAACCTTATCGTCTTATAAATCGATGAACACCGGCTGCACGCACGAAAGAGTGAGACGTCCGTCATGTCACGTTATGTGACGTCATATCACGAGTCACGAGTTAGTTCAACGTTCCGCGCTGTGTCTGAGGTGAGGTCAAGGGGTTCCTTCCCCCCCCCCCCCCCCTAACCACCATGCCCCCCTGGCCTTCCTGACCCTCCGATCGACCGATGTATACATTTTTCTTTAATTGATTGTCAATCTTATATTAAGAATGATAAAGCTCAAAATTTAACGCACATTTACACTTGGTCGTTAGTCCGTATTCGGGTAACGAAAGACATTACTCGAATTCGGGCACCCGATGCAATATTTACATTGTTTTTATTCGAACAAAGGCTCGAAGAAGGCGTCGGGTAACCAAAACGAAAACTGTCCGAATACGGGCATACCCAACTCCGTTCATTTATACTTAGTTGTTGGTCCGGTTTCCATAGGCTATCGTTTTCGGCCTCGCGACCAAATGTATAAGTTTGTCGGTTTTGGCTAACTTGTCCTATTAATTAATAAATATAATAAATAATTAATGAATTATTTAATCCTTTGTATGATGGTGAAATATAGGTGTCAACAATAAACGATAACCAGATTTTATTGGGGCATCAATCATAATGGTAGACTGATATCAATTCAGTTCTTGAGCCATTGGAACAACTAGAGAAATGGTATTGTCATATGTCGCCCTGGTAACCATTTCTCTTCATCAAATTACCAAGGAACTCGAGTCCGTTGAAATTGAGGACCCTTGTCAGTATAAATGACTGATATTCAATGACTACGGATTGATATGGATTTTCTTACAAACGGCGCGGAGCACGGTGAAGACGTTTCATACGTTTGTCATCATAACTGACACGAAAGAGTAGATAATTTATAAAGAACATTTTGTTTAAATACGTAGTTAGGACCAGTGTTATCATATCTACCAACTTTTTGGTAGATCTACCAATTTTCACTTCAGTCTACCTATCTACCACCCTAGACCTAAAAACTACCTATTTTTTAATTATTTTGACATATCACCACTTTGAATTATTTTTATATCGACGAGCGACGTTGCGATGTGTTGCGTGAGCCATGCGATGACGTGTCAAGCACACATAGAGTCCAGGCCATAAACCACAAAAAAAACGTCAGCAACAGTTCGCCATGAGTTCGCCGTTCGCACCATTTCACGCCCATATTTTACTGTTCTGTGGCCTATTCCCGGTTGGTTTATTGCGGAATCAATGTTGAATCTTTGCTCCTGTTTTATTGTAAAAACTAAATAGAGTCTGTGCGGAAGAGAATGAGCGTGGCGAAAAACGGAACTAACATTAAGATTTTTATTTGGCAATCAAACCCAGCAATCTGTAAAACGTCAAAGTTTTGTATTGATATGGATTTGTTAGTTGTTGTGATTTTTTGCTGTTTTTTGTATTTAATCATGTCTAGAAGGGATAAAATCTTAAAAATACGGTAGTAAAGCACTACAGCACCCTCCAATCTAGATCCCATTCTCTTTCCGCACAGACTCTAACTGCGTATTATCGGTTCTGATTGCTGTTTGTTCTCTGTTGCGTGCATTTATTTATATAATGGATTCTGACAGCAGCGAAAGCGATGAGTTCTAGGTTAGGAACTCCGCCACGAAAACCTAGAAAAAGCCACTATGACCAAAAATATTCGAAATTATGGGAGAAAGACAAGGAATTTGCATTTTGGCTTTAAGAAAGTACTAAGGGTGACGGAAATTTTTATTGCAAATCATGTAGGTGTGATCTGAAGTGTGCTCTGCATTGCATGCATTTTTAATCTTAAAAAATCTTCTAAATAGAGGTGGTAGACCTACCAATTTTGCATTTTACATTCCACCAACTTCTACCAACATTTGGCACATAATCTATAATTTTTCTAAAATTCGGGTTGGCAGCATTGGTTAGGACACCTAATTATGTTCTCTTCTAATTATATTGTAGTAGTACTAAGTAAGTAGTTAAAACGCGTTGTAGAAATGAAAAACGAGGAAAGTATTACCGCCGCTCAAACTCAGGGAAATATGAAAAAGCACAATTATTTCCACTACGTTCCGACATTTCGAAAGATACAACTAGTTATCCTAAATATATAGCATCTCGCGTTTTGGCTGCAAATAATAAAAGTAGACACTATTTTTAATTCCTATAAGTGACGTTTGGCTTAGAAAAAAGATTGTACTAAATTTACTCAGTATTAAATACATAATTGACGCATCGCCATCCTCCATACGTGCTACAAGTGCGAGGGAGTTAGAAAGATGGCCCTACTACACTCCCATTCCTTGATAAGGTTAATATTTTAAATACAGTGCCATATTTTACGACTGATTAAATTCCGCTTTCAGATAGAAAGGAGAAAAAATTATAATTTTACTTTGTGAGAAATAGAGGTAAAATCAAAAGGGTGTTTTTCACCGCGAGCGCAGCGAGTTCATTATTGACTCCGTTTACCTTGTAATACAAAAATGCATACATATGTTTCCAACAACGAAGAAGCGAGTGAAAATGATAAAGAGGGCAAGAAGAGTAAAAATGATATAGTTAGTTCGAAAGTCTTTTTCGGTGGATAAGCAATCCTATTTATGTACACCAAGACCACTCTGCTAGATATCCCTAGTTCATTCCTCTTTGCCGGTGAAAAACGGTTTAAACATAGGCTTGTACTTATTTTTCTTAAACCAGGTATTGCACTATCCCAAAGAAAATATAAACTACGAATGTAGTGTAACTATGATAAAAATAATCATTTACCTAATTTGTGGTACACTTAACCTATGTAATAAAATGTGTGTACCCCAACACAAGTTATGCACTATTAAGATTCATACGTTATAATTATTTATTAAATCAGTTTAGTAACACTGATCATGTTTGGGCGAGGTGCCATTTACTTGGGAGCAGGGTAATATGCCTATAGTTTAATTAAATGACGCCATGAACACAATAGTTTATGTGTTGATGGGCACATTTACATAGGATAGCCCACATAATACCCGTCTGTTTGCTATGCGGGAAGTCATTAAACGTGTTTAAGCATACATAATGACCTTAGGTATCTAATATCAACATTTCAATGATAGGTAGGTAAGTATAATACGGTCATTCTCAAGAAAAGGTGTTCTTCGTATAATTTCCGTCATAATTTTTAATTTTCATTAAATCCTTGCATAAACATTAAAACTTGAAAAATACGTTTAACTCTATAAATTTGTTCATTTGGCACTCTAATTAACTATTTATTTTTGGATTTATGAAGTCGCATACGACGTGATGAATATTGATTCGCAGTGACGAATTTTAAAAAATTGCTTAATAAATTATGAATTTCTGTTTTAATAAGACATACATGGAAATTATCAACATACAAAATCATTGTTCAGATGTAAACGGCCAAAAGAAAAATTAACTAGTTTAAATATAAAAAAAAATCCTTGGTACTTTGATCATACCATCAGCTCAGTTGGCGAAAATCAGTTTCATTAACTATGTATGATGCAACAGAACAAAATAGTAAGAAGTCTTTGTTTTTAGGCATTTTATTATTTATTTCACGTTTTAGCATGATTGAAATGAAAAACACGGAGTTAATTAAAAAAAAGGGTCAATCATATTGAATAATGTTTTAAGGATGAATTCAACGTTTCATTTGTGCATATTATATTAAACAGAAAAAAACAGGCAAAATAGAATAAATTTAAAAAGCGAACGGAAATTATAGAAATCGTAAACCATGACACCGATAAATCGTAGCGTGTATGTTATAAAACTGCACAGGTTCCTATACGTACGCCATGTACGATAAACTGTTCCGTTTGTGTATGGCTACCATAACGTACCTCAGGCACGATCCTTCGATTTGGCAATTAAAGATACCATTTCACCGCTCTTGTCATCCATGTGTTCATCAATTTCGGCATACTACCATTATTTACTATTCATTCATGGAAACGCACAAATTCATCGCATCAATCATTATCTAAATAAGCGTGAAAATGATAACACTAAAATTGCTATTTCAGAGTGCTAGATTCTCTATATTCTTATTACTCCGTTTTTTTTTACGAATAATTATGTTTGTTTATTTATCTGATATATTTGACATCTACAAGTTTTTCACCGTTGCCATGGCTACCCATGACACGGATACTCTTTCCGACTGGTTCTATGCCTATCCAACCTTCGCAGAATACTATTAAGTTTAATCCCAACCTGATCTGAATTCAAATGGTTAGGGACCTATTAAAGGCCGAGCCGCTCTGATCCTGGAAGCATTTCTACGGCAAAATTTGCCAAATAAACTTTTGTTAGCTTGCTACCAAGCTCTACCTATCTCCTATGGCAACTTTTTTGCTCTCTAACGTCTTACTTTACTCCACTGAACCACTCCACGTTCTTCCTCATAGACTGACACATATTACCGCCCGGCCTCCAGCAGCTTCGGCCTGCCTAGCAGCTGCGCTTGTCGTCCACCAGCAGTGCCAGCCGTTCTACCACGGCACCGGCCGACCTACCAGCAGCGCCTGCCGATCACCAGAAGCGCCGGTCGAGGACCAGAAGCGCTGCCCACCTACTCGTAGCGCCGCCTGTTTACCTACGGCACGGTCTCCTGACCCTCAAGCCAGGATCCAAAGCCTTCTCTACAAAGACCGATGACCGACGCCCGCTACACTTCACACCACCAGACTACTCACACCTACATTCGTCCCTTTTGCACTTCCCTTTTTTTTACTTGCCATTGTAAATATTTTTGATGTTGTAAATAGGTATATACTCTATAACCTTTTTCTGTTTTTCTCCTTCCCTTTTCCTTTTTTTTACTCCATTTATTTTGTCGCTACACGATAATTGCTGTAGATGAAACTGATTAGTTTCGTTTCCACCATTAAGAGCGGACGCGAGCTGAGAGTCATTTTAGAAATAGGTATTCGAAGAAACAATTGCTGTCACGCATTGGCGAATACCGTGTGATAGGGACAAAAGAAGCTAACGCTGAAAATGCGTATAATAATTGCAAAATTCTAGGTTTGGCTCTCGACGAATTTCTCCTCAAAAATTGGATATGTGTAAAAGAAATTTTACCCATAGAGAATAATAATAAGTGGTTATGCTAGGCTTCTATGTTTTGATTTTTTGTAACTCCTTAATGAAACGCGCTTATTGAATACGTGTTTTGTGGTGATAAAAATTTGCTTATTTTTGGCATTTTTGAGGGCTTCTAGTTGCTTTGAAAAACAAGTTATCGAAAAAAGGAAAAGCTTAAAATGAATAAAATTATATTTTATGTATGAAAATAATTTCTTTAATGATAAAAATCAAAGAGGAATTAGTCGAGAACGTTTGTATGGAAAAAACATTGCCCGCCTCCCCTCGACCGACAATACCTACAGATAGTGTCCTCTACACCATCGTGCGTGATAATACTTATATATTATGCAATTATATAATTAGGTATTTCTCTTTGAATGGAATAATATATTTTTACAATTTTATGTAACTGGAGTAAATTTTCATAATAACAATGTGTGAAACTTTCATTGCACATGTCCGTGGATTTGGAGTTATTTGTTTATTCGGTATTCATTTGTTTTTCAACATAATTTTTATGACAAGAAAAGAATGGGGAAATATTAGTATGATTGCAAACGAAACGAATCAGTTTCAGTACAATGCCCCAATAATATTTGAATTCTTAATTGATTTCAAAACTGAACTTTATTTAGGTATATAAATTATTCAAAATTTGTATAATTAAATGTTATTGTAATCTTAAACTTGTACATATTATACTAATTGCTGTAATATTTTATTATGAGATGCATTTATTGATAAATAATTCTATGATACATTAATTGTTTTGTAAGGTCCTTTATTATGGAAATAAAGAGATTATATTATTATTATAAAGGTATTTTTATGCTCCAATTTACGCACTTTTAATGCATACAAATATAAATCATGTAGGGATAACCACAACAATTACACCATCATTCATCAATTATTGTCAATACTTTTTTAATTGTATTCCACTTCTTTATGCGTTTTATTATTAAAAGGATCATTTATCGATTTTGGCAACTGCTGGTCTTATATGTTTTTAGGTCAAACGGTGTCTCTATTTCGAATACGCTTTTTGTAAATATTGGAAGCCTTATGTATGTTAAAGTGTTTACCCAAGTTCTTAACTGTTTTGTACAAAGTGTCAAAACTGTCGAATGTTACTAGCAATAAAAAACAAATCTTTATAAAATACTCTTATTCCGTTGGAAAAGTTTAACATCAATAGGGCTAAAAGCTAGCGTGTAAAATTAAATGTTTTCATGTAAAACGAACTAATAACTTTTCGCCCTTAGAGTTCCGCTCTTTGTGTATCAATTTTGTACCGTGATCAAAAGAGAGACTCATTAAAACTAGGACAAAACATTTTGAAACTGCATATTTACTATCGAATATAAACGAATAATTTGATTAGTAGCCACTTTCGACAGCTAGTATGTTAAAAATTACTTAATTTGTATCATACTATATTTTTGTCGATAACTGTTACAATTATTATTATAAGTATAATAATTGTATCAGTTATCGACAAAAACAACGTTGTTACTGTATATTTAGTAAAATTAACAATATTTGCAGTTTAAATCTAATGAAAATATTACTAGATTAAATTCCACGTGGACCAGGCAGCAGATGGATAGCGAAGGTGCGGGTTCGAGTCCCGTCTGCTGCCTGGTCCACGTGGATTTTTTTCTAGTTAATTTTTCTTTAGATTTAAACATCGCGCAGTGCAGTAGCTTGTCTACTAAATATATTTCTGTCTATATCTACTACATATATTTTTCCTCAGATCACAGGAAGGACACCTGATATCAACTGTTTATTGGAGGTTCCTATTAAAAGTTTTCACACTTAAAGGAGCTGTCTTATCTCAGTACTCATAATTATACGCTCAAACAAACCTTACAAAAGCTTAGTTAGTGAGCTGTTAGTTCACGGATTTGAGTTCTAGGAATTATTAAAACACCTTAATTAATTAATTAATATAATATATGTATGCAATATCGAAATCAGAATGGCCATCTTGTGATGTTGAATTTTACTTGACTTGATAATATATTAGCAATAAAGTTATTTTTATGTTTGCCGTACTACATAGCCATGATGTAGCCACTGCCGTATGGCTACACCATGGGTCCGTTTTAAACGCTTTCAGACCAAATTTAATCAAAAACTCCAACGTAAAGACCTGATCATTAAATTGATCAATTTATTTAGAAAAGGTTCTACCATGGAATTCGATCTCGAGCTCTAAGAATTTCCATCACTGCGCTATCTTTGGCGAGTTCTACCTAGGTATCTCGTTTTTTACATTTGCTCTTAAAGCTTTTGAAACGGACTATACCTATGCGCCAGTTTTTAGGAAGGCATCATAGTATGTAATACCTATGTTCAGTATGATTAGCCACTAATAACCTAGTAGCTTGGATGTTAACTCTAAGAGAAGGACGTTGAGGAAGTTGCCTCAGCCATAGTATTCTACCAAGGGTCAAATAACCTGATAGATTTAAGCGATAAGCAGCTGATATCAATACATATAATAAAATGGTAGGAAAGTCAAAACTGTATATTGAATATTTTTTTAAAAGAATAATTGGGGTGTGATCTACAATCGATACCGTAGCCACTGTTTGTCTATATCTATGTCCGGAATAAACTCAAAAAGTACTGCATGGATTTACTTCAAATTTGGCACGAATATTATTAAGAAGTCGGGTCAAAATAAAGGCTACATATTATCACGCTATCACCTACGGGGAACGAGCAGTGAACCTTTATTTCTAACTAACTCCACGCGTACGAAGTCGCGGGCCGCCGCTAGTCCTTTCTAAAATATCATGTGGTAGAACATACTTATGTTTTACTACATAATATTTTAGAAAGAATGACAAAATAATCATTTGGAGGCGAATGCCCTGCTCGTTATTTTTAAGTTTTCGCGTAGATTTTATTTGATTTTTTCCTTAAATTGAGTTTATTCACGCTCCTTCTGATTGTTTTGTTCGATTTCCCAGAATTACGTCAGGTTGTGTGGTCATTGGCATTTTGACACAGTGCAGTGTAGGTACACGTTTTGAGGCATAATTAATATCAATCAAATTGCATTGGCCTGGATAGCGAGGGGTGCGGGTTCGAGTCCCGTCTGCTGCCTGGTCCGCGTGGATTTTTTTCTAGTTATATTTTCTTCAGATTTAAACATCAAGCAGTTACATGCCTAAAAAAATATAACTTAATAAAATTGATATTTATTACATTAAAACTTATTTACGTATAAAAATTTTTGAATGACACATGATACAACTGCGTACAGGTACCTAAATTAATTATATTCACTCCATGATGCCATGTGTAGCTAGTTTGTTTTAATTTTTATTGTTGGATCTAGAGAATGTTTTATTGACTAATAATCCGAATAAAAATAAAGTTAATAAGTTGCCTAACCATACCATTTTGTAAATGGCTGCGGACGGCTACGTAGTTCAGTCGTTCTTTGGGACCGATCGGAACATGTGACCTCATTCGTTCTACAGTGTTGCCGCTACTGATACTTTTAACCAAGATTATTTATAAAATATAAAATTGTAACCGTTCAACTGATGGTGGTCTGCTATGTTAAAAGGAATTTAAACAAATATTAGAAATAACTTCATAAAATTTCAAAATAATCACACTCACTATACCTGTATCGTTACAACTATTCATATAAATTAGGTACAACTATGTCAGTAACCTTGCAACATATTCACGCCAGTCAATATCACAAGTCGATGCAATTTGTTGTTGCGTTACTTTTAGACTTTATACTTGTTTACGTTTGGACAATCATAATGTAAGTAGGTAGTAATATTACTACCTAAACGAAAACTTATTGTACTAAAACGTTTAGAGAACAGATAGTAATGATCTGTACACACTAGGCACTGTAGACAATGAAGATTATGTAACTTTGTTTGTTTCGATTCTTATCGAACTTTGCGACTGCGTTGTTTGTGTCTCTGTAGAGTGATAGTGAAATATACGTGTTTTATCAACTTATTATTTGTTGTGTACACTCTGTTCAACCATACAAAACGAGTAACTGCTTTCATATATAGTGTCTCGTTACTGCAGTATCTGTGTTCTCATTATTATTTGATTGTAATACATTTACAATGACTTCTTTAGTGCAAACAGTATTAGGAGATGTCAGTCCAGAAGAACTTGGAAGGACGCTAACACACGAACATTTATCTATGGCTTTTGAACATTTCTACCGGAGACCGCCATCGCAACTAGCATCCAGAGTGAAATTCGAAGAAGTCACATTAAAAACAGTGGGTTATTTGAGGCAATACCCTTACAGCTCGAAATTTAATCTTGTAATGAATGACGAACGGGCGCAAGACGCTGTATTGAATGACGTCAAAATATTTAAAGAATGTGGAGGTGGTACTATAGTCGAAAATTCAACCGAGGGCCTGGATCGAGACCTGGGATATTGCAAGCGTGTATCGCAGATTTCAGGGGTCCATGTTGTAGCTGGAACTGGATACTATATTACAGATACACAACCGGCTAATCACCTTCACCACAGGCAAGAGGATATGTATAATCATATGTTAACCCAGTTAACTATAGGGCAAGAGGTTTCGGGCAGCGCTATTAAAGCTGGTTTTATGGGAGAGATCGCTAGCGTTTGGCCTTTGAGAGATTTTGAGATCAAAGCCATCAAGGCAGCTGGGGAACTCCAAGAAAATTTCGGATGTGGAGTCAGCTTCCATCCACATCGCGTCACCGAAGCACCATTCGAGATCATTCGGCTTTACTTGGAAGCTGGGGGCGCAGCGGACAAAGCAGTCATGTCGCATCTCGACCGCACACTTTTGGAAAATGAAAAACTTTTAGAGTTCTCCGAACTAGGCACGTACTGCCAGTTTGATCTGTTCGGTATTGAAGTGTCGTACTATCAGCTTAATGTGGATACGGACATGCCTTCTGATGCGCAGAGAATCGATAAGATACGTCTTTTAGTTGATGAAGGGAAAGAAGACAAAGTCCTTATGTCTCACGACATTCACACGAAGCACAGACTAATTGATTTCGGTGGGCACGGTTACTCGCACATCATCAACAATGTTTTACCAAAAATGAAGTCTAAAGGTATCTCTCCGGCGACTATAGATAAAATAACTATCGAGAACCCAGCAAAATGGCTCAGTATTAATGTTTAAGTGTAGGATGAACACCATATAGTAGCATTTAGCGATGTGCCGTGCGATGTTATTCCATAATCTACATAAAATAAAAAACATTCAATAGGTACTTTTTTGGAAATCATTGTAACCAAATAAAAATACTTTATTTATCAATCGATTGGTTTCAATAAAAAAGTCCGTTTAATTTGCCTTTAACAGCAGAATTTAACATGAGTAAAGGAATAACATAACAAAGTAAATGGCTGATAGTGAGCTGCCACTTTTAAAGACATTTTTTTTGACAGCTTGACCCCTTTGCCAAACCATTACTCTGAGCATAATAAGGGCTACTTGCATTATGTATAAAATTAAAATTATGTGTAAATTGTTTCAATTTACTACTGAACTGTGTGCCATTGTTTCTTCTTACAACCTCCGGTATTCCAAATCTACCAAATGTCTCTTTACAATGTTTAATTATGGTTATTTCGGATGTCTTTTCATTAAAATATATCCAAGTATCTAGAAAAAAGTCAATCACCATGTACCAAGTGTTATCATTTTCAAATAAATTAATCCCAAGCTTTTGCCAAGGTCTTTGTGGCAGGTCTTTACTTGACAGGGTTCTTTATGATGCATAATCGAGCTATCCTCGACTATACCACGGCGAGTGTTCTGAGGAGTTATTCTCCCATATCCCTCCATCACCTTTTCTTCAGAGGACCTAGCGCGCTGGCCTACATTGCCACCGACTTACTGTGGCCACTATTCCTACACGAACAAAGAAATTTGGTGACTCATTTCTTTGTCGTACTATTCGTAAGTGGAATTCCTTACCCGCGCACGTGTTCCCTCCTGCCTATAATCTGGGGTCCTATAAGAGAGGCGTGAAGAAGCAATTTTGCAAGCCGGCAAGTTGAGGATGGTTGGTGTAGCAGTTTATAACTACTATCTTCGCGTTTGGACTTTATCACCACTTAACATCAGTCATTTGCCTACCTCGCTATAAAAAGATAAAAACAATAAATTGTCATCAACATGAATCACCACTCGTTCGATTTAGATCTGTAAACAGTTTAGCAAGCTTCATTGAGAAGTATTGGGGTGCACAGTTTAAGTCCATGGGTAAACGGTTGTACAACTATCTTAACACCTTTTGGAAGATAGACGACCTTCCAAAAGATGTTAAGATAGTTGTAAGCTTTTTTGATTCTTCAGTTAAAACAATTTGAAAAAATGCAGTAGTGTTCTCAATTTTAGAAAATACCCTAGCTCCTCTTAAGCTTGCCAGTGCATTTTTTTTTAAATGTAGATTGGAAATATAACTTACAAAATGTTTTTATTGACCTGTGTATAATCAACACAGATTCCTACACCCTCAAGCCCTTTAGGTACATCCACAATAGGAAATACAAACATAGTTGGCTCTAAATAGAAATTGAGTTTTAAGTTTAGAGAATCATGCCTGAATCGATACCAATAATAGCAAATAAATAGTAATTTTCTTTTCATTACAATACAATACAATACAAAAACTCTTTATTGTACACCACAAAAAAAACATTGAACATTGTACAAAACCATCTAGTACAAATGATGCAATGGGCGGCCTTATCGCTTAAAGCGATCTCTCCAGGCAACCTTTCTTTCTTATTATTAGGTTGTTTATGTATCTTGAATACAGAACCGACTTTGTCAACCTCGAAACGCCGTGGTCTTGGTCTGCCCTACCCTACCCTACCTACCCTAGAGTGTTTTTCAGAGCCCGGAGGGACGGAGGGGGAACAGACCCCCCCCCCCCCCCCCGCTGTAACAAAGTCACAGGCACTCGCGACCCGTAGCAGCTGAGGCTGCAGCAACAAGTATAAGCTGCGGAGGGAAGCGTGAGTGCCTATAAGCCTTTGTAACGCAAGGGTGGATAGGCTGCTAATCCCACAGCGCCGAAGATGATGCGCAAGAGCAGTGTATAATAAAAATATTTTAGTAGAAAACTTTAAATCATAATCAAACTAATTTATTCAATTTAGGCTGTTACAAGCACTCATTAATGTCTAGAAGCTATGCCATCGGTTTGGAAATCTACGGCGCGGCGGGAGACCAGGAGCTCTATTTTTGAAGCACTCGTCTTGCGTCGAACGCTTGATTTCTACTAAATTTCATTCGATATAATAATTCCGTATTTTTGAATCGCTCGAGTGCAACGAATGGGTAAGAACACTTGCTGAATGGTGGAGGCGAATTATAGAATAATTGTCATTTTTTTTGTGCTATTAGACGACGATAATCTATCATTGTCATGCTTTATATGAAACGACAAAGAGTAGTAGTAATTACCGGTTTTTATTATTTCTGCGTGAAATGAGTAAAATTTCGTATTCCGTATCAAACAGGTAACACTGGTGACGAGTGATTCAAAAAATGGTTGCCTGTAAAGTCGGTTTTACGGGCGAAGATTTTACGTGACAACGTCTTTTTCTCGGTAGAATATTTATTGATATGAATATAATTAAATTGCACAATAGGAACAAGGAATTGAATGAAAATAAGAATTGCACAAATTTTAACTATAGAAATATATTTTGTTTACTAAAACATTGTACATGTAAACTTAAACTTAACACGAGAGACTCATCGTAACGTTACCGAGCGTTACACTTTTTCATAAGTGACTCCCAGCCGCAACCTAATTTAAGACGTTGTCACGTCAAAATACGGAAAATCAGTATTATGCGACTTGAAAGTCGAAGGTGACCTATGTCGCATTCGACGATACTATGTCAGACGAGTGATTCAAAAATAAAGCTCCTTGTACTGAGAAGAACCGGCAAGAAACTCAGCAAGGGGTGTTTTTCTCCCTGTTTTAGGGTTCCGTAGTCTTGACAAGGAACCTTTATAGTTTCGTCATTTCCTGTCTGTCTGTCCCCAGTTTTGCTTGACGACAATTAGCATACGAAAGCTGTTATATTTGGATATTGAACACGCTGGCAAAATGGTCAAATAAAATTGTGAAAAATATATTTTAGGGTAGCTCCCCTAATGTAACCAGGGGGTTATTACCCCATCGTGTGGGATATCGTTGAATAGTTCCTTTAAGATAACTTAGGGGTTCCTAAGACTATTTTTCGATTTAGAGTGCTAATTTTTGTCCATGAACTTTTAACTGCTTGGGGTTTTAAACTTTAAATTCATGCGGGCTATTTAAACTTTACGGCTCTATATATAGGTCATTTCGCCTAGTTAATCTATGGTTAAACTTTTTAATACAAAAGTAGGCTATAACTATCACAAAAAACGGCTTTATAGTACCGTGGGTAGAGCGCCCCGATCGGGGGCGTGCGGTGATCGACCGTGCGGTATTTTTCGAGTGCGCCCCGATTGGGGCGTGTGGTCTTTATTAAAACTATAACGGTTAAGAAAGATTTGTTAGTTTAAGAGTAATAGTCGTTCAACTTTGATTAAAGAACATTTATTACCTATTGAAAGTCCCTTAAAAGAAAACATTAATAGTAACATAGATGAAGTTATTGCAATACCTAGTATTGCAACTAAATCTAAAAAAAAAAATAATAACCACAATAAAATATCATTAGTTCCACAACGCTACCGCGAGTACCAACTGCAACGGCTCCCGAGTCTCGCTAACGTTACGTTTATATAAAAAGTATATAAGTACTTGAAAAGATTGGCGTTTATACCACATCAAGTACCCTTCACCCTACGCTGCGCGTGGCACGACACGCACTTGGCCGGTTTTTTATTATTTACAGAGTGGTCAAGTTGAAAAATTACTTCAGAGATGATTCATGAGTATGTGAAATATACATTAATTGTTCACTTGAATTTTGATTGTTGTGTCATACAGTAATAAAAAAACAACCGGCCAAGTGCGAGTCGGACTCGCGCACAGAGGGTTCCATACAAACCTGAAATTTTCAAAAATGATTTTTATTATATGATGTAACTAAAAATTTATGGTTTTCGCAATGGTGTCATGTAGCACCTGGTTTTGTACCCTTGTTTACCCTTCAACGGCCAAGTCACACAACATTAACTATAATAATAAAGAAATCGCAGTAAGGAACATTAGACTTGGCACGACTTTGTCTAGATTTCATTACTTTTTAAAGATAAACAAGCAGCTCAATCGAGACTTGGCTAGTTTTTATCCGGCTGCGCAATGCAAGAGCGCGAAGCGCGACGCGCAGACAGGGTTATGTGTTTAACAGTCTATATATGTATGTTTGTTCCTTTGTGGCACACTAGAGACCAAACGCCTAGACCGATTTTGATGATTCATACATCAATCGATTCGTCTCAATCATGGGAGTGCTACTAAAGATATGATAGTAATCAAAATTCAATATGGGCAAAATTAGGCGCCATATTGTGACGAAGTAAAAAAAATAAGTTGACAAAATATGTCGAGTCCCCACTCGACATATTTTGTCAACTTATTTTTTTTACTTCGTCACAATATGGCGCCTAATTTTGCCCATATGTATCACTGTATAGATAATCAAAAATCATATTTAGGTTCCTAACACCATTTTTCATTTAATATGAACGTTCAGGATCTACAATGCTTTAAAGTTGTATATTAACCACTTACGCTTTTAATTTCAATCTTACGTTTGTATGGATCTTTGTTACTCTTTCACCTAAAAAATACAGAATGGATTTTAATGAAACTTAACAGTAATATAGCTCATATATGATAATTACATATATATAATAATTTATGTAGTTATTGAGTGAATTGGCCAATATATAACAATAAGTGTCACATAAGACGGAAAAAAATCTCTCATCTGTGAGCCGAAAAGTTACATGAATGTAATGTAGAGTGAAAATGTATCTCTTCAATAGTTCTTAAAAAAATTCCGTGACACCATATATCTATTTTTAATGTGTAAGTCATTACCGCTAAAATAGTGAATAAAAACTAAAATATTATTTGATATCTATTTCCAAAATGCACATTTTGTATTAACAAATCATTTTTTATCAAAAACAAATACTTTTATCGCTTCTGGTATTTAAAGACGATAAACTTTGCTTTTTACACTATGTCATTTCGACAAATATTTAAAAAGTTACAACGATGACAAAGTGATAGCGCGGTGCGGTGTAATAAGTAAAAGAAAAAAAAATGGGCTATTCGCAGTATCTGATCCTATACGAAGCATAAACAATAAAACTGTGATACAGTTCCTTCTTATTAAATGATGAAAAATATATTATCCTAATAGGTATTTATGATTATTGAATTTTAATGAAAAACTCCGAATTTTACTGTTTTTCATTTTTTTAACGATATTACTTAATGTTACAAAAAAGGTTTACTTAATATAATGACAAATAACCCATTTTTCGCTAGTAAGTACATACTTATTGGAATCCCTGTATTTATTAATCAGCTCGCGATAATATTGGTTTTGTAATAATTCTGCAAAATTCAAAGTAAATAATGTAGATTTTTATAGAAGAAAGAAAGAAAAACGTTTATTGGCCTAAAACATTTACAGAACAACATACATTGAATAAATAAAGAGAAAATCAATAATATAGTGAGAAAGATATAAATAAAAAAATAAAAAGGAAAGGCCAATGTAGGTCACTGCCTCAGCTTAAACTGCTACGACTCTTGGCACAAGGCCGCAGCAGCACTGATATTCTGGCAGCGCCCCCTCTTAATTTTTACAAATAACATAACAAACACGTGTTTAACACGAAGATATGCTGCACGTTATCTTAAAAAAAAGGCTAGAATAGTTACTACGTTACAGACTAAAACTAATTGTTGAATTACAATATATGACTATTTTTTTATAAAAAGTAATAATTCTTGTTTATAAATTTACAAATTATCGCTTCAATCTCAGCCATTTTATTATTCTTGCGAAAATGACTATATTCTACAAATCATTCCAATATAGTACAAAATTAATTTGAAATTACATAGTAAAAAAACAAATAACTTTATGATAAAACACTGAATTACAGTATATTATAAACTATTTGTATAATAAATTAACAATTGTATGAATACATTCTCCGGATCATAACAGAAAAATGGTAAGTTGTAATCTTAACTCAGTTAATGTACTGTACTTTCTGCATAGCCAACAGATGCTGTTTATTATATTTTTGAAAGGCAAACTTTGTTTTCTGGTTCCTAATTGGTGGTGGAATATCGTTCCAGCATTTATAGGTAAATCACCCCTTTCATCACCCTATACCTATAACTATTGCGATTTTGTAGCTAAGAACCAAGTTCCCATCTACTTCTATATGGGAATTCATTATATTCGATTTAGCTATTAGGGCACGGAAGCGCAAAAAACAAACTCACTTTCACATCTATAATATTATATTATACTTACTAGTGATCCACCCGGGCATTGTACTGGCGAAATTTATTTATCGGGATAAAATATAGCCTATGTCACTCGGAAAAATGTATTTAAATAAAGAAAAATGTAATAATAAATAATGTAGCTACCTTATGATGAATTAATATTTGAAACCGGTTCAGTAGTTTGACAGATTATTTGTTACAAACATACAAATCTTGCCTCTTTATAATATTAGTATAGATAGTTAGGATAAGATAAGTATTTAATTGATGAAAAAGATTTAAAAATAAAGTAAGTAATAGGTTTATTTGATTATATTTGTACTTAGCATTTGTGCTTAACAGTGATACGTAAATCGGTATTTTTTTAAACAAAAAAGAATTGGAAAATAATTGCCATGATTGTCCTACTGGGATTACTCTTCATTCGAGCTGTACACTACCAATAAAAAAGGGTCGATCACGAAGTCTTTGACCTGTTATATGTGAACGCTTTAAAAGAAAACCACAAAGAGAACTACACTTCTGGACACATCTATTGGCCCACCTTGTATTTTCAGTTTCGTTTCGCAGGTTCGTCGTAGCAAAAAGGCTTTATGCAGTTTTGAACCTGGCACATTCACAATTTCATTCAATAGTCTTTTTTTGAATTTCGAACACAGAATTTAAAGAAACAAAAGACAATTTGAAGCCTGTTTGTTGATATCAAACAATCGAATACTAAGAAAACTTGGTTTTATTGGTTTACTTGGATTTAATTCTTGAAAAAGTGATTGATATCTTTGGTTTTGCAACAAACATTACTTATTCTTAACATTAAGGTGAGATTCTATCAATAATCTATGGATACTTCATCTGAAGTCGCCGCCCAAGCTGTGGCACTTATTCAGGCCGGACACAGCCAAAGAAACGTAAATGCTCAACTTAATTTAAGTCGATCTGCGATCCGAAATGTTTATCGGAGGTACCTAGAGACTGGCGGCTTTGTTCGTCGCCAAGGAAGGCCACGATCTCGGGTCACAACTGAAAGGCAGGATCGATTCATCGTGACGACCAACTTGAGAAATCGTTACCTTACCTCCATTGAGATACAAAAACAAATTCGCGACTTCCACGGAGTATCTGTGAGCGCTCGAACTGTTCGGAGAAGGTTAAAAGAACGCGATATGGTACCACACAAGCCAGCTAATGGGCCCAAACTAACGCGAGCCCACCGAACAGCGCGCCTTCATTTCGCACGCAGTCATTTAAATTGGACACAGCAAGATTGGAGCCGTGTACTCTTTTCTGATGAGTCTAAAATTGTGTTACATGGCAATGATGGAAGGAAGAAGGTCTACCGACGTAAGGGAGAGCGTTTCGCACAATGCTGCTTTGAAGAGAGGGTTGCTTATGGCGGTGGCTCATGGACTGTCTGGAGCGGTATATCCGCGAGCGGCAAAACTCAACTTGAGGTGGTACAGGACCACGGCTGCCAATATTAAATGCTGAAAGGTATATTCGTGAGTGCTTAGAACCTCACGTGATACCATACGCGGACTATGTGGGCCCAAATTTCCTTTTTATGCATGATAATGCAAGAGCCCATGCGGCTGGCATCGTCAGGGAATATCTTCGGGATGTGTACATCACAGTTATGGACTGGCCAGCCAGAAGCCCAGACATGAACCCCATTGAGCACATGTGGGACGAGCTAAAAAGACGTGTTAGGGCTCGTCAGCCAGTTGCTCAGACGATGCAGGAGTTGAAAACTGCCATAGAAGAGGAATGGGAGATGATCCCTCAAAATTTCATAGAGCGGTTGATAAACTCTATGCCTAATCGTATGAGAGCTGTGGTAGATGCCCATGGAGGCAACACGCGTTATTAAATTAAACCTTTATTTGATAAAACATGTTTTTTATTCAAAAATCAATTGCCTTTAACAAGGCGCATATCCGACTTGTTAGGCGTAGCTCCATGTCGTATGGTATTCTGAATTCAAATTTAAAACAATACGATCGAAAAAGATGGTAAAATGTATCAGGTTTAAAACTGCATCAACAGTTTTTGTTCAATCTAGCAATCATATTTCGGTAGGGGCCATCGAAACCTAAACTCTAAGGTGGGCCAATAGATGTGTCTAGAAGTGTATAAATTGATAATAAATGAGATTGCTATGGTGCTCTATCTAACGTTATGAAAATTTTATTATGCGCCTTTAGCTTTGGTGATTGCATAATTATTTAATTTAGTGATCTAAGGCAGTTGCCACCATTGTCCAAAACAACAAACGGGAATTACTGCTTTCTTCAACCTGCGACATAAACGTCGTTGATTGGTATTGTATATAGGGTGATTAAAAACATTTCAAGTTAACTTCTGGCATCTACATATGGGTTTCTGTGAATTATGTAGGTATATCAAATTATGAGACTAGGGACTGACACTGCATTTGTGTATATCACAATCTTAGACGTCCGGCATTGACATGACAATGCAGCCACTGCCAATTTTAAATAGTCGACGAATAAAAGTAAATGAATTTTATATTTACTGCTAAACTATTAAAAAAACATAAACAAAAGATGACTTTTTGAGTAAGTTCTAGTTTACTATAAAATTTACATACATTAGAGATATTTATGTAACGACTTGATTTAACTTCACACATTTTTGCGTAAATTGAGGCCCATCTGTAGCCTTGACCCCGCTGGTAAAGTCTCTATATGTCTTAATAAATCAATCTTTTAGACCGACGCAAGGTACTTAATAATTCCCGCGATATTAATTCCCTTGCTGAAGTAACAAGACTACGGTATAAACCGTCTTAAAATACTAACTAACTAAAAAGTGTGAGTGTGAAGAAGAAGGGTGCAGTCGGGACCCACTGTTGAAAAATATTATGTATTCTTGAATATTTAATGGGTCCCGACTGTTAAAGTAGCTTTGTTCCTTATTAACAGAATTATAGACTACTGGACTTGTTTTTTTCTTTTCAGTTTTTATTTGAAGTATAATTAAGCAGTCGGGTTTTTTGATTTTTTAAATTTTTTACAGAATGTATTTGGTGGGATTTCAATTCTTTTTGTAGAAACGTGGGCATTTTTATTTATTTTATTAGATTTTCTTATTTGACACATTTTTTTTCTTTTTAGGAGTAGAGTTTTTTTATTACAAAACTTGCTTTTCTTTTTTTTCCGGTTCTGATTCTTGAACAGTAGCAACAGTTTTTTGTATTGGCCATTCGCGTTCTTTATTTATTCTTTTAGACGGTTTAATTTCTGAAAGATCAGCGCGGTATTTACGCTTAAGCCGGTTGTATTCTGTGATCGCTGAAGCTTGAGCTTTTATACTCTTGAAGTCAACATTTATGAGGTGAACCCATGAAGATTGGTTACTCGTGAAAGCGCCATGTAGGCTTGGCCACAAGAGAATATGGAGGTGCCAATGTCCATGAGGGCATTTTTTAGACTTAGACATTGGTATCACCGCTCTTAGTCCCTAGACCTATTCTTAGTCCAATGATATCAATGATATATTATGAAATATCTTGACCAAATTTTGAGTGAAATTAATATTTTAGTGTAATTTGTTTATTTAATTTGTGTAATGTTCGAGTAGAATAAAGTTAATCGTTCGACTGTTTTTTCTTGTAAACTCGTAAGTATAAGTATAAAAGTCAGTCTAGTGTTATCCAGAGTTTTCCTTTAATTTTATTTATATGCGTGTTAAAAGTAGAAGGGGAGGCGTTCGCCTAGCAGTGGGACGCTATAGGCTAGATTAAATTAAAAGATGTGTCCCACTACGCTGGATTTTTGCAATGACAGTATTTTTTTTGTGTACCTACCATTACCATATCTCTAATACAGCTGAGAGAGAGTCATTAAGTAAAGACTTAGCTAGTTATTCATTTGCATGGGTAGCATACTGAATATATAAATAATATAAAGAGTAAGGAGTGAGAAACTAATGAAAATAGATTTAATTTAATAGTGACTTTCACCTTAAGTCTTGTATCCAACATAGTCTTATCTTTGACGTTTTGGTAATATGTACCTGAAATCTATCTTAGAAGATTTACACAATTCAATGCATAATTAAGGGATTATGCTTGTCATCGATAACAAGGGATACGGGCGATTTGCCTTAATAATAATTCTGTATTTAGCATAATAAATTTATGTTTAACATAATAAGTCTGTATTAAGCATAAAATGTGATTGTGTAAATTTTACTTCCTGCGTAATAATTTAAAAGGACACTGGGGCGTGATCGGCCTTTTGCTTTTCACTTATAATTTTCTTAATAAAACTAAATATATAGAGTAGATATTGGCGGACGTAAATTTTATTTAGCTGAATGATGGTGTTAACCAATGACATCAGTGTCTAGATTTACTATCCCACAAAATATAAATATAAGGAGATTGCATTAAGTAATAGCCTCTACAATATATATTCGAGTTTCATCCCCTATTTATGAGTTAATTGATCTTCTCCCTCTACTTTTTCATATTTGATATTATTTTTCAGGAATACAAAAAAATGGGAATCTAAGAGGATTAGGGATGATGACTAATTTTTTATTCTTCGTTTATCAGGTAGATTATCAAAAAGTATTGGACACATATTTTTTCTTTTTTCACATAATTTAAACATTGCAGAGATATATTGATTTGAAAAGTCGCATGAAATGAAGTGAAAATTCACTAAAAAGTGACGTCACGACCCCCTACTCCCAAACTTTGATGCGCTATACTTTGTAATTTTTTGGTTGATTGCCCAAGGAAAAAATACGTGTCCATTATTTTTTGATCACCTAACTGACGGACTAAATAGAATTTCGTTTACTGTACCCCGTCATCACCCCTATTATTGGAATTTTCTTTTGTAATATTTATTAGGAATTATAGTACAAAAATTAACTAATATTTTTTCTATCTTATTTATAAAATGTGAGTTATGATGAATAACATTCAATTAAATATTATAAGTTAATTCATTATTATTTAATAGGTGAAGTTAGAGCTAAAGTTGCTTTAAAGTTTTTTCTGTGAAACGAATGTGTGTGAAAATGATGTATTTGAACACCCAAGTTCCTTATAAACCGTACTCATAAATTCAAAAGTTGATTTATAAATTTATCTACTCTGTTTGTCTGTTCAGTCGTTATTGTTCTGTGGTTTGTACGTCCGTAGTATTAAGGTACCTTATCTATTGAACCGACCGATATGAAGAATTTTAGTTTGAATAGAATATACGCTAACGCTATTTTTATAGCTTAACCCAGTTAAGCCTGAAACTTATTTTTCTGAAATTTTTGTATTGAGCTGAATGTTTTTGTTGAATACGTATCAAAAAACAAGTAGTAAATAAAGAAAAAAAATATTGATTTCGTGACTTTCAGGAAAATAGCCGTCCTATATACCTAGATAGATTTTGTCACTCCTAGTTAATATGATTTTGATTTGTTCAATTTCCCATTTGTTATTATTGGATGTGTCGGATTAATCGTATCTGTCTGTAAATGCAGAAGAATGGAAATGTCGTAAAAAGACTAGACAATGTCCAGATTACAGTTGTATTGTTTAGTTGTGACACCTTATTACGGCTCAAACTACGGAACATATCTTAGTCTTGAATTCCCAACAAATAGTTTTTTCTATGTTTGCTTGGAACGTGGTCGTTAACTGCGGGTCTCGTAAGGACGCTCAGGGTCACAGAGCGAGCAATGGAGAGAGTGTATTTTCCTACGCAATACGAATAAGAAACTAGAAAATCAGTAGGAGAACTAAATGAACCTCTTCAGCTGTTTTGTAGTGGCAATGGGCGGGTACGTAACGAGGAAAACCGATGGCCGTTGGGACGGAAACACCGGACGATGCTCAATGGGCAGGCCCCCCTCCAGATAGACCAACGATGTAGTGAAGGTCATGAGAAGCCGAAGGATGTGAGTGGCAAAGAACATGTGCGGGGATCCTTGGGGAAGTCTATGCTCAGCAGTCGGCGTCACTCGTACGGCTGACATGATGATGATGTTTCCAAACCACGCAATGGGACGTTTGTTTTGAAAAGTATTATGATCTTCAGGCTAATCCTAGAAATTCAGATTCTTTATTTTTCAGTTCTTCTTTGTTATCCTCGATATGGATAAGATCTTTCTTCAGTACCCTTTATAAAGTAAGGATAATATGTTTCTTTGCAAAGGATTCAGAGTAGCATTATCCTCTAATTATAATTCTTTTTCAGCACTACCATCAAAATCAACACGAGATAGAAAAATGTATTCTTCATCATAAAGCGAAGATCCGCATCATAAAAACGGGGTGATACACATATTATGCTCGCAAAATTATCATAGGTGTTTTCAAAAATTATCAAATGCTGATCTGTAAAAACTATTTGCCCCTTATAAGCCTACTGTATTAAATGTAGTACAGCATTAGTTTATGTAGTTTCGTATACATTTATCACAAAATTTGTACATGCCAGTTATTTCTTTTTATAACATAAGGTTATTTACCATATAAAAAAAATGTTATATGCAATAAAAAAAACAATGTTTTTTTAAAGATGCCTTTTCGTGGTAAAATACTATGATGATAATGATAAAATACTTAGAAGAAAACCAAATTAATACAATGCCTTAAAGTATCCTCTTTATCATTTATTATATTTTCTTGGCCCTACTTATCCGGGTATGAAGACATATTTTTACTTGTATTGTTGGTTTATCTGGGTTAATATTAATTTTGAAATACTAGAAGAGCGTGAAATATACAAGGGATGAAAATATATATGGAAATCGTTTATTCTACGCTGGCAAAGTTGGGGGCAACCGCTAGTAAGATATAATTTTTCTAATAAAGAAAATCCTGGAGGTTCTTATGAGTAATTAAATGAGTAAGTAAGGCTTTACTCATTTAATACTTCTATGACAGTTTGAAAAGTTCGCAACGATTTCTTGCGGCTTAAGTAAGTTTTCTTAAAACTTTTATATAACCTGTGTAACTAGATTTATTTTGATGAAAAAATAAGGTGGACTTCCTTTTTACATTTTTTATAAGTAGGTACTCATTTCTTCGTAATATTTCACAGTTACAAACTTGACTCCAATGGAATATTTTGCTTAGTCAAAACACATTTGCCTTGGTATAGATATCTACCTACAGATATAAACTATGATAAAAAATAAGGTTGATTTCTTTCTTTTCAATTTGAACTGCATAAACTTAAATCTTATTGAATGTGATTATTATAACGCAAAATGAATTTTATGTGTTCTCGGGTAATATGGGTGTACTCGACCCCCGTGACGGGTGGTATGGCAAAATGGTGCTTTGGAATAATCTGGAATAATTCCTATGAGCGCTCACCATAAAAGAGCCTGTAGAATAACGCATAGGCAACCAGAGTCCCTGCGCAATCCTTAAAGCTCCAGGTTTTTCACTAGCCTGGGATCATTGACAATGCGAATCGCGCGTTTTTGTGTAGAATCGTGGCCAGTTTGCCTTTGCACACTAAATGGTTTCTATACTGGACGTTACATGAGATATCAACACCTAGTATCCCAACGCTAGCGGAAACATAAAGTGGAACACCTTGGAATTGTGGAGTAACTATAAATAAATCCTTATTCGCAGTGTGAATGCGCAATCTTGCTAGGGTTGAACGAGACGAGATTGAGATTTCTCCATTCGGGGTCAAATTGTTCACCCTTTTTAGGAAAAGGGGGGATGTGAGCAACCTTCCACGAAGTTGGAACGGAGTGGCGATACAAACGCGTCAGGACGGTGGTAAACTCGGAGGCGCAAATTTTGAGCACCACTGAAGGGATGCCGTCAGGCCCACACAACTGCACAAGTTCCCGCCGAACCGCCGGCCGGGTGATGCGGATTTTTGGCATAGAACTTCCACAATGGGGGATTACTAGAGGCGTAGCTTCCTCATCGTTCAAGGCGTCCTAGGCAAAAGCGCAAACAGGTTTATATAACGGCGAAATGGAAACCCGGCAAAAGTTACCTTCGGCAGCTTTGCAAGCGACCAAAATGCACGGCCCCCGGGAGGAAAGCCATTCAGGTTCTGGCCTGTTCTTCCGATATGTTGGGCCTCCGCTCTCTCCTTTGGCTCTCACTTGCTTCTTACCTTACCTCGATGCGACTTTATTTTTTTCTTTTCCCCTTTTTTGAAATTCGGAACCTTACACATTTTAGCCGAATGCCATGGAATTACATGCCGACTGTTTAGCACGCGCAGCGTTTACACTGACCTTATTAAGGCAACGGCCACCGACGGTCATGTTATGGTTGGGAATGAATAATCATGGTAATCATAAGTACCATAACGCTTACAAAATCGGCACATGTGTCAGGGTCATTGGACGAAAAGCAGAGCCACTTCCACGGGTAGAACACCATTTTGGGAGAAACCATGGGCCAGAGCAAAGTTACGTAAAGCTCGACCCAGGGAGTTAGTGGTGCGGGACCCCAACCAAAACTGATATTTTTTATATAATTATATATTTGTCGTATATTTTAATATATAATTTCGCATATTTTAAGATGCATTTTTATAAAAAATTTGTTTCCCGCTGGTTATATTTCTATGTAGTTTCTTTCTAAGGGGGGGGGGGGGGGGGGTGCAAGCGCAACCTCCCTGCGCGGCGCCCTTCACGGGATGGCCTTACGAATATTTTCTCGCTATTTGTTAAGGTTAGGTATGCAATGGCAATTTACTGTACCTTCTAAAGAAAATTTTACTAGAAAAATTTCCACGCGGTCCAGGAAGCAGACGGGACTAGAGATGCAATAAACAGCGGGAGTGAGATTTTAACATCTAGCAGTTAAATGCTTAAAAAATATTATTAATGATTGTACTCTATGCCAAATTGCTACCACAGTAAGGCATTTAAGGAACGACTTCATTAAGTTATACACAACAATATTTAATTCACATCAAAACAAAGAACCGCTCACCAAAATGGTAGATTCTCGCATTTATTATTAAATCTCATTTGTGGTGAACACACAGGAAAGATACTTACGACGGGAAGAGTGCAAACGTTGTCTTATTGTCGCAATAAACTACTCGCGTCTGGCAAAACAGTGCGTGTGGTCAAAACTGGAAACTGAATTAGTAGTATTATTAGGGAACGTGGGCAGTAAATCGCATGGAGTATGTAATTGGAAGATATCTTATATTTGAATAACTCTCATCATAATCGAGATAAATACACTCCCGGACACCTAAATCGAGCCACCTTGATTTTTTTGGTTTGGAGTACTGTAACTTATAAAAGATGTATGTAGAAGGAAAAGGTTTTGATGCAGTTTTGGAGCTGGTATACTCATTATTCATTTAGAGTGCCACTGTTCTAAATTTGAACTACAGTTTATTAAAAAAGTCGAGTTACGTTGAAATAAGTCCATATTTGCTTTTTTCAAGGAAAAAAATCTAATCGCTTTTTGAATAAAGACATGTTTTACATGAAAAGAAATGTTTATTTAGTAACTTGTATTGCCTCCCAGTGCATTTATGACAGCTCTCATACGGTTTGGCATAGAATTAATCAATGTCGTTATGACATGTCGAGGAATGTCCTCCCATTCTTCCAAAATTACATTTTTGAGCTCCTGCATGGTTTGCGGGGCAGGATGATGAGCTCGAACACGCCCCTCAGCTCATCCTATAGATGCTCTATAGGATTCATATCAGGACTTCGCGCTGGCCATCTCATAACAGTGATACCAATGTCATTTAAGTACTCCCTGACGATTCCCGCCGTATGGGCCCTTGCATTATCATGCATTAAAACGAAATCTTGGCCAATAAATCCAGCATATGGCATCACGTGGTTCTCTAAACATTGGCGAATGTATCTATTGCCATCTAGGGGCGGCAGTCGTGGTCCCGTCACTACCTCTACCTCAGTTTTGCCTTCCATAGAGATTCCTCCCCAGACTGTCCATGATGCTCGACCATAACTCACTTTCTCGTCAATACAGCATTGCGCGAAACGCTCCTTCTATCTTCGGTACACCTTACTCCTTCCGTCTTTACCGTATAGCATTATCTTGGACTCATCTGTGAAGAGAACCTGGCTCAATTGATGTCGAGTCCAATTTAGATGTTCGCGCGCAAACTCTAGACGGGCTATTCGGTGTGCTCGTGTCAATTTGGGTCCATTGGCTGGCTTATGGGGCTTTAAACCACGTTCATTGAGTCGCCTTCTAACGGTCCGAGCACTTACAGCCACTCCGTAAAAGTCCCTGAGCTGTTATTGTATCTGAACAGAGTTAAGGCGTCGATTTCGTAAGCTAGTAGTGACAATGTATTGATCTTGTCTCGCCGTTGTCACTCGGTAACGAGGTCCTCCTGTTCGCCGAACGAAGCCGCCAGTCTCCAGGTATAGGTGGCACACTCTTTGAACAGCGGAACGACTTATGTGAAGTTGTGAACTCACCTCTCGCTGACTTAGCCCAGATTGAAGAAGTGCTACAGCTTGCGCGGCTACTTCAGGTGAAGTATAATTTTATAGCCAAAAACGGTTCAAATTATAAAAAAATAACTAAAGTAAACTTTGGTTTACAACAATTGCAAAAATTTAAACCAAATCGACATTAAATTGCTTCAAAAGCAACTTTCAACAGTCATTATTTTTTTTCAAATCAGTGACCAAGCTCGGCTTTTGTTCTTTATTTTAAATTCTAAAATTCAAATTTGGAATAATATATAAGGGAAAGACGATGAAATATGCCAGCATTAAAAATGCATAAAAACGATTTTGTTATATTGTATATTTTTTGTGTATTGGGCTTTTAGACCCGGGAATGTAAGGTGGCTCGATTCAAGAGTCCGGGAGTGTATATAAAGTAACAAAAAATACTCTTTCACGGCAGCGAAGATAGTGTGTATTTGATGCGCGTTTTGTGCCAATACGCTAGTATTATCGGCGTGCAAAAATAGTCATAAAGCCGCAGAGCATCATCAGTCGCTATCTCTCTTTTTTACTATCTCCGTCCATCCATATCTACCTATGCGCTTCATCTATGAGAATAATATAGCTATGGTCCGTCCTCTCCCTCTCTCTCCTAACACTCTCAAACTGCTGGGCGTATTGAATCGCGTCAAGCAGGCAAGACCTGGACTTGTCTTACACAATATACACTGGCCGCTTACCATCTGGCGAGCTATGTTTGTTATTTTCTTCTAAATGGCTCCGCATGGCTTGTGCATTTAGCCAATGTCAAGTGTTAAAATGTTTTCAAATACTATAGCACTCGTGGTCAAAGTAATAAATCAACTCAAAGTAAGTGGCAGTCAAGTCAATCCCCCTTTCCCTATGTTTCAGTAAAAGTGTGGGGATTTACTGGAACCTCCCCTCCTCCCTTGAGGGAACGTCGAAAGACACTTTCCGCTATTTTGTTTCACTAGCCAAAACTTGTACATGTTCCCGAACACTTAGTGGTTAATAATCTACCATTATTAGACACTAACATCCGCCACAACACAATTTTTAACAAGAAAAACAAAACTGCTTTTTGTGAAGCTTCTCGATCCCGACACCCTTTAAAAAAAAATTTTTTTTACTTCTATTCCAGTATCAGGAAAGAAAGGGGGAAGCGGACTTTCTAAAACAAACTGTATTAAAAACATATCCGAATCTCTTTGTAAAAATTATTTCGGTTTCTTTTGTACTTATAAAAGAAAATGCAGTGTTACGTACGGCCCACAGAAAGCGCTTCCGTTCATCAAATTGTAATAACTGAGAGGGAAATTATTCTTAATTACAAAATTAACTAATTATAAAGATAAGAGATTGTGAAGCCGCCCGGAATACCTAGAAATAGGGACGAGAACAATCACAAAGAAAATAAATATCCGTTAAGAAAATATACTTATTTTAATTGTTTTTTTTAATAATATCTTATTAACCTTCTAGTCTTTTTTGGTGGACAAAAAGTTTAATTGTTCTTTTTATGAATTAGGTAAGTATATTAGTTAAAATGAAATAACCTAGTAGTTCTGCGGTATTTTATATAATAAATAAAAAACATAACTATGCATACATGCGGGGTAAGCAGAGCATCAAATGTGCGTCACACCTTCCGACATCTCAATACTTCAAAGGCTACAGGTTTCTATAGCCACATTTGGAGTTGGTTAGCATTTTTATTACCCAAATACAACAATGGATGTAAAGTGTAGGTGGAGTCCAGAATAAAAATGACTATAAACAGACACATCAATTATTGCGGTCATCGATAATTTATATCTAAATGAGTCTAATCAACAAATTCGAATCCTATATTTTTTATAGAAAAGCTGTGATATAATGCGAAACCCGTCTAGGTGACTAGATAAAGTTGGAGTAATGGAAACAGATGACTGAAAAACGGTATATAGATTCATTTGAGATAGAACGAAGAAAAATTACGTGTGTCATTTTTAAAGCTAAAAAGCCAGTATCGTAGCCTGACCAAAGCAATAGAATAATATAGATATAAAACTTATGATATCGAGGAGCTCGATGGCGTAGCCGGTTAACGCGTTCGGTTTGCGATCGTCGAAGTTAAGCAACTTTCGCAATGGTCGGTCAATGGATAGGGGATCAAAAACTGAATATTTCCAGCTCCTCCGTACTTCGGAAGGCACACAGTCGTTCGCCACACTGGGCCACTAGGTGTGTCACGGCCTAAATCTCCCTATTCCATCCAAAGGGAAGGCCTGTGCCTCGCTGCGGTGGGGACATTATTAGGCTGATGATGATGTTGATATTGATATTATGAACAGCGATTTATCGACATTTTTATTTGTATATATTTTACAATCAGAGACGTCATATTTAATGCTTCAGCATGTTAAATAATGTGATCTAAATAATATGTAAATTTAACTCTGCCAGAATATTTTAAAAAGGGAAAGGACTTTTGTAAAATTTTAATATACACTCGCATACCGATCATATTAAAATTGTATTTAAAACATATTGTGTTGAGATTGTGAGAAAGTCACTCTGTAACCGGTCAATGAGCAGAATAATAGAATAAAGAGGCGTAATCTTAACTGAAAGGACAAACGATAATATAGGTACCATGAAGTTTGTTGGTTTCAGACTCCAATTAGCTGGCAGAATAAGATAGATGCATAGATATACAGAACTAATAGACAAAATGAATGGTAATGACGCGAGTGCATTACCGAAAGCAACATTTTGCGGAAAGCATACATTAATTTCAAAATCATTTCAAGAGGTCTGGTATAGGTAATTAAAGTAAAATATTTTTTTCAATATGAATCTATACCTTGTATATACCAACCCATTTTCAGTTTAGGAGTCCAGACTGCATGAAAAAGTCAAAATATTCGCCAGCGTCTAAGTTTTCCGTGCAGATAGTAAAAACATAATTACATGATAGTTTTGAAAACTAATTCAAAGCGATGGGTTCATACTACTATATTGACGAGCTTAGAGCATTGGTATATTATGCTCTAAGTTGACAAGAGATAGGTATTTTCAGGTTCCCTCTAGCTGGCAGAATCTTGTTGCTCCGGAATTCATTTGGAATAAGTAAAAGACTAGGCAAAATGTTCTTAATAAGAAAATTTTAAGGCTTTTACGTTTAAATTTTGCAAACTTATGGCTAAATGATCCTATCTTATAAAATTATGAGTTTTTGTAAACTGCTAAATGAGTGAATGTCACATGATTTTCTGCAAAATGAAGATGATGGCATCCGCAGATGCGCGTAACAATATAATGATATTAAAAGTTCTGCGATAAAAGATAGACCCAGGATTTTCCGCTCGATTTGAACTCCCGTCATGGTTACCTTTCAGAGAACACGAGAGTGAAATAACACTGTGGTGTTGGTGTTTATAGTGCCACATTTTTCTGCCGCATTAGCTATCTTCGCCCCACCCACACTTAGCATTATGGTAATTAATTTGTGCTCCTTGTATTGTACACCTATCTACGTACACATCATTACCACTCATCATCACCAGCCTATTAATGTTCCCACTGCTGTGGCACAGGCTTACCCTATGGATGGAACATGGAGACTAGGACTGACTCACTAGACTTCTTATGTACACATACTTAAAAAAAAATAATGTACCTAACGAATGCTTTCAAGACAGTGTCTCTTCAGAACAATAGATAAATCTTACTTCTACAATCTGCTTCTGAGTTTTATCTAATAAAGCAACATTTTCAAACTCGTAGCTTGAAACAACAAACTCATTTTCAATAATATCATGCTATATGTGTTCTCGTTATGTTTTCAGAGTAACAAAAGCGAAATTTGTTTTCAGAAACATGACGGGAGCTTTACACATTTAGGTAAATATTTTAAAGGAATCATGACTCAGCAATATTAAAGACTGACCCACCCTCGGCACCCTTTGTTGTAGACTAATTTAATCTTTAAAAAAATAATTATGTAATGTAATGTGCGTGTACTTAGATGTACACGCTGTTTTAGTAACGTTTTGTAGCCATCAAGATGCATTAGTTTTCAGAATTGACGACCTCCGTGGCCGAGTGGTTTGTACGCCGGGTTTCATGGTGTCACCGACTCGAGAGGTTCCGGGTTCGAATCCCGGTGGGGGCAGATATTTGTGTGATGAATACAAGCATTTGTACTTCAGTCATGGATGTTTAATATGAATTTCTATATAAATATACTTAAATATGTACAACAAACGTATTCTATCCGTTACCATAGTATCCCATAACACAAGCCTTACAGTGCTTACTTTGCAGCTAGGCTAATTGTGTTGGAAACATTTATTTTATTATTTATTTATTTAATTCCCAGAACTTCAGGCACCAGCATTTAACTACCTTAAGGTAAAAGATGTTCTACTAATAAGTTTAAGTAAAAGGAGATAGCTTTACTGCGTCAGGATAAAGATATAGATTTGGGAGAAAAGAGAAAACCCTTTGTCAATTAAGAAAGGTTCCTCTAAAAAACAAAAAGTATTGACCATACAAAGTTACAACCCTTACTTTAACGCCTTGAACAGACGAAATATTACGTTTCATTATTTTTATTTCACTGATTTTTTTTTTGGTAAAGTCTGACTGTGGCGAAGGATATCAGATTACATTTGGTCGAAAATAGAAAACTGTAAGGGCGCCCAATGAGGAATAAGGGTATGTCTGGGAAACGTATTATTATAAACCGACGAAAACAAGGGCAACAGCTTTAGTTTCATATTTATAAAGGAATTTTTAATTATAGGTTCAATTGAATTGAAACTGAAGAATGACTGCAATAATGAGATCGAATGAAATCCTGATGTCCTTGAAAACACTAATTAAAACTTTATGCAGCCGTTATTTTTCTTAAAAATATAAATATGAGAATACTGTAAAAGCCGGCTAGTATACATACACATTATAAATGAGGCTAAGTACCTAAGTAAATAATTTAATTTTATGAGGATACAAGCACAATATGTGCAAAATATGTCAGTCATAAATTAAGTAAGTACGATTAGTAAGATAAAGTGAAGGAAAAACTTTAATTATCCATTTAAAAATATTTTGCACACAGAAGCTGCAGATTTGTCACAATTAATAAGTTTGTATGGTATAATGCAAGAAAACTAATATTTTATAAATAAAATTAAAAAAAAAATGTTGATATTATATACACTACAATTCGTTTGACCACACTACAATCATCATTCATCGCTCTTCATCACTCTTTGGCAGAAAAAAAATATCGTAATATATTTTAATAATAATATATTTATTATATACTTCGAATTTTGGTCAATAAGCGACTACTTCAAAAAATTCTTAATATGCTGACTAATTAACGACATAAAAAATACACTATTTACATATTGGCTATTAATTTCTGTTGCATATGAATTTATGGATTTCTGGTTGACGAATGTCTTAATATTGTTTTTTTATAGTTTTTGATCCAATGGTTGCATTGATTTCTTTAAAAAATGATATTAGGTTGAAGAAAATGCGATATATTATTTCGGTCACCTCCAACGTTTTCCGCCCAACAGGTGGTTTAGCTTACAACTTTTGCACAAGGCCATGTGGAGATAAGTAAACTTCAGGTACTGTTAAAGTAATCAAATTCATACAGGTACCTTTTTAATAAGACCAATATGAAAATTTGGTAGATTGTCTACTGATTAAATAAAGTATTGTAATTAAATTACTAATGAAGAGAAAAGAGTATTTCTGATTGTTTTACCAAATATTTTCAAAATTGCCTATTCCAGAAGAGTAAAAGATTTAGAATAAAATACTTACCTGTGCCCGCGACACTCGTACAAATAGAAAAAAAAAACGGAATTGTGATAAAAAAATAAGAAGGCAATTAAGTCAACAAGGATATAACTTCAATAATAGAACAGCACCTTAAAAAAAGAATCGGGCAAGTAAATGGCGCGAATTTTCCAAAGGCGTAAATAGTTTGTACATTAAAATTAAAAAAAGTAGTTTAACTTTTTAAAAACTGACCGGCCAGAAGGATGGCAAGCACGGCGGCAGTGCAAGCGGCTGGCTTCATCGTTGCGGTGCGAGTGCCGCGTCTAGTACGCCCGCCCGCCTTATAGCTATAGGGCAGAACCGCCCTTGCCCGTAGGCGGTAACAATTGTTGACAGCGAAACGCCTTCACAATAGGGTAAAGTTTTTGTTTTCATATATATATATATTCTAGATATATTAAGTTCCTTGAATTTACTGCACCAAAATAAAACACACAAATTCTTTTACTTTGCTGGTGTATTGCTGAAAATATTTATGTAAAACTTAATACTGCATTTAACGTCGTTGAGGAGTGGCAGTATGGGAACGATATACCTATTACTGTACAAGAAGAAGGTAGAAGTTGGTCTTCATCTCAACTTTGAAGAACGCTTTTTTTAAAAGAGAGGTTCAGGCATAGTGGATTTTCCGATCGAATTGGAGCACCCGTCTGAGGAAGTAACCTTTACCTTACAGAATCATAGTATAAAATAATACTATCTACGTTTTGGTGGTGTTGTGTTTCTGTCGGCGAGTAAGGTTTCAGGGCTCCCGATGGTATGTAGAAGATTTTTGGTATCGCAAGCGTCTATTGGCTATGGTGGCCGCATACCATCAGGCGGGCCATAAGCTTGTTTGTCACCCTTTTAACATAACAAAAATCTCTAGTCACCCCTGCAAGGAAAATGACTTACTATACTATATTTCCTACATAGCTACCTAAGTACTATAAGTTCCTTAGGTATTCTAAATATTTGCATATTTTCAAGGATAAAGGACACTGGGCAAAAATGTATCGACGCTGCACCCACGTCCATCACGGCTTAAACTACATTTGTTTGAAAGGTATTATGTCATGATCATCTGTGCCAATGCGCAACAAATTCCATCCCGGGGTCTTTAGTTATTTTAAGTTAAATAGATACAAGTACTATAATGAACGAACATTAATGAAACAAGGGAATTCATTTAGTTAGTTCGACCCTACATAGCGGGCTCAGGTATTATGGGAGTACTTCACAAGGTGCAAGGGTGCCCCCTTATGTTATTCTGCTGCGTTAGAGTAAATCAAAAAATCCCCGCATAGGTTGGGGTTTTTTCAAACATTCTGTTCGTTATAGTAAATTGTCTTCTATGTAAAACTTGTCCAATCTTCCATGAAAAGAAAAGAAAGACAAAATATGTGTTCTAAATATAATAAAAATCAATCAAGTGGCAGGAAGCGCACAATCACAACGAAATAAGACGAGTCGACTATTTGCAACTGCAAGTCCTTCAACCCCCGTAAACCGTTTCGAGGTGTCTCAGTAAGTGCAAACGCGGGATGGTCGGCAGGCTTTATCGTATATCTGGTTGTATAGTACGATATGCCATATTATTATAGTTAATAATAATATAAAATGAAGGTACTATAAAATTAATGTATTTAGCTACTTATATATGCCCATGTGTCATATCTTTTGACTAACAGGTTATATTTTACGGTATTATATCTTTCGACTACCAGGATATTTATTACGGTGTCATAATAAAAAAAAACTAGTTTTTCATAGATCTATCGATTCATACTAATTACATTATGGCGGAGCTGGGTGTGTTTCGCTCATTGTCCTTTAATACAAAATTAACCTTTACGTCCAAATAGGAAAAAAATATTCATTCCATTTTTGCATGTAAGGTTACGTTATATAGGCAGCCGGATCGCCCACCATAACTCCCGCAGACAAAAACGAAACGCAGCGACGACCTTTATTTATGAATGAGTAATATTAGCCATTTTTTAAACTCCCTATACATCAATGTTGCCAACTGATTAAATCGCAAATTGCATTCTCATGTCGATTCCGATGATCCATGATAGGGAGGTACTTACTATCTTATCTCGATATTTTATACTGATGTTCTATCTTCGTGATTGTACCTCTTGTTCTGTGATGTTAGTTTTTTAAAGACCACTAATATAATACGAAATTTATTTTTATTATGTAAAAAAGGTGACAAACAAGCATAATATGGCCCGACTGATGATAAACGATGATATAGTTAATAATAACAACAAAACTGTTACGCTAAAATCATTGTAAACATTGATGTAGGTAGGTACATAGGTACCAACATCAATGTTTATAATGTTATATTTGTCATAAGTAACGTCATATTTTTAGTGTGTGGCAGCAAATGTCAATCAGTCCAGTCATGCATGATATTCATGAAATCGTGGTGAACTTATTTGTGATTGATTCTTCTTAAAATAAAATACCCACAAAAACCTAATAATGTAATGAAAGATGAACAGAACAATTATCACTGCTTTAGTCACCTATTGAATAGAATATATGTACTTGATGCTTTGGCAACACAAAACAGATAAATAATCTTGCCATCTGCCAATCATTACTTATATGTATAATTATTAAATAATAATTAAATAATTACTGTTTAAATTAAATAATGAAACAATAGAAAATTCCTCTTGCATATTAATAAATAATAATTGTTATAATTTTCATAATAATATTAATTTAACCAAAAAAAATCTATCCAAAAATTAAAAATCAATCATGCGTCATGCTCGTGAACGGGCAGCGGAGATGAGTCTGCCTTAACTACTTTGATATTTAATATGTAAATGTTTAGTTACATCTATTATAAATAATTGTATTTATACTGTGTGACACAGCAATCAAAATGCAGGTGAACAATTATTGTATAATTACACATTATGTATTGAAAAGTGACTTCATGAATCATCTCTGAAGTCATTTTTCAACTTGACGACTCTGTAAATAATAAAACAGGGAGAAAAAAACAGCCCTTGCTGAGTTTCTTGCCGGTTCTTCTCAGTACAAGGTCTCCTGCCGTAGATTTACGAACCAATAGCATAGCTTCTCGACATTCATATGTACTTGTAACAGAACAGAAACTGAATAAATGATTTTGATTATGATTATGATTATATAATTTTATATTATAATAATTATATAAAAAACGGGGATAAAATCAATTCTAGTTTTTTGTCAAATGATTTACAATTAAGTGCACTGCATCACATAAAAATTTGGAGTCTGCCAGAGAATCACTACCATACCATACCATACCATACCTACGTGCGCGTATTAAATGTTATATTATTTATAATGCAACGCGAAAGTTTCAAAGTGTATTCAACTAATTTCAAAAGTTAAGCTAAAAAACATTTACCACGAATATTCTTAGCTATCGTAAATTCGCTGTTAATATAATTTTTTCTCCAGGGACTTGCAACTTATGTGGGTACCTATTGACTTAAAAAAAAGTTGTACAATACCATATTGACGGCGAAGTTTTAAAACTTAAACCTAAATAAAGAAACATTTTACACAAACTGAAAGAAATTTTCTGTTCCATAAAATCGTACCTCATTTCGTGAAGGTATAGTAACTATAAGGGTTTTGTATAAATGAATATGAGAAATTGTCGAAAATTATGAGAAATTTATGAAAAACTGATTAATTAAGTTACAAATTATTTTTAAGCTGAAGCTGCTTTTTTTTTAATTTCCGCTGAAATCAGTAACTGTTTTTTAAAACATGCGGAAATAGACTTAAAAAAGATAAGTCAAAGATATCTAAATGCCAAATTCACAAAAGCTTGCCCTGCTTATCTGGTGACAACGGAATCGGCGGCCCACTGGATGTGGAAAACGCAGGACGTTGTGTATCCTGCACGCAGACACTCCCTAGACGAGGCAGTGGACGTCGACGATGATCTTAATCACTAGAGAACTAAATTATTAAGGTTATAACTACTAACTAAATTATAAGTTATTAGTGGTTATACGTTTTTATGAAGTTCGTTTTTTTTGCCCTTGTATATTTTGTAGTTCGCTTATTGTATTTCTAATTTCCAAAAAAGTCTACCTAGGTTTTGTGATAAATAGGTAAGTAGGTATTGGTCGCAAAAGGCCGTTAACTTTTTGTTAGGTTACTTGTTCACGAGGGGATATATTTGGTCACCATTTGCGGGACACTTACGTAGGTGAAGGGTTGTAAATTACCTTTGACCTTTAATAAGCCACAATCTGTCTACTTGGGGTCTACTTTTATAGAGCAAAATGTAAACAAAAAATCCTACGCACAATGACTAATCATATGCTTTCATAGTAAAGCATATGTAATGTGTAAGAATAAATAATCACCGGAGCTAAAAGAGGAATGGCAATGGAATGGAAAACACGTCGGTGTTTTTCACACGAATTTGAGCGCCCCTCTGGGAAAATTATCGCAGCCTTCAGGGCTGGCATTACTAAAAATTCTAGCTTAGCGATAAACGCAGCCAGGCCTGTGCGCATTCGCCGCGATGGGTCAAAAGGTAAAGTAAGTATACCAAGTTTGGGCTTTACGCTAGCCCCGGCGCTGTGGGCTTCGCTTCGTGGCGTGCTTCTAATATTCTAGCACATTTGTTTTTATCGTTCGACGCGTCGATTGGAGCAAGGTCGTGGCCGAGTTGAAACCTAACTTATGTTGCAGGATGTGCGCCGCATACGGACGGAAGACTAAATTATCCGATAAACAAAATTATTCTTTAGTGTATAGGTATCTGTAGTAAATAAGGTTGGATACAGCTCAGGGTTGGAGGGGAGGAGTTCCACATAACCCCATCTCTCACCCAGGGGCGGTATGGGTAACCATTTCCCAACATCAAATAAAATGGTTTACCACATCTCCATGGGGTTAAAGGATAGACTTAGGCTAAGAAATTCTTGTATGCCACTATTCTTACCGTTTTTGGGGTTCCATATCCAAAGGGTAAAAATAGAACCCTATTGCTGTTACTCTGTCGCCTGCATGTCCATATGTCACCGGGTCGTAAACTTCTGTTGAGTTACAGAACTGAATTTTTTAGTCATTGACAGTACAGAGCAAAATGACATTCTAAAGTTTTATAGAGGACATCAATATCTTCAAAAAGTCCGCGATACCATATGTCTAACTATTACAGTTGTGTCACAAAGTCACAACCAAAGCCCCCCCCCCCCCCCGCGGTTTCACCCGCATTAATTTGAGGAAAAAGGTTATAGTGAACCAAACTTAAAAGATGGGCATTATACTGTAGCAGACTTTTTTATACAACGTTTTAAAGAGGAACAATTCCGCCGAACATACAGCCATGATTTTAACTTTAACAACTTTAATCATTTACGCAGCGCACACAAGGGAAGCTCAAAAATGGAATATTTTTACCCGTTTTTGCATCATTTAACATCGATAATCCGCTCCTACTGGCCGCAGCGTGATGTTATATAGCTTTAAGCCTTCCTCAATAAATTTACTATCCAACGCAAAAAAAACTTTTTAAAATCGGACCATTATATTCCTGTGATTTGCACGTTCTACCAAAAAAATGCGTGCATTCGGTACACCGGGTCCATAAGTACGCAACAAAATTTGCATTATCAGTTAAATAAAATTTAATGGAAGGTTTATAATTATATAAAGAAATTCATTGTGTGTAATACAAGCCTGAGAACAAAAACAATAGTCTGCCTACAGCTCTACACCGAAGCGAAGCGAGGGCGGGCCACTAGTATAAAATATATCGGGATATTAGGTTTAAAAGGAAAATACTACCTCAAATTAGCCCCATATTTAGAACGTGCTACAAACAGCTTCCTGCCACAAATTAGCCTCATAAAAGAAAAAAACGGGCATGTGCTGTTCACATTCGATAGAAGTGAAACTTACAAAAATTTGAACACGTCAAAGTTTTAAAGACAACATCTGTGTTAAAATTTATCTAGGTGAAAATTAAATATTTTTTATAATTGATAACTCCCGGTTCTCGGGCGAGGCGACAGATAAGTGAAGTGACTTCACAATACTATAACTTCCGTACAAAATTCAGTGAAACTTGTTGCTAGCACTGAAATTTCTTCTTCTAGATTTTTATTTCACTGCGGTCTTCGGTAAAGTAAAAGTTGCTTTACCTCCTCATCTAGCCAAACGGATGCTCCAATTCCAAGGAAAAATCCCTACCTCCCTTAACTATTTACCTGTTTTGTGTTTAATGAAAACGTGACCGCAACAAATGTGCAGCTAATAGGTATTGTACAGGGCCGGATTCAATGCAGGGCAGAGTTACTGTTAGGCCTGGGGGCTTCTGCCCTGGGGTCTCCACAAGAAAAGAGGGTCCCCACAACAGCTAAATAAATTTCCAAATTTCGACGGGTTAGCAACTTTTAGATTTATTTTCAAAACCATGGACGTATAAAAAAAGGCGGACAGAGTCCCGGTAAACAACAAACTGTGTCGCTCAGAGTCGGCCAGGTCGCTATATGTACAAGCCGGCACACACACATTCACACCATAGTCAGCCATTACGCGTGCAAACGTCAAAGCAGCCGATACGTTAAGTGGAGATAAAAATAAGTTAAAACAAGATGTCTTGCGTGGTAAAATGGTGTAAAAACCGTAGTGACCGAAAGAAAAAAAATCCAGGAATCACGTTTCATAGGTAAATGAACAATATAATCACTTTTTTCTAGTTTTTAGAAATCGAAATCAATTTTCATTCTAAGCACAAAATAATTAATCTAAAGTCCAGTGTTGTCAATGTTCACGTAACCATATTACCTAAAATATGGGAAATTGGGGTGACATTAGCTTCAATCTATTATTTGTTATTCTTTTTTATCAGATTCCCTAAAGAAAATGTAGAATGGAGAAATGACTGGATCCAAGTTATTAGGAATTGTAACGGAGATGATGAATGTATTCCAAATAAATATAGTGTCATTTGCAGTATCCATTTTGAAGCTGGAGACTTATATACTACTAAAAGAGGACTCCGGCGTGTTGTTACGCATGCAGTACCTCAAAAGGTAAATTAAAAATTTTAACCGACTTCAAAAAGAAAGAGGTTCTATACGTCATATTTGTTATTTTTTTCTATATCTCCGAGATTCGTGGACCGATTTTGATGATTATTTTTTTGTTTGAATCAGTTTATTAGCGAGATGGCTGTATTAATTAAGTGCAGAGCTGATGAATATTTTCGGAGGGAAACAATGAAACTCCTCAATTACAAACAGTACTCAATGCATGTTTTGTTAATTTAAGAAATATAAAAAAGAATGCAGGCCTGGCCAGGCATATTTAGGTGATTTACTCTGGCTTATGAAAAGTGGAAAATATAAACTTTTTCATACAAAAATAAAAACAGACTTCATGTTAGTTTTCCAATTACAGAGCATAATGCGACTCAGTGGCTACCAATGCCGAATTATGCTGATGATTAATTGGAACGTGAATTAGTTTTCAAATGCACCAGCAAAGTGCGCTAAGTTCAGTGTTGAAAAAAAAGTGGAATATAAAAAAGTCAATATTTGTTATATATAATAGTTTGAATTAACTTTGATTATTTAAAAAAACCTACAATGAAACAAAAGTTTTAAAATATTTTCAACGATAAATAATATTACTAACGATAATATTTAAACAAAACATTTCGATCAATGCCAACTTAAAAACAGTGCGTATGAACACAATTTTCGCCTTTCCAGTATCGATCGAAACGGTGCAGTGTGTTAAATTTTTGCCACGGGACCAACGTTCGACGCATCACCGCGGTCGTCGGTTCAAATCCCGCACTCGTGTTTTATTTTTTATTATTTTTTTTTTCCATTTTTTATATATTTGTTTTAGACCCCAGCACCTGTTCTTATTTTTATTTGTCTCCCTTTTATTTAGACTTTATAATTATAATTTTTGGACTAAAGGTGGTAAACTGTGGAGCATGTGGAAGTTTTTTGGCGCCGGGCAATGCTGTTGTTTGCTGTGCTTGCCCAATAAAATATCATAAGGCCTGCCTCGCCATCTATTAATATCAGAGAAAAAACTTGAATTAATATCAAAGAAAAAAAATACTGCATAAATAAATAGTATTATTGCATAAGTTGACAAATAATGCTATGCAATAGCTTTACCGCGGCAGTCCCCGAGTGCAACGCGATTTTTTTTTAAGTACACGATTTGCATACCTATTTTCTAAATACAGTGGAGCCCCGGTAATCCGGCCCCTGGCTAATGCGGCACCCCCTATAAACCGACATCGTCTATTACATACAAGTATTCGTTAATTCACGATTGAACAAGTTACAACTTGTACGCACCATCACAATTGTGCTCGACGCGTAGGGTATTGTTTTTTATATTTTTTTGTAAATTCTATAGCATTTGACGTTACTTTTATAATAAAACATAATCTTTCTATTGTGTTGTTTAATTTACTCAATTTGACATACATAACAAAGTATGTTTTGTAATCTTATCATTGGATCTGTAATTTGTCGGATTACAAGGTACTCTTTTGTAAAAAAATTCGGACTATAGGGGGTCTTAGGCAGTACTCTATAATCCGACAAATTCGATAGTTCGACACTGCCCTGCAAAATGTTTGTCGGACTACCGGGGATCCACTGCATTCTTTTAAGACCCTTTACTTTGATACCTCGCTTGACGGGTTATAAGCATTTTTTTTCTAAAGGTTTCATTTTGGCGCCTTATTATTGGGCATACATACATGCATACACGCTCGAAAAACATTATCCACCGCAGTCGGGTAAAATTTTGAACAATTAAAATATTTTGATCTTTTTACTGTGTTTTATTGGTAAAATATTGGCTAACCTAGCAACCCTGCATTCACTCACTCATAGATAACCGCCGCCATTACGGTGCCTCACTTTTGTCTTAGCCGAAATTCTGTCCGCCTTTTTTTATACGTCCTTGTTCAAAACATACTTTTTTTGAATTTAAAATAAGAAATATCTATGCAATCAATGCAAGAAATACAAAATTCTAGGATTGCAAATCGTAAAAGCCCCGGGCCTTTCCGCTTCTTCGTTGCCCAGGGCCTCCACTCACTCCACACCTCTCAATCCGGCGCTGGTATTGCTAGTGATTTCGGCAACGCTTAACGTGATCCTGATTGTGTCATTAATCAACTTCAACACCTACGTCTTTGTTGTTCATTCGACAGATTTACAAACACCTTACGGATTATCGCACCGACTTAGTTACCCACTAGTCGGTAATCATATAACTAAGTATTTATAGATTTATTGTTAAAAAATTCAGTTAATAAACTGTAAAATTTAACCAATTAGCGGCAGCTCCCGACTACTTCCGCGTTGCCTTTAGTTTTTTGATATTCCCACAGGAACCTAAAATTTTTCTGGGATAAAAAATATCCTATGTTTGAATCCATGTCTATGACCTGGAATGAGACCATAAACTATATGCGTACCAAATTTCATCCAAATACGTTTACTAGTTTTTGCGTGACTAATATTATTAGGATATTAGGAGGATTCTTCATCATCATCAGCCTATCAATGTTCCCACTACAGGTGCACAGACCTTCCCTATGCATGTAATAGGGAGATTGCATGTACTAACGACTGCAGATACAGCCGAGTTCAACGAATTAACGTGCCTTCCGAAGCACAGTAAATCCCGAGATACCTAATAAATTTTTTGGTCACCATCCGATGACCGGCCATTGCAAAAGTTGCTTAACTTCCACCGCAGACCGAACTCTTTCCAACCACTTGCGCCATCGAGCTCCACATTTGGTTAATTACTCCAACATAAATCTCGTAAGTGCAATCGCTATCGTAAACCGAAAACATTGAACACAATACAACTTGACACTTCGATTGTCTCAAGTTTTTTAGGGTTCCGCATCTACAACACCTAAATGGTGAAAACGGAAATTTGTTAATATTATAAGTAGTTAAGCCTCTTTGAACCATGGGTGCCTCCGATGTCCGTTCTTCCATCTGTCTCGTAGTTGTACCTATTATATCTCACGAACTGTAGGTACTTAATAGGGTAACAAAAATATTAATTTACAATTTAATTGTGTATTAATATTGTCGCTATAACTTCTTATCCATAATATAACAATCACATGCATGTATTCAGTAGTTGTGTTTATAGTTTGTTTTAAATGTACACAGGTAGGAACTTATATTTTTCCTATATGCAACCTAATCATAATCTCTTAAAAACCTCTTCGACGATGTTGTGTGAGCAGTGTTGTCACTTCAGTCTACCTATCTACCACCCTAGACCTAAAAACTACCTATTTTTTTAATAATTTTGACATATCACTACTTTGAATTATTTTTATATCCACGAGCGACGTTGCGATGTGTTGCGTGAGCCATGCGACGACGCGTCAAGCATACATAGAGTCCAGGCCATAAACCACAACAAAAAACGTCAGCAACAGTTCGCCATGAGTTCGCCGTTCGCACCATTTCACGCCCATATTTTACTGTTCTGTGGCCTATTCCCGGTTGGTTTATTGCGGAATCAATGTTGAATCTTTGCTCCTGTTTTATTGTAAAAACTAAATAGAGTCTGTGCGGAAAGAGAATGGGCGTGGCGAAAAACGGAACTAACATTAAGAATTTTATTTAGCAATCAAACCCAGCAATCTGTATAACGTCAAAGTTTTGTATTGATATGGATTTGTTAGTTGTTGTGATTTTTTGCTGTTTTTTTATATTTAATCATGTCTAAAAGGGGTAATACCTTACAAATACGGTAGTAAAGCACTACAGCACCCTCCAATCTAGATCCCATTCTCTTTCCGCACAGACTCTAACTGCGTATTATCGGTGCTGATTGCTGTTTGTTCTATGTTGCGTGCATTTTTATATAATGGATTCTGACAGCAGCGAAAGCGATGCACAGAGTTCTAGGTTAGGAACTCCGTCACGAAAACCTAGAAAAAGGCACTATGACCAAAAATATTCGAAATTATGGGAGAAAGACAAGGAATTTGCAGGTTGGCTTCAAGAAAGTACTAAGGGTGACAGAATTTTTTATTGCAAATCATGTAGGTGTGATCTTAAGTGTGCTCTGCATTGCATTGCATGCATTTTTAACCTTAAAAAATCTTCTAACATGAGGTGGTACACCTACCAATTTTGCATTTTACATTCTACCAACTTCTACCAACATTTGGCACATAATCTACTAATTTGCATTGTGTGTGAGGCGGGGCGTTACGTTCCCCAAAAAATGGTTGAGCGAAGCGATGGTTGGTTCATGCGTCATGCTCGTGAATGAGTGCTGCCAGCGGAGATGAGTCTGCTCTTGCTACATTGAATACTATTTATCGTTAGGTATATTTAACTTTATTTGTGCTTTTTTATGTCTAAATATGTTTAAATTATGTGTTAAATCAGTATTCTTAATGTATAGTCTTAATTTTTATATTATAGTTTTTTATAGTTTACTTCATACACCTTTGGAATTTTTAACGTGGTCCATGTTTGTCTGTATATATGCACGGAATTGTCCACAATTATTTTTTGTTTTCTCTTCTGATCAAGCATAGAAACATGGTCGTATAGGTAGTAATTTATAGTCGCTAAATCCGAATCCATGGTAAGATTTGGCATTGCGGTCCACCCAGGATTTGATATCCAACACCCCGGATTCGCACAACAGTCGCTATTTCATGGTTTTTATTTTTGTAATGGAAAGTGACTTCATGAATTATCTCATAATGAAGTAATTTTTCTATTTAACGAGGCTGTGTATTATTTATTATTCAGCAAAAACAGCCCTTCCTGAGTTTCTTGTCGGTTCTTCTCAATACAAGGTCTCTAGCTTTTCGACATTCACAAGTGCTTGTGACAGCCTAGATTGATTTTATTCCCATCTGCCCACTTCGAGCATGCCACCGGGAATGTGGTTGGTGTCGCGAAAGGCGAAAGAGTTAATTATCTGAAAGTGATGATTGCTATTACTTCATTTTTATCTAAGGCGCTTTAATGTTATTACGCAGTGTTTTCTTTTGTGATATAGGTACCTACTTAGATAGATACATCTCATACTGAAAACGTTAAGGTGCCATTCAAGTTGTGATCCCAGGATAAATGGTATAATTGCTGTAATTCGCAACAGTTGGTAGTAATTAGGTGACGTATACCACTGGTGATCTGCACTGACATCTAGCACAATGGCACCTATTTGTGGTGGGGTTTATTTGCATTTCGGATTGGACATAATCAATGATATTTTTTACCCGTGCGAGAAATGGTTAGAATACACGTCCCAACGGGCCGTAAAGGAGGCTTGTCGTAAGAGTCGACATAAACTTGACCAGTCTGGTGGTAGGGTGTGGTACCCTCCTGGCTAGCGCCCACCCTCTTGCCGAAGCAAGCGGCAAAATACCTAGGTGTGTTCCGGGTGTGCGCTTGAGAGCCAGTTTCATTTTTTTTATAGGGAATAAAGGATGAGAACCATGGATGTCCATACAAGAACCAAGATATTTTTAAATTTTCTTTGCACGAGCTAGTGTTAAGTTTTGTACAATAGTATGCAACTGCTTATGTGCGAGGCTCAATCGATCTAGTAGACTTTTTTATCTACACACAATCTAGAATTTACTTTTGTGATATGAAATGTACCCAAGTATAAACACTTAACAGCAGACCTGTCCATTTCCCTCCAAGTACCTTCCTAGATCAAGCGAGAGTCGAGGTCGTAAAAAGTTTTATTTTTTAAGTGTCTATCCATTAAATCCATATGGCAGAATCAGGGCAGGGTAACTATTCTGACAGTTCGTAATAGTTTTGTATGATTTAGAAACCTCTTTTATCTATTATCTACGTAAAAAGTTCGTGTGGTATTCCTTGCGGAGTTGGCAAAGCTTAGTGCACCATGAGATAGGTACTTAAACCGCTTAAACATAACGTAAGTAAAATTTATTTTGTTGATATATTTTTTGTATTCTCACACACGGAAAGTTTTGGTTCAGTTGGATGTAGCTGTAGATTAGCCCCGATTTCGATTGTTTTAAATAAGGAGCTGGCGGAGAAAACGGTATAATTACATAAAATTAAATTCTACAGTAGCAGTAAAAACTTGGATGACATACCTACAGTGAGCTTTTAGCGTGGTATTTAATTTATTAATTTTAATACTGTTTTAGGCGGTATAGATTGAAATTTGTCAAGTTCAAAAATTCAGCGGCCCCTAAACCTCTGGACCGTAAAAAAAGTATTTTGACCAGATGTTTTGTTCGCTACGCTATTACGCTTTTCTGCCGCATTCACATCAGATAATCGCAACCAGATCATGGATTTTCTAACTTTATCTGTTTTGCTTTCTTATCTTTAACTTTTTCAAAATAATAATCTATTTCCCGCCTATTAAATGGGATGGCTAAAGGGTAAAAAATACAATATTTGACCTCTAACTAGTTAATAGTAGTAATTATGCCGAGCCTTATACTTACGTACAGTCAATATCACATCATATTACTAGCAGTTTCAAATTTTATAACAACTAAATTAAGCTCAGTCAGTTGCATTTTTTTTTACAGTTTCTTGCTAAATTGACATGTTATTGACTTGACTGCATACTTAAGGGCCTTTCAAGTATTACGTAAGCAGATTTATTACAATTATTTACCCCCTCGTCAGAAAAAATAAGCAAAGCTCTTACCCCTCCCCTCATCCTTACGTAAACATTGGTACCTATATGCATTTTTTCTTTAATGTATTCTGTTTTTTTATTGATTCATGAGCTTACATGAGCTGCATGAGCAACAGTACTTAAAAAGGTTTAATCCCTCGATAAGCATCATCATGCTGACGTAATCACCATCTCTACCCCCCACCCCCCATGTCATCAAAAATAAGCAAAGCAAAAACCCCCCTGCCCCCCTATAGTGCTTACGTAATACTTGTACAGCCCCTTAACGCGGCGATAAATTAATCTGAATTTTGGATTTGAAAAAATCTTTTCACCGCATGGCAAAACCCAATATGTGTTTTCAAGTATATATTTTGAAGAATTGAGAACAATTGCATGTGTTGCCGTTCTGGCCGCAGTAGTTAGTTTTCCTAAATGCCCAACCGCTCGCCGCAGCTCACACACTGCTTTTACTATGCAATGAGCGTGCTCGTCGCCGATTTCATTAAATTATGATTTTACAAACACAAATATTGAAATCCTTATATATTTACAGGGTGTAAAAAATCCTATGACAAAGACTAAAACTACTACAGACCCAAATAAGTAATATTACAAAATAATTAAAATACTTTTTTTCCAGTACGCAAAGAATGTGCCTGTATGTATGTGTGGTCGTGTGTGTAAGTGCGTCGATAAAAAAGTTTCTAAATAACGTTTCGAAGATATTAATTTAAAAATCTAAAAAAAAAATGTGACTGACCTTCATATCTCCATAACCATAAATTTCCCAGGTATGGTCCAGAAGAAAAAATCATCGGCATGATGTGGAAAATACGTGGTCTTCGACTTCTTTAAAGGATTTTTTACACCCTAATGATTAAACCAGTTTAAATTTTTACAGTTTGTTTGCATTTGTCCTTGCAAATGCAAACAGCTTTACATTCAGTAAAAACCGCAGCCCGAAAGTTATTCCACTTAAAATGTTTGCTACTTCGAATTAGCAGCCATGATTTGAATTTCACATCCTGGCATTTGAAAGCGATCTAATATAATTATTGCTAAAATATTTATTCGCTGCCAAGTATTTTATTTGTAACAAAATAGTAAGTCACTCTTTCAGTTGTTGTTAGTCGCCCCGACAATAATTTGGCCATAAAAACTGGTACGTACAATTAATCTTTGAGGAATAATAAAACAGTTTAAATTAAGTATAATTTATTTCCTTTTTTCAAATCACCATAAAATGCTGTCAAAAACACGACAGTGGATAGAATTTGAACGGGAAATATCCAATTTATAGTATACCAACGTAATAAGGCAATTTGAATGTTAAATTCCAATCACTGGCGAGTCTGTGGCAGTAAGTACCTACTTAAAACCACTTAAAACCTAATTAGCTCAACACCTTAAAGCCACAAGACCGTGACATCGAGGTGAGAGCACTGGATCAAATAACTTGACCAAATAGACTTTTTCAAAGCCATTCTCTAATAAATATAATAATCGGTCTAACAGTATAACAGTTTCAATCACTTGCGCCAAGCACAGCCTAAGTAAATAAAATAACGCAATTTTCTTCCACTGCGATTCCATATCACTGCAGAATTCTTGTATGGTTTCTCTTGGAAGTGTTTCAAAAAGTTCCAAATTTAGTATTGCGTCCGCCATTTTGAAATACTGCTCGAATGTGTGACATTTGGCGGTAATGCGTTTTAATTTGCCATTGACTAGCGGGAAATCTGGTGAGTGCTTTTTAATTATAACCTGTGAACGAAAAAAAGATCAAATATACCATTCGTGGGGTAATTTGCAGGCTGTTACTGTGAGTGTTATATGCCACCAGAGCATTTGTTTAATGACAATAATGCACAATCAAATAATAAATCTAGTTAAAACATTGTTTAGAAAATTACATAGAATAATAATGATATAAAATTGTATGAATAAAATGTTCTTGTAATTGACACGAAATTTTTGTTAAACAGATTTTATTAATTGTGTATGTTTATCCGTTATTTAGGTGTTAATATTAGAGGCATATTTAGTTTTTGCTAACATATTGCCAATTTTCTTTTCGTATACATTTCAAAACTTTCCTAATGGCATGTGTTCTGAAGAAAGTTGCGAACTGTTCAAATGCTAAATTGACAGATTCATTATCCACTGTAATTTTTCATAGAAGTATAACGCGCGGAGTTGCATTTACGCAGCCGTAACATTAATTCCCACCAGATAAGATATCCTTGGGCAAACAGAAGGACGATCTCGAATGAAATCATTTTTGTTTTTTTTTTTGTTTTTCTGTTCCGGTCGTTCACTTTTTCGTAAATTAATATTTACTAAGTACTACATAAACACAATAAGGAAATTGGAATAATTTATAAGAAAGAAAAGAAACCGTAAACTAAAGAACAAATGTTAAAGAAAACCAAAACAAATGTACCGTAAAAGGTTATATCCACACAACAAGATAATATTAATAGGTACAGAGAAATGTGGTTCTCGATATCGACCAGAATGTGAACAGAATTTAGAACAATCAAAATGGCAACTTCGCGACGAGTAGTCGAAAGAAAAAAGGAAAAATTAGTGACGAAATCAAAGTAAGTAAAAAAACAATGAGAACCTGAAGTAAAGCCCTGTAAAGTAAGCTTCTCGATGGCAATTGCTTTGAATGAACAACTCTGTCGACCGACTGCGCTGCTAACATGCGCGCGTTCCGTCCAAGGTTAAAACCTGAAAACATAATTAATATTAGAACTCTAAAAAGAGAAATTGGAAATCAAAATGAGTATTTCTAGCCAAAATCACGGTAAACGATGAGAGGTACTAAGATTACATTAAAGACCGGGCAAGTGCGAGTCGGAGTCGCGCGCAACCATTAGTGCAACACGTAAGCCTTATCATTATCTATACAACAAGAGACCCTGTATTATAATATCGAGCAAAAAACACGTTTGTTGTATAGGAGTCCCCCTTTTATATATTCTGTGTATATTTCAAACATATACCTGTTGTCGTTATTAATATAGAGCAAAAAACCCCCCTTCCCCCCTTAAATATTTATATCATTCTGTTTTTAGCATTTGTTGTAATAGCGGCGAAATAAAATTCATCTGTGAATGTATAATTTCAACTGTCTAGCTATCAGGAATCATGAGATACAGCCTGGTGACAGACAGACATACGGACAGTGGAGTCTTAGTAATAGGGTGCCACTTTAACCCTTTGCCATTTTTACTACTTTTTTGTGTTACTTTAATGCCACTAATCAAACAAGAACGAAAAGGAAACGCAAGAAAAGGAATGTTTTACTTAAGCAAAGGAAAAACGAACGACAATACATACCCCTCAAGTGCTCAGACATTGGGAACCCTTGCCTGGTGTCCTCACAGAGGCCGTAACCCTTCTGGAACACATCGAACATCTCAGTGTCCACCTCTTCAGTGAGCAGGTGGTAGCAACACGGAACATTAAACACAGCGGCCACTGACGGCTGACTGAAGAACATTCGAAGACTGTCGGGTCCTAGGTTACCACAGGTGTGAAGACCTGAGGGGCGAGAGAAAGTATCCGTATCGCCATTCTCAAAGTTTCTATGGAAACTAGGCAGCGCCCCTACCAGACATAAGAACAAACTAAAGGAAGTACGAACGCTGCCGTAGCGAGAGGCTAACGTTACATTGTCAATATTTCTACAGAGGAAAACCGCTACGTTTTTTACGTTATGGATCTGTCAAAGTTCATTCTTGGGGTACTTACTGAATAGGCTACTTGACACTTTTTGGAAATATGTTTTAAATTGGTTAATAATTGTTCTATTAGACCGAAAAAAATAATTGTATTTATTTTTGATCTAGAAAGCTACAAAACTTTAATTTTAAAATAGATTTTTCATGGAAATACAAAAACGCTCCATTTAAGCATTTAGTCTATATATTATCAATGCTATGACGTCAACAATATCGTAAACAAACATTCGGAAGCACGTAGGAATTAACCTGAATCTAAATTTATATTGTAAAACCATGATTTCTAATAGATTTCAAGATAAATATAATAATTATCATGATTGTATTATACGAGAATGTAGAAACACATCGTTAAAGACTCCAGAAAAGTTGTGGTTTTAACTGTCTAGAGAAATACACATGAACACAGGCATGTTTAAAACTTGCTAAATCCTGTAATTTTACCTTCTGAAAGTCATTTCTTTTAGCAAAGATCACTTTAATGTGGATACTCATTGAATAATATTTATAGTTTAAAAATATTTTTAAGGTTATGATTGTACTTACTAAGTCACAGAGTTTTGTTGTTTCTGCTTTCCGGCATCCACCATTAATTTAGTCAACAAAACCAATAAACGGTTTTTTTTTTACAAGATGTAAGGTTTTTTTAGATAGTCCGACGAAAGACACCACAGTAACACGATAATGACGTTTAGTTGTTTACTAACACATTTACTAACTTGGTCACGTCACAATCACGGTGGACAGTATTTAAAAAGCATAGACTAAAAAACCATATACCATTATATTCAGATTTATACATTCAGTAACCGTTCTGGACAGCATTGCCAGACGTCCCGATTATGGCGGGACATCCCGATTTTTTAATCAAAATTAAGTGTCCCGCGCGTAGGGTTACTATTTAAAAATTTGAAAAGTCCAGACAAAAAGCCGGACATTTCGATAAAAGTCCGGACATTTTAGTCACAAAATGAAAACATCACCCACTTAGTTACAGTGATATTATTATAAGCGTAGTAGCAGACGCTCGCATCGCGAGGGGGGTCTCGTTGTTGATTTTTAAAGATGATTTATATTTTGTTTTAAGTAAATGAGAACTTAATAAAAATTATTTAACTTATTTGTTATAACTTAATAATTAGTTTTACTCATATTCCATCTAATTAAAAAAATCCGGTCAAACTCCGGACAAAAGGCAGAAAGTCCGGACATGTCCCGACGGATGGTAACCCTACCCGCGCGGGACAGGCTTAATCCCGCTTTTCGGGAATAACTCGACTGTGCATGCAGCGTACTGAGAAAGCGCGGAAGGCTGGCACAGACAAGTGAGGACTGGCAAACAAAGACAACTATTTTACAATAGGGTAAATCTGATTTAAAATATCATATTTTTATTAAAATATATTTTCTATGGATATTTTTACTAGGTACCTATCTATTGTCACGTAAACGTAATTTGAACTCAAATAAAAAGATAAATATTTCGACGAAAGAATCCCGCTTTTTCCACTCAAAAAATCTACATAAGTACCTAAATACCGACTTGGCAAAAAAAAACTAGCAACGCTGGTTTCCTTATGTTTAGTAGGGGTTTACGTTACGGATCTGTCAAAGTTCGTGCTCGGGGTACAGAATTCAAAGCGCCTAATATAGCTTGTCTATTCAGATTTATACATTCAGTAACGCTTCTGAAACACGTCGAACATCGCAGAGTCATCTGTTCAGTGAGCAGGTGGTAGCAGCACGGAACATTGAACACACACAGCCTAGACTAAAGACTGAAACCTGGACTAAAACTAATGCTGTCACTTTTGTTTGCTAAAAGGAAGACAAAGACAACATTAAACCAAGACTAACTTTATTGTACGGCTTCCCACGACCTTCACCAGATCGTCGGTCCACCTGGTGGGAAGCCTGCCCACTGAGCGTCGTTCGGTGCGTGGTCGCCATTCGAGAACTATTTTCATTACTCAATCACGCAAAAAAGAGCTCAACAGATTTGAATGTAACTCTTTTGGAAGAGTTACATTCAGTAACGCTTCTGAAACACGTCGAACATCGCAGAGTCATCTGTTCAGTGAGCAGGTGGTAACAGCACGAAACATTGAACACAAACCGCCTTCACGAAAGAGTGAAACCTGGACTCGAACTAATTCTATTTCAAAAAGAAGACAAAGACAACATTAGGTTTAAACCAAGACTTATTTAGTCCACGGCTTTCGCGACCTTCATCAGATCGTCAGTCCACCTGGTAGGAGGCCTGCCCACTGAGCGTCGTTCGGTGCGTGGTCGGCAGTCCACAATTTTTCATTACTCAATAACGCAAAAACGGCTCAACAGATTTGGATGAAATTAGGCTCACATATAGTTTATTACCATGATTGAGACATAGGATACTTATATCAGGGAAAATTTAAGGATCCTCATAAAACTAAAGTTAATGCGGTAGAAGGAGCGGGCGGCTGTATTTATATATGGTTAGCGACCTGACTGCGAATCCAGCAGCAGCAGCCCCGGGTTCGAATCCCGGCAAAAGTTTATGTGATGTACACATTTTTTAAATTTGGTGTGGATGTTTATATCAGTATATTTTAATAAATTTATACGTTATGTAGCACCCATATGCTATAGTTTAAACTATGGTTGGTTTGTGAAGGTGTCCACAATATTTATATTTACAAAAATAATCTGAAAGTACAAACCCGTCAATAAGAGTTTGATATGTTTATCGGAATGTTCTGGAAAATTATCTCTAACTATAGCTGCTAGGTCTGTGTGCCTCGTCATGAAAGCGCTCGCAAAGCGATGCAAATCTCTGTTTATGTCAAGGGGCAACTGTTCTTCACTATCGCTTTTAACTTTCTTGACTATTGCATGCCATTGTTTCTGTAACATCATAACATGAATTAGTTATTCGTTAGAATTCATAACGCATACGCATGCGCAGAACGCAGAGAATGTTACTCGGTGAAATTCTTAGCTATACGAATATAACAAGACACAAGAATTAATGTTAATTGACGTTTCCATATGCGACCGTTAGAATGTTTGTGTGTAATATTGGGGCTACACAAATAGCGAAAACTTGGCGATGATATTCGCGCGAGAAAACTTTGTCATCGGCGGTCATCTTGGTAGCTTAGTATTACTAAATACATTCGATTAATGACTAGGGATGGCGATTCTTTCCGAAAAAGATCGATTTTTAAATCGATTCGAATCGTGACCTAATGAATCGATCCACAAAAAAATCGGGGCCTATAAGACCGATTTCTGAAAAATCGATCTTTTTTTAAGTTTTTGTTTATAATGTAATCAAGTCTATTTTATTAAAAACAAGATACATATTACAATTTAACGATCTCTTATCAGTAAAATCAGGTGATTCGATGATAAAAAATATTTTTATTCAAAGATTACAAACAAACGTAACTTTTTTTTATTAAAAAGGGGAGAAGGAATCCAAATATATAGCCATCTCGCGATTTTTTTTATAATTAACCCTTTTACCGGCAGCACCCTTATAACGGGTACATTCAAATAATTCTAAATACTTTTTTGGTTTATACCAAATAAATAAAATAAAAACGAAGGTCGATTTTCAAGGGCGAAATATCGATTCAGTGAATCGATTCTGTACTACATATCGATTAATAAAATCGATCATTTTGGCTTAAAACATCGATTATTCGATTAATCGATCTCAGATCGCCATCCCTATTAATGACTCAATTATTTCATTAACTTACCTCGAGTTTATTGTTTAATTTTTTAGCACTTAATATCTGAAGCTGTTACTTGTTTATTGTCCTTGATGTGCGAACGTTTACCGACTGATAGTAGAGCGAAGGAACCTAGGCTTCACCCAAAATAACAGTTTCTGCTGTTTTCGCGAAGGTTTGGCTACTTACATCACGATACCCCAAAAATTTAGTAATCGCGATATTTGTAGCCAGGAATATAAGGGCCATTCGATTTTCTCTGCCTGCCATGCTTATATCGTTAATAATTACATGGTAAGTTAATTGATAAAGCTAAGCACATTATTTGATAACTGGAGTTCAACTACTATAGTACGGTCGCCGAGCAGAAAGAATTTCGTACAATGACCCCACGCTACCCATCCTTATCGCTCGCGAGCAATTATGTTGCTGTCACGCTTGCACACAGTACTACACACGGTAATTGTGCGAGCGAGATAGCAACATAATTGCGGATGGGTGGCGTGGGGTTATTGTACAAAATTCTTTCTGCCCGGTGACCGTACTTTACCTGTATTATCTTAACCCGTTGAGCTGCCGAGTTGATAGTTTTCTCATCGCAGTCTATAGTTAGGCAGGGTATGCCGTAGCCCAGTGTAAGTGCAACGGGAAGATGGCCCCTGCCTCCGCCGGCTTCGACGCAACATGTCGTCGAGCAAGCGTTGTGTAGCGACGCAACAAGATTCGACATTGTCTGTACCTAGAAAGAAAAAAAGCCATAAAGTGAAAACTAACTGTGGTTATAATTTATTTATACCTAGTCAGGTCATAAATTCTGTCACATGTTTAATATAAAATAATTGAAACAAGTTTATTCATTATGTAACCATTTATATACCAAAATGAATTTAACAAAACATAGATTCTTATGACAATAAAGTTTATTCAAAATGACCTCCGTGATTTTGAATACAGGCCTTCAATCTGCGCGGCCACTCGTACATCGCAGCACGAACGAGGTCCATGTCAATATCGGCGGCTGCCTTAATCAAGGATTTCTTGAGTGACTCCAAATTGGGATGAGGCTTTGAGCACGCCTTTTCCTCCAAGTTTTGCCATATCTTGTAATCTAACGGACTCAAATTTGGACTGGAGGAGGGCCAGTCTACGTGCCGGATGATGTCGATTTCACGCGCCGCCAGCCAGTCTTGTGTGCTCTTCGCTCTATGAACTGGCGCCGAATCTTGTTGGAATACCCAGTGCCTGTTATTGAACATGGTATAAAAAACAGGTTCCACAAGGTTCGTCAGGACTGTATTTTGATACACAACTGCAATCGTTTTTACACCTTTCTCACAAAAACGTACCTCTGTTAAGCCCCAATAAGAAACTCCCAACCATACCATGAACGATGACCTCGTTGGACACGCGGAATACGGTTGCTCGCTTCTTCACTACTGTGTGCGTACACCTTATCATTTTTTTTGTTGTAACTCTCTTCTACGGTAAAATTTTTTTCATTCGAAAAAATAATTTCCCGATATTCTTTTCCCGCGTACCGCTTCAACAAAGCGCGGCATCTCTTCAGTCTCAGGTCCATTAGACGAGCATTCAAACGATGTCCTGTTTTTCTTCGATATGCCCGAAGCCCCATGTCTTGATTTAACACCCTTTTCACCGTGGCCAACAGTTTCTGCTTACGTTTGGGATTTCTTTGAATTCGCACCTTCACAGCTTTTATCACTGCTGGAGTCCTAACAGACCGAGGGCGACCACTTCTTGATCTGTCATCTACACTAGAGTCTTCATTGTATCGTTTGATGGTACAATAAACGAATCTTTTGGTTATATTCAAATCAGTATGTCAAAAATTTCAATTGGCGCGTAACCGCAACGATGCAACGCAATAACTGCAATACGGTCTTCTTTAAGCGTCCACTCCATATTTAAAAATGAGTAAAATTCTAAAAAGTATATATTTTTATTTTCATGAACAATTCGAAATTCAAATTTAATAAACTTTTTTGTGGCCAGCATTCTAAAAGAAAAGTTTTTACCGTGTGACAATACTTATGACCTGACTGTGTACCTACTTACAAGATGAGAAAAAAAAACAGTTATAACAGAGATGACATTCATTTTCATGATATAAAGCCCGGAGAACGCACGGCGCGGCGCTATGTTGTTTGGACTCTTTAAATAATAATTGTGTGAGACCCGAATTTCGTTACACTTATGTAGGCTTTTTATACTATTCTTCGATTTCATGATCATCATTGTGCGCTCCGCTGTTAGCGCCATCACTAGACCAGGCGAGTGATGCCTTGCTACATTTAGTTATATGTAGGGCGCATAGATGTCGCCGCCAGTGTGTAGGTCGTGTTTTTCGCATCACTGAGCAAGGTGTCCAGGGTTACACAGGGTAGAAGAATGGGGTTAAAAAAAAGGATAGGAAATTCAGTATGAGGGATATTTTCAGATATTACAAGCAACGCTATAATAACTCTACCCCTGGACACAACCACGTGCGCTCAAATGTGTCCCAATCAAGAAGTGTGACTCAAGCACTTCTTGGTACACATTGACGCGCAGACCATTGAAAAGTCAACTTGGTGCAGAGCTCCGGAAAAAAAATACTTATAGTAATTACGTAGTGTCGTTTTTTGACAAGTATCTAATCAATGTTGTTGGAATACAAACTTAAAACAGAATCGAAACGTATTGACGTTTTGTTGTCTATGAGTTGTCTATGTGACCTGCGAGTTCTTTAAAAATTTTAAAATTGCTTAAAACTTCACTCTCTTGTGTTGTAACAGTTCGTTAAATAATTGTTTTAATTTATTCATTAAATTAAACACATTTGAAGGCAATTTTGTTGTTATACGTACTATAAACTGATTTAATATAAAATACATATTTGTGATATTCAAATGCTTGGTCGGTTGTATAGCCGTCTCTTTTCCTCGCGCTCCGTAGCTGTTTTAATGCTAACAGTGCATTCAGAATAACGATATAGAGTCATAGAAATAAAGTACACAATCTTCCTGACGAACTCCTTAGCAATCCATGGATTGACAGTGCGGGTGCCGGGTCCATCGTGTGGGAGCGAGAGAAACTCTGAGCAGTTCCAGGGACTTGCAACCCAGGTGTAGGTTTAAGGAGCCTTTTAAGGAGCTCGAGTTGCCCGCCCTTCCTAGCCAAATTTGATAAGAGCCTGTTAGTGCAGCCTTAGTTACTCATTCCAAAATTGAACTTACTGCAGTTCTCGACAGGCCTAGGTCTTTTAGAAGGTTAAAGAGATTTTGCTGGTATACCTCTCGCTCCTACTTCTACTTCTTTTCCATATAAATTAATTAGATAACCATTTTGGTTAGTTCATTGGTTAGATCGTAATACTAATTCAATTTTATTGTGTGATCTTTTGGAATGTTAATTTTCCACGGGACAGTAAACTCTATTATTACTATATGTGTGATGTGCCTTGAAAAGAGGAATATGTTCGGCCTGGATGACAATATTCTCTGGTATTTTGTAATGCATTTCATACGTATCCATTAAAATAGTCCAGTCAAGAGCAGTACCTAGGATTGAGAAAGGCTTGCTTTTTGAGTTAACAGTTCTGTTGAGCCTTCTTTTTATTAAGTTCATTTGTTTTATATTTGTGGTTAATACTTTTTGGGCTCTAGCCACTGCGAGCTGCTACACGTATGACTTCAAGTACTCTTTCATGGCAACATGAGTATTGACCCCTATCAAGCACCTTGCAACCTAAAAAAATAGTCCTAGTCGTAAATTTTTACAAGCTTGCATTTCAAACTATCATAAATGTTTGACGCATGTGTTTGTTTCTAATTTAATATGCATTAACAGTGACTGGAAATTCAAATATTGCCTTATATTGTTTTTGACTACACTATCATCTTACGGAGCTCCGTGGATTGTTCAATATACCTTTGGACAGGTTTTGGCCACGATTTTGTTCGTGATGTTGTATCTAGGGTATTAAATATTGTTGATTGCAAGTATTTCGTAAGCTAGGTGGCCACTTATTATTATGAGATGGTCCTTTATTATGCTTGTTGACACCCTTTATATGTTCTCTAGTTGTTCATGACCTTGAGCACATAGGTACATATTCAGATGGATTCGATGTTACAAAGTGGATGATCTTAATTGGCCTCCAAAATTTTAAAAATAATTTCTCATGTAGAAATATATTGAGCTGTGATTGTCTTTACAATAAATAAATAAATAAATGATTCATGCTTCTTAGTTTTACCTCATAGCTTTTCTTGCTATTCATAAATTCCATAATTTTGATTTCAGTTGTAATATTGCCACCCCATTTCTTTATGTGGTTTTGTAGCTGCTCTTTGGAGATACAATACTCATTATTAAGGGATAGGTAGTTAGTTTTTGATGTTTGAATCCACTTGTCAAGTTCACAATTCACTGAAAAAAAAAATTTATTAGGTCAAGAATTAAAAAGGAAATCTATGGAAATACCTGCTTTGATTCTATCTTTAGCTGAGGGCAACAAAAAAAAAATAAATATATACATCATTTTTCCAGAAAAGAAAGTTGTGTTCTATTATAATAAAGCATCTTACCATTCAATAAAAGAAATTATTCACTTGTAAAAAAGTTTGATAAATAAAATGTTAGAATTTTACCATCAGGTTTACACTCAGCTGAATTCCAAAACTTGTCGACAGCTTCATTTATACTCCACTTATCAAGAGTAATCCTTAGACTTGGAGGAATAAGTCTCTCCCAGTGACTTTGAGTGAAAAATTCCACCATGTGACAATTGGCTAGTGGCATCAATGGGTTGAGATAAGAAATAATAGAGTCAATGTGTTGTTGTATTCTTGAAATTGTTAATTCTTTCGCCATACTTTTCTGTTTCTGCAAAAATAATTTATTATTATGTTGCCTTTGTAGCTATGTATATAGCTGCAAACATACTTGCAGGACAAAAAAAATATCATGCAGTATAATGCTCTAACTATATCAAATGTTGCAGAGGAAATCACCAATTTTTAGACCCATGAACATCTTAAATAATACAATATTATCTGCTAAATACAGACTCCCAAAAATAAATACCTCGAAAGTTATTCAAATGTTATACTTGTTTCTTACCTCTTTAACTTAGAATGAAATATCAGTGTCAAATGGATTGTTTGATGGTATCTTTAGTAAAGCACATACTTTTTTGTATTGGGCACGTATTGCTTCTAACAATCCAAGGATGTCATGTTCTTCAGAATTGTCACGAGGAAAGGAATCAATCAGAGTTTTAACTTTTAAAAGTTGGTTGATTATTTTATCAGAATGTGTTATATCCTGCTTTTCATATGCTTCAATATATTTACTAACGATGCCTAAGTAATAACCTAAAATGAATAAATAAAGTGTAGTAGTAACTTTTTATCATAAATGTAAATGACTTTATAATAATACACATTGTACAATGATGTTAACAAAATATATTTATGGCTTTACAAACTAAATTGAGAAACTATTCAGTTTCACCACAAAAATAATAATTTTAGGCACCATTATTATTATATGAAGCACAGTAAATCACTCCGCACTACATATTCTGTAGTCAATTTAATTACGAGTACAGTTTATGTGCCAGAGAAACATGTCACTCTAGTCACTCACACTGCCAACCTGAACTAGAACCCCTTTTAAACTGTGATAAATTGCTAAACACTAGATGGAGTTTTCTATAGGGATGTGATCATATGTTTTACCTATATTTCTAATCATGAATAGTATTTTTGGCGTAATTGAACCAGTGGGTAAGATAAATATTACCAAGTTCGCGGCCTAACTCAGCACCCTTATGATAGCCTAGATGATATCCTTCTGGATTGCCAGCTAAAGTACCAGCTTTATAACCTTCATCATAACTTTCTTTATAGGCTGCTTCTTCACTCATAAATATGTCGTCCAGTACATCATTAAAGTCTTTATCTTCTGCCATTTACCAATAGAAAAACTTAAAGATGTATAGTAACGTAAGTAAATAAAAAGATTTGCTTGTTTTGTTTTATTTTGATTTTGAGGTTATTTATTTGGACATGGCATACATTTTTTTTAATTCTCCTTTTTCTAGGAAGGCAAGCGGAACAATGCCGATACAGCCTGGTCTTATTTTACTTCTTGATTTTATTTCACTTATTTGTACCCCAATATTAAAGGGTATTGAAGCATTTTTTTTTATATTCTTGTTATTCCTCAAACTTAATGTGTTATTATGATTATGTTTTTAAATGTACATTTAAAAAATATATTTTTTTCTAATATCACAAAGAAGTAAAAAGGCAGTTATGGGCCTACCACACGCACGAGCTTCACCACAGTTTTGCCTGCGCAGGCCGGTTTGTATACGGAACACGGTGCGTGTAGTTGGTAAAACTGTATCACGCGCCAACCCCACAGCGTGGCCTGCGCACTTTTCGACTTGCTTGAAATTTTGCCTGCGCAAGCCCGGCCTGCGCGTACTTGTCTGTGCGTGTGGTTGGGCGTTCAGTGTTCAAGCCCCAGTCGAGTGTATTTTGAGTCGAGGCTCGCTCGTCGTTTCATGAGGTCATTCGTCATCGTCACTCGAAAATGGCAGATTTGCGTACAATATTTGTTTATACAAATCTGTGCCTGCACTCTGGAAAATTAAATCTAAAGATTATTCCGACTGAAATAAAAAGAATGACACTTACGAAAGAATGATAAATAAAATGAAAGAGGTAAGAGCATATTTTTTGCAATTAAATACCTATGCCTAATACCTACTACCAACTACTTGCACATATTATGTACATATCCTATCGTTTTTACATGTTCTTTTTAATAGAAAACACTTGAAAAATATTAGCATAAGAAATGTTTCTTCATTAGGAAACATTGTTTCCACGCCAATGATTTCGATAAGAATGAGGCTTGCGCGTACTTAACTGTGCCGTGTGGTAACGCACAAAGTGTACAGTTTTTTCGTGCGAGATGCTTGCGCAGGCCAAACTGTGGTGAAGCTTGTGCGTGTGGAAGCGCATTACAAAAGCAAAATAGAAATATAACTTTTGACACAAAACTGTTTTTATTTTTATTTGCAAATTTGACATGACATATTACTGGCAGTGTTGCCAGATCTTTAAACCGGTGTTCCCGTAATTTTCATTGCCAAATTCCGTATGAAATCCGTATAAAAATTTAAACCTAGATTACCGATACCATTTAGTTTAATTCAAGAACATTTTATTATTAAAAGAAATTTGTTATGAGAAAAAAAACCTAATTCTAACTTTAGTAAGTCAATGGTTTCAATATTCTGTCTTCTCTAAACTTAAAACTTTTAACTTCGGTCTATCCTTTTCATTCTGTATAAAGAATGACAAGGATACACTTTTGTGAAATTAAAGTTTAGGGTAAGCCAATTATGTCAGAATCTGAAATTATAAAACAAAAACGGTTTCCAACCATTTTATTTGTATGTACAATATACATTTTAGTATTTCATTTCAGTATCAGTTATTTTTAATCAATGCTTAAGGCTGTAACATCGCTTGACTGCTAATAACGCCTTCTATGTCATAATAATCTTGAAGTGCTCGTAATGATATCAATTAAAGGTATGTTCAAATTTTTTACGGATACCTTACGGATTTGATTAAAAATTTCCATACGGAATTTGGCAGTAAAATTACGGAAACACCGGTTTAAAGATTTGGCAACACTGATTCAGACTACTGGCGGCACTACACTTGGCGATTCGGTGTTTGCGTTTTTGTGTACAGTGCGATTCAACTAAGAATAGGACGTAATAACTGTCAATTAAACCCGGGTAGAGTGAGCAAAAAAGTTTTTCTTTGATAAAACTTATTTACCAAGATTAAGTGAGAAAAAATATCAGATTTAAAAAAAAACATTTTTACTATTATATTTTATTTTACGAGAGAAATAAAAACATCATTATTTATAATATTTATTTATTAAGACTGAGTTGGAAAAAAAATAATTAGAATCTAGCTCTTTAATTCCGCTCATCTCTGCAATATATTTTTTTTCTAAATAGCTTCGCACGGCTTGTGCATTTAGCCAATGTGAAGTGTTAAAATGTTTACAAATACTATAGCAGTCGTGGTTACAGTAATAAATCAAGTCAAAGTAAGTGGCAGTCAAGTCAATCCCCCTCTCCTTATGTTTCAGTAAAAGTGTGGGGATTTACCTCCCCGTGGACTTCTTGAGGGAACGTCGAAAGACACTTTCCGCTATTTTGTTTCACGTGCCAACACTTGTGCATGTTCCCGAACACTTAGTGGTTAATAATCCACCACTATTAGACACTAACATCCGCCACAACACAATTTTTAACAAGAAAAACAAAACTGCTTAAGTGGCGCTCCCGATACCGCCAAAAAGTTCATCTCTGCACTACCATCGGTGAAGTCATTATCAGCATCACTGCTTCATTCAGCTATAAAATAAAATATCAATTATTGTAGGTTTTAAAACGACAAGTTTATTTACAATAAAACATTTTTTTTTATTACCTGTATTTATAATAAAACTAAAGTTCTTATATTTCCCCTTTTCAGTACTCATTTTCTATACGTTCACATGATTTATTTCCTTTTTATGTTTACAAATGTTTGGTTTTTATTATAAGATTAACTCAGTGCTAAAAATGTGTTCCAAGATATTTTTGCAAACCGTACTTTTCAAGTGACTTGACAGATGGAGGTCACTGGCTTCCCTATTCTTATGGCATAGTACAATTTTTTGGAAAAAAAATACGAAAAGGGTATTACAAATACACGACAATACGACCATCCATAATAATTGGCGTCTAGGAACGAATAATCACGGATTAACGAAGATAAACACAAACATTACGAACATTTGTGATTAAACCAATGTCAAGTAAGTGACACTGCCTGTCACTTGCTTGACTTGGTTGCTTTCACAAAACGTCATTCTAAGTTAAAAAAAATATAATAATTTATAAATATGTCATCAGAAATAATTAGTCTAAATGAAGTCAATAAACATAAAACGAAGAAAAGTTGCTGGATGGTAATTCATAACCAAGTATACGACGTTACAAAATTTTTGGAAGAGGTTAGTTAAAAATACTGTTGTCTTATATAGAATAAGAAATATCATTTGACCTATGAGAATGAGTTATTGAATAAATATCAATATTTTTATACCTAAATGTTTTAGCATCCAGGTGGAGAGGACGCTCTCTTAGAATATGCAGGAAAGGATGGAACTCAAGCTTTTGAAGATGTTGGGCACAGTGAAGATGCTCGGTAATTATTTTATCTTTAATTAATATTAACAAAACTCTTTATTTTACACCACAGAAAATATAAAACATTGCACATAATTGCTGCATACATTGTGAAAAGGGCGGTCTTATTTCTAAGAGCTATCTCTTCCGGACATCCTTGGCTAATTAAGCTGGAAAACATTTTATTGATTCGTAATGAAATAGTTTCAATGGCCAGACTGTACTTGTTGGGATTGGGAATTGAAAATTTTGCTCCTTTATCAATAAATGTATCATTGAATGATAAATGGCATATGAGTGACATGGACAAAACATGCCATAACAAGTCTCAGCTTATTCCTTGTTTATATATTAGGGGGATAGTGTATAGAGTGAACACAGTTTTGTGACTGAAAACAAAAACTAAAGTGTAACTCCCAGGCCCAACAAATACAGAGGATCACCTCTAACCAAATCTAATATTTTTTTTTTATATTGCACTATATCACTGGCAAAATGCCAATAGTTTACAGCAAAAACTGGCATAATGGTTAAAAAGTATCTGTAGTGTTGGGTAGGACACGACTTCAAAAAGAGTTTGTAAGAGTAGCCTCTTTTTTGTACTGAGCCAGTACAATGTCCCACTTCAAATGAGGGGAGGCGTAATGAAGCTCTGCAATACATTTGAAGGGACGAGTACAAATATGACATTGAGGCGTACAGAAGCTCGACATTACGTTTGTGTGCACGAATAGCACCTGGAGCGTAAGTTCTGAACGCAACCCTGGGCTGCGTTCAATGCCTACGCTCTGAGTGCAACTTTTACCCTGACGTTTAAATTTTGACATAAAATGTATGAAGCTAATGTCAACTTAGATATTTGTTGCACCTAGAGCGTAGGTTTTGAACGCAACCCAGTGCGAGTGACAAGGACTAGGAAGGAGAGATAGAGATACAGATGGATAGTGCGTAGAGGACTTAAATGAAATGTCATGCCTCGCTCTCTCTCAGACTTACGAAGAGTGAGTGAGTAACGAGACGCGACTATCGCGACATTTAATGTGAAGTAGTACATTTTGAAATTTTGAGCCGCTCTTACATTTTGACGTCATGTCCGGGACAAATGTACCGCCTCTTGTAAGTCCTACTCAACACTAAGTATCTGTTTATAAAATGTATCACTGTATTTGACAATAGTTTTAAATATCCACAGAACACAGAAAGAGGTGGTTTTATTCTTTTCTTGAAAAGGATAGACAAATTTAGTTAAGTTTAGAGAAGTCAGGACAGATCCCATTTTGTACTTATTTTGATTTCAATACAATTATGGCAAATCATTTTCTAAGCCTTTAGCGGTTTTGCATGGAGTGCTAAGTATTCTTTCATATGTGTAAACTTTTTGTTTATAATATACCCAGCAATTAAGACAATTCAGTGAAATTGGTGAAGCTGTTAAGTGATGCTATGTATGTCATATGTGCGGAATTAGATTTTTACTATGGTTTTATATATCTATTTTTGAAGCTACTATTAGTAGTGGTTATGATAACCCCATAGGCATCTCCAAACATTTTCTTCTCTTTTTTCTTGGATTTCAAATTATATCACCACCAAGTAGATTTTTGCAATATTTTACATGTTTTGATATTTAAGTTACTTTTCATTTTATTTTTTAAAATTCATATATAATTAAACATAAAAATCATTGTTTATATTCATTGTTTTCAGAGAATTACTGAAAAAGTTCAAAATTGGTTTATTACCTCAAGGAGAACGAGCAAAGGATGTAGCAAAACATTGGTATGTATATTAATTACAATTATATAAAAAATAAATAACCAATTTTAAAATTTATATTCAAGGCAATCATAACTGACTGACTTATCTATAAATACACAGCTCAAACCATTCAACAGTTTACATTGAAATTTGGCGTGTAGATTGCCATTATGACATTAGCTAAAAAAATTTTCCATAAGTATATCCCTTGAGGGGATGAAACAGGGTCCATAGTGTGTGAGTTATAATAAGATGAAATATATCTTTTTATTGGAAAATTCACAGAAATCAGTTATTTACTAATGAATAAATAAAATTTTCAGGCTCTTTCAAAATTCAATCCCTAAAGGTGTTAAACATGTTAAAAAAATTTAATCAATCAGGGTGTTGTTTTTATGGCTTTTTGGGTTTGGTTAGGATGATTATAACGATTTTAATTTTAGATTAATTGTGCGCCTTTGTTTTATATGAGTTTCAGTCTTAAAATCAATTACTTATTACCATCAAATAAAAGTAGTCCATAGTATGGCGCTTAAAGTATTTTAAAACTTGGTAATATTACTAAAAAGAAGATTAATATTGTCCTAGGAAGAAACCAGCAATCAAATGCAATTAATTCCATTCAGGTGAATTAACAATTGCTAATCTTGTAATTTTATGTCTTTACAGTTGCAAGAAGTGCATTTCTCCAAAAAGGTTATGTTTTTTTAGATTTTTATTATTTTTTTAAAAATAGTTGCTACATAGACAACATTAAATATATTTGAATAATTAATATTAGATAATAATTCTTATAAAAGGGATAATAATTTTATCCACCAATAAAGCAAACTACTATTTACACAAAAGTGACCTATAGAAAAACTTCTTTATATAATGCATATTAATAAATCATTATCTGTTAATATCATCATCATCAGCCTATTAATGTCCCCACTGCTGGGGCACAGGCCTTCCCTATGGATGGAATAGGGAGATTGGGCCATGACCCACCACGCTGGCCCAGTGCTATTAATATGTTAATATGCTTCTGAATATAATCTATCTCCACACTAGTGGCACTTATTGCGAATACGTCATTATTACTGTCCCTCTTCTGTCATTCAATATGTTTCATCTCTTAGCTCTTTACAATATTTAGTTTCGAGAGATTAAAAATACTAATAAAATTATTACAATTTTTTAATAAAAAAATATTAATAAAAATTGAGAGAAGTTCGTATTAAGTATAAGTAATGTTTTGTAAAAATTATTTAATTTAACAAGCTGTCTAGCTTGGATAAATTTGTCTAGGTTTTGTAACAGTTTTTCATTGCAGTCAAGGTCGACCTGGGTCATGTTCAAGTTGCTTCCCAGAAAGGTTTTAATTTTTTACTTGTTCTAGAATTCTTATTTTTCAATATTTTCGAAACTAAAAATTATTTTATATTTTATGCAGTACACGGCCAGTAAGTGAAACCAAATCATGGCGGACATTTGACGGATCATCTAGAAGGTTATTTTTTTAGGAGTATATTACATACAAATAATGGTGCATTAATATTTTTTTCAACACATTTTCTGAAAAGAATTTCGGAGGTTGTATACATTGTTCGAAAAGTCAAAATTACGAGCGGAGCGTGCGGTAAAATTTCATTACGCACGCTCCCATACATGGCACCGTGGCATCTTTACAATTGTTTTTTTCATTTCGGTCGAATCACACAAATGTAATCGGCGTTACGGGTTAGAGTGAGTGTGAGAGAGGAGGAGTATCTACATCAGAAAGTTATTAAACTAAATAAGCACAGGAGTTTGGTAGGTGAAATGTGGATTGGAGGGTGATAATAAGGGATTGGAGGGTGATAGTGGGGATTGATGGATGATAATAGGGGATTGGTATATATAGGCACTGTTTTCTCGCAAATGTGTTGAAAAACGTTGTATGATATTCTTACATTCGTCTACTCGTTTGTAATAACCACCTTACCGCACTTGTATCATAAATAACTATTTTCTAAAAACTACTTTTATTTTATTTCAATAGTCTTAAGCAACCGAAACCAAAGTCGGTTTATAAAAAACCGCCAAGTCCGAAGGTGGAGAGAAGAGTAGAAGCGATAGTGGTGCCTCATGAAAGGTTATTATTTATTGTTTTTAAGAAATTAAAAAAATACTATCTACAAAACGTAGCTTAAGTTTATAAAGGGAAGTGTATTAATTATAGAAGGGTAGGTATTTAAAATGAACAATTTAATATATGGATATGTCACCGGCAATCTGAATAATGCAGGTATTCTATACAATACCTAGGCAATGTATAGAATGCCTGGGGTGCCTGGGCAATGTATGAAATATTGTTAAAAAAATACTTTTTATACATTGCCTAGGTAATGTATACAATTCCTAAGGATTGTAGAGTACCTACTGGCCCACCGACAATGTGTAAAACAAAAAAGATTTTGCCAGTATTTATCTTATAGTAGGGGAGCCAAAGCAATGATTTTTAGATTTATTCGAGCACGGCAGATTAGCATAAGGGGGCAACCTTGCATCTTGTGAAGTACCTACAATATCTGAACCCTTTATATATTGCCGAACGTCTTGGGCAGCCAAAAAAATATTCAACAAACTGCCATGACTTTAAGTCACGTCAACGGGTCTGAGGATAGAACAAATTTGATCTGCCAGTTTGAATAGTGTGCCGTACGAAGGGGCAGAATCAGTGGCGTAGCTTCCACCGTATCTGCCGTTTCAATTATACGGGGCTCCCGGGAAACGGGGGCCCCAAACGGGCGTAAGCAAAAATTAATTAAAAATCCCAAAATTTTTTTTTTCAGAAATGACAAAAGTCAAAAAAAGCTTTTTTTCCCCGCGTACAGCATGCATTGGCAACACCCTACATCGATTATCGCGGGCTGCAGGATTTCCGGAGTTTATGTCATTTACTTGAGCAGAGGAATCCCACAATAATCGATGTACATGCGACACGATGATAAACCACAGAGTCACTATTGTAGATATAAAATGACGGACGGATTTTGTAATTCTCATCGAACGAATTACAGAACTATGAATGCCAGAGTTGGACGAACTTCATAAATATACTTCCGGACACATCTACGGCCCACTTAGTGTTATAATAAGTATTTTTATTTATTTATACATTTTGTACACACAAATATAAATAGAAAGAGATTACAAAATAAGATAATAGTACAAGGGCACAGCTTATTTCAACCTGAAGTTTCTTCCAGCAGGCCCATTGTAGGAAAGCACATTGAAAAGCCAGTCAGCGTGTACATCTAATTATGATTAAATATATACGTTAAATACTTAAGAGTAGGGGACATACACAATTATAAATAGGTACTAATACTTATATTAATAGATATATACACAAGTACATATATAAATATATATACATACATTATGGACGAAAAGAGGAGAAAAGAAACAAGTAAGGGCATGGTTAAGGGCATGAAGATAAATAATGTTCCTTTAGACGCTTTTTAAACACCGAGATAGAACTGGAATCTCTAATTACTGCTGGCAGCGAATTCCACAGGCGGACGGCATGTACTGTGAATGAATAGGATGCGAAGCCAGTGTTATGGGTGGGACATTTTAGGAGGGATTTGAGATGGGATCTACAATGATCTGTAGGAGAGTGGACAACGGAAAACCGCTCCCGAAGATAGGATGGATACGAGGGATTATAGAGGATGTTGAGGCAAAAAGGAGGCAAAGGATTCTCAAATTCCTGCGCAGACGTATAGGAAGCCACTTGAGTTCTTTACGAAATTTGGAAACATGATCATACTTCCGTAGACCAAAGATAAAGCGGATAGCTAGGTTCTGCAGGCGCTCAAGTTTGTTCAATAAAGTCTCTGTGGCATCTAAGAAGCAAGCATCGGCATAATCGAGAAGTGGAAGAATGAGTGACTGAGCGAGTGAAATTCTGGAATGCAAAGGCAAGAAATATTGAAGACATTTGAGGGAATGGAGCGAGTAGTACATTTTTTGACTGACATTAGCAATTTGGGCCGCCCAGGAAAGGTTGGAGTCGATTGTGATACCAAGATTTTTAACAGTGTCGCTAAATGGAATGTCAATCCCATCTAATGACACTGATGGCAAATGAGTGTTACGTGCAGCGTTCTGCATGTACCTACTCCCTATGATTATAGCTTGCGATTTATTAGGGTTCACCAGGAGACCGTAAGATTTTGCCCAAGTACTAATGCGTGAAAGATCATCATTAATTGCCGCTATTGCTAAGTCCACTTCGTTGACAGTAAAATGGCGATAGAGCTGCAAGTCGTCTGCGAAAGTATGTTTCATGTTGAGCAATAATTTTAAAAACACGTAAATATGGCTAATAAAGCAGCTTCAAAACTACGTAGGTATAATAAATTTTTGATCAATGTAACATTTATTTAGCTAGGCTAGGCTAGGGACCTTCAAAACCTAAACGCTAATGCTAAGTGGACCGATAGATGTGTCCGGATAACCAAAAACGTGTATTTTTTTCTTCCACCATGCCAGCTCATGAACTCACACACGGCCAAAAAGTAATGAACTGTTAAAGGAAACATCTTTATAATAGTCATCATTACCATGCGACTTCTTTTTATTTTCAAAAATGAAGAATAAATCTACGCTGTCTGCTACTTTTATCACTGGAAGTGGCTGACAAAGAGTAAAAAGCACGATTCTTAGGTCACTACAGAGAAGTGGCATGTTTTAGAAATTATATGCATTACGGAATATAAATATTTTATGAACTCTAAGGGAGAATATTGTGAAAAACTTTTCTAAGCATTTTGTATATCACTGAATAAATGCATTATTGTTATTATAACTAAAATCATTTTCGACCAGTATTTCTTCTTATTATATTATTCCAGAAATTTTAAGTGCGCTCCGCATTAGTTTAGAGCTGGTGATGGAGAATACACATGTTTCTCTGTCGTTTAGTTCAGAATGTTGCTTTACTTGAGTATTTTTTTTAATTTGATAGTTTGCTACATGATTGTAATATGGGATTTTTTCTTCTTTTAAGACGAGCGCGGGGCTTTCCATGTGAAAGGTCTAAAATATATTTATTTAAAGTAATATTCGTAGAATAATAGCTACTTAGAATTAATTAATATGTAATAATTGTTTTTAAGGAGGAGACAGCCATCGCCACCTCCAAGGTTATAGTTTAATTGTTTACATAAATGTTGATATTGTGGTCGTCATATATAAGGTGAAATTTAATGTTTTAATGAAATTTTACTTTAATGGGATTATTGGGTTACGTGTCTATACACGTATGCCTGTTTTTTTTCGGATTTTTGTGAAGTTTTTTTTCATGATTTTATTTATAATTTGTGTATTTTATGTCCTTTCCTCCTTTAGAGTAGTTATTAATTTTAAACACACATACCTACATATTCAGTGGAAAACAACTAATTAATAAGCACTACTAAAAAATGGAAATACAGTAAAATTAAACGAGCGCAGCCACCGCGGGTCAACGACCGCGCCCGCCCGCTGTTGAGTGAGTAGGTATACAGAGGTCAGCTGACGCGACTCCTTTGATTCCACACAATACAATAAAATCGTCTTGGATGCCAAATTTATTGAAATAATAAGGACAAATGTCATCTTCTCTTAAGCAGAGTAAAAGTTAATAATAATTTTGTCACGATTGGAAATAGGCAAATGAAGCAAAAACAAATGCTTATAACAGTTAAATACTTGGGTTAGAAAAAAAATTATAACCAGGTATTCAAAAGTACTTACTTTTCACTATAACTTCCCGTATACGCTTTGTAAACAGAATCAATCACCAAACCTACTTTCGTCAACCTTTTCGGCTCTGCTGACTATTTCGTCACACAACACACCATGTCCAAATTCTTATATCGAGGCCAAAGAACAAGAACTAATCGAGGCATAATTTGCAAATATTGTCTTGTCACAAAGTTAAAAGATCGCGTACGCTCGATGGATAGACTTGAGACTGCGCTCTGCGCTCGCTTACTGGGCTCGCTTACAGAGTAAGTAAAAAACAACAGTTGTTTTTTACTTACTCTGTATGCGTGCTTAAAAAGAATAGTTAGGTATTTAGTACCCAAAAGGAGGAAAAAACTTAAAAAATAGCAAAAAAAACAAAATTAAATTTTTAAATAATTTTAAAAATCCAAAAAAAAAACAGAGGTACTCTATAACGAAGATTCATTAAAACCTTCAATTTCACCTTATATACCTAAACATGACTTAATTATTAAACGTACTAAGGGAAGTATTTAGTACACTAAAGTAAAAGTCTGTTAAAAGTAGCCGAAAGGTTGGGCCTTTTCTATATAGTTCAAGAACTGTTAAATTTTATTAGTAGTTAAGCTTTTTATTCTAGGATATCGTTGTTTTGACTGAAGAATTATTTCACAAAATCATCGTACTTTAGTAAAATGGAATAATGGTAGAACTATGAATAAATTGGTGCAGTCAGGTGTTTTAATTTGGGGCCCATCTCCTTGCTAATGGGGGTTAGAAAATTCGCAATCGCAATGCGATAAGGTCGAAATCACTAGATAAATAGCGTGGAACACCATGTAGAAATGTTTTCAAATTTAATGACACATGAATATTAACCTCCATGCATACCTGCATTTTTTCGTTTTTTTTTTCGTCTAACAAGCTAGTGATCAAACCCAAACCACAAACTTTTATTTAAATTTAATAAACATTTAATTCTCAAATTATGATTTATTTATCATAAACGATACCAAAATAGTATCACCAGAAGAGTGCAGGGCATGAGAGACAATAAAGGTTGGTGTGCATACTGAGCAGGATCTCAAGTACGAACAACTAGCGAGAAAGATTCATATCGCCATCGTCAAAGTTTATATGGACCGCCTAAGTACCGTCAGTACCGGACGTTAAAGCAAACTAGCTCTTTCCTTGCCACAAGAGAAGGGTATTCACAACAGAAAAATAGGTAGGTAGGTCACTAATTTTACAAATAAACGCAAGTGCGGTCCTGCGTGGAATATTGCTCGCACCTCTGGGATGGCTCCGCCAAGTACTCGCTCGATGCTTTGGATAGGTTACAGCGGAGCGCGATCCGCATCATAGACGATGAGGAGGTGACTAAACACCTTGAGTCTCTTCAATTACGCCGTGACGTGGCGTCACTAAGCGCGTTCTATCGTCTGTAACACGGCGAGTGTTCTGAGGAGTTATTCTCTCTTATCCCACCTTCCCCTTCAGAGGCTCACACGTGCTGGCCTACGTTGTCACCGTCTAACTGGGCCACAATTCCAACGCGTACGAAGAAATTTGGTGACTCATTTCTTTGTCGCACTATCCGTAAATGGAATGCTCTGCCCGCTCACGTTTTCCCTCCCTCTTACAACCTGGGATCCTTTAAAAGAGGCGTGAAGAAGCAACATGCAGGCCGGCAGGGTGAGGATGGCTGGTGTGGGTGGCACAGGGTGGCATATTTTGAAATAAGCCCTAGCTAGGGGCCTCCTCACCTCTAAATCCGGCCCTGCATAGAAACTGACGATAGCGATACGAATACTTTCTCGCTAGTTATTCGTGCTTGCGGTTCAGTAGGTCTACTCTATTTCAACGGAAAACGAAATTTCGATCGAAATTTCGCACGTTCCTTACTCTGTTTCCTTTTCTTTTCTAAAATTCGTTAGTCCGATAATAGTTTGACAATTAAATTCTCCAAGCCTACTCTAATTCACAAAACTTTCGAAAGAAAAGTTGAATTTGACAGATAATTGATCGAAATTTTAACCTTAAATTGACGAAATGAAAAGTGTTACTTTTCATTTTCGTTTTGAGATTTTTGTTTTCATTAAGCCTAAAATGCTTGCAAGAGTATTTTAAATCAAGGCTTCTTAGCTCGAGAAACATTTTTAGCATGTAAAATTAACAATTAACCATTTTTTTATTATTTATTGTAATTCCGATATACTTCAAAGTATTAAACGACAAATTTAGGTTGACATACAATAGATTGTATCAACTCTACAAATTAGTCGGCTAACTTTGTCAAAGAAGGTTCTTACAATGTCATCAAAAAATTTGCCGTTAACTACCTATATTGTTACCAAATAAAAAAAACTTAATCTTAAAAGTAGAGACAAAAAGAACTTACAAACATGACTCATTCCATTCGTTCACGAAAACTGTTTGTGGTTCCGAAGTTTATGTGCCTGTTCGAAAATGAAATAGAGTCAATGGCGAAATTTCGTTTAAAATTCGTTCGTTACTGAAATTTCGTTTCGGAGAAAGAGGGTAAGGCTCCAGTTGTCTGTCTCTACTGACATGTTTGAAATAGGTTTCCTATAATCAACCTTATGACCCCAAAATTAAAGCACGTGACTGTAAATTTTAATAAAATTTTCTTCTCACAAATTGAACTAACTTTGTTTTTTCAGTGACGGCAGCGGTGGCGGTGGCGGTGGCAAACTGAAATGGGCGCTGTTGGCTTTAGCTGGAGCAATCGTTATAGGCGTCGTGTTGAAAAAATATATGAGCTAGAGGAGAAAATAAAAAATAGGGTTCCAATACTGCATGTTTAGAGAATAGACGTGATTAAGGCTAGTTGTAAGCCAGTCAATGTTACTTCTATCATTAAACGGCTTTAGAAAAGACATTAATATAATTAACTAGCGGCCGCCTGCGACTTCGTACGCGTGGAGTTAGTTAGAAATAAAGGTTCACTGCTCGTTCCCCATAGGTCATAGTGTGATAATATGTAGCCTATATGTTGACCCGACTTCTTAATAATATTCGTGCCAAATTTGAAGTAAATCCATGCAGTACTTTTTGAGTTTATCCCGGACATACATACAGACAAACAGACAAAAGTTCTTAAATTTATATAAAAAAAAATTCAATGTACAGTTTTGACTTTCCTACCATTTTATTATATGTATAGATAACTTTTTTCAGGCACCTGTCCCACCGCTAGCGAGGATGTGATTAGCTTCGACAACCGATTTCTCGATTAAGTGACGTACAATAGATTTCTGTATACAGAGAGATGCAATATCAGCTACAAGTTGATTGATTTGTGCTGCTGGCAAGCACATTTACTTTGTTACAGACGTGTTTTTGCTCGCCAATGTTTTTAAGGTTTTAGCTAATATTTTTTTTGCTGATTGTGAGAGGTGGGTGGAAGACGGGTGCCTTAAAAAGGTGAAACTTAAACGTGATCGATTTTAAACTTATATTTTAGTAAATTATATCTATGTTATCGGCATAATATACTTATAATTGTTACAAAAGAGATAAATTACGTAGGTACAAATTTTTAGGCAGTATGACTGTTGCATATTATATTTCTTGACATATTTTAAAATGTTGCTAATCAGGGTAGTTTATAAACATATGGTACTAAAACCTGTATTACGATAATGTGATAGTTTAATTGTATCCCCAGACGATCTTGAAATGGATTCCCTAGACAACCTTGCGGGATGATGTACGTTTCCAGGAATAATACGTTTACGTGAATTATGTTGCTGTATGAGTAGTTTGTCCCTTTTTGCAAGTCATTTGTATGCATGATAGAAAGTTATAGCATGTAACGTAGCATGTTCGTCTAAGAGCACCTTAAAGCATTCCTAAATAGAATTACAGCTTCTAATATTGTCATGAGCCTATTGTCGAAGTTAGTAACAAGTCTAATATGGAGGCTATAAATTCGATCAATAAACCTTTATATAAAAATTGAGTCTTCCTAATATACTTCGATATGAGAAAGTCATAATACTGCACGTTAATTTATAAAATAACTGTACCACTACGATAACTTTTACATTGGAACTACAAATAAACACAAGATTGTTATTATTAGTATAAGATTTTTATTCTTAATTTGATTAATTTGTTTATCTATTAGATAAAAATATTTAGAATATACTTTATCATCATTGCCCTGGTGAACCCAATTGCTTGTAATGTAATTTTGTTAAATTTCGAGTCTAGTTAATAGCACAACAATCTATCACAAGGCAAATAAATGTTTTATTTGAGCATTTATTTTTATCTAAATGTTATTATTATACAATATTATTACTATGTGACAATAAACTACGAAATACTATTTGAATGCGTTTTATTTGACTAAATCTCAGAGACGTCATTTAAATTTAAAGTCTATCAAAGTGTTGTTCTATTGTATTGTTATCGCAAAGAAAGCACAAGACAAGTAAATATAATCTAACTTTAAAAAGATATTATCATCTCTGAATAAGGCCGTTGTTGGTGTATTTTATTAATCGTAAGTGGGTTTATAAGTATGTGGACTTTCTGTGGAAATGAAAGTAAAAGCTGGTATCTGTTGTTACATTTATAAAGTATTAATAAGAATAACAATAGTTAGCAACGTGAAACTGGGGAACAAATTGCAGCCGCTGGAGTAAGCCATCGCGTACATAACTGCGTGATACACGTAGTGTTGCTCGTGCACGTTGTGAAATAAATGGGCATGCGGTCCTGTGGACAACATATAAACGAAAGATTTTTAGTAGGTAAAAATCTGCTCGTCCAGGTATTAGTCCAGTCAGTATTGTCGCGAAATCCGTTTTTCCTCAAACAGCTGGAACTATGCTAAAAAGTTTCTTAAGATAGTAAAGAACACTTTACATAGAGAAAAAAATGTTTCCAACCCCGGGCAAGGGTGAAAACCACCCTTAATAATCTATTTTTCCAATTATCTCAAAAAGTATACGAGATACGGAAAAAAACTTCAAATGAAAATTGTAGATCTTTTTGAAATCTACAAAACATTATTCCACCCTCTTGCCCCTATTTTCAATAGGGGAGCCAATAATCGAAGTCAAAGATTCAATACTTAAAAAGTTAAAGTTAGTTAAAAAAGTTATCTTTGACTTCGATTATTGGCTCCCCTATTGAAAATAGGGGCAAGAGGGTGGAATAATGTTTTGTAGATTTCAAAAAGATCTACAATTTTCATTTGAAGTTTTTTTCCGTATCTCGTATACTTTTTGAGATAATTGGAAAAATAGATTATTAAGGGTGGTTTTCACCCTTGCCCGGGGTTGGAAACATTTTTTTCTCTATGTAAAGTGTTCTTTACTATCTTAAGAAACTTTTTAGCATAGTTCCAGCTGTTTGAGGAAAAACGGATTTCGCGACAATACTGACTGGACTATATTAAACAGGGGACATGAAGCTGCGCCTACCGCTATTCTGGCGGACGCACTATACTACCGACACCCTAATAGCCGTGTCGTGATTCGTGACTAAGAAGACAATATAACAAACATAAATACTTCTTAATGCTATAATAGCACTTTATATTTATACAAACAAATGATGGATGCAAATACAATTTTTAAGACAGGAGGACATAGCGGAAAAGCCGCTAGCTGTCTTGCTCCATCCCATAGAAAAAATGACAATACGTCAAGGCTGTATCCAAAGAGGAATAAGAATAGAGTAGGGGGATATAGATTCTACTACAAGTGGAAGTGTCCCTCTAATAGAAAGAGAAGATGAGAGACCGCTAGCTTTCTCTCTCTAATCGCGCATGCGCATTGGCAACCGTAAGCATCGTACATTTCGATGTGACCCCATTGGCAGTGTTACCAACCCTTACCAAAATTTACCCCTAAGTATTTTTTTAAATTCCCCTAAAATCCCCTAAATATTATACAATTTTTTAAGTACCTACTTATTACCCAAATTCTTTCGTTGCTCATAAATTAAAACGTTACTTAATTAGTTACAGTAAATTATTTTATTGAATAAATACAGTTTCCGAAAGGACAATCAAACGAAAATGAGCTGACAGACTGTTAAATCCTATTTAGCTGTTTTTTTAACTTTAGTCCATACAGCTTTAGGAAACAACCCGCCACACAGTCAGTTCAGTCGTTTCATATCGTGGTGCGTTCCATTCTACGCACAAAACTGAAAGAAAACACACGCTTTGTTTTTCGATTTAATTGTAAGTTTTGATAAAAGTTCCTAAAAGAACCCCCAAAAAATTCTAGCCCCTAAAAAAGTCCGTTTTAAGACTTCTAGCCCCTAAATCTGGGGGCAAAACCCCTAAGTTGGGAACCGTGCCCATTGGATGCCATGCGTGACAAGTGAGAGAGATAGCTATCAGTCTCTCATCTTCTTTCTCTTTCTACTAGACGGACACTTCTAGAGCCGCCTTCCCCACTCTATTCTTATACCTCTATGGCTATATCTAGTTTTGAAGATAAGAGATTTAGAAAAATTGCTGCAAGTGGACTTTAATGTACCATAGCGCCACTAATGTTGCACTGACGTCACCCGTTAATAGTTCTAGGCATTCAGCACCAGAGGAGCTTATATCACTTCCATTCTTATCTTCCTCTATAGTACATTAAAAGAAGGGACTGCTGTCTTACAAAAAGCAATAGCCATCTGAATTGCCAGTATAAAATTCATAAGAAATTAGATGATTTTTAAAATAAGTATTGAGGCTTGTGGCCTCGTGGTGTTGAGTGTTAATTATGTCGAGGCAAGCATGTTGGACTTGGCGCGATTGGTGAGGTCACAAGTCGGACAGGAGTTAATTGGGTATAATGCCAATACCTATAATAGGAGTTAATTGGGTATAATGTTATTATTATCACACTAATATTATAAAGGCGAATTCTTTGTGAGTGTGTATGTTTGTTATTTCTTCACGTCTATACGGCTGGAGCGATTTTAATAAAATTTGGTATGGATTTAGCTGACACCCTAGATTAACACATAGCCTATGTGACATAGTCTACGTTATGCTGCGGGAAAATATCCCTAATAAACCGCGGGTAACACCGCGGGGCACAGCTAGTATTATATATATCAATCAATGACCTGCATGAAAAAATGTTCACCTACTCGTTTTCTTATATTTTCACGCACACTAATCATTAACTAAAACCGGTCATTTCCACTCGTAACCATTAGCTTTGATCCCTCCTGTGACGAGGAGGAATTAAAAAAAACCGATAGGTACGTTAACCCCCGTAACCCCCCCCCCCCCCCTGAAAACTTGCCTACATATCATACATGGTCAATAAAACATTTCATAACTGATATAGGTGCCCACGTCAGTCACATACACAGTTATTTTTACACGAATGTAAATGTAATGTTTTCAGAGTTCAAGTATACATGTAGGTATGTATTTACCCCTAGCGTAAATGGCGACATCTCCGCCGCCATGCGAATTTTCAACGAGTCTGATGCCGGCCACCTGGTTGTACAGCATATCGGTGGTATCGTTCAGGCTGGGGTCGCGTCTTCGGACAGTTGTCTCATTGTTCTCGTCTTTGGCCACGTAATATTGGAACGAGTTTGGTCCCCCGGTGCTGTACGATAACGTGGTGTAGTTTATTCCATCGTAGGGAGAAGATTCAGCTATCCCTAGAAAAGGAACGTTTTAGTGAAATTTTGGTGGGCTATGGGAGACTGGAATAAGTAGGTACAGACTACAGACAGCCGCAGACACAGAGCAAGTTATTCAGAACTGATCATTTTCTTTAACTTCGAGCCTTCAAGCACCGTCTAACTGTGGCCACGATTCCAATGCATACAAAGAAATTTGGTGACTCATTTCTTTGTCGCACTATCCGTAAATGGAATGCTCTGCCTGCTCACGTGTTCCCTCTTTCTTACAACCTGGGATCCTTTAAAAGAGGCGTGAAGTAGCAACATGCAGGCCGGCAAGGTGAGGATGGCTGGTGTGGCAGGTAGAACTGCTGTACCAGCTATCTTCACGTCTGGACTTCACCATCACTTAACATTTAGCATGAATGAAAGATTAATGCTTGCTTTCCTAAGCTTCCTAAACTTATCCTATGCTTTGATAGAGGTTTACCACCCCGTTTTTAAATTGCTTGATGAACTGTTAAATATTACATGGATCCTCTCTCTGGGGAGCAGTTTAAGGGAGCTAGTGAGAGTATGGTCAGCAGTGTTGCTTATTGTCGCCAACGACCTTATTCTCACTAATCTGCAATGAGGAAGACACACGTCTTCCTTATTGCACATCGTCATGGCCACCTGTAGATATCGTCATGGCCACCTTTAGATATCGCCATGACCCCATCGACCTTGACCGTTTCCTCCATAGCCCCTATTTCATCTATAATGATCATAGAGAAACTCTCAAGCACTGATTATTTTCGATCCTTCTTTCTTACCAAAAACATTGGATCCTCTGTCTGGGTACCCGTTAATGGAGAGAGTGTGCGTATGGTCGCTGGTTACAATAAGAAGTGTGTCTTCCTCGCTAGTCATTGCCATGGCCACCTTGACTGCGTCTTCCATGGCTGCTGCTTCATCAATGGCTACCTTTGCCCAGCCCCGGTGGTGTGCCATGTCTATGTTGCCGCCTTCTACCTTGAGACATGACAGAGTTTTAGCCGGATAAAAACCTGTTTATTTTTCTAACAATTGGAGCAACTTATCTTTTGTTTACCTTGATAAGAATACATGTTATCTACAGTGAAATCCTGTGTTTTTCTTGTAAAATGGAAGTACCTACTGCTTTACAAAAAGACCTATGGAATAAATTCCAAAATTTAGTTTTGAGGGATTTTTCTGGATATTTTCAACAACATGAATTATTTATATCACTATGAGTATTTTTTATAAATATTGATAATAATAATTATTATTATAATTTATTCCAGACCGTATAGTTCATATGAGGGTTAGTAACATTAAAACTTAGAAACTATGTTAGTACAATTGTATTTAAACTATTTTCTATGTTTGACGACCTCCGTGGTCGAGTGGTTTGTACGCCGCCCGGTTTCATGGTGTTGCCGACTCGAGAGGTCCCGGGTTCGAGTCCCGGTGGGGGCAGATGTTTGTGTGATGAATACGAGCATTTGAACTCCAGTCATGGATGTTTAATATGTATTTTCTATAAAAATATACTTATATATGTACAGTTTATGTATTCTATCCGTTACCCTAGCATCCCATAACACAAGCCTTATAGTGCTTACTTTGGGGCTAGGCTAATTTATTTATTAATATATTTGGAGACATGAGATTGTACCCAATGTCTCCACAACGGACTCTCCAATTTTCCTGCTATGACTAGAGTTGCCAGGCCATAAAATACAAAGGCCGGACTGCGCACTATATAAGGCCTGACATTTTGCCCTAAAAGCCGGACATATTTTTTTTATTGCCAAACATAATGTTTTTACAGCTGGGCTGTTGAAAAAAGTATTTATACGTGATGTAAAGTGAGAATGAGATCGAAGATGGAGTGTGTGCCAGATATATGCATATTCGATATTTATAATAAAATAACTCGTTTACGAATTTGAAATGTTTATTAACAAAAAGACTGACAAAAAGCCTGACAAAAGCCGGACAGGCCAAATACGTACATATTTGCCCGGACGCGACCGCAAAAAGCCAAACATGTCCGGCTAAAGCCGAACACCTGGCAAGCCTAGCTATGAATGACGGCCAAGATGCTGTTAGAGCTACCCCTGACTCTGCGCATCAGTGACGCTACTCTTTTGCGAATAATAGCGTAGTAATCGTCAACATGGGCATCAGGAAACATCGTTGATGCACTACAATATCGCGGCAGCCCCAACAGCATCCTGAACGCGTTATTGTATTGGACACACAGGCCGTTGATGACACGGCGCCTACAGTTTACCCACAAACTACACGTATAGAAGGTTTGACAATAGGCCCGAAACAACGTCACCTTAACTTGATCTGTACATCGAAACTCATAAAAATATTATATTTATTATATTATATTTACTATTGAACACTCACAAAAATGTAATCTGTAACTGAGGCTCTCATTTTAACTTGTTACAAAACCGTGCTCACCATAAGAAAGAAACCTTTTTCGTTCTTCCGCAAGACTTTTATTGCTGATTCCACCATGTCGGACAATGATGGCATGTCAGTTTGGTTCCTCTGATACTCGTAGCTGAGATGGCTAGCAGCAAATATTCCTGTACAAATGAATAAAAAAATGCTTTGAGCCTTAGCTTCTCCGTTTTGCTCCGTCCGTACATAATAAAGTATACTTTAGGACAAATGAATACTACTTGTATTTGCTCGAAACCCTAGCGAGGTGATTTAGCTAGCGGGGAGGCGAGCAATGTTTTTTTCACACAAACGTTCTCGCCTGATTCCACCTTGAATTTTATCACTAAAGAAATTATTTTCATAATTAAGTACCTACTTAAAATATATTTTTACTCATTCTATGCACCTATGTTCTTCTTTGTTTTTCATAGAAGCCCTTTACCTTTATCTGAGTTGATTATTATTCTTTAGTTTGACATCCAGTTATGCCAATATAAAGGACATAAATAGGTACCTAACTTTTCTATCCTTCACTATGTGTTATTGCTGAATATGCCATAATACCTAGGTATGTAAAATAACTTTATTCAAACATGCTTGGAAATTTGAGCATTACCTATATTGACAACTTTCTTCGACATTAATCGAAATTGCTGTACTAGCCACATACCTACAACTACATGCGAGCAGCGGCCGGCAAAAGATTTATGAAAATCCATAACTATCGTGCTGAGCAGTCAAATAAATCACACTAATATTATAAAGGCACACACAAGCCACATTTACACGCACTTCCATCAATGCCTCTTTTGCTGAACGCTACAGTAATGTACTAAAAGACTGATAGAGCTCCTAAGGTGTAAATTGCTCCCACAGCCATTGACGCAAATACACAATGCTAATTTGTTGGGTTGTGTAATTCCGTTAATTTGAATGATTTTTAAAATACCTACCCAAGAGGTAGTCATTATCAGGGTCGATGCTGCCCAACTCCGTTTTGTTCGAAACGACAGCGTATCTGAGACCGCGGCTACTCTTGTCCCTCTTGTAGTCTTCTATCAGGTTCCGACTGTCGTTCCTTGAGCAGACCCACGGGTTGGAGGATAGACTGGGCATGAGGCTGTTTCTACCGCCTCCTAGGATCACCTAAAATATAAGTTATTCCATCTACATTAGAAAGTATATACATATTTCATCTAGTGCGGTTGCTAGAACACTAAAAATGCGACAGACAGTAAAAATAATTAAGTATAGGATTTGATTACTTCCTCACCCAGTTACATTCAGCTAAACAATCATCCATCACATCACATATTTGGTATGGTTCGGATCACAGAACACAGAAAGGTTCGGATTTACGTAGACTCAAATTGAACTCGGTCTAGAAGGGATACTGTCTCTTTTATTTGCTAAAGAGAAGACAGAAGAAGAAGTTTTAACATCAGTCCCGTTGTTATTACAAGTGGACTAAAGTTTGAACTGGTCTAGATTGGGCATGGAATCAATGTTGTATATTATTTTTCTTATTTTTTTCAAGTGTGTTAGTAATAGTTACGTTAAGATTTTTGCCTGGTTCATCTTCAATCAATTGGCGGGCGATGTCTTTACACTGTTCAGTGCCAGTGGGCATTTTAGCGTCACATTCCCAATTCCGGTCCGCGCTGTGAGCATACAGCGGACCCGGTGTGGCGTGAGTCACCCTCATGGTAGTAACGAAACCTGCGAAACGAGAACAAGGAACTGATTTATTTACAGAAGGTTTATTTTTAAACACGGTTGCCAACAGTTTTGTGGCTCTAGCTGATGTTAAGAAGGAGTCGAGTCCGGTTGCAAAGATAGATGATGCGGTAGTGAAACCCTCACTTTGTGCGGTAGTGAGTGCTCGAGAGATCCTCACCGCACACATCATCATTTCAGCTGTATGACGCCTAATGCTGAGTATAGGCCTCCCCCCAATGATCTCCCCAAAAATGTTTGAGGAGATTTTGCCACAATCGCCTCGCTTGGCAGGTGGGTTAGCGATCGCAGTACAACCAAGATTCTGCAATGAGACGCTGCTGCTCATCTTCTGCTGGCTATGCTCCCTTAGTAGCCTTTAACGACACCCATGGGAGGAGAAGGGTGGTGCTATCGTAGGCTGGCACATATACGGTTCTGGTCACTTTGTTGGGCTGAACGTAATTCTCGTACTCCGTTGAACTCTAGTACATACATGATCATATTTCTTCAGGTCGTAAATAAATATATGCACAACAATCAGAATGTGACATGTTTAACACTGTGTCTTAAACGCGATTAAGCCAACTCACTTCGCTGTGCAGGATGTGACCTCACTTTTCAAGTGTATATTGATGTGTTTGCGTAATTCGCAGTTTCGGCAGCAGACTCGAAAAGCTAATGCAGAAGAATCTTGAGCTTTTATGTTTTCTGCTACCCTGAGGTAGTGCGAGTGCAAGTAGACGCCTGAGTGAAACTCGAGAATATATTCCAATTTAGAGATAATTTTCTTAAAAACCAAAGGACGCTGAAAGACAGCCTCGCCCTGCTCTAATGAAGGCTTCTAACGGAGCTCTTATACAGTTTACTCGATGTATATGTACCTGTACCTACCATTTTGTTGCTCCATGGCCCAATTTTGAGTCGGCGCAATTAGCCGACACAGCGGGCTCGAGTTACCTACTGAGTCGGCGCAAAGAAAATTTCGCCGTCTAAGTAGGTAAACGCCATGGTGTACCATCAATACAGCATGGTACGCTTCAAGAGAGGCTGAAATAGAGTGTTCCACGAAAGGCAACGGTACGGCTGTGTCACTGGCATTGCTGATGTCCATGGGCGACGGTGACCACTTAACATCAGGTGGCCCGTCCGCTCATCTGCCTTCGAAGGCAATAAAAAAACAACTTCCTCAGACAAGAACATTACAATTAAAGGCATTACCGGAACTTTTCCCAGCTTTGAGCGCTTGAGAAGCCAGTGACTCGAGTCTGGCTTCAGGCAGCAGAGACGCGGCGCAGTCTCCCCGTTTGACGCTGGCGTCCACTCCAATTGTATCCTTGTTAGTCTTCACACCACTAAAAAGCGCTGTAGCGCTGCAAGCGGAATCCGGCACCATTTTGTTCGCCGAGTATGTCTAATAAAAGGTTGAGTGAAAATGTAATAAAATACCCTTACTGCAATATTAGAATCGAGAATTTGCTCCTTAATAAAATTGGTTACTTTTTAACTTTTTGTAATACTTGGCCAGCTTTTTGTGTGAGTCATGTTGTAATTTCTGTAAGTTACAATAAGCCTAATGTCAATTGTTATTATACATGCTACAAAACGTTGCTTATCCCGATTCAGGGACATTACTTTTAAAACAGTTTTTCCGTGACATTACTATCAGCTAAATTTTGCCATTTTTGTATTGAGACAAACGTAAATTTCTTAATAAACAAATTATAGTAGGTAATTGTGTCGTGGTCGTCATTTTCAATATATTTAATATTGATAAGTTCCGATTGCCATCTGTAGTCATCGTCATCAATGCCACTGCATCAAAAGGCACTTTTCGAGAGAAAATTTAACTTTGAGGACGAGTTACTATAAAAATACCCAAATTACTATAGATGTGCCTATAATTTTTTAACTGTTATCTCGATTTCTCCAGGATCCCATAATCATATCCTGATTTGGTGAATTTGGGATCACCTCGGGAGCGTAACTTTATAAATAAAAGAACTTTAAAAATCGGTTCTCAAGTCACTAAAATATAGCCGAACAGCACAAACAAAACATAAATACACAACGAATATAGAAAAAAATCCTCCTTTTTGTCAAATCACAATTCGCGTATTTTACGCTTGTACACCTACCTTCAATAATCCCATGTGTGGGAACTTCTCAAATGCCAATCTGTAGCTTTCTCCCCCCTTGTAAATTCTGGTAGCAGTCACAGTATTCGGTCCCATACCATCGCCAACAAACAATATGACGTTCTTCGCTGTGCCTACATTCCATTTGATTTGTTTTGCTTCTTCTAACTCTTTCTTGGCCAGATCTTTCCAGAACTGCTGATCTGTTGACAAAGGTATCATCATTGAATAAGGATATTACAGTCTATCACATCACGGGGCAAACACTTAGTGCTCCAAAACTTATAATAATATTCACCAATTAAAAATTAGCTTAGCTTCATAATTCTTGATATATTTTTTGCAATCAATCCAGATGCACAATACATATCGTCGTTGTCAAACCAACATCTGATATCTGCAAAATATAATACTAACATGGCGATATTTAACGATATTGTGGCTGATAAACATAGCATATCTTTAGAATCAAACTCTGTTCACCGTTATAATGCTAAAGATTCGCATAGCAGTCTTTGTAGCTGTCATGATGGAAATAACGAAATCTCCAAAAAGTGCACATAGCAGATATTGGTTTGACAACGATGAATGTAGCCCCCGCTATGACTTCGTTTGTTTAGGAATTAAAGATTAAAGACAGGGAGAAACCAAGATTTTAGGACTGAATGTTAAATACTACGTAACTTTTTTTGTTAAATATTAACTGGGACCTTAAATTATTGTTATAAAAGTCGTATTTTTTTAACATTAATTTTAATTTGTTACTAAGTTATTATAATCAGCTTTCGGCTCCATCATCAGACCCTTTATATTACCAAGGACAAGATATCACCTTAGTATGACCACAAAAAGAAACGAACAGCCAATAATAAGTTTCAAAACATTACACTCCTCATTAGCTTTCGCATAAAAGTTATTGTAGTTGGTTCTGTGGAATCCTTTTTAAGCAGTAAATGATTTTCATTATTAACTTCAGGCGTAAAAAAAATGCTGTGTAACAAAAAATGTTAGTTTGTATATACCTCTAAACAAGGTCAAATAAACTTTCCATATTAGTTTCGTTACATTATTAAAGTATGAGCTTAAATAAAATAGACTAGAAGAAATCATTACCCGTTCGTAGAGACCAGGTAGTGGACAGGAAGAGCACTGTTAACACCACAGACACCGAACTCATGATTAATACTACCGGTACCGATGTATGGATGGCGTGGCGGCGGCGACGCACGCGCATACAATGAATGAGAAACGTATAGGGCTGTCTTTAAAACAAAATAAAATAGAAACTGTCATTTTCGTGGAGTCACCACGAAAATGACGGGTTCAATTTATTACGTTTTAATTTTTATTTGATTTAAATAATAAGATGCATTGTGTTTTATCTTTGGTCATTATAATGTCTATTTAAATTCTTAGTAAATAGGTATTAATTTATTTAATACAATTTGCGTATTCCACGATAAAGAAATAAGTATCTCATTGGATCCGTACTTACAGTAAGCTGGTAACAAAATAGGATCGAGCGTGTGGTTTTTTGGAAAAGGTGAAGTTCAGGTGAGAAGGAGTAAGAATCAGAAAACACAAGGTGGTATTAGACCAGATGATAGAATGTTGTTGTTGTGGGCGGCTCAAATTTGTTAGTTACTTTAACAGCGCCAGGGCCGGATGTGTGTGGGGCCTACGGGCAACGAAGGAGTGGAGGCCCCTTTTTTTGTCGCACAATGTACAACCATTGAACTAAATATGTACTTATAGTTATAATAACAATGATTCCTAATTCGTTGTAAGATAATAAAACCAAATTCCGGCCAATTCTCAATTTTATCAGAGGTCAACTGTTTTTATTTGGATGTTAGTAAATCATCACTGTAAGCCTATAATTGTTCCTACTGCTTCCCACAACTGAAGCACAAGCCAACTCTATGGAAGGTAAAGCCAGATTGGGCATAATTGGGGGTTGTAATTACTGCAAATGCAGCCAAGATCAACGTCTACACTGGCTTTATGAAGTACGGACTGACTTGAAATAATAAATTTTTGGTCACCCATCCTATGGTGGACCATTGCGAAAGTTGCTTGAACTCCACGACCTCAGGTCGAACGCACTTATCACTGTGCCCACAAGTTCCTCATTTGAGTGTTAGTAAATAAAATGTTATTAGTAGATTTTATTCTACTACCTGGCTTTGCGACAACCTTGATGGATGGAGGAATCATTCGTTCACTCGTTGACGAATGCCTGATTGATATAGCTCATTCTTAAAACCTTGATTGTAACGTACCGACGTCCATATCGTATCGTATTTTTGTCTAATTCACAGTCAATCAACATGCCGTCTACCTACAAGTGTGTACAAAAAACTCATTAATATTTTTAAATTTTCGGTTGCATTTCCTTGAATAACAATAACCAAATATAGTTAAACTAGAAATTATATTGATGATCAACACAATTATCGCTCGCTATCTTGTTAAGAATACATGAGTGAGACAGTTTTATCCTGACATTTGCAATTAATATTTTTTATCGTAATTTCCCGCAATCGTAATCCGTTTTTTTACAATTTTCCTGAATTATTTTGAGAGATGAGCTCACGTCGTGGAAGCGATGACGATGATTACAAACAAAATTCATTGTACGGCAGCAGCTGAAATAATAACATAGAAAAACCTACTGCTTTATTACTGCTTAATATTGTATTTATCAAAAGAGTATTACCCAAAAATAAATCTTCAATAATTTGCCGTAGCAGGGATAATCTTCTTCACCGAAAAAAAAACAACTTCTATGATCTTCTTAGATAAATACTAGGTACCTATATAACTATTTATAAATGCAATCATCATCATTATCATCATAAGCCTATTAATGTAACCACTACTGGGGCACAGGCCTTCCCTATGGACGGAATAGGGAGATTGGGCCATGACCTACCACGTGGGCCCAGTGCGGACTGGTGGGTGCTAACGAATGCAAATGCAGCAGTGACCAACGGCTTAACGTACCTTCCGAAGCACGGAGGAGCTCTAGATAGTGCATTCTTGGTCACCCATGCAATTACCAATCTCTGCGAAAGTTGTTTAACTTCAACGATCGCAGCCCAAAGCGCTAACCACTTACGCCATCGTGATTTATGCAATGTATTAACTTAAATTGTAAAAAACCAAGAATAACAAAAAATATGCAACAGTATGAAAGGTCTGTATCAAAGCAAATGATTAGAAAACGGCTTTTGGTTTGTAATGGATTGCTGAAGTTATATTATATCGTGCTATAATGCTTCGGTATAAAAGTACAGACAGCAACACATAAAGTTACCACAAACCTAATATCTCAATGGTTTGTAAATCGCATGTGAATCAATAAGCTCAAAATACACCTTGAAGGCCGGTTATGTGAGGATGTCAATTGTAGTAGGTAAAATTGATGCACCAGTTATCTTCTTGTCTTGACCTAACACCAGTCATTAACAGTCGGACCTTTTTAAAAAAAGGGTTATTGCCCTGCGGCTGCCCGTAAGTGCCTATAATAATTACGTTCTTCTTTTAAGAGTAAAACTATTGCCTTCTGCCAACCTTCTGCTCATCAGTATGGTGTGGTCCTTAGGGCACGCACACACGCTTGTCCTAAGGCACCCTGGCTGATATTGATCGCTACAGACTCCATTGCGCAGGGTCGCTGCAACCCTTCTTAAGGCGAAGACTATAACGTATTGTTATACCATTGAGATTGTTAAATGGAAAACAATAAAGAAACTATATTTTTTTATAGTTTCTGCTAATATGCCTCAGAAATACGCGAAATACAACATATTAAATAACCACTGTGATTTTTTTTTCAACGAATTATAAATTTTGTGCTCAGCAAAAGAAATTTGACAACTTTCTATAAATAAAACTAGTTTTTACGGGTTAATGCACGAAACTTTATTTATTTATTGACGTTTCGCAGCCTTTTCAGGTCTGCATCGTTTTAAAATTAAAAATTAATAAAATTTTAAATAAAAAATCATTATTCTGACGATGCAGACCTGAAAAGGCTGCGAAACGTCAATAAATAAATAAAGTTTCGTGCATTAACCCGTAAAAACGAGTTATTTAATGAGTGATGTGCGTGAAAACCTAAGAAACAAACTTTCTATAACTTAAGTTCGGGCTGTCCCTACGAAAAAATACTAAGATAAAATAACACTATCTGGAATGCTGTATTCTTGTAAGAAGTAAACTTTTTACTGTACTAAGAGACGGATGGCTTATTGCTGTCTAACTTTACAACTTCTGTAATCGTCTCCAAAGCTAAAATAAGTGTTTTGATTGATTTGAGGTAATCTATTCCTTAAATCTTAAATAACCGGGTTCGCGAAAGGAGTCACTAAAAGTTATATAACCAGGTTCCGAGTTCAGGTCATCATGGTGGAGGATGGAAAAGGATGAAAAAGTGGTGCACATAAATCGGCACTACATTTAATACCAAAAGCAGGAAGATTTGTGGACCTGCTATGAAAAAATAACTATAAAGAGAAGGAGTTACTATAAAAATAAAAAAATAAAGAATGAAATTAGCTGCCAATTACCAAATTTTCGTTGACCTGCCCCTTAATAAAATTCGGAGACTTCAATCAAAGTTAGTCTTACAGCCTGAAGTTGTTCCTTACAATGCGATTGTGAAACGAATGTGTATTAAAATGATTTTTTACAAATAACAGAAGCGTATGTGTGGTTCATAGTGCCAAAAGGCCATTCGTTTTGTGACTGATCAACTATCTAGAAGATGGTGAGTATATCTTTTTAGTAAGAATTTTAAATCATTTTAGCTGTCATCATTTTTGAGTGAAAAACGGAATCTATTCACCGTCCTTCTATACCATTATTTAAAAAATAGTGCTTGCAAATTTTAAAGAACTGATGTCTTGTGCCTTACTTATTTTAATAATATAATCAGAATAAATTAAACCAGTCAGTAATAATTACCTACTTGGCCCATTTGCACCAAAGTTCATAAATGAAATTAAAACCAGAATGTTGATTAAATTTAATAAAGAAATAAAAAACCGGCCACGTGCGTGTCGTGCCACGCTCTATGTAGGGTTCCGTAGTTGCCTGTAGTTACCACAGAATTGAGCAGGAGTCTTTATTTTCTATATCGGAAATTAGAAAAACCAATTATGTAATATCAATCCATGTATCTCAACTAAAATACCGAAATCAAAGTTAACTGCATCTTAAACTCAAAATCAATTCGATGTTATTATTTTTTTAAATACGAATGATAACCACCGATTTTTTTTTTGTTTCCTTCCAAGCGGGGGAGCGGTTGTGAAATCCTCACGGATACCTACAGCCGGCTGCAAGGTTATGTCAGACTGTTATTGACTAAAACACATTAGGCTTGTTGAAAATATATCGATGTATTGATATATCGATATTTTTTGTTCGATATATCGATATTTTTTGCCGATATATTTTGATTCGATATATCGATACATCGATACAAAATAACCAAACCAAAAAACGATATTTTTTTAATTATTAGCGGCATATCACGAACTAAATTCGTATCTGGAAAAATCGTAACTGGATCTCAGAATAATCATATTCAACATATCTATGATCTGTGCTGTATTATAATTGTCTATGATTTGATAATCTGATTCGCTGGTGAATTGGTTGTGCTGAATTCCATTATATTCTGTGGAAGTGTGTGACTGTCTAGTCTTGTTTACGAAAGAGGGCACCTGAGAGGCCCTGCAAGCATTTTCATCATTCGAAAATAGCATCTATTTTTAGGGTGATAATTTTCGTTCCATTATTAGTCCGCGTGTCATCTTTCGTGAGATACTGTTCTGTCATGTAGTGTAGCGGCAATTTGGTACTTTGATAGATAAATTCTTTATTGCACACACACAAAAGAATACAAAACAAGTAAACAATAACATAATGTGGGCAAAGGCGGCCTTATCGCTTTAAGCGATCTCTTCCAGACAACCTTTGCGGTAAAGGATAACTAAACGGAGAGGAAGTTGCAGTATGCTAGCAAGATAAAATAAAGAAATGTACATATTTTCTTAAACATATAAAAATTAAAAACAAATAAATAACATATACCTACACAAATAAATACATACTATATTTTTGGGAAAATTGGTCCGATATATCGATATATCGATGTTTTTTTCGCGATATATCGAAGCCGATATTGATACTTTTTAAAATATCGATGTATCGATATATCGATATTTTTTTCAATTTTCGACATCCCTAAAACACATCCGTAGTTCATGCTTATGGCCAAAAGGGCCAAACAAGCTTTATCTGAAGGGGATGATGCGGTATAACCGCATTAACCGCAGAACTTTCAAGTGCTTATATACTTTTTAAAAAACGTAACGTTAGCGCGACTCAGAAGCCGTTACCGTTGGTACTCGCGGTAGCGTTGTGGAAGTAATGATATTTTATTGTGGTTTTAAATAGTTTGTTTTATATTTTGTTGTAATGCAAGGTTTTGCGCTACAATAACTTCATCTATGTCACTATTAATGTTTTTTTCTTCTAAGGAATTTTCAATAGATAAGAAATTTTCTCTAACGAACGTGAACGATCATTACTCTTAAACTAACAAATCTATCGTAACCGTTATAGTTTTCCTTAAAAGTTCAGAAAAAGTTCTCCACTTTTATCATAAGTTTTTCAAGTTTTTAAAGCCAATAGTTTAGCTTTTAGAGGGGGGGGGGATGCTCCTACCAAATAATTTTCATACTTTTATTTCGCTAGAATAAAACATTATAAATATATCTGATTAATCTTTGTATTCAATTTCAAATGTGGGCAAAGTAGATTCCTAAATAATATATGTTTTGTTCCCAAAGACTGCCTTCGACGCAAGCCCACGATTGAAATCCGCGAAACGCCCTGGTAACCAATTTCGAAAATACTCTTACCTTTAAAACTAAAGATATTTTTACTAGAAAAAAATACACCAGTAAGATTTTCTTTAGATTTAAACAACTAGGTTGCAATTAATTCAAAAACTAAAAAACATCCAGATCTTAACTATGACTTACAAACGCTATAAAAAAATTGCAGCATTATACTAACAAACGTTAAGCGAGAATATGAGCGATCTGAATTCTAAAAACACAAAAAAAACCAAAGGAACCATCGAATAATCTCATAAAAAAGTCACAAATCCAGACCACAAAGCTTCTCCCTCTGCAGAGCTGTTGACTACATCTAATGATCTGCAATGGGCTATTCATTCGGTCAATTGATTTTTTACTAACGTGGGCACAGACTTGGCTACTAATATAATTGACGGCACTTGTGATGTGTTACCTATCAGTATTCCCAGGGAATCCGATGTTTCCGTGTCGGGCTCCATGGTATTGCTGGACACTGATTTTAAGGAAATTCTTAGGACTTAGGCAAAATTGCGCTACTGGCTGTGATGGTATTCCAACATCCCTAATTAGGGAATCAAGCCATATTTGATTCCTGTTCTCAAATATGTGTTCGAAATATGTTTTTATACGGGCACTTTCTGGACAGTGTTCAAAAAGGCTTTGGTTCATACCAATTATAAGAATCGAGACAGATGCAGTGTCAATAATTACAGATCAATATCTGTCTTGCCAACTTTATCTAAAATTCTAGAAAAGCTCTTAAAACTATTACATTATTTAGATGATAATAATCTTATTGCTTCTAATCAGTTTGGTTTTAGGTCTGGAAAATCAACGGAAGACGCAGTTATAGAACTAACCAGCACTGTAGTTAAAATCTTGATATTAAACTATAGGCATTGTTTATATTCCTTGATCTCACAAAAGCTTTTGAGACTGTATCTGTTTATATTTTTTTCTTAACTCCAGAGAATTTGTGTACGGGGTATTGTACTAAAAATGTTCAAGAGCTATCTTTGTGATCATACTCAATGTGTCACAATCTCAAACGAAATTACACTAGTCTATTTGAATAAATTACGTATGGTGTACTGCAGGGTAGTGTCCTGGACCCGATTCCGTTCCTGATATACATAAATGATTTGCGTCAATTAAAACTACCAAAAGCAAAATTGTAACATATGCTGACGACACGGCTATCATTGTTCATGGACAGAGTTGGGAGGTGGCGCATTCATATCCGGAATCTTCGTTGCGTTCTACCATGCTATGGTTGTAACGTAACCTGCTTACATTAAATTTAAATAAAACAAAGTTTCTTACATATTTTCCTAAACTATCACCGCAACCAGAGTCATCTTTTGCAATAATTGCTCATAAATGCACTATACGTCTATTTGTTCCTGTGTCTCAATATCACACGCTCACAATATTAAATATTTATAGGTATTACAGTTGACAGTACTATGTCATGAAATGAATATATAAAAAGTACTACGGCGCGTATAAGAAAACTTATCTTCGTTTTTAGTAAGTAATGTGTTGGCGCCGATCTGGCTACTCTAAGGACTGTTTATCTGCTGCGCTGTTGTTCAGTCTCTTATGACATACTGCGTTACAATTTGGGTTCTGCCGGAAAGACTAAAGTACTACTGCTTGAAAGAGCTCAAAGAGCGGTGTTGAAAGTTTTGGCCTCTAAGCCAGTCAATATCCAACCAACGAAATACTTGGATTTTGGGAAGTTCTCTCCGTACGCAAAATGTTTATCTTAAATGCAGTTCTTCGCAAACACAAACCTCTTACATATGATTAAAAAAAAATGATAAATAAACGAAAAAGGAACAAAGTATGTTCTGTGGCCGGTCGTAGATTTGTATTGGCTAAACCCCATTATGACATAGCTCCCTTGCTGTACAATAAAATAAATAAAACATTGAACAGTTATCCTCTCTCAGTGTAAAATGCTCTTGAGTAAGAGGCTACTAAGGCCCGTATTACAGAATGACAACTAAGTGTGGATCTTTACTTGAGTACAATTAGTGAGGGATGTCGCTATGTGCTATATATAGCGACATCTCTTTCTAAATATGCTCAAGACTAGATCAATCAATGAGAATCTTTCTATAATACGGGCCTTAATCTTGATTACGATTTGGTAGAAAATTTTATGAAGTACTGTAACAGCTACACACAGACACACACACATGAGCAGAAAATCCGTTATGGATTTTCCGCTCGAATCGCAGCGCCCGTCTGGGGAACTAACCTCCACCTTACAGAAGACCACAATAAAATAATACTACCTTTTGATAATGTGTTTCTGTCGGTGAGTAAAATTCCATGGCTCCATGGAGTAGGGGATTGAATCAGGGTAAGCAATGCAGCGAGTGTTTTTTTTATAGCGAGGTAGGCAAATGGCTCTACCCCACCTGATGTTAAGAGGACAAGTGGTGATAAAGTCCAAACACGAAGGTAGCTGGTACAGCAGTTATAAACTGCTACACCAACCAATCTTACCTTGCCGGCCTGCAAAAATGCTTCTTTACGGCTTTCTTAAAGGACCCCACATTGTATGTATTTTTGGTATCACAAGCGTCTATAGGCTATGGTGGCCGCTTACCATCAGACGGCCATACGCGTGATTGCCACCCTTTTTACATAAAAAAGCCAGTCTTAGCTTGCCTTTAGCAATCGCTATTACGTCACCTTGTACAGGGTAGTACAGTTTTTACACGACAGACTCAGCAGTATTAGCAATAATTTTTCAATTAACTCTACCTTACGCTGTCTCTCGCTAGACGACAGAGTGTATAAAGTGATTCAGAATATTACTGCACTAACTCAACGTTGCGTTTGGCATTAGTTAATTAATGTTTATAACATGGCTTGGTCTGAGGAGTTAGCGCGTAAATAGTTAGCGCTTTCGGCAGCGATCGTTGAAGCTAAACAACTCTTGCAGTGGTCGGTCATTGGAAGGGTGATCGAAAGTTACTATCTTGACCTCCTCCGTGTTTCTGAAGGCACGTTAAGCCGTTGGTTCTGGCTGCATCTGTAGTCGTTACCACCCACCAATCCGCACTGGGTTCGCGTGGTGGGTCATGGCCCAACCTCCCTATACCATCCATAGGGAAGGCCTGTGCCCGCTGGGGACATTAACAGCCTAATAAATGATGATGATGATAATTGGGTCTAAGCTATAGTACTATTGTCAGAAAAAAGGTAACAACTTTCCACCCTTCGTGTACACAGAAATTCTAATTATTTAGCTCCGTTTGTTGGTACTTATGTGTAAAATATTGAAAAAAAAAACATACCTGGGTTTTTTCTTTACAAATAACTTACTTTTTTATTACTTACAGGCAAGAATGGAGCTTCCGGTATTGGATAAATTTTGCTTCATATTCGACTTGAAGACAGGATGCATCACAATGGGCATATTGAATTCCGTGAGTGTTGAACTCGGCTTAATTTGAGATTCTATTGAATATAGGTACCGGCATCGGGCCGATTTGGCTGATTCCTTTAGGGAACTAATTTTTTGAGCTGTTATTTAAATATTCGAGATGTATGTACGACATATTGAGCTGATATTTAATTTAATGGCGGATTAATTATTGCGACAGTAATAAAAGATCAATTAGTTAGCGGTTATTTTATCATACAATGTCAATTCTAAAAATAATTGAGCAGACCAATAACTGAATGAGTGGTAAAAATGATGGAATTTGCGGTTCGATAAATAGTTCGGCAGATCATAGCGAGCGGTGACACTCGAACTCAAATATATCTTGAATAGAGAGGAGGAAAGGGTGACCTGCTCTTATTATACAATAAGTTTATTTTAGCTCCTACTAAGCAAATTCTATGTCATTTTAATTACTTTAGTATATTTCGAATTACGAATAAAAGTTCCTATTATTATTATACAATTTGTTTTATTTAATTCCTTCAGTCAAAGCAATAGTAATTACATTTTTCATTACTATTTAAGTACTGTTTTTCTTTAAGTTTTTAACCACCTCATTGTTTACAGAATTGCTTAAAATTAGATTTCTTACCGACAAATTCGGATTTATTACTGCCAACACGTAACCACTCGTTCAATATTTTTTACCACCCATTTAATTATTTTCCTGCTCAATTATATATTCACTGATCCATTTCATTATTTTTTATTACTCATTTTTGATTACTTTACTGCTTAGTTTTAACTGCTGAACTAGTTATTAAACGTACCATTTATAATTTTTAACTTACCAAAACTGCTATTTACAACTGCCTCTTTAAATGTGCCAGTGCCATTAATTTATACGAGGCGCGGAACGAAAGAGAGGACGGAGACAGTAAAAGAGGGGATTTCGGACTCGCAAGACATTGTGGGTTACCTATAATGCGAAGAGATGGCGCTGCCTTGCAGCTTAAGAATGGCTAGAGGAATTTCGACGCGGTCCGTGAGGGCCGCGGTAGCATAATTGGTCAGTGCATTCGCCCGGATTGCGAAGGGTGCGGGTTCGAGTCCCGTCTGCTGCCTGGTCCGCGTGGAATTTTTTCTAGTTACATTTTCTTTAATTTTATATAGTTTTTCTTAACATAAACAACAGTCATAACACTATTTGTGGCACTTTATTCGTAATAATTCTTATATAAACATGTAAAATTTTCTGATAGAAAGACACATCATACGTTAATATGCTTTTCTGGAAACACGCCCACTTTGTAGCATCACAAATGTGGCACTATTCACACAATGACGAAGTGAGCGAAGCGGCCCGGTGAGAGAACTTTGCGTCATCTAGCGGTCACTATGCGCCACACTATAACGTCGATTTTACAGCCGGGCATATAAAAAATTTGCTATATTTTAATGCTTGAAAGATGTCAAAACACACCTAACATGTGTTATGTCACTTTTTTGCCGAGAAGCGATATGTATTCTATCCGTTACCCTAGTATCCCATAACACACAAGCCTTTCATCAGTGCTTACTTTGGGGCTAATAGGTGTGTGTTGGAAATATTTATTTATATTAATTATTTCTTTAGGAAAAAGCATGTGCAAAGCTCCTAGCTACAAGGATAAAATAAAAATTTGTATTGTGTACACCCCATTGCCTACCTACATCTCGGTTTGGATTTGGATGTTTGAAAAAAAGTTCTGTATGTTAATGTGAACATTCTTCATCTCAATGTTTTTTATTATTTTTAAGCATTTAACTGCTAAATGTTTAAATTAAATTAAGATGATTAAATGTAAATCTGCAGATTTTTAAACATATGTACCTACATCTGTACACAGATGATTTGAGGTTAAAGTAACCAAAATCAAATTGTTCTCTTTTATTCACTTTACCTTACACCCTTCGATTTATTGGATACTTATTGAAAGCGTCGTTCACTAATACAATATGACGGCGCGTAAACCATCGTTGGAGCGTAACATCCCCTTATTTGAGTGTTGCCAATGCCGTAGGTCGTAAAACAAACAGGCACCAAAGCCTTTATTGTTCGACATAAATCTACTCAACGAGATACTTACTTACATAGAGTGGTAACAATTGGAAATCTTGAAAGTCAGACGGAGAATAAAAGTGAGGTGAAAATTAGGCGAATTGCAAATTATACTAACTTACAACGATTGAATATCTTTGTAACACATACTTAGAATAATGATTTAGCTTCCATCAAGTATTTGAAATTGATCCTCCTCATCGAGAGAGACTGTATGAATAGGTATGTATGTATATACTTTTTTGTCTTTCACTACTCTTTTTAAGCATAAAAAGAGATAATAAAGACCTTAATGACTTATGGTGGTAAAGTTTATAATAGTCCCTCTGAAGCATGGTAGTAGAACATCGTTACTTGGCTAAGACTACGTGGATCTCTATGTATGCGTTTACCTATAGTCTATAATACATTTAACGTGCTTTTATGAATAATGGACTAGCCTAGTCATTGTAATAGTCGCAATCAATATAAATACTAGAAAAAGCCAATGAATTAAGAAAGAGAAAATGTTTTTTGGAGTCATATTAGAGATATGCATAAAAGTTAATAAGAATTTAACTATTCTCTAGATTTTGACCTTCGCATAAGCAAAAATATGTACCACTATCAAAAAACACCGTTTTTTATATATTACATTAATATTTAATACTAATATTTGTATAAAATTTGTATGATTGTAACGTATAAACTCAAACTACTGAACCGATTTCAAAAAGTCTTTCACCATTAGAAAGTTACATCATTCCTGACTACTACCTCCCTAGCATAAACAATGGGATATGATATTTTTCCGTTTTTATACGCATTCATCGCGTTTTTATGATAAAATGAAAATTGCGGTGCTCATGCTACGGGGACTGAGTGATATATATGACGACGAGTAGGTAGCCCTCGGATCGGAGAGTTAGCTCATGTCCATCTATGTCGCATTAAAAACAATTTCCCCCGTGCAAAGCTGGGACAAACCGTTAGTAAATATAAAAATAAAATAACTAATAATAAAATAATAACTAAGAGCAGACTTAAAAAAATATGAAAATGAGAAAATAAGATTAATAATAATTAAAATTAAGGCCCGTAATTTTGAACTTTCAAACAATGAATATAACCTCCGTTAATGCATTTTTTGTGGAAATGTGGTGAAAATCTTATTCTTTTTAAGTCGATTTTATTTTTATCTAAGTATACTAATATTATAAAGAGGAAAGATTTGATTGTTTGTTTGTTTGTATTGAAAAGGTTTTGAAACTACCAAACCGATTTGAAAAAATCTTTCACATTTAGAATCCTACATTATTTCTGATGAACATAGATTATAGAGTATTTTCAAATAAGTTAGGGTGCCATATGAAAAGTTTGATTATGTAACCCAATGTGTGAAAGAAATACCAATAAATAACCATATATCACGTACGCTACGGAAGTCATTTAAGGGTTTAGGAAGTTCTATAAAGGACGTAAATACATACAAAAGTCCACGATTTAAATAAAACTAGTTTTTACGGGTTAATGCACGAAACTTTATTTATTTATTGACGTTTCGCAGCCTTTTCAGGTCTGCATCGTCAGAATAATGATTTTTTATTTAAAATTGTTGAGCTACCTTCGAAAGACTTATATTGAGCGTTCGGTTATTTCATTGGAAGATTTTTAAAATTTTATTGTCTATGAATTTATTAGTTAATTTAGTTAATAAAGTACTTTATTTAAAATTCTTTTTTGCAATTTTGACTTTATTTATTTGACCCTAACTACCGTAAACTACCACCGGTTCCAAAATTGGGAGACCTTCCTGAGAAGAACCGGCGAAACAAACTCAAGAGAGGCTTTCTATCTCCTTCTTATGTTAAATTATGCAAACAAAAAGAACTAATAGTATCTGTTGGTCTTGCAGTGTGTGCTCGGGGTTGGAATTTTATCTCTTGTACAATGGGTTCCCAAGCTGGTGATATATATCAACCATTTTCCCTATTTTTCTATCTTCGATATTTTTTAATCTCAACAGCCTCGCGCATCATTCGAGGAACGAACCGTCGCTCAGCTGCAAGGATCTGTGGTCTATCAAATCTAATGTAGTGGTTTGGTCCCCCGAATGCATGTTCACACACTGCAGATTTATTTTCGCGCCTATGTTTCATATCTGCGATATGTTCTGTTACCCGAGTCCCTATACTCCTCTTTGTTTGCCGGATGTAGGAGAGCCCACAGTCGCATTCAAGTTTGTAGACACCAGCAGCTTGAAAGGGTATATTGCACTTGACCGGTCGTAGAAACTGGTTGATCTTCTTTGGCGGCTTGAAGTATGTATTGATTGAAGCACGCTTCAGAATCCTCCCAATCTTGTCAGTGACTCCTTTCATGTAAGGTAGTATAGCAGGTTGTCGGTCGACTGTGCTAGGTTTGGCGCGACTGTGACGGCGACGTGGTACATTCAGGTTATTATCCTTCAGTACTTGCTCGACATGCTGAAGTTCAGCTGCCAGGTGTTGTTCGTCACAGACACCCCGTGCTCTCTGAAACAAAGAGTTTCCTACGGCAGTTAATTGTTTCGGGTGATGGTGTGAGTCACCATTGAGGTACCTATCAGTATGAGTCACTTTACGATACACAGTATGGCTTAAACTTTGGTCAGGATTCCTGATTAATAAAATATCTAGAAAAGCTAGTTTACTATCTGCCTCTAACTCCATAGTGAATAGGATGTTGGGGTGTATAGAGTTAAGGTGATTTAAAAAGGCAGAAATTTGATCTGTTGGGAGGATTGTGAAAGTATCATCTACGTACCGCTTATATAGCCTGGGTGTGACAGGTGCTGCGCTGAGAGCCCTCTTCTCGAAGTCTTCCATAAAAATATCGGCGACAACAGGTGAGACAGGGGAACTCATCGCAACACCCTCCATTTGTACATAGAAGTCATCCCCCCATAACAGGTAGCCAGAAGTAAGGCAATGCTCCAGTAATACTGCATATTCTATAGGCATATTATTTTCAAGTAGCTTCTTCTTAGTGATTTCAATGCAGTCCTGTACTGGTAGGCATGTAAATAAGGACTGAACATCAAAACTGACCATGATTTCATTGTCCATGAGACGTTGATCTCTAATCTCATTGACAAATTGGTATGAATCTTTCACAAAGGCTGTTGTGTTACCTCTCAGTGGTGAAAGTAACTTTGCTACGTGTTTAGCCAAACGGTATGTTGGTGAATCAATCTGGCTTACAATCGGTCGTAGCGGAGCATTCGGTTTGTGTATTTTCGGTCACCCATACCTACCACAGTCGACCGACAACCTGCTATACTACCTTACATGAAAGGAGTCACTGACAAGATTGGGAGAATTCTGAAGCGTGCTTCAATCAATACATACTTCAAGCCGCCAAAGAAGATCAACCAGTTTCTACGACCGGTCAAGTGCAATATACCCTTTCAAGTTGCTGGTGTCTACAAACTTGAATGCGACTGTGGGCTCCCCTACATCGGGCAAACAAAGAGGAGTATAGGGACTCGGGTAAAAGAACATATCGCAGATATGAAACATAGGCGCGAAAATAAATCTGCAGTGTGTGAACATGCATTAGGGGGACCAAACCACTACATTAGATTTGATAGACCACAGATCCTTGCAGCTGAGCGACGGTTCGTTCCTCGAATGATGCGCGAGGCTATTGAGATTAAAAAATATCCAAATTTCAATAGGGAAGATGGTTGGTATATACCACCAGCTTGGGAACCTATTATACAGGAGATAAAATCCCAACCCCGAGCACACACTGCAAGACCATCAGATACTATTAGTTCTTTTTGTTTGCATAATTTAACATAAGAAGGAGATAGAAAGCCTCTCTTGAGTTTGTTTCGCCGGTTCTTCTCAGGAAGGTCTCCCAATTTTGGAACCGGTGGTAGTTTACGGTAGTTAGGGTCAAATAAATAAACTCAAAATTACAAACAAGAATTTTAAATAAAATACTTTATTAAGTAAATTAAATAATAAATTCATACATAGACAATAAAATTTTAAAAATCTTCCAATGAAATAACCGAACGCTCAATATAAGTCTTTCGAAGGTAGCTCGACAATTTTAAATAAAAAATCATTATTCTGACGATGCAGACCTGAAAAGGCTGCGAAACGTCAATAAATAAATAAAGTTTCGTGCATTAACCCGTAAAAACTAGTTTTATTTAATGAGTGATGTGCGTGAAAACCTAAGAAACAAATAAGTCCACGATTTAATATATATCTAACTATTACAGTTATGTCACAATTAGAGGTCCCCTGCGGAAAAAGGTTATAGTGAGTCAAACTTAAAATATGAGTATATGCTATGGCGGTTTTTTTTAGAAATTATAAAAGAGAATATTTGTCATACATGACTTTAAATTTGAGCAGTACATGCAATTGAAGCTTACAATTGGAATATTTTTACCCGTTTTTGCAACATTTTCCTTCCTACTTGGACGTAGCGTGATGTCCAGAAAAAGTCATTTTGTATAAAAAAAAGCCTAAAACCTTATATTAAAATTTTAATCTAAGCTAAGAACAAAAACTATAGTCTTTATTTAAGTTCTTAACCAAAGCGAAGCGAGGGAGGTCACTAGTTAAAAATCCAAATCGAATTAGTAGTTTTTGAGATAAATGTCAAAAAAATCTGTTGTCAGCGAGCAAGTAGGTAAACTATGTAATGGGTTACAAAATTGTTTTCATTCCAGATACTAACGTTTACATTGGCGATTATCCTGATAACGTTTGCGGTGGACATCAGAGAGTCGACCGAGCTCCAAGTGAAGAGGGACGATGAGGTCACCATGTCTTCAGTGGTGTACACCATCGTGGTACTCATCGTGGTGCTGTTGTTCATCAAGTTTGTTCTCGACCTGGTCTTTGTGTACGCGGTTTATAAGGTGAGATTACCTTATGTATCTATTGTCGATATTCGAATACTAAAAGACTTTTCTTAAGTATTGTTTTAAATCCTTATGAAAACGCTTATTTTGAAATAAAAAAACTTTTTTTACCTGATAATGGCACTCTTTAACTTTATTACGTCCGTACGTATAGTAGTTATAGAAAATGTAAACGCGATGTTTGAGAAAATCTAAAATACCATGAAATTACCAGATAGGTTAAATGAGAAGGAAGACTATAATTTTCAGAATATATTGTTTTTACTTATTATAATAATAAAATATGGCTCCATCAGAATTCGAAACTAAGGCTTTTAATAAGAGCAGAAAATGAGTTCGCTGTCATTGTACCAAGACAGTGGTTGTTAATTTCCTGCATATTCAGCAAACAGTCTCTGAAAACTAAGCCTTAACATAAAAATCCAAAAATAGTTCTCACCTATGTTTATTGAAACCAAACAACCCGGGGCTACTGAAAGCCGAAGATGCTTTGATACTAATAAAACAAAATGTCCCCACTGCTGGGGCACAGGCCTTCTCTATGGATGGAATAGGGAGATTGGGCCATGACCCACCACGCAGGCACAGTGCGGATTGGTGGGTGCTAACGACTGCAGATGTAGCCGGGACCAACGGCTTAAGGTGCCTTCCGAAGCACGGAGGAGCTCGAGATAGTAATTTTTGGTCACCCATCCAGTGACCGATCACTGCGAAAGTTGCTTAAGTTCAACGATTGCAGCCGAACGCGTTAACCACTTGCGCCGTCGACCTCCTCAAGCTCGAGTTTCATGTGTGCTAGTCAATAAACTTATGAAGGTGCATAATTTTTCAGGAAAAGTGTGGCATAATGAAGAAGTATTGCATCTTCTGGATAGTGTTTCTGGTCCTCTTTATTATCGGATTTCTCAAGAGTCTCTTCCACATGGATGCAGGACATGTTATCGCGCAGATTCTGTTTTTAGGTAAGTCTTTTTATAACAACAAATAGTTATTAAAAATCCTTATTATTAGACAAAACTTGTAGGTACAATGTCTAAAAATGACCAGCAACAATAATAGTCACGGTTTACACACCAATATCTCGTTACATTGCTTGTTAACTGTTCATGTTCCTACAAAATTTTACTTTTATACCAGTTTTGTGTCAAAAGTAATTGTAGTTTACAAAGAATCAAGTTTTAACTACAATATTATTTATTACCACCCGTATTTTTTTTACCTATTTAAAGTAGACTTGCAACGAATATTCGGTTACTATTCGGTATTCGGCCTATTCGGCTGCTTTTATTATATTCGGCCGAGTATCTACATATTATTCGGCCGAATACCAAATACTTAAATAATATATTTTGTCATAGAGAAATAATTGGTAAAATGAAAAATTAAATTCGATTGATTACGTATATATTCATATTTTCATTTCTGTTATATATTGAATTATTTTCATAATCAAAATTTAGAAGGGGAAGGTTATGATGCAGAAAGACTAACTTTTCTGCATTTTTAGGAAGTAGTTGACTTCTATTTTTCTCGTAGACCATCCCAGCTTCAGAGAAAAGGCGCTCTGAATATACACTAGGTACTTCCTGGCGCCGACAAATATTTTACTGCAATCTTAATCAAACACGGAAATTCTTTCCTTGCTTGCTACCATGTATACGGGTTGTCATGACGTGACTAATATTTAAGAAAAGATCCATTTCTGTTGAAACTGCATTTTTTTCTGTTGATGTGTTTAAAGAAACTGTGCTTTTTTATGCTATCAGCTCTTCGAAGTAATCCATAAAAGTTGAGTGAATAGTCTGATTTAGACTTTATTTGGTAATTTCACACTATCATATTTAATAACTAAGAGAGCACAATAAACTGTAACGTAAACGTAATACGATATCCACGCAATGAACTTGTCGAAACATGCAGTGCGTTAGCAATATACCGCCCAGAACAACAGCGGGTCAATTATGCTTTAGTGATATAATCATAATGTGATTTCAATATGATGTTGATGCCAACTTGACATTGTTTTTAAATTGGTATTATGAAACATTCCTATGTCACATCAAGATCATATCAATATCATATCCTGTACCTATCACATTTTTGACGTTTATGCGATACTGTTTTAAGTCAAAAAGTTGAACGTAATACGCATTTAAGTTGATATCATTTTAAAGAGTTGATCATAATAGGTACGCATAAGTTGATGTCATTTTGATATCGCATTTTTCGGAGAGCATAATACGTAATGTGAAATTGACATCAAAACAATATCACAATTAGCGAGCATAATTGGCCTGCAGCGGACGCACGAGCGATGAGTAAGTACATTAGAACAAAATAAAGGAGCGCGAAACAATCACGTCTGTACAAGGTTTAAGCGCTAAAATCCAGCCGAATACTTTTGCCTCGAATATTCGGTATTCGGTATACTGCCGAATATACTATTCGTTGCAAGTCTAATTTAAAGTGATAATTAACATGCGAAATTGAATCTTCTTGTTTGTTTTATGCTTACCCGTCTAAACCGCTAAACTGATTTTGCTGATCTTTTGTATAGTGATATAGGTAATTAGACCTTGGAGGGCATACTTTTCGCTGTTAAAATAATATTGGAAGGAAGTAAAAGTTTGTGTTTCTATAATATCTAATAGCTTAATATGCCAAGCAGAGCGACGGAAAAAGTTATCATGGAATATGAGACAGTGCTATTCAGTAAGAAAAAACTTACTTTTGACCGCAGAATCCACGTACTATTTCCTATTTTTAGGGTTCCGTAGTCCTGAGAAGGAACCCCTATAGTTTCGTCATGTCCGTCAGCCCATCCCCGGTTTTGCATGGAGACTATTAGCACTAAAGAGCTGTAATTTTGTGGAGATACGTACGAGTATATCAATCACGCCGACAAATGGTAGAATAAAATTATGAATATATATATTTTTTAGGGAAGCTCCCCTACGTGTAACCTGGGGATGATTTTTTTTTACCATCTACCCCATTGTGTGGGACTTCGTTGAATTGGTCCTTTAAAATAACTTAGGTATTACTTACTTACTTCTTAGTGTATTTTCCGATCCGGGATCCGTTTGCGAAATAGGTATTGAACTTTAAAGTGCTAATTTTTGTTCGAGTAGGGCGTCCCCCCCCCTTCCCCCTCTTAAAGCTAAACTATTGGCTTGAAAAGATCATGATAATATTTCTTTACATAACCTTTAAGGAAAACTATCACGGTTAAAATAGATTTGTTAGTAATAGTCGTTCAACTTTGGTTAAAGAAAATTTCACACATATTGAAAATTCCTTAGAAGAAAACATTAATAGTGAAGTTATTGTAGCGTAATATGTTGCATTGCAATTAAATCTAAAAAAAAACTATGTATTTATACTTCAATAAAATATCATTAGTTCCACAACGCTACCGCGAGTAAACGGCTTTTGAGTCGCGCTAACGTTACGTTTTTATAAAAACTATAAAAGCACTTGAAAAGATCGTCAGTTATGTATACTGCATGATCTCCTTCTCTGTCTGTCAGTAAGAGTCTGACATAACCTTGCAGCCGGCTGTAGGGTATCCATGAGGATTTCACATCCGTTCCCTCGCCTGAGGGGAAACAAAAAAGAAATCGGCGCTTATCATAATGTATTTAAAAATCTAATAATATCAAATTGATTTTGACTTTGAGACGCAATTTGACTTTGATTTAAGTATTTTAGTTGAGATACATAGATTGATATTTATTTATTTTTTTATTTATGATATAGAAAATAGACTCTTGCTAAAATATTATTGTGGTAACTACAGTCAAGTACGGAACACGACACTACGCGTGGCACGACGTGCACTTGGCCGGTTATTTTATGTTAAAATGGTGACACATAAGCGTATGGCTCGCCTGATGGAACGTGGCCACCATAAACGTTTGCGATATCAAAAATTTCACTCACCTACCCCGTGGAGCCCTGAAATTCGTATAGTATTCTAATTTCAAATCACACCGGTGGATTCCGCGGTGTTCTAAGTGTCGCCGCACACGGGCCACACGCCACAGCCACAAACGCCGCCACGAGAAGCTAGAAGCTAGAAGCGGCTACTAAAGTGGCTGAAGCGCGCGATAGCGGCCGTCTAAGGTACGGGAGAGAGGGGTGGGGAATCGCGCGAGTGACGTGTGGCGGCGTTTTGTATGTATTAAGTGGCCGTTGTAGCGTGTAGCGGCCACCGGCGGCGCCGCGGCGTACCGTGTGTGGCGAGTCCATATATGAAATATATGAAAACTACAAGAAATATGCCGGTGGCGGCGTTATATGGTTGTGGTCGGTGGCCCGTGTGCGGCGACACTAAAGCGTTAATAAAATTATGTGGAATTTGATACAAGTGATATCAGATGACTATATTGAATTGGTAATTTGTTGTTTCAGCTGAAAATTTTTACTACATCATTGTGATCCGAAGCTACCTGATTTCAATTAACGAGGATGGTGTTTTGTAAGGATGTTATAATTATTAGTTATTGTCAAAATTTCATAAAAAAAACTCAGAACTTAATTTACTTAGGTATTACCTAATTATTTCTTAGGTACTGATTAATAATTTGTTCTTGGTGCCATGTGTTACTTAATTAAATAAGAAGTTACCAATAATGACATTTTATTTTGGTGTTTAAATTACAATTTATTACAATAAGTTACCTACGTTGGCAAGAACAGGCAAGCATGAAGTTAGTGTCTATAAAAAGGATTACTTACTGTCTTCTGTTTAAAAAATATATAATAAATATAAAAATGATATGTAGGTACACAAGTGTCATTGAAATAACACAAAAACTGAATATTTTGATTATCAAAGTGATAAGTAACATAACAAAAAGTTGATAAGAAATAAAATGGAAATAATTTTTAATGAAGTTCCTTCTATTCCTGCATTAATAAAAAGATGATTAAATAGACCAAATTATATAAAAAAATACGGTGTGTGATGTTTTGTGTCATTTAAATTACGCTTTGTCTACATATTTATAAGAAAGAAGCTATTAACAATAAATTTTAGCCAAAGAGTGTGTTCTAGTGGATCGTAAATCAAATATCCCGGATAGTATTTTGTATACTCGTATTAGCATATCGTGCAATAGTTTATTAGTAGTATAGTGCATTTATATCGGTGTTAACTATATTATAATGAATAATGTATTGAAAGGCTATAAAATAGTTTTGTTACATGTATTAATGTATAAACTAAGGGATTTACCAAATGACGGACAGTATTTTGAAAAAAATAGCTTTGAGGTTTTATTTAATTTTTAAAGTTATATTTTTCGGTGCAGTGGGATTAAATGATTTGGAATGTTGCAAGGACCAAAAAGGTGAGATTATACTGAGCTTTCGGATAGTTTGCATGACGATGGTCTGGATGATACTTAGAAATTGTTTATATGGGAAGAGAGTTTGGACCATACAGTGGAATTGTTACTTTCGATTACTGATCTTGTTTTTTGTATAAAAAGAAACAATATAAGCTACGCAAACATCTTAATGGCGTAATTTACATGAGAGGCGATTTCCGCCAAAAGGGCAAAATCGACTGTGTAATTAATTGGCTATTCGGTTAGGCCGGAAAGGCGAAGGCGAACATTACTGGGTTTCGACAAGGCAAAAAGTTAAGTTTCAAAATATTTATAGAATGTATTGTGTAATTATATATTTGCCTGAATTCTGGTTGTGAAATGATTTGCTTTGTTATCTGCAATACAATGAGTTTGTTATAGTAACCTATCAATTGGATGCATTTGTAAAAATATATAAATTAAATGAGAATAATTAATAGTTGTTGCTGTTATATAATTTATCATTAAATTAGGAATTTGTCTTCCATTAATTAGAGATAAGTAAACATCATGGTTTCTATTTATAGTATATAAATTAATTAATTTCCCATATTGTAATAACGCACATGAAAAAAGCGGCTCAATATTTAGGTCTTGAATGACCACCACCTGTAAAAAAACCAGCTACCTTAAACGATTAGAAGACTTTTTGTTTGAATTTTAACAAAATCTTGAAACACGTTTAGTACCTGTTCTTTATCAAAAAATAAATAAATATAAGAAAAATAAAACTCTTTAAGCAAAATAAAGACAGCATATCAAGGAAACGATTAATAGAGAATTTAACAATGCAAATAAAAGTAATCCAGATTGGTTATTATTTTCTCTCATTATGCATTTCTAAATTTCTTGGAGTTAAGGAGCTAGCAAGAAATAATCAGATTGAAGAAAAAAAGGCGGAGGCACTTTGTTCGTAATATAAGGCCAAGAATAAGTAAAGGCAAAATATTCATACAAATAAAAAAATGTCGTAGATCATAATAAAAGCAAATGAGAATAATCAACAATAAACATGAAATAATTATATGAAATGAAATGAAATTGCATTAGGAGGCGCTCTCTTGAGTTAATTCATCAAATTTAAGATGAGGGAAAGTAGACATCTGCACATGCCAGAATTTGTAGAAGAAGTTGCAAGAGAAATGAGAAGTCTGCAGTTAAGAAATTAGCAAACGGAGAATCTGTAGAATTTGTAGGATTGTTCTAAAAGCAATCCATACGAAATTACTTTAGACCGAATAATTCTATAATCTGTATTGAGTTTACGAAAAGCAGGATTTGATTTTTCGAATCGTTCTTGCGTATTAATTTTAAAGAAAAAGATCATGTGCATACACATGGTGGATAGAAGATAATAGTTTGTTAAGAATGTAGCAGTAGAGGTACTATGGCCATATTTTGAACTTGTAAAGGAGATTTAAGAAGCTCGGGGATCTGGATAGGAAATGAAGAATGGAAATAGTCAGGAAATCATATCAGGATATGATTTTTCTAAATTGTTTTGTTTTAGTATCCAATGAACTTTTAACCATACATTTAATATGTTTTATGAAGAGGGCATTCAGTCTTCAAATAAATTGTTTTATATGGGAGTTGACAAGTTGGGAACATTGAGTCGCTTCTATGTTCATTGTGTGATGAATTTGTTGATCGTGATTATTTAATATTAAAATGCTTCGAAATGATGTAACATGCATTACTGAAATGATTCTTCAATTATATTTACTAACAAAAATGCTAATCTTTATTAAGTATTTACTTCATTTTAATATACAGCGATTCGATTATTTTTATTATATAAGAATTTATAAGAACTTAAATTTATAAGAAATTTGTGTCATTTTACACAAGATTTTTAGATTCGTATTATGCATGCATTTAATTCGTTATATCGTTTGTGATATTTACCATCACCATACCATGCTCAGAGATGTTAGTTTACTTTAAATTATGTTTAAAGTAGTTGCTGTTACTTCACTTTATTTGCGATTACAACAGAATTAGACAACACCTAACTTTATGAAACATTAAATTTAACTAACGTCTCCGGTAGAGATAAACTTTTCTCATAATATTCGACTTCTAATTAAAAAGTTTTTATAAAAGTTTTTGGAAGTTCTACTTATGTAACCGTCTACATCAATGATGTTCGAGCGATTGTATCATATTATAATCATAATGATAATGAAAATTACTTAATTATGTCTGTCTTATAACAACGATTTTCCTAACATCGATGTAAATACTTATGTACTCGTACAATAGGTGAATTAGGCTGATGACTATGGATTTCTCAGAGGTCAAAGATAAATTAAAATATTTTTTGCATTGCTTAAGATAGTTTTGAATAAAGGTCAAATAAGTATATTTGACTTTTATTTTGGTCAACGGTTACTATATTATATTTATGGTCTATATTACCATGACATACGGAACCGGCAATAGATTAAATAACTAGCCAAACAGTTCAACGTTCAATGGTCACTCAGCCTAATTCTGCCTTGTTATCTGTGTGTCAAGTTCCGTAGGTACCAATGTTAAAAGAACGACAATAATACGTCCTTCGCTTTAATTAGTCATAGTGAACAGTGTATCATGTCCTCTTCTTTGAAGCAAATAGATATTACGACTATTTCAATACTTTTTCAATGTTTTGCTTTAGGCATGCGTCCGATATATCAAAACGAATCCAAAATCCGATTTCAAACACAAATCGATACCGAACGATTTCTCAACAAGAAAATCCGATTTCAGAAATCTAACCGAACCAAAACGCTAGCGATCTAATACCATAAGTATCCAAATGTAAATCGGATTCGAAATTCGTGCTTTCGTTTTCGGAAGTCAGATTTCGAGCTCGGAAGTCCGATTTCGATTTGCTGTTTACGGAAATCTATTGCTCTTCTCTGAGGCGGGATTATTTATCACTGAAAAGATATGTCGTCTAAAAACATCAAAAGTCGAGCAACTTACATTTTTGGACGCTAACCTGAAGTAATTAGGTTTGATTTTGTAAATGGTTTGAAAAATAATAAAAACAAACAGAAAAACAAAAAAAAATACTAAAAAAATATGTAAAAAGAAATCATTGTATATAAGTCGATTTTTAAATGCGCCGCAAAAGTTTTACTCTTAACCGTAAACATAACTTTTCTGCTAGTCCTAAGCGAAAATCTACGAGTATTCTTGCTTCCTACAATTAATTGTTTGTGATTGTCGTTAGCTAATAAAACCAAATCATAACACAAACTAGTGAATTGGCTAAGTTTGGCACATCTGAAATCGGATATCTAAAAACGGATTTTAAAATCGATTTTGAAATCTGAAATCCGATAAATATCCGTTTGCGTTCAAAACCAAAAACGCCCATGTCTATTTTGCTTTTTTAGAGCGGGCTTGGCTGAATGAGATAAGTTAAACATACAACAACTGTAAGTAATAAATATTTCGACGTAAAGTTGTTTTTGCTACTTTCAGATAAGCTAAGCATTTTGGAGAATCTATTATTTAACATTTTATAATATTTCAATGATAAAACTGTCAAACTCAAAATTGGATTCACGTGTGATTTAAACCTTCAACATGCAGGCCGGCAAGGTGTGGATGGGTGTTGTGGCAGATGGAACTGCTATTCCAGCTACTTTTACGTCTGGATTTCACCTTCACTTATCAACAACATCTAACATCTACATCACAGCTAACATCAGCGGGGCTGTACTGTAAAATTTTCGCGCGCGGATCCGATGCGGTTCTGCGCGAATCTATATGGGAAACGAGCGGATCCGCATTGGATCTGCGCGTGAAAATTTTACAGAATAGCCCCGCTGGTGAGGTGGAGTCATTTGTCGAACCTATCTATAAAAAAAAAATACCATTTTAGAATATTTCAATTTATGTCAAATACTTTATACCAATTCCGTAAATGTTTCATAGTTATGATATAATAAAATATATTTTAGGGTGAATTATGAGTGCCATGAAATCAAGATTATATACCTACATAATTATATATATCTGAGCAAGAGCATTATAGAGTTATATTTACATTTAACCTGGCTTAACTTATATGTATTTGGATATAAGTTACTATCCCAAGATATTTTATAAGTAATCATAGTCGAGTCCGTTCTGACTTCTCTATGTACTCTACTCTCTAAGAAATTACAACGATGTCAAATCATTCATTTTAATGGTTGGAATAGTCCAATATTTGCTTCCATAAAAATATGAGACAATCCTTTGGAGGCGGAGAAATTTTATCACAAAGACATATCGGCAATGACATATAATCATGAACGGATTTTCTTATATTTTTACTCTAAAGTCTTGTCTATTTATATAACTATTTACCAATCCTTTTACGACGGATATATATATACTCGTTTGTATACATATTATTATTATAGATCTCTGTTAGAGTGTTTTGTATGCATGTATGTACCTATACCTACTTATAACTGAAGTGGGCCTATTTACATTGCTAACTGAATTTATATTCCGTATTACTCATATTTATACAACTAACCTATTAATATTTTTCTAGAACATTATGACATAATTAACATAAAATAGTTTTGGGAGCAACTGGAAACCTTATACGTAAGCACCAATCAGAACATTTAAAATAGAATGTAGCAAACAAAAAAAACTTTTTTACTGGTTTTTTAAATAAGGAAAATGAAAGTACTTATTCGATATTTGAATCTGTTCAAATTGAATAAGACCGTCCAGTTTTTTAAGGATATTCTAACGAAATACTTACTTAATAAAATATGATTTGGGTAAAATATGGAATTATATATTTTTAAGCTTATTTGATTTTTTTAAAGTTCCAAGTCTACCATTTAATTTCTGTCATAAGTGTATCCAACTAATCGAGTAATTCACAAAGAAAGTAATCACATTTATCTCACAAAATTAAAGAAACTTTGTCTGTTAAGCTTTGGACTCTCAAAGATAAAGGTTTGGTGAATTTTGATATGGAGGGGAAGGACAGTAGAAGGACCATGGACTGCTGGAAAACGATTATTCAATCAATGCAGACAAAATCGCGGCACTAGTAAGGCTTTCCATATTAGGTACCTACCCTACACAACGATATTAAAAACCCTTACATTACACTTGCAAAAGCCCCATATGTAGGTACTGTTTCTCAACCCAGTTTAATATATTTTGTATTTAACCTAACGTCTTCTACAATGTAAATATGCCCAAATGGATGTCTGCAAAACTATCGATCAATTATATAAACGCTTTAAATGTCGTAACAATTATTTACAATGTGAATTGAATTTAATTTTATAGAAATTTTGATGTTTGTGACTGTTGTACAACGCTTTGTTAAATGCATCGTGTATTTCAATAAAAATGTTATAGCAAAAAAATCTGTATTATTTTTCCCCATTTAAAGATTATAAAAAAAAGTCTTTATAAATAATAGATTATAGAAATACCTAATGTGATATTTTTATAAGCTATTATTTATTTTATTATTCTACTGAGACCCAATCACGAACTTAAGCAGATCGGTAATCATATTGTTAATGTCAAATTTGTATGGAAGAAGTCAGTTTGTTCTTATGTCCGGTAGTTTTCATAGAAAGGACATTGGGTAAAAATGTATGGACGCTGCAACCACGTCCGCCACGGTTTAAACTACATTTGTTTGAAAAGTATTATAGTCGAGATCATCTGTGCCAAAGCGCATCAAATTCTATACCGGGGGTCTTTAGTTATTTTAAGGTAAATATGTATAAGTACTATAACGAACGAACATTAATGAAACAAGGGAATTAATTTAGTTAGTTAGTTCGACCCTACATAGGGTGCTCAGGAATTATGGGAGTACTTCTCAAGGTGCAAGGGTGCCCCCTTATGTTATTCTGCCGCGCTAGAGTAAATCAAAAAATCCCCGCTTGGGTTGGGTTTTTTTTAAATATTCTGTTCGTTATAGTAAATTACCTTCTATGTAAAACGGAGCGACCACAGATTACACAAACTTGTCCACGCTTCGGAGAACACATGATTCCAGTTCATCCATACTAATTGACAAAACCGATAATCGTGTTCCAATTTCCAAAGCGTGTTAGATAAAAATCAATCAAGTAGCAGGGAGCTCATAATCACAACGAAGTAAGACGAGTCGACTATTTGCAACTGCAAGTCCTTCAGCATCCGTAAACCGCATTGAAATGTCTCAGTAGGAGCAAGCGCAGGATGGTCGACAGGCTTTGTCGTATATCTGGTTGCATAGTACGATATGGCATATTATTATGATTACTAATAATATAAAATGAAGGTGTTATAAAATGAATTCAGCTACTTAAATATGCCCATGTGTCATATATATTGACTACCAAGATATTTTTTACGGTGTCATAATAAAAAAGGCTAGTTTTTCATAGATCTATCGATTCATACTAATTACATTGTTGGCGGAGCTGGGTGCGTTTTGCCCATTGTCCTTTTACAAAGCGATACAATTTCGGAGTTGTCAAAGTTCGTGCTTAGGCCTATGGGCACTTCACTGGTTGGTGCAACGATAAAGATGCCGTCTTCAGCTCTAAAAGTCCTGGGTTTGAATCTGAGCAGGTGCATTTATTTGTCTGATAAGAACAAACATTTGCTTCGGAGTCAAAGATTAGGGAAGATGCAAATATAATATTTATGAAAATTTTATGATTAAAATGTTAAAAAAATATAAAAGATAGGCCACTGCAACGTTTTTTTACGTAATGTTGTTTTTCAACAATAATTACGAATTAAAAATGACTTGAAAAAACGTATTTTAAAACACCAATCAGCGTTTCGTGACGCCACTCCTGTTATGACAACTTATTTGAGATTATGGTTATAAAAGTGAATATTATTTTATGGGAATATTAATTGCGTTTTTTTAATAGAAATGGAAGTTGGGTTTATCAAAGCAGACTCCAGGAAATTACCAAGAGTTAGTGTTGACATGGTTGTAACTTTTTGTCCAATGTGCAGAGTTTTCAAGTGTAGAAATGAAAGGGACTAAATTACTACGGTAGGTATAAATCATAGTTGTTTAACTTTGCATTTTATTCAGCGGCTTCTACACATAACAGTTATTTCAGCTCAACAAGAGAATCTTACGGCGTAAACGCAATCGACTATGTTATGTGTATATATATATGGCCAAATTAAAAGTGATCAAGAATTATGTACAGTAAAAAGTCGAGTTACTCCGGAGCATAAACCACGTAAAGAAAGTTATCGTGTTACAGTTATTTTAAATGAAACGCAAAGCTTGGTTCAGTCCTGCCAATGTGAAGATTGTACCACACATTTTAAACTTTATCCAATTTTTGACGTCGTTCTCCAACTGTAAAATTAAAAATATGTTATAGACAGGTTTTGTAAGTATTAGGTAGATTACTAACTTAGATTAAAACAAAAAGTGTAGATACTTCACTAGCCTCACAAAAGTGATCCGCATGAATTGTGGTCCACGACCCTAATCGCTTTAGTCACAACTTGACATGCAAACGACGTACATGTGAACGCCAAAAAGAAATTTTGCTAATATTTTGTGTTTATGTGATAAAACAATGCCTAAGTGTGTTTTTAAAAAATGCTCAAATTGCTCAAGAACTAAAAATAACACCCACTGCATCACTTTTCATTCGTATGTACTATAAAATATATGTTTTCATAAAAATTGTTGTTTGTTTTGAATCTTATTCGGTAGTGACGTCGAGTACTGGTCGCGTGATTGGTCGGTAGTGCAGTGACTCGGATCTCGCCGTCTCGTTCGCGCTGCCCGTTGAAACTTAACGTGCTGTTTCGTTCGGGTCGGTAATACAGTGACGCGGATCTCGCAGTCCTGTTCGCGCTGCCGTTGAAACTTAACGTGCTGTTTCGCTCGGGTCGGTAATGCAGTGACGCGGATCTCGCCGTCCCGTTCGCGCTGCCATGGATCAGTTTTTGTTTGATGCAAGTATGAGCGTACCGTATCTACCCCTTTTGTTTTAATCTAAGGTTACTAACTCGTTTTTACGTACAAGCAGATTAATTAAGCATATAACAAAGATATTCGCCGACTTACGTCAAAGTGATCTTCACAGCATCGAATAATGGTCTTTGGAGAATAATTGTCATTTCTCTTCGCAGTTTGAAACCACTTTTTTCTCAATTTTGGGTCAATTAAATTAATTCAATCAAAAGTCAAAAACAATTTATTTGGATACATTGTTGAAGTAGATGGACACATTGGCACAAAACATGAAGTTTTTTTCTGAATATTAATGGTATTGTGATGATCACCTGATGTTGATGGATAGTCCATTTTTAAATTTTTTACAAAAAAAAATCTCGAAAGTCGAAAAAATATACAAAATTATGAAAATTGAAAGCCCGCGACGAACAAGTACGACCAGTGACAGACAGGAGTGACGTCATCGGAACCATAGGTCCGTTTTCGCGCGAAAATTTAAACTGTCAATTTAAAACCGCATTTTTTCCGATAAATGTTTTAATTTTTTAATATATCTGTGGTTTATTCTACATGGAATTCTTTAAAATGAAAACAAAAATATTGCATCTTCTCTATTTAAATTTCAATCCTGTTGGTCAAAGAATATTTAAAACTTTTTAAGGTTTTGTAGTCCTGACAAGAAACCCTTACACTTTCGTCATGTCCGTCTATCCGTCCCCGGTTTTGATTGGAAACTATTAGCACTTGAGAGCTGTAATCAATAAAAAAAGACAATAAATCAATCACGCCGAAAAAATGGTAGAAAATTTTGAGAAATATTTTTTTAGGGTAGCTTCTCTACACGTGCCCTGGGGATGTTTTTTTTTCATCATCTACCCCATCGTGTGGGATATCATTTTTTTGAATTGAATTAGTGTTGGGTAGGACACGACTTCAAAAAGAGTTTGTAAGAGTAGCCTCTTTTTTGTACTGAGCCAGTACAATGTCCCACTTCAAATGAGGGGAGGCGTAATGAAGCTCTGCAATACATTTGAAGGGACGAGTACAAATATGACATTGAGGCGTACAGAAGCTCGACATTACGTTTGTGTGCACGAATAGCACCTGGAGCGTAAGTTCTGAACGCAACCCTGGGCTGCGTTCAATGCCTACGCTCTGAGTGCAACTTTTACCCTGACGTTTAAATTTTGACATAAAATGTATGAAGCTAATGTCAACTTAGATATTTGTTGCACCTAGAGCGTAGGTTTTGAACGCAACCCAGTGCGAGTGACAAGGACTAGGAAGGAGAGATAGAGATACAGATGGATAGTGCGTAGAGGACTTAAATGAAATGTCATGCCTCGCTCTCTCTCAGACTTACGAAGAGTGAGTGAGTAACGAGACGCGACTATCGCGACATTTAATGTGAAGTAGTACATTTTGAAATTTTGAGCCGCTCTTACATTTTGACGTCATGTCCGGGACAAATGTACCGCCTCTTGTAAGTCCTACTCAACACTAAATTGAATGAAACAAACTGGCTTCTTCCGTACAAAATTTGATGAAGACGAATGATTATGGATTTTGAATTTATGAATTTAAACTCAAGACCCCTGGTAGACGGTACCTTGAAAATTGATGTACAACTCACAATACTGAGATCGCCACTTAAAATTGTTTTATTTTGTATAGAAATTAAAAGTCATTAGAACGCTTATTGATTTAATTACGAAAAATTACAACTTCGTAAGTCATCATACATAGTAATCTGCAGGTAAATTACTCCAATTAGTAATGTCCTAAAAATAACAACATTAAGATGTCAGCGTTCTGTCAAGCAAGCGCCGCTTGACAGAACGCTCAACGCTGACGTTTTTCAAACGGATCAAACGGATTTTATTAAATACCAACATTTTTTTTTCTTTAAGGACTATCATCAAAAACAACATACACACATCAAAAGTGTCTAGGGATCAACATATATTTTTGCAATAACTTTTCTCCTGATTGATATTAATTAAAATTTTCTTTAAGGATTCATCAAATAAAGTGTTTTCGTTTGTCACAGTAACGATAAACCAAGTCACCTTTGCATTAATAAAGAAATTTGCCATTTTCCTAATAAAGGGATTTTTGACATTTGAACCACTAACACAAAAGTTCGAAAAAAAGACTGAAATAACAGTTTTCTCTAAAATTTTATTGGGTAACTTAAACAATTAATAATCCGTATTTCTACCGCGAACACTAACAACACAAGAACATCGGTTTGGCATACTCAAAATGAGTTCATCCAAATCACGCTGTGGAATGGCCGCCCATGTTCGTTGCAACAACAAAAAAAGGTCTTCTTGCGACTGGATACCCTCCATATTCGGCAGAGCTCTTCTCTGTAGCATATCCCATGCATGCTCAATCGGGTTCAAGTCTGGCGACTGAGCAGGCCAGGGCAGGACATTGATGTTAGCTGCGGCGAGAGTCTGTCTTACAACTCTTGCGGTGTGCGGTCGTGCATTATCATGCATTAACTGAAATAAGGGACCGATTTGCACTTGTAGAGGAACGATGACGTCTGATACAATCGTCTCAGCATAAATTTGAGCGTTGAGGTTGCCTCTGATCCAAATCAACTCAGTTCTTCCGCCGATCCAAATACCCGCCCATACCATGATGGTTCCACCACTATAAGGATGGACTTCCTGGCAGGATTTTAATCGCTGTTGGCGTCCAGGGGTTCTCCAGTGTCGTATACGTCTTGTATCCGGTCTCATACCAAAACGAGACTCATCAGAAAAGCACACGAAACGCCATTGTTCTTCTGCCCAATTTCTGTGTTCAAGAGCCCATTGATATCGAATCCTACGATTGTGCATTGCTATAGGTGGTACCCGTAGCGGTCTTCGGGAATGAAGGTTCACTTCATGCAAGCGGTTTCTGACTGTTTGGTCGCTAATTAAGTTCCCTGAAGAGTGATGAAGCCTCACGGCTAACATCATGGCGGTTATTGTTGGAGCTCTTCGAGTTAAGATTTGAATGTATCGGTCTTGTCTCCGTGTGGTGCAGCGATACCGTCCTCCATGGCGCTCAGCCACGGTACCAGTGCTTCGGTATCGTGTCCAAAGTCGACTGATAACACTCTGACTTGTATTCAGAGCTAAAGCCACAGTACGTTGCCGGGAACCAGCTTCTATCATTCCCACGGCTCTGAGCATTTCTTCCCTGCTTAAATGACGTCGCCGCTCCATAATAACGTTGGTTTTAATCAGTAGTAGGGAAACAGTAGCACTAATAATGTCTTCAATGCGTTGTATGTTTTTATAGGGAAAATATTGACAGCTGATTTTCATCTTTTACTCGAATTTGATTCACAGTTCCTGATTCAAATTATGAAATGCACCAAAAAGGATCCATATAAATTTATAAAATCATAAATTTATTACAAAGCCACATCTCAATCTCAAGAAATCCGCATAAAAATGCTTGATCCCTAGACACTTTTGATGTGTGTAGTTTCGATTAATAATACACAATTTGATTTTTATTAGTAAAGAATTTATTGATACTAAATGCGTGTTATTTATTATCAAGGTCTGTCGAATATTTAAAATACCTATATGAGTGGAATATCACATTACAATTAATCATTCGATATTCGTAATTACATAAAAAGCATTCAAATAATAAATTAAATACATTATATTGACACATATTGGGTAAGTATATAAATCCATTTATAATAGTTTTCTCCTCCTTAGTTTTGTTCCTGTGTATACTTTAAATTATTTAAGCGAATATTATTTTATTACGTACTGATTTGTTTATACAAAACTAGTTGTCTAGATTAGAAAATTTAACCAAATGTACAAAATTAATTCGTGCGTTTAGACCTTTCTATTATTGTACGATTTTATGAACAAAACAACTTAGGCCTATATTTGCCTGTTTAAGCAAATAGGAACTTCAACTCCAAAATGAATAGTTGCATGAGAATTGAGGATATCGTAATCCGCATTCCTATACCCATCTATATATAAATGTTCATATTTACCTACTTATACATATTGTCAGATTCCTGAAATGGCACTCAATAATTCTTAATTTAACTCTTAAGTTAGGTCTTCTCATATTAAATAAAGATGACAGATTTAAATGATTAATATAAGATATTACTGAAATCCGCCGTAAAATTTAACTGCAACATTTATTTTCAACGAGCAAATCAGACTTTCTGCTCAGTTTGAAGCGCCCGCACTGGTTTAAATTCCATTATTGTGTCTTATCCACATTAAATTTATATGATCTTATCATGACTGAAGAAAGCAATCAAAAAAATTTCCTTACTCATTTTTTCTCGCTGACTTTTTGTCCGACAAAAAGTCTACTGTACTGTACAGTCGATTGATTTACTTTCACTGAAAAAGAGGTACACAATTATTGCTCTTTTCGAGAAGCTTTCAGGAAAATTAATTCTCTTTTAGTGTAAAGCAAAAACCGTTCTCTCTTCTCCGTAAACTCCGTTCCTATCTCATTCACAACGGCGTTTGATTGGCGTATCTACTCAGACTTAACTGACGTTCGTTTGTTTATAAAACAATTGCAACACTGGTGCAGTCTTAGTTAATTTATTAGAGGCCTCGTGGGCAACAAGCTGATCAGGTCGCTATGGAAAGCTGCGGACCAAATCTCCCTGTCTCATATGGGTATGGCACTCTCGCAATCGTCCTTGATGCTGCGGTAGAATGCGTTGATGACCGACAAGTAGTATATGGTGTAAGCTGCAAGAAAAGGAAATAATTTAAACAAATCTTTTTTCCATAATTACATTACGGGTTGGCAGAATATTCTTCATATTCTTGACTCGATGGTGCAGTAATTACCGCCGTTCTGCGATAATCTTAGACTGTAGCCTTCCCTATGGATGGAATAGGAAGATTGGTTCATGCGGGTCGGTAGATGCTACAGACTTTTGGAGGATTCCACAAAACTGGTTCGTATTCATTATTTGTTAGGAATTCTAAATATTCTATCATTACACCAATCCATTATTTTCTAACAATATGTTATTATATATTACAAGCAGTCACAATGAAGACTCGCTGTCAACAAAGCGTGCAATGTGTAACCAACAGCCTTAGATAAATTATCTAAGCCAACAGCACAATTTTTATTGCGTTATGACCCTTTGAAGAGCACCAATGTACCGACAGCAACGGGCAGACCTTTTTGTCGTCATAAACATTCGCAACATCACGAATGTCATCACCATCATCATCATCAACCCATGTTCGTCCACTGCTGGACATAGGTCTCCCCTAATGCACGCCACTGCTCCCGATTTTGTGCAGCCATAACGCGACAAAATAAATCTTCGTGTTATGTACGATTCACTCCTACGGCACGCTCTCATGGAGCAACTATTAGTGCTATGCTACCACGACGCAGTATCCGAACGGAGCCGATCGGATCCATCGGAAGCCGATAGTAGGCTACGGAAGGCGCCGGCAGCCGAAAGCAGCCGATTGCGTGCGCGAGGAACCGAGTGGCTATCGCAGAGTCCGAGAGCAGTCAGTCGGATTCATAGCTGCTTGAATTGCATGCAAATAAGGAACTTATCTACTTTCTGTGGATGTTTCAATTACCTTCAGCAAAATGTAAAATGCGCTGCGCTGCGCTTCGACGCGGCCCGGTAGTATGGCCCCAGCATAAGAATGAGTATGGAAGAATAAAAAATTAAAAGTATGTGATACACACTTACCTACACCCGCAATCATCATGATCACTATTAGAGTGATGTTCCCTGGCGAGTCGAGAAACTGCGACCGCTTCAGTTCCGGGCTGAAGATGCAGGTGACCACCGCTATCAGGAATATGCACGCGATGAATATCATGTTGAATAATAACGAGAGCTGGAGGTAGCTCGGCCGTCGCTGCAACGAAAAGCATTTTGTCTTTTAGATTAAACCTAAACTCTTTTAAGTTTATTAGTGAAACTAGAGTCTTTATAATTATGTATTAGGATTAGGAACATTGATATTACAATGTTACAACAGCTGCAAGGCTGGGTACAGATGTACAGATGGACCAAACCCAGGGGGATTTTATTTAAGTACTTTCAATATTTAATATACCCCCCCCCCCTGACGCCAAAGCTGGCTATACGACCCCCCACCTGGCGCCAAAGCTGGATCCGCCCTTGAACAGCTGCTTACAAAGGATGGAGACACACAGCAGATGAAGCCGTCTCATATTTTTACGTTTTCAAATTGAAGAGTATGTATTGATAAGACTCGCAATGAGACAATTAAAAGGCTGGATCACTATGCTACCAGTTAATTGCAATCTATCATTTAATCAGTGCTTATCTAATAAATCAAAATCAATAATGTGGCTATCAATAAGAAAACCTATTCCGGGTGATTGAGAATTTAGATGAAACTGTATTTTTACAAGCTTTTATTTAACTTGCACAGCTCTTATGTATGTACGTTAATTATACCTATCAAATTTTGTAAACCACATTTCGACCACTTCTTGTTATCAGATTCAGCTGAAATTTGGCTTACTTAAGTAAGTTTGGTGACATAGCAATAACTTGGTACCGTGTAGCTGATCAGTAGGCCTATTCACTAACTTTGGAGGAGTGGGTGGGACGCCGGCGTGGTGGTCTCACCTCCCGCATAGTGCAGATCCTGACCGGACATGGGTGTTTCGGTCACTATCTGCACCGGGTCGCCCGCCGGGAGGAGACGCCGCGGTGCCACCACTGCGATGCTTCCGACGATACGGCCGAACACACCTTATTGGAGTGCTCGGCCTGGCAACGACTGCGCCGCGAGTTAATTGCGGCGCTAGGATGCGGAACCCTCTCGCTGCGCTTGGGGGGCAGCAGCCTCATTCTGCGAGGGCATCATCTCGCAGAAGGAAGCGGCCGAGAGGGAATGGGAGGATAAGTCTCTGTCCGCTCCCTGCCGCCGTAGAAGGACAGGAAGGCGAAAGCGAAGGCGTGACCCGCCCAGTGACCCCCCCACCTGCGGAGGTCTGCTTGAGGTCGCGCGGGGCGCGGTATTGATAACAGACGTTTCTATTTCGCGCTCCTGGTTTTTGAAATTATTGATCAGTAAATTTGTGAATTTCCTGGTGAGAAAGTGATCAGTGTACTCCTTGACACGAGACCTTCCAAACAGTGTAATTTGGGCACCGAAAAGTATTTTCGTTTTTAAACAGTGAACGTTTTTAATAGTGTTAACAGCTAAATCAATCGCGGCGCATCAGCTGTGTGTGAGTCACGTGTACGATCATGTGCATCGTCTCGGTTCACTGACCCTTGTTCATGCATAAGCCGATAGTTGTAATACGGCCTGTTATTTTGCCAAACTAAGTAAAGACGTTGTGGCGCCGTTGATATAACAGTCAACTGTTTGACCGCTTGGTCCGGAGATCAAATCACAAGAAGGAAAATTACTTTTTGTTTATTTATCTATTTTTTTTATTCTGCATTTCAAAGTTTGTGTGTATTTTAACTCTTTTTTTTTTTTTTTATAATAATAATATTATATATAAACTCGTATACATATATTTTATCAAACTAATTTCGAAATGCCAAATGATAAAATTCTTTGTGGGGGATGTCGACGTGTCATAGAAGACAGGCGGTTTCTGTCTTGCGGTGGCTGCGGTCAGCATTATGACTTGGACTGTGCCAATGTCTCGGAACAGCGTTTCTACAATACGTTGACAGGAGAACATAGGCAAGCCTGGAGATGCGTCCTATGCAAAAGTAGGCAGCCCAAATCAGACAACACAAATACTCCTGTACGTGCTGCTGCTGATGGAGTCACAGTTCAGCGGGGAGCTGCAGCAGGAAGTCCAGTGTATATGGAAATGTCCATAACTGAGCAGTCTCCCAGTGGCTCCGCTGAAAGTATAAACATTGATGTTGGTGATTTTCAAGCCTTCGTATTGGAGATGCGCTCATTTAGGCAAGAAATGCGAGATGAGTTAAGGGCTAATAGGGCAAAAATAGAACAGCTCAATGACACCGTGGTTGCCCTTTCTAGCAGAGTTACTGGGTGCGAGGATCGTATTGCGAAGATTGACGAGCGAGTAAATGAGTTGGAGAAAAGCGTTCGTCCGGAGCATGTCGATCCCACCCTATTGGCCACCGTCGAGCAATTGAAAGCGGAGTTAAATGAACGAGACCAAGAACTGCTACTAAATGACATTGAAATTTCGTCCATTCAAGAACAAAAGGGGGAGGGGTTGCTTCACATTGTCAGCGTCTTGGCGGTGAAGTTGGGTGTGAACTTGGCAGCTCAGGACATTGTGAGCGTAACGCGCGTCGGCCGTGCGCCGGAGCCAGCAGAAGCAAAAGCTGAGTCATCTGTCCCATTCGTTCCATCCCGCCCACGCCCCATCGTGGTTCGTCTAGCACGAAGAGTTGTGCGCGATGAATTGCTGCAGGCGGCGCGCGTCCGCCGCGAAGCTACCACTGAAGACACTGGGCTCCCGGGCACACCACGCCGATTCTATGTGAATGAGAGGTTGACAAAAGTCAACAGGCAGCTGTTTCGACGGGCGCGCGAGCTGGCTGACAAGTGGAACTGGAGATACGCGTGGACAAGGGATGGCCGTATCTTTGTGCGTCAAGGGAAAAGTGCCCCACGGCACCGCATACGTAATGAAGCTGATCTTGCTCGGGTTTTTGGTTTGGAGGCAGTTTGTACGGTTGATGTTAATGCTGAATAATCCCACAAGTAGTAATTTTCATCTAATCCAGTTTTGCTTAGTCATAATATTGTTTACTTGCTACTATTATTCTGCTTTGCATCTCGGCTTTAAATTCTGCTTTAATAAAATCCAAATGCAATTTCTTAATATTTATTTTTGTAAGATACGCTATACGCCTTTTTTGCTAGTTATATTGCTGTTCTACAATAAACCAATTGCTTGCGATAGAATGATTATACCAATTTCCTGCGATACCCCACTGCTTTTACACTCTAGTAATTCTGTGCTTTTTCTATCATATATATTATTTATATTGCTATACTGTAACATTGTGTGTAATATTATTTTGCTTGTAATACTAAGTATTTGTACGATTTTTGTAATTTTAATTTTGCTTTGCTATTGTTGTAATGAGATGATGATTTTTTTAAACTTTTTTCTTGAACTATTTAGCAATGAGTTGCTTTTATTGCTTTTAATATTGCTATTTCGTAACAATACTACTATGATTGTAAATAATGTTGAAAATCAAATTATGCTTGTTATGTTTGTAGATGATAGTAGTAATGATGTCATCTGTAAATTAATTTACTGTTATAGATTTTTTTGGAGGCATCATAATATTTTGATGATTATAAGGTTGTTGTATATTAATCTATTTTGTTCTAAGTTTTTTATGGTTACGTGTGCCGCAGCGATACAATATAAACGTATATATGCATATAAATATGCTTTTAATTTTGATTTTTTATGCGTTGTAAATATCACTGATTTTATTTTGGTGATTCTGGAACGGGCATTTTACTTAATCGTTAGTTTGTGCATATTTATTTTATACAATTTTACATTAGTTTATTATACCATTTTAAATACACGTGTTGTAAATGTCATTGGTTTTAGTGTGATGATACTGGAATGGACATGTTACTTAATCAATTATAATTTATGCATATTCACTTTATACAATTTTAAATTAATTCATTTTACCAATTTTATTCTTATTTTATTAATTATTTATTTATTATTCAATAACTGTTATTTATATAAGCGAAAATGACTTCCAAAACTAAATTTCTTAAGTTAGCTCTGTATAATGCAGGATCGTTATGCACGGGACATGATGATTTTCTTATTGCAATGAGCCGCTTTGAGGCTGACATCGTAGCAATAAATGAAACATGGTTACCCGCCGGTCAGGAGGCTCGAGCACCTATAGTGCCTGGCTATCGACTACGTAATACTCCGCGCCCACGTGATATGCGTGGTGGTAGGGGAGGCGGTGTGGCATTTTACGTCAAGCGGAATATGCGTGTGAGATATTTGAGGCAACCCAATAGTCAGATTGAGCAGATGTGGCTGTCGACTCAATTAAATGGTTGTCGAGTTCTTATTGGTAGATTTGTTTTTTGACGTATTGACCGAGTCCATTACAAGCTTTTCCGATCACGATTATGTCATTGTTATGGGGGATTTTAATGTCAATATGCTTAATACGGCCAGTAAGTATGTCTCAAGGGTTAATGAGTTTTTACACACTTTGGACCTTAAGCAGTTTGTAAAAGAGCCTACACATTCATCCGTTGATGCTAACACATTAATTGATCTTGTCTGCACTAACTGTGGTGCTCGTAATCTAACGGTCACAAATATTACCGGAAACTTAGGTCATTCAATGATAAATTTCAGTATCCCGTTGAAGAAAAGTAAAGTTCCGCCTCGTGTTATCACCTCTAGACCACTTAATAAGATCAATATGACAAAATTTAGTGAGGATCTTTATGCTATGGACTGGGATTCTGTTTCTGCTTTATCTAGAGTGGAGCGTATGGTTGAACGTTTTAACCTGCTTCTTTTGTCACTTTTTAACAAACACGCTCCACTGAAAACAGCTAAATTTAAAACTAACCAATCCCTACCTTGGATAACGGAAACGATAAAGCTTATGATTAATTTGCGTAATGAAGCTCATAAAACATATCGTGAGTCCAAACACGATATACACAAACAATATTATAGGGATCTCAAAACTTTGGTGTCAACAAGTATTAATAATGAGAAGCGAGCTTACTATGACCACTATATTAATTCAAATAATAGCGATAGCAAAACGTTTTGGAGAAACTTCAAGGACACAGTTCTGCCCGATACTAAGAGTGACTACCTTCCAGATTGCTTTAGTGATCCAAACGTAATCAATGATCACTTTTTGAAAGCGCCTGGGCCAGATAAAGTTGATACTTCGCTGCTCTCTTATTTTCAAAGACACAGATTTGATACTACAAAATCTCCTTTTAAGCTACATACTGTCACTGAAACTGACGTTTCCAATTACTTTTTATCTGTAAAATCTAATGCTTTTGGCAGTGACGGTATAAGCAGGGACATGATTTTGCTCACCCTTCCAAGGACACTATCAGTTATTACGGATATAGTAAACAAATCTTTAATCACAGGTGTGGTACCTCATCAGTGGAAGTCAGCACTAATAACGCCAATCCCTAAAATTGAACCTCCGACTGAGCTTAAAGACCTAAGACCTATTAGTATTTTACCTTTTTTATCAAAAATCTTGGAAAAGGCTGTATATAGTCAATTAATTAAATACGTTGAAGATAATGAAATTTTACCAATTTTTCAATCGGGGTTTCGTAAGGGTCGTGGTACCGTTACATCTTTACTCGATGTTACAGATAATATATTAGCTGAACAGGACGCGGGAAGAAGTACTATGCTGGCTCTGCTGGATTTTTCTCGTGCATTTGATTGCTTAAACGTACCTTTACTACTTGCAAAATTAACTTTTTACGGTTTTGAACCTCACTCGGTTAAATGGTTCAGTAGCTACTTTAGTGACCGGAACCAAGCGGTACGTCTTCGTAGGGAGAATGGATCTTTCCTTACTTCTGAACCAAAACCGATGTTACGTGGTGTCCCTCAGGGTTCAATACTTGGACCGCTTCTTTTCATTATATACAGTGCGGATCTGTCAAAAGTAATCAAAAGCTGTAAATTTCACTTCTATGCAGATGATGTTCAGCTATATATCTCCGAAAAACCTGCTAAAATATCTCAGGCGGTCAGCAAATTAAACGAAGATTTGAATTCTATAGCTTCCTGGTCTAAAGACAATGCTCTCGTACTGAATCCGTCCAAATCGAAGTGTATGCTAATAGGTACCAAAAAGCAAACCGAAAACATTTTACGTGATCCACCCGTTGTTCAAGTCCTGGGCACAAATGTTGAACGTGTTCAAGAGACAAGGAACCTGGGAATAACATTTGACAGTCGATTGCGTTTTGAAGGTCATGTGCTTAATCTAGTAAAAAACTGCTTTTATCTTTAAAAGTTTTGTATAAAGTTCGTAGTTTTTTATCTGAAAAGTCCCGAATTGCGCTCTGTGAATTGCTGATCCTATCAAGGCTCAACTATGGTAACTTGGTCTATGGTCCGCGCTTGTTGTACAGAACAAGGAAAATTATACAGCGTGTGCAAAATGCTTGTGTCCGCTTTTGCTTCCATATTCCTCCACGTACGCATGTATCACCATACCTAAATAATGCTTGTATGCTAAACATGGAGTCGCGTAGGCATTTGCATCTTGCCATGCTCATGTTCAATGTAGTGAAATATAAGAATCCTGAATATTTATATTATAAACTAAAGTATTCTACTTTTCATCATCACTACGGTTCTGGTGTCCCCAGGCACGTAAGGGCTCCTTTGAGCACCCACCAGCACAGAACTGTTGGCTTCACTGGCAGTTTCCGCTACCAAGCGACTAAATGCTGGAATAACATACCTCCACCCTTAAGACTAATTCCGTGCAGACAGACTTTTAAAACACATCTGAAATCATTTTTATTAGAACAGCAGAAAATTGGAATATCCAGAAATTAGTTGCTTGGGTGCGGAGTTGTCGGCGTTGGTGTTGTGTGCTTGAATTTTAATTTTATTTTCACCGAAACTATTTTCTTTAGACATGCTTAAAAATAAAAATTATAAATATTTACTCACTGATCAATTTATCAATTTTGTTTTCTTTGTTTTTATGTTTATGTAAAGTACCATACAATTATATGTCCAATGAATGTTTAATTAATTTTTGTATTTAATTTAATTTGAAATTTCGTTTATTGTATTATGAATTTTAATCTGACATTTAATTGCGTGACCTCATCTATATGGGTTAGAACTGAAAATCAGCGATTTACTCTCGGAGTAAATGTTACGCTGAGTTTTCGCCCATTCGCATCGCTGCTGCACACGAAATATCAGTATTTTTTTGTATAAATATAATTTGTTATATTTTTAAAGGATTTGTATAATTGTAAAATTTGTATTCCATTTTGTATGTGTGCATGTTGGTGTGAATAAAGTTTTATCTATCTATCTATCTATCACCTGAGTGAATCCCTCGCTGCCCGGTAAGGCGTTAGCCATGCCGGTCACCGACGGATTCCGTGACGGCAGCCCTCTCTTATAGTTCTGTCCTACATGAGAGGGCCGGGGAAGGGCCTGCGAGAGGAACGCGTAGGCAATCCTTCCGCAGCGGACGGGGAGCGGTGCGGTGGGCAATAGGCTGCGCACTTAGCTCCCAGCGCGGGCAGTTCTGCGCACGTCTGCGGGATCACCCGCGATATCCCGGGTGACCCCTGCCGTGGAGCCCCGGCTAGGCCGGGAGGGGTGTTGTTGTTGGTGTTGGGTGCGGAGAAGCGGTGAAGTCCCTCAACGGGGATCTCGCGGTTCTGCACTTAACAGCGTAGAGGGTATTCGCAGGTGTTTTAGCGGAAAGTGTGCCGCAAGTGCTCGTAAGGAGCGCGCCCCCATGAGACTTGCGAGAGGCTAGGTGCGAGGTCCGTTCGTTGGTGTGCCCCTTAAGGACGCCAACGTCTGTTAATAGAGTTTCTGCCTGCGTAATTAAAAAAAAGGCCTATTCGCTAACTGCTTTTGACAGATGGTATCACTGAGCTATATCTTATATTTAGTGATTCGCTACTGCTTTATTATAACGATACTTGTACTGAAAAGCATCGATGGATGCAATTTTCTCGTATTAGTTACACACTGTAAATGTCAAAAAAGTTAGCGAATAGGCCGGCTGATGATGGAGCTGGAAGGTGGCTATACAAACTCTGTAACAAAACGACGCAACCCCATCTATATTATAACCGCATCCGACCGAGTGTAATTACGCTCGATGCGGTTACGGTTTCAAATATAAAACCAAATTTGAATAGACATAATATGACAGAACTGTCAAGTTCGTTTAAGCACGTATTTTCAATTTTAAAATTATTAATATTCCTTGGAAAAAAATACCATATTTTAACAGCCCTTTTTCTTTATGACCCCGCATGTGGGAAAGCTTTGTACTAGTGTATTTATCTGGAGTTTGTTTACATAAAATCAGCTGTTTTGTTGACATTTCCCCAATGGGGTTGTTACTAAGAACGCTTTCGACAGCCGCGCCTGTTGCTAGGTATCCGCTACTACTTAGCCAATAGGAGGCTTGAATTGCTCCGGCGCGGTCTGGCAACCTTGACAATCATGTGTTTGTTCAATCATAAAATTGACATTTGAAGTTAGTTTGTTGTATTTTTATATTATTCGTGTTTGTTTTAGGTGCCTTTTTTAGTTTAAATAGTTTGGTGTAATAATAATTTATTGGTTTTTACGCTCTTTCTTATTATATGTCAGCAAATTCCGTCCCTGGCAGTGACGACGCACAATTAAAAAAATGTTCACAACCCCGGTTTTTTAATGGTAACCGGGGCTTAAATATACAGATAGGCAGCTTTCATTAAACTCCTGCCTCTGTGCCAGCAGTTTCCCCATCACTAAATTCGGGCAACGAACCACTTTGGCAAACTGTTGGTAATTTAAAAAAAACACTTCCCGTTTTAATAAGAATCCTTCGTTCTGCACGGCCCTCAGTCGCTGTTTCTTTATCACAGTGTATCGAATATATGCTTAGAGTAAACGCGTCTGAGAGCTGGGCAGAACTCCTAACATTTTCCTACAGAATGACGATTTTGTCGCCGTCAACTGCCAGGAGACCCTTAGTACTCTTGAAGGCAAGCACTCACCTTCAGCACCGACTCTGCTTCTACCTTCGCCACCTGATACAACACATGCTTATTTGTCAAGCAAAGATGTGGACATCTCAGCCGCGATATTCCTTCAAAAGTGGCTCTGCCAGTGGTCTAGATAGTTCACCTGATCAGTTCAACTTTCTATTTTTGTAATAGTAAGCAGATTGATAAAAAATCAGATTTGGTTTGACCCCGCAGAATCCTTATGGAAGCTGGCTCTCGGCCAATTTTTCTGTAACTTTGGGAGATGATAGCTCATGACACGTGGAATAAAAGACCCCATGGGTCCAATGGCCAAAAGTTCATAGATGAGGAGCTGCAGCGTGTCAAAGTCGAAAATGTACGGCTGTATAATTTTTCTGTTGAACGTGAATTCAGAACTTACAAGGAAAAGTTTATTTCATTCTAGTTACAATGTTGCTATTCCATTCAAGGATGTCTGTGGATTTGACCGTGAGCTGACCTTCATCCTGACCTGATCGGGATGTGTGAATATCCACCGCCTGGAAGTATTTTTCTCTATTTGAACTTGAACTAACCTTAATGCTGATACGATTGGATAGAAAGACTCTGGATTCGATTCAAGTTAGGTCAGCATCAAGGTCAGTTCAAGACCAAATCCAGAAAAAATACTTCCAAGGAGGTGAAAATCCATACAACTAAATGTTTTCTGAATTGCTGAATCCAAACAATCCAGCAAAACATATGTGTACATCACCAAAACCATTTCTGAATTCACGTTCAACAGACACATTAAACAGCCGTACATTTTCGACTTTGGCACGATGTAGCTCCTCATCTATGAACTTTCGGCCATTGGGCCGATGGGGTCTTTTATTCCACGTGTCATGAGCTATCCGAAGTTACAGAAAAATTGGCCGAGAGCCAGCTTCCATAAGGATTCTGCGGGGTCCTTTGCTACCAGAATCACAAAGTCCACGAGGATGACGTTGCGGGCAAACGCTAGTTTTAAATATTAGAAATATGTAATGAACATACATAAAAAATGTGTATCCGTCTATAAATCGATGACGGAAACATGCCGACAAACTCAATATTCAAAATAAATTTCATTAATATCTGGAACACTTCCAATATGTAGGTTGACATGATTTACGATCAAATAAAATATAAGTGTTAGCGGTTACTTTGCAAAAGAGTTTTTTTCTACGCGCTTTAAAATCCCGATGTTAATGCTTTTATAACTCTTAACGATATTGAATTCGGATATAAATTCGTCCGATTGCGATCAGACATAAGAAAGGTCTAAAAAATAAATGCTGGATTTTAGAAAAACACTTGCAAATTTTCCTTATTTCTTCATTAACTTATTTTCATTCATTTGCTTTCCTCTACTTAGGGTCAGGTCAAGATAGCATAACTATAGGCAACTCCAAATGTTAGAGCTTCAACATTATCCGCTTCGATCACTGTTTTTAATACGCTTTCGGCCACGGCATAGCTAAATAAAGTTAGGAAGGTCTTGTGGGCGTGGCTCAGGTGTCACATAAAATAAAGTGGTATACGAACTTAATACTAATCAGAGAGCTATATTTATCTTGCTCACTCCTTCTTTACATAGACCTTGTCGGAATACCAGCGCAGCGATGTAACGATGTGAATCTATTTTGTTTTTACACTGTTATACAACGTTATTAAAATATATAAAAAACGGGTTTTTAATATTGTTGCTGTAATAGTACAAGCTGAGGCCTCTCTTGACTGGCCTTTCATCGTCATTGTTTTAGGAACTTATTTTATTATCTGCTGTTAATTTCCTAATAGTTATTTACGATACTGGTGCGGTAAGTTGGTTATTACAAACGAGTAGACGAATGTAAGCTCGGTTCGAAGTCGAGGGCTTACCATAGGTCACGAGTTTGTAAATACCAATTCCATACGAATGCCATACAACATTTTTACGAGTAAACAGTTCCTATACAATTAAAGGAATGCAGCAAACTTTTTCTAATAAGAAAATAACGCGCATTTCGAATTGTGACACGTGCGGGTGGTGCAAATTAGAACTGCATCAGTCGGCTCATTTTCTATTTAATATTAAAGTGAAACAAGATATAGATTAAAAGCGTTTCCATGGTGGTTCGATCGAAATTAAAAAAAAACAGTAAAGGATACGCTCGCGCCATGCATAGAAGCGTGCGGTAAAACGTTTTACCGCACATTCCGTTATATGGCTCGTAATTTTGAACTTTCGAACAATGTATACAACCTCCGTTAATGCATTTTTGAGGAAATATGATGAAAAAATGTTATTTCCTTCTTGTTGGGTCTGTTTAATTGTCTATAGTGGCCAATAAATATTATATTGTTTTAAACTTTCATGGTCACTAACATTATAAATCGAAATATCGGAGACTCATAAAAAACAAGGTACATGGTAACAATCCCGTTAATATCTACAATAAATATTAATTCATTCATTCACTAATACATACATAATTATTCCGGATTTGTTTTAAATGTTTTTTTAAAGGGGTGTGTACTAAAGTCCCCTTGTAAATTAGCGACACGGTTCTACGAAAACACAATTTGACTGATTTACAAGAAACTCTTTATCTATTCCGTTGTTTCAGGCTTCTATTCAGGAGGTTAGTAGAGTTAGGACATTTTCTTCATCATCATTGATTATGAATTGATTCACTTTACACTTAAGTAAGATCGTTACCTTATTACAGAGGATAATGTTAGAAATACGTTCAACGCGACTTAAAGAAGAAAATATCATACAACATTTTACTAAACAAGGTTTGAAACCGCGTGTAACTTTTTGTAGTCAGACCGTTAGATTCTATATCAAGCCCAACAAGGTAATTCAGTAATAAAACACATTATGACCGAAAACAAATAAGAATGACAACATGATCATTATGACTGATGCATAATAATTTCTGTCCATTGTTTCGGTGTCGAAGTAGTCTCGCAGTAGATTATAATAATGATAGTCGTAATAATTCACCACACATTCAGGTGCTTAACGCTTCTAATGACTCTACATTCCCTTTTGTTTTACGGACATTGGACGTCATTTGTTGAGTGTTTACGAGATCATTAGTATCTATTATATTCGAGGTAGATCGGAGTTCATTTTTGTAATGGAATATTTTGCTGTAGACATATCAAAGTAGTTTAATTAAGGTACGTATTACATAATTATGTACAATACCTGTTGACGATTTGATTTTTCAGAGCATACTGTTTTTAATCTCGTTGTGTTGTTAGTTATACAGCAGTGCCCCCAGATACGACGATACCAGACAAGACGAGCCAGACGAAGCGAAAGGGCAAATCAAATGTTCAAGTCACATATTTTTTGACTAACTTTAAGAGTTTGTGAAGTTAGGCCTTGTAGAGTTAGAGCGTGTGGGCTCTAAATCAGATCTGATAATTTTTGGATAGTCCGAGTCATATGTCTCGTCTTGGCAACATTTTATATTGCATTTGTAAGTGCATTGGTCAGTGCATTCGCCCGGTTCGAGTCCCGTTTGCTGCCTGGTCCGCGTGGATTTTTTTCTAGTTATATTTTCTTTAGACTTAAACATCAAGCAGTTACATGCTTAAAAGATAAAAATTATAACTATAATTGCTATTTCTTCTTTCAAATGTTTAATACTTGTAAAAGTATTCATTTGACATTGTGGTTTACCTACAATGCGAAGAGATGGCGCTGCCTTGCAGCTTAAAAATGGCTAGAGGAATTTCGACGTGAGGGCCGCGGTAGCATATTTGGTCAGAGCATTCGCCCGGATAGCGAAGGGTGCGGGTTCGAGTCCCGTCTGCTGCCTGGTCTGGTGGAATTTTTTCTAGTTATATTTTCTTTAGATTTAAACATCAAGCAGTTACATGCTTAAAAGATAAAAATTATAACATTTTATATAATAATGTTTTGTTGGTAATTACTTACTCATGCAAAGATTCTAAAGTAAACTAGTAATGTTGATCCATGTAGTCCTAATATAAGTTTAGGTCAAAGTCACATTGTCTATTTTTTGCTTACCCAATCAATACTATGAATAAAATAACGTATGATTGGTGTCACATTTCATATGCAACGATATTGAATAGATTGTGGAGTGTCTACTTCATGGTTTTTATTACCTGCCTGCCACATATATAATACAATTATTATTATGTGTTGTAAAATTATCTTACAAAGTATTCTACTAGCGGTGTTTCATTTGTTTTGCTACTTTGAAAATATATCGAATAGTGTCACCCATATATGTAAAACTAGTAAAATTAAATTATGTAACATACAATTTTAAGTTAATAATGATTTCGTATCGATTTATTAAGACAACAAATTATCTAGTTAGTCCAGGTTTATTGGTGTGGGCTAACTAACTTCTACTTAAGCTACTTAAGACCACGTAAGCGTAGTGAAATCTTGGTCCATGTTTTTTTTAGATACTGTATAAATATAAGGATTCAAAATAATTATCAGTCATTATTATGCCAAATATTAAGTATCAAATTAAAATAAAATTTGACCTACTTACTACTTCTATATAATTTAATCAGTATCAATTGACCTAATTTTTTTACAAATTTTGAGGTTGTTTGTCTTTACTAATGATGACCAACATGGTTGTTTTTTTTAATGCAGTCTGGTAAAAGTGAGTAGCTACACTTTTGTCTGCATGCAGTCGACTGAGGCGTTCGATATTACTGATAGGTACTGTATGTTCGGCTGTATGAGGAGTTCGATGGCGCAAGTGGTTAGCGCCTTCGGCTGCGATCGTTGAAGTTAAGCAACTTTCGAGGTGGTCGGTCATGGTTGACCAAAAATTTACTATCTCGAGCTCCTCCGTGCTTCGGAAGGCACGTTACGATGTTAGTTCCGGCTGCATCTGCAGTCGTTAGCACCCACCAATCAGCACTGGGCCCGCGTGGTAGGTCATGGCCCAATCTATATTCCATCCATAGGGAAGGCCTGTTCCCCTGAAGTGGGGGGGACATTAATAGGCTGATGATGTATGTATGTTTTTATGCGAGATAAGTTTCAATTGCTACGCTAGTAACAGTCCTCTCATATATCAGATGAATGAAATCACCATTTGATTCAGATTCACGTCCGATCATAAATTGCTGTCACCTTTGGGATGGCTCAGTCAAATACTATCTTTCTGCACTGGACTCGGTGGAACGCAGATCCAGGAAAATTATAGGCGACAATATGTTGGTTGAAGCTAAGCGTTTCACTTTGCGTCACTGCCGCAAGGTTGCCTGCCTTTCTCTTTTTTTCCGGCTGTACTTCGGGGAGTGTGCTTAGAAGTTACACGAGGTCATTCCACTTTCCCCCTTCTACTATCGGTCGTCCAAACGCAGTTTACAATCCTATCTTGATTGCTGATCCTCCTCTTCACACCAAACACTTCTCAAATACTTTTATAATGTGAACAGTGAAGGAGTGGAATTGCCTGCCTGCGTTTGTGTTTTCGAGTACATATAATCCGACTCTTTTTAAATACAGAGTGAATAAGCTGCTTCTGGGTAAGCTCGCTACACCATAGACTCCTCCATCTCTGCTCTCTGGCTGGATAGTGCTTTAACTTGAAATAAAAAAAAACTCCTCTTGCTTAAAGCTATAAGTAATAACGGGAAAAACAATAACAGTTTTATCCTCACCAAGTAAGCCCCTGCACTTGCGACCAGGTTGCTGACAGTACTGAGACTCGAGAACATCACCATGCTCATGGAGAGGAAGTTGTCTTCTGGCTCCCTTTGTTTGTGATTGGGCAGACTCCAAGCTCCGGCTGCAATGTTCGCCAAGCATGCCATCTGTAAGTGGTTTAAACAATTTTCAAATTTTAAGCTAACTTTTTTATAAAAATAAAAACACTTTTCATCGGCTTTCAACCGCGTATTAATTATTTTACATTATTCTTGACGTTTTGGTCCCTTGAACTAAACCTAACGGACTCAAACTTTTCACTGCAGTAAATTATGAAAATGAAATAAATAAATAACACTCACATCAATTATTTTTTATCATCCCTAAGTAAGCATTGTAGGGTATTTTGATATACCGTTATGAAATGAAATAGGCTATCTATATAAAACTATCCGTTTGTAAAGATGACTTGCCAGATGCGGCAGTGAAAGTGTGCCACTCCAGTCAGCCTGAACCCAAGATAAAAATATGAATACACTCAACTGCAATACTTATGATTATTGAACTTACAGTTGATAGTAGACAAAGGCTGTATACCCCAATCTCCAAGGAGAAACAGCCACAGCATTTTCTCACCAGAGGTAGAGGCATCTCGATTCTAAAATGTAATGTGAAGTAACATTTTGATAAGCAATAAAAATAGAAATAAGAAAATAATATACCAGTGTAAACAATTATCATAACAAGTTTCATTACATTTTTACATCGTTAGAATCCTTATCCAAAGTAATGGGCTGTTTGTGCAACAACACAATATCTATGAGTTAGTATAATGGCATTTTCAAAAGCCAAGACTAAATGTTTTAAGCTATTGTATAGCTTTTATCGCGGGCTTTGAGCCTGGCGACCGAATCAAGAAATTCTGTAACGAAAAAGACCTTACGAGAGTGCATATACCAATACTATTTTCGTCATTCCAGTATCGATCTAAACGGCGCAGTGTGTCGAATTTTTGCCACTTGACCAACTTGGACGCATTACCGCGGTCGTTGGTTCAAATCCCATACTCGTATTTTTTATTTTACTTTTCCTTTTTTTATATATTTGTTTTAGACCCCAGCACCTGTTCTTATTTTTATTTGTCTCCCTTTTATTTAGACTTTATAATTATAATTATATTTATGGACAGTTTACCAACTGTGGAGCTTGTGGAAGTTTTTTGGCGCCGGGCAATGCTGTTGTTTGCTGTGCTTGCCCAATAAAATATCATAAGGCCTGCCTCGCCATCGATTAATATCAAAGAAAAAACGAATCAATATCAAAGAAAAAAAAACTGCATAAATAAAATAAATAAATAATTAAAATTGCATAAGTTGCTAAAAAATGCTATGCAATAGCTTTACCGCGGCAGTCCCCGAGTGCCACACGTATTTTTTTTAGTCGTGAAGAACTGTAACTGTGATGAACTGTATAGGTAATTCAACCATTTCATAATGCTGCAATGAAAAATAATATAAACGGTAGGTAAACTAGTCTTTGTTATTGTCTGAAATTAGAAAAGATCCAAATCATTTGGTGCATAAATTTCGGTAATATGTATACGATTAAAATAGGAGGAAGACACCTAAAGCCTGAGGAGCAATGGCAATTACTGCATATGTGATGTTTATACGTCATGTTTCAGCAGGTGGGCGAGGCACTTATCACCTAATGGGCTACTAAGCATAAACGGCTTTGATATAATATACCTATACAAATATTAAATAAAGGAAAGATTACATTTCTTTAGACTTAAACATCTAGTGATTAAATGCTTAAAATAAAAATATAATAAACATCTTTTTCGTGAGTCTTTATACCGTTATTTTAATGATGACAAGATGAACTGATTATATATATTTTTTTAAAAGTGGAGTGTGGTTTTTGTTTATGTTTGAGTTCGTCTAGGGAAATTAAATATAGAGAATACTGCAATCACTAGTGCGATTCTGTAAAATAAAACTGCAATTTCGAATTCGGTAGTTGCCAATTAAAGAAATAAGTTTGATATCCATTACGCCTTTAAAAGGCAAAATGTCGTAATGACCGTGAAGCATCTAGTAGTCTGTGCGGAAATAAAATGGGCGTGGCGAAAAACGGAACTAACATTAAGATTTTTATTTGGCAATCAAACCCAGCAATCTGTAAAACGTCAAAGTATTGTATTGATACGGATTTGTTTGTTGTTGTGATTTCTTGCGGTTTTTTGTATTTAATCATGTCTAAAAGGGGTAAAACCTTATAAATACGGTAGAAAAGCACTACAGCGCCCTCCAATCTAAATCCCATTCTCTTTCCGCACAGACTCTAACAGATATTTGACAATTGTCAAAAATCCGAATAAATGACGAATGCCTTATCGTATAACTCTAATCCTTCCGCGATTAATTTAATATTTTTCTTTAGGAAAGAGCTTTTGTATAATTTTAATCACAATTAAGTGTTGTGTCTCTGCAGTGAGTAAGATTTTCAGAATTTTGGTAGGAGATGGAGTCATTGTAAGCCTAAGGTATAGGCTTAATTATTCATGTTTTATATGTTTCCCATGCACACTCTTTTAAAATAAAAACTTGCTCCTTCCTTTTATTAGGTACATAATAATATTAACTAATTCGCACAACGAATATTACAATAATATACACTCCCGGACTCTTGAATCGAGCCACCTTACATTCCCGGGCCTAAAAGCCCAATACACAAAAAATATACAATACTAGCTGACCCAGCGAACTTCGTACCGCCCTAAAAAAATAGGGGTTGTCCAGCGGACAAAATTGTGAATCTAAACCATTCTCAGATCCCCTTGAACACACACAAAAAATTTCATCAAAATCGGTCCAGTCGTTTAAGAGAAGTTCAGTGACATACACACTCACAGAAGAATTATATATATAAAGATAACAAAAAATTTCTTTTATGCATTTTTAATGCTGGCATATTTCATCGTCTTTCCCGTATGTATTATTCCAAATTTGAATTTTAGAATTTAAAATAAAGAACAAAAGCCGAGCTTGGTCATTGATTTGAAAAAAATAATGACTTGAAAGTTGCTTTTGAAGCAATTTAATGTTTAGTTTAGTTATTTTTCTATAATTTGAACCGTTTTTGGCTATAAAATTATGGATACTTCACCTGAAGTAGCCGCGCAAGCTGTAGCGCTTCTTCAATCTGGGCTAAGTCAGCGAGATGTGAGTTCACAACTTCACATAAGTCGTTCCGCTGTTCAAAGAGTACCACCGATACCTGGAGACTGGCGGCTTCGTTCGGCGAACAGGAGGACCTCGTTACCGAGTGACAACGGCGAGACAAGATCAATACATTGTCACTACTAGCTTACGAAATCGACGCCTTAACTCTGTTCAGATACAAGAACAGCTCAGAGACTTTCACGGAGTGGCTGTAAGTGCTCGGACCGTTAGAAGGCGACTCAATGAACGTGGTTTAAAGCCGCATAAGCCAGCCAATGGACCCAAATTGACACGAGCACACCGAATAGCCCGTCTAGAATTTGCGCGCGAACATCTAAATTGGACTCGACATCAATGGAGCCAGGTTCTCTTCACAGATGAGTCCAAGATAATGCTATACGGTAATGACGGAAGGAGTAAGGTGTACCGATGATGCCATAACCACGTGATGCCATATGCTGGATTTATTGGCCAAGATTTCGTTTTAATGCATGATAATGCAAGGGCCCATACGGCGGGAATCGTCAGGGAGTACTTAAATGACATTGGTATCACTGTTATGAGATGGCCAGCGCGAAGTCCTGATATGAATTCTATAGAGTATGGGATGAGCTGAAGAGGCGTGTTCGAGCTCATCATCCTGGCCCGCAAACCATGCAGGAGCTCAAAAATGTAATTTTGGAAGAATGGGACCAGCTCCAAAACTGCATCAAAACATTTTCCTTCTACATACATCGTTTATAAGTTACAGTACTCCAAACCAAAAAAATCAAGGTGGCTCGATTTATGTGTCCGGGAGTGTATAATATACCCCCTTATTAATAATCGAAGACTACGCTTGGATTAGTTACTCTATGTTTTGTCTCTGTCTATTGAATAACAAATGGCATTTGTGTGACATGGACAAAACATGGCGTAACTAGTCTAAGCTTATTCCTCGTTTATTAATGGCGGATAGGGTTTTGTAAACATGTTTAGTATTTAACTTTAATATTATTGATACTTATACCTATATATTTCCGCCCGTTCTATTCCACAACTTAAACAAGTCCTACAAGTGATAGCGAACACAAAAAGACTTTTATACTAATTCTTTATAGTTCGCGCGTAACTATGATTTACGGGCCTATTTTGATGATTCTTTTTATGTTTTAATCTGTTTAATTTCAAGATGGTCCCCGAGATGAGGGTCTGATAAGCAAAAACATTGTTTGTCGCAAAACTTGCTGAAACTTAGAGTTTACATTAAAGCAGATTAATTGGAAATGGAAAATAACTATAAAATGGTAAATATGGTTTTTACTATGTGGAAATCAATTATCAATTAAGGCGGTAAGGCAACAATAAGGTTTCAATATTGTATTCAAGTATGGGATTGAAAATTATGCCGATTGTATTCACGTCTATTCCATCTATGGTTCATCTATCTATATCGGAGTTATAAATTATTATGGTAAGTTTGTTTATGTTTATTTGCGATTACGCTATAATCGAACTATCTACACACTATTTTGGATTAATATCCTCCGGTGCGAAATCTAAACATAATTTTGTTTATTAGTTTATCCACATCAAAGTTGATAACTAAGCCATAAAATATCGTCCTAATAATGTTCACTCAACGGATTTGATGCTTCATATCAGGATAAGATCCAACATCACATTTTACTACACTACGTACGTAAGATCTCATCAGGATGGAACATAAAAGATAGAAAAGACCACAATAAGTACTACTTATGTGAAAAAATCTAAGCATAAAAAAATATAATACATAAAAACTTAATTAGATTTATAATAAAATTGTTGTTGTTGAATATGCTACACTTGCAAAAAGGAAATAAATTTCAGAGGTCCAAATATAAGATCTCTATTTAAAGAGAGTTCATGTATACATTTATTTTTATCTATTTTACGTGTCTCGCAAATGGCTCTACTAGTTTAGTAAAAATTTGTATTTAGATTATGTTTTGCTTTGAATGTTTAATAATTCGATCATGAGTAGTTTACATATAGAAATTGCCTGTATAAAAGACTTTCAAACATTATACTTACATACTAAATACTTAGGTACAACATCACATCAAGAATTTATCTGTTCTGTTTATACGTAGGTAATAACGTACGTACATAAGTGGAATTTCACATCATTAAGTAACTACTAAAAGATAATTAAAGGAACTCGACAGTCTAATAATTGGTACTTTTTGAATACCGAGTCTATTTTTTATTGAGAGCCAACCATTGAATATTGCTAGGAACTTTATTGTAGAAACGTATACAAAGACCATTAATTGAATTATTGATGTTATGGAGCCCATGATTGGTTATTGACGAGTACGTTATACAGTTCTATCATGTTTTAGACTTAAAAAATCAATATTGTATTCTAGAGATCATTAAAATAAAATCACCACACAACTGCATATTGAGGACGGCCGCTCTATCAACATTTGATTGTGGGTTTGGAGTTGTTTGAAGTTTAAAATAAAATTTTCATAGTCAGTGTTGCCATTGCCAATTCGATTTTTTTAATACGGGATTGTGTGCGGTAATTATAACAAATCAGGAGATACATATGTGAAAAATGTACCTTTTTATTACATCTACTCGAAAAGTTTGTTCTTTGTTTACAGGGACCAAAATAACATTTTAATCCACAGGGACTAGAAGTGATTTGAATTAGGAATGTGGATATTTTTATGTTCGTAAAAGTTCCAAACACCAAAGAGATCAATCATAAACATTGTATGAAAAAGTCATAGCATAAACCACCCGCTCGACAAATAAAAAAAAGGTTGTGAAAAAATACCAACGCGCGAAATACATTCCGCCTTTATATATATAGAGATAGGCAAATGACTCTACCCCACCTGATGTTAAGTGGTAATAAAGTCCAAACGCGAAGATAGCTGGTACAGCAGTTATAGACTGCTACACCAATCATCCTCAAGCCATTCATCATTCTTGCCGGCCTACAAGAATGCTTCTTCACGCCTCTCTTAAAGGACCCCAGATTATAGGAAGGAGGGAACACTTGCGCGGGTAAAGAATTCCACTTACGAATAGTTCGACAAAGAAATGAGTCACCAAATGTCTTTGTTCGTGTAGGAATAGTGGTCACAGTAATTCAGTGGCAACGTAGGCCAGCGCGCGTAAACATAAAGTTCAGGTAGTCTGGTCTTTCGCGCAGGGTATATTTTTTTTGTGGGCCTGTGTAATTACTTACTCAAATTCGGATTTATTTGGTTTTATAATAAAACGCTCCGCTTTGGATTAAAATGAATACTTTCATGGTTAAAATAGTTCTTCTCTCTAAGGGAGATCTACTATTAAGCCACTGAGGTAAATGTAGGTACATTATACTTCAGTGTTTTAAAGTATCTGGTTACTATTATTGACTTAAAATAATCTGCAGCAACCAGAACCTAAAATTAGAGAGGCAAAAATAAACGTAGGTATAATTGCAGCAAATTACTCATTCTGAGAGCTAACCTGAAAATTACATACCTACATTAAGTGCTGATGTTCTCAAAACTGATGTTCTTACCTATAATGTGATTATGTGTTAATAACTAGCTTGTGTGGTAAAATGTTTCTTATGTTTTATAAAATAAGGAAACAAACTCCAAAAAAATAAAACATTGTTAAAAAAAATCACTAAACTTAAATGTCTTTTCATCAGTGGTTCGTTTACAATTACTACATTTATAAATTACATGGAACTGTTTATAACGCACTACGACGAAAATTGCTGTTTAATTCTGCCCTGAATTGGTATTTCAATTTAGCTTAAACTTCATAGAAAACTGCAATGAAGAAAAAAGAAAATATCATCAATTTGCGATTTAGAAAAAGAAAACTTACTAGTTTAACTAAAAACCTCAAACAAAACACTTTAATTATTAAAAAGGACACTGAAAGATATAATAAGTAGATCTTTGTTTTATTTTATGACACAAAAGTTGGTATCTTCTTACTCGTCTAATGCGTCAATGCCATTTCCTATTCTATTTTCTTGCTGCATTTTCAACTGTCAATTGTAATATTAAGTACTCAAAGAATATCTTTGCAAGTACCTCGTAATTGTAATGAAAGTTCCAGTCTTTCAAACTTACTAAATTATTAAAATTTCGATACAAAAGAAGCACTTGAAATTTGCTGAACGCTCGATCTATTTCAGTCACAACGAGACGACGACGTCAGACCCGACAACTCTTTTGATATCCCCGGAATGTGAAGATGAATAAAATATTAATTTCGCTCCATATTATCATCTTAGGAATGAGGTCAGGGCACTTATGGAATGAACATCGCCTATGTTGTCTATGTGAGTTTCTTGAGCTCTTTGAATTTATTTAAAGATAAATTATTTAATTACACATTAGATAATATAGTTCAGTTATTTAAGACAGTAAACAACTTATCGATCCATCAGTATTTGCCGATTTTATTAAAACTATATGTAACAACTACATACATTGTTACAATGTTTTGACGTGACAACGTCTTAAATTAGGTTGCGGCTGGGAGTCACTTATGAAAAAGTGTAACGCTCGGTAACGTTACGATGAGTCTCTCGTGTTAAGTTTAAGTTTACATGTACAATGTTTTAGTAAACAAAATATATTTCTATAGTTAAAATTTGTGCAATTCTTATTTTCATTCAATTCCTTGTTCCTATTGTGCAATTTAATTATATTCATATCAATAAATATTCTACCGAGAAAAAGACGTTGTCACGTAAAATCTTCGCCCGTAAAACCGACTTTACAGGCAACCATTTTTTTTTATTTAGTGTGTTTTTTTTGTATTTGTTTGATTAGATTTTTATATCCTTAGCTATAAAGTATCAATCAAGATTCTAAGATTTTGATATAACCATAATCAATATATTTATATACATTAATATTAAACATAATATTAGTACTTACCAATTTTAAAAGTGTTTCGTTTCCGGCAAGATTTGAGAACAAACCATGCACTTTTCCTTTTGCAGAATAAAGTTTTGGACTAAGCTAATTTAGTCAGTCTCAATGAAGTAGTATTTATTATACACAAAATGTATTGTGTACTGCCATTATTTATTATGAAAACCGCGAATCAGTGTTTATCCAACTGGCTCTGTTACAAGTCCGTGTTTACGCTTTGGTGAGCCGTTCGGTCAACCATTCGTTCACATGTCTATATTTATAAACAGTTTAATTATACAAAATTGGTGCATGAACTGTGTCTATTTTTATTACTAGCAACGCGTAATCCAGGGAAATGTCAACTCATTTTTAGCACTAGATTTAGTTTTTATAAATAATGTTTTTACACACACTACGTACGTAGTTAGTTTACATTATTATATTTTTTGTATTACACTGTGTATATTTTTTCTTCATTCACTCATTAATTTTAAATGCGTTAGTAAAAAAGGCGCGAACTACGACCACACGACATATTTTTAAAATATTAATAGGCATAGACAGCGAGCGCGTATTAAACGACTGCCAGTGATCAACTAGCGATGTGGCGCTTCCTACATCCGCTGTTTGATGAACGGCCATGGCCTTGTGGCGAAGTGCTGTGACTACGCAACCGCTGCAGCGCTTGTGTAACTATTTCTACGAGCCCTTATTATTCAAATATTATTAACATCAATAAATTGGATTAATCAATATCGATGTGTCAATAGTACCTACCGTTCAAATTATCTTCACGGTTCGACGGTTGGTTATTTTTTTGTAAATTGTAGTTGTATGTTACTGAATTATTATTTAAAAACGGATTTAACTGTTTTTTTCCGAATTACGATACGTTTCGCATGCAACAGCTTATAATTAACGCTATCCTAAACAAAGATTTTAATTTTCTACTTCAGTCAAGACAGTGGACAATGCGCGTATTTATTTTAACCAGTCGATAGCATTCGTTTGAGTAAGGGCAATTCAATAAATATTCTTACAATAAATACAGATTAGTACAGCAATTAGAAAATCGGATAACCGAAGATGGAATATTTTAAATATGTTTCACATGGCCGATAGCAGTCTCATCGGATGCATGAACCAACGGTTGTTGGACGTTGAAAGATCACAAGAAAAGACATAACTTTATCTCAATTAATTCTAAATGTTTCATGAATATCACCTAGTAAATAAATTTTCAAGAAAAATTATATACCATGTGGTATATAATTTTTCTTGAAAATTTATTTTCAATATAAGTAAGATCATAATATTTCTTCATCTTTCTTAATCAATAGAAAAATAGTAAAAGCCTATCAAGGGGCCCGGCACTTTCGGAAACTGCTAGAATGATGTAGCGATAATATTCAGGGTTACGTACCCAAACGGTAAAAACGTAATCTTATTTCTGTCACTCTGTCGTCTGTATGTTTGTCTGTCCGTATGTCCGGGTCTCTAGATCGTAAAACTTGCCCAAAGCCGAATATTTAGTTAAAAATTCAATTAAATTATTTTTACGAGGGTTCCATACATGAAAAGGAGAGCATTTTTTGGAGTGAAAACTTCTTTAGCACCGTTGTGTTTTGAAACTCGATGAAACGAAAATTTAACAATATTTGTCATAAGTATCCGTAATTTTGTGACTCTGCAAGAGACAGATAGGCTCTTCTATATCGGTGGTTCGATCCTGAGCTCGGTAATTTTTTCATAGTTTTGTTTTTATTAAGCTATTATTTATTTTTCGATTTAAGAATACAATATTTAAATTTGCCTAGTATTTTACAATACCTGGGGGCCATTCGCCTAACGGAAATGCTTTGGAAAACGCTAACGCTTACGATTCCATTTTGTTATTTCTAGCCGCCTGAGGTTTTCAAATGCCTCGCGCTCTTTTTTTTCTTTTGCATTGGTAATAAGAATATTAAATAAAATGATGATGAATGATGTTTTTTTAAGCATTTTTTTCTAGTAAAACTTTTCTTTAGATTTAATCCTTACCTTTCCAATGTTTGCATTTCTTTACAATAAAATGGGCGCGGGCGATAATTTAGTAACGGGGTGTTTCTTAAAAAAATAAACTAGCGCAGAATGTCTTTTGTTTCATGATGTCCCTGAAGCTGTATTTAAAAAAAAATTAAATGTACTTGGTAAGATGTGACGACAACATTTTCGCGGTTTGTTGCGAAGAGTAGCTCGGAAACGAACTATATTTGTATTTTACAAGTCAGTGATATGAAGAAGGTTCAATAACAGGGGATGAATAAATACATTTCTTTAAGGATCCACTTTAAAAATAAATATTTAATAGAAAGAAAAAACTATATAACAGACGTCATTATTTTGGCGATTTTGCCTCGATATTTTAATATAGTGTCAAATGTTCACTCATAGATAATGGTAAGGAACTCTACGTGTGCAAGTCCGACGTGCACCTGGCCGGTTTTTTTTTAAATCAATTTTTAAAGACAACAGCAGAGACGATGTGTTTAAACTGTAGATACAAACAGTCAAAGGTCAAGTTACTCAAAACTGTTTACTTCCTTCGACTGATTTTGAGCTTACTGTGCTTAATTTACAATACATAATCAATTGTGAAAATTTTGTAGTAACTTGATGTGTGTTGTTGTGTTGCTATAAATAGTATGAATAAGTACCTGCCTTTATTTTTTTCAACGCGTCTGGGGGTCAACAAATATATATTACTTATATTTGATGAAGCTCAAGTTTGTGCGTCTTGTTGTTTCAATATAGCTATCAAGTGACAAGTCAATATTAATATTTCTCAAAGGCCATCATAGCCAATAGAAGATTGTGACACCAAAGCTGGCAGCTGACTACCCTGTCCCCTACCCCGTGGAGCCTTGGAACCTTAATCAACGACAGAAACACAATACACCACCAAAAAGTAGTGTTATTGTACTCTTCTGTAACGTAGAAGTTACTTCAACTTCAGAAGGGAGGAAATCCGCTTTGCCCTACCTCTCATTTTGTTAATCTAACGAGTTCATTCATGATCGCGAATTATACAAATGTTTTTATCATTAAAATTACGCGTCACGTTGTTTGTCCAGGACGGACTCCTAAGCTACTTAAACGATTTTAATCAAATTTGCACACCGTGTGCAGTTTGATCCAGCTTGAAAGAGAGGATAGCTTACACCTCAATTTATAGTCGCAATATTATTTTATTGCAAATTATCACTTTTTGGCGGTACGAAGTTCGTCGGGTCAGCTAGTAGTAATATAAAACAGAGCTCAAATTCAACTAAGGCAAGGCTAAATGAAATGTCTCTGTTCAATTAAGGGAGATTCATGATGCTTCGTCTACAATCTACTTACATTATCATTAGATCGATAGATCCAATGCCAAGACGGTCGTTAAGATTGTTAAGACTTATGTGTGTAAGTGGAGTCGTTGAGACCTTCTCTAGCTACTGTAAGAAATAATAAACCGGACAAGTGTGTGTCGGACTCGCGCACACAGCGTTCCGTTCCATTTTTTTACCATTATATATATAACATGTGACACCATATTATAATATCGAGTAAAAACGGGGAAAAATTACGTATCTTGTATGGGATCCCCCCTTAAATATTAATTAAATTTTAATTTAATTATTTACTTCTGAAGTAGATATTAATAACAACTAAATATTTTGTGAATTTATCAAGCGTATACCTCTTGCCGTTATTAATATAAAGCAAAAAACGGCAAAAAAATTCGTTTGTTATATTGGATTCCCCCTTCAATAGTTATTTAATACTGTTTTTAGTATTTGTTGTTAAAGCGGCAACCGAAATAAATACATCATCTGTGTAATTTCAACTGTCCAGCTATCAAAGGTTCATGGGATCCAGTCTGGTGACAGACAGACGGATAGTGGAGTCTTAGGGTCTTAGTAATAGGGTCCCGTTTTAACACTTTGGGTAAGAAACCCTAAAAATACTTACGTAAGAACTATATAGTATGAACTTTTGATGAGAAACTTCTATTGCGGCAGATGAGATATCGGCGGTTGAGTGAGTCCTCGCAAATACCTACCTATAAGCTTGACCACGGTAAAGGTACAAGTCCGAACTGAACTGCAGACCACAGGCCGCAGCTGCAGACTGCAGGCGACACTACTAGTTTCTATGAATCTCTATGAAATTGATCCCGAGCGCGGCGTATTAAACAGATGTAGTTACTTTTTTGTATATTTAGTGATAACAGGTTCAACCAAGTAGCAATCATGTCTAAGCCCTTTTTCGTCTGCATTTTTAGTTGTGCCCAATCGCTAGCTAAAAATACGATGGCAGTATCATCAGCGTACGAAAAAATACGTCGTCCGGTAATTCTCATATTACACAGTTTATTTATATACACGAGGAATAAAGTGGAGCCTAGCACGCTGCCCTGTGGCACGCCATAATTAACAGTGCACCCAGAGCCTAATGCCAACCCCACACCAATTCGTGAAAAACGTTGAGTAAGGTAATTTTCTAGTACTTTGAGTGGTGTTCCTCTAATTCCTGCTTCTGGAAGATTGTCTATCAAAATTGGTATGTACACGTATCAAAAGCTTTTTTTAAGTCTAGGAAAACCGCTAACACTTTTTACCCTCGTCAACATTTTCCACAAAAGAAGACGTCAAAGACAAGACTGCAGCCTCAGTAGAAAGACCCTTACAAAAATCGTATTGGGACGGAGAAAGGAGTTTTGTTTTGTTTTTTTTTTTACTTTTATGTATTGGAGTGATAATTCAAGCCCTCCGGGAAGATTCCCTGTTTAAAACATTGGTTAGTCAGGTGTCTTTTAGGTGTATTTTATCCAATCCAGGAGCACTTTCAGACTTTGAATTTATAAGCACGCTCAAAATCAGTATTTATGAGTGCAAATGATGATGCATTTCAATTTTCAAATATTGGTTATTTTTTGCCAATTTTTGTCCAATAGTAGCAAAATACTCATAGACTCTATTTAGTGATTCTTGAGGAGAGTTTGCTATTTCTTTCTTTTGTTGTGTTATAGTGATTATGGTGTTCCGTAACTTTTTGGGATTTTTAATGGCGTTTTCTTGTTGTTGCTAATTATGATTAGCAATGCTACGTTTTAACTTTTTTATTATGTTTGTACACAAATTGCTATATCGCGTGCATGTTATTTTTAGTGTTATATTACCTGGATCTAATTTCAATTTATTTTGCATATCATTTCTGTTCCTAATGCAGCGTAATACACCCACAGTCATCCATGGCTTAACCATCCGCTCTCTTCTAAGAACGGTCACTGTTAAGGTATTTATAGCAATACTGTGTTGTTAGAATGTTATTAGATTTGTGTTATAAGATTTGGATCAGTAACGACTAAAAATTCATTAAATTTTTCTGCGTTTAGATGTTTCACTGCTTTTTCGTAATTTATCAATGTTTTAACCTTCTTTTTTACATTAGGGAACACAGTTTTTATGATAGATAATTTTAAGACAATCATTGAGTGATTAGTTACAGTAGTATCCAGTACAGTAATGGTTGCAGTCCTCTTACACTATTCTTTTTTAGGTTTCCGCCGTCCTCGCAAGGAACCCTTTTATAGTTTCGTCATGTCCGTCTGTCCGTCCCCGGTTTAACTTGGAGAGTGAGCATTAAAAAGCTGTAATTTTTTGGCGATATGTAAATCAATCACGCCGATAAAAAAGTAGAAATAAATTTAGAAAAAAAAAATGTTTTTAAGGGTACATCCCTCCCCTACAAGAAACATGGGGATGAATGTTTTTCATCTTCCATCCTATCGTGAGGGTTATCGTTAAATAGGTCCTTTAAAATTACTTAGGAGTTCCTAAGACTATATTTCGATTTAAGGATCCGTTTGTGAAATATTGAACTTTAAAGTGCTAATTTTTGTTCAAGTAGGGCGTGGTTCGGCTCCGGGCACACCTTTACTCCTGCGCGAATTATGCACTCCTTTTTTACACTGTTTTAATTATTTAGTTAATTAATTCATAAAATAAGAATTAAGATTACGGTCTTATTACACGTTCAAACCTTCCGGTGGTCCAGAAGGGAGGGATGATGTTGAATTTAGTTTTAAGTTTAGAGAATCCATAATCAGAGAACCAAATATTAACAGAGCTAAGGACCTCAGCACCCGTTTGTCATATTACAAAGCATTTTGACGACCTCTGTGGCGCGAGTAGTATGTACGCCGGGTTTTAAGATGTCCCCTACTCAGAGGTCCCGGGTTCATACCCGGTGTGAAAATGTTAGTATGATGAATACGAGCTTTTGAACCTAGTCCTGGAGTTTATATATATTTCTAGATGTATTCTAATATATTTATTCTATTTGTTACCCTAGTTTTCCATAACGAAGGCGTTGCGATGATTTTGTTTTGCGCTGCGTCATCGCATCGTATTGCGTTGCGACGTCACTGATGTGACTTCGTTCTTACTATCAAGCGACTCAGGTATGCTGGTTTACCATCCTTTTTGCATGGAAAATTAAAGATACTAAGTATTTCTAAATTGAATTGTTTCTTTCAGAAACCATCTAAGCGACAAAAATTCCAAAAATTTTGTTTTGTTGGTACTGTTTACTTCGGAGTTGAATACATCGTTTAGTGCAGAAATAACTGAAAGTTATTGCACTGCAAAAAAGCGCACTTAGGTGGTTTCTGAAATAAATGATTAAATTAGAGTTGAATTAGAGAATTGGTGGTGGATTGCTGTACAAAGATTGAAAAATAATTATACAAAATTTCAGTTAACATAAAGACTTTAATAAATCGTGTTTAGCTAATACTAAACTTAACTATAAAATAAGTATTAAAAATATTATTAGACATATTAAATCGACGGTCAAAATCTTGTCCGTCTGGTATTAAGTACTTAAAATAGGTTCTTTTACATATAAATATTTCGAGTGCATTATTAATAATTATTAACTTATGAACCTACTCTTGCGCTAAATAATTTAATTTTAGCTCTAGATTGAGGTAGTGGGTTTCATTTCTGGGACGATATTCTTTCATACAAATTTATTAAAGTGAAACTTTTATTACACCGTCACATTTTTTCCTTCGCTTTTAGCACGTCGCATTACATTTTTTATGGTTTGAAAAAAATCCAACCTTATCAACAAGCATCTGTACGCGGGCGGCCCGGGTTCGATTCCCAGCCTATTTTTCAATTCAATTCAATTCAATTTATTGCACTCATGTGGTTACATGGATGGTTACAAGTTACATAATGCATAAAGTACCTAACATGAACCCTGTCAGGGTATCGCAATATAGATAAAAAATACAAAAGAGAATTTAACAAATAAACAATTATCTATATGAAGAACCTAATTTTTATTAAACAACTTTTTTTTTTTCTCAAAGCATGCATAAATGTCATCTGATTTCATTAATTTTATAACTCACTCAATTGATCTTATTTACAGTACTAGTTTAATTTTGTAATTATTATTATGGGTATTCGTTTATAAAATTAAATTTGTCAATAATTAAAATTAGTAACTATGTCAATAAAAATCAAATAATATGTCAATAACATGATTATAATAATCTAGGTTTGTATTTTAAAGGTTCATGTATTCCACCATAAATTCTAAACGCCTGAACCGATTTAGATGTAACTGGTATCGTTAGAATCCATTCAACGTTCCGGTTAACATAGGATATCTAAACTGTTAAAATTGGAATAACAGAAATGTCAATCATTAATGTCAATTAAATAAAAGTCTTCTTATTCTTACGAGATAGGAATCATTTGAAAGGTTTTAATGAGACCATATTAAATATACTCATTTTCTTCTTTACTTTTGAGTTAAGTTTTTAACGGCAGTAGTGTTTTTTTATTAATTATATTAAAAGCGTCACTTGCATTATTCATAAAACCACACCGTTTTTTTGTTAGGTTTCGTTTTTGTGTAGTGTATTTAAATCGTAACAAATTTAAGAATTTACAACAAAAATGTATTAAGCGTAAGTACCTACCATTTTATTTTAAAATATGTTACAGTATTAATCAACATATTAAATTGTTCAAAACCAGATGGCCTGCACTCAACTTATCTGGCTCATTCATAAGTAGCGAAGTCCCTATTAACACTAAACAATGTAAACATATACAAAAGAAGGCGTAACTCACTATCACAATTTTACAAATTACTAATTTAAATTACGACTTAACCAAATTGTATGTGTTAATGTGTTACAGTGCGAATAAGATCTTATGACTCATGGCCGAAATCGGAACTTATTTTAGGAGGGTATTCAAAAGCCTTTTATTTATAGATGACTTAAATTATGAATAAAAATATTATTAAAAATTAGCCTTTTTTGTATTTCCCGTTATTCCGAGTTATTGTAAATTATAATGTTCCCTTTAGTGAAGAGATTTTACGTACTTAGTAATCTTCATTTCACCATTTATTCGCCAGTAGCGTCCTCCTGTACAGCCCTACTAAGCGCGAAAGCGGCATCTGGAAAAAAATATTTTTATGGCTCGGAAAGCTTAGAAAAATACGCATCTATTGAACTAAACCTTGAAAGCGGTATGCTATTTAAAAAGTATAAAAAACCTTAAGAAACTTTTCTCCATCTCACTTTTACCTTAAATTACTAAAGGATATTAAATGAATATCAATACAACGTAGGAAACCAGCCGTATATTTAAATACCGCCAAATAGACTTAATATTATATATAAATTACATTTAATAACCAAAAATAAAAATTCTATAAATTTACGAGAAAACGAATTTTACATAACGTCAATTATCTCGAAATAAGCTTTCATTGAGATACCGCTTTTGTGCTTTTAGTAGGGCAGTGCAGCTGTCATCTAAGTGCCACAAGATCTTGATCGCATTGTAGGTAGATAATGGTGTCGATTCTGGCATAACTGTCTAAACCTAAACTTGAATTTGACAACAGTGTATCTCTGCTATTCTCAATACAGAATGAAAAGGAGAGACTGATTTTAAATTTAGAGAACCCTGCCAGAATCAACACCAAAGCCTATCAATGGACAGGCTAGCTTTTTGCTGATGCGTTGAGCTGGCACCATGTCTTCTGTAAACTTAATTAACGCCAGTATTATCATCCTAGCAATATCACCACTATTGGAGTAGGTAAAAAAAATCCAAAAACTTCAGGTAAAGGAGTCATATATATTATTATTCTCGTTCATTGTCGACGGTGGGACAAGTGGCTCAGTCATGCCATGCCATATTTCCGTTTGGGCTAGGGATGAGCATATAGACATCATCATCATCATCATCTGCTGGCATTCGGTAAGCTTGGATTCTTTGTGGCTCTTTCGCTTTGTGGCGTGATTCTAAATCATACCTCTCTATATCCTACAATATGGGGTGTTTCACATCATTGGAGCTAAAGTTAGAGCTTCACTGTGTTAAGGTTAATCCCAGGTGGTGTAAAGTAATTTACCTACCTTTCTTATTATTAAAAAATATGTATAGTACTTATAAGTAGCTTTGTATAAAGCTTTTGGATGTATGGACTCCTCTTTACGCTTAGAATCAGGTGATGTGGCATCATTTGATAAGATTCTTTATAAAAAAATAATCTTATTCCAACATTTTATTACGATACTAATACGATACAATTTTTTTACGAAGCTTTCGTATATTCTTTGTGAATTTATTTTTCATCATTGGAAAATTCAGTCATCGTTACGTTATTTAACTGAACTTTAGTTTCTCTCATCTTAGCCTTCAGTAAAATGATGAAAATTATTGTAATCGGTACTGCGTGAAATGAATTTATGACACAGAATATTTGAACTGAAACCTCAATGTTGAACATTGCCAAAACATCAGTGATGAACACCTGAACGCAAGTAGTGACGACCAAGAGGAACGCCATAAAAGCAGTCTTCGATATGTCACTAAAGTTCCTTTGTCTTTTCACACCTTTCTTAAAGGCCACATAGAATATTCTAATATAAAATACAGCGTTAAGTGTAACAATGATGAATTTCAAGCAAGCGTATATTTTGAAATACAAAAAAAAGTACTTCGTATTGGGTTGCTTCAATATAAATATGGCCAATAGACCGAAAGGAAGTGATAGAGTCCACACTAAGATAGATATCACTAGCAAATTCAGTCTTCTTGATGCGTAAACAATGACTATTTTGTCGTACAAATTTTTTGTGAACACAAACATCCACATGACGAGACTGAAGTCCAAGCAGAAGTATACAGTGTTTATCAGATCTTTGCACAATGTTGATTTCACTGCACTGTGGTACACGATCCAGTATTCACAGAACGTCACCATGATCCTAGCTAATGTCATTTGCGTCAATATTTTCTCGTCGGTCTTCCTGCACCCTTTCCAGAGAACGTAAAGCACTATCTGCATCAGTAGACACACGCAAGAAACGGCCAAGCCGATCAACCAAAACACTTGATACAGATCCACGTTTTGCACTTCGTGAGATATTTCCCTAGATTGGTTGTAACTGGTAACATTTGTGTTGTTCATTGTGCTAATTAAACGCACGACAGCTCCTCTCTCGTGTTAGAATTGAATGATTCCCGCTAGGCGTTATTCGAATATGCTCCTGGAACTAAAAAATGTTTGAGATAAAATAATTATATCATCAGTTCATTGGTTGTCCATTTCAATAAAAGATAAAATGTATTTATAGTTAACTGCCTATGGAGAACTCACTAGTTGAAATTGAAACAGAATATTTTTTGGCTAGTTGAATCATCAGCCGATTTAGATGTATAATAAGCACCTATTGTATTTGCCTACCGATGTGGCAGTCTCACCATCCTTAATCGCTTCCGGAGAGGAGGGACTTTTGTCCGCGGAGAAAAAAAGTCCCTCAATCGTGAAAAAAATATCCGCTGAGGACTTGTCACAGACTTAACGCACACGATGTGCGAGCATTTGTTGCCCGAAAATTTAGAGTTAGCGAACGCTATGGAAGTGAATATTTTCAGATTACGTTGTCTTGTAATTAACATGAAGTTAAAAAAAAGAGAAGAAGTTTTAAAAGAAAATATTGTGAGCGTCAGAATGGCCGGTCACTACCCATATTTTACATCGAAATAATTATAGAAAGTTGCTACATAGTTGCTTCTAGTTGCTACTAATCGTTAAATAGTTGCTACCCCCGATTAAAACAAAATAAACTACTTTTTAAGGTGACCAGCCATTCTGACGTCAGAATGGCTGGTCACCTATCCAGTGAGAACAAACTGCGTAACTAAATAGAGATTTTTTTAAAGCAATAGTTGCTACTAGGTTGCTACCTTAATATATATCGTTTTAGACCTCCCAGCTTTTAAGGATAAAGAGTTATAAGCAATTGAGCGTTCAGACATTATTTTAAAACTGTAAGCCTGTAGAATTATACGAGCAAATTCGAAATCAAGTGCATAATGGGTATTGCTTGAACAGGCGCCACTTCCTGCTTATGCGATACCTAAACTTATTTAAAGTGATTAATGCAATAAATAAAACAAATATTGACTAACAATAATAATTTATTAAAATAAAGTTGTGTTTCTTCTCTTTAAATATATTATACAACACATAACTTTCTTGTTACTTTTTGTAATTCTATTATTCAGATCGTTGTAACACTGCCATATATTCCCACGTTTGCAATGTGCCTTATAATGGCACATTTCACCAAATCCAGGTGGAACAAATTCAATAATTGAAATGAATTCATAGTGATTATTGTTTAAAACTAACTTTACTTTTGCGATTTGTTTGGTACTGAGATTTGTTTCTGTCATTCAGGGACATGCGCTCCTACTAATAAGAAGAAGGAATAATTAGCGGTTCTCCCTGGATCTTGAAGACTTCTTACCGGCCATCCATTACCAGCGCACACCGACTTTCTTCGACAACGAATCTTGAGAGGTTTTATTTCGCCAGCTACAATCCACTTCCATCGTCAAGACACCTCCGTTCGACCCTCCACCTAATAAGTGCGGGTCGGTAACTTCTTGCTACTACGACAGCCCGGCGTGCCGCACAATTAGCAAAAAAAAGTCTCAACCCATAACTTAAACACGAGATTTAAGAACAAGCTTGCCGTTCCATGTTTCAGACTCCAAAAATCAAGAGGTTCATTTCTGGGATGTAGTATTGCATTGTTTAACAAAGTTCCCCAAGATCTGATTGAGCTTCCACTAACCAAATTTAAATCTCAGATTAAGAATACTCTTATGAATAAGGGCTATTATAAAGTTAATGATTATCTAAATGATCGTAATGCATGGACATAGTGTTTCTTGTAATTTCTTATTTGATGGGTATGAGTCAGTTTTGTAACAGTAGTATGGTACCTATCTAATGCCGCTTCCTATATATACTAAATATAAAATTTGTTGTAACTATATATCTATACCCTAAATAATGTAATGGAAGGTGACTTCAGAAGTATGTCTGAAGTCATTTTTCAACTTGACGACTCTGTATATATCAATACAGGGAGAAAAAAGCAGCCCTTGCTGAGTTTCTTGCCGGTTCTTCTCAGTACAAGGTCTCCCGCCGTAGTTTTGCGAACCGATGGCGTAGCTTCTTGACTTTCACAAGTGCTTGTAACAGCCTAGACTGAATAAATGACTTTTCATTCATTCATTCATTCATTCATTCATTCATTGGTATTCATTATCATCATCATCATCAGCCTATTAATGTCCCCACTGCTGGGGCACAGGCCTTGCCTATGGATGTAATAGGGAGATTGGGCCATGACCCATCACACGGGCCCAGTGCGGATTGGCGGGTGCTAGCGACTGCAGATGCAGCCGAGACCAATAGCTTAACGTGCCTTTCGAAGCACGGAGGAACTCGAGATAGAAGATTTTCGGTCACCCATCCAATGATCGACCATTGCGAATGTTGCTTAACTTCAACAATCGCAGCCAAATGCGCTAGCGCCATCGAACTCTTGGTAATTGGTATTAATTTACTATAATAAAACAATACAGACATTGAATGCGATAATTGTACCAGAAATAACAGTAGACTGTTCTGCATAATAAAGTCAAAATTTACCTACCCTCATCAGAAATATTTTTTACAAACGAACAAAAATAACTCAATACAGAAATTAACATTATTTTGTCTTGTTTCGCACGGTAAAATAATATTATTCATTATATAATTACAACTAAAAACATAAATTACATAATGTATAGTAGACAACTTTTAAAATAAATTCTATTACGCAGCGCCTGCTTATGCAGTACCCATTATGCACTTGATTTCGAATTTGCTCGTATAATTCTACAGGCGTACAGTTTTAAAATAATGTCTGAACGCTCAATTGCTTATAACTCTTTATCCTTAAAAGCTGGGAGGTCTAAAACGATATATATTAAGGTAGCAACCTAGTAGCAACTATTGCTTTAAAAAAATCTCTATTTAGTTACGCAGTTTGTTCTCACTGGATAGGTGACCAGCCATTCTGACGTCAGAATGGCTGGTCACCTTAAAAAGTAGTTTATTTTGTTTTAATCGGGGGGTAGCAACTATTTAACGATTGGTAGCAACTAGAAGCAACTATGTAGCAACTTCCTATAATTATTTCGATGTAAAATATGGGTAGTGACCGGCCATTCTGACGCTCACAAAATATTGGCGATGAAGAGGTAACTAAGAAACTCTAGTCTCTACAATTACGCCGTGATGTGGCATCATTAAGCGCATTCTACCGACTATACCACGGCGAGTGTTCTGAGGAGCTATTCTCGCTTATCCCTCCATCACCTTTTCTTCAGAGGACCACGCGCGCTGGCCTACGTTGCCACCGACTTACTGTGGCCACTATTCCTACACGAACAAAGAATATTCGTAAGTGGAATTCTATGCCCGCGCACGTGTTCCCTCCTTCCTATAATCTGGGGTCCTTTAAGAGAAAATATTACATCGCAATCGCATGTGCGCTGCTGTGACGATGTATTGTGTGTGTGTTTTTGGGACTTTTTGTATGCGGGTCTGTTCATTTCTAGAGTGTGTTACTCAATGCAGTTCTAAGCGATCTACACTGGCCTGGAAAACTAAATATCACACTTTTAAAATTGCAATATTTTTTTTAGTAGGTACGCAAGATATATTTCCAAAAGAAAAAAGACTCGTTAAAGAGTTTGTTTTTTGTTATAAAATGTTTTTTTTTTATTTTAAATCACTAAGTTTTATAGTTTAGGTAAAAAAAACACTTAGTTTTGCAGGCCAGTGTATTTCGGCGGACAAAAAAGTCCGCGGATAATAGTCCCTCGTCTACGCAAGCTATTAAGTTTGCCTACTGCTCGTCATTTGTATGTTAATCTTTTAAAAAATCCTGTTAGGTTACTGGTGTCCAATAATAATAGTAATAAATTTATTTAAAATTTTGTTTTAGGTTTCATCCCATTATTTAACAAATCAAAATTAAACAATTTACTTTCATTAATAGATATAAGTACCTAACGTGGTGGCGCCGGTAATGGACACGGCACCAATGATGGACGAAAAAAACTTGTAAACCTTATAATAAGACTACAAATAGTTTTCTAGAAATGGCAACACTTCAGACATAGACAACCAACATCCCTCTGTCATATTGACAGAGAAAATTAATTTCGACCATTTTGTTTCAAAATGGCGAAATAAAGAAATTGTGCTCTCGAGTTTTATAAGTTTTATCCGCATTTCTAAAGGGAATCGTTAAGCAGGTTGGTCATTGTTTTTGTTTACAATTTCCTTTTTTAGATAGTTATATGGACACACTTTAATTTTATGATTATCATATAGTATTAGGCATATATTGGAGAAAGAGGTTATGTCATTATATAATTTAAAAGAATTTAGGGGGGGTGTCCATTACTGGATCTCGTAGATACCTAAAAACCATTTATGGTCACGTGTCCATGGCTATTTAATTGAACTGAAGAGTGAATTATAAATAGTATTACCTCTTGAACCTCGCCTGATATCATACGTCTTTGAAAAATAATAAACAAAGCACGTTTACCATTAATGGACATCATTTTATAGTTGTATTTTTTTTTGCATGTCATAAGCGCGTGTTTCCTTTATTTGTAGTTAGATGTATACAGATACATCTTCACACGACCTAGGACCACGAGTGCTCGTAGATTGTAAGAACTTTCTAATAAGATATCTTGTTTGATTAGATGGCGCCTAAAAAAGATTATAAGCCTGAACAAATGGCTCACGCCATTGAGGCAGTGCAAAAGGAAGGACAATCAGTATCTGCTGCGGCTAAGCGATTTGGAGTGCCAAGAATTACTCTCCACAATAAAATCTCCGGTAAGAGCCCCATGGTATGCACTATGGGGCCTAGTACAGTCTTGACAACAATAGAAGAAGATTTGCTTGTGAAATGGGCAATAGCAAGTGCCGAAAGAAGATTTCCTATCACCAGAGAACAACTTTTAGATAGCGTCCAGCGAATAGTTACGGTGCAAGGTAAATCTACTCCTTTCACAGCAAACAGGCCAGGTAAGAAATGGTTTTCCTCGTTTATTAAAAGACATCCGGTATTAGCAGAAAGAACAGCCGAAAACCTCAGTGCAGCACGCAATGAAGTGACAGAAGAGCAAATAAACAAATGGTTCAAAGAAGTGGAAGAATATTTGGCCGAAAAGGGATTGCTTGAAGTGCTGAAAGAGCCAAGCCGAGTTTTTAATGCAGATGAGAGCGCCTTTTTTCTTGCGCCGAAACCCGGACGAGTGCTCGTTAGACGAGGGGAAAAACATGTTTATGCAGCAAGTGGCGATGAAAAAGAAAATTTAACTGTCTTGTTGACTGCAAATGCCGCAGGAACACTAACACCACCTATGATTGTTTTCGCATATGAACGAGTCCCGGAAAAAATTTCTCGCAGCGTGCCAGAAGATTGGGGCATAGGAAAGTCGGAGACCGGCTGGATGACTAGTGAGACCTTCTACGAGTTTGTGACCACAATTTTTAATCCCTGGCTGATAGAAGAAGGTATCCAGAAACCAATTTTGTTTTTTGTAGATGGTCATAGATCACATCTTACTCTTCATCTCTCTAAGTTCTGCTCTGAAAATGACTTAGAAATCATAGCCTTGTACCCTAACTCAACCCACATTCTGCAGCCTATGGACATATCTCTTTTCAGACCGCTCAAAGTATATTATCGTAAAGCAGTTATTCAGTGGAAAATGGAAAATTCGGGAAACAAATTAAAAAAGGAAAACTTTGCTCCAGTCTTTCAAAAAGCTTTAAAAAATATAACGACAGACTGCATTAAAAACGGATTTAGGGGCGGTGGTCTGTATCCATATGGTCCACAATATATTGATATGTCAAAACTGACAAAGCGGAATACTGTTTCTGATCTAGCAAACGAAAACCAAAATGAAAAAAGAAGCCATTTTTTAAAATATATGGAAACCGAAATCACAACCCATTTTGGTCAAGAAAAGTTAGACTTATTTAACAGTCTTTAGTATAAAGGGAGAAATATTCTCGAAAACATGGCATTAGATGAAGATTTGAATCTCTATATAGTGTGGGCGCACAACAAGCAAATGTCAGTTTCGCTAGAATCTAGTTCCGTACCGGCTACATTAAATAGGGAATCTTCACCAACTTCAGATAGCGTATTATCTAGTAACACGTGTATAATGCAAGAAAATATGCCAACAGAGTTCGATGACAACGGCCAAGTAAGCAGTGCACTCGATCTCATATCGCCGTCAACCAGTGCACTAGATGATTTTTCTGAAACAGTGGCACTCTTACCAACGCCAAATATGCCATCAAAAGTTGATGAAGCCATATCTGATGCGAAATCCCATAACGATACAACAAGCGATACTCAGAGTGGCACAGTGCCATCAATTTCAGGAATACCATGTCAAGAAACTGAAAAAATACCTAACGAAGACACAACAAGGGTAACACTAGGTAGTACAGTGACTTCTTTAAACGAAATTACAACGCCAGATATGTTCGACAAGGTTGATCGATTCCTTTCTTTGGCTGCAATAACTCCTGCAAAAAACACAATAAGTAATGCGCTAGGTGTCACAGTTCCAACACCATTCAAAAAATGTCTTTTCTGGCCTGATAATGAAAGCACTAAGAAAACTAAAAAGAAAAAAGAAAAGTTACCATCAGCTGTAACGAGCAAAGCATGGCAAGAATACTATGAAAAAAAAGCAGCCGAAAAAAAAAGAATTTTAGAAGAAAAGGAATTAAAAGCTAAGCAGAGAATCGAGAAAAAAAATATCAAAGAAAAACTTGCCAAGGAAAAGAAAGATAAAACAAGAACTAAAAAACCAAAGACGCCTGAAATCTCATCATCCGAAGACACAGAAGCTGAAATAGAATATATTGAAAGTGGTGAAAGCGAATGGAACGAATCAAATACATTTGATGAAGAAATACTGGAACAACAAAATGAACGTAAAGTTATTACTTTACGTTCATTATATTTATCTATTGATAAAAAGATTTCAGTACAAAGGAAGAGAAAAAGATCTATTACGGAAGATAGTAATTCTGAATCAGAGTTACCTTTAACTCAAATAGCAGATTCTATTAAAGTGAAAAATTCTAAAAAGGATATGAACAAGGATTCTTTTGTTATCATTATGTATGAGGGTGAATATTTCCCCGGAAAAATAGAAAATAAAGAACGAGGTCTCTTCGAAATTAGTACCATGGTACTTTCTAATGGGAACACTTTTAGGTGGCCAGAAAGGCCAGATAAAATTTGGTACAAAACTACTGATATTGTTGAAGTGATAAAACCTCCTATCAAACATAATAACAGAGGCTTTTACAAAGTACCTGAAATGGAGAAGTTTTTGCCTGACATTTATATGACTATCTAGATTTTGAGACTTTAAATTTCAAGATTTTTACTTTATCTATACTAATATTATAAAGAGGAAAGGTTTGTATGTAAGTATGTTTGTAACGAATTGGCTCAAAAAGTAGTGGACCGATTTTAAAAATTCTTTTACCATTTGAATGCTACATTATCACTGTTTAATATAGGCTATAGTGTATTTTCTGTTTTATATAGTGTATTTTCAAAAAAGTTAGGGTTCCGTATGAAACTTGGATAATGTAACCCAACTTGTGTAAAAAATTATATCGCGTACGCTACGGAAGTCATTGACAATAGAGCAAAGTGATGTACTAAAGTTTTATAGAGGATACCAATATCTACAAAAAGTCCGTGATACTATATGTCTAACTACTGCAGTTATGTCACAACTAGAGGTCCCCTGCGGTCTCACCCGCGTTAATTTGAAGAAATCGGTTTATAGTGAGTCAAACTTAAAATATAGACATAGATTGTCGTGGGCTTTTTTACAGAACTTTTAAAGGGAAAGAATTCCGTCCTACATGATTTTTGTGTAACTTTAACCGTTTACCCAGCGCACGCAACGGAATGTCACAAATGGAATATTTTTACCCGTTTTTGCAACATTTTTCAACGATGCTCCGCTGCTACTGGTCAAGTAGCAAGCCTGGTAATAGGCCTATAGCCTTCCTCGATAAATGCACTGTCCAATACATGAAGAAGGTCATTGTGTATAATACAAGCCTTTGAACAAAAACTATAGTCTACACTACAGCTCTACACCGAAGCAAAGCGAGGGCGGGCCACTAGTTTATAATATTTGTGTATTGTATTGTTTTTATGTTAGGCAAAACATTTAAGTATATGATCTTGAGACTTATTAGATTTTAAGATTTTTCTTCGTTTGTTTGTCAATTTTTTATTTGAATTGTGTATATTTTTAAAGCCATTTTCCTATTTAATGGGTAGGTAAGACAGGGTTAAATTTGATCTCTCAGATTGTGATTGTTAAAGAAGGTAGTTATTATAAAGAAAAAAATAGACTGTGTAGCCTGTAAGAGTAGACACCTAAGTTGTTAACTGCTTTTTACCCGGCTGCGCAATGCAAGAGCGCGAAGCGCGACGCGCAGACAGGGTTATTTGAGACTTATTTACAAGGATACCTCGTAAGCTTTTTTGACCGTTATAAGTGAAATGTTACTGCTGTAGTTGATTTTACTTGATTTGACATTTTAATTTATTATAAATAAATATAAAATTACTTTTTACTTTGAAAATCTGTCTATTGAAAGTTGAGGTTTTCTCTTTATGTTTATTAATAAACTTTAAAATTCTTAAAACAATTTTATTTTGAATTAGTGAACTTATAACCTTCCAACATTGGTTGTTCATCATGGGATACGTGTCCAACATTGGGTGTACAACATCGGATTCATGTCCGACATTGAGTGTCCGTCACTGGGGATGTGCCGTCCATAAATGGAGTTTTTGTCAGTTTTTAAGTTCTCCATTATTTTATCAGAAACAATAGCACTATATAAATCATTTATCTACGTGTAATAAAGCATGTTTATTGACCTACAATTTGGTTATAATCATGACATTGTAGCTTTGCAAAATTATGAACAGTAATAAAAAATGTTAAATCAAATCCTTAAACTGTCCATAATTGGTGCCTTCTACATATAACTTTTTATTTATCCTATATTATCACTCATTGCTTATTAGTTTAGATTACATTATTACCAGCTCGGACGGAATTATTTATAAAAAAAATACTGTAATCTACTAAAAAGTTCGTTGCCATATAATCTCATCGGTCACAGAAGTTGATAACAGACATTAAAATTATTACTAGATACCGATTGGTTATTGTTGACATAGAGAATTATGTATAAATGTTTAAAAACTTTTAATTATTTCCATCTTAGTGAGTACTTACTTACCATATTATTTTTATGGGCATTCATTATACATAGTGAGTCAAACTTTAAAGATGGACGTAACACTGTCACGTACTTATTATAGAACTTTTAAAGGGAAACAATTCCGTCATACATGATTTTTGTGTAACTTTAACCGTTTACCCAGCGCACGCAACGGAAGCTCACAAAATATGGAATGTTTTTACCCGTTTTTGCAAAAAAAAAAAACATCGATGCTCCGCTCCTACTGATCGTAGCATGATGTTATATACATACCTATAGCCTACCTCGATAAATGCACTAATTTCAAATCGGAACAGCAGAGCAATGTTGTATTCGGTACAACGGATCCTAAACTACGCAACATACGAACTTTTTACTTTAAATGGAAGGTTTCTAATTATATGAAGAAAGTCGTTGTACTCACAAACATACAAGCCTGAGAACAAAAACTATAGTCCGAAGCCAAGCGAGGGCGGGCCACTAGTTTTCAAATAAAATACTTTGATAAACACGATATTTTTTTGCTATTTTTTAATGGCAATTATTGTATCTTCAGTAGTTTTAAGGTCTTAAAAGGCATTAAAAAAACAAAGTTTAATTGCCGCCGGTGCGCACATGCTGCGAAAAGGCAGTTTTATTGAAGTTATTTTTAAATATGTATTTTTCTAATTTGGTATTTCATTTTATCAACATAGTTAGTAAAATATAATAACTGCAAAGATGAAAGATGATTTTAGTTTCTTTTTTGATGTATTTTAGCAAATTCACCTATAATTTCAACAAAACATCAGAGTATTGTTGTGTCATTCCTTGCTGTAATTTCTAATTACTACAGAACTTACTACAGAAGAAGAATCAAAAATCAGAACAATCAAAAGAAGAATTCTGAATATTTCTGACATAAAATAGATCAAGTACGTCTATATATATATTGTGGATTACCAGACGAGTTTAATAGGTACGCTATGATATGAAGGACTTGGCTTAGAGCCAGTTTTTTATGAAACAATATCAAAACAAATACCTTTTTTTATATGCACTACATATCTACTTATGTAAAAAAATAAGTGGATTATGCAAAGCAGCAAGATGAAAATATTGGTAGCAGTAAACTGCTAGAGCAAAACCTGAAACAAATAAACTTGCGCTGAGCAGTAGACATTTTTGCATGTAAAATTGCTACTGCGCAAGATTTCCTGTCTATAGTCGATACTAAAGAAGAGAAGTATGCTGGAGTGTATACTCGCCTGTCTGCAAAGCCAGACAATATATGTATCTATGTAATAAGCAAGGGTGTGAACTTAAAATAACTAATATTCAACGAACACTAAGCTTTTAGAATGTTTCGTCTATAAAGACATCTAAATATTTTTCACACAGAATTTTATTACGCCTTTGATTATTTAGAGTACTTAATCAAAGATAAACGGTTTAAAAATATGACGTTGCTTGCTAGTTAGTTACTTTTATTCTATTCATAATTTAAAGCAATTCATTTTGGTAAAACTATTTTAAAATAAAGGAAATATCCTATTTTGTTGTATTCATAGAGATATGACACATCGATCAGTAAGAATGTGGCCTTCTAATGGGTAGACCCTTTGCGCGAAGATTTCGAAACAGCGAAGGAGTGATGAGATTATGAAATTAAGCATAGCATTGGCTATATCATTCGTTTGAATTATAATATGGTTACTAGGACGTTGGTTGTTCTAATGTTAGCAATAAGACAACTAATTTGGAATCTCTTAGTATAGGATTCAAAGCATGCGTGAGAGAGATAATTAATAAAATAATATAACTTACCAGTCCAAAGAATAATAATAATAAATTACACGAGATGGCACTCTTCATTATAGATTCTTTTTTAAAATACACATCGCTTCATAGTAATGTAATTATGGAACACTTACGACGAATGGGGAATGAGTTCTTATAATATTTCAACATCAAGGCGACCGTTACTATCAGCGGATACATTTTTTGTGGTAACGAAATAATTTCACGGCAGGAAAGGCAATAAGCTTAAATGAAGCTAATTATATAGGTCACACAAAGTCGACTATCACTTTAATTGATAACAGGCGTCATTTTTATGACAGCTACGTATTATCTTGATGATTTTTCCATTAAGTTTCCTTGTAATGTGGTAAACACTCCATTGAAATTTGAATTTAGTAGACGTTATAAATATTATAATTTATCTATAGGTGTAGGTATGCTAATGTTTTAGAAATTATACCATTCGTAATACAGGGAAGGAAAGGATTAAATAACATTGTTTTAATTAAGTATATATTTAAAAGTTATTTGATGATTATTTTCATAATTGATGTTTTCGATACAACAACGTCTGCTTTAATATTTTTATGCTTATGATTAGAATTGAAAAGGTTAGAAGACTAGAATTACTTGGAGGCAATAGAGTTAAAAAAAATGTCTTTTTAACTGGTTTCCAAAAAATAGAGAGGTTCTCAATTCGCCATTATATATTTTTTTTATTGTTGTTCGCATATATCTCCGAGATTTGTTGACCGATATTGATGATTCTTTTTTTGTTTGGAACAGTTTGTTAGCGAGATGGTACTAGTCCAGTCAGTATTGTCGCGAAATCCGTTTTTCCTCAAACAGCTGGAACTATGCTAAAAAGTTTCTTAAGATAGTAAAGAACACTTTACATAGAGAAAAAAATGTTTCCAACCCCGGGCAAGGGTGAAAACCACCCTTAATAATCTATTTTTCCAATTATCTCAAAAAGTATACGAGATACGGAAAAAAACTTCAAATGAAAATTGTAGATCTTTTTGAAATCTACAAAACATTATTCCACCCTCTTGCCCCTATTTTCAATAGGGGAGCCAATAATCGAAGTCAAAGATTCAATACTTAAAAAGTTAAAGTTAGTTAAAAAAGTTATCTTTGACTTCGATTATTGGCTCCCCTATTGAAAATAGGGGCAAGAGGGTGGAATAATGTTTTGTAGATTTCAAAAAGATCTACAATTTTCATTTGAAGTTTTTTTCCGTATCTCGTATACTTTTTGAGATAATTGGAAAAATAGATTATTAAGGGTGGTTTTCACCCTTGCCCGGGGTTGGAAACATTTTTTTCTCTATGTAAAGTGTTCTTTACTATCTTAAGAAACTTTTTAGCATAGTTCCAGCTGTTTGAGGAAAAACGGATTTCGCGACAATACTGACTGGACTATACCATATTAACTTAGTGAAGATCTAGTAAGTACATTTGGAGATAAACAACGGATTACTCATATACGAACATCTCTCATTCCAAACACGATATGTGTAGATACACATGTATTACCAGGCATCTAAAATGTTGCTATAGCTTATAAAAAGAGATAAATAAAAACTTTTTTACCAAAAATTAAAAATCGGCTTCATAAAAACAAAACGACACAAAGTAAAATTAATATTTGGAGCCGGTGCGGTCTGATAGATAGATATACTCTTTATTACTCACACATACACGATTCAAGCGCTTACAAAACCAGATAGTAAAGTAGATCCGAGTTTCTCTTAACTATTTGCGGTGGAATGGCACCGTCAACAAATATTAATTTGACTTCAAAGTTACTTTAGACTAAAGTAAAGAAAATGTATTATTTCTTAATTTTTGTTGATTTTGTTTTAATGAAGTCGTTTTTTGAAGTGAAAACTTCTTTAGCGGCGTTGTACACTTTTTTTGTAATAGGTAAAACTGTTAAACTCGCGTCAGGACACGTGGCCTGATCGCGTCACGACACGTGGCCCGATCGCGTCCGGACACGTGAACTTATCGTAAATTCGTAAGATGAAAACAATAAAATTGGAAAGGTTGTTCACTTTCAATACATTGGGCGAAACATAGTGATATTTTACTTTATCGTATTATAATAATAAGTCTGTAATTAGGAAGTCCAGGTGGCAGTTTTATTGCGAAGAAAATGCATTTTTTTACAATAGATGTCACTAGGTGCGCTTAAATGTGATTCATGTAAGCTGAGTTGAGTTTTCTGAGAGATAAACTTTTAAATGTAATATAAATTGTCATGTTTGTATACGATAGCGCAATAAATAAATATTGTATTCTACCACATAAATGATAGTACTTTTGTACTGATAATTAAAGCAATTCGTTCAAAATTATTCCCTAACCATTCCAAAATATCAAAAATGCACAACGTTAATATTCAAGTTTTCACTTCTGCTGGCACTCCCGGAGTGCAATATAAAATTTATTTTACTTTGAAAACTCCACTAAGTTTACTCTTTTATTTGTATATGCCACCGGCAATCTGTATAATGAAGCAATTCTACACAACACCTAGGCAATGGGGCGCCTAGGTAATGTATGAAATATTATAAATATTATTTTCCATTTTATACTTTGCCTAGGTAATGTATACAATTCCTAGGTATTGTGTATCTTACCTGCTGGCTAACCGGCACTGTGTAAAATAAACTGATTTGGGCTGTACTTAAACAATCCTTACCTAGCTTCTTATTTTTCGATGACGGGAAGAAAAAGTGCATTATATCCACGAGAATGACCAACGCCGCGTTGGTTTGCTGTCAACAAACACTCAAATCTTACCTAGCCTACTCAGTTGCAAATAAAAATGAATTGCAGGCCAATGAACGTTTGACCAACTCACAGCCACCTAAATAATAGATAAATAATTATAGTACTAAATTATATCCGATTCCCACGCAATAAATAAATAATTTATCCTACATAACGCAACTATAATACATACTTATATTATCAAAACGCAAATTTAATTCTTAATATATTAATGATATTTAACGCTTTCCCTTTAAAATATAAAAACCGCACTTGGTTACAATATACAACGCAATTCCTTGATAATTTCATATAATCTAATAATATAATTTATACATAATTAATACATATTAAACGGTTATTATATTTGTAAAACGCTATTATTTAACACTATAAACATATAATCGATTTATAGTTTCCTCTTCATGAGTTATATATCATATTTCACGCATCCCATGATTCCTCTTTATTTGCTATTGAAAGTTCTAGGAACTTCCAAGGCGCGGCGCATGGTTAGGCGTTTTATTATGTGTGAGTTTTTTTTTACATCAACAATGTTCGCATTTGACTTTCGGATTTGCAATATGCTCGCTGACGCCACCTGGCGTTCGATCTGCGAACCTGTCCAGATGGCAGATATGTGGGTACTACGAATATTGCTATGCGCGGGTACTCAAACTTAATAACGGTCATTGGCTCGTCACTTCCAACGGCCGTTCTCTGCTGTTTCGGATTCGGTGCAGTTCGGTCGTACGCATATATTATATTGACACGCAGCGCGTAACTATCTCGGAAATCGCGTAGAAGATTTCAACCGCACCCAGAGGAAAAAAGAAAGAGCTGCTTCGGCTGTGCCCACGCTTGCAAGCCCGATAAGGAGGCAGAGACATCCATGTGAGTCATTGGTGGCATTGCGCCTATTCAATTTCCACTTGCTGCATAGTTGATGTTTCTTTGTGTTCAACCAGCTCGTACGTAATAATTCGCCCACCGCATACATAATAATAATAATAATAATAATTTATTTCCAAATTTCACAACAATTTTACAGATTTCTAGCCCCCACACTAGGCTTAGCCTGTCCTGTGGGGGAAGAAGGATACATTAAATAAATGTGACTAAATAGGACAGCGGAGTTGATTTACAGAATACATTTATATAAATACATACATTTTGTGTGCGTGTGTGTGTGCGCGTGTGAGTGTGTATGTGCGTGTGAATGTGTGTGCGCGTATGTCTGTGTGTGTAAGTATGTGTGCGTGTGTGGTGTGTGCGTGTTTCACGTTTTAAAGATTAATTTTATATGATAATATCCATTATGTTTTCACATTCTTTGTATGTCAAATTCATTACAGCCATGGACACAAGACGCTTCGTCTCATTCACAGTACACTTTTTTAGCTGACAAATGATTGCTAATTTATTATAAATAAATGGAAAAAGGAAAGATCCGAACCGCTTTGCAAAAGATGTGTACGTTGTGATATTGGGTAGTTTATAAATACGTTTATTAAACAAAGCGTTATACCCATTGGACACAATTACATTTTTATGGACCGAAACAGCCACCCTCACGAAGTAAAGTCTTCTGACGCTTAGGACCTTAGCTTCCGTGTAAAGAGCATCAGTTGAAAAAAGCATAGGTTTTCGAAGTGCCACCTTTAAAACCGCTCTCTGAGCTCTCTCGAGTGGAAGTAATGTTAAAGAACTAGAGCCCCCCCAAACCAGGATGCAGTAGTTAATTACATTTTGACAGAGAGCCAGATATACCATCTTTAAGATTTTTCCATCTACAGTATCTCGAAGATTTTTCATAACGCTAGCTATCTTCCTCACTCTCTTGCACATTTCAGCTATGTGTACTTTAAAAGTAAGCTTTTCATCTATTACTACACCTAGATATTTTATAAACTTAATTGCTTGCGCTTAATATGCTTGCAATTGCATTTATCAGTGAGTACACAGGAAGGTGTACGATTATGTATCTTTATTACATTCAAAGATACCGGGGCAGATGCAGCGGTTTTATGAAAGCACAGGAATGTCGTTTTAGAAGTATTTAGGGATAGTAAATTTTCATTTAACCATGTCGAAACCACGCTCATGCCACCTTCTACCCTTCGACACACTTCATTCCAAGTAAGCCCAGAAAAAATAATAGCAGTATCATCAGCATAACACAGAATTTCCACGCCCTGGAGGCGAAGGGATGCAATATCATTTATATACAGCAAGAACAGGGAAGGTCCTAGAATGCTTCCCTGTGGGACCCCAAAGGTCACAGGTTTCATACTGCTTCTCTGACAAACGACTCTCACGCATTGCTGTCTTCCCGTCAAATAGTCAGAAAACCATTTGTGAGCTGTTCCTCTGATACCATAGGCTTCCAGTTTTTTTAAAAGGATAGGGATCGATACTGAATCAAACGCTTTAGCGAGATCCAAATAGACCCCAATGCAATTTAAACCTTTATCTAAATGAGAGACTACAGTATTTGTGAGGAGTGTAACCGCATCTTCTGTTGATCGACCTCGGCGTTATCCGAATTGTCGGTCAGAGATCAGTTGGTTGCCGTCGAGGAAAGATACAAGTCTCTTATTTATTATGCGCTCCAATAGCTTCGACACACTTCCCAAGAGAGATATGGGGCGGTAATTACTAGGATCTTCTTTTGGGCCACCCTTATGCACTGGCATCACAGCAGCAACCTTCCAGGGCTCTGGAAAACTACCACTTTCAATACTCAAATTGAAAATCGATGCCAGAGGACCAGCAATACTGTGACCAATGGATTTCAAAATCCTGTTGTCAATATCATCCAGACCGGGTGAGCTATCTGACCTCAGATTTTTTATGAGCGAAAGTATTTCTTGAGGATCTGTAGGTGTCATGAAGAAAGAATTACCCGGAGATCCCTTCACATCCACCTTCGCAGTGAGAGACTCATGGGTAATATTCTTTTCTTCCAAAATACCATTTGCCAATTTCGGTCCCACAGAACAAAAATGAGTATTGCATGCATCCAAGGATGCCTGAGTAGAACCTTTAATACTAGCTATGTCTTGTAGAGTAGTATTATTTTTCTTTAAGTTTCTATGAGAGATTCTATTTACAGATTTCCATAGCTTTTTTGGTACATCTTTGTTTTTATTTATTTCTTTGCTATCGTGTTCGGCTTTTAAATGTCTTAATAGGCTGACGTAAAAGTTTCTATATCGGGAAAAAATTACTCTCTTTGTTGCGTCATTGGGGTGTTTTCTAACGTCCAAGTGCAATTTATCCTTATGTTTTGAGCAACGGATTAATCCTGGTGTCATCCAGGGATGTATGTTAAATTTGGAGTGACTGACGCGATGATGATGGGAATGTTTAGAAATTGCATTTGAGAGAACAGCAGAGAGCTCAGAGGCAGCCCTATCAACAGAAGTGTTCGCCAAGATTTGAGACCAATCTGTTTGCTCGATCTCAGATTTTAAAGCATCGAGATCGACCCTCAGTATGGTTCTGCATCTATGTGTTTGGGGCTTTGGGAGCGCAGTCATAATTCCCATCATTATCAAGTCATGATCCGTAAGTTCAACAGGACAAACCACCGCTTCAGCCTGTGCTGAAGCTGAGATGAACATGTGGTCTATGCAGGATCGGTCATGAGTAGGTTCGTTTATACAAGAAGCTAAACCATGTTCGGCTAGAAGTGTAAGATAAGACGACGTATTTTCGTTAAGAATTGAGGTGCCAATAATATTAATGTTTATATCACCGGTCATGACAAGACAAGGAGAGCATTTTAGAGAACCCAAAATCTCATCAAGCGACAACAAAAACTTTGAGGTGTCCTTAAAAGATGGTGACCTATATAAAGCAAACAAGGTCAATATATTCGGGATACTAACTATTAAGCCATTTGCGTCTTCTATATTGGGTTCAATAACAGTCGCAGGCCATTTGTCATTTACATATACAATAACTCCTCCCGCTTTATTTATATATTTTGATGTACTGAAGCTATTATATCCATCTATTTGCTTAACGGTGGTCACTTCACTCAACCAACACTCAGTGAGAACTACAACATCAGGCGTGATATCCAATCTCCTAAGCACTACCAAAAACTTCTCAAAATTACGCTGCATGCTACGGATATTTAAATGAAGTATTTTAGTCGAATATTTTCTTAATATTCTTCCGCAGTCTTCCGGATATAGTATTTTATGGCATTCTATATTTAGGGACTTATCTATATCATATAGTAGGTCAAGGGTAGTCATATTTTTTTATAAAAAGTTAAGGATATTAATAATAAATGAATGAATGCCAGACGATTTCTTAAAATGAAGAGTACATCCCTATAGCCAGATGTGTAAAAAATAGTGAAGCAACGTATATGTAAGCTTGTTTCAATACTAAAAGAATCTCCCATGTTTTTTCTCAAAATGTTGTTTTTGTACGTAAATGCGTTAACTACTTGTGTCAAATACCCTTTTTTGTGAACTGTATGCGAGTAGAAGCATCCCGTGCAGAATGTTTGCAAGGAATTTGGTGTATATTTGTAAGGATTGTGTGTGCATTGTGTGTTATTAATTATTAAACAATTATTGATATAAAAACTAAGAAATAGTAAATAAGAGTAAAAATATGCTGTTATAAAACCTATCTTACTACTGTTGCGGATGTTCTTGTTGGCCCGATAACTTTTCCAAGTCTGCAAAATCTTTGATTTTAATAGGAGGACTTCCATCTCGACCCTCCCGTTTTCTGCCGTAGACGATGCCATTCCGCACCCAACAGTACTTGTACTCATTTTCACGAGCCCAGATTCGTGTGGCACGAAAAAGATGACGGCTTTCATATGTAAGTCTCTCGTTTACGTACACTTTTCTTTCTGGTCCCGTGCCTGTAATTTCAGAGCTATCTAAGGTACGTCGAGCTTTGGCTTGTTTAAGGAATTCGTCTCGCTTTGATTTTCTTGTAAACGATGCTACCAAAGGGCGCGGCAATTGATTATCCGTTGCTGTATCTTCCGCTCGTCGGCCTACTCGGGACACATAATCCAGGTCACAGTCATCCAGCTCCACTCCCACTTTGATTGCCGTTGTTAGGATGAGATGGTAAGGGTTCTCACTGGGTGTTTCCGTCAAACCCAAAATTTCTATCTCCGACCGTACTGCTTTTTGATTTTGCTTATTTAGCTGATCTTGAAGTTGAGCGATTTGTACTTTGAGATTTTCATTTTCTCGTTCCCTTTCTTCTAGCATTCTAATGCGTGTATCATATTCAATAAATATGGCAGAGAGGTCGTCAAAACGCTTACTGAATTCCGTCTTCATATTTGCCATATCTTGTCGAAGTGATCGAATTTCGGCGATTAGTTCCGTATTGGCATTGTTTGGAATGGATGAATTTCCTTCAAAATCTATGGTGACATTTGTTTTTTTGCGGTGAGTGACATTTTCATTTAACCGTATAGGTGTGTTAGTATTATCACCCCCTTTTTTAGTAGCAGCGCAACAATCAGGGCATATCCAAGTCTCTTTCTGTTGCAAAGTCAGTTTGTTAAGGTTTGCGCAAGTTAAATGTAACGTTTTGTTGCAAGATTTCGAAGAGCAAGAGACACAATCTTCCTTTGAAATAATTTTGAGACACCCTGCGCATTTCATGTCGACTTTTACAATGATGGTGGTAGCCTTCTGCACAAAGTACGCTCTGATCGACAATATCCCAGAAATGGGTAATATTTTTGTGGAGCGGCAACACTGTATCGATGTCAAAATCAAAATTTCTTTCGTCAGTTGAGTTTGACACTATCATTCAAAACAAATGTAGGTAGATCAGAAAAATAAATAAAAGGTAGTGAGCATAGAATTCACTTTTACATAAAAATCACAAAATAATACCAATCTCCTCCCTGATACTCATGTGCCTCAGTTATTGTCTCGCACTCTTGATAGCGATAATATTGTGTTGGCAATTGTGTAATATCGTAATGTAGAAAGACGAAGTTAAGTTGTTGTGATGTTTTGAGAATGCGATGTAAGTACCTCAAAGATCCTACATACCTATATATATAAACATGCATTCCAGTGGATGGCTATTTACACGCCATACCAATAATAAAATATAAAACAAGGAAAAGTCGACGCGCTATCTTCACACATTGCCGACTGCGCATTCGGCGTTGTATAGAATACCTAGGCAAAGTATAAAATGAATAATATGTCACTACTTTAAGCACATACAACACAGAACTTTATGATTCTTTAAATAATGTAAACAATAGCACTACGATGACATGTATCTGCTTGCTTCGTATTTTTTAACATTGAAAATGTTTTTTCGCTCGCTCCAGTAGCTTCGCGTTCGCTCCATTTTCGCTGAAAATGCGACTCGCCCGTGATACCCTGACGTTTAAGGTCACGACGACGTATGAGGGCTCAAAAGATATGGAATTTGAAGGGCTTTAAGAGGATGTATTTTTTTTGGCTGAGTCAAAAATTTATTGGGAATCGTAAAAAGCCGACTTTTTTTGGCCGAAAAATCGTGTTTTCACAGAAAATTTGGCACCTCGGTATTGAACCATTATTTTAGGTCATTACATTTTTTTCGATATTGGTGACGGTTGAGGCTGTAGAGGTGCCCTTAGCCGCGAGTTTTGCGTGCCGCGAGGTGTAATACCACGCGGCGGGCGGCTTGCGTGCGGCCACGACAACGTATGAGAGTTCAACTGACGCGGAATTGGAAAGGCTTTAAGATGATATAAAAATATTTTGGAAAAGATGGTTTTGAAAAAAATATATTTTTGGTTATGAAAAAATAATTGAAAATTTTATAATCCTTTTTTTTAATAATCTATAATAGGTAGATTCATTTTCAATGCCCTTTCAAGTCGCGTAGAGCACGAGATCTGTGTTTTTTTTGCAATTAGTAGGCATTATGTTAGTATGATATCTTAGCCTGTATAATGTGTTGTTTCTTCGCTTCTCCGAACGACGCAAGTGAAAATGTTTGTTTTTAGTTTTATGGTCGTTTACATTCTCGAAGTGAACGACGTCGGACATTTGTCGCCTAGTCAGAGGTCCCGGGTTCGGATCCCGTTGGTGCAAATGTTATTTTGATGAATACGCGCATTTGTACCTAGTCGTGGATGTTTATATATATTTATAGATAACTATACTAAAACATATATTTAATCTAGAATTTACCCTAGTATGCCATAACACAATCCTTACAGTGCTTACTTTGAGGCTGGGCTGATTGGGGTGTGTTAGAAATATTTATTTATTCATAATTACAGTGTAACTTTTATAATCGCCACAATTCTTTATTTATTTTATTATTCACAGTCAGCACTTTATTTCGTATATGCAATTAAATTATATTTTTAATTACCTAAAAAGACAGCTATAGGCTATAGCGACCTCTCACTATCACAGGCCACTCGTAGGTATGCTACTTTGCCATCCTTTTTTGTAAGAACTGTCATGCTACGAATTTCAAATGTCACCGGCGAGTTCCGCGGTGAAAACTTACAGTAGTCGGATGTGTAACTCAAGAGGTGGTTTCTAAAAAAATTGAAATCTCACCTTAAATTAGTAAAAAAAGAAGTAAACCTACTACAAAAGTAATAAGCCATTTGAACATTTCGTTCGAAAATCAAATCAAATAGCGCGCTTTCGCGACTTCCCGTTACACACTTCCGTCCCATTTCACAAAATCACTCCCAAAAATTGTAGGAAAGCGAGAGGAAAGATGTTACACATCAATAAATATACAATATTTTAGTTAACATATTGATTTTAATTAATCGTGAATATTAGATAAACTTGACAAGAAGTAATAAAAATATTATTATACATATTACATTACATGGATGATCAAAATCTGTTCCATCTTGTATTAAGATCTTAGGTTTTTTATATAAATATTACAATTGCGTTATTAATAAAATTGTCTCATGAATAAAAATATACAAAACATTAACTTACTCTTGCGCTAAATAATTTAAGCTCCATAATGAGATCGTGGATTCAATTTCCAGTAAAACTTTAATAAAATCGCCACAATTTTTTCGATTACCATTAAATCTTTAATTGTTATAAAATTCGACCTTATCAACAAGCATCCGTGGCTCAAAGTTAGAAAGCACGCCTGCTATATACCCGGGCGGCCTGGGTTCGATTCCCAACAGAGGAAGGTTTGTTTTTATTTATGATAATATTAAAGCCCAATCTCCCTATTCCATCCATAGGGAAGGCCTGTGCCCCAGCAGTGGCGATATTAATAGGCATCACGGTTTCATAAATTTATTCATTTTTTTTGTTAGATTTCGATTTTATGTTGTGTATTACTATACAACAAAGATGTATGAAACGTAAGTACATCTTTATTTTAAAACTAGTGGCCCGCCCTCGCTTCGTTTCGTTGTACTACTTCGGTAGCTACTGCTTCGATTTGAAAAAAAGTTTTTCGTGTTACATGCTGGATTTATTGGGGAAAGCTATAGGGTGCGGCCAGAGTGCACTCAGATTCAGACTCAGATTCAGATTTCGAAAACAAGCGCGAGAAATAAACAGTGTAGTCGAAGGGTACGGTCAGATTGCACTCCTGATTCAGATTCAGATTCAGACTCAGAAAACAAAGCGCGAGAAAAAGCAGGCAACCTGCTTAGACTACACTGTTTATTTCTCGCGCTTGTTTTCAGAATCTGAATCTGACTCTGAATCTGAGTGCACTCTGGCCGCACCCATAGGCTGTATAACATCACGCTACGACGGTAGCGCTACAAGAAGGAGCGGAGCATCGATAACAAATGTTGCAGAAACGGATTAAAAATATTCTATTTGTGAGCATAATTAGTTATTTACTTTTTTTTTTATTTATTTTTTATTTACTAGTTATTTATATATTTTTCTATTGTTGCGTGCGCTGTGTAAATGGTTACAATTACACTAAAATCATGTTGACGGAATTGTTGCTCTTTAAAAGTTCATTTGTCCATCTTTCTTGATTGACACACTTATTTGGTCTTTTCTCTGAAATTAACGCGGGTGACACCGCAGGGGATCTCTAGTTGTAAGAACAGTAATATTTAGACATATATATGGTATCGCGGTTTTTTTATGTACATATTGATGTCCTCTATAAAACTTTAGTACACCACTTTGCTCTATTGTCAATGACTTCCGCAGCGTACGCAATTTAAGGTTTTTCTTTCACAGGTTGGGTATCATTATCGAAGTTTTCATACGGAACCATTATGTGAAAGAATTTGCGATAGGTCCAGTAGTTTCGGAGCCTATTCCGTATAAACAAACAAACAATCAAATCTTTCCTCTTCATAATATTATTATAGATTGTTACAATATCAATCAACATAATAAATTGTTCAAAACCAGATGGCCTGATCTGAACTCGTCTGGATCATTAATAAATAGGGAAGTACCTTTTAATACTAAACAATTTAAAAATATACAAAATGAGCCGTTGTTGACTATCGCAATTTTATAAATTACTAATCTAAATTACGGCATAACCAAATTGTATAGTGTTACATAGTGTAGCTCCTGGAACGTTAAAAACATGAAAACCTCGAACTTTCGGCTACAGTGAATGAAATTAAAAAAATCAAAATGTACAGCTACTAACTATGCCATTAATTTAAAAATTGTGATCTTGATTTTTTTTTAATGAGCGTGATATTATATAACAAGTGTTTTTTAATGATGCCTTGCGGTAGTGTCATATTAGAAAAGGATCGCGCTATAATAGTAGAATTTCGTAATTGGGATTTGTATGAATATCCATTAGTACCCAAACCGCGTAAACATACTTGTTCTATTAAAACTACTTCACAGTTTGAAAAACTAAGATTCGTTGTTATAGCTTTTCAAATTAACCGATATCATAATGCGCAAATGTCAATGGCAGAGTTCGATCACTGCTATGTAAGTGACGTAAGAGTCTTTTTTTAAATACATCATATTATCCGAACGAACTGAACATCAATTTTGCTGATAATAAATATACATTAATTTAGGAAGAGTACACCAGATTCCAAAAGTCTTATCACGGACGCAAAGCAGATCCGTTGTTGAGTTTAAAGGAATATAAAGACACTGCTCCATTATTCGTCATTGACTGTTCTCGCCAACACGAAACGCCGAAGGGATAAATTGAAATACGAGTTGAAATCGAAACTGATCAAGAAATGCCTGATCAGACCGCTGCTTATTGTTTGTACTAAACGACTGTATATTTCAATATAAACCTTTAAGCAGCACCGTTAAAAACTATTTCCTAGTCGTGCACTCTTGACAGAGTGGTCGTGGTCCTGTCTCGGTCGATTCCTGTGCCACTGATGCAATCGCGATGCAGCAGATAGATGCATCAGATCAGATATAAAAAACTATAATGATTAACAATACTATTATTGTGGATAAATCCTTGTGATATATGAATGAAATAAATGGATTTATATTAAAAGATTTAGATTAGTAATAGGCATACCAGAACACACTCAAATATTTTTGATAAAAACTCCCTATTCTTTTTCTGAACTGACTCTACAAGAAAAGAAACATGTTTGGTGAATATAAAGAAAAAGGGGATATCGTTGGAGCGAGGGGTATATCGGTTACAGGGAATTTAGAATACTTATTAAACCCTGCTTAAGCCTACCCTACTTAAAAATTAAGAATAAATTTAAAATCCAGATTAGTTTTACCTAAGATAGCCTAGAACTATTGATCGCAGCATTCGTCTTATCTGACTTAACTAGCAATTTGTCAAAAACGGCACTTTCACTTAGTTCACGTTAAGATTTCCTTATCATCAGTCGTGGATATCAGTCTCACATTAAGTAGGTAAATTCTTTATTAATAAAATCCTAAACATATCTTCATTTATTTGTGGTCATACTTCTCGCCTCCCTCCACTACCGACGCCCTCATTTTTTTCGAGCAGTTTTTTTTTAAATTTTTGAATATAAAAGTTTTTTTTTATATTGAAGGTTACAAAAAAAATAACGGGTAAATAATTATACTTTAATGAGATTAAAGTGATGACTTTGACCCTTGATAGTGCTTATAAATTAAACCCATTTAACGTTCTCCCTCCTGGATATAAAATAATTAATTGAATAAGAACTCCTTGAGCTGTACGTCAGCTTTCAAAACATTTGTCGCTATCGTGTAGGGTTCCTCTGCAAACAATAGAAAAATAATAATGAACGGCATGGAAAAGCAAACTGTTTACCAAAAATATACATATTTTCATATTAATTAACACTATGTAGTTGCCGTCGAACTTCGTACCGCCATAAAAATAAGGGTTATAGTAGAATAGGTTTATGGTAGATGGTTTTCTTAGCATTGAACTCAGCCAAATTCTTGGTACCCCATTCAGAAATGTGGTCCAAAGACTAATTGAGTTCAATGGCAAGATTCTCCCGTTTTTCCTTGGTTACCGCGTGCCTAGCCGCTGCTTGTCCGAGATACCCCGCATGCACTGTACTATCGTCTGCATAGCAATGAATGTTCCTAAGAGAAATTAAGTCATTGATATGCAGCAGAAAGAGGGGGATAGGACGGAGCCCTGGGGAACGCCGGCATTCACTGACATGAACCGCGAACTGCTACCATCCGTAAGGACACGAATTCTACGTTCATGCAGGAAGTCAGCTACCCAAGCACAAAACTGGGCCGGCAGACCGTATGCCGAAAGCGTAGAGGCTGATAGCCAGTGACTCGCCACGCTTATCGATAACCTCACCCCAGATATGAGTCAAGTACTCTAGAAGATCATCAATCAGTCGTTTTGGTCTAAAAGCATATTGACGAGCATTAATCAGGGAGTGATTCTCTAGGTAGCGGGTCAGATGGTTGTTAAGGACCTTTTCTAGGACTTTACATAATACTGAGGTGACTGCTATTGGCCGATAATTTGCCGGGTCTGAGCAATCCCCTTTTTTGGGCACCGGTTGCACGTTAGCATCTCTCCAAGTCTCCAGCACACGCCCCAAAGAATACGAGCATTGGTACAAGCGCGTGAGCACGGAAGACAACTCCACTGCACATTTATGTACGTACTACTGCTGGGATGCCATCAGGTCCACTAGCCTTCCGGACGTCGAGTGATTGCAAGTCGGCACGAACCTCACGCTGCCTGATTTTAATATTAGGCATCGTTGTGCCACAATGAGGTAATCATGGTGGCAGTGCATTGAAATCATCGATTCGGGAGTTAGCCGCAAAGAGTTTTGCCAGTAAATCAGCTTTCTCCTGCGGCTTATGAGTTAGTGTTCCGTCTGGGCATCTCAGAGGTGGCAGCGAGGGCTAGCAGAAGTTCTTTTGCACGGAATTGGCCAAACGCCAATAGCTACGGGAGCCCGTAGGATGCGTTATAAGTTCGTGAACAACACGTGCAACGCGCTGGGCATCCGCTCTGATGTAAGCCTTCTTACAGGATTTGGAAGCAATATTATAGACTGCTTTTAGTGAATCGACCCCGGGATCTTAAAGAGCTGCTTTTTCTTGCTGATCTAAGCACGATATGCCGCTTGCTTACGCTAAGCAGCTTCTGCACAGTCATGATAGAACCAGAGGTTACGTGTGCCCTTACTGATGAGATTGGAATGAGGAATATAGTATTCCACACCCATTACAATCTCCTCAGTAATAGCAACGGCGCTGGTCGATAGGTCCTTGTCACAGAAGCAGCGCTGCTTCCAAGGGACGGACGCAAAGTAGTCACTCATACCGTCCCAATCTGCCGACCCATAATGCCAGATCCGGTGTTTTACCACTGTTGGACGCGGAAGCTTCGGTTTTTTTGCGATTCAATACAATACAAAACACTTTATTGTACACCACAGAAAACATTACATTTAGTACAAAACTATTTAAATCTAGTGTAACAATAGGCGGCCTTATTGCTAAGAGCGATCTCTGCCAGACAACTTTGATATGGAGAGGATTAGAAGAAAGTGGGAGCGACGGGTGGCGTAAATCTCTTGAGTGATATAGGTAATAATATATACTTACTACATGTATTATAATATATACTTTCTACAATATATATATATATATATATATATATACGCATACACACGTATATCAATTTTAGAAAAAATCATGACTCACCAACTTCAAACCATTCTGATCTCTTATATCCTGTATCTTCGCGGGAGGCTGTGATAGCCTCTCGTAGGGCAAATGCTACACTCACTGCTAGACATATCGGAGGTTCAGAAACAGCTGCAATTGAATAAATAAAATAAACATTAAAGACTTAATACGACTTTGCGACAAAATTAGGACATTGGCAACTTAATGAAAGAATTTGACGTCTAAATATTAATTACTTAATTCAGTAATTCATTTAGATTGATATTGGTGTACGGAACTTGTTGTATCACTTTATTGCTAATATGACATTGAACAAAGAAATTTGGAAAAAAAGCTATTAAAATTATAGCATATTATAATACACAGACTCGCCTTTCGCTCCTAACGTTCCTATAGGATTAAAAGAATTCCTCCTTAGTCTTATTCTGAAGTCTATAGGAATGTCCTTGGCGAGAGGTACATCATAGTTCCATGTTCGGTCGGTTAAGAGCTCCCCAGTCTTTTTATCGTAGTCAAGGTGTTCATGTGTCCATAAGCCGATGCCCATAATAAATGCGCCTTCGATCTAGGAACATCACAATGAAAACTAGAGTTCGAGAATAACAAATCACCCAATTACATGAATTAATTAATAAATTTTCACTACGAGCGGTATCGTCGTGTTAATAATAACAAAACTCGTTACCAAAGATTAAAAAAGAACACTAACAAGGTTATAACATCAATGAGAATGTTATTATATTGTAATTGCTTATTACAATGCTAACCTGGTATCAATTCTTTGTATCATTAGAAGCGCTAAGTTTCCTTTCTACTACAGCTTCTTTTATACAATCAGTCAGCATTACGAAATATAGTATATATACAGGAGCACGATAAGATCCCATATCCCATCGTCTACTACTAATATCATGGCATAGTTATGTCACAGGTAAAAAATGACTTGAATATTATTTAAATTGACATAACTGAGTCTTATTAATTAAAAATAATAATTTCTCAATCATTGAATCTCAATTAAAAAATGATAAACAAATTCTTTGTAAGGTTAATCCAAAAAAATATTAAGCTTTGTGTTCAAATCTTTGCCTATTTTACATGGTGAGGCGCAAATTGAATATTGTAATAAATAATCAAAATACCTGGCCTATATCCAATTCTGGATTAACACTTGTGCCGACGTCTTCGATTAAGTCTACTCTTAATATCTCATGCTCTCCTGTCAAAATATCTAATTCTACTTCAGTTACTACAGCCGCTGCTGTTCTATAAGGGTCCTGATCATTAGAGGTCACTCTGTAGCTTGCCTGTAAGTTTATACCTTGATTGAAAGCAGCCTCCACTAACACTTCCCATGTTGGATCATTTAATGTCTCTCTTATAGCCATCATACGGTCTAAAAGAATTTGGCAGCATTTAATAGCTCCAAAACATGCAGATTCTGTAGTACGACTACCACCGTCAGTAAAGCCATTAGGAGTCTTTTGAGCTGTTGTCGACTTTACTTTAATTTTATCCATTGAAATGTTCAATGTATATGCGATGACTTGAATAAGTTTAGTATTGATCCCTTGTCCTATTTCAACACCACCATGTGATACCATAACAGTTCCATCTCCGTGGAAAACTGTCATTAAAATATGGTAGTCTACAAATGCTGGTGCCGGCCATCTTAAGAATGCTACCCTCAGTCCCTTTTTCTTCCATCTATTCGTGCTATTGAACTTCGCAATCTCCTCTTTTCGTTTATAATATTCACTCTCTTTAAGTAAAGTTTGCACAATTTCAATTATGTCAGTAGCTATTGGGTCAATGTTATTCATGCGAACTTCAACCGGGTCTTTATCGATTTCGTACGATATTCTTTCCATGATGTGCTCAGTTAGTGCTATTGCTTCTAATTCCCCTATAAAATAGTTTTAGAAATGGTGAACATAAAAAAGTCTCGAATCTTTTACTACTACTTACATTTAAAGAGAAAACAATAACTGTATAATAATTTATATTATACAGTTATTGTTTTCTAATAATGATAGGTGTGTCTTTACTTACACAATGCATTTTGTGAATACATAGGCATATTTATTTATACTGACATAATTACATATTATCTAGATAACACTTATATACTTCCGGACACATCTATCGTGTCACTTAGTATTACAAGTTTCAACGTTTCATCGCAAAAACATATTTTGTTTATCGATGAGCAATAATTTTACAAACACATGAAAATATGTTTGCTCAATGTAACATTTATTTTTAGCTAGGGACCGTCAAAACTTAAAATGCTAGGTGTGCCAATGGATGTATCGAAATGCTAGGTGTGCCAATGGATGTATCCGGAAATGTATTTAAATATTTACCAGGAGCTCTAGCATAAGTATTAGAAGCAGTATCTGTAGTCACTCTAAAGAGTTTATATTGCCATCTCCTATTGTCGTAAGAATTTCTTAATGCAGGTAAAGCTATTGCGAAAATAGGCTCAGCTGCTAAGTATCCATAGTCTTGAAAGAAGTGGTATTCTAAGTATTGTATCTCACCAGTATTGCTTACACCGACCTGAAAAAGAAGAAGTTCTCTTATAATTTGGAAGATTAACGTGTTTTAATTTTTAAAACAATGATGTAATGTAATCATTCCCATTAATTGATTAATTCAAATATTGCACTATGACTACAAGTTCTATTTTTCCATAAAAATTGTAATTTATTTATATTTAGTACGTATTTACTGCTACCTTTTTATCTACACTTTTTATAGGAATCTGGTACCAGCCTAGATTTTGCCTAGTATAAAATTTCTTCAGTAATTGGTAACCTTTACCTCGTAATCTGAAGTAGCAGGAAGCCGTTTTCCAATGACTCTCATGTTGGACTGTAAACTCATGACAAAACGGCAAGGCCTATTTAATAGGTACGAAGCAAGAGAACAAGCACAAGCTACGTGGGTTGCGCGACTGATCTTGATTCCATAAGCACCACCACATCGAGGAATTGTCAGGTTTATTCTAATAACGTAAGCAAAATATATCGCTCATTTATTAAAAAGTTAAATATTTAACTGAATATTTTCTAGTAAAATTTTCTTTCGATTTAAACATCTAGCAGTTAAATGCTTAAAAATAAATAAAAACATATTTAACTGAAGTTAAATAAATCTGTATTATTCAAAATTACCTGCACTGCTCGATATTAAGAAGTTCAGATAACGCAATATGTACATTGTCACACCACTGCGTAGAGGCAAAAACTTCTAGACCATCATCATTGGGTCTTGTTACACAAGTCAAGGTTTCCATCGTAAAGTGATACTGGCCAGGAACGTAATCCCCTCCTTTAATAACTCGTTGAACATTAATCCCTTTTCCCCGAGCTGGGAATACAAATACGAGTGACACACGACTTGGATCTTCCTTCCTCACATCATCAATTGTCAATAGAATTTTTCTTTTATCCACTTTATACGTTACTCGCACGAGTAAAGCTGCTCTATTCGCTAATTTTTCAGTTTCGGCTACTATCATGCCTATAGCTTGGTCATAATATTTCACCAATTTATCAGCAAATACCTCTTCTGGTACAAGTTGTGTAGGTACTTTTTGTGATAGGTAAGAATTTTTTCCTGGTATATCTTTTGCAGAGAAGAAAGCTACAACTCCAGGAAGTTTCTGAAATAAAATATAAGCCGAGTCAAAATAATTCTTGATGATTTATAGGTACGTATAATTGTAAAACAGTTACCAATGCTGGTGTAGGATCAATACTTTCAATTTCCCCAACGCATATATCCGACGTCACAAATGCACAAAATAATTCTTGTTGTCGCACAGGAATATCATTTACGTATGAAGCTTCACCAGCACACTGTATTAATGCGTCTACTTTGGGCATCGGTTCATTTATTGGCCATATTATAGGATTTGTATCATAAACTTCAGAACCTTTAGATAGAGGTCTTGTTCTCCTAAAATTTCTTACCCCTGACCTATAGTGGGGCTTCAGCTTAGCTTCAGGAATTAATTGGAGTAAGCCCTTTGGAAAACAATAGTGGATAATTATTTATAATAACCATAATATAACTTAAATGTTAATCAAGAATATTATTATTATAAAGCGTATAATATTTTTTAAAAATGCAATTCATAATTGGTGCAATATTCAGAAATATTTTTAAAAACGTTATATAAAAAGACGATCTATTTAAGATCATTTAACTATTTACCTTGTAAAATAGTCCAAGCGCACATTTCTTTTTATATTCCGGTTCTTTGTCACCAGGGATGAATTCAACGATTAGTTCTTTTTGTAGTATTTCAAGAGCACTTTGCAGGACTTCATTAGTGAAAATGTCCTTATTCACAAGGAACTGCTCAGTGTGCCGAGCACGATTAAATTTTTCCGATAAACCGCCATAGACGATTCTTGCTGACAAAACTGTGTTTTCGTTATGAACATCAAACTCGTATAAGAAACCGGCATTTACTTGAGCGTGTGCATTTTGGGCTCGAGGCATTATCTAAAGATATACGTTTTAAATATTTAATTTCAAATCTACATTTCTGAAATGGTTTTTAATAAAATCCATAGTTTGCTAACACTTACTTTAAAAGAAGTGAATTGAAATCGTTTTGATAGTGGCGGAAATTTCACAAGTGTTATAACCCGCCCTGTCATGTCTAAAGACAAAAAATCGTCGGGTGTCATTTCTATTACCTTTTTTTGATGAACTGCAAATAAAACCACACCACTCTGAGTTTAATTTTAAGATTACAATTTCAAAGTAAAAGCAGAAATAAGTAAAACTTAAGTCTGTTCAAGCTGAAGAATTCAATACTAACCAATAGTTAAATACGCGCCGACTGTTTCAAATAGTAAGAAAATATCTGACGAAAAGCTAGGATATCTGTGTTTTGTCATTAGATTACCAGCTATTGTCCCAATCTGAAAATTACAGAGGTCTTTAGATACCTACTATTTAGCTAAATGAATATTTACCCTAGTGCCATAGAATTAGAAGTACTTACGTTTCTGACAGGTATATGTGCTACTAAATCTAAATGTTCATATATTTTTTGTAAATATGCAAATTCGGTATTTGTTTTTGAAACCGATAACAATATGTCCATTAGATCAGTTAAAGTAGTTCCAGCACCGATAATAAGGTTTTGATCTATGTAATGGCCCTTGAGTTCTTGTACAGAGCTAATATCTATTAAAATTTTTGGTAATTCTAATATTGGTACCGCACCTAGAAGGCAAATAATGGATTTAATAATTATTGCAATATTTTTTTTCCAATTTTTCTTGTATACAAATAGCTTACCCCTTCCTGTATGGCCTCCTATTAGCATGTAGGAATCATATCCTTCTTCTTGTAAAATGTTAAAAATATCATCAACTTGCTTAACTCTAAAGAAAGTTCGGCCATCTTTTAGTACAATTTTCTTCATGTCTGTGTTCATGTCACTTTTATTTACAAAGCACCAATTCTTGTCGCAGACTTTTTTACAGTTTTCACGTTTACATAGTTTTATATCTTCAATATCAACCATAAGTTTGGGTTTTGGTGAATCTTTAGCAAAGCTTTTGAAAGCATCTAATATAGGTCTGTACCCAGTACATCTGCATGTGTTACTGCCGAATGAATTCTCGACTTGCATTTGTGTTAGATCATAATGATTTGACTCCAACAAGCTGCCAAAAAAACCAAGCATACGTGAGTGTTCTGGAACAGTCGATTGGAACGAAGTTAAAAAAAAAGTATACACTACTACCCACAATACTTTACGAAACTAACGGTCTTGTGACGGAATAATTTTACACTCTTTGTCGCCTAGCTGACAATTCCGCACCGTCCGAAAACAACTCCGTTCCAAGAAATAGTTGGCCGGAACAAGTCGTAATGAAATTAATTATATCACAACACAGTTTTATGCTAATAACATATTATAATTATAAAGTTTAATTCGTTACTTAACGTAAATATAGTAACATAAAACTCAATACAATAATATAGGTATAATGAGAAGTATACAAATATAACGTAGGTAACACAAAAAAGTTTTACTTAATAATAAATAGGTAATTTATGAATTCCGCAGAATTTGAATTATTCTTAGGTACTCGAGCGAATAATTCGATTCCATTGCCGACTATTACGACAGTAGCGAAAATTTCTCTTTGATGCATGCACCTATTGCATTAACACAGAAAGATATGCTTTTGTAAGACTTATAATGGAATGGAATATTTCCCTCTGGATTGGAATTACGACACTAGATTAGACCTAAATTTATTATTCCTTTAAGTCTAAGTCCGGGAGCAAAAAGCTTACTACATATGTGATTTCTATTGGCTTTGATTTTATGACTCCATATCTGTTTACGATTTCAGCTATCATGTCTAGTTTTTCACTTAAATAAAAGTTTCGTTTTTTCGTGTGTCCTCTTCAACGGTTGGATAGCCAATAACCCCCACTACTGTATCTTCATCGCGCATCGCCGGCGCCGAAGGCGCCGCGACGTGTGGGAAATCTACGTGGGACACTCTCTCTAAGTTTTGAGAAACTAAAAAACTAACCTCTATGAAAAAATACTTTTATTAAATCTTTTTAAAGAAATCTCCACCAATTTTCAATCATTTTTTCCAGTCCTCCGCAGACACCTCTTCCACGGCCTTCTCCAACGCTGCTAGCGTTTCTTCTGGCGATGAAAACTGTATCCCTTTGAGCTGATTTTTTTTTTATTTTAGGGAATAAAAAGAAGTCACACGGAGTAAGGACAGACTGTAAGGAGGGTGTCCCAAGACTTTGATTGGTGTGGAGTCTAGGAAGTCCTTCGTTTTGATCGCAGAGTGCGCGGGCGCGTTGTCGTAGTGAAGAAGGACCCCGCGGAGCCTGGTGTTAGGTCGCTTGTTGCTCATTGCAGAAAAAACTTCTGGTAGGTATTTTGTGCTATACCATTCGGCGTTGATGCTGCTTTGGTCTCGAAGTGGAATGGAAATTAGGTACCCCGTCAAAGTGAAGAAACCAGCGATCAAAATTTTCCCTGCGCTCCTCTATCGCTTCACTTTCGTAGGCGTTGGTTCATTTTGAAATAGCCAAACTGTCGACTGACGCTTTGTTTCTGGATCGCATTGATAAATCCAGGATTCGTCACCTGTCACAACATCGTTAACGCGGCCTGACGAGTCTGCATCAAATTTTTGTATCATATCATTGCACCAATCCACACGGGCCTGCTTCTGAGCTTCGGTGAGGTTGTGCGGCATTCAGCGGGAAACTATCCTCCTTAGGCAAAGGTGCTCGTGTAAAATCTTGTAAACACTTCTTGAACCAATCTGCAGAGTATGCTGAATCTCTGCGTACGTAATTCGTCTGTTTTCTTGAATTATTTTCTTTACTGCCAGCGCACTTTCTTCGATAATAGCCGTCGTAGGAGGTTTTTATCCCCCAAAGTAAGACGAACGCGTTTGAACTCGCTACACCAGCGGTAGATGGTTGCTTTTGAAGGTCCTTCATTAATAAAACAAGTTCGAAATCGACCAAATAACTCATTAGGTTTTAAGCCACATTTAAAATTGTAAAAAATCATAGTACGATAATGTTTTCGATGCAGATCCAATTTTTAAAGAGACAAGAAAAATTTCATTGGCTACGCATTATATTATTATATATTGCATTTAAGTTGATGATACGACGAAAACAGTTCTTCTATCAGCTTTGTGTAATTTTCAGCCTTTCTATTGCCAAGAAAAGGACACAAATTTTCAAAAGCTTCTCTCAAAGCTCTTCTTTATTCTTCTAACAATTTTGATTTGAACAGTTGATCTTTAAAGATTTCTCTTATTTCGGTGACAATAAATATGACAGTATATATTCGCGTCACATTTATGAAGAATTTAGTTTATAGATATTTAAATTACTCTCCAGCCCTGTTCATTGCTATGACCGAATTGTTTAGTCACAGAACACAAAGAAATCCATGTACCAATGTTCACAAATACCGCTGCCTGCACCAATAAGAGACTAATTCGAGTGCAAACAAAAAATGCTTTTGCATTTTGCGTCGAAATTAGACGTGCCAAGTTAATTTTAACAACATATTTGGATTTAACGTAATCATTATTACTTCCACATATACAATTTTTTGCTCTTATTTTGATGCCGACCGGCCAAGTGCCGTACCACGCGCATTGTAGAGTTCCGTAGTTGCCTGTCGCTACCACAATATATTGTGGAGGAGTCTTTATTTTCTGTATTGAATATCAATATCAATATAAACAACAATTGTTAATTTTTTTTAGAATGGGTGTTTCAATGCAAAGTTTTACGGTACAATGTATTGTTCTACCATGTATTGTTTTAAATGTTGATGATAACAACATTTTCGGTATTTCAGCACTGTTGCAAGTGCCATGATCACGGTGTAGTAAACTCTTGTTACTCTGGTACTTGCAACAAAGCCGAACTATGGCAAAGAGCAAAGTACATGGTAATAGTTATTCGACAATATTCGTGGCCGAGAGGTTTGTACGCAGGGTTTCATGGTGTCGCCGACTCGAGAGGTCCCGCGTTCGAATCCCGGTGGGGGCAGATGTTTTTGTGATGAATACGAGCATTTGTAATCCAGACATGGATGTTTAATATGTATTTCTATATAAATATACTTATATATGTACTGTATACGTATTCTATCCGTTACTCTAGTATACCACAACACAACCTTACAGTGCTTACTTTGGGACTAGGCTAATTGGTATTTATTTATTATTCCGCTAATTACTAATAAATCTCCCTTAGCGCCAGCTTCTTCTCAATTGAAAAGAATAATTACCTGTACATGCTCATGACCCATCCGGGGCTACAGAAACCGCATTGTGTACCGTTGTACTGGGCTAATGCCTTCTGTACGGGATGGTAGCCGCTACGTCGATCGCCTATACCCTCCACAGTTTTCACTTCCCAGTCTTGGCACGAAACCACCGGCACGAGGCACTGAAAAAAGTTGGTCCAATATTAAGTAGTATATTGTAAAAACGTATAAGTATCATTCCTTCATCATTGACGACCTCCGTGGCCGAGTGGTTTGTACGCCGGGTTTCATGGTGTCGCCAACTCGAGAGGTCCCGGATTCGAATCCCAGTATGTGAAAATTAGGGAATCCATCTGGGTTTGTGCACTGAGCACAGTATCATCATCAGCCTATTAATGTCCCCACTGCTGGGGCACAGGTCTTCCCTACGAATGGAATAGGGAGTTTTGGGCCATGACCCACCACGCGGGCCCAGTGCGGATTGGTGGGTGCTAACGACTGCAGATGCAGCCAGGACCAACAGCTTAACGTGCCTTCCGAAGCACGGAGGAGCTCGAGATAGTAAATTTTTGGTCACCCATCCAATGACCGACCACTGCGAAAGTTGCTTTACTTCAACGATTGCAGCCGAACGCGCTAACCACTTGCGCTATCGAGCTCCTCCTCGAGCATAGTATAGTGGGATCCAATCATTTGGCGGGTGGGATGAAAACCTGTGCACAGGTTTTGCGCACAGGAGGTGCTCGCTGCTATGCGCCTACATCTTCCTACATAGCCTACATTCCTACTTGCGCTATCTTTACAGCCGCAATTAAGTTCGAATCGCACTCTAGCATTGCTGCTAACCTTATAACCATCATAAAGGTAATGATGATACCCACCGAATTGACGGAGAAGGTTCTCTTGTGTCCGTCGTGGTCTGAGGCGGTGACGGCGACAATGCACGCGCCGCAGCCTCCTTCCTTGCACATGTACTTGGTGCCGGGCAAATTGAGGTAGTCCCGCACATAGTCGTTTAGCGAAACGTAAGATTCTACCTCAGAGCCAACTGCAATTCAAAAATGACACCGACACATCATTGTATTCTAACAAAAATTAAAAACTGCTTTCATAAATAAATTTATTATCATATGGCCCGCTTTCGTTTCGCTTCGGTGTAGACTATTAGTTTTAAATCATTTGTTTTAAACAGTTGAGTTACTTTGCTATCCATACTTTTTTGTTAATATTTGCCTCGGGATGAATAAGGAACGCAATGTGGGTTGAATTAAACAAATATATTAAAATAATGTTGTAGTTTGAGTAAGGAACAATAAATGGGAGTTAAGAGTTAATATTATAGCCTATAACACTCACAAATAACGTGGCTTTGTATTGGTATAAGAATTGTCTCAATTGGTTGACAAACCAATGCAGATGCAGTGGATAGAGATTACCCCCTACAATTTCATAAACTCACAAACGTCAGCTTTAATTACTTCTTATTTCGTTGAGTAGGCATTTAATCAATTCGTAGCAATTATTTATTACAAGAAACATGGTCTGTATTTTAAAATCTGTGTAACCACCTATACAGACTGCTTAATTGCATATCTACTTATTAATTCACAAATTGCTGATTCGCATCAAACTGACAGTTTAATTAGGCAGAATAAATTTTGTAAAATCTCCTAAAGTTAAGTTAATTAATACCTTCGGTAGTAGGCAGGAAATCGCACGCAGCTGGCGACCCGTGAAGCACGCGCACTCAATTATTGTGTACTTTGGTAAAACGTTTAAGCACATCGCGCACTAGACGGCCACGACCACGCCCAGAAGCGTAAGAAACGACCAGCCGGCCTATTCGCTAACTTTTTTGACATTTACAGTGAATAACTAAAGAGAAAATTGCACATCCATCGATGCTTTTCAGCCAAGCATCTGTGATGCTAGCTAGATAGCTCAGTAAGCGTATTCCTTAGCTGCTTTTGACCGATGGAAGTGATAATCACCAAGCTATTTAGTGATCCACTGCTGCCTTGTTAAAACGCCACTAGGATACTTTGTTCGGAAAAGCATCGATGTATATGCAATTTTATTTTTAGTTGCACACTGTTTTCAAAATAGTTTGCGAATAGGCCTGCTGGCCGTTGCGGTCACTGGTGGTGGTCGTGACCTTGGTCGTCTAGTGCGCAAGGTGCTTTAATCATCCATCATTCGTACTTGAAGCATGTAATATTTTATAAGACACGTCGCATGAACCTAAACTGTGGCGCTTTATATAGTGAGTTTGTTGGTTTGTTACACTTTCACGCCTAAACCACCTAAACCCCTGAATCAATTACCATAAATTTCGATATACAGAAAGATGGGAATTTGGAGACGGTTTTAGGCTACTTTTTATACGAAGATCTTATAGGGGAAACTTTGCTTCAAACTTTGTAGAATGTTTGTTATTAATTAGTTGTGTTTTTTTCGTAAGTAATCCCTAAAAACTAAAAAAGGAGATGAAAATAGACTAAAAGCTTGCGAATGGAAATGTAAGGGTACGTAACACACATAATCGGGCCGGCATAGTCGCTTCGGCAGTATTTGTCGAACAAGAAAGTCAACCCGTCGTAATTACTGCCGAAAATTCATCTGCGTTCGATTATTCAATTAGACATATTAGATTTTACCGCCCGGTTGTGCCGATTATTGCCGGCCCGCTTATGTGTGTACTCTTAGATGATTGAGAGTTGTGTAAAATGCCCTAGCTATTTTTTTCAGGTGATCAGCATTGCACGGCCTCCTCCAAATTCAGCCTAGTAAAGGAATATGAAAGTCTACCTCTATAATAAGTTTTAAGAAACACAGAAACACTATATTCTTTCGAATTGTATATATTATGATACAATTCGATACGTTTACCTAACTTTAGAAACCCTGCACGTGTCCCTTAATTAGCGCTAAACTAGCAGCAACAACCTCGCTGAGCGAAATCCAAAAAGACATAATTTGGTCACAAATGGTCCTTATGAGGACCAACAGGCAAAGGACCATCTTTTCGTACCAACTGAATATTAAAGGCATCATCATCATCAGCCTATTAATGTCCCCAGTGCCTAGGGCGTATGCCTTCCCTTCAATAATAAATGCATTTGAGTAATAGAAAACAAAAACTTTGTATTTTTTATGGAAAGACCGAATTATTAATGTTTGTTGGATTTGACTTACCAGAGCATTGGCGTCCATTAACACTGAACGTTATCCGATCCATGTTAAGAGCGTACTGTAGTATTGAAACGTTTGTAATAATTAATAATTAATCAGTACCGCACCGTTTAAATACAATCAAGGATATTTTCAACTCCACAGGATGTTTCCAACTATGGAAAATTTCAAAGTAAGTAGAAGTAGTTATGTAAAGAAATATTGCATTAATCTAAGTTTTAACAGACTTCGAACGGAAAAATCAGCTCGCACATCGGTGTTGCAATTTTTCGCATCTACATTGTAATGTTAAAGTTGACGTCACACAGTAGACGTCATGGAACCGAGCGTTTTGGGCGGTAAATTCAAAACCATTGAATTTATTTTTATAAATTCAACTTTAATTGGTTTAATGGAGAAAAAAAGACATTTATTTTTATTTTTCTGCTAAATCGTTTGTCCCAATCTTTAAATATCAGCAGTTTTCAAAAATTTGAATAATAACCTATTATTCATACGAACGATACTATAAACAACATCAATAAGTTTCATTTGCAGTTGCAAGGAAATGCAGCTTTGGTTATTAAAAGCTTTGATTTTAAAGCCAATACTGCTTGGGAATTGTTATGTAAAACATACGACAGTAAACGTTTGCTTGTAAACAATCATGTACTTTTATTAGTACGTTTTATTAGCTTTAGATTAAACATAGTTTCACTAAGCTATTAAATAGGGGTGGTGTCAAAATAAAACGACTCTCTAATGCGCAATATTATTATATTTCAAAATCAACAGAAATATACCTACTGTTTTAATCTATGTAATAAAATCTTAAAATTAAAAATGATTACACTTTATATATCAGAAATGTAGGAATACATTACCCACTGATTATAAAAATCGTAGCAGCTTTTGCTTTACTACATGAGAATACAAATAAGTTACCGCCTTTTTTGGGTTCCGTACACAAAAGGATAAGATGGAACCCTATTGCTGCCACTTTGTCGTCTGTCTGTCCGTATGTCACGAGTATCTAGTTCGTAAACAGAATAAGTTACAGAACTGAAGTTTGAAGAAGAGCGCAACCACCATGGCCATCATCTCTATCCTCCCTGAGGCATATGTAACCAGGCACTTTAAATCGCATGTCTGGTTTCAACCATGTCTCAGAGATGGCAGCTATGGCAATGTGATATTTGTCGAGTTCGTTCGAGGTTCGTGTAGTTTGGGGATAACACTTCTAGTGTTCCATTGAAGAAACTGAAAAGTGTTCATCGTTGGATTTCTCAGGTCCATTTTTGGGTTGGACATATGCTAGTAAGTGTAGTTTATGGGCAACGTTGAGCGGTAAGGCATCATTAAATATGCAGAGTATATCTGTGAGAAGTGAAATAATATGTTCGAGGAATCTGTCGTCACTCGATGTAGAATAAGGGTTCTCTAGATTGGACCCATTGGGTAAAGAGTGAGGAACTTCAGAGACAATAGATTGATGAGCAAGACGGTCAAAACCTTTAGGGACAGGCGCCATATTAGGGAGCAATACAGTTTTTCCTGTAGAACCCTACTCGAACAATGACGAAGTATATGAATCAAGTAATGGCGTCGCGTTAGAATCGCCTGTTAGAATGCTGTAATAAAGGAAATTATAAATAAAACATCATTACAGCAGAAGTAATCAGAAGTTTTATTTTTTTGTATTTTTTTACATCCATTGCATATAAAATATTAAAAAATCAATAAATAAACTACTTTGGTATTTGTTTAAATTCTTACGTTTAAACATCAGTCTTTACTGGGTAGGTACCCACGGCAATTTAAACTGAAAAAAAAATGATTGAAGCTGTGAAAAATAGGCCTTCTGGTCGATTTCTACCACAGCGGCTAATCTCAACGAGATTAACCAGCTACGCAGGAGATATTTATTATATTAGTCCGCGCGGGATTCGAACCCACGACCTTCAGGTTGGGGACCAACGCTCTGACGATAATTCAAATATGAAGGTATTACTGTAAAACTATAAATAAAATCGTATTTATTTGTACTCCAGTACCTACACAGGGATATACGTATTATTAATCAAAGACCAGATAAGTGAAACTATCCTCAATTTAACAGCAGAACGAGCCACGAGGTATACCTACCCCGTTGGACAAACATTTGCAGAAGTCAAAGAACTTAGCTAAAATTTTTGGCGCGAAATCTACAGTCACTACCTATAGAACAGGCGGGCTTTAGATGTGGCTTCTCAACAATTGATCACGTATTTACAGTAAGACAGGCTATAGAAAAGTGCAACGAATATAATCTGCCAGTTGTCGACTACGAATAAGCAGAAGAAATAACCAACATAAACGGAGAGCGCTTAACTCATTTGCGATTCGCTGATGACATAATAGTCTTTGCTGAGACCACAGCGGAACTACAATGTATGTTGCAGAAATTATATGACGCCGCGATAGCGGTTGGCCTCCGTATGAACACCTCAAAAACAAAAACAATGTGCCAAGGCCCAAGTATAGAATACATAGTAGTAGCAGAAAATCGTATCAAACGGGTGGAAGACTATTTGTATTTGGGGCAGCTCATTACACCCGATAAAAGCGGGCAGGCTAGAGAAATCGACCGTCGTATTGGACTGGGTTGGGCAGCGTTCAGCAAATTATCCGACATCTTCAAAAGCAAGATGCCACATTTCCTCAAATGTCGCGCATTCACTCAATGTGTTCTTTCTGTTCTGACTTTTGAAGCCCAAACCTGGACTATGACAAGGCAAGTCGCTCAGAGAAAAATGGAGCGTGCTATGCTCGGTATATCCCGGAGACATCGTGTACGCAATCAGGGCATACGGAAAAGAACAAAATTACCCGACATTGCTCGCGAACTCGCAGGGAAGAAGACAGATGGAGTCAAGCTATTGTGGAGTAGCGGCCTAGAAGAGGACGCAGAAACGTAGGCAGCCCGCCAGATGGTCCGATGACATCACCAGAGTAGCAGAAATAAATTGGATCCGGATCGCACAACACCGAGCAAATTGACGCACCATGGAGGAGACCTATACCCAGCAGTGGGTGGATAAAGGTTGAAGAAAGTACGGTGCGGACAGAGATGCTCGATCACCTATTCTTCATTTGTTTGTATGTAGCAAAGTTTTTCTTAGTTTTTGATTGAATATAGTTTCACTAAGCTATTTAATAGGGATAGTGTCAAAATAAAACGACTTTATAATGCTCAATATTTTTATATATTAAAATATTAACAGAAAGATTCCAGTGTTTAGCTTAATAAAATCTTAGAATTAAAAATGTTTACATTTTTAATGTTAGAAAAATCTCAAATAGGAGTACATTATAATGTTATAAATATTGTTCTGCAGTTCTATTCTGTAAGAATTTATTGTAAAAGAACGACACATCGTATTGTCCATCACAAGTCACTACTTTTTTCCAACTTCTAGGCAGGCAGCATCCAAATACCACGCCTGAAAACCTCTTTATCTTTTGAGAGTCACTTTTGTGAAACGCTGCTCCGACAAACCCTGTGCCATCGAGCGGAATAAGTGATAGTCGGATGGTGCAAAGTCAGGTGAATACGGAGGGTGGGGTAACACTTCCCAATTGTGATTGATAATATATTGTGAAAGATAAATGTAAATATAAACTTAAGTTTTTGTTTATATACTTGTTAGAGCAAATCGTTGTAGACAGGTAAACCCATGTTTAAGGGTTTTTCGATACAGCCATTGTATATTAAAATGTAATGATTCGATTGAATAAATAAATAAATTAAACCAACGTCACATCTTCGTTTCTTCCGAGGAATCAACCCATCACGTTTACTGAACCCTTAGTGTTTTTAAATACTTGTTGACCAGAACAGCAACATGCGGATGTGCATCGTCCAAAAACAAATATACGTACAGTGACGATAATAAACGATAGTTCTGTATCATATTTTAGCCCAAAATGTTTTATTTTGCTATCAGTAGGAAAATAGAAGGTCTAAAATATTGAAGAAGAATTAGCAACGATTGCCATAGCATTACATATAGAAGATCTGCATAATGATGTGGTTCACCGACAAACGAAAGTAAGTGTTTTAGTAGAGTGTAGTAAGACGTTTTTAGAAAGCCAAAGGGTGCCGTACAGCTTTTAGGTCTTTGCTTGAGTCCAGGGGCAGCCGGCCCCGGGCCTTTTAAAAATTTAGAGTTCGGTAACGAGCTAACAAAAGTTTGTTTGGCAACTTTTGCCGAAGAAATGCTTGAAGGATCAGAGTGGCTCGGCCTTGGTGGGTGGAATGGTAAAAAAATTAATAAAAATATATTCGAGTAGCACTTTAGCGTGGATTCTAGTATGATTAGGAAGTCGGGCAGGGTCAAAATTGAACCAAAACACAACCGTATAAATCATAAACCGATTAATTTCAATCTTGTGAGTGTGGCATTCATTATTATACTTGTAATTTCTCCAAAAATATCGTCACGTCTATGAAAATTTTGTGTATCAAAAAATGTTTCTGTATAGGTACTTTTTTCTATTTACGGGGAGTGTGTGTACACAGTTCTGTTTGTGTTTGAGATGAATCTTCCTCTCACGATGCTGTCTCTTCCGTGTATTCGTACGTTACGGCACGGTAATAGTGGTTACGGCTTTCCACTGCGATCTTAGTCTTCTACGTAAAAATTACCGTTTTTAAACTTTTAAAACCAATCACGACAAGTTCTCTCACTCAAAGTAGCCTCATTATACTAGTATGCTTCTGCAAGCAATGATTTGCCTAAGATGCCTATATTTTTACAATTAAAGAAATAAATTAAAAGTACTCGCAACTGATGCTTATATTTCATAAATTTAAAATTTTAAGAACGGAAAAAATATATAATGCTATTATGAAGTCAATAATAATTTAATTTTAGGTTTACTAAATGGCCAAACCACTACTGGTTTACTATATGCCAATTTTGTTAAAAAAAATATCCTACGCCTTGTGCAGCACCGTCGTTCTTAAAACTTATTTGTACGCCTAATATAATGCTTCGATCACATAAAAATATCTAGGGACAAGATATAAATATTCATAACAAAATTTTGAATTTCCGCGATGATCCTTTTGATGTATTTTCGCTGGTAGAAGACAGTACAGACTTTCCGCTTCTTAAGGAGTCATAATAAAATTTTATCATCAACAAACATATCATGTTTAAGGCTGAAAGAAATAAACAAAATATATTTAAAATGTAATTTGAGTAATTAACAACAATTCAATTTCTTAGAAAACGAAAAAAAATCGAGTAAAAATATGAATGACATCGGTTATGAATAATAGTGCTAGGTATGCGATCGTTTTTGAATTTCTAGTGAATCGTTACAGTGAAAAAAATGTAAACTTTTCATACATCGAGCACATGATTGTAATAATAAAAGCCCAACTAGGAAAACGAAGGGAACCGAAAACTACTGTTTTTAAATATTCGATCAACAATTATCGAAGTTTCTTCACAATCGTACCAATGCCTAGATATAATACATGTGTCCTAAAACTTTCCCACGTGGAGGGCAAGTACCTTAACTGTAGATAGAAAGTTTTGCTAATACCCATTGATTTTTATTCATGCATGCATTCAAAGACATTTTATAAAATCACCCGTCTAAACCGGGAGCAGAACCCGCTAAATGTGAAAAACAAATTACCGGTAATTTCACTATACCGATCGCAAAGCATGATTATGATTTAAAACATAATATATTCTTAGTAACACAATATCTAAAATAAGAATAAGTTCTAAACAAATATTTACTAGAAAACATTCCACGCGGCCAGGCAGCAGACGCGAACAAAATTAACATCTAGCAATTTAATGCGTATTGCGAAGGAGTACATATTTAAATACATTTTTACTGAAGGTCTACTACGTAACTATATGGACTTTACCTTAGTGCAAGTTTTGACATTTGAGCATACTTTTAATGCTTAAACTTAACTTCATGTTATTTGTACATACATAATATACATATGTATGTTAGTCGTTTAGTTAGTTATTTATCAGGTATGTAAAATTAAGAAAAATGGGTTTAAAATGGCAAAAACTACATTACGTTGATGGTAATTTAGCTACGTGGTATGTATGATAGAGTAGTACATACTTAAATAAAGGCAGTTGTAATTTGTAACAAGCACGCCATAGAGAAAAGGCAATACATTATTCTAACCAACATTTTAAATTAGACCTTAAATTTCATAATCTTCTTTTTATCTTAGATGCTATGTTACTAAGGAGAAGTACGAGTAGATAGATCTACATAATTTAGCCTTTAAATCGGTACTGGTAATTCATTTATCACATTTCGCGGGTTCAACTCCCGGTTCAAACAAGCGATTTTTAAATTATTGTACGCAGTTTGTATTGTTTTTAAAATAAAAACGAAATCTTCTTCCAGCAAAACTTTCTATTGACACTATTTAAGGTAGTCTTACTCCATGTGGTAAAGTTTTGGGACACCTGTATAATTTTGCTTTATGTTAGAATAAGGCAATAATTTTCGTTACTGATTTCATGTTAATTAGACTATTATTATGAAATATGTTACACGTATCTATTTGTATAAATATGATGACCATTTGTGTGATAATGATTCAATAATTATATTCTGATTTCTGAGTTCGTACTCCATCCATAGTTAACCATAGTTAATGAAGAAGCTTCAGTATAAATATTTATAAAAACCGGTACAGGTTTTTTTAAAGTTCAATGAAAGTCGGTACAGATATATTTACATTCTTGGAAAAACCCTAATATCGCGATATTATAGCAAAAAAGTCGTATATCATTCAAATTACTTACCGGCTATAAAGATATCAAAAATGCAACTTAGAATAATTGCGTTCGTGTTAGTTAAACAGTTATCAGTTGAATGTGTACATGGATTATTTATAAATCGGATGTATGCACGGACAAAAGACCAAATTTGATTAATAAACTCGACAGCAAAAGCTATTGTCGCCAGTATAAGGCTTCTTTTCATAACGGCAAGGTTGCTCTGAAAAAGAAAAAAATATTTTATTGATTTTCTCTTATTATGAATTATAACGCTTGTCAGTTTCATTCTGCAAGACCAATCTAACAATTTCAAAATCTGATTCACAATATGACTCCACATTTATTTATTAATACTAAAGGCGGATTTAAAGGAGCGTACAAAGGCGGATTTAATGCCGTAGGCATTCTCTACCAGTCAACCATAGGTTGTTGTGGATAAATAGTGGTAGGGTGCACAACTTAGGTGGAAATTACAGAAAGACGAACAAGTATAAATATGGTCATACATATATAATTACACATACATAAAAAGTGCTTACATTTAATAATAATCGATTTTCAAATTTCCCTCCGCAAGTTTTCGAGAGCCGATTAAATTTTTCTTGTTCTCATTAAAAATTGATCTGCATCGAGAACATTTTCGTGCAATGATTTTTTAAAATTTTAAATGTGGCTTAAAACCTGATGAGTCATTGGATTGATTTCGAACTGTATTATGGATGTAGGACCTTCAAAAGCAACCATCTACCGCTGGTGTAGCGAGTTCAAACGCGGTCGTCTTACTTTGGGGGATAAACAAAGGAGTGGTCGTTCTACGATGGCTGTCACCGAAGAAAGTGTGCTGGCAGTAAAAAAAATATTCAAGAAAACAGACGAATTACGTACGAAGAGATTCAGCATACTCTGCAGATTGGTTCAGGAAGTGTTCACAAGATTTTGCACGAGCACCTTTGCGAAGGAGGCTAGTGTCCCGCTGGGTGCCGCACAACCCAACTGAAGCTCAAGTCCGCGTGGATTGGTGCAGCTATGATACAAAAATTTGATGCAGGCTCGTCACGGCGCGTTTACGATATTGTGACAGGTGACGAATACGGGATTTATCAATACAATCCAGAAACAAAGCGTCAGTCGACAGTTTGGCTGTTTCATAATTAGTCCAGTCAACAAGTTCAAAAACGTGAAAAATAGAGATAAAGCTCCTAAAAATATGAGCAATAGCTCATTGGATTCGGAACGACCTCTAGAAAAATGAGTTTTGAGGATTTTACTGCACGTAAAAAATTGCAATTGTTATTAACAAAATAAGATGAAAAAAAAGAGGTATTTACGTTTTTGTTAATAACTCATAAACTATTAATATTTACGATATTTGGAAAAAAGGTCCTTAAAGAGGAGGAAATTTCCGAAAAAAAGTCCCAGCTCCCGGAACTCTACCTCTATTATTTATAATTTTAATTTAACGCTGAAAATAGGGCTCCGCGCAGCCATTACGGCATGGGCGCACTGCCGTTAAAGACAGTTTCTTACATAAAATTATTTTTTTATAGTAACAAATATGAATTTAAAAATTTAAATAAATTATGGTGTCATCCAGATACTTGAAAGAATATATTCCCGTTGGAATTTTTTTTTTAAATTAATTTTTCAAAAAGTTATGCAATTGTTAATTAACGAATTTTTTTCCTATCTCCGTTTTCATAAATGACGACATAAAAATTTAAATAATAAACCTATAAATTTTTGGCTCTGTGGAGCTCTTCTTATATATATACTTAACAAGATCCCGCGATAAAAGTTTATTAAAGTTAATTATTTTGTTTATAACAATTTTTTAAAGTAAACAAAATATGAAAAGTCTAAGAAATGTTATTAAAAAAAATTTTTAAACAAATGTTATATTATTGCTGCTTTCTTATCCAACAATGGCATTAAGTACCATCGGAAAAAAAAATTTACATCATTTGTTAAGAAATTGTTTATAAACAAATAGACAAGTTTAATATTTTAAGATTTTTTTTTACCATTATGTTGTCTTGGCAAAATAATGATTTTTAAAAAAAAAAATTTTTCTTAAATAAATTTTTTTATTGTTTATAATCGTTTTTTTTATATTTCGATTGTTTAAATAATTAGTTAAAGAATGATTTTCTCTTTAAAAATCATAATTGGCATTTCTTCATAGGTAAATAGAAAAAAAAAAAATTTTATCAATAATTTCATTGTTTGTTAACTTAACAATTTGTTATAAACAAATTCTAACTACCGTTATATATTTTTTTCTAGAGCTAAAAAAAATAACAAAAACAGCCATATATATCAAAATACTGAAAAAAAAAATTTTCTATTTTTTATAACGCTTTTAAATATTACACGATACCAAAGTTGCACCGGACACTTGATTTGTCAAGTAAAAAATTAATATAACTTATAAACTATTCGAGATACGATAATGGACATTCAGGTCGTTTTTATAAAGCATTAATTTATCTTCAAAAAAAGCTAAAAATTAAGTTTGTAACTATTGTTTATCAGCTAATACATGCATTTGTTTATAAAATTTTGAGATTTCTTTAACTTTTTCGTATCTCTTATGACTTACAACTTAATAAATAATTAAAATACAGCTATAAACCTTATAACAATTTTGTTTAGCGATACATTATCTCCCAAATTATCAATTAATCGTACCTCCATCTCTAATTGTTTAAACAATATACGTGATTTAATTAATATTTATGTAACACTTACCTTCATTTTGTAATTTTTTAATTTTCTCTACATTATTATAAGTTATTATAGCTTCTAAATGAAACTGATTTTATCATGTATTTAAATAAATAGTTTCTTCGATGTCATTAAGTATTTTTTTTCATATTTTTTGTAGTTTGATCTGCCGTATCTTCTAAATTTTTACATGTTAACCATATTTTTATATTTTCATATAGTTACAAACTTGGTTTTTAGCTTATTTTGAAGATTAATTAATGCTTTATAAAAACGACCTGAATGTCCATTATCGTATCTCGAATAGTTTATAAGTTATATTAATTTTTTACTTGACAAATCAAGTGTCCGGTGCAACTTTGGTATCGTGTAATATTTAAAAGCGTTATAAAAAATAGAAAAAATTTTTTTTTAGTATTTTGATACATATGGCTGTTTTTGTTATTTTTTTTAGCTCTAGAAAAAAAAATATAACGGTACTTAGAATTTGTTTATAACAAATTGTTAAGTTAACAAACAATGAAATTATTGATAAAATTTTTTTTTTCTATTTACCTATGAAGAAATGCCAATTATGATTTTTAAAGAGAAAATCATTCCTTAACTAATTATTTAAACAATCGAAATATAAAAAAAAACGATTATAAACAATAAAAAAAATTATTTAAGAAATTTTTTTTTTTTAAAAATAATTATTGTGCCAAGACAACATAATGGTAAAAAAAAATTTCTTAAAATATTAAACTTGTCTATTTGTTTATAAACAATTTCTTAACAAATGATGTAAAAAAAATTTTTCCAATGTTACTTAATGCCATTGTTGGATAAGAAAGCAGCAATAATATAACATTTGTTTAAAAAATTTTTTTTAATAACATTTCTTAGACTTTTCATTTTTTGTTAACTTTAAAAAAATGTTATAAACAAAATAATTAACTTTAATAAACTTTTATCACGGGATCTTGTTAAGTATATATATAAGAAGAGCTCCACAGAGCCAAAAATTTATAGGTTTATTATTTAAATTTTTATGTCGTCATTTATGAAAACGGAGATAGGAAAAAAATTCGTTAATTAACAATTGCATAACTTTTTGAAAAATTAATTTAAAAAAAAATTTCCAACGGGAATATATTCTTTCAAGTATCTGGATGACACCATAATTTATTTAAATTTTTAAATTCATATTTGTTACTATAAAAAAATAATTTTATGTAAGAAACTGTCTTTAACGGCAGTGCGCCCATGCCGTAATGGCTGCGCGGAGCCCTATTTTCAGCGTTAAATTAAAATTATAAATAATAGAGGTAGAGTTCCGGGAGCTGGGACTTTTTTTCGGAAATTTCCTCCTCTTTAAGGACCTTTTTTCCAAATATCGTAAATATTAATAGTTTATGAGTTATTAACAAAAACGTAAATACCTCTTTTTTTTCATCTTATTTTGTTAATAACAATTGCAATTTTTTACGTGCAGTAAAATCCTCAAAACTCATTTTTCTAGAGGTCGTTCCGAATCCAATGAGCTATTGCTCATATTTTTAGGAGCTTTATCTCTATTTTTCACGTTTTTGAACTTGTTGACTGGACTAAATGAACCAACGCCTACGAAAGTGAAGCGATCGAGGAGCGCAGGGAAAATTTTGATCGCTAGTTTCTTCACTTTGACGGAGTACTTATTTTGAATTTCACTTCGAGACCAAAGCAGCATCAACGCCGAATGGTATAGCACAAAATGCCTGCCAGAATTTTTTCTGCAATTCGCAACAGGCGACCTAACACCGGGCTCCACGGAGTCCTTCTAAACCACGACAACGCGCCCGCGCACACTGCGATCAAAACGAAGGATTTCTTGGACTCCACACCAGTCAGAGTCTTTGGAAGCCCTCCTTACAGTCCTGATTTGGCTTCGTGTGTCTTCTTTTTATTCCCTAAAATAAAAAATCTGCTCAAAGGGATACAGTTTTCATCGCTGGAAGAAGCGCTAGCAGCGTTTGAGAAGGCCGTGGAAGAGGTGTCTGGAAAAAAATATTTGAAAATTGGTTCAGACGCATGTAACTTTATATAGAGGCTGGTGGAGAGTTCTTTGAAAAGATTTAATATATTTTCTTTTTCATAGAAGTTAGTTTAAAAACTGAGTGTCCCACGTATAAACATATGTACATACTAAATAAATAGGTACATAATAATGACGACTAAGGTTGAAGCTAGACTGTTTGTTCCTGTAAAAAGCTTCGTAGCTTGGTTTTAAAGCTAATTTTACTGGTGGACATTCTAATATCTAGGGGGAGTTCGTTCCACAGAAGTATAGTTTTGACGACGAAAGACGAGTGAATCATATCAGAATGATAAGATGGAACAATTAGCAATCGATTAGAAGAAGATCGAAGATTTTTAGTTTGAGAGGTACACAAGTACTAAATTTGGGAAGCGAGTTAGAAAGGGGCATTTGGAGGTTCCACCAATCAGAACAGAGTGGTCAGAGCTCGCATACTTCTGCGCTGCCTAGTAGGCATCCAATTTTGAAGAGATGGTTATGCGAACACATGGTCATATTTTCTAAAATTGAAAACGAATCGAATGCAGTTATTCTGAAGTCAAACAAGTTTATTGAGTAGATCCGCATTTAGATCGAAGTAGCACACTTCACCATAATCGATTATAGGAAAAATAAAATTTTGCACAAGCATTGCCTTAATGTTGATCGGTAATTTTTTTTTCAAGCGGTAGAGAGCACGCAATGTTCCAGTTACTTTTTGACAGACACTACCTACCTGATCCTGCTATTTCAAACATATAATCCGAGATTTTTTGCAACGTTACTGAATCTATCACAACGTTACAGTATCAGAGTGCTAGAAGATAGCCCCAAGATTGCTGTTGTCAATTCTGCTCATTATTCTTGATCCACCTATTAACATAGCTTGGCATTTAGCAGCATTGACAGTGACACCAATGTGTGAGTGATAAAATCAATAAAAGTAGAAAAAAGAAGAGGAGAAAGAATACCGCCTCACCAGTTTCCAAATTAGGCCAGGATGAGAATGATTCCCAAGTGCAAATTTATAATGTGCGTTATAGTAGGAACAAAATAATCAAGAATAGTGATGGTCATGCGACGGTTAATATAATCACATCCCATTGCATTGGATTTAATTGAAAGTATTACCTTTTTGATCTCTGCTGATTTCACTGGTGAAAAATAGAAAGCGTCAACATTAGGGTGCGTTAAACCATTTATAGAAGCAACGGTGCATGCTGCAAATAAACGATCCAATTTTTGATAAGTAGCAGTATGGCGATTGAGATCGTTAAGGTTTATAGAATTAGATAGGTCTAAATGTTGCGATTTCCCAATACCTAGCGTACCGAGGAACTTCCAGATATCAGCAGAAGATGAAGAAGAAAAGTTACTGAGAATATATCGGCGTTTGGCATTGGTACGTATCATCAGATAACACCGATTTCTAACAGCCTTGAAAAGCTTCTAGTTTTTATCAGAACGATCCCTTCGGTAGTTGCGATATGTACGATCCTTACGCCTCTTCGCCATCTGAACACCTTCTATCATCCAAAGGGTTGATTGCCGCTTCAGCCTCACTTTTCTGATGGGCGCATGGACATTGTAAATGCTAAGCAGAGTATCATTAAATCAGATATTATATGATTATTAATTATATTATAAATTCAGATCGCATGGAATTGCATACAATTTAACTACTAGGGCCTGCTTCTGAACTTTGGTGAGGTTGTGCGACACCAGCGTGCAGTTTCTCGCTGGAAACTATCCTCCTTACGCAAAGGTGCTCGTGCAAAATCTTGTGAACACTTCCTGAACCAATCTGCAGAGTATGCTGAATCACTTCGTACGTAATTCGTCTGTTTTCTTGAATTATTTTTTTTACTGCCAGCACACGTTCTTAGGTGACAGCTGTCGTAGGACGACCACTACTTTGAACATCCCCCAAAGTAAGAAAACTGCGTTTGAACTCGCTACACCAGCGGTAGATGGTTGCTTTTGAAGGTCCTTCATCCATAAAAACAGTTCGAAATCGATCAAATGACTCATCAGGTTCTAAGGCACATTTAAAATCGTAAAAAATGTTCTCGATACAAATTTTAATGAGATAAGAAAAAATTAAGGTGCTCTCGAAAAATGTGGAGGGTTATTTGAAAATCGAACAGTGGTACTTTTACTTTTAAATAATCGAAGTTTTCAAAATAATTACTTATGGCCAGTGTCTTATATATAAAAACTTTTTTTTCGCAAACTTTCGGAGTGGCTTAGTTCACATTCACAGAAAATCAAATGAAAATATGCAATTCCGAACAATCAACCTTCTTATTATACAAATGTCTCTTCTTATAATTACCTTATGCACTCCAAATATCATAAAACAAGTTAAAATCACTTTACAAGATAAACATATATTCCTTGTAACTACGCACGTTATGTCCATTATTATGTAACTGTTAATATGATACCCTTTTTTTAAGTGATGGTAAATATATGGTAATGGCTGTAAAGACCATATTAACAAGGCTGCATTCAGTATCTAAAAAAACAATCATTTATTATAAACAGAAATATGAGTGGTGCAGGCATATTTTTAATACTTATATTATAATAACACAATAAAATTCACCTCTCCGAGTTAAGGATATCTATTTTTATCATCACTACACTACATAATATAAAGCAAAGTCGCTTCCCGCTGTCTGTCCCTATGTATACTAAGATCTTTAAAACTACGCAACGTATTATGATGCGTTTATTTTTTGTTTTTTTTTAATAGATAGAGTGATTCAAGAGAAAGGTATATATGTATAATACATGCATAATATAGTAGAGAAACACTTATAATTTTGAGAGGTTTTTAATGTAAGGTCGTAAATAAACACATTTTTTGCGCTTACATTACAAACGCTGGCTGAACCCTACGAGATAGATTAAAATAATGTACTACAGTATTGTAAAAAAAAGTCCTTAAAAAGTCTACAAAAAAGTCCGCGATGGTATATGTCTATCTCTTAGGGATAACCCTCAATAACCATTTTTTGTTCTATACTTTTTACAACAAATAATAGCTTATTTACGAAGCGATTTTCAGCAATGTAACATTCATCCTTAACCAATTAAGTACCTTAAATGCATTGTGCATTTAATACAGATTAATTTAACCCTGTCAAGTATGTAATTTAAATGAATATTTTCGAAGATATTACAGATTTAAAATGCAGGGACATAGCGGTTCCGACTCTACCGGGCGGGGGGCCTGGCGGCGCGTGCCTATTATAATTAGGTATAAGAAGAATGTCATTGTGTTTAATACAAGCCTGAGAACAAAAACTATAGTCTACACTTCAGCTCTACACCGAAACGAAGCGAGGGCGGGCCACTAGTTAACTTATATTATGCCATTGAGAAAGATAAGCAACTTTCGCAATTCGCATTGGTTGGGTGACTGTGCTTCGAAAGGCACGTTAAGCTATTGGTCCTGGTTGCATCTGCAGTCGTTAGCACCCACCATTCCGCACTGGACCTGCATAGTGGATCACGCACGCCTAGACTCCCTATACCAACCCATAAGAAAGGCCTGAGCCCCTGCAATGGGGACATTAATAGGCTGATGATGATGCCATCATCATCGTGCCCATCGATGTACCCACAGCTGGGGCACTGACTCTTCTTATGAACTGGCTGAGCTGAAATTCATATTTTCTTCTTATAGGTACAGTTATTGATATGTCGGAACAAAATACCAACCAACGCAATTTATACATACAAATATTATAAAAAAAATCTTACCAAAAATAAAAATGCTACTAGCATCGCTTTTTGATACGGGCTCCAACAATTACAGATTGCCATTTTAGTTCGTCTTCGTAAATGCCCTGTCAATGTAATAAAATATTTTATATAATACCTACTTCTGCTAACAAAGAAAATAATGGACCGTTATCGTGCTTTTGCAATCACAAAAAGATAATAGCAAACGTATATATAGCTATTCTGGGCGCATTTAATCAGCATCTGGGCGCTCGCGATTATGACGGCAGAAAGACGGCAGGTCTATAAAGAAAATCAAGGAATATTAACCACTCTGTTTGAATTAATTTTTCTATAGTTTTATATTGTCCATAATAAATATACATTGAAATTTTAGGTACAACCTGTTTTATACACCTAACAGTTGAACCGCTATAAATTATGCGTAAGTAATTTTCAATGTAATTCGTACGAAATGTTAGGGCTACTCTGACTACTTACATTATCGCGAGATAGTTTTCTTTTAATTTCATTGTCTAAATTACTTTATTGTCTAGATTTGTACAGAAATTTGGGATTAAGCTTATTTCACCCTCTAGTTCATTTTCTATATTGTGCTGTTGTACGCTGTTTGTTTTTTAGGGGTGAAAATATCCCTTATTGTTAAAAATTATAAAATAACATTAAACACCTAAATATGGGTAAAAATAGTTAAATAATGATTATTTTATGCTTTAGGATACAATTTCATAATGTTTCAACCTACCCTTCTTAAAAACTACTACAATAATAGGTACAACTAAATTCTTCAATCATGAATTTATTATAAAAATAATTAAAAAACTGATGCATGAAATAAAAAATATAAAATTGTTTTTTCAATTTGATTTCACAGCTACTTTTCAAGAAACCATGGACACCACACCTCAAGAAGCCGCTCAAGTTGTTGCCTTATTGCAACAAGTACTCGGTCAGCGAGTAGTCGCTGCCCAGCTTCATTTGAGTCAGTCCGCTGTATCCCGAATATACAGACGATGTCAAGAGACTGGAGTATTCACTCAGAGACCAACAAACAGCCGCCACCGTTGTACTTCTGAACGAGTAGAGATGGAAAAAACGGCTTATTTCTTAAAAGCGTTTAAACGTTGTACTTTTTAAAATAAGCGCGCTTGAAAAAAAGCTTTTTCGTTTAAACGCTTATTGGCTTAAACGTTCAAAAGCATGGGTAAAAAGCGCGACGTTGTGTTGTGTTTTTGTTTATATCGTTTAAAAAAGCGTGAAAAGTTCATTGTCGTTTTTAATGTGTTTAAGTGTGTTATTGCGTTTTATGTTCTTATTAATGAAATTTTTATTAAAAAGTTTACAAACTTAAATATTTTATATGCACATTAAATCAATACACGAAACGCATCAACACAAACAAGCATGCAAACACACCGTACAACAAACACGCGCGCTTACCCCGTCACAGTGAAAAGCGTACTGCTTTTCGACTTCGTTTAATTAAACGCTTTTAACGAAAAAAGCTCCGACCAAATTTTAAAAAAGTGCATTTTTTTACGTCGCATTCGCATCGCGGCTTACGAAAGATGGCACGCCGACGCGGCGCTGTAGTCGTGCATTCTATGGCTGTGATGCTGTGAAATATTTAGTTCCAAGGAATTCCGCGTACTAGTAGTTCGTTGGGTTACCTACAATGCAAAGAAATGGCGCTGCCTTGCAGCCTAAGAATGGCTAGAGGATTTCGACGCGGCCGTTAGGGCCGCTGTAGCATAATTGGTCAGTGCATTTGCCCGGATAGCGAAGGGTGTGAGTTCGAGTCCTGTCTGCTGCCTGGTCCGCGTGGATTTTTTTCTAGTTATATTTTCTTTAGATTTAAACATCAAGCAGTTAAATGCTTTAAAAGAAAAATTATATATATATATATATATATATATATATAATATAGTGTTATTTTTTTCTTTCTGAGCGTACTATGTTTCCATTACTAATATTATAATAAAGCAAAATCGCCGCATTATTATTTATTATACGAATAAATTAGGTAAAAAACCAATTGTTATTATCATTTCCTACTTGAGATATGGAATTAATCCCCAACTCTTCGCTCTCTTATTCAATATCTAACTTATTATTTAGATAAAAATAAAAATTAAATTATGTTTACGGATGTGATTTATGTTCATTGCTCATCCGTTTGATGACGACCTCTCGATACTTGTTATCTCAATTGACGTACAGCACAAAACAGGACTTTTAGGAGAGCGAGAGTTATAAAAAAAATATGTAGACGAAATATACCTAAAACCATAGATATACTCGATATACCATAGATATAGTCTCGCTTAAGCGAGACCAATCATTCATCTATATTCAAATTATATTTGTTGTAATTTTAATAATAGGTTAGAGAACAAAATCAATGTTGGTACCTAAGCACAGTGTTTTATAGAACCAAAAATATTTATACCTTAAGGTTTTTGCATAAATCAATTATTTAAACCCTAATAAAGGCAAGAGTTTAATTCCCAGATCACTATTTTAAGTAAAAAAAAAGATATGAAGTAGCAAAGTTTTTGAAATTTGCGCATGAAAAAATTAACAATTTAATTTCCTCAAAAGACGGTTCCATATCTGTCCATGAGATATTTGCCAATTGCTAAGGAATTATTGATGGCATAATTTTGTAATTTTATTTTATTTATAAGTGTCCTAGTTTCCAAGAAATATAGTTTTTTTAAATTTCGATTTTTAATTTTTTTTCTCCAAAATCGGCAAAAGTGGAACCTGGATTTAGTACAGAAAGGTTCTACAAGTCAAGTTCTATCACCCATAAAAAAATCAAGTTTCACTTTTGCGGTTTTAAGAAGTTATGACAGAATTTAGATAAAGGTCAACTTTCATGATCTAGGGTTGACACAAAGGTGAACTATGAGTTAAATGAAAATGGTTTTTTTTTGTTATTAATACCGTCAATCAATTGAATAAATTATATTATATTATAATTGAATAAGTGTTGTACTTATAGACGAATACAATATACTTACATATACTACCTACCTAATGTAGATGTGATAATGTAGGAATATTTTATGTTTTAATTTTGACGACCACATTTTAATTTTGCCTTACAAGCTAAATGGCAACGAAAAAATAAACTATGTTGTTTGAAAAAAAATAACACACATCCTATACTATAAACGAGCAATTATTGTATGTACCTATATAAATATATTGGTATGTAATTGGTTTCTCGGAAAAGAATCTAACGATTGTGATGAAATTTTGGATTTAGAAATTCATTCACATTTAAAATCAATCTAGGATAGTGTCATCACCTGCCGGCACTTTCTTTATGCAACACCTTTACTTTAACTTTTATACAAATAAATCATCTTCGTTTAATAATTCTAGGTTGCTTTCATTTGCGACGTTCGAAAAATCTTCATCTTCAGCATCTTCCTCTGCTTCGAATAACGGCAATCGATCTGCATCAATTGGTTGTAAGAGCTCGCAAACAGCTGAAGGCAAGGAAAATCGCTTAGAATATTTTCGACGTTGGCTGATATTTGCCATAGAAATAAATGGGTCTGATGTTTCTAGGGCACGGTGAAAGAGGTCCGTCATTGTGGTTCTCCTGTTCATTTTTCGGCAATGATGCTCTCTGTCTGAACTCTAGAATTTATTTCGGGACTCAGCTGCTTGTTCAGATAGCATACCGATGGGCAGTGCACTGGACGCAATAATTTCTTCACCGTGCATGAGGATTTTATGAACTGTTACTGTCATCGGGTGCCAACTATAAAAACGGACATATTTTTCAACTCTAGATCATGAAAGTTGACCTTTATCTAAATTCTGTCATAACTTCTTAAAACCGCAAAAGTGAAACTTGATTTTTTTATGGGTGATAGAACTTGGCTTATAGAACCTTTCTGTACTAAATCCAGGTTCCACTTTTGCCGATTTTTGGAGCAGAAAATTAAAAATCGAAATTTAAAAAAACTATATTTCTTGGAAACTAGGACACTTATAAATAAAATAAAATTACAAAATTATGCCATCAATAATTCCTTAGCAAGTGGCAAATATCTCATGGACAGATATGGAACCGTCTTTTGAGGAAATTAAATTGTTAATTTTTTCATGCGCAAATTTCAAAAACTTTGCTACTTCATATCTTTTTTTTTACTTAAAATAGTGATCTGGGAATTGAAGTCTTGCCTTTATTAGGGTTTAAATAATTGATTTATGCAAAAACCTTAAGGTATAAATATTTTTGGTTCTATAAAACACTCGGTGTCAACCCTAGCATAAAAATTTAAAAATTAATATCTTCTAAACGCCGCAAAAGTGACACGTGGCTTATTTATGTATGATAGACCACATCCGTAGGTTTATGTCTATCTAAGTTCTAGGTTCCACATTTTCATCTTTAGGGAGAAAAAACAATAAATAGGAAATACAAAAAAAAAAATGCTGCTCCCAAACCAATGAATTTTTTTAAGCTAAAGAAACGCGTTTATACGCCTCTGATTATGCCCGATTGACACATATTTATTAAAAAAATATATTGTTAATATTCACTTTATAAAAAAATATTCTAGATTTCATAGGTCAAAGGTCACGATAAGTTCATGATTTTTTTTCTCAAAAAGTATTTGAGTTAGACTTCTGTAAATTGAACTCATGCCTTTTTTAGGGTATAAATAATCTATTTATGTAAGAACCTGAACATGTAAATTTTTTTGGTTCCATAAAACACTGTGCTAGGGGACAAAATAATATTCGTCTCGGGTATACGTTAGTAAGGTGGCGATCGTATTGACATTACCCAAACCACACAATACCCAATTTAAAAGATATTTATGCCCTCAAAATTTGAGCAAAGTGGGCTTCACGCCCTATTATGTTTACAGAGTGTTTAAAAACGTTGACTTAAATCACATTTAGCTTTATTAATAGTAAATGGTTGGGCTGATAGAAACAAAATCAAGTTATGACGTTCTTTACGTTGCATTTTCAATGTGTCTAAAATGGCCGTATTGCCATGAGAATTAGACAGAAAAAAAGCTAAAAAAAAAGTCAGATGGCATTCATAGCTCATTTTGGTCAAAGTGTGATTTACGTCAATTGAAATTACAGGTATCGCTCTGTTGTGTGAGTGGTATGTGTTAGTAAGTACTACTAAGTAGTGTAGTGCAGTTGGGTCCTGGGTTTGAATCAGGGTGGGGCAAACTGGATAGTTGCCACAGTTCGATACTTGCCCCGGTTTCGAGTACCCTATGTTAGAAATATTGTTGACGTTATGCTCTTCTATAACATAAAGTATAGCTTTCCGTGTGAGGGAATATGTAACTCCATATGTATAAGGGAGCAGGTACATCATTTTGAATATTTTTGAACAGATTGGGAGTTCAATAATCTTTTAAGATTCTTTTCATGCATGAGTTTAAATTACATACACTGTTTCTTGTGTTTTGTTGTTGAAAATTTATTATTTATTTTATAAAAAAATATATAATTTTTCGGATAGTTATGGTAGTTACGATAAATAATTTATAGTAACTTTATCGTTGAAATGCGTACTGGTTTTATTGTTTTTCCTACTTGTGGTGAATAAAAATTGTTTTAAACAAATTTTATTTCTATGTTGAGAGTAAAATGCTTCGTAAATGTCCTTTAAAAAATAATAAAAAAAAATAACTGCCAGCATCTGGTTATTCAAAGAAGCAGAAGTAATGTGCGCTTTTAAACATAATAAAATAAAATATTTCTTTACCTGAACTGATTTATATATTTTCTCCAATTTGTTTGATGTTTATTAACAAAAATAAATTTTGAAAACGTGTAGATGCACCGTATCGTTTACACTGTTACGAATAACGTATCTAAGTGGTAGGCTACTGATAAGTATATGCAAAAAAACCGGCCAAGTGCGTGTCTGGCCACGCGCAGTGTAGGGTTCTGTAGTTGCCCGTCGATACTATAATTGAATCGGTCATTTCAAAAACCACTTCATCCATCCATCCATCCATCAGCCTTTCTCCGTCCACTGAAAAACCACTTAAGTCACATTTTTTCCAACATGCTTTTTTTTTGCTGAAAATGGTTCCTCAAAGGTAGATACGTATTCTGGGTGAAAGCAGCTTAAGTCAATACATTCCTTCCTCTTTTAATAATACCGCGTGAAAGACGTTCATTACATAAATAACATTAGTCAGTGACTTCAGGGGTTTGTGCATGCACCACTAAATGGCAGGAGTAGTTTATGACTGAGTTTTAAATGACATTTACAATACATCGATTTGCTTCGAACTCCAGCTCAACATACACACACATACAGTCATAGAGCTAAAAACTGAAGATGTTTTAGAATTTAAGAAATGGTGACCAAATTACATAAAAACATGTTTGTCAACTGAATCTTATGGAAAAAAGGTCCCAAAGGACTAGAAAAAGTCATTTGCACCTTCGACATACATGAGTTTTCAGTATGATTCAGATCGAAAAGGAACTATCATAGCCGAGGAATTTATTGATGGATTGCTTAAACATTCCTTCTCATTAATAAAGAAAATAACAACTTCTGTTTCACTTCCATCAATCAAAGCCTATGATTTGAAAGTGTCCATTAATAAAAAAAATAGACGATTTAAAACAAGTTCAGATAGCATTTTGCAAGAGCATATGCCATTTTAGAACAACATTTTTAGCTGGCCTACTGCAAATGTTGAAGATAATCCAAATGAAAATGAGGGAGAATATGACTATGTACAATAAATATATTAAAACATTACACATTAATACATGTCAAATGTTAATAAGATTATTTTTAAGTGTAATTCTGAATTATAAGCAATAAAAAATATGATTACTACGATTGTTTTGGTTAAATTATATACCACTAACCCTATTTCTCGCTAAAATAACAGAAGTCAAGAACTGTTTTTCGGGTTCTTTTCATTATTTCTATTAATAAACTGTAAAGGTTATACGCTATTTTAATTTTTTACCACTCAAATACTAAATTAAACATAAAAAAGTCCTATTTGTTTCTTAGGTTTTCACGCACATCACTCATCACTGCACATTGCCGACTTATTTTTATCGCAGATATGAAACATTGGCGCGAAAATAAGTCTGCAGTGTGTGAACATGCATTAGGGGGACCAAACCATTACATTAGATTTGATAAACCATAGATCCTTGCAACTGAGCAACGATTCATTCCTAGAATGATGCGCGAGGCTATTGAGATTAAAAAATATCCAAATTTCAATAGGGAAGATGGTTGGCATATACCACCAGCTTGGGAAATCATTATATAGGAGATAAAATCCCAACCCCGAGCACACACAGTAAGATCAACAGATACTATTAGTTCTTTTTGTTTGCATAATTTAACATAAGAAGGAGATAGAAAGCCTCTCTTGAGTTTGTTTCGCCGGTTCTTCTCAGAAAGGTCTCCCAATTTTGGAACCGGTGGTAGTTTACGGTAGTTAGGGTCAAATAAATAAACTCAAAATTACAAAAACGAATTTTAAATAAAGTACTTTATTAACTAAATTAACTAATAAATTCATACATAGACAATAAAACTTTAAAAATCTAAACAGTGAAATAACCGAACGTTCAATAAAAGTCTTTCGAAGGTAGCTCGACAAAATTAAATAAAAAATCATTCTTACGAAGCAGACCTGAAAAGGCTGCGAAACGTCAATAAATAAATAAAGTTTCGTGCATTAAGCCGGTAAAACTAGTTTTATTTAATAAAAAAGTCCTTTAAAACTCATTTATTTATATATGAAACAGTTTTTTATTGATTTCTGAAAAATTATAATTTTGTGACTTATGAGGTTTTTGAAATGACCGATTCAATTTAAATCAGTAATCCTTGTATGTTTCAAGTGCTCCTATATTCTTTATTTTTATATAGAGTGTAGTAGTACTTGAAACGTAACGATAGAGATGTGATAAAAAAACTATTTTGTTTTTCAATGCAAGGTTGTACGTGTTACAAACAAGTAACTACTCCATCTAATTCACATTTAATGTTCTCTTTTAAACAATTTTATTAGGTAAGAAATTTTTAATACATATGTTGAATGACATTATTTTTAAAGTAACTGATCCATCTTAACCCTTATAATTTTCCTTAAACGGTTTTGAACAGCACTATAATCATGATTTTTTCGAGATTTTTCAGGTCAATAGGCTTTTAGAGGCTAGTCGAACAAAAGTTATCACTTTAAACTTTTATATTTTGCAAAAGGTTCTGTAAATCGAAAAATAGTATTAGCAACCCATTTTAAAGGACTTATTCGACGATACCCCACTCAATTGGGTAGACGATGAAAGAAAAACAACCAACAAGTTACATGTAGGGGAGCCGGGATACCATAAAAAATATTTTTCAAAATTTTATTCTATTACTTTGTCAGCGTGATTGATATTTATCTTCACAAAATTACAACTCTTTGTGCCAATAGTCTCCAAGAAAAACCTCGGACGGACAGACAGACAGAGGTATATGACGAAACTATAAGTTTTCATTGTCAGGACCACAGAACCCTAAAAACGCTCTTAGAATTAAATTTACTGTGATCCGTGATAACCTTTACCACAGTAAACATAATAGTATGCCTTTAGGTACGTATGGGGTATGTTAAAATATCAACAATATGAATTTGATCCGTTCTTCACTTACTAACTAGCCTAATACTGTATTGGAAAGAGATAGATATTGTAAACGATTTAAAGAGAAGAAGGTACCTTAGACTGATAGTGGGGATTTCAGGTCGAAACTTTCCGCACTTTGATTATTTACTCTCAATGTATCCACAATACACAAAAATGGGCTGTTACTCGCCCACTTTCTTTGATTCACTACGACTCATTTTGTTTATTTTATTTTATTCGGAACATAAAATAATTACACATTGTTGAATTTGAATATATGCTAGGACTTACTAAATTGCTAAATGCTAGTATTACTAATTATGTATATTATATATAAATATATTATTTATTTTCTCACAATAGTAAAAAAACTTAATCCTTGTATCCTTTGCTCCACTCAGGATTCCTATCTAGAATCTTTCGTTGCTACAGTAGGGATCCATCTTAGCACTACAAATTAACTTTATTTTATATTTTCATTTATTGTATAATCAATAATTGCATATTAAAGTATCAATTTGGTAAAGCGCGCTATACTGAACTTCGGCCGCGTCGATGTCTCGCTCGTGCGACTCGGACACGCTCGCGGTCATATTTACCTAAACTAGAGCGGCGCAATTTTGTAAAAGGGCTCTTAATATTAAATGACGTGCTAACGAAACGTGACTGCTGTTATTTACTTGGGTCATCAGGATATAATCACCATCTTTTTTTGTGTTTTAAAAATTATTGCTCAGGCATAAGCTTATATTTTTGTTCCAGACCGTTGAAACTTATAACACTAAGTCTTAGAGCATATATCAGTATATGCTTAAAGCAATAAGTAGGCCGATTGATAGATGTGTCCGGAAGAAGTGTATATATAAATAGAGTCGAATCCTTTGCTGATTGTGTGAAATAAACTATTAACACGCTATAAAATAAATCAGAAATTACAGTTTATTCATGGAATGAATCATATGGTCTCGTCTAGGCAACACTTTACGTGGACATGTTTTGGTGGGATTTCATTTCTTCTTGTAAGTTGATTGTGAGTACTTTATTTTCTTTTTACACATTTTTTTTATATTATTCAGATTTATTATTTATATTATTATTAGATACCTAAAGGATATCAAGAAAATCATGTATACTTATTGAAAAAAGCTCTCTATGGTTTAATTAAAGCAGGCACCTAGAGCTTGTTATGAGAAGCTTAATAAAACGCTGCTAGTGTGATTGTTGTAGTACTCACGTTTAAGTAGCAGAGCGTTGTTCTCGATGGTATATGCAGACTAAGAACGTCACTAAATACACTGAACACTTCACACTTGATTTTATAAAGTTATTTATTATATTTGTTTCTTAGGTTTTCACGCACATCACTCATTAAATAAAACTAGTTTTTACGGGTTAAAAGTTTCGTGCATTAACCCGTAAAATCTAGTTTTATTTAAGTTATTTATTAGATTTGTTTATTATTATTTTAGCACATTAGAATATCCACACTAATTGTCACAATTTTTCACTAGACTGTCATATTTTGAATTTACATTTTTTTTTTTATAGAAACATGACAGTTTCTAGACAGGACTAACTTCTTAGCCAGCCTGTATCACTCCCTCCGAATGTTAGCCCTGTAAGCCCATCATCGAACATAACTCTTCGTGTTTGGGCTTGGGTAGAGCCTTTGTGAGAATATCCGCTGCTTGCTCATGGGTGGAAACTCTTTCTACATGCACTTCTTCACTTAAGACAACCTCGCGCACAAAGAAGTGACGGATCCTGATGTGTTTTGTCCGTTTGTGGAATTCAGGGTTGTGAGCTAGTTTCACAGCAGCTTCATTATCGACCCTGAGAGCTGGTGTGGGCATTGGAACACTTATCAGTTGGGAGAAGACTCTCTTCAACCACACGAGTTCTCTAGCTGCTTCACTTGCTGCAACTATTTCAGCTTCAGTCGTCGATATCGCTACGGTTTGTTGTCTCTGGCTGATCCAGCTGATGTCTCCTCTAGCATAACAACACAGAACACCCTTAGTGGGACGTCCAGTCAGGGTGCAACCACCATGGTCTGCATCACTGAAAGCTTCCAAAACTTGAGAAGTTCCTGCTCTGTAGATAATTCCACGGTTTACCGTTCCTTTAAGGTATCTGAGAATTCGCTTTACTCGTAGCCAATCTTCAGTTGTGGGACTTTCGAGCTTGCTGGACGCTACTCCAACGGCATAGGCTATGTCGGGTCGAGTGCTTACCATGAGGTAGGCGAGAGCTCCAACTGCCTCTCTGTAAGGGAAGCATCCAATTTCGGTGCAGTTTCCTTCTTCTCTTACTATTGGCGTAGAGATAGAATTGCAGTTCTGCATGTTGAATCCCTCCAAGACCTTCCTGGTGTATGCAGGTTGATTTATAATAATAGCACCATCATCCTTGCTAGTTATTTCCAAGCCCAAATAATAAGTGGCTAGTTTGGTGGTGATTTTAAGCCTTTTGCCTAAGTCCTGGAGAAAACGATTGGCTACTGCTTCGTTGGTAGCAGCTACGAGTCCGTCATCAATATACAGGGTGATCAGTAGTTTGTCAGAGCCGTCCCGTCTCGTAAAAAGGCAAGGATCTGCTTCTGCCTGTACAAATCCCATGTCAATGAGGATCTCGAGGCTTGCTTAAGTCCATATAAGCTGCGATTCAACTTGCATACTTTTTGAGTGCCATCATTGAAACCATCTGGTTGTGACATATAGATCTCCTCTTGAAGTTTTCCATTAAGGAAAGCAGTGGCAACATCAAATTGAGTCAAGTGAAGTCGTTCCTGGGCAGCGACACTTAGCAGACTTCTTATTGTTGCTATTCTGGCCAAAGGACTAAATGTTTCTACGTAGTCTACACCTTGCCTCTGTTTGAAGCCTTTAACGACTAATCGCGCTTTATACTTTTCAATGCTGCCATCCGGATTGTATTTTATTCTATAGATCCATTTGCATGGCAATGGTTTTCTTCCAGGAGGCAAGTCAGTTAATGTCCACACCTTGTTTTCACGGAGGGAAATCAGTTCGCTCTCCATAGCCTGTATCCACGATCCGCTGTCTTCACGCTTCAAAGCCTCTTTATATGCGCCGGGAAAATCGCAGTTAAAACAATCGACATGCGTGACGTAATCGCCGAGTTTGACTGGAGGTCGAAGCTGCGATCGGTTATAGCGAGATTCAGTTCTCTCTTCAGCGTCATAAAACTGTTCTTCATCTTCAATGTGCTCTGAGTTTTGTTGAAGCGGGGATGGCGACTCTTGTAGTGGAGGCGACTCTTGTAATGAAGGTGACTCTTGTAGTGGAGGCGACTGCGGAGCCGTAGCATCTCGCAATTCCTCTTCCGCAAGAAGGGGAACATCTGGTGCACTTGTGTCCAATTGCAGGGTCAATCGCGGGGTTAAGACCTCTCGTGGTTCCTCTCCCTCCAACTCGGACGATTCTGTGCTTTGTGGGTCTTGAAGTAAACGCAAATCAAATTCTGTCAGTGGCTGCGGGTTGTCTATGGTTGCTTTAAATTCCACTTCAGATAGGAATGTAATATCTCTCGATTTTATGGTTGTTTTTCAACCTAGCCAGATTCGATAACCATCATCTTGTTCATATCCGATTAGACGCCCTTTGACAGCTTTTTTGGACATTTTTTTTACGTTTAACTTTCCGCATGTGTGCATAGCATACGCTTCCAATTATTCTCAAATCTGAGATCTTTGGTTTCTATGGAGATTTGCCAAATGTTCTAGTTGGAGCAATGCGGTCTATTTAATACGTAGGACGCTGTGTTAACTAGCTCAGCCCAGAGTACTTGTAGTAGCTCTTCTCGAGTGTGGAGCATTGACCTAGCTGCTTCTACTAGTGTTCTATTTTCTCGCACGCTGCATCCGTTTTGTTGCGGTGTGTATGGCATTGTATGCCGTTGCACGATGCCATGTTTTATCAAAATCTTTTTGACTGCCGCATTGTCAAATTCTCCACCGTTATCGCTAAGGATGGTTTGTATTTTATGATCCACGGTTCTAGTTTCACTTAGCATCTGGATAAGTTTGTCTTTGACTTCGGATTTGTGCTTCATGAAATAGACCATCCTGTAGCTACTGTAGTCATCTTTAAAGAGGACGTAGTAGCGAAGGTTTGAAAAACTTGGCTGGAAGGGTCCGCATGCGTGTATGAGCTCTCCCGGTCGTGATGCTCGTTCCCTTGTACCGAATTTCAGTCTATGTGCCTTGCCGTAGACGCAACCTTCACAAAACGTCTTGTGGGCAGGTAGATCAACGCCTAGTTCACGTTTGACGAGATTCCGAACGTGTCTTACATCTTGGTGTGCGAAGCGCTCGTGATATATTTGTAGAAGGTTTTCACCCGTGAGAGCATTTACCTCTAGAGTCCATTTCGGCATCATCACTTTGAGATCAAGCTTATAAAATCCTCCTCTTGGTGATCTTCGGCCTCGCAACAGTGTAACATTATCCAGAGTCAGCGTGCACTGAGTTTGTTTAGATGTGAAGAGACTATTGGGTAGATTATCTTGTGCGGCCAGCATGGAGAATAGATTCCGGGTTAATGCTGGTACGAACCAAATGTCAGCAAGTTCCATGCGATAGTTTTTGTTGTCGGACTGAACTACCACGGTGCCCTTTCCAACAGCAGGGATAAGTGTTCCGTCAGCTGTGGTCACAGTGTGGCGACTGTCGAAATCTTCAAATTTTTCAAAAATATCGCACCTTATGGCTATATGACTGGTGGCCCCGTTGTCGACGTACCAATTGTCGACATCCTTAGCACTTCCCGAGTTGCATGCCATTAAAGTAATGTTGGTGACTTGTTCTGACGTAGACGGGGTAAGCTTCGGAGGCTTGCCATCTCGTATCCATTTCCTGCAGTAATGGATGCGGTGACCGCTCTTCTTACAATAATTGCAAAAGCTTCCCTTTCTTTTCGAAGTATCGAATTTGGTCTTTACTACTAATGTCTCTTCTTTCGACTCTTCTGTGTACTTTTCTTTGTATTTTAATGTGCTTTCAAATGCACAGAGGTGTGACGTTAAGTTTTCTATTGTTTTCTCAGCTTTGTTTACAATTATCCAACTGGACTTGAAGGGAAACAATCGCTCATCCAGAGAGTCAACAATCTTGCAAATTAAAAACAGTTCCGGCAGTTTGAAGGTGACATCTCCATTTGATAATTCGTGATTTAAATCGGTCCAGAGATTTTTCAATTTGGATAGATGCGTTGACATGTCATCCTCACAGTTATACTTGTATGAAAAGAATGCTGAGCAGAGTGAATACGATCTATCTTCTGCTTGTCCATCAAACAGACGATGAAGTTCGTTCCATACCTCGTGTGCCGTTTGATATCGCATAACTTTCTTTAGTGTGGGTTCACTTAGATTGGATGTTATAATAATGAGGGCTGTACTTTCGGCCTTGAGAAATTTTGCAAGTTCTGCATTATAATTGGCTAATTCTGCATCTCCTGCACCTGAAAATAATGTCAGTTTACGTATTTTACCCTCGGTTATGGGTAAGCAATTTTCAATGCCACGTAAGATTATATTAATCTTATATTTCCAAGTGGGCCAGTTACACTTTCCCTCGAGAACTCCAATTTGTGTTCTACTAAGCTCCATTCTTAGGGTTTTACAGTGAATTCTCGTGCATGAACCAATAACCTGTGATTGTTGTAGTACTCACGTTTACGTAGCAGAGCGTTGTTCTCGATGGTATATGCAGACTTAGAACGTCACTAAATACACTGAACACTTCACACTTGATTTTATAAAGTTATTTATTAGATTTGTTTATTATTATTTTAGCACATTAGAATATCCACACTGATTGTCACAATTTTTTCACTAGACTGTCATATTTTGAATTTACATTTTTTTTATAGAAACATGAGTTTATAGACAGGACTAACTTCTTAGCCAGCCTGTAACAGCTAGAACTAAGTTCCCTTGACGGACCGTACCGTGCGCTGGCGAGGCGCACGGCGTGTGAGGGATACTCTGACCCAATCCCCTTCCCCGTGGAGCCCTGAAACCTTAAGAGATCAGATAATGAAGTATGTGTATAACGTGAATGTCGTAAAGTCGTTGATGACACAAAAAACACGCTATTCTTCTTAATCACTTTAATGTTTTATAATTCACAAACAAACAGCGTTTTCTTAACAAAAATCAACATATTCTCTAACAGTCATTTTTACGGCAAAAAGATTATTTTTCTAATATTAAGACATCTGTCTATCAAAGACGTTTTCATAGATAAGTTAATTATATCGGCGCGGTACACGAATAGATCGGCCGGACCTCGACATTACGGAACGTGGTGCTTCATCCTCCCCCTCCAAGTCACCAACCCGCCCCGGGGGTGACTTGGACCTAAGCCGCGGCCTACCTTTCTTAGTCATAGTTGTTAAATCAGAATCACCTATATACGGTGTGAGGAGCTTTGTATGGTACTTCCCTTTTAAGTTACCCTCATTATCCTCCACTTCGTAAGTAGAAGCAGACATAACCCTTTTTATTTTAAAAGGACCTATGCGACGTGGAAAGAACTTTTTAGTTAAACCTTTGGAAGCTTGGCTAAGTGCATTATTCGCGACAAGCACCAGATCGCCTTCACAATACAATGGTCCATCGCGACGACTCCGATCCACTGCATCTTTCCTCAGATCTTGCTGGTGCTCTTGTCTCCAACGTATTTCTTGGAATGATTCCACAAAATCCCGTAAGTATGGGGTAATTTGGGGAACAAAGTTCTCCTTTTCTGTAACGGTACGGATGTCATTTATTATATTTATAGGGGAACGCAACTCACGGGCAAAAGCTAAATAGGCAGCAGTATGTCCTGTGGTCTGATTAGTTGCGGTATTAAGGGCAAATCGCACCGCTGGGATGTGCTTGACCCAATCCTGATGATCAGTATTAACTAAAATTGCCAGCATAGATTTCATATCCCGGTTCTTACGTTCAGCAGGGTTTGCTTGGGGATGATATGGTGTCAAATTTTGAGTAATCCCTAAAGCGAGCATTACTTTCTGCATTACAGCTGAGACAAATTGAGACCCGTTATCCGATATCACTCGACGTGGCAAGCCGTACCGTAAAAAGACTTCATCGACTAGGGTCTTAGCACACTTTTCAGCAGTAGCATCTACGAGAGTAAACAGTTCTACCCATCTCGTGGCTACATCTTCGACCAGGAAGATCCATTTTTCGCCGTCACTGCCTTGAGGAAGAGGCCCAAAAAGGTCCATGGCCAAAACTTCGAATCTCTGATGCATAATTGGGGTTTGTAATAATCCAGCGGGTTTTAAATTACTAGATTTGAATGCTTGACACAGATCACAAGATTTCAAATATTGGGTGACATACTGACGCATTTGCGGGAAAAAATATCTTTCTTTAATTTTCTTGAGCGTTCTCTCTATACCAAGATGGCCGGCAGTTGGGGCATCATGAAGTTCCTTGAGTAATTCTTCCTTCATGGAATCTGGGACGACTAACTGTGGCTCATCAGAGTCGCTATCTGGATCGGTTCGGTATAAAACTCCTTGAGATACGTAGTATCCACGATCAGTCCACCTGGTAAACTCATTATTACTCTCAAAATCTTTTAAAATCTTCGCTACGTCAGGATCTTCAAGTTGAACAACACGGATTTCCTTCGGCCCCTTATCAGGTAAATCTATTGAGATTGGGCACGCTTTACATTCCACGTCCTTCTCGTTGAACGCTGGGAGAGGCAGACGGCTAAGTGTGTCGGCGACAACATTACATTTTCCCGGTGTGTATTCCCAATCGATATTGTAAGATTGTACCTTCATTGCCCACCGTGCTAAACGACCGCTGGGTGTTTTGAGGGACATCAACCACCGCAAGGGTTGATGATCGGTAACAACCTTAATCGGGGAACCCTCCACATATCCCCTGAACTTGTCTAACGCCCAAATAACCGCTAATGCTTCGCGCTCGGTGGTGGAGTAATTTAGTTCCGCTGAAGTCAATAATCGACTGGCATACTCAATTGGCCGTTCATTATGAACATCAGATCCTTGCATCAAGACTGCGCCCAAAGCAAAGGCGCTGGCATCAGTACGTATGAAGAATGGAACCGCGAAATTAGGCTGACGAAGGATTGGAGCAGAGGTGAGTTTCTCTTTCAGGGCAGCAAACGCTTCATTCTGAGGTCCACTCCAACTCCAGGGGACGTTCGTTCGCGTAAGCATGGTACGAGGCCGTGCTACATCGGCAAACCTAGGGATAAACTTCCTAAACCAGGAACAGGTTTGTAAAACCGATTTTATTTCTTTTAGGTTGTGTGGTGGCGCCATCTGCCGTATAACCTTTACTTTGTCGGGATCAGCCTGGATACCCTGTGGAGATATAACATGACCTAAATAGGTTATTTTATCTCGAGCAAATTGACATTTATCTCGGTTCGCCCTAAGACCAAAAAGACGTAATCTCTCAAAGACTTTTCGTAGGTCCTGCACGAGGTTCAATTCGAGGCAGTCAGACACAACCAAAATGTCATCTAAATATGCCACGCAGCACACGTCCTTGAGCCCGGATCTGAACCTATCCATAAGGCGCTGGAACGTCGACGGACTGTTCTTTAAGCCAAACGGCATCCGACGAAATTGAAACGTTCCGAAGGGTGTGGTGAACGCTGTTTTGGGGCGATCTTCTGGCGCAACAATTACTTGCCAGTAGCCTGCCCTTAAATCTAAGGTAGACATCACACAATTAGTCTTGGTTGAAAACAGGAGGTCATCTATAACCGGGAGGGGGTACTTGTCTGTCCGGGTGACGGCGTTGAGCTTTCGGTAATCAACGCAGAAGCGCATCTCCCCATTCTTCTTGGGAACTAAAACTACTGGCGACGCCCATTCAGATTCAGCCTCTTCTATAACCTCCTGTTCCAGCATCTTATTAATTTCATTGCCCATAATCTCTTTCTTGGCAAGGGTTAATCTATAAGGAGGCACAGCCACTGGTGCGCTGTCTCCAGTATCGATGCGATGTACTGCGAACGAGTTGGGTGCTCCCCCTGGTGTAAAGATGTCGGCGTTTTCCTCTAATACTACAGAAAGTTTCTGTCGTTCCGAAAGGGATAGTGTGGTACCCTCGTCATCACGTAGCCCTGCGACTGAACAGCCCAGACTGTCTTCGTTGCCTTCAAACTCTAAAGGGTAGTACACATCTTTATTGGACTTTAATGAAAACGGATTAAATTTAAGATCAAGCACCATGCCCGCATCACATATAAAATTCATACCTAACAATGTATCAGTGGCTCCAGGTAATACAATAAAAACAGTAGGGACAACAATTCCACACACAGTAAAATTTACAGTACATATTCTGACATTTTGTTTACAAATAGAGCCATCAACTAATTTCATTTCTACAACAGAATTGGTCATTCGGTGATTATTTTTAACTAATACATTATTGAGGCTTTCGCTAGCAATAGACATTTTAGCTCCTGTGTCAATTAAAACATGACCAGTAATACTATGAATACTTATCTTCAATAATGGTCCGGGACGAGCATCAACCAAAGTACTACATAATTGTACAGACTGAAATTCTGTAGTCGATGTTGACTCACCCTTACTTTTACATATGGTGCAGTTAGACCTGATAACTCCTGGCGTACCACATCCAAAGCATACAATAGTGCTGTGATCATTTGGGACCGCTTTGCTCTGTGATAGCTTCTGGACATCCTCCTTTCCTAATAACTTGCGGCACTGTTCTCGCTTATGTCCATATTGTTTACAATATATGCAGCGGGGACGGAATTTTCTTTCATAGTCAGCAACCGAAGGGGAGGATGCTTCATTGGTGGAAGATTTTGTTACCGAAATAGCCGGAGAAGTAGTCTTTATATCACTGTTAGAGTTTAATCTGTACACATCAGAAGATGGCCTCTTAACCCTTGGATGTGTCTCCTCTAGCAAGTCTTCAACTCGGCGAGTGGATTCCAACAATTGTTCAAAGGTACTGAAGGAATTTCTGCTGACCTTCTCTCTGATTCGTCTATGTAACAAACCATAACACATATCCAACTGTACCTCTACAGACAAAGAATTTGAGGGTAGTTGTGCAAACAGAGCTCTGAGTTTACACACAAATACATCTGTATTATCCTCTCCTTGCTCTCTTTCAAATATTTTTTTATAGATTTTATGGGGTGGAATATGTGCTCCGAACATTTGTTTCATAATCACAAGAGCCTCCTGCCATGAATTAACAGTGTGTTTGATGCCTTGGTACCATTTAGCGGCAAAACCAGTAAGTAGCATTGGCAGGCCTTGTAATGCAATATTATCTTGCATGTTGACACACTGTTTATAAATAGTGATGAAATCAATAAAAGGTTCCACATTACCAGACCCATCAAAACGAGCTGTACAGTTTGCAAAATTTGATAGTGTTGGAGTGAACATTTGTGGAGTTCGCAAAGACTGTAAAAGGTAACTCAGCTGTTGGTCAGTCATGATCATTGGTGTGGCTATAGACTGCACTGTAGATGTGGTGGAACCGCTTGCGCCCGCAACAGGCGAAGGTGAGGTATCCGGCGACATGTGGGCCAGGCCAGAATCCAATGTGTGCGCTGTGATATTTTCTGTTAATGGCATCTGTTGACCGCCGTTTTCGCCAGAACCTGAGCGTGTTAGCACCATATTGGGTTTTTCAGAAACACACTACTAGTACACTCACAAATATTTTGTTCAATTTGTAAAACGATACCTAACAAAATGTTGAGCACCTCACTAGTAGACATAAAGGTGATACATAAACGTCGCGTCGAGTCTTGTGAACTCGGAAAAACGCTGAACAAACGTTAGAACACAAGTATCATCCGTTTTGTGAAGGAGGCGCAGTATCGTAATATATTTTCACAACAAATAGATTGTTCGAGCCGAACGTTGGGTAGCCATTTATAACGTGAATGTCGTAAAGTCGTTGACGACATAAAAAACACGCTATTCTTCTTAATCACTTTAATGTTTTATAATTCACAAACAAACAGCGTTTTCTTAACAAAAATCAACATATTCTCTAACAGTCATTTTTACGGCAAAAAGATTATTTTTCTAATATTAAGACATCTGTCTATCAAAGACGTTTTCATAGATAAGTTAAGTATATCGGCGCGGTACACGAATAGATCGGCCGGACCTCGACATTACGGAACGTGGTGCTTCATGTGTTTATATTAGAAAGAGAAGGCACAGTTTCATGATCATAGTTATATATGTCGATGATCTCTTTATTTTCTGGGATAATAGGAAGGAAAAGTAATCTGTCGATAATTTCGAAATGAAAGATCTTAGTAAAGTTGTCTCTTTTCTAAGACTTAAAGTTAAACAGGAAAATGGAATTATTCATCTGAATCAAACAGAGTACACTAAGAAAAGTTTAGAGAAGTTTGGAATGTCAAACTGCAAAGAGTCGCAACGCCATTGGATCCAAAGATGAAATTGGACAAGCCAACTGAGTTGCCATATCATAAGCAAAAAATACGGGAAAATAAATCTGATGGATTATTGTAATTCAAAGAAAATACTCAGATCATCCAACATGTTTTACAAAGCTTGCTGATATTTTGGCAAGGTGACGGTGGGTACAAATTCTATATTGTAAGAATCAATATTATAGTTTTGGTTTCAACATGAAATAAATGCAACTCCATTTGGTTTTACTTTCCAAAAATATGGAACCATTCTCTAATTTCCCATGAAGTATTAAGGTACTGTAAGATAAAGGGAGAGTTGTGTTTAGATATTATTGGACAAAGAAAGCTAAGCAACCCCGTTTTAAATTTCGCTGATACGCCATTGAAGTATACGTTATTGAAATTTCATTTTCCTTTTAATTATCTTAATAAACTATGCTACTTTTTTCTGTATTTGTTTTATTTTGGTTGTTAAATCCTTAATTTATGTAAGCTAGAAATTTAAAGATAACTACATTTATCGACTGTTTCAAAGGCAGTAGGTACGTAGTGCGCCGAGTCGGGTAGCTAGTAATATTATAAATTGCAGTGTTCTTTTTCACCACGTACCTCAGCATTTGTAGTTTTCGAAATTCGAAATGTAAAATAAATGATTCGATACGATCCCTGCATATAGGATCGCTGAGCTTGTAGACATTTATTCATGCTTTTTAATGAACTACAACTTGTTACATCGGTTAAAATATCCAGCAATTTTAAATAAATATAATATCTAGAAGAGACTCGCATTTATAGGTAAACCGCTTAACTGAGTCCTCGCCTGCGGGGTACAAGGTGTTGGGGAGGACGAGAACGAGGACCGTGAGAGGTGCAGGCGGTGAGCACGTAATGACATGACTGTCCCTGCCGCCTGCCCCTCTGACGGTCCCCGTTTTCGTCCTCCCCCACACCCTTTACCGCGCAGGCGAAGACTCAACTGGTCTACTAATAACATTAGTTTGATTTTTCTATAACAAATTGACTTTTCACTTCGCTATTGTAATGTGTCAAAACGGCCATCATCTTATCGTCATTTCAAATATAGCCACAGATTTTCGGTATCAGGGCATATCTAACGATTTAAATCTTTGATTCAAGGTAGTTTGTGCTCACTCCTTATGCCACAAATTTCATATTTTCGCAGGGTCTTTACACATATTATAATTAGTTCACAAACACGATTTTTAATGCTAAATAAATAAATTCTTTGAAAACCAATATTTTATTTCAACTTGATTGATGAAGGAAGACATTTTAATGAAGTGAAACTTCATTAGGCACGTTTGAATGATGTTTCCAAAATTAACAAATGTTTTTTTACACTCTTTGCAATCCATTTTTTCATTTGTTAATATATTAGGTGTATTAAAATTCCATACCTCGGATTTTTTCTTCGGAGCCATCCTATCACAAAGTCACTAGTAAAAAACAGTAAAACTTTACAAAAATTCTACAGCTAAACTGGTAAACGAGAGTTCGACTAATTAAAATAGGTAATTACTTATAAGAAACAAATAATGAATTGACAGCTATGACGTCAAAATATGGCGCCCAGTCGGTCCTATTCTTAGTTGAATCGCATTATACAACGACTGAGTATTGTAATACCGTAAGTACTCGAAACCTGTACTCGAGTACTGTGGATCCGAATACAATATTTTGAGTATACTCAAGTACTAGAGGTACTTGAGTACCTGCTATTCGAGTCAGCTTGACTCGGCACATCTCTAATTATTCTTAAATTCGTTCATAGTGGATATTGTGAAATAAAATTGGTGCGATTTTGTGTTACAACCATCTGCGCAACTGAAGAATTAGTGGAATCTCTAAAATATACGCTATTACGGTCAAGTGGACGTGAGAACTTTATTGTAGTGTTGACTACCTCACAGAAGCTTATCGAAAAAACCAACTCGATACATTTCGTGCCAAACACTCCAAGAAACATTGGAATGCGTCACACCGACATTTTAGTGTAAAAACAAAAAGAAGATTAATATAAATTAAAGACCAGACCTGTATGGGCATTGTTCCCTTTGCCTTCCCTAAAACGGGAGAATTTCAACAAAAAAAAACATATCGACATTCGACATCTCAGTTTTTTTTTCAATTTGTTTTGCTGAAATCAATAAATAGATTTTCAAACTGATACACGATGTTTTATGAAACACTTGTTTAATTTGGTCATTACTTTCAATAAAATGGATACTATGAGCTATGATGACGAAGACAGTGAAATACCAATCTGGCAAGAGCCTCGTAGAGAACCTTTGGGGGCACCCAAAGAAACTCTCTGTGACGAAAATGTACAAGAAATCTTACCTGGTGATCGATTACACGCTTTGGAAGAAGAACAAGAAATTCTCTCTTCCTCTGTGTTCTCTTTGACGTCCCATCTCGCTCAAGTAGAGTTTCGATTACGGCAAATACTAAAAGCTCCACCGGAAGAGAAGGACTCAATGCTTAAAGCTCTCGAAGAATTTACATCTCGAGGGGTCCCTGATTCTAGAGCGGCCCCACAAGGAAGTTCTGGTGAGCCCACTTGTAATGAATGTGCAGAACTAGAGAAGAAAATGAGACGTCAAAGAACGCGGCAGAACCATTTCATAGAAAGGCTAAAGACTCAATTGCAAGAGCTCGAGAGATTTGCCGCCAACCCTAGTTTATCGGGTGATAGTAAACACAGAACACTTATTGAACACCTAAGACATGAAATTGATAAAAGTTTGGAAGAAGGATGTCAGCAACCTTTAAATGCAGATGAATTGAGGCATCAAATTAATTGTGCTGTCCGCCAATATGCAGACAGGCAGCTATCAAAAGATGAAATCATAAGTAAACTCCAAATTCACATAGAAGATATGCAAAAATTCATTAAAGTCATGAAAAATGAAGATCTTATTAATACTAAGTCAGAGACGACAGAGGAAAAACTAAAATCAGAAACTTTTGAAAGAAACTTCAGTAAAAATAAGAGTAATGATGATTTGAGAGCTGAAACTATTAATTTAATGAGAAAAGCATCAACTCTGATACAAATATTCACAGTTTCCCAATTTGGGTGTTCACCGAACACAAATAAAAGTTACAATCTGAAATCAACAAATGTCACACACTGGGGTAACCTCCGAGCAAAGTTAGAAATGTCTATTGATGCTGTGGTCCATTTAGTGTCTCGGGACAGGCCAACACATACTATGATTGACAGTTATGATAGTGAATCAGAAGAAGGTGGTGTTGTTATTAATGATGCACCACTCACCACAGCAGTGCGTAAGCATCTGGCTGTCAATTTAAGAGATTTATTACAACATGGCTTAGTCGGACCAGAAGCATCATCTCTTGTTCCATTAATAGGTTGTTTTCCTGTCCGTAGATCCACTGCATCCCACGCAACACATATATGGGAATTAATTCTACGCTATTATGATATGAATGATGGTGACAGGTTTAACTCTACACCTGCTAGAAAATTAAGTCAAAGTTTCAATCTAGATATAGTTGGAGGAACTGCTATTACAAACCGGCAGAGTCTATTAAGTGTGATTGGTAGTATTATTGCCTCACACATGCCCTACAAAAGAAGCTATGATGCTCATTTTAAGGCCTTTGTTTGTGCTGCACTGAATACTCACAAACTTGTTGTATGGTTAAACATAATTTTGAAGAGCAGGTCTTTAATAGACACTTATTATTCTTCAACTAGTTACATTGTAAATACTGGTTTTCAGGATGCCTTACAAAGTCTAGACCGTTTGACCCCCTACAATTTTGACTTGCCAGTTGACCTTGCTGTGAAGCAGTTCCAAAATATCAAAGATGTTTTTATGTAATAAGAATACACTTTTATACATAATCAATTATATTAAGATGCCTTCCACATGCTAATTTATGTATTTGTTGTTATTTAGTTTAGTTAATTCTTCTAGTCCATTATGTCATAATTGTATACTAATAGTTAACATAATTATTATTTAAATAGAAATATTATTTTTGTCTAGTCAACATAAAATTCCAAGGACATTCCTAAGTTTCATAATGTGATAATTCAAAGTATCCCCTTTGAATGTAAAGAACCAAAGATATATCAGACACTAGTGCATCAAAAATGTAAACTTTGTTATAAGGCTATAATTGCAAAATATACTGTAGTCGAAGCAAGCTTCTCTAGTTTTATTTTCTCTGTTTATTAAAAAAAAACTTTATTGCAGCGGCTACCAAGAGGCATTGATGGATGAACATGTAATAAAAGTGGGCGAAATATGGAGCCCCTTTTTTGTTATGGAAGGACTTAATTAATTATTTCCTTAATGCCAATTCTGCTTGGCTATCCTTCTATAACAGTCGCGCAACCATTAAGGGTGTATGACAATGATTACGGTTTTCGAAGTAGCAAAGCACGGCGTCAAACCGGGTCTACGTCCGGTCGTCAGTTTTATATGGGACACAGAGCTCATGCTCACGAGCACAGATTACTATCACGAGACTGTTTTTCACCGGAGCTTACTTCCGGTCGTCAAAGGAGGTACTACCTGTATGGCACGGAGCAAGCGTATCCACGCAGGTTGCGTCCCATACAAGAGGACGACCCTGCTTCCAGGGAATGAGCGTCACCCCATCAGGTCTCGTGCCAACGTCGCGGAAGATGCCATTAGACTCCAGGACCTGTTACGTTGACAGCAACGAGAGCCCTTCGGATGACGTCATTGATGCAGACGTAGCGGGAGACTCGGCCAGTGCTCATTTGGCATGTGAGGCCATTATGTCCCAGCTCACCGACGCGAGTACCGCAACGACAGCGATGGAGATGATTAGTCTTGACGCCAAGTCTAAGCGATATCGCATTAGACAGTGCTCTTGTCAAGCAAAGTCCCGATATTGGCTGAAGGGAAAGCTTACAGACAGACCAGACTCTGCCTGAAATATCGCTAGAAGCCGAGCACGCCCAGTGGCGCTTTCAGAGTATCACTCAATAAAAGATCACTCTGAATACGCAAACAGAGCGGCTCGTCCCACTGCCTATGAGATGATAAAGAGGATGGTGGATCCACTCCCGGGCATACCCTAGAGCATACGCATCTGGCCTCCTCAAGGTGAGCCAACTCCACTACGCCCAAAGAAGGGATAATATTTTGTTAAAGAGTTCGGCTGTACCGTAGGGGAAGGGGGGCATGACGGGGTAGCGAGGTAAGATGGGGTACCGTACACATAGAAGAAACTAGACGTCTGTGAATATAAAACAATAAGCCAATAGGAAGCCTCATTCAACCAACGGTTAGTGCGAGAGAAACTGAACGGTAATGCATGCGTCTTTTGTTAACAAACGGAAAACTGGTTTAGCGTTTCGTCGATCTAATTTTTTGTAAGATGAAACATCATTTTTTAAGGTAATAATGATCACCCCATTTATGTCTTTTTGATTTTTGGTTACTAGTGTTATGTATTTTGATATGGTATGTTGTTTGTAGGAATCCGTTAAACATTTTATTTGATATTTATTTTTCTGTTCAGAGAGGCCTTATGAAGCAAGATGGGGTATGATGGGGCATTGGGGCAAAATGGGCCAATTGTGCCAATGAATATTTATGCATAGTAAGTTATTAAATGTAAACTGATTCAAGGATACTGGGGTTAATAATGAAGGATAGGTTTGATTTTATAATCAATTTTTAATCTTTTAATGTAGGTACTATAACAAATTCCTAACTTTTATATATTTTCTCCTTTTTCGATTCGTTTTATAATTCTTATTATTATCTAAATAATAAGAATCAGTCTGTGCGTGCAATGCAGTGCAACGCTATTACTTTACTATTTCGCTACTGCCATGCCTTCGGTCGAGGCAGTCGGCGACTGCCCTCTCCACGCCCCGCGCACCTCCAGACACCCACACATAGCCGCGGGCGATTTTACGAGCACACATGCTTAAGTGTCGCTTCTTTTCGCGTAGTGTATATATTCTGTGTCATTGGTAAACACATTTTTTTTATGCAACAAAATTGTATTTTTACTAAAAAATTATTAAACAACTGCTGTGTTTATTAATTTTGTTTAGTTAAGTATATCGTTATAGTAGTTCAACAACATTCAATATCACTTTTGCAAAAATGATCAAGATAATTTACCATAGTAAAAATATGTACTTACAACTTTTTTTTAGATATGACTCAATAACGATACTTTACGGAGCTGTCAAAAGACTAACCAATATTAGGATAGCTCTAAGTGTTCAATAGGCGGTTGTTTAAATTCAATATTAAACTGTGAGATGTCGCTTTTTTCTTATTTGTAATTTATCAATAACATTAAAATTGAAATATTTTTGTTATTATTGGTTTAAACTTCCGTTCTGTTTCATTCTCGTTTGGACAATAAATCGAACAACTAGATACGAGTGACTGCCACTACCACGATAGTATTTTTTCTGCTTAAGCCGAAGTTGACAATCCTAGCGCGACCGCCGAGCGTAGGTAATCAGAGAAATACATACATTAGATTAGCATGGGCGTATTTAAAATCTGGCGCCCCGGGGCAATTACCACCCTAGAATTAGCACATCTCATTCTCATTTCGTTTTCGTACTATTCGTAAGTGGAATTCTTTGCCCGCGCACATATTCCCTCCTTCCTACAATCTGGGGTCCTTTAAGAGGCATGAAGAAGCATTTTTGCAGGCCGGCAAGGTGGGGATGGTTGGTGTAGCAGTTTATAACTGCTGTACCAGCTATCTTCGCCTTTGGACTTTAACATCAGGTGGGGTAGAATAATTTGCCTACCTCGCTATTAAAAAAAAGACGGGTTGCACACTAGGAGTGCCGGCAGAAGTGAAAACTTGAACATTAACGTTGTGCATTTTTGATATTTTGGCATGGTTACTTAATAATTTTGCACGAATTGCTTTAATTATTTGTATACAAGTACTATTATTTATTTGGTAGAATACAATATTTATTTATTGCGCTATCGTACACAAACATGACAATTTATATTACATTAAAAAGTTTATCTCTCAGAAAAATAACTTACATAAATCACATTTAAGCGCCCCTAGCGACATCTATTGTAAAAAAAATGCATTTTCTACGTAATGAAGCTGCCACCTGGACGTCCTAATTAGAGACTTATTACAATACGATAAAATAAAATATTACTATGTTTCGTCCTATATATTTAAAGTCAAAACCTTTCAATTTTATTGTTTTCGTCTTATGAATTTTCGATTAGGTCACGTATCCGGACGCGATCAGGCCACGTGTCATGACGCGATCAGGCCACGTGTCATGACGCGATCAGGCCACGTGTCATGACGCGAGTTTAAGTTTTTACCCATTACAAAAAAAGTGTACAACGCCTCTAAATAAGTTTTCACTTCAAAAAACATCAAATCAAAATATAGGTCTCAGTAGCGAATGCTTTTGCAGCCCCTCGTAGTTCTTGCAACCGTCCTTCACATCCTGCTGCCCCCGGTCATAGCGTTCTTGACCCTAGGGTAAAAACGCCCATGGAGATTACTTTCTGTACTTCTTTTTGTGCCGGTGTCCAGTAAAGGCTTAAACAGATATAAAAAGCGATAACCATGCGATAACGCTGTTGCACTCTTCGTACCGATTCGTTATCTACCAAGCGCTACAGCGTTATTACTTTATATCTGTTATGACCTAAAACAACTGCTGTTAAACATTTAGGAAAAAAATATGGATAACTATGACACAATAAATAAACTTATTATATAAAACATAATAATAATATTTATTAATCCAAACAATGTAAAAATAAACATTCCAAATCTTGCAGCTTAAAAATCAGGCAACAAACTATTGTAAAACAGTATCTATTTGTATGAATGGTTAACATAATTACATTGCTAAATTTTAACAATTTTCGATAGGAAACTATTATTATTATAATAAGCTATTATTACTAATAAACGACACGTGTGACTATATACAATGAGTTTTCGTTATCATGGTTTCATTAAAACAATGCACTACAGATGTAAATGCAGAAAAAACTAATATCCTGGTCAACATAGATTCATTGTTAAAAATAATATTAATGATTTTATAAAAGTCATTTATTCGTTACACTTAAGGACCATGAAACATACTATTTGTGCATTGCATACATATTTTTTGTTGTAAAATGAGAATTTCAAATTGGCAACACAATCGCAACAAGAAGACAAATATTATTATTTGAGTTTACTAAAAACTTTGTTTTTTTTCTCTAAAGTAGAGTGATTAGGTATAAATAATATTTTACCGTGTAGACAATATAAAAACAACAATTTACACGACCGAGTCAAAGGTCAAGTGTACTTGTTTTACATAATAAATATCAAGACATGTTTACTGTAACACAAACAGCACGCTCAGTATTATTATAATTCAAATGAACTACATAAAGAGAACTGTGATTGATAATTTATTCTGGAAAAAAGATCATGTCCATTTCGTAAATTTTATACTATAGTAATACGTTTAATGTCCGTAAAGGAATGAAAGTATTTAAATTACAGTATGATTTTTATAAGTTAACAGCCGCGAATGGCTCGAGATCGTTTCTAGAGGTTTACTTGGGCCCCAGCATGTCTTCTGGACGCACCCATTGGTCAAATTGTTCGGCGGTTAGGATGCCTAGTTTGATCGCAGTGTCTTTGAGATTACCGCCTTCCTTGTGGGCAGTCTTCGCTATTAACGCAGCCTGTGTGACGAAAAAACATTTTTTTAATCTATTGACAACAAGTTATTTTTATTATGTAAATAGACTTTTTTACTGATAACATGTTATGGAAACTATTTTTTTATGGATAAGAAACTATTTTTCAACTTTTTTTTTGTTTATTAGCAATCTAGCAGTGGGCCTAATTATACCCTGATTCTCTAAACTTCAAACTTAATTTTCTAACAGTCTCTACTTTTTCATACATTTTGTACAGAGCATCATAAGGAAATACTTTTGTCAAAAGTTTCAAGTTAAGATAATAATGCCTAGTTTCTGCTTAAAACAACAATATAACATGTTGTGGTGAATGCCTGTTCGACAATGTTTTCTCTTTCTAAAATTACGTTTATCCACGTTAAGCCGTTGATTCCGGCTGCATCCAGAGGAGCACACAGAACATTAATATAAATAAACCAAAAATTGGTGGTTGATGACCTCAATGGCGCAAGTGGTTAGCACGTTCAAACGTTGAAGTTAAGCAACTTTCACAGTGTTAGGTCTTTGGATGACCAAAAATAATTATTATCTCGAGCTCCTCCGTGCTTTGGAAGGCACGTTAAGGCGTTGGTCCCGGCTGCATTTGAAGTCGTTGGCACCCACCAATCCGCACTGGGCCCGCGTGATAGGTCATGACCCAATCTCCCTATTCCATCCAAAGGGAAGCCCTGTGCCCCAGCAGTGGCGACATTAATTGATAGATGATGATGATGAATGATTGGTGTGAGTGTAAGAAACTCCCAAAAGTAAGAAGGGCTTGTGTTATGGGATGTAAGGGTAACGCATAGAAATACACATAATATCAATACAAAAATAAGTATTATTTAACATTGCCGCATCCGGATTGGAACCCAAGTCTTCTGAGTAAGCAACATCTTGAAAACCAGCCTTATTTATCAAAATACTAGCGACAGCCCGCGACTTCCTCCGCGTTCAAGTTAACGCGAGAACCCCCAAGAACCAATGGCCCAATCTTCCTATTCCATTCATAGGGAAGGTCTGTGCCCCAGCAGTGGGGACAATAATAGGCTGATGATGATGATTACCTTATCGTAGCCGATGTGCGGGTTGAGCGCGGTAACCAACATGAGTGATTCGTGCATAATCTTGTTGATCTTCTCCTCGTTGGCCTTGATGCCAACCGCGCAGTTCTTGTTAAACGCCTGGCAGCCGTCGCCTGGCGAAACAAAATTAGTATTAATGGTCATCATCATTCATTATTCAATGGACCGATCAAATATCAAAATGTCTTAAAGCGGACGCGAGCTAAGAGAATATTTAGAAATAGGTATTTGAAAAAACTTTTGCTGTCGCTCATTGGCCAATATCGTGCATGAGGATTACTGCAGCTAACGCTGAAAATTGCGTATAAAAATTGCAAAAATCGAAGTTTGGCTCTCGATGATTTCCTCCTCAAAAATTAGATATAGGTATGTAAAAGAAATATTCCCCATAGAATAATCAGTAGTTATACTGCCTCTACGTTTTGCTTTTTTGTATTATGCTTACTGAATCTCCACACTAGACGACTTTAGTGGTGATAAAAAAAAAGATTATCTTTGGCATTTTTGAGGGTTTCTAGTTGCTTTGAAACACGAGTTATCGAAAAATGACAGACACAGGAGCATAGAATGAGTAAAATTATATTTCATGCACTAAAATCATTTCTTCTGTGATAAAAATCAAGAAGGAATCAGTCGAGAACATTTGCATGAAAAAAACAATGCCCGCCTTCCCTCTTAAGCCACCACATCACATGCAAACTGGCGCTCTTGACTACGCTAAAGATAGGAAAAGTAGCTAGGTACTGAAGCGCGTAGAGGACTTGAGAGAGAAGAGTCAAGACTCCAGGCGAAGAAAAAAGATTGTGTTTTGGCGCCGTACCATTTCATAGTGGACCGCCTCAAAAAAGGGAGGATCAAAGAGACAAAAGACAGATATAAAAAAATTTTAAAGGAGTCAACAACGAATTTAAAATAATATAGAAGCATTACTCTCTAACAAAGGCCGTTAAAACAGGGTTTCTAACCAACTAAACTTCAATATTTAGCGGCAAGCACACAGACAAGACAAAATAATTTGCCAAATTAAATAACTGCAAATGAATCTGGCTTTGCATTCATTGGGTAAGATAATGTTAAACATAAATCCCAACCAATACCATGATCGGTGTGTTGATCGCATTTTATTCGCCCCGCCCACATGATCGCAGTTTACGTGGAACCACTTTTTAGCGCAGTTCGTATTCCATTACATTTCTAATTCGTTGGGTATTTAACAACTTTCTGAAAGCAATTTTACGTTATTTATAAGTGTTTATTTATCATTTTGTTGTGTATTTAAGTGAAAAACCAAATAAAAAACTGCTTTCAAATATGCCGCTGAAACGTTTCTCTGGGTAGTAGCGGCAAACTTTTTGAGCAAAACCATATGCAAATAAACTTGCGCATTATGCGTTTATGTATGTAAAATGTCTACAGCGCAGGCTCGTCCTTGTCTATGGTCGTTCCTCAAGTTTGCCGGGGTGTATACCACTTCAGAGTGTCTCACCTTGCCGGCCTGCATGTTCTTTCTTCACGCCTCTTTTAAAGGATCCCAGGTTGTAAGAAGGAGGGAACACTTAAGGTTCGCCTGATTGTAAGCGGCTATCATAGCCGATAGACGCTTGAATACAATAATATCACTCACGGTGTTGCCTACCCTGACCCTATCCCCACCCCGTACAGCCCTGGAACCTTACTCACCGACAGAAACACAACACCACCAAAAGGAAGTGTTATTTTACTGTGGTCTTTATTTCCCCAGACGAGCGCTCCAATTCGAGCGGAAAATCCGTTATACCCTACCTCTTTGCTTTTCAAATATTATCATGAACTATACTTAATACTGAGCTATAACTAATGAGTCTTTTGCAGATAAGCTAATAAAGATAATATGTAAAGCCGGTGATTAGCAAGTTGAAGTGGCAGTGGGCTGGCCATATTTGCCGCAGAACCGATAACTGTTGGGGTAGACTAGTTTTGGAGTGGAGACCGCGTCTAGGCGAAAAAGTCAGTGTTAAAACGGGTGGTCGACCAGAATACATGCTTTTTAGCCACCTAATGTGTTTACCGAATATGACACTTTCGGTTTGAATACAAGTTAAAGTATCGTCATTTACTTAAATATAATTCCCCTTATTCCAAAACAAACAAAAACGCGCACTAAAGTTATTCTTGGTTTCAACCTAATGTTGTCGCTGTCTTTTAATATGGCAAATGAATTTGTCAGCGTCAGTTTTAGTCCAGATCATGGAGTTTAGAGAGAAGGAGAACGATCGCTACGTGCTAAAGCATTAGCCCGCCTGTCCCTGAAAATTTGTAGAATTTAGTTCATTTTTCAGCCACCAGCCGCGCTGCCGTCGGTAAGTAGTATCTGTGAAGTTAGCTGTTTATGACTACAAGTAGATGAAGTTACTTGAATAATGTAAAAATTTCAAATCGCAGCAGCCCACTTTTATTGCAACAACCTTTTTTCTGGGACTCTATTTTCTACAGCGATCGTAGCGAGCTCTCTAACCTTCATGGTCCAGATTTAACTTCCGTCTATGTTTTGTAATAAGGCGGTGTAGGTCTGTCAATCATCGTCAAAGCTTCACATAGTGCAATATTATCATTGAATTTACTCAATACTGACTCATGAGTCTAATGGAGCGCAGCACGTTGGCCACCATCATGGGTTTGAACACGTTCAACTCGAAGTGTCCGTTGCTACCACTGACGGTGTAAGCCACTCGAGCATTGTATATATAATGTGTTAGTCTCCGAATTTCTTTAGTGCGTGAAGCTTCCTATACTACTGAGTGCGCCGGCAGTAGCACCATCTCTTAACAAGGTAGAGGATTTCACCCTAAATTAATTACATATGGGGGGCGTAGATGTCGCCGCCACACTATTATTTACCTATACACAATACCGACCTTTGAGTTAATAAAACGGGTGGCCGGTCGGGATCCATGCTTTTCCGCCAACTTATGTTTAAAAATATGACACGTACGGTTTTCATACAAGTTTAAGCACCGTTTATATAAAAGGTCGTAGCTTCACATAGTGCAATATTATCATTGAATGTACTTAATACTGACCTATGAGTCTAATGGAGCGCAGCACGTTGGCCACCATCATGGGTTTGAACACGTTCAGCTCGAAGTGTCCGTTGCTGCCGCCGACGGTGCAGGCCACATGGTTGCCCATCACTTGGGCCGCTATCATGGTCAAAGCTTCGCATTGAGTCGGGTTCACTTTGCCTTTAAACATATATTTTTTTGTATTGTTACATTCCCGTAAAGCGAGTGCGCAATACACAGAAAAAACTAAAAAAAAAAAATGGTTGCCTGTAAAGTCGGTTTTACGGGCGAAGATTTTACGTGACAACGTCTTTTTCTCGGTAGAATATTTATTGATATGAATATAATTAAATTGCACAATAGGAACAAGGAATTGAATGAAAATAAGAATTGCACAAATTTTAACTATAGAAATATATTTTGTTTACTAAAACATTGTACATGTAAACTTAAACTTAACACGAGAGACTCATCGTAACGTTACCGAGCGTTACACTTTTTCATAAGTGACTCCCAGCCGCAACCTAATTTAAGACGTTGTCACGTCAAAAACAATTCTCTAAAGTGAAATTATAAATATTACATGCGAAGTTACCTATTTAATACCCTTGATCAATACAACAACATGAACAAATCGTAGTCGAAACTTGTCTAAAAGGTACATTGGACGATCCATTGGTCAAAAACAAAATAAAGCATTATTTTAGGGCTAAGCTAATTTTTGTAAGTATTGGAAATATTTACTTATTTATTTTTATTTATTTAACATTCAAAGTTACCATTAATGCATTGAATATAAGATCTTAATTAAAACGCATGCGTCAAAGAGTTACGACATATCGAAATGCAAGCTCGTAAAATTTTACGACTTGTTGTTATAGGCGGAAGAGACTTTATTTCTATGACTCCTCGCGTAATTTTAAATGCGCTGTTAGGAATATAGCAAGTACGGAACGCAAGGATAAGAGACGGTTATAGGCATTTGATTACAAAATATTTTCTACTAAATCAGTTGATAGTAAGTAAGAGAACGAAATGTGCTTCAAATGCGTTAAATAAACGAACATTGATTAAATACCTATCGAAAAAGCGACACAATTTCCTATTCAGTATAGTGTTCAAATACCTTTTGATATCAGTGGTGTATCTAGGTTTTTTTTAATATCGATGATTATATGCAACTTACCAGGCATTATGGATGAACCAGGCTCGTTCTCAGGCAACAATAATTCCCCGAGGCCGCAACGTGGGCCGGATGCCAAGAATCGGATGTCATTGATGATCTTCATTAGAGAGCATGCGACAACGTTCAAAGCGCCAGACACTTCGACCATGGCGTCGTGCGAAGCGAGCGCCTCGAATTTGTTGGGTGCCGTTTCAAAGGGAATGCCTGAAAGCGGATGAATAAAATGGCTAATGTAATATTAGTGCAAGATACGAAGAGAAGTTGTCCATCACCCATCTGCTCACCAGACGAAAAATATGTTTTTATAAAGAAAACAAATAGCATTTATGCTGCGTATAAAAAACCTTTCTTAATATTTTTAATTAAAAAATAAAGTCCAAACGTAATACTTGATAAATCATACTATTTGTCTGGTAAGCAGATTGGTTAAGAGCCCTTTCACATTTTTTGCAATAAATCGGAATTTTTGAGCGCCTCGTTTGCCCCCTTAGAAGAGGTTTTGACTACTTCCAATAGAAGTAAACAGTAGATTTATTCTTCCTATTGAAAATTAATGTAGAATATTTGCAAATACTATTTTCATTTTTTTGTACTGATCCTTCTACCGTAGCTAGTTTACGGAAAAAACGATAATATGTACAACTTAAAACGCCTAAATCTCACAATAATGTTCAATAAATTAGATCAATTTAATTACTACTACATCAGAAATATGTTTTTGTTGCAACATAATGTATTAGAATCTTGATTTTCCATCTCATTAATTATTAAAAAAACATCTAACCTCCGTGAGTTTCCCCAAAAAATAACGCAGGTTTACCTCGTATTTTGATATTGAATTAAATAGAATTACTATAAAAATCTTTCATAAAACTAATCTACAATCATTGAACTATTGAAATATGTATATATTTATATAATAAGTTCATTAATTATTATTTTATAAGACTCTGAACATCACCCGTAAAATGCAATATATACTAATGCAAATCTAGGCGCCTTAAGAGGTCGGACCTATGTCGCTTTGTACCGCACGCGTCCCGAGCGATGCTACGAGTGCATTCATCGTAAAACTGGTTGGATATACTACGACCGCAAAACTTTAATCGTTGACTGTATGTAAATTTCCACAACCGTATTAATTTTTATTATTATAAGTACCTCCCTAGTTATTAATTATCATTGCTTCAAGTAATATTTTTGTTATTAGCTTTTACAATGGGGCGTAAAATTCCTGCTTACCATTGTGTCAAAAAAGAAAACGAAAGAATGATGCAGCCATAAAGAAAGCTAGTGAAGCAAGTTGAATGAATATGCTTATAACATTTCGCTTTATTTTTAAAGCCTTTAAAATGCCATTAATTGATAAAAAATTATTCATCATTAAATTTCCTACAACTTTTGCATAAATCTTTTTTTAATAAATAAATACTTTTAAAGTTATGAGTCGTTAACGTAGCAATATCGCAGTATATCAGAGTTTTGTATACGAGCAATTGATTCTCATCACTAATATTATTTATATTTTTTTCCTCTATTTTTTTATTACATTTTTTTACAATAAATTGATAACAATCCAACACAAATCATCATCAGCTTCAATTTGTATGAAAGTAAGTGATTTTTTCGGATACTTCTGTAATTTCATTTCAATGCCCGTTTTTGCGCACATTAACGACTATTAACTTCAAAAGTATTTATTTAATACAAAAATATATACAAAACTTGTAGAGAATTTAATCACGGATAACTTGTATACGATGTTTTTTTATCAATTAGGTAATCACATTTTTAAGGTTTTATAAAAGAAAAACTACAAACATGTTCAAATAAACAACAACAATTGAAAAACGGTAAGAGTTACAATAAAAAGTTTGAGAGAAAGAAGTTAGAGAATTTAGTAATAAACAAAAAAACACTACATTTTTTCCGTACACTCAAAAATTTAAGAGATATAGCTATAAACGCGTTTTCCAATAAAGCGGCCAGTTGTGACCACCCTACATTCCCCGATTTAAACTTAAGCTTCTTACAATCTACCGTACCGTATGTCTGTAAAAAAAAGCTAGAGTACGGTAAAATGTTGCATTTCGATCAAGTATAACAAGTATAAGCTACAAGTATAAATAATATATTTAGAATAGAAATTCACAGTTATATTTATTTTAGATGGAAACAAAATTTTAATGGCAACCCCGAAAATACTGAAACTATACCGACCATAAGTTCAATGGATTCGATTGTAACGGAAACTGTAAGTTTTTCATATTGTTATTGGAAGTCGACAATGAAAAAAGAAATTAAATTTATAACAATAAATTTATTATTATTTAAATTTATAATAATAAGTTAATTTATATAGGAAAAAAATGCTGTTGGATTGGAAATCGAAGCCGAGGAACAAAGGGAAGCGTCAAACTCAAATGTAAATATTTTATCTGTTTTATACAGACTTAATGGTTATTTTACTACTACACTAGGTACATAGTTTACAATATCAGCAGTTTGGTTTTTTGTTTTAAATTCAAACTAATGGGATGCATTTCTAGAACAAAAAAGTTTATTTTTAATATTTTATATTAGACTGCTTTGCTCCATAAGTTCAATTGACAGTAACTTGCTGATTTACGTACCATATCTGTGTCTGGATTGGAAATGTATTTCCAGTATTGCCTATATCTGTTTATTAAATGAACTATGAAGGCAAAGACAAAACTACACTTAGTACAGTTTTACTGAGATATTTGATTTTTTTTTTCTATAATTACAGATTTTCAAGAGCGGATATCATTATTACAGATATTATTATTAGATAATTACAGTTTCTCAATGACACTAATTTACTTTCTTTTTTACTTATGGACCTCACACCTGGCTCCCGCAAGCCTTACGAGCCCCAGCAGTGGCTGCCCACTGAGGACCCCGTAACCCTTACGGGCGCTATACGGCATAATATCCGCTAAAAAACCTACGGGCGGGGACTTTTGATATGTTTACCTCCTAACTAGTCCTAACAAAGTCACGAAGTCAAAAATTGTGTTCTAAGCAATTCCCTCTATACCTGTTTTTGAGCATTCGTTGCCTGGACTACATTTATTGTATCAATAATTGCATATTAAAGTATCAATTTGGTAAAGCGCACTATATTGAACATCGCCGCGTCGATGTCTCGCTCGTGCGACTCGGACACGCTCGCGGCCGTATTTACCTAAACAAGAGAGGCGCAATTTTGTAAAAGGGCTCTTAAGGACGACCCCTCTTCGGATCTTAGACTATATTGTTTTTAATAGACTTCAAATAGGAGGATGTTTTCAATTAGGTGGGTATTATTTTTACAAGCTTTTATATATTAATAATATTGATTTAAGATAAATAAATAACAGGCACAAGACCCCTACTATTTTAAGTTTGTAATGAGAAATGAGTTGTAATGTAGCTATCGCACGTAATAAGTACAGTACAATTCATTTTAAACATTATGTCAATACATATTATTTAAAACGGTACCGAATCTAAATAACCCTGGAAAAAAATATGGGCGTTATAAAAAACTAGTAGCTACCCGCGACTTCGCTTGCGCGGTTAAATTGATTTCCCATACAAACTTCCACATACCTTTTCACACCTTTAAAGAATGATTTTCAGATAAAAGCTATGAAGCTAAGTCCTTTGCCAGAAATCAATCTCTATCTATACCAAACTTCATGTAAATCGGTTCAGCTGTTTAAGCGTGAAGAGGCAAGAAACAGACAAAGAGACACATTTTCGTATTTTGAATATAAGTACACACATCAAAAGTGTCTAGGGATCAAGCATTTTTATGCGGATTTCTTGAGATTGAGATGTGGCTTTGTAATAAATTTATGATTTTATAAATTTATATGGATCCTTTTTGGTGCATTTCATAATTTAAATCAGGAACTGTGAATCAAATTCGAGTAAAAGATGAAAATCAGCTGTCAATATTTTCCCTATAAAAACATACAACGCATTGAAGACATTATTAGTGCTACTGTTTCCCTACTACTGATTAAAGCAACGTTATTATGGAGCGGCGACGTCATTTAAGCAGGGAAGAAATGCTCAGAGCCGTGGGAATGATAGAAGCTGGTTCCCGGCAACGTACTGTGGCTTTAGCTCTGAATACAAGTCAGAGTATTATCAGTCGACTTTGGACACGATACCGAAGCACTGGTACCGTGGCTGAGCGCCATGGAGGACGGTATCGCTGCACCACACGGAGACAAGACCGATACATTCAAATCTTAACTCGAAGAGCTCCAACAATAACCGCCATGATGTTAGCCGTGAGGCTTCATCACTCTTCAGGGAACTTAATTAGCGACCAAACAGTCAGAAACCGCTTGCATGAAGTGAACCTTCATTCCCGAAGACCGCTACGGATACCACCTATAGCAATGCACAATCGTAGGATTCGATATCAATGGGCTCTTGAACACAGAAATTGGGCAGAAGAACAATGGCGTTTCGTGTGCTTTTCTGATGAGTCTCGTTTTGGTATGAGACCGGATACAAGACGTATACGACACTGGAGAACCCCTGGACGCCAACAGCGATTAAAATCCTGCCAGGAAGTCCATCCTTATAGTGGTGGAACCATCATGGTATGGGCGGGTATTTGGATCGGCGGAAGAACTGAGTTGATTTGGATCAGAGGCAACCTCAACGCTCAAATTTATGCTGAGACGATTGTATCAGACGTCATCGTTCCTCTACAAGTGCAAATCGGTCCCTTATTTCAGTTAATGCATGATAATGCACGACCGCACACCGCAAGAGTTGTAAGACAGACTCTCGCCGCAGCTAACATCAATGTCCTGCCCTGGCCTGCTCAGTCGCCAGACTTGAACCCGATTGAGCATGCATGGGATATGCTACAGAGAAGAGCTCTGCCGAATATGGAGGGTATCCAGTCGCAAGAAGACCTTTTTTTGTTGTTGCAACGAACATGGGCGGCCATTCCACAGCGTGATTTGGATGAACTCATTTTGAGTATGCCAAACCGATGTTCTTGTGTTGTTAGTGTTCGCGGTAGAAATACGGATTATTAATTGTTTAAGTTACCCAATAAAATTTTAGAGAAAACTGTTATTTCAGTCTTTTTTTCGAACTTTTGTGTTAGTGGTTCAAATGTCAAAAATCCCTTTATTAGGAAAATGGCAAATTTCTTTATTAATGCAAAGGTGACTTGGTTTATCGTTACTGTGACAAACGAAAACACTTTATTTGATGAATCCTTAAAGAAAATTTTAATTAATATCAATCAGGAGAAAAGTTATTGCAAAAATATATGTTGATCCCTAGACACTTTTGATGTGTGTATTTTATTTATTTATTTCGATGGGAAAACGTATGGCTATTAGTGTTCACGTATAAATATGAAGACACATTTCACAAGGTTAAATGGAATGTTTAATTGGAATTTATTATTCTATTAATTATAAGGATACTAGCACTCCCAGCGAACTTCGCCATATAAAAATAGGGGTTGGTGGTAGAAGAGTGAAAATTTAGGGTTGTATGTTTTTTTGTATGATGTATCATAAAAAAAACAAAAAAAATTGTCCAAAAAAGTTAAGGGTGGACCCTCAACATTTAGGGGGATGAAAAATTGATGTTGTCTGATTCTCAGACCTATTGAATATGCATAAAAAATTTCACGAAAATTGGTGGAGCCGTTTCACACACACAACACGACACGAGAATTTTATATATATGATTTATGTATATAGGAATGCTTACCAGTGAGTGAAGAGATCTCAGCGGCGCATTTCTCGGCGAACCCGATGCGGGTATTAAGTCCGGTGCCTACTGCGGTGCCACCTAGCGCCAAGTAATGCAAACGCGGCAGAGTAGCGCAAACCCTCTCGATGCCGTACGTTAACTGCGCGGCGTATCCGCTAAACTCTTGCCCTAGTGTTAGGGGAACGGCGTCCATCAAATGGGTCCTGGAGAATAAATTTATGGTCATATCATAGACAATTTGGAAGCATAATAAAATATTTTGGATCATCCAAATTTTTTTCCCTACCATCAGTTATGTAAATTTTTTAGCTGTGGAGAATCTTTCTATGTGTCACACCAAGTCCAAGTATGTATAACTATGTACGAATTGCCCAATTAATACAAACGTGATAGATAGGCGCACGAATATGAGTGAGATCTCAGTCTGTAAACTCCATAGCAACAGCGATATGGATAGTGCCTGGGTGAGTATTGACTGAGCTCTTAAAAGGTTTGATATAAAGCGATTCTCACGTCATATTGTCTTACCTGCCATACTTGATGATTTTATCAGAAACCTTGGATTTAGCGGCCAGTGTCCCTCAGCGTGACTAGACCGGGCATAAGTCTGCCTCTAAATTCCACAGCAACAGCCAAAGTGTCCCTCAACTGTGACTAGACCGGGCATAAGTCTGCCTCTAAATTCCACAGCAATAGCGTTATGGATAGTTCCGGGGTTCCTGGACGGAGCTCTTAAAAGGTTCTACGCCATACTGTCTTACCTGCCAATCTTGATGATTTTATCGAATTCCTTGGATTTTGCGGCCAAAGTGTCCCTCAGAGTTACTAAACCGGGCATAAGTCTGTCTCTAAGCTCCATAGCGACGGCGATGTGCATAGCCGTCGGATATGTGTCGTTAGAACTCTGTGACTTATTCACGTGGTCATTGGGGTGAACTGGATCCTTGCTGCCTAACTTTCCGCCCAATATTTGGATTGCGCGGTTGGCTATCACCTGAAGAGAGCAAAAGTAGTAAAAAAATAAAATAAAAATCAATTAAACCATGAGCTCGATGGCGCAAGTGGTTAGCGCGTTCACTCTGCTATCGTGGAAGTTAAGCAACTTTCGCAATGGTCGGTCATGTCAACTCGAACTTCGCCGTGCTTCGACAGGCATGTTAAGCTGTTGGTCCTGGCTGAATCTGCAGTCGTTAGCACGCACCAATCCTTATAATGCATCCATAGAGAAGGCCTGTGTCTCAGCATGAGGATTTTAATAGGCTGATGATGATGAAAATCTACCATGCTAGAACATTATCATAATAAATATCTTTTTTTTTAACATATAACGATAGTACATTTTTTTCGTTTACCTCATTGGTGTTCATGTTGGATTGAGTTCCGGACCCGGTCTGCCAGATGACTAATGGAAAGTGTCCTTCTTTGTACAGCTTTCCAGAGATCACATCGTCGCACGCTTGCATAATAGCATCAGCTACGAATAAAGATAAGTAGGTTTAATTTTTGATAACTAAGCATAACTATTTATTATGATGAAGAATAACTTAAATAAAACTAGTTTTTACGGGTTAATGCACGAAACTTTATTTATTTATTGACGTTTCGCAGCCTTTTCGGGTCTGCATCGTCAGAATTATTCTGACGACGTCAATAAATAAATAAAGTTTCGTGCATTAACCCGTAAAAACTAGTTTTATTTAATGAGTGATGTGCGTGAAAACCTAAGAAACAAATAGAAGAATAACTTGTAAGAAAATATAGGATAATCTTCATAAGTTGTCATTTAATCTGAAAATAATAGTACTTGTAGTTTTAATGCAATATTTATACGTAGATTTTGACTTTTTTGCACAGCGAAACAGTCTAGTCTATAGGATATTACGTAATATTTTTGAAATTAAATGATTTTTTTATAAATACATTTACTTATTATTATGATAAATTAGCTATTACCCAAAGACTGATCTTATACAAAGGCGAAAATTTAATGAAACGAATTACCGATTTTTTTGTCAAGGCCGAACTCTACATTCACTTTGGCAGCAGCCTTCTTCAGGATTCCGAATGCTACTATAACTGGATACTGAAACAAATATAGGTTAATATTTAATTTCAAAATAGAAATAAGACAACAAACTATATAACTTAAGACACAATAATTAAGATTTTAAGCTTAAACTATTTATGTATTTTTACACAAATCCCATTAAAGGTCGTACATATCAACTTAGAAAGAGATCGTCTCCGTATCACTCGAGTCGTTCAGTATTGTTTGTATGAAACTCCCTATTGCAACGCACAATCGTAACGCAATCGCCTCACGAAGAAACACGAGCTTGGCTCGGGGCAATTACGTTACGATTCCGATAAGTGTGCGTTGCAGAACTCCCTGCTTCATACAAAGAATACCGAACGGCTCCAGTTGATACGCTGACGATCCCTTTCCGAGTTGATGACTGCTACGAAGGTGATGACTGAAAATCGGTATTTTGCCGTAAAACTGGCAAATGTTTAGTCGAGCCATGGCCTTTTGCTTACTGCAGCATACATATGGGTATTTCATAGCTGATTTCTTGTATCTTTTTTTTATTGTATTACTCGGAAATGTACATGTATGTTGAAGAAGAAAATAAACGCATTATCTATCTACAACCTTTAATCAACTGTCGTATTCTGTTGTACATCCTGTATAAGATATTAATGGATTAGGTTAGAGATTGTGAAGAAACTTATCTAAGGAAACTTTATCGTGAGATTTTACATAGGAATAAAAATATTACGCAATTAAAATGGTTTCACCAACAAACTCACTTTTTTCATCAAAATCACTTTTCAGTGAAAAAAAATCGGGAATAATGTTTACCAATTCAACTAAGTACCATATCTCTTAGTTATAAGTTTTAAATGTAACACATAGGGGTACATATTTATACATACTTGTCAGTAACTACAATGGGGGCAGTTAGTTCTATTAGATCGAAATATTTTAACTCCGAATAAGTTGATTAAAAACATATTTTATAAGATAACCATTTCAATGATAACAGTATGTGTAAATAGGAACGTTCACAATAAGACGACGCGGTTACATCACCACTTTGCATCATTTTAGTTTGTGATATTTACTGTCTGGAAGACATCTCCAAACAACTAAGACATTATATCTAATTTGGTCTTTATCTATTTTTACCATGTAACTTACTAATAGTCACTATTATATTTTAAGCATTTAACTGCTAAATTTATAACTACGTAGTATCTAAAAAATTTAAGTATATTCAATTTGTATTTTTTTTACAGTGGGGCTTTGTACTTATAATTATATTATATAAGTAGGTCGCTCGTGTGACTCGTTATTACAGCAGACATACTTAATTAATTGAATAAAAAACCAATAAATATTTTATTAATAGCCACAAGTCAAGTTACCCAAAACTTTCAACTTTCTACAATTGGCATTGAGCATTATGAAGCTTGAGTCAAGATTTACAGTTAATTTAATAAATGTGACTCTTACTACAAAAAGAAACTGAATAATAATAATTTTAAAGTAATAACGATTTTTGAGCTAAAAATCGTAAAGTATCGCCTAAATAGTGTTCCTAAAATATAGAGAAAAACTTTCAAGGTTGTTTGTCCATGCAAAAAGATATTCGTAATGCTAAAATTGTTAATACTATTAGGTCTTACTGATTAACCTAAAAACTGAACATTACAGCCTTTTGCCTAATTTAAGCATTCTTTTTTAAGTTAAAAGGATGGCAAACAAGTATGAAGCCCTCCTGATGGTAAGCGGCCAACATAGCCTATAGATGCTTGCGATACAAAAAAATGACTCGCGCCGTTGCCTACCCTGACCCAATCCGCTACCCCGTGGTGCCCTGCAACCTTACTCACCGACATAAACACAATACCACCAAAAGGTAGTACATGTCATAATCATGTCATCAGTGCAAACAGCTTCCACTGATTGTTATGCAAACATTTTAAAAAGATTAAAAAAGCTACCAAGCATGACTCAGCCTTGCACAGACCAATGGGTGTAGAGGTCAAACATTGTTTTTGTTGCTAACGACTGTTATTAGCAGCCTGTGAGTTTTTCACTATAACAGTCATATAAGCCGGTATTTAGATTACCCATAATCTATGTTCCTATAATGATATGCTATTCATAAAGGATAGCGTTCCGTTCTAGTGCACAAAGGAGATTGCTCAGCTTCCATACATGTTTGGCCTAAAGACCAATAATCATGAAAAATTGTTTCCTAGATTCGAAGTTATATATAAATTACTGTAGAAACGAATATTATTGACGGACACCCCTGAGAACTTCTATAAACCATATACACTGAACATATTAAAATACTTAAAAACAAATAAGTTATATAGTAAACTAGGGAAATCAAGCCAAGTACCGAAATTATGGATTAGATTCAGGTATATAGAGCATGTAGATTAACAGATAGTTGCCTGTTTTTAAAGTTAATGCATAAGAGTAACTTTTAAAATCAGGTGTCATTTCCGGTTATAATAAGGTACTCTGTGACAGAAACTGTGTGATGATTGTGAATGAGCCACAGATTAGAGAGAATTTTTAAACTCTCTTTAACCAAAGAAAGCTAAGAGATTTAGGTTCTATAGCCATATATTCAGTAGCTTCATTATTTTTGTTAGGTTGTTTTTAAGATAACCATATTTAAGATTTTTAGTGTATCACACCTTATAATTTTATTTTTTTATAGTCAGGGAACGTAGGTCCATAGATAGATACCTTAAAGTCTAACATATATACAGATTATAATGTGTTTATGGAGGTGTTTGGCGAAAAATGTATGGCAATAGACTTTATGATGTCGCCTACCATCTATAATCTGAGCACATTTGCATCTAGTGAAAATTATAATATAGTAGTGGATACTAATACCACAGTGTAATAAAAAAAAAATTTTTTTTCGATCTTTACAAAATAGATCTGTTTTTATGGTATATAAACAACTTCGATCAGTCTTTGGCTGAATGTTTCTACACCCATAGCCATTAAAAATGATTCGTATGTTTTCCAAACCGGTAAAATGAAAAGTCCTTTTTAAAGTAAATATATTATACAAAGGTGTCCGTTGAAATCTAATGACTGTAAATTAAATTATAAATTACGCCAAGAATTACCGTGGTTGTCCATATTTTTTGTGCATTTAGGCCAATTTGAGCAATCTCCTTTAACACTAGGTCGAGGATAAAGTCGATAACATCACGTTTCTTGTACGGCCCAATTATTTTTTATTATATCATACACATTTATTATAACAACAATAGAAACATTAATTCCGAAGAACGGACAGCCGTGGCGGAGGCTAGTGATACTACGACGACAGACGAGACGGGAGGCACATTCTTGTCAAAATTACAAGCGCCCGCCGCCCGAACCTCTCACGGCCCCCGTTCTCGTCCTCCTCCACACACTGTACCAGGCGAAGACTTAGTTAAGCGGTCTACCTTTAGTACCACAAGCCTCCGCTGTCCGTTCGTCGGAATTAATATTTCTATTGTTGTTAGAATGCATGTGTAATAATAAAAAATAATTGGGCCGTACAAGAAACATGATGTTATCGACTTTTTCTCCTCGACCTAGTGTTAAATTTTGTGCACTAGAAGATTTTTTTGTAAATATTGATGTCTTCTATAAAACTTCAGTACAACACTTTTCTCTATTGTCAATGACTTCCACAGCGTACGCGATAAAAGGTTTTTTTTGTATTTTTTCACACGTTGGGTTAAATTATGTAAGTTTTTATACGGAAGTCGTCGGATTTTTTTCAAATCGTTCCAGTAGTTTCAGAGCTTATTCAATACAAACAAAAAATCAAATCTTTCCTCTTTATAACATTATATTATAATTATTACAACTTAACAAGTGGACGTGGAGTTTAGCAGCTTGCTGATGCGACAGAAAAATGTGGCGCTCCAGCCATCACACAGTCATAGTAAAAATTTGTTGCTATGACTATGTAATAAATTATAAATAATTAAATTCGAACTATAGATTTGCTTGTTTTGTTCAGTTATAGCATTGAACTATTATTACCAGTAACATCTTAAGTGGAAGTGGAGTTCAGTCGTAACTTCGTGAGGGCAGCTTGCTGGTGCGGCAGAAAAATGTGAAGCTCCAGCCAGCCTTAACCCAATCCCCTATCCCATGGAGCCCTGAAGTCTTACTCACTAACAGAATACAATAACGCCAAAAGACAGTATTTTTAACGGACTTCAAATTTTTAATGCATGTTGTTTGAGTCGGTGGGCATACATCGGGACCAAACGTAAATTTACTTTAAATGTCTTTTAGACAAAAGTAAAGAATATGGTATTAATTTCATAACTTTTTGGTGGTTTTGTTTTTATGAAATCAGTTTTTTTACCGTGCATTGTCTACAGTAAGGGGGAGGTCTCTTCCCCAGGCGGTCGCCCAATTTCTACCTATCCCTTTAAACCCATACAGTTACTTACCGGCATTCTCTCTTCAATGCCTCCGATGGGAAAGTTCATGACAGACCTAATGGTCTGTGCGCCATACAGCCTGTCATCTGGCACATCTAACTCGCCAAACGTGTCCTTCTCCTTACGCTGAAATCAATAAAAACATGCGTGTTATCAGTTTCAGTAATTCAACAATCTAAATTTAAAATACCTTTGATCTTTAAAAGTTACTACGGTACTCGTAAATAAAAAGACACTAAACCTGGAGTGGCAATAAATATTCGCTTTTGATTGGAAATATTAACTAATTCGGTTATCAATGGAAATTTTCAACTAAAAAGTATCGTTAAGTGTTAAATTGGTCAATGCATCCGCCCGGATAGCTGCAGGTTCGAGTCCCATCTGATCTGATTTTTTCTAATAAAATTTTCTTTAGATTTAAACACCAAGGCAGTTAAATGTTTAAAAAGTTCAATAATAACAAGTTTCATAAAATTGATGGACTAATTAAATAAATTTAAACGCCGAGTCAGTTATATTAAAGTTTATAGACATCGAAACATAGAAGGATAGGAAGGATAACATGAAATGTCGATGCCGATGGTGTATCGGTATGATTTAATGGCATATCTGTAATTGACTGCATTGGAACCTCGAATCCTCCATTGAATGGTGTCACATGTGGACAGTTTTATTGTCCATTGTATTAATCTGTGTTGTAGTGAAACAGTCGTTTCAATGCCGTTTACACCTTGATCGTAAATATCCGTCCAGTATAAGTAGTTGGTATCATTTATATGCAATATGAACAATGTCGGACCATGACCAACTTGTTGCACACACAAGTGATTTCATTAGAAAATTTATAATAGGCCTAGTAGGTATCTCAGTTGTTACACAAGATTTAAAAATGTTATTATGATATTATAGAAAACTTTAAATGTTATTTGGCTTGAATTTTTCTTCTTTCAAAATGTTACCACAAACATTTAAATGCGTGGCGCGTCGGGTTCGATTCCCAGTTGACATGTATCATCGATCGCATACAGTGCATATTTTTTTATTTAAATATTCAAAAAGTAACCAATTTGTTTTATTTAATACTAAACTAGCATTAGCAATTACGAAAGTAAATGAAATTAATTTAATAAATTAATCTAAAGGCATGTTAGATAAACTATTTGAAATAATAATATGATGGATAAATTAATAAGCCGATACACAGAGTACAGTTAAGAAAAATATTATTATAACAAATTCGGACTAAAAATACCTAAAATAAAAGTTGAATTTGTTATACGTATTTAAGAAGTTACGTCACATGACAGTATATATTAGCATTCCCTAGTTTTGACGTGACAACGTCTTAAATTAGGTTGCGGCTGGGAGTCACTTATGAAAAAGTGTAACGCTCGGTAACGTTACGATGAGTCTCTCGTGTTAAGTTTAAGTTTACATGTACAATGTTTTAGTAAACAAAATATATTTCTATAGTTAAAATTTGTGCAATTCTTATTTTCATTCAATTCCTTGTTCCTATTGTGCAATTTAATTATATTCATATCAATAAATATTCTACCGAGAAAAAGACGTTGTCACGTAAAATCTTCGCCCGTAAAACCGACTTTACAGGCAACCATTTTTTTGATAAAATGCATATTTTTTTATTGAAAATAAATTAAACTAGATCAATTGTAGTCTTCAGACAGCAGCCAGTCTACACAAAGATAGATAGATAGAAATGTATGTGTAATCGAAAGATTAATTAATAAAATACATACCATCTTTACTGATTTGTTATCGGGATCCATACACGAACAAGACATAATTAACGGAAAAAAAGGAAATCACAACCCAGCGTTAACTTAATATATTTATACAGCTCTCAAGTGCGGCACGATAAATATTGCTAGCTAAAGACTAACTGTTTATTTTTGAGCGCCAAATGGAACCAAAACGAGTTTAGAGCCACGCGGGCCAATGAAAGATAAAGCAACACCCGATCGACCGGTCTGCCGCCCCGTCAGTGCAGAAATTCGTCCCGCGTGCTTTTTTATACGATTTTATTATCAAGTACTCGACCACTCTGGTCGCAACTGGTGGGTGTACTGATGCGGTCGCGTAATCGCGTTCTCGTCACATTATCACTCACATGTTGGGAGCTACCTACCTAATTCGCTATAAATAATTAGGAATTCATGTTGTTTACAATGCGAAGTATATCGTGATAAAACAATTTATGATCCTATTTACAGCGATAGTTGCGCTTTATGAAACAGGTTGGATTTGGTAAATGTCGGTTTTGCTGTGCCTGTCTTAATTAAATAATCACGATAAAGAGGTACATCAAATCTTGTTTATTTTCTTACATTATAATAATAATAATTATTAAATATTTTCTTAAATAAGTTACAGAAGGACACTGTTAAATTAGCAACTTATAACAATAAGGGGCCGTTCAAGTATTACCTACGTAAGCAAATTTATTACAGGTATTTACCCCCTCTTCCCCCATGTCAGCAAAAGTAAGCAAAGCTCTTACGGCACCTAGGTATATGCATTTTTCCATTAATGTATTCTGTTTTTTTTAATGATTCGTAAGCTTCATGAGCAGCAGTATCTACTTAAATAGGCTTAGGATAGAGGACTTTAACGCACATAATATTCATTTAAACAAACTTTATTCACACCCCCTGCCCCCCGTATAGTGCTTACGTAATACTTGAACGGCCCGTAACACAGTAACATTAATGTTAATTAAAGAGAATCTGTCACCAAACTAGGTACAAGCCTGTGTTGTTCTCAGTTTCATTCTCAAAAATGAAAACAATTGAACAAGTATATGTATATATATGTTACCAGATTAACTATTTTTAATTATAACAAAGTTTAAGATAGTACTGTAGTTAATAGTCAATCTTGTTTTTCTCGTTATTCCTAAAGAAGAAAAGTCTAATATATTATAATAGTAAATAAGTGTATGGGTGGGTGTGTTCCATAAATCTAATTATTTACATTAAACTACCTACCAATCTACTAACTGCCCGGAAATCGAAACGAGGAATGTACAGAGAATTATTTACGATGATTTGTTATATCAGCTGCACAAATTTCTTACTTGTTATCTGTGGGCAATCGTTCAGCAATTTGAAATGCTATCGGGTACCACGTACGTAGGAATCTATTCAATTAGGGCTTCGGTTATTTCAGTAACACAACGAAACTCACTAGTTGGTTACCTATCTCTTAAATCCTTAGACAGGGTTTGGTGTCTAAGGATTTAAGAGATAGGTAACCAACTAGTGAGTTTCGTTGTGTTACTGTAACTAAAGTCTAAGGGCCTGCGTGCTGCTTCTGATTTACGCACGTAAATATTTGTATTTGACTCATCTAAGTAAATTTGACAACAATCCCTTCTTTTCATTCCCTTTTTTTTCTTGTTGACGATGGAAAATGCATTTACGCACCGTACAGCGCGCTGGCTGGGCGCGCGGCGTGTGTAGGACTCCCCGGCGCGGAACAACGCCGGTCCTACCCACTAAAAACCACCGGTACCCTCCTACGCCCATATGGGGACGTCTCAGGATCGGCGCACCTTAGTGTGCGCCACTTCACTGGGACGCCCCCGATCATGTTCCTTATAGAGCATGATATGGATATTTATGACAAATATGAATGGCCATGTGAAATGCTAACATAACAAAATGAATTTAGAAGGCCGCCTGGGATCCAGACACCAGATTCCATGAAGAACCTCACTGTTGCAAAGATGATCTTCGAGTGTTTTTTTGGTAAAAACAGGTTTATTGGAGAGTTTTCATAATATATCCACTGAGCCCTGTGCAAATTACAATTTTATTATAAAACAACATTTATTTTCAGAAAATAGTAACTAATATACCTACATGATATAATATGACCTACTAATGGTTTACATACTATAGTATTTGGTGTTACACTCCCATTCCCTTGAAATTTTTTTTTTGCTTCTGCAATCCCTCCAGGCGTCCAGATAAAGCAGGGCATAGTTAGCCTTTTTATTGCATGCCTGGCCATAATAAACAGTGTCATGCTTTTGTTAGGTTTTATACATTTCGCAAATGATCGTACACTGATCATGGCTGAATGCAAATGTGTTGACTGTTGGTCGCTCCCTACATAAAATTTATTGTTGTACCTTATATTACTGAGTCACAAAATCCTTAATAATATAGGGTGTCCGGCCTTTTTACCCAAATGTCCCCCCAAACTGGCTGGTCTGTCTGGCTATTAGGTTTGACGACCTGGCATCTACTCATATATGAGATATTTCCAAGAAAAACTTCATTTTTAAAAGATGGCTTTGCCAGTACCTAATTGGTACTTTATTTGTGAGCTTGTTTTTTTTTAGTTTTTCAGTTTGATTTCTGGCATTTTCTGGAAATATTGTGATTTAATAGTTTAGTAATCATTTTCTACAGTTTTTGCATAACTAGCCTCCAATACTGATTCTATCTGACCAATGCTCAAGTGTTATTCTCATAATGAGTTTTGTGTAGATGTTAAACAGTATCGGAGACACAATACAACATTGTCTGACTTGCCGAGTCTGAAACTGCCTTGTCTGGGGTGGAAATGATTCAATAAAATGTTGTCTGCTCTGACTCTTAGGATAATCATAATCATAATCAATCATAATCAAAATCATTTATTCAGTTTAGGCTGTTACAGGCACATATGAATGTCTAGAAGCTACGCCATCGGTTCGTAAATCTACGGCGGGAGACCTTGTACTGAGAAGAACCGGCAAGAAACTCAGCAAGGGCTGTTTTTTTCTCCCTGTTTTATTATTTACAGAGTCGTCAAATTGAAAAATGACTTCAGAGGTGATTCATGAAGTCACTTTTCATTACATAATTATTAAATATACATTAATTGTTTACCTGCATTTTGATTGCTGTGTCATACAGTATAAATACAAATAGTGTTATTTATATTCAGTGTGACTAAACATTAACTTCAATATTAAGGAAGTTAGGGCAGACTCATCTCCGCTGGCAGCACCCGTTCACGAGCATGACGCATGAACCAGCCATCGCTTCGCTCAACCATATTTTAGGGAACGTAACGACCCGCCTCACACAACAACGCCGAAGAGACTATTATGAGAGCATGACTACCCATAACTACCCATACTAACTACAAATATATATACTGCATAAATATAATAATATATACAAAGATAGATAGGCAGACTGACTTAAATCAAATTTGCATGAAAAATCTGGTAGGGAAATATCAATAATAAAAACAAATAGAAACATATGAACCAAATAATAGGACTAACCTTGTGCTTAGTATATTTTCTATTAGCAACCTATTCGAAATGTCATTACTGATATGTAGCAATAAAGCATAAACTCATCATTCATATAAATCTAAAGCATATTGCTAGTAAAACTTAACAGCTTTGAGTTGCCGTTTACTACTTGGGTTGGCTAAAATCTTGGTAACAACATACTAACATAGAGCAAGATACAAAATATGTTGAAACTACATAAATTTAAATACCTATTTTGAAAGTAAAACCTAGTTATAAAATTGATCTACCGATTTTTTGGGAAATAATCTAGACTTCTAGGGACTTTCAAAACACGAAAGTTGAGAAATAAATGCCGGTAGATTTATATTTATATGTATTTACTTCAAGCCTCACATTGTAACACAATATTTAAGTGAGACTTTTGTAGAAAGAAAAATACAAAGAAATACATTATTAAAAAAAGTTATTTTGAATTATGTATTGATTATGCAACTTACCGCTACAGCAGTGGTTGTAGAAAAATTGTTATTGTTCACAATTCGGACGACACATCGCAAATTTTTGGATGAATTTATTAAAGCGGAGGATAATTTAAACATGGATAAAGCCATGATTTTTAACGCCGCCTTGGAATAAAAAATGTAAGTTTCTCCTTATCAAAGGGAATTTCTAAAAAAAGAAAGAAAGAATTCAAAAATTCTGTCAATGAAATGTCAAATTGTCAAAAATCTTTGACACATTAAATTAGTGACGTAAAAACCAATTTGTTATCGAAAAAACATCTACAATATAATTCCTATTAAAATCAAACGCGAGTCTTATCGACATGTTAGTATAGGTACCTATCTTTGGTATTTTAAACAATATTGCAAGATGTTAGCTAAATAATTGAACAAAATGAATGAATGTTGTCTAAGTGAGCGATCTTATTGATATAAGAATACAAATGCAGTGTTGTGCGATGAATACATACAGCTTTTAATGATAATAATAATAATACAAATAAATTAAATTAATTTACTTAATCCTTTAGAGATAATAACAAATGGCTGGTGTTTTATGTTAAAATTATATAACCTGTATTTAATTATCTGAAACTAGAAAAGGTATTTAGAACCATAATAATAGTTAGACCATATTATACTATATATTGTGGTCTAAGCACTATTATGGAATAATATAGTTTTGTAAAATTTTCATTCCACGCCCTAAAATTACCGATTTGATTAATTTTATGAATAAATGCACGTCTCTAGTGGCAATAAAGAACAATAAATATTTCTTTGATTTTTAGAACAAATTTTGAATATTGAATAAATGGAACTTCCTGTTCGCACAAACGTTAATAAACACATCATAGCGTGCCACTTCTTCAGATTCTGATCCGCAAAAAGTATCGATACCTGGCCTGAGTAGTATCCATAGATATAGAATAAATACTACGTCTATGGTGGTATCGATTATTTCGTGTCGATACCGATATTAAAAAGAATATTAGATACTTTTGTTACATTACCCTTCCAGGTATTGATACTTATAGGAATGCTCGATAGTTCTAAAAGTCTTAGATATTGTGCCAGCCAGTAGGCGGCAGTAGCCGCATCTTTTTATGACATTTACAGTGTGTAAACTGAAATAAAAATTGCATATCCATCTATGCTTTTCAGAACAAGTGTCATAGTGGCGATATAATAAAGCAGTAGTGGATAACTAAATAACTCGGTGATTATCACTTAAGCAGTTAGCGAAAAGAAAATGCAGTGGGTTTAGTTTTTTTTTAATTTAATAGTGACACAATGTATACAACCAGTTACTTCACTCAAAGAAATTATTTTACAGTTTGGGTACGGCCAGAGTGCACTCAGATTCAGATTCCGAAAACAAGCGCGAGAAATAAACAGTGTAGTCGAAGGTTACGGCCAGAGTGCACTCCTGATTCAGATTCAGACTCAGAAAACAAGCGCGAGAAAAAACAGGCAACCTGCTTGAGACTACACTGTTTATTTCTCGCGCTTGTTTTCGGAATCTGAATCTGAATCTGAGTGCACTCTGGCCGTACCCTTTGTCTATAAAGTCGTGACATTAAATGATGGCGCCACTATTATGCATGTAGCAACCCTGTACAGTCTGACTAAAATGATTTTGATACTAGCAGTTCATTCAAGTAAATTATTAATAAGACACACTATACAGTCGAATTTTGTTTCTGTTTTATATATAGTAGGTACCTATGCTTAAAAAAAGTTTAGCCAAGCATATTTAATTGAATCAGACTAAAATTATTATAGACAAAATAGTATTTTATAGTGTAAAAGTGTGTAATGTTGGTGATTACCGCTGAGGTACCATTGAGACCAGAGCCGTTAGGGTCAATTCACACGTACCACAACCACACCACGTCGCAGCGACAAAATGCGGTCAAGCTGTGGTTACGTGTGAATAGTATCGCAGCGGCTTTTTGCAGTTGCGTTCTGGTACCGACAAATTGTCAATGTGGTTGCGTTGTCGCTGTCGTTGCGATGTGGTAACCACGTGGTCATGTGCAGTTATACTCCGGCTTTCATAGAGGAAACACGGCTTGACTGAACGTAGTCATGGAGGAAAGATGACGTCATGTCGTGGCGATGTGGAAGCGGTGCCGCCGCCGGTGGTGGCGTTGACGTCGCGATGTGGTTGCGATGTGGTCGTATTACACAGGAGGTCGATAACAACGGCAAAATGTGGTACGTGTAAATTGTAATATTAATTTTCAATACAAAATATACGCCCGACCACATGGCGTCGTTGTGGTGTGGTTGTGGTACGTGTGAATTGACCCTTAGGTAATCATCAATACACACAAGTATCATCATACGACGTTTTTACACACTTGTTAAGAAAATAATACTAAAAACATTTTATAGTATACAAAAAGTTTATTTAGAGAAACAATTTGTAAATGTGCAGTTAGTAAAATTAGTGATAGGTATCTTCACTAAAAGCATCAAAACCTTCGTTGACTATCCGACTCTCTGATTTTCCTGAAAAAAGGTAAAAAAATATGTAACGGAATAGAAACAATAACTTATTGACATGAAGCAATTAATTCAAAATTGGTAGAAAACCTGACCGAGTTGAACCATAATAACTTATCAAAAGAAATGGTCGTACAATATTACCTATTTACAATGTTAATCTAACCTAAAAATGTGCAATGTAAACAATGCCTTTTTTGGTCTCAAAATCGTAAATTGAGTAAATTTGTAACTTAAAGGCAGATTACAAACAAATAGTTACACAATTACAGACCCGTCATAGATGCTGTTCGCCCATAAACATCATCCAAATCCCACAAAATTCGTCCAGCTTGGTAGTCTTCGAAACATCGCTGAAAAACCTTTAAAAATCACTTCCCGCGTGCCACTCCGATTTACTTTACTCATTTTTATACCTTTCTGCGTTCTTAGTTTCGTATTAATTTATTACAGTTTAATCCAAACAATAAAAAATACAAAAGGAAAACTGTTCCACAACTGAAACTCGATGACAGCTGATGTACATAAGTTTGGTGTTGCCAAACTTATCACACATGAATAATGTTAGTTCCTCAAACATTCATGTCACGACTTTATAGACAAACTGTATTTTACTAGTATTGCTTCAACCGCTTCATTAACATAGAGCTTTAAACAACAGCTCAGAGTTAACTTCTTCATCGTTGTTCATTTGGACTTAGACTTGCTTTGTTTTCTACATAACTTTTAATTTGTGTTTCCCAATATTTTATTTTAGTTCTTTGCCTGTGTTTTAAAAAAAATCTCTTTACTCCAATTCAGTAGAAGGAAAATTAGGAAAATACTCGATACGGAGTAGTATCGTGCTCATAATTAGAACCTCTATTGACATGACAGTTAATACAATACCTTGGTATCGAGTAGGTATCAATACTTTCAAATTGAGAATGCACATGCAAGGTAGCTCTTGAGCCTTGAGCAAAACCACAGACAAATAAACTTGCGCAGTGCGACAAGGATCTTATGAACGTACGGTATGAGCATGTGAAATTCGGGCCCACCACATAAATCCTCATGAAAACTACCTAGAATGAATGTGATGATGTTATTATTCCTTATTTTCGGAGCCATTTCTATGTAGGTACATACCGGTTATTTGTTGAATATATTACATTAACAGTATACGTACTAAGAAAATAGGTCACAATGTGTTGAGATACATAAGGCTGATAAAAGGCAAACCCTACCAACACACCGATCCAGACTTCAACGCATTGAAAATAGGGTTCCTCAAGGAGGCATTTTGGGTTCACTGTTGTTCCTATTGTACATAAATGATATAACCTCTGCCTCAAACCATAAGTTCACATCGTTCACAGATGATGTCTCAATCTTAGTCACAAGCAGTGAAGATAGTAAAATAGATCAACATAAAACTGACATAATTAAAATATTGACAGCAAAAATAATCTTTCTATTAAAATTGATAAAACAAATATAATGAACTTTAATAATAATTTTTGAAATCCTTTGACAAATATTGACACAAATGGTGAAAATATAAAACTCACTCCCAGTGTAAAGTTTTTAGTTCTAAATATAGACACTAAATTCACGTGGAAGGAACAAATAGAAAAAGTTTTTGCAAAAAATAACAAGTTTGCGTTCACTTTATCTAAAATTAGAATATGGAAGACAAAAAATTGCTATGATGGCCTAATTTGCTTATGATGAGTCTAATATCAAATATAGACTTCTAATATGGCGAAATGGTATCAATATAGGTAAGGTGCTTGTATCTCAAAAAAGGTGCATCAGAGCTATATGCAACATTGCAACAGATGTATCCTTACTATATAATTATTAATATCCTACTTCAGCCATGCCTATATATATTAGAAATGGGAAAATTTGTAAAACAAAATAAACATGCAAACCCGACAGCAGTCGGCAGCAAAAATGAATACTGGGCCCAACTCTAGCATGATTCTCTAAACTTAAAACTAAATTTAATGTCAGTCTCTCATTTTCATTCTGTATTTTGTTATTCTAACAAGGACACTGTTTTCAAATTTAAGTTAAGGATTTGGATAATCTTGATAGAATTGGGCCCCATATTCATTTAGTCATAGGGTTGCCTGCTGCCACTATGGCCACCCTGCTTAAACTACACTGTTTATTTCTCGCGCTTGTTTTCTGAGTCTGAATCTGATTCTGAACCTGCGTGCACTGTGGGCGTACCCATAACGTGTAGTAATATAGTATAATGCATAACTTGGAATGGATGGTCAGAACAGGTAAGTTTTTTTAACTCCACAAGCTTCAAAAACAGTAATGCCATAATAAGTTTGCACTTATAATTTTATTAAAAAATCTTGTAAATTTTAAGGTTAAATTCTAGTGTTGCCGAACTATCGATATTAAAACTATCAACGGTTTACATCGAAAATCATGTACCCTATCGATAGAATCGATACAACCGATAGTATCGAAACTATCGGTAGCTCAGAACAAGGCAATACTATCGAATGAGTGCAATACTATCGATACTATTGTAGTTCGTTAATAACAAACTATTGATAGTATCGATACTATCGATAGTGTTGATTTTATCTGCAACAATACTATCGATAGTATCGATACTAGCGATTGTTTTAGGCTAAAGTTTATGATTGATTATAATACCTGAAACTTGTAAACAATACTATTGCAAATTGTTAAACTATCGATAGTATGGTTACAAATAAAAGCGACAGTATCGATACTATCCATAGTTTGTTATTAACGAGCTACAATGCTATCGATAGTATTTAACTCATCAGATAGTATTCGCTATTTCTGTGCTATCAATAGTATCGATACTATTGATAGTATCGATTCTATCGATAAGCCTATCGATTGTCATACGATTGATTGGCTATCGATAGACTATCGATTAATCATCGATAGTCGGCTGTCGATCGGCAACACTATTAAATTCCCAAAAATGAAAGTTATGATTAACCTATTCTATAAGATACAACGCCTCCGTTATACATCTCTCACTCGTTCCGTTTTATCGGTAACAGTACTTGCTCAGTCCTGTTTAAATAATACGCCCATAGCGTGTAAGCAGTATTTCAGCCTTAATTTTCTTCATACATACAATGTATGCACACCTTTATGTATAAATGTAGTTTATGATATATTTAATGGACTCATTGGTGTCGATTCTGGCATGATTCTCTAAACCTAAACTTAAATTTGACAATAGTGGCGTCGATTCTGGCGTGATTATCTAAACTTAAAACTAAATTTAACATCAGTCTCTCCTTTTTATTCTGTATAGAGAATGACAAGGATACACTGTTGTCAATTTTAAGTTTAGATTTAGAGAATCGTGCCAGAATCGACACCAGTGTATGTCCTTCTCATTATTATAGAATGAAGGGTAGAGACTAATGTTAAATTTAGTTTTAAATTTAGAGAGTCATGCCAGAATTGACACCAGTGTGGACATAAAGACAGAAAAAAATATACATTTTACAGCTTTCTCCTTAACATATTGTTAGAATTTAATAAGACACAAATCACAAAAATAAATAAGGTACTGGTATCGATTCTGGTGTCGATTCTGGCGTGATTCTCTAAACTTAAAACTAAATTTAACATTAGTCTCTCGTTTTTATTCTGTATAGAGAATTACAAGGATACACTGTTGTCAAATTTAAGTTTAGGTTTAGAGAATCATGCCAGAGATGTCGATTCTGGCATGATTCTCTAAACCTAAACTTAAATTTGACAACAGTGTATCCTTGTAATTCTCTATACAGAATAAAAACGAGAGACTAATGTTAAATTTAGTTTTAAGTTTAGAGAATCACGCCAGAATCGACATCAATACATATATACCAAGTATGTTTTAAAATTTTATTTTTGTGAACTTGAACGCATCCAATGTGGTGCTGCCCCTAGCGGAGGTTTTGCTCAAGGAAAGGAAAGGTATCGGCTACTGTCGGCTTTTCTCGGGTTAGTCACGCCTAGACTCGTTCGAAAAGCGAAACCGAATCATTCCACGGCGATGTACGAAGACTGGTGCTCTTGTCGTGGATTCCTTGTGTAAAACGGGATAATTTTATCCATAGAAACGGGCTTTAGTTAGCAATAGAAGTATTTTTTTTAAGTATAATGTTGTGATTTTAGCGGTCGTTTGTGCTGTGTAGTGATATCGTTACCGATAAGTGAAATTTATACAAAGAAAGAATTCTGTGTGAAGTGGTGCAATAGTGATAACTCCGTAGTTGGATCCTGGATTTCATAGGATTTTATTTAAATACCTCAGAGATTATTACTCATAAGGTATGTTCATTGTGTTAATTGTGTATATAAGTGTATTGCGGACGAACGCGTGGCGTTAAAGCGGAATGGCCACCGTTTATCGACTCGGCTAGCGTGCGCGTATAATGGCTGACTTTTCTTCGTTTCGTTTACTCGCGGCTTCAATTCGAACAGATCGCTTTCATAGCCCTGATTATATATTATATACTTCTAATGTTGCCACCTAGATATAAAGGACTTCCTATGAATTTTTGCTGAAGATGTTTGTGCGTAGGTGATGCATAAAAACGGAGGTGGGCGGATTGGGGTATGCAGTGGTTGTCATTGCTTGGGGGGTCCGATACGTTGACCGGTCAAGGAATTTGATATGCACTTTTGATTCGATGGAATAAATTTGTTTACTGCAGGTTAAGTACTTATGTCAATGTGGAACAGAATCACACCTACTGACCAATATATAAAACTATCTTCAACATTTAACACCATCGACTTGTTAGTACATAAATTATTAGTTTTTCTAGTTTACTATGACTTCGTTATTGCGTTATAATGATGAAATTCAACCTTATTTTAAAATTGTAAGTATAATGAAATCTAACAGGGAATCTCAGTGTATAAATGTTATAATTATCAGAGTTTATAATAGAAGTTGATTAAATATTTAAAAGGATATATAGAATCAGTAATTGTAACAAATAAAAAGCATGTTAACATTACAATAAAAAAGCTCTTCATCATAATTTATCTTGTATTACAAACCAGTCAAATAAATTAACCAAAACAAAATTCATATATTTTTATTAAATTTGATTATTGATTTACAATTTACCAATAAAAGTACTTTTTTATTGCCAAGTAAAGTGCTTATATAAATAGGTTATTCTTTAACATGTTAATGTACTGATCCATTGGTCCAGGGTTTTATCACTGGAAAATTAAATGTTTAAGAATTAATAAATATGGTTATTTTTTTATTGAGACTATTATATTACTTATAACATATCTCAGTATACTGTCTGGACTTTGTGTATTAGGACAAAATTATTGTAGTCATATAAGGTTTTTGTAATAATGGAAGTAGATCATTATTAGCATCATCTTGACAAATGGTCATACAGATGTAGAGAAATCGATAGCCAAGTCAAATATGCAATTTTAATTTTGTTAATCTCTAACTAAAGGCTAGGAAAAAAATATATATAATAGCGAGCTCGCAAATATCACGAATATTTCTATGGACACATAATACTTTTAAACTGGACAAGTATTTGGAAATGAAATACTAACTACATAGGTCAAAATACATACATACATACCTTACATATTCCTAGGCATATTGTGACTACAGTCATAATTTTCAATTTGCATAGAATTATAAAAGTATTTATGATTATATTCAACACTAATATGTGAGTTGAAATCTGTCTTAAATACAAATTAATTTTTTAAAAGTTTTTCTTTGTAATATGCAAAATGTTTTTTTAAAAATGTTCTATGAAACTAAAGAGAGTAAGTGATCATAACTATGTAATTTGAACAGTGCATATGAAATAAACATAAATCGAGGTTTATTTGGTATAATATTATCTCCTTATTATCTATTTTAATACTTTCTCTAAATATGGGCATTTTAGAAAATTTTAGAATAAAATAAGCTGTACACTTGTACAAGTATCATTAATTGGTGAGACCTTTGTCAATGTTTGTGTGTATAAAAAACATAAATAAATAATTTAACTTTTCCTTCATTTCTGAAAACAATTTAAGAGATTAGAATTGTCAAAGAATAAATCAAAAATCTAAATGATACTGATTCTTGACTAGGTATATTTAGGAGTAACCTCCATATAATAGCTTCTTATTGCATTAAAAATTACCTAAAAGTAGTATTGAGTCAGTGTGAAAACGCCTACATAGTTCTTTAATTTCTTTATTCATTGTTTCAGGTCTCATTAGGAGCACTAATAACTGCACACATTATGAGAGTATGCTTCACTTTCTTATGATCTACACATAGTTGAAATTACGGGAAGTCCATAATACTATTCAACATGTCACTTCTGTGAGTACTATTCTATTTCTTAATATGTCAGTGTTTTTTGGTTTCTCCAAAGTATTTTGTTTTATCGTTGCGCTACCACGTTCACTCCCTCGTTACGAACAGCATGCCAAATTATTATTTTTATTTAATCCCTCTTTGATGATGCTGAGGCTTTCGTCGGCGTGTGACTTTTATCAGTGCACTGACCGCGTCGAGTCCCCCAGTGACTGATCTTTCTAGTACTAATGTATTTATAATGATTTGAAAAAGAAAATTTGTAGCAAATACCATTATGTAAATTGAACACAAAGTTAATTGTTTCATAATAGTTTTCTATATTTAGTAACAATAATTATAAAGTAAATATGTTGGTACTGATATTGCTTATCTAGAAAGACTGTCACTGTGCATCGTCGCTGCAGCTCGCGAATTCGTTCCGATCGCACTGGACCTCTCCGAGTCATAGCGTGTACTCGTGCGCACCGCGTTTCTTGTTAATTACAAATCGTAATCGTTCTATTTCGATTTAGGATTCGTATGCGTATAGGGCCACCGTACATTATAGGGACTCGATATAGGCGAGTAGCAGGTTGCGGAACGGTGCGGTGCGATGGGATCGAAGTGTCGACGGTGTGGGCGGCTGGGCTCTGTCCGAAGGGCGGGCGCGGACAGTGCGCCTGAGTGGGTGTCTCGCGTTGCAGATGTGCACAGACGAGGGGACCGAGTGGTGCGGCGAGCAAGCGGTGGCGCGCGCGGTAGAGTGCCGTCCACATGCTATCGCGCCATGTGGCGCGTGCTGCTGGCCCTGGGGGCCGCGTGCGCCGCCGCGCGCGCCTCACAGGACGTGGTGCGCACCTTCACCGACCCCGTGTCGTCGCCGACTTCACAGTTCAACCACCTCGTCGTCGATGGACACACAGGCCGCGTGTATATTGGCGCTGTGAACAGAATCTATCAACTCTCTCCAGACCTGGAAGTTGTCCAGTCTATTTTAACTGGCCCTGTGAACGATTCTGCCTTCTGTACCTTCGATTGCCCTGCGAACTTCGTCAAGAAACCTACAGACAATGTTAACAAAGCTCTTGTTATTGATCGAGTGAACAGCCGGCTCATTACATGTGGGTCAGTTTTACAGGGATTGTGCTCGGTGCGAAATTTGAATAATATCTCCCATGATGTGCGTGAAGTGCGTGAACCGGTCGTGGCAAATAATGCCACAGCATCTACAGTGGCATTTATTGCTCCTGGGCCACCGAATCCTCCGATGACTCAAGTAATGTATGTTGGTGTGACATTTACCGGAAATTCTCCTTATCGTTCCGAAGTTCCCACGGTTAGTAGCCGGTCCCTAGAAGATGATCGTTTGTTTATGATAGCTAGAACTGCGGTCACCACTGGCACAAGAATGTTTGTCAATTCATTATCTCGTGAACGATATCCTATCAATTACATATATGGCTTCGGTTCTGATGGATTTAGTTACTTCTTAACGACGCAGCTAAGAGGCGTGGGTTCTGACACATACTACAGTAAATTGGTACGCGTTTGCTATGATGATGAGAATTATTATTCTTATACAGAAATTCCCATGTCCTGTAATGGAGAAGGTGGTGGAAATTTTGGATACAACCTTGTGCAAGCTGCCTTTGTTGGAAGAGCCGGATCAGTTCTCGCGAGTGAACTTGGAATAACAGCACAACAAGATGTTTTGTTTGCTGCATTTAGTCAAAGTGAATCCATTAACACCAATACCCCATCTGATCTATCAGCTCTATGTGTATATTCGCTTAAAGCTATCCGCCGAAAGTTCATGCAAAACATCAAGACGTGCTTTAGTGGAAATGGATCACGAGGTCTTGATTTTATATCGCCATCTCATGCATGTATTGGAACCAAATTACAGTCCATCAGTGAAGACTTTTGTGGTTTAGATGTTAATACACCATTAGGCGGTGAACAGCCAGTAGAGGCCGTACCCGTAGCTGTATTTAAAAAGAGATTAACAGCTGTAGCCGCCACCGCAACGGGAGATTACACTGTTGTCTTCGCAGGGACTGCTCAAGGCCATCTTAAGAAAATAGTCGTAGAAAGTGCGACCTCCGCATTTGAATATGAAGACATTGCTGTTGACGAGGGATCTCCAGTAAACAAGGACTTATTCTTTGATACTCAATTGATGCATTTATACGTAATGACAGAACGTAAAGTGTCCAAAGTGAAAGTTCAAGAGTGTAGCGTTTATAAATCGTGTTTAACGTGTCTTGGCGCCAAAGACCCTTACTGTGGATGGTGTTCTCTTGAAAATAAGTGTAGCTTACGATCAGACTGTCAGGATGCAGCTAAAGATCCTCTGTATTGGATCTCTTATAGAAGTGGTCGTTGCACTACTATTACTCAAATAACACCAAATCAATTGCAACGGACCACGGCTAGAACGTTAGACTTGCTTATTGAAAATTTGCCTACTCTTAATGGACAATTTTTGTGTGCATTTACAGCTTTAGATCGTACTTTAATTACTAATGCTACTAGAAAACCTTATGGTGTTAACTGTACTACTCCGCGCACCGACACGCTCCCACCGATTCCTGCCGGTCAACATCATTTTACTGCTAAACTGTCGGTGCGTACTACTCAAGGACCTGATTTTGTAGCTACGAATTTTACGTTTTTCGACTGCAACACGTACAGCTCATGTACACAATGCGTTAGTTCATCTTTTCCTTGCGACTGGTGTGTAGACGGCCATCGTTGTACTCATGATACTGCTGAAAATTGCAGAAATCATATTTTGGTAACGGGAGTTAGTAGAATCGGACCTAGTTATCGTTCAGGGCCTGGTTTTTGTCCTACAATAAATTCAACTTCCGACGGTACTAACGAGATTCTTGTTCCATCCGGTGTCAAAAAAGCTATAAAAGTCAAAGTGCATATTATAGGCCAATTTATAGTTCAGACTAGATTCGTTTGTCAATTTAACATCGAAGGTCGCGTTACGCATGTCAATGCTCAACTTCTTGCTGATACCATTTATTGTGAAGCCGTAGAGTTTACATATACTTCGCGCGCTCCAAATATTACGGCTTCATTTGCTGTTATTTGGGGAGGTTCTAAACCGTTAGACAATCCCGACAACACGCACATATTAATATATCGTTGTAATGACATGGCCGATAATTGTGGCATGTGTCTTGCGCTTCCAGAAAAGTTTGGATGTGGTTGGTGTCAGGGCTCAGATCGCTGTGAAGTCCAGGAGCAATGTGGAGCTCCAAGTGTGTGGTTAAATCGCACCCAAACTTGTCCTAATCCGGAAATTCATTCTTTTAGACCGCAACTGGGGCCATGGGACGGAGGTACTAATATCACTATTGAAGGCATTAATTTAGGTCGTAATATATCCGATATATATAACGGAGTCACTATAGCTGGTATAAAGTGTCAACCTATTATAGAAATGTATATCAAAACCAGACGCATCGTATGTACTGTCGATGGCCCAGGCGAAGAAGTGCCAAGGGATGGTCCTGTAGTCGTCCGGGTAGCCGATTATAGAGGAGAGTCAAAACATCACTACGCTTTTGTAAACCCAAAAATAAATTCTATTCAACCTAAATATGGGCCACAATCGGGTGGCACGAAGCTTCGAATAACCGGTGAATATCTAAATGCAGGTAGTAATATACAAGCTTTTATAGACGATTTGCCTTGTGCTATTTTATCGGTGACGCACGAAGAAGCTGTTTGTAGAACAAGTCATTCTTATCAATTAAAAATGGGTACATTAAGAATGCGTTTTGATAATGGCATGCGTACATTGGAACGTGAGAAATTCGAATATATAGAAGACCCCGTTGTTGTTTCGGTCGAGTCTGGTCCAAATTCTGTATCGCAACGTAAGCAGCCCAAAGGTATTCCATCCGGTGGAATAAACATTAAAGTTTTAGGTCGTAATTTCCATTCGATACAATTCCCACAGATATACGTGTATCACGATAACCGCCCTTATATAGCTCCCTGTCATAGACTCGACTTTCAAACTCAGTTAATTTGTGAATCACCAGGTATCGAAAGTGCCGGTTTAAGTCTTGATCCCGACAGGCCTCTAGAATTAGAGTATGGTTTTTATATGGATGACGTGCTAAGTGTGCAAAATCGGACTTCCAAAACGGGTGACGCATTTTTGCTTTACCCTGATCCATTTTACGAGAAATTTGACGAAGATGTTAAGTATTATAAGTCTGAATATTTAACTATTAATGGTCAAAATTTAGATAGAGCTTGTACGGAATTCGATGTCGAAGTACATATAGGCGAAAGTCTGTGTAACGTGACCGCTCTTACTAGACACCACTTGACTTGTCGCCCTCCATCTCGTGATGAATTACCAGACGGCGTCGATACACCAGAAGTAGTGGTCAAAGTAGGGCGCGCACTCACTTTTAAAATAGGTAAATTATCTTACTCATCACAGGCTGGTTTGCAGGCAGCTATAGGAAAGCCAGTATTATTTGGTGTCATAGCCAGTATAGTAATACTCATTTTAGTATTTGTCGTATTTCTAGTTATGTATAAGAGAAAATCAACTGAAAATATTAGGGTATTAAAAAATATGCAAGAGCAAATGGATATTTTAGAGTTAAGGGTAGCTGCAGAGTGCAAAGAGGCATTTGCAGAGTTGCAGACTGAAATGACGGACTTGACAGGAGATGTGACAGGCGGTATACCATTCCTAGATTATCGAACTTACGCTATGAAAATATTGTTCCCTAATATAGACGAGCATGCCGTCCTGCAATGGGAGCGTCCAGAGCTTATGAGGAAGGAGAAAGGTCTCAGAATGTTTGGACAGTTAATTATGAACAAAACATTCCTTTTATTATTTATTCGTACTTTAGAAAGCAACAGGTATTTCTCTATGCGTGATCGTGTTAATGTAGCATCGCTTATTATGGTTACTTTGCAAAGTAAGATGGAGTATTGTACTGATGTATTAAAAACATTGCTAGCTGAACTAATAGAAAAATGTATGGAAGGTAAAAGTCACCCTAAATTATTGTTGAGGCGAACTGAAAGTGTTGCCGAAAAAATGTTGAGTGCGTGGTTTACTTTCTTGCTATATAAATTTCTTCGCGAATGTGCAGGCGAGCCGCTTTATCTTTTGTTTAGGTCAATGAAAGGTCAGGTAGACAAAGGACCGGTAGACGCAATAACGTCCGAAGCTCGTTATTCCCTCAGTGAAGAGAAGCTTATTAGGCAGTCGATTGATTTTAAACCAATGATGGTTAGTGTATCTATATCACAACAAACCATTTTCGTTAGTGGTTTAGAGGCTACAACGGAGAACGTTCAAGTAAAAGTTCTCGACTGTGATACTATAAGTCAAGTGAAAGAAAAATGTTTGGATGCTATTTACAGAGCTACGCCATACTCGCAAAGACCTAGTCGCGATGATCTCGATTTGGAATGGCGTACAGGAGCTTGCGGTCGATTAATTCTCTATGACGAAGATAGTACTACTAAATGCGAGGGTGAGTGGCGCAAGCTTAATACATTAAATCACTATCGTGTACCCGATGGCGCATGCTTAAGCCTCGTTGCGAAACAGAGTTCAGTTTATAATCTCTCCAATATGGAGAAAAATGATAAATCTCACACATACGAAACCTTAAATCGCGGTAAATACGGTTCTGCGAGCCCACCTTCGAGTCCACTCAAATATGATCATGGAAATGCTTTTAAATATTGGCATCTAGTTAGGCACCACGATGGTGACGCCCACAAAGAGGGAGAGCGTGGAAATAAAATGGTTTCAGAAATATATCTTACTCGTCTGCTCGCTACAAAAGGCACATTGCAAAAGTTTGTTGATGATTTATTCGAGACTATTTTTAGTACCGCGCACCGTGGCTCGGCTTTACCTCTAGCTATAAAGTACATGTTCGATTTCCTCGACGATCAAGCGCTCCAACATGCAATCTCCGATCCCGAAGTAGTTCACACATGGAAGAGCAATTCTCTTCCACTGCGCTTCTGGGTTAATCTGATTAAAAATCCCAACTTTGTATTCGATGTGCATAAATCGAATACCGTCGACTCGTGCTTATCCGTAATCGCGCAAACTTTTATGGACTCTTGCTCAACGTCCGACCACATCCTCGGTAAAGATTCACCTTCGTCTAAACTTCTTTACGCGAAAGATATTCCCGTCTATAAGGAATGGGTAGAGCGTTATTATGCGGATATAAAGTTGATGCCGGCTATATCCGACCAGGACATGAACGCGATGTTAGCAGAAGAGTCGCGTTTGCACACTAAAGAGTTTAATACGAATTGCGCGTTGAATGAGCTGTACGCGTATGCGGTGAAATACAACGAACAACTAATGGTGACACTCGAGGAGGACGAGTTCTCGCAGAAGCAGAGACTCGCATACCGCCTTGAGCAGGTGCACGGCCTCATGACTCACGATTACAATGTGTGAGCAATAAGGTCTTGAGGCTCGTGACGCCAAACCCACCGCCCTGTATATAAAGCCCTCGCACATATCTATGCCGGCAACTTTTGTATATATTAGATAGTGTACAGTCTTAAATATTGTAATTTTGTATAATTTCAGCATCCGATGTTTTTTAATTTTATATAAATGAACTTTGTATTGATTTTACACGACGAACTCGGCACGGTTAAGGCCGTGCCACAGTATGCATCGTAAACTAAAATTGTGTATGTCTGTCTATGTGTGCTCGCGTCGTACGAGTTAATGTTACGTCGATCGGTGTAAAATGTGTGTCGCAAAAGAAAACGCATGTCAGCCCGCCGGCGAGCGAATACTGTCGCTCGCCGACGGACGATTTTTAAATTTGTACTCGCAATCTACTTAACGAAATAACCGACAGTGAACCGGTGAACGATTCCAGTAATAAATATCGTCGAATGTATTTCTTGTGTTTAATTGCAAACGGTGGCGCAGCGTCATTGTCCGCGCACGACGAAAGCCCACGCGTCAGGCAGCTGTCGGCAGGGAGAACGCGGTACGGTGCCATCTCGCCTCTCGCTAGTTCACGGAACCCCCTTCGGTCACATCATTCGGTGTTCGCACGTCATCTCTCATATCACCAATCCTGTGTTTGTGGTTTCGTTTTCCTGGCCTTGTGGGTTTCGTGGGCGCAGACGTCTGGCGAGAAGGTCAAAGATGAACCGTCGCGGCCCTGCTGTTTCAGTCGGTACGTGCGGATCGCGGCCCGAACTTCATTCGTCATCCTGAACAACGTTTACTGCATTCCTGCTTACGTCGTGTGGATGATGGCGCTGCGCCTCGTCAAACCCTTATTCGCCCCCCTCTATTGGAAGATAGAAGGCCTCATGTATCACTGGCTATTGGCGATGGTTTCCATGTGGTCCTGGACAGCGGGATATGAAAGTAAGTTTATTTCCATCTACGGAGGCGTGCCATGACTACACCGGATTAACAAAAATCTTATTACAGATGTAGATGGAATATATTAGACTTGTGAACAGAATTATTGTTGTATTGTGCGGCATTACAATTCAGATTACATTTTCGATAAGCAAAATGTCGAATGAGTAGTACATATATGTAGACTTTTACCATTGTTCTTTGTCTTTTGCGTAAAGTGACGTGAAATTAAGCATGGCGCGTCTCAACTTTTACTGCTTTTTAAGTTTTAAAATTATGACTCGAGAAGAAAAGGCTACTTATGTAACTTTAGACTGAGGATTTAGATGAAGGTTTTATAAGAATGGAAAACAACTTCTATTATTTGTTTCATCTACAATTTTGGTACAAAACAAACAATGACGTTCTACATATACCTACGCCAATGAGGACTAATTAATATACAGTACTTCTATCGACTCCTAAAAAGCTCATATATACTTTTTACTTGCCATTACCACGTAATTGACTTCAGGTGAAATAAAATATTGGCTGGATGTTAATGCGCTTTCTGATATTTGTTAAAAAAACATATTAAATGTATTACTAAAAACCTTATAATCATAATAGGTAGTTAATATGAAAATGTATTTAAATCTTTTTGGCTAGGAATTGGATTTTTTGTGTACAAATCATTATCAGTAACGTTTATCTTTATGAACTATCGATAATGGTTACCGGGACCGGGAATGATATAAGCGAGTTAAACCTTTACTTTCGTGAGTCACTATATGACACATATGTTAATAAAAATATATGTGACAATATGGTTACGTCATGAAACGTCCAACAAATGGGCAGACATGCTGTTTTCTGTGTCGAGTACAAACTGGAATTTGTCGCGCGTTCAACACGTTTGGCGACAAAGCGAATTACAACAATCTGATTTGAAGATAATGCCTATTCGGCTTGCGAAACCGATCTAATTACATTTCGTGTGTGGCACAGTAATTGATTTTTGTTAGGTATAACGAGCCTGCCAATGGAACAAAGGTCTTTCGAAATTGTTACGTGGCGAGCGCTCTGGACCGGTCGCCAGCGCGGCTATGTTGACCTTACGCGGCTGCGTAGTTTATGCTCGACCGCCGGAGGACGGTCGATGACCGCCAGTTCCCCCCTTTCCGACGCGAGGAATGCCACTCCACCCCCACTCGTCATGTCACGTTGCATTTCGAGTGGCGAATTTGCATGTCGACGCAGCGTTCGGCACATATCAAACTTTAACGGATTGGCTTGGTATTTTTACCGGCGTGCCCGCACGGTAAAATCGCTAAATGCCGCTTTGTGCCTTGTGTTTAGTTATTATTTTTTAGATATGTATATGGATTCGTGTTATAAACATAGTTAATTTGATTTTTTATTTTATTTTATAAACGACCTCTTTAATGCAATGTGACAAATTTTAAAGAGCTGCCTACCTCCAATATGTTGCGATCGACAATAAGACTTATTAGCTTTAGAACATCGATATGTAGCTCAAATATCTTCACAAGTTAGTAATTCTTGTCTAAAGACCCCGTAACTTAAGATGTGGCCTTTCAGTCTCCGGTTGGCGGCGGCGAAACAGGTTTTGTACAACAGATCCTCTCAGGCATTCAGCGCCATTCGCATCGAGACATATCGCATGAGATACGAAACACATTCATTCAACGACGATATTCAATACTAATCACAACTTAACGCGCTTATGTAATCAGAAATTCTTGTCACGACACCGGCGGCACCAAGTATCCAAGATAAATAAATTAACATTGAAAGACGAGAGGTACTTAATTGAAATAAATTATGTGAGTCTGTCCACCTACTCGGTCATTATTCCTCTACGCGCCTTAGCTTTATGAATTTTGTTAGTCCACATCCTTCGATTGTCGAGTCTGGAACGCAAATTGGAATCTTCCTGTGGACATGCGACGGCGGCGGCGGGTTTCCACGCAGCTGTTAGGCACCTCAGTGACACCGTTCTTTGAAGGCATGCAGATGTCTAGTTAAGTACTTGTAATTATGCAGTAGCAAGCACCTGTCTGGAACCTGTTAGTTTTATGATGTGCGTACTAATACTAATTGTTTGATCTTTATCCAATTTAAGCGAATAAAATCAGTAGATGTAAAAATTAATTATGGAATAAGAATTATGTGTATTCAATTCAATTCAAAATATCTTTACTACAATAGGAAGCATAATGCAAGTATTTTTAAACGTCTATATTTTTTCCCTACTTTAAGTTAAGGACATATTTTTTTTGCTGTGGAGACAAACGGGCGAAAAAACATAACAATATTTACAAAATAAAATATTTTTTCTAGTAAAACTTTTCTTTAGATTTAATCATCTAGCAGTAAAATGCTTAAAAATAAATTAAAACATAAATATAATTGCTATTTCTTTTTTCTAATGTTTAATACTTGAAAAAGTATTCATTTGACATTGTGGGTTGCCTACAAGAAGAGATGGCGCTACCTTGCAGCTTAAGGCTAGGAAAATTTCGACGCGGCCATGAGGGCCGTGGTATAAGTATAATTGGTCAGTGCATTCGCCCGGATTGCGAAGGGTGAGGGTTCGGGTCCCGTCCGCTGCCTGGTCCCCGTGGTTTTTTTTTTCTAGTAAAACTTTTCTTTAGATTTAAACATCTAGCAGTCAAATGCTTAAAAATAAATAAAAACATAAAGATATTATATTGTTACAGTGTCAATTACAAAATTAAGTCATCTTTATCATAATTATAGAAATAGCCTCTTGGAACAGTTAAAACCCAAACACTTGTCTGAGATATAATTAGACGCCTTACAAAACGTTTTATTCATAAGAACTTTTTTAATAGTATTGTCAATGTTCTGATGCTCAATTGTTGGATATTGCTAGTGACATTGTAGAAGCTTACACAAAGACCTTTAAATGAATTGCTGATTTTGTGGAGCCTAGTAATTGGTACAGGTAATTTATTTCTAGTATTAAGCGAGTGTTTTAAACGAAGTTAAGCATTTTCATTATAACTACTTTTGATTGCCATATCAAATTGTTCACATCGTCAATTGGTTGCTTTCGTTTTTTTTTCATTTTTGGTCCTCATAGCCATAACTAAATAATGTTTTTTATACACTACATGATATAGATATGTTTTATTGTCTAGTTGAAAATAGATTTTATCCAAACAATAGTAAAAAGGGATCTCTGTAAACACTATACCATGTTAACAATATTTGGTTTAGTTACATACAATTTCCGTTAAGTTTTAGAAGCTCCTGCCTACATGTACGACGAATATGGGATTCATAGATTTGGAGTTATTTATGTATTTTTAAGTTATGCACAGACAAATAATTTATTTTCCTCTTACGACTGGTTAGTTGTTAAGTTTTACCTAGAAATGTTTATATGACCACATGATCACAAACATCCTCTAATGACTTTTAATTAAGATATTTCATTTCATATACATATTTTTAAGTATTTTTATCCGAATTAAAAAAGGGTGTTCTCAGTTTGACCTGTATGTATGTATCTATGTTTTTACGCGATTATCTTAAAAACTAATGATCCTATTTGGATGGGGGTTTCGGTATATTATGCGTATTTATCAGGGAAAGTTTTAGTGTATATAATATACTAGCAGTGTCCCATGGTTTCACCCGCGTAGATCGATTGGAAGATCTTCTGGTGTTATGTGTATTTTTTTACTTACAATTGTTAGTGAGTACTCACAAAATTTAAGAGCTTACAACAAAAAATAGAAAAATAAAATATTTTTTAATAAAAAATAGAACCATCTTCAAAAAAATTGTAAATTAATAAAATTTCATTTACCGACTGATATATTTGAAGTCGATACCATTATCATGATCTCCCTGCTTAACACATGGCTTCGTATCAACTTCAAATATAACAGTCGCTAAGTCAAATTTTATTAATTTACAAATTTTTTTGAAGATGTTTCTATTTTTTATTAAAAAATATTTAATTTTTCTATTTTTTGTTGTAAGCTCTTAAATTTTGTGAGTACTCACTAACAATTGTAAGTAAAAAAATACACATAACATTTATCGGACCAAAGGACGTGTTCCATTAAACTATTCGATATCGATTATCATAATGTTATTTTATAATTTCCAAGATAATTTCCATGAATTATTAACGTTTGAATCACTTATTATTGGAGGCTTCCAAGAGCAACCCTATTTTATTTTATCTCGTGCACCACAGTTACATTTGAAATTGTGATACTATCGCCGTTTGTTGTTTCCGCTTTAGAAATGTAGATTAAAATGTGTTTCCGACGCGTCCTCGTTTAATGTAATGCTTTTGTGAAGTAAGGGCTTGAACTACAACTAAATATCCGATTAGTTCTAGTAGGTAGTGAACTAGTGACGTTATTATACTTAGACTACCAGCGAACTTCGAACCGCCATAAAAAAGGGGTTGGTGGTAAAAGGGTGATAATTTAGGGTTGTATATATTTTTGTATGATGTATCATAAAAAAATAAAAACAAAAAAATTGTCCATAATAAAAAAAAATAAGTGTGGACCTTAACATTTAGGGGGATGAAAAAAAGATGTTGTCCGATTCTCAGAGCTACTGAATAAGCATATAAAATTTCACGAAAATCGGTCGAGCCGTTTCGGAGTACTTCAATTACGCACACCGTGATACGAGAATTTTATACAGGGTTACAGGGTAAGTCGTACTGAATATTACAGGAGGTTATTATTCAGGTCATTACTGATGGATTTGGTCCTATGATATGGTGTCCGAAACTCTACCCTTAAGGAGATATTTAGATTTTAAGATGTTTTTAAATAATCCTTAATTTTTTGACTAGTCATCTATTTTTTGGGATTAGAGCTCCTAGGGTCCGTTTTTTGATTTATTTAGTTAGAAGACACATCAATTAATAAAAAACTGAACCTGCTACTAACAAATGGAAAAAAACTGCCCAAGAATGGTTAGAGTGAAAAAATTGACTAAGTATTTCTAACTTTAAAGCGCTTTTTTTAAAAAAAAAATGGTTGCCTGTAAAGTCGGTTTTACGGGCGAAGATTTTACGTGACAACGTCTTTTTCTCGGTAGAATATTTATTGATATGAATATAATTAAATTGCACAATAGGAACAAGGAATTGAATGAAAATAAGAATTGCACAAATTTTAACTATAGAAATATATTTTGTTTACTAAAACATTGTACATGTAAACTTAAACTTAACACGAGAGACTCATCGTAACGTTACCGAGCGTTACACTTTTTCATAAGTGACTCCCAGCCGCAACCTAATTTAAGACGTTGTCACGTCAATAATGCATGAAACTTATTCTGCAAATAATTTAAATAATTTCGACGCATCTTTACCTTTACAAATCGAGGCTCCTTGCCGGCCATGCTATGGGTCCACCTCGAAGTGCTCGAGCATGGTTGGACGAAAAGTACCCAAACCGATAAATTGGAAGAGGCGGTAAGGAAAAGATTGAGAATGTGTGTTATAAATAGAGGCGGCCATGTCGAAAATGAATTATAAAAAATCTTAAAACATGAATCATTTTTAAATCTAAAGAAAAGTTTACTAGAAAAAAAATCCACGCGGACCAGTTTTTTCTAGTAAACTTTTCTTTACATTTAAACATCTAGCATAAATGCTTGAAAATAAATAAAAACATAACTATGAATCATTTTGACTTATTTATAAATTTTAGCCAATTATACTTCAAACTAAAAATGTACCCTTTGCTACCTTAACTATCATTTGTTCAAGTTCTTGGCTATTTAATAGCTATTGTTATACCTTTTTGAAAAGGTAAAGAAGTTTTTTAAATTATTTGCAGAATAAGTTTCATACATTATTTTTTAAAAAGAGCTCTTCAAAGTTAGAAATACTTAGTCAATTTTTTCACTCTAACTATTCTTGGGCAGTTTTTTTCCATTTGTTAGTAGCAGGTTCAGTTTTTTATTAATCAATTTGATTAATTGATGTGTCTTCTAACTAAATAAATCAAAAAACGAACCCTAGGAGCTCTAATCCCAAAAAAATCGATGAAAAGACAAAAAATGAAGGATTATTTTAAAAAAAACTTCAAATCTGAATATCTCCTTAACGCTAAAGTTTCGGACACTATGTCATAGGACCAAATCCATCAGTAATGACCTGAATAATAACCTCCTTTAATATTCAGTACGACTTTCCCTGTAACCCTGTAAGTATATTAGATATAAATATTTCCTCTGTGACCATATCTCCGCGTGCCTCGCTCACAGAATAGAGCAACTTGCCGGCTGTCTACTCGCAACAAAGAACTGGTTTGTGTTAGCGTCCGACTGCGGTTTTATACTCTATATCCTTCAACGAGACTAAAGTACTGCTAATTTTAGAATTAATGCGTCAACTGTTGTCCGCAATTGGTTTTGAGTACATTGATCAAGTCAGATTAAAAGTAAGATAAGTTAGTGGATTAATTGTTAACATAAATACAGCTCTTCTCTGTTATTAATTTGCTGCTTTTTACTTTACAAATATTTCCGGTTGAAATAGATATTCATGAGGAATTCCGGAAATTAAGCGAGCAGGTCTCAAGAAATCATCTGCTTAGAAGATCACATTTTTCTCACTGGAATATGAACTGTCTTGCTTGCACGTAGAAGTCAGGTTTGCTGATTCAGTCCCGGACGTAGCAGCAAACAAATAAACATGTGCGTACATTAGTTTACCACAAAAGCACTAGAGCAGAGCGTGAACTCTTGCAATAAAACCACTGACGGCGGTGTTGTGTTGTGGTCAGTCCAACTTTCTCGCCAATCTCTTGGCTTCGTCGTTAGTGTGTGTTAGATGTTACTATATATGTTTGTACGGGTGATCCATTGTTCGGTAAAGCCTTGCTGTATCAATATGTACTGAGCTATGTCGAATCATATTTTTCAACGCAGCACCACCGAGCGACAGTCTAAAAATAAAATTAATTTTATCTTTACTCGAATCCGGTGCCACGTGTCGGATTCCGAGCGGAGTTGCATCTCTTTTGTGTTTTGTATATTTTGTTGCACTTGTAAATCATTGTGAATCGTTTATTTAGAAGAATTACTCACACTTTATAAGTGATACAAAAGCGTTTATATGGCATCGCCTGAATCATGACGTTCGTTAAGATAGCTAGCTGATGTTAGTGGATGTAAAAATACTAATGGTTTCAGCATTTGAAAATTTAGCCAGCCATCTACTTTTATTTATTTTTATCATTAAATAAATAAATATAAAATAAATAAATAAATATTTCCAACACTCACACCAATTAGCCTAGCCCCAAAGTAAGCAAGGCTTGTGTTATGAGATACTAGGGTAACGGATAGAATACATATACTTTACATATAAGTATATTTTTTATATAGAAATACATATTAAACATCCATGACTGAAGTACAAATTGCTCGTGTTCATCACACAAACATCTGCCCCCACCGGGATTCGAACCCGGGACCTCTCGAGTCGGCGACGCCATGAAACCCGGCGTACAAACCACTCGGCCACGGAGGTCGTCCAATTATCATCAAAATAATCAATCATTAAAATAATTTTACACCTGTAATACTTGTTTCAAGTAGTTGTACCTAAAGTTCCCTGATATACATGTATAGTACTCGAGAGTAAGTCTCGTATGGATTTACAAATTCCTCTTTGTTTCCAAAAAAATAATATAAGTGAATTATAAATATGCATTAGTTTGGGTTTTTAGTATTCATCAAGGGGAAGCCGTATCTGTTATCTTAAAATAACTCCTTGTATGGAATACAAGTATCAACCGTTGGGGGCACTGTTTCATGTTATTATGTGTCGGTTTGTTTATTATTTAGGTAAAGAACCAGAAATGTACCGATGTACTACTGCTCTGGTTCTTGTCTCCAACGCCTCTGAGGATTGTAATAGTAACTTATATATAAATAAACAAACCTATTTTATTGAGGTTTTAGTGGATTGACATTTCGGTATAAGATAGCAAAAACTGAAACTATTATGTTATGATTTTATGATACAGACTTAGTGTTGTTTGGGAGCATTCCTATTCTGTAAAAGAAGTTCCGAAATAGTTTTGTTTGCTCTTTGACATAAAAAAAGTTGGAATTTAATCATAATTGCGATTTGCTATAAATGGACAATCGCCAAATAGATCTAGAAACTGAAATAAACACAAGACTTGCAATTTAAGTAAATAGTACTATTAGGTGTTACATATAAATGAGATTAGAGGAAGTTGACTAAAAATATTCCTCATGACAACAACGGGATATTGTCTAACAGAAAAGTTATGAAGAAATTAACCGAAATGTTTAATTCATTCATTGTCAGAACTTCGGACGGCTGTGGGAGACAAAACCGGTCCGGAATTCGGGAATCCGATCTTAAAAGGGTCGAGTTATTTTTTCAACAGTTGACGTTGTCGTTGTATCACTCGGAATCCTGCCGAACCACGCGGCGATGATTGATGACGACAGTCTTTGGTCCGTTGGTAGATGTTAATGTAACTCTAGGGATCTCTTGTTTATTACCGGTTTAATTGACGCATCATTCAGCTCGGGGATTTCAACAGCTCATTATTTAAAGTAGGGTTTACTCAAATAAATAGCTTTAGGGCATCTGTTTCATTACAGAAAATGTGATTATTGTCCGATCTGGTAAAACCATCTTTCTAGAAGTCTTAAATTTATAGCCGTCAAGTTTTATCGACAGTGTGACTGGACTCTGTTATAGGAAAACATTTTTTGCTCATCGTAAAAGTCCTCGGGTAGGTATCTGTTTTTTATAAAAGGCAAACCCAACAGAGCTCAGACGGAAACGTGCATGGACTTGTTAAAACTTGCATCCCTTTTCTTCATTATGGGAGCGAGAGAGTGAGTCTCACATGGCGTTCCCCATAACGGCTCAGATAACTCGGAGTTATGCATGCCACAAATAAAAATAATTGGTTTTATTTTTCTGTCTAGTTGCGTGTACAAAATTATTCTACGGTAGTAATGCTCATGGCTTATGAGCAATTCGTCTGTAATAGCTCAATTTACTCTTAGAATTATTGAGTGATGAAAATATACAGTGTCAAATTTAACTCAGACGTTCTCACGTGCTGTTTAGAAGTTGTTGCGTAATTCATCTGAAAGTCAAAGTTAAGGTTAGCGACGGATGTTTTGTTTGTGAATATTTTTACATATTTTATGTTGATTAAGCATTTTGATTATAACTCATTTAATATCGTCTTTCGTTACATACATTTCTGGTATGCATTAGTGTGTGCTACGACCAACTATATTTAATATAGTTGGCTGCGCCATAAATAAATAATAAATATTTCCAATACTCACACCAATTCGCCTAGCCCCAAAGTAAGCACTGTTAGGCTTGTGTTATGGGATGCTAGGGTAACGGATAGAATACTTAACCGTACATATATAAGTATATTTATATAGAATTACATATTAAACATCCATGACTGGAGTACAAATGCTCGTATTCATCACACAAACATCTGCCCCCACCGGGATTCGAACCCGGGACCTCTCGAGTGGGCGACACTGAAACCCGGCGTACAAACCACTCGGCCACGAAGGTTGTCAAATAATATGGAAGACATCTAGTTGATGTGGCTGTTAATCGAATCAATGGAGATAAAGAAGATATACGCTGAAAAAGGAAAAACACGAGGGTAGTTTATGTATCTTGTGCTCGATCATATATGAAAATATAAATGCTCTGTAGCAGAGAGTAGTTCTTTTCTTTTAAGAAGAAAAGAAATACTCTTTGAGTCTCTCTATATGAGTACGAGTATAATATCTAATAAATATAAGTAGGTATGCTTGCCTACTCAACTATAAAATACAGTAGAAAAAAATTGAGTTTGAGAGAAACATTGCGATATAATGTGACTATACCAACAACGGTTCGCTGTTAACGCAAAATGTTGCCTGCGATTTTACAGTGAAAGTTTACCTTTGCAACAGTTTCACAGTTTATTGGTTACTCGACAATAGACTCAGTTGTAACGAGGCCGGCAAAGTTGATTTGAATTGAATTATATTGAGATTGTATCTCTATATTAGTGACGCTATCGAAATTTCTTCAAACATTGTAAATAATTAGCAATTGTCAAAATTTTATTTTAAAATTTATTATTTTTATTTATCAAAAAGAATTATCATGAAATGGCTGATTTTTTTATTATTCCGACGCGAATTGCGTTCTTCGTTGCTACAAGATTATCGCCAAAACAAGTATTGCTGAATTTCGTACTGTCGATGCAGTATAAACAGGTGTACTACAAATATCATTCTTATTGTCAGTCATTAAAGGCGCTACCAATTTTAAATTGTATCTACCGAAGTTGCCCTGCCCGTACAAGTAAAAATTTCTCCTCATTTTTAAATGTCAGCCAAAAATTACAAGCCCTTTCCATTCCGTTAAGAATCGCGTGCCAATTTAAAACGGATCTTTAAAAGCGTCGTCGTTGGAGACATGTATTAAGTATTTAACCCATTCAGACTTACTGAAGGTCTGTGAGTATTATGTGTTATAAGGAGAAGACATAATTATATTGGTTTTTAATAATTATAGTAAACAAGTGCGGCTTTGCTGAATGGAACAAATCTTGCCACATATTAAAAGTATGTGATAAAAAAGTTAACTGGGAGCGAAAGAAAAACATAATTTACTAGCTGATTTTGCATGCAGGTAAAATATCTTTAAACATGCAATATTAGAACATGAATATTTTGAAAATAATTGTGGGTAATGGGTGCAACGAATTCTAATTGTCTTTACAGTTAACATCCTATGCTAGTACTTCACATGGCTTTTTGTATTTGCTATTTGTAAATATTACAGCTGTGAAGTGGTTTAGATCAGCCATCACAGAAGGCTTTAGGATGCGCCATGACATACGTCACAGTGGAGGGACTCTTAGGTCCGTATTACAGAATGACAACTAAGTGTTGATCTTTACTTGACTACAGTTAGTGTGCTATATATACTCGTAGCGACATCCCTTTCTAATTATGCTCAAGACTAGATCAATCACTGAGAATCTTTCTATAATACGGGCCTATGGCTCGTATTACAGAATGACAACTATAATGTTGATCTTTACCTGAGTACAGTTAGAAAGGCACAGGTACAGGTATATAAAGCACATAGCGACATCCCTTTCTAACTGTACTCAAGTAAAGATCAGAACTTAGTGGTCAATCTGTAATACGAGCCTGAGTCTGTCATCATCATCTGTTTACTTTTGTACATGAGAGAAAATATAATGCTCTATAGGGAATGAATAGCTAAGACTGCTGTTAAATTTCCAAATAACAAATTCACATAAATAGCCCTTTGATGTGTTGCATAAGATCTAACCAATATCGTTAAATGGTTCTGTTGTGGTGTCGGTATAGGACGTTTCATGCTGCTACTCATTTAGGTACATAGTCCATAGGTCCGATTCTGGTATGATTCTCCTAATCTAAAACTTGACAACAGCTTATAGTCCTGCTCTTTATATAATAAAAAGGGAATACTGTTGTTTAATTTGCGTTTAAGCTTAGAGAATCACGTCAGAATCGGGCCCCATTGCCTATGCCTTGCTAAGTATGAAAAGTTGCGAGTTGCGACAGCCGGCGAACAGGAATAACTTTTCATTAATGTTAACAAACAATAGCATAGGCCCTATCGGGCTTAGTTGCATGCAGTGCAGCCATAACCGTGTTTTTTTGTAGACACAGGTACCAGACTGCTTGTATTGTCTTTTTTATATTGTATAGATTCGATACAATTGTCCACATATATTCGAAACCATGTATGTCTTACGATCCACTCTTCAAAAAAAAAGATAGAACAGCAGATAGAACGTTTTTGAATATTAGATATGAATAACAATTTCAATTTAAAAACAATGGTCATTTACGTGTGGCGAATCCGTCGTTTTAAAGTAAACGATGTTTACAATTTGCTTGTTCGCGACCTACTCTCCAACTTTCGAGTGGTCGGCCTTTGTATTGCTTAATTGCATTCCATACCTGGGTCCGTTATTATCGAAGGTTAATCATAATGAACGCTTATACTTTGCCGACTGTTGTACAATATTATGCATGAATGAAATAATTGATGATTAAAAATAATGTATTCATTTAAGAGATGTCAAAGCAAGTAAGTACCTACGTCAAACAGACCTTACATCTTTAAAAACACACAAAAAATTTGAACTACCTGTATACCTTTTACAGTTCATGATATAGGTACAGTACAGCTCGCAGGCAGTCAAGACTGATGGACGTAAATCGGAGACCCAAAAGCCTTCCTTCTTCCCCTTCGTCCCCTTTTCGCCACAGGAGCCTAAAAACAATAGTTACTATAGGTATAATGACATTTTTGGCAGTCTTATCATTAAGTAGCAGGTATGCAAATAATTTCACCCAAACTGATAAATCCAGATGCGAAGGTTGCAGTTGCAGCAGTTTTAAACCACCACGATCGTTATGATGTTTGTACTATAAGTAAGTATAAGTAATTTAAAATTCCACAGGTATCAACATTTTTCTGGGATAAGTATTATATAGTACCTAAACTATACCCTAAATTTTAACCAAATTAGTGCAGCTATTTTTGCGTGGATAAAAATAAACTTGCATATATGTATATCTCAGTATACAGAAAGATGTATAGTATTTATTACTTATAAAATTGGTAGGATAACAGTCTTAGCAGTACGGCGGGCTGCTTCTGCACCTCGACACCATGTGCCTATTTCGCGTGAGGCTGCAGCCTAACTAGTGTCCGTGACTTTCCCGATCGATGTAACGATCTAGGATGTCTTCATAAAGTTGTATTTTATATTTTTTGTGGAATACGTACGTTTTAGGAATTAAATCGTTTTCTATTGCAAAGTACGGGCTAACTTACTACGGAAAGTTCTAAAATGCTGGTGTGTGGGGAACTGTTGTCCCTCCATAGCCCCTGCCTGCATGCTTTAGCGTGTGGCTCTAAAAGCAGCTTCTTGTATGAATAAATGAAGTGGTCTTACATTATTTTTTGTCTCCAGTGCTGCTGTGATTGCGCAGCAAGCATGCCTCTAAAGACTTCTTGTTATTTGTCTTTAACTGAATTGTCGTGGTCCACCATACTATGCTGCGTAGCTGATGATGGGCCTAATTATGGTCATTTATAGCCACTTAACGATCTGCGGTAAGAGTTCCCAAACCCTGTTGATAATTTTGCGGCATTGCCAGAAAATAATATTAGTTTTCTTGATAGTTTTGCCTATGTGTGGGCGGTCCCCAGTTAAGTTATGAATCTAGGGTTGTGCCTAGATATTTTACCTCATTGGGTTTTAATGTCGTGTTGAACAGTTTCGCTAGGTGATAGTCGCCTAAGGATCTTTTATTCGTGAAAATTACTAATTCCGTCTACTTTCTGGATTCACCTTGAGACCATAGTCGTCTCATCGTTTTTCTACAACCCTCATTGCCGCCAGTGTGACATCATAGGCGGTGCTCGCTAACTTACCCGGGATTATAATTGCCAGGTCGTCCGCATAGCCCACTGTGTGGAAGTGAAGGTTGGTTAATTTGGTGGTTAAGTTGTTTTCCACTACATTCCATAGTAGCGGCGATTGACGGCTCCTTGAGGGCCTCCTTTAGTCGCCAGTCTGAGATGGTTGTCGTCCTTTAGTCTGATTAATCTTTTACGTAGCATGTTGCTTACCCAATATATAATGGTCTCACCAACGAAGCTGGTGAAACTTATTTTACCAAACGCGCCTTCTATGTTTATAAACTTGTCCAAACAGAGCTATTTGCGTCTGAGACTATCCTCTTTTTTACTTACGACTGCATATAGTGCAGATTCTGTCGACTTACCCGGACTATACTATCGTGGGGGTCCAATCTTTGTCACTCCCAAGTGTTTGCCGTGTGTATAATGCAGCCCAGAAAGTGAGTTTCAAGTAATACCCTCTGTGCCTCCTCTGATGTTTCTGTGAGGGGCCATCGGTTTTCCGAAGCTGTGCTAGGTCTTGCTGCTTCTTTAGATAGCAGTTTTCTTACCTTATTTGCCTTTGTGCACGAGTATATTTCAGATAAAAATTAACTCCAAGACCCATTGCTGAATCCGTTTCTTATAAAGAGCCTTGGCGTTTTTATATTCATCCCAGTCCTGATCGTCGCATGTATTAATGGCCCTGTTAAAAAATCTTCTTACCCTTTTCCTCAGTTTATATAGCTCAGGTTCCAGGGTTGACTTGCATCCGAGCTTGATGAAGGATAGCAGAAAGAGAATAAGAATGTTGATCTTTAGTTTAATTGGAAAGAATCGCCGTTGTGTGGGTGGGAAATAGGTCATTGTATAAGTACTAACGATAGTAAAGACATTTCTGTAGTTGAAGTAATTAAAAATTATCGTTTTGGTATGGTAGGTACTTACATGAATATTGCACAACCGGAATGAAATATTTACAACAATTCGATACGAATAATTGCTTGCAAAAGGATTGCCGTAATAGTCATCTACCATAATAAATTTAATTGCATAAATAAAACGATTTTTATGCCTTATGCAAATAAATGCTCTAACAAGTACCCCCTTATTAATAAACGAAGACTACGCTTGGATTAGTTACTCCATGTTTTGTCTCTTGTCTATTGAATGACAAATGGCATTTGAGTGACATGAACAAAACACTGCGTAACTAGTCTAAGCTTATTCCTTGTATTAATAAGGGAGGTAGAGTTTTAAATTTGTATGAATAAATGAATTCCTACTTTACTACGGACTAAAAAGTAAAAAACGTAGTTATAAAATGTCATTACAGTCGGGGAAGCATTAGAATAAAAACAGTCCCTTAGAACGGCGTACGGTATTCTCTTTTTTGTTTATACGTTTGTAAGGTTCAATAAAAAAAAATCTTACATTAGGATATGAGAGATTGAACTTTTTTACTAGGTACGTCAAAAGAAAGGTTTTGATTACGTGGTTGTTAATTTCAAATCCGTATTACGCGTGAAACGGAATCTAGCAAGTCAGGATGTCTATCCGGTTGTTCATTTGTATCTTTACAAAGTTGTAGGCACCATATTATGAACTGTTACAAAGCAAGCAGGATACATAAAAAAGTGCCCGAAGCAATTTGTTATTTAATTACTTTTCGCCGTTACATACATACGTCGGTGTCTACAAAAACAAATCGGAGTAATATATTTTTAGGGTTCCGTACCTCAAAAGGAAAAAACGGAACCCTTATAGGATCACTTTGTTGTCCGTCTGTCAAGAATGTTTTTCTCAGGAACGCGTGGAGGTATCAAACTGAAATTCATATCTCATACTCAGGTCTACTGTCCCTTGGAGCTGTGAAAAAATCAAACTTCTTAGGCAAAGCAATCAAAAGATACAGCCGTTTATGCCGCAAATTTTCGAAACTCGCACGGGAATCAAAACCTGCTGGGCACTTCCCTTGAACTTAGAATCTTGAAATTTCGTACGAAATAACGTCTTATACTACAGATAAAGGAAATATTGCGAAAACTGTAAATTTTTAGTTACATCATATAATAAAAAATATTTTTCAAAATTCAGGTTTGTAGGAAACCCTCGGTGCGCGAGTCCCACTCGCACTTGGCCGGTTTTTTTTAATATAATCTATTTTATTCTATTACGCATAGATCAAAGTCGCACTCTCATTATAATCTTGGTATGATTGTATCTCAGTGTAAATTCTTGTAATCCATCTTTATATGGTCTAGCTAGTTGGAAGTTAGTGTTCCCTAAACGCACCAAAACTACTCTGATGAACATGTTTTTATAAGGTTATAAAGGATGACAAACAATTTATTATCTTCTACTAAGGTTAGCGATAAAACAACTGAGAAAGTAATCCTCTTTCTGTGTTCAGTGATTAAGCCAATATAGAAATCCTGAGTCCGTATCTCATGAATTATAATAAGTAGATATAGTTAATTTTTGAAGTGAAAACTTCTTTAGCGGCGTTGTACACTTTTTTTGTATGGGTAAAAAATGTTAAACTCACGTCATGACACTTGGGCTGATCGCATCACAGGACTCTATCACAACCTAACATCAGGTGGGCTAGAGTCTTTTGCCTACCTGGCTATAAAAAAAATATATCTATCAACTTCAGTACAATCCAACGAGACGACTATGTTATCTATATATTGTAGCGTAGGTAGATACAGTTCCTATTGGTTTATGGTAATGGCAATCAATAATGCACGAACACTCGTCAAGAAATATTTTATATTTATTTTTACCAAATAATAATGATTTCTGGTGAATAAAAACTGAAATGTATTCTCAGCTGTTGGAATTTGCAACATCTGTAAATTCCGTAGGCACTTACTGCAACAACAAAATTCGCGTTATCATTGTTCAGAACAGTAACGACAACACACCTGTAAGGTATTGTGGTGTGAAGAGATTTAGCGCAAATCGGTTCCAAGTAACATAATAGGCCTGCGGGTCTTTTTGCTACCTTCAATATGAACCAGTTACAGTTACGTCAAATTCATAAATAAAGTCTGATGAGTTTATTTGAGTTTCGATTTTCTAAATCTGCACGCTTTCTCGAAAAAAAAAATTTACAATATTGATTTTTAGAAATGCTGCTATTTAACTTTGGTATTTTATTAAATTTGATATGAATTTGTATATTAAAGATAAAGGACATTGGGCAAAAATGTATGGACGCTGCACCCACGTCCGCCACTTTATTAAATTTGATATGAATTTGTATATTAAAGATAAAGGACATTGGGCAAAAATGTATGGACGCTGCACCCACGTCCGCCACGGCTTAAACTACATTTGTTTGAAAGGTATTATAGTCATGATCATCTGTGCCAAAGCGCATCAAATTCTATCCCGGGAGTCTTAAGTTATTTTAAGTTAAATAGGTACAAGTACTATAACGAACGAACATTAATGAAACAAGGGAATTAATTTCGTTAGTTAGTTCGACACTACATAGGGGGCTCAGATTCTATAAAACTAGTGCTAAGTTTGTTATGTAATCTTACTGTACTGATTGTTTTGGGTCAATAAATCTTTTTAAAAAAAAAGATATTAAGGGAGTACTTCACAGGGTTCAAGGGTACCCCTTATGTTATTCTGCAGCACTAGAGTAAATCCATAAATCCCCGCATGGGTTGGGGTTTTTTCAAATATTCTGTTCTTTATAGTAAATTGTCTTCTTTGTAAAACGGAGCGTCCACAAATCACCCAACCTTGTCCACGCTTCGGAGAAAACATGATTCCAGTTCATCCATACTAATTTACAAAACCGATAACTGTGTTCTAATGTCCAAAGCGTGTTAGATAAAAACCAATAAAGTGTCAGGGAGCGCACAATTACAACGAAGTAAAACGAGTCGACTATTTGCAAATGCAATTCCTTCAACCCCCGTAAACCGTTTTGAGGTGGCTCAGTAAGTGCAAGCGCAGGATAGATCGGCAGACTTTGTATATCTGGTTGTATAGTACGATATGGCATATTAATAATATATATATAATGAAGGTACTATAAATGAATTTATTTACCTACTTAAATATGCCCATGCGTCATATCTTTTGACTACCAGGACATTTTTTACGGTGTCATATCTTTTGACTCCCAGGAAATTTTTTTTCCGTGTCATAATAAAAAAGGCTAGTTTTTCATAGATCTATCGATTCATACTAATTACATTGTTGGCGGAGCTGGGTGCGTTTTGCCCATTGTCCTTTCAAATTCAGCAAACATGCGATAGTGTTGGAGATAACATTGTGGTATCTGGCTGATATCGAGTGTGTTATCGTTGTTCGTATCTTTTGTGACAGTTCGCGTGTTTTATCGACAGACATGACCGTCCCGGTGGCTGATAAGATTGCGTGACGATTGTAGTTTCAGCGCCAACATATGATGATGTGACAATAGAGAGCGGTATTAAGCAGAAAACGACCACTCCCCGTAGCATGAGCACCACAATTTACGTTATACCACGTTTTTTGTCGTGTCCTGTATCTTCAAGTTGCGTAGTGACAATTGAGGGTGATAAAAATTAGCTTTAGGTATATCATCGCGGTGCTCATGGGTTAAAATGCGTTCTGTGAACAAAGGACCCATTGAAACGCTTGATTTATGTTGATAACATAATGGTGTCGATTGTAGCGTGATTCTCTAAACCTAAACTTAAATTTGACAAGTGTATCCTTGTCATTTTTTATACAGAATGAAAAGAAGAGACCGGTGTTAAATTTAGTTGTAAGTTTAAATAATCATGCCTGAATCGACAGCATTGCAAGTATTAAACTGGAAAAGGGCTCGTGTATGTGTATATCAACTTATTTTGATGATAAAGTTTATTGCAGTGTTTTAAAAACGGACATGGATGTGGGTCATCATCTGCGAGCTAACATCGTCCTTCACTGAGCTTGTCTGTCCTACTACTGTTTATATTATTTAGTACATGTGCATGTACACATTAGGAATTTGGTTTAATTATAAACTATTCTATTATGAGGCTGAATCGGATACTTTATAATAATTTATATGATAGAGTATGTACTAGTGGCTCGCCCTCGCTTTGCCTGGGTGTAGAGCTGTAGTGGTAAAGTATTGTTTTTGTTCTCTAGCTTGTACTACACACCATGAATTTCTTTATATAATTATAAATAAACCTTCCATGAAAATTTATTTAACTGATAGTGAAAATTGTGTTGCGTACTTTAGGACCCGTTGTACCGAATGCACCATTTTTTGGTTGAACGCGCAAATCACAGAAAATAATGGTCCGAATTAAAAAAAATATTTTAGTGTTGGGTAGTCCATTATTGAGAAAGGCTTAAGACTATATAACATCTCGATGCGTCCAGTAGGAGCGGAGTATCGATATAAAATGTTGCAAAAACGGCTGAAAATATTCCATTTTTGAGCTTCCGTTGCGTGCGCTGCGTAAATGATTAAAGTTATTCATGGAACAAAAATCATTCATGGCGGAATTTTTCCCCTTTAAAAGTTCTTTAAAAAAAGTCCGCGACAGCATATGCCCATCTTTTAAGTTTGGCTCACTATAACATTTTTTAACAAATTAACGCGTGTGAAACCGCAGGGACCTTTGGTTGTGACATAACTGAAATAGTATCGCCGACTTTTTTGTAGATATTGATGTCCTTTATAAAACTTTAGTACATCATTTTGCTCTACTGTCAATGACTTCCGCAACGTAAGCGATATAGGTTATTTTTTGGTATTTCTTTGAAAATACTCTAGATTTTTATTTATTAACGTAAAAGAATTTTTCAAATCGGTCCAGTATCTATCGGTCCACTTTCAATCGGTTTCGGAGCCTTTTCAATACAAATAAACAAACAATCATATGTTTCCTCATTATAATATTACTATAGACGTTAGGATCAAACTAATAAGAAGTGGTTTAGTGGAAGTTGTTAACAAAAAGTAGTTGTTTAAATTATTTAATTTAAGGCTACTTGTAAGTAGGTATATCACAACGTATCAACCGTTAAAACATTGGGTTGGTAAATTTATCAGTCCGATTTTAGCTGGGTAGACCATTGAAAATCCACATTCAAAGACAAAATATAATGAATAAGTCTAAGTGTTTCTTACTAAAATTCTGTGTGGTTCAGGAATCCTTTCCGAAATATTTGACATACAAGTAAATTGTTATCACATGAGTACTAAGTAAGCACTGAACTTCCAAACAAGGGAGGTTAAATTTAAATTCACAGTAAATAAAACATCAAAGTATTGCTATCGACTTAATAAATATTTATTTAGTCAGTAGGGTAGGCAATGTTTTTTTAATAATGTAATGTAAATAGTAATGGGGTGTAAGCCACTGAATTTAATATGCTACTGCAGTACCTATAGTAAAGTTGATGGCCTGCGATCTGCAACCATTAATCCATATTACCTTGAATTTGATCACGACAATAGGTAGGAACAACTTTAAAGACTTTAATTGCTCATGCTAATATAGCTTGATAGGGAGATATCACCGACTGGTGTATACAAAGGCCGTTAAATTCTTGTTAAAACAACTATTTTATATAATACGAGTATTTACTTGTTACAAACGCAGTCGACCAAACATTTCTGATAAATATACAGCTTTTCTGGTACACCTACGTTCGTTTCCTTGCCAGTGAACATTCAGATTTTACCACTGAAATTCTCATAAAAAAAATCTCATTAAAGAATTCCAGTCACGTAGTATCTGACATTTGGAAACGTCTGTGCGGCGATACTAGCGAGTTTGAATGTTAGAGATTTGGTGATTGTATAGAACATAAAAAAAGGAACACAGTCTGCGTAATGTTATGTAGGTACGACGGGCTAACTTAGAGCTTGGTTTAAAACTTTTTTTATGTACACTCAATGTTAGTATGTATATTGTTTTATTATTATTGTGCATAACTAGTCGATTACTTACATTACCATACAGTATTCAAATAGTCTTTTTTTATCCCCTTTCAATAAACCTTAAACAAAAAGAAAGTTTATTTTAGTATTTAAAATATTAGAATGGATATGAATAATCAATATTCAATACTTATAAAATTCCTGCCTACTTATTTACGCCATGTCCTCTACGGGGTTTATGAAGAGTATGCCGAGTTAGATTTAATGCTGAGGCAAACGTAAAAATCCATGTAAGTATTTTTTCTCAAATATGCTTGGTAAGCATTTTTTTGACAACCTTCTTCGAGATATTGCTGTACCGGCCACACATACAAGCGAGCAGCGGCCGGCAAAAGTTGTATGATACAATCCATATCTGCCGTGTTAAGCGGTCAAATAAGTAACATAGTAAACTCATATCTGCCGTGTAATTGAAAAATGGAAGAATCTTGCTTCGAAACATGGCAAGTAATAAAGGTAACTAATCTAAGATTTTATTTAAATTTGGAACTGACTTGCAAATAGGAAGCTGTTTGTTGTAAAAAATATGGGTGCGTGTACTTAAGTACGCGCGTGAGAAGTTATTCTTCTTTTTGGAATTATTAAAAAATAGTTTTTAATTGCATGCAGATAATTAATTACAATAAGATAATAAAAGGATTGGAAAAGGATAGTCAACGCAGTCAATAAAGTTCAGTTTTAATTTGAAAAATTTAATAAATAATCAAAATATTCAATTTAAATCACTACTGAATAAAATTTATTAGCACATATAAATTTCGCATTTGTATAACATTATAACACGTGTTAAGAATATAGAAACTAGAAACATGTGGATAAATATTATAAATATGAAAACAGTGATCAGAGGCGACGAGCGTCCCAACATGTGCGACTAAGAGATCCTATTACTATTTTGTTGGAAGCTTTTTTTCGAGACTTACGAGTAATGTGCGGTTTAGCGGCCGACTTCATGGTGTTACTTTTCTGTTACAGTGTTGCGCGCATCTTAAAATTTCATCTCATCATTTTTTCATAACGCGCCCGTGGCTAACTTCATTATGTTACTTTTGTGTTACAGTGATGCGCGCGCATCTTAAAATTTCACTCTCATAATTTTTTCATAACGCGGCTAAAGAAGTATAACTTCAAAAATGGAATTTATCCTCAGGTTACAGAACAATAATAATCCGAGGATTTACCCATAAAAATCCCATTCCGTCCACTTATTTTCCCCAAAAATTATCAGCTAAAACCTTTAAGTTAGTAACTTGATCATTCAGGTCGGCCAAAATTCGTCGGGCTTTACTGCATAATTTACTTTAATTCTACAAGCGTCAATGTTTACTCATTTCATTAGTAACTCTGTGCATGTATGCGCTGGCGTAGGAAGTTACCGCGGCTAGTCCCTCCCAGACGGATGCAGTTTATCATCTATGTATGCTTACAATAAAATACAAAACTACGGTTGCGTTGAATTTTATAGCTGCACCTAATGAAGATATTGACTGAGACTGGAATACAATACGCATTGTATAACGTCCAATAGTATAGTGTCGTATCGTCGTAGTACATATCTTGATGTGTTTGTACCTACATCAAATATTTGTTAATTCCGATGCCTTTGACTTGACGTTTGCTACATTCTACATTGAATGAATTGGCTCCTTCCACTGCGCCGCATATTAATCATTGTACAGACTGGTATGTAAGAAAAATATAGAATGCGTCACATGCAAACTTTTCCGTGCAAATAAAATAACTAAATAGAGCAGTTTCGGAAACCAGTCTAATGTCAAATGTTGTGTGAAGTGAGGCTATCCATAGACAGTACTAATATGTAGGTTATGCATATGATGTCACCTAAATTGCTGAATCGGTTATGATGAATTTTGGTATTGATACTGGGGCCTTGGAGAGGGGCATAGTTCACGAACATATAATTTGAAAAGGTGATATAGGAAATGAAATATACGAATTGAATTTTGGGAAATCGTTGCTTTGTGAACTCCTTATTGAAATGAGATAAACTTGTGCAGTTATGTACTTATATTCTCTTGTTTTTATAAGAGCTTTGCTGTTAGTGTGTTTTCCACATCCACCTCTTTTACCTTTTTGTCTTAATCAATAAGTTGTGATTGCAGTAACAAAATCATCTTTACCAACTTTGATGCTATTACCATAACAGGATATGTAGAGCTCTAATTCTGACACCATTAACAATGATGCAAGTTCATTTCCTTGAATGTTTAGGCAATTGCCTCACACTTCCGACGTGTTCTTGTGATCTATGTATAACGGTTAGTAATAAAAAATGTACACTATATGCACTACATTACGGTATCGTTTTGTTTAATCTGATTCAGATTTACAAGGCTACTGGCTACGACAGAAGATTAAAATTCCAAAGTCTCCAAACTTCAATTCTCTACGTCTTCTGTAAAAACATATCAATTCAACTCAAGAATATTCTGCATCTGGTAGCTCACAAACCAAGGTCTCTTGGTTTGTGAGATACCGTTGATTGTAGATTGTGGAACACTATCCTTGTCATGCTCTATATCTATACAGAGTGAAAAAGGAGAGACTTGTGGAATTAAGCTTTAGATCTAGAGAATAATGTCAGAATCAGGTCCATTGTCTACTTATGCATTTTTTTTTAATTTTAATTGACTTAAGACCGAAGGTTTGAGACGGCAACCGTAGCCACAAAAATAGCTGTTATTATTACGCAACTAAAAACGCAAATGCGAAACTGTATCTACCGAAGCGGCGCCTCATCTGTACAAACAGTACACAACGGATGCTTAAATTCGGACGAGCGCACTAGTGCATAAAAATTGTGTCAGCGAAATAAAGATTGGTTTTGTGTGTTTCCTTTCATTTGCCTTAGTATCAGTTTTATCATTTTGGCTGTTTTGAAAGCAGGTACCTACTTAGGTAGTTGGCGAGGCTAAATGGAACGAAGCGGTTTACTATGTATTTAGTGTTATGTGAAGTAGGCAATACAAATGTGTTTTAATCTGATTTATTTTAGAGACGTCTTTACGATTTCATTGTTCCTTTTATTGTATAATTAACAATTCTGCGCTTTTATTTCATTATTTTTACGTTAGCTGAGTAGAATCGACACTCTGAGACTGTGCCGTACCATGATCACATTCACCGATTCAGTTTTTGTCGTTAAAGTGAGATGTAGCTATAGGCAGTGTAGAGCGGCTTCCCGTTTCAACGACAAGTTTTGGATCGCGTTTAGAATACGTGGTACGGCCTTTGCAGGAATTTTGTTTGTCAAACGACTTGAACCGTTCTCCTCTCCACATCACTAGTTCTCCATCTACTCTACAGCAGGGCTGCCTCTTTGATATTTGTGATAAAAATATCCAATACCTAGGTATTTAATAACAAAGAAATTTGTTATCATAAAAATATCACCGATTGGAAATGTTCATAATTAACTATACGTACTGAATGATTTATGCTGTGATTTTTTTATTAACATAACCCCATTCGGACTATCAATGCGAGTGCAGTGATTCACACTTTATAGTTGTAATATTTATTTTATTTATCTGGTTACGATATTGGAACATTAAAAACGATATAGTTATGAGCGTGAGACATTAGGACTCGTGGGTCAGTATTTTCGACATGGGTTGACGTTTGTTTGGTAATAAAACCATTGTTTACGACCATCGATATTTCAGTAACGGTATAACTTCTTGCACTTCGATTTTTTGATGCCCATTGTTAGACTTAGGAAATCAATAACATCGATTGCATAACTACCAATAGAAGTAAATGTAAATAGTTCCTTTTATATACAAAGATCTAAATGTGTCTAAAACTAGATTGCGATTTGCTAATCTGCTTTAAATATTTTTTTGGAATTTAAGAATAGCTACTATCTGATACAGATTAATCTATTTTATTTCTTCCCAAAAAAAATGTAGATATATGATCAAGTTTGAAATGACTGATTGGAAATCGAACTTAAATTCTAAAAAACACTAACGGAAATTGCAATTTAACTTAGAAGTCAACTGTTATTCATACCTATAGTTATTACAATACTCTATAAAAGTATCGTAGTCAACCCTAGATTGTCACGGGAGAGCGCGGATGTGGCATAAAAGTGTAAATATGTGTTTCGAACAAAAATCATTAACATTGTTTGAGGAATAGTTTTTGGTCGCATTCCATAACATATCTATAGAGGCAGTGGGAATTTTTGGATCTATTCTATGGCAAGGGAGAGTTATTAAGTAAGCATAGTTCATGTAGATATATATTCAATGCACACAGGCGCAGTCTAATGAAGTAGGTACATATATTTTAAGAATTATAAATTAAATATTTCTAAAGCTTATAACTCTGTACTTAACTGGAATTGCGGGGGCGTTACCAGCTTATTACAAGTATGATTCTTGTAGGGTCTACTAAACTATGTGTGAAGTAAACTTTTTTTCGAGCCTTGGGTTCTGATTTCTTAATATAGATGAACGAAGTACCTACTTACTTTAGGACGGGCTAGTGGTATTAATATTTTATCTAGTGTAATGTTGACTGGGAATAATATATTTTATTTTAATATGTTGTAGCGCTTTGACAATTCTTTTCAAGTACGTTTCAATATTAGTAATGAAACTTCAAATCTACACACAGAAACCGCGATTATTTACAAGCGCTGCAATTTCGAGTTTTTAAAATCTTGTATGATGGCACTCAACTCTACGTGTGCGAGTTCTATTTGCGGTTTTTCTCAACGGACTTTGTGTGACACACAATTACTTAATTGTGATTGTAAATAGCTTACAATGCTTTTTCATTTTTGTATGGGTCTCATGAGTCCTAAATTTATTTAAATCTATCTATTGTGCTGTTATAGCGGCAGTAGAAATACCACAGCATACACACAAAAAAGGCCAATATTCTTCCCCATAGAGCACCTAGACGCACTGACGGACGGATGAACAGAATAGGATGCCGTCTTCACTCCTTGGACGACTCTCAAAATATTAAGATAGTATAAATAATATTTAATTGAGCAATAATATTAAAATAGGTAGCGCTAGCTACACTTTGTCCCAAAACGAAATAGATTATAAATTATTCTAAAATAATAAAAAATCTTCTGTTTTGATAAAAACAATATGTGATACCAATATTATCAGTGGTGAACACAAACCTCGGGCGTTAAATTACAATATTCACGAAGGCTTATAGGTCGGTGGGTTATCAGCAGACGATAGCTCCGTCCGGCTGTCGGGTGATGACCTGTTACTCTTATCACACGGTTCAGACAACATTATTATTATAATTTTAATACTTTAAACTAATATTTGATTTCTTTTTTTTTTCTCTTTATTGGATCACCAACAGTTACTACATCAATACATCTTATTTTAGATTCAGTGATACATATAATGCGTAACCACTTATAGGCGAACTCAGCATGCATTACATTAAGCTTAAGCAGATACTGGTGTCGATTCTGGCAGTATTCTCTAAACTTAAAACTAAATTTGACACTATTTTGTCGTTTTCAGTGTGTATAGAGAATGACAGAGATACACTGTTGTCAAATTTAAGTTTAGCTTTAGAGAATCATGCCGGAATCGACACCACTATTTATTTAGAATTAGGTGTGTATGTATGTGTGTGCGTGGGTGTGTGTGTGTGTGTGTGCAATCTGTGTTGTTATTTTTAATATTTATTTAAATGTGTTTCAAATTGTTTTTATATATTTTTTATAAATTTGAAAACTGATTATGTACAATGGTGGCAATGACTATCAAACTTATGGCTGTCCGTTTGATGGTAAGCGGCCACCATAACCTTCCGACGTACATCTCTAAACGCCGTTATCAGAAAAAGATGTAATGGGAATTCATCATAATGGGCCTAATTTTCAAGTATACTACTCTCTTGGAGTCTACGTTCTGGGAACAACTTTACTGTAAGAGTCCATCAGTGGATTCGAGTCAAATGAGTATTACACAAGGTTAGGAGTAAGTCAGGATAATAATCTGGTTCCGACACTATTCCTTATTATGAATGACTTGCCACTCACAGTTAAATCTGCAGAATGTCTAATGTTCGCAGATGATGTAAAATTGAGTTCAGAATTGGACAATGCAGCTGATGCACAAAATCTGCAAAGGGACTCCATTTCTGATTGGCGGCTTAACACTTGACGGGGACGTCCTCATTCAGCACTGTGTTAAAGATAATATTTGCAGATTGTTTGTGACATCCCATACATAGGGTTGTTAGATGTCACACACGAAGCGGGCCCTTTCATAGCTTTACCATTTAATGTAATGGTAAATAGTTTTAACTTGAAAACATTTAGTATTTTGTGTTGTTTTTACTTTTTAAATTGAAAATTCGGTCTTTTAATTGTATAATACTTTTGAAATTATTTTATGTTCATTTTTATTTAGTGTACTAAATTTTAATGTTGCTATGTTGTCCATTATTATTCATTTGGATTGTTATGTTTTTTTAAAACATTTTTGTCACTTGTGTTGCGTTTTGGAATTTCCGTAAGGTCACAAAGAAATGATAAATATATAAACATTTGTGATGTGTGACATGTTAAGAGCTAAACAAGGATACACTGCTGTCAAATTTAATTTAAAACATAGAGAATAATGCCAGACTCGAGCGGGCCCATATTTCAAATTCAATTGTTACACAAAAATATATAATATGTTAGTTACTATTATAATTTCTTTTAATATTAATATTATTAATTTTTAATGCACATGACTATCTGTATTTGTCAAACAAAATTTGCGAGCAGTCTCAAATGTACACACAGATACCGCGATTTTTTACTTTTCATTACCAAACCTTCTATACAAAAATACCACATCTTCTATTATTAATTACCAAATTAAAGAACTTTTTATGGACATTTATCTGTCAAGCTTAGTACCTAATTCACATAGATAATACAAATATCTATATGAATTAGGTACTAAAATTGTCTATTCTTATCATTAAACATACTCGCGTACATAATTATACACAGCGATAAATGTGTTCCGTTCTCTTATTGTCAGAGGTATGTCAAACATGACAATATTTTAATACTAATGAACCTAATACTTCCTAAGCTCCAAAACTAAACTACCTAACTAACAGACGTTGTTTTAACATGACGTTGACGATTGCATCACATAAACCATCTATTACCATCTACACCGCGTTTTAAAGTATTTATAACCTATAAAATATATAAACAATCGAAGCCACCTCGATTTATACAACTTGCCAGTGACCGCGCTTTTATTACGTTGAAATAAGACTGGTATTTATACTGTAAGAGCCTCAGTTATATGACTATTTTCATCCAACAAGTGACGTAACGTAGCCGATACGGCGACCCTATGACTCACGTTTGACCAGCAAGATGACGATTAAAAAGATAAAAACTGGATTCCTGAAACTGTTCACGCCACCTAATACTTTGCCCCAAATGGAAGAAAGTAGAAATTCGCTTGACTTTAGTTTTCGATTCGCGTGTACTCTATGGTTATCTTTTGATTGTTTAATGGTATTTTTTGTGCGCATTCCAAGTGTTGTTCAAGTTTAATCCTTGATATCTAAAACAACGTAGCAATTTTGTAGCTTAAAATATGTAATGCTTCAATAATAAAATGTTTTAAACATGCTTGACACATTTATCGTCAAGGTAGGTTTTATTTTTTTTAATTAAGTCTAACATATTTTAAAATACATAATCTTTTTAATTAAAATGTAAATAACTTAATAAGTAGATCTCATCATATATATAGTTACTAGCTACCTATACAATTAACCTTATCTTTTTAAATGAAAGTTGGTTAAAACTAAAAGATGTACCTATTTATCTATTGTTTAAAGTTATAACGCCCATAGCATAGAGAGAGCTCTCTTCTTGTTTTTATGAAGCTTTTTTTGTGCAGAGTTCGACTCCCGCTGTGAAACAAATTACTGTTAAATAGTACAGGTATCAAGTTACCGCCAAAATAAAATACGCTAAGCTTTAAAATTACGGTTTTGTGTACAAAAATTAATGAACCACTTTTTGATTTATTGATACTAAAATTTGTATGTGTAATGTCGAGAATAGAGGAAGAATAGGTACAGAATCTTGCAAATTAACACGTGTGGCCACGTGCAATCAACTTTACATGCGAGACACCGGCTTCTAATACTGGTAGAGTCAATGTTAAAATAAATCTTTTCTTTTTGTTCAAAACCATGTATTTGATTTACATTATTTCTTGTGTCTTTGTTATTTCAAATTACTATAAACACACGACGAAAAAACTGTTTGGGTAAGCTTATTTATTCACAAGTAATGTTTAATTATATCAATTGCTAAATGACATTGATAATAGACAGTAATATGTTAATCTCATAGCTTACCTAATAAAGCTATAAACATACCTAGTAGTTTAATGCTTAATAAATGTTCTTTGCCTGTAGCCCTCGTCGCAAAATTCTAGTGTCACTAATTTCTGAAAAGTCTCTGAAACTCCATTTACAGAAGAATGGAAAGACAAAGAAACCAGAAATTAAATAAAAACTCCTACTCGTTCTCCTAGAAGAAATTAGATAGAAGAAGTAGTTGATGAAATTGAATGCAAAACACCAATAGAATTTTATAGGCAAGTGTTCGAAGAGATGCAAATTTTAAGCGCTATCATGCTCCATTTACTTACATTGCCATTCCAGCATGCGATGCGATGGTGTGGTAGCCCATTGACCTACATCGGGTTTATTAGTTTTTAAATCGGCTTTGTGACCGATTGAACCTCTCTAGCTAGAATATTGCCACTTTATTACCATATTAGTGTGTGTTTTATAATTGTGCTTCTTCCCCTTTTCAGATATACCAATCTAGTAGATTATTAGTATTTATGGGTGATTGAATTGACTTATGAATCATCTTCGTTCTTGAATAAGACTTCGGACTAAGATTCTCAAAGGAGACCCACCAAATCCCTAACTAAATTGCCCCACCTTCGGCGCTAAAGAAGCGTCTTCTTTAGCGCCAGAGCTGGGGCCATTTTGGCGGCTCTATCGATTACGCAAGGAGAATTAGTACTAAATCTTACAGGTACACTACTGAGAGAGATATGACTTCTGAATTACGGAGAACCTCGGGATCATCTATTTTTAAGGTCAACCGTTCGGCTATTGACCTTTATAAGTGCTATATCAATCGTCATTGACCGCAGACCAAGCGCGCTCTCTCCTGCACTAATTAGCTATACTAATATTTATGTCCATGCAATAAACTGCAAACCCTTATTAGTGATGATTGCTACTCATCCATATTCTGTTACTGCGGTATAAGTCTTTCTGTATAAGTGGCCATCTTACTTTGATGAAGTTAAACGGTCTCTTCAAATTTTACTAGTCGTTATATGTTAAGAAATCAAGTTTTTATTGAGACTTCATTGTAACACTATGTCTCAAAAGATCTATTGTCCAAGAACTTGACCCAGATACCTCATTGTTCTTACGGGTATCGACTATACTTGTCGATTCTATGGTAAGTCGCCGTGAAGCTGTTTTGTTTTAATTAATTAATTCATTTATAGAAACGATTTGAAATAATTAAAGGTTGCCGAATTATATTCACTCAAAGGCCGTTTTCGCTTTTGTGTAAAATACTAGTTTAAAGAATGATTGGCACGCTTAAAAATGTACTTTTCTCCTAGAAAATTAATTGCCTCATAATCATCACAATAACAACCTCATGAAGAATATAACATACTGATTTGACGTGAATTTATGATTTATTCAAGATATTAATCAGTTCTAAATGTTCAAGGTGGGTATATTTGTTATGGGTTTATTGTTTTTGTGACTCTGTCCGCAAACAGTAAACTTGGTTTATAACTCAAAAAGATAGCATCTGTCTGTCGACAAAACCACCTGAGTAAATCTAAAATCACCTGATGGATGTTTATTGTTCTACCGTTTTATCTGTTATTCCGGTGATGGACTTACTACACAGAACTATGATCTGAATTATTTGACAGATACTAATGAATGCTTTATAGTTGAAATTAAGTTAAAGCTTTGGTTTTAGTATCAAGATTTGATAGTGGATGATAATGAGACACTACACTATTCTTGAGGTATCTCGTACTAAGTGTAAGAACATCTAACTAAGGTTATAAAAAATTTGCTAATTAGCTAGTTTGAACTGAAACTATATAAAATAAACGTGAAAAGAAAAATCGAAAAAGTAATAGCAGTTAAGACATAAAATCTGGGAGGTGATCTCATAATCAACTTCTGGGTGATACGTCATTTCATAAGTCATATTGGATAGCATCTATTATTTTTACGTTAAGTGGCTTCCTATCAAATCGGTCATTTAGCAACAGTTTATTTCTACAACAATATCCTTGTCAACGGAGATGCGACAACGGAAGTCAGATTTTAAGCAATGGCGCCGAGTTATTGTCTCTAACAGCTATCCATGAAGTTCCTATGATTGTGCATTTACAAGACAATTTTAACAATCATCAGTAAATATAATAAATTATTAATGTTTTGCTCCTACGATGTCTGTATTTCAGGTGTGGATTTATTTATTATAACAGATGTGAAGTATATGGTTTATTTATATACGGAATTACAAATCAATGTTACTTTATTCATTTGTTTGAAAAACTAAACAATATTATTTGAGAATGAATATGATTACTGATACTGATACTATGAAGGTACACCTACTTTAATTGTCAAAACTTACCGACACTTATTAAATAGCAGATAATTCCAATCGTATACCTTTAAATTCTTTTTCCATCAATGAGCATATTAATTGTATTGCAATTGAGTATTAATTGCAAAAGCATGATGAATGAGTCATGACAAGGAAAAACATTTCGGGTTGGGCTCATTACTAGCTGAATGATGAGCCCAACCCAAAATGTAAATTCAAACTAAACAAGTGCTATTTCGACTTTGACTGAATATTGACATTGGACGAGTTATATCAATACGTGCTTTTTATAGTTATATTTTTTAAGAATTTAAGTGCTAGATGTTTAAATCTAAAGAAAATTTTACCTGAAAAAAATTCACGCGGCCAGACGGGACTCGAAATCGCACCCTGCGCTATCCGGGCGGATGCACTGACCAATTATGCAGTGTATTTTATGATAATTTTTGAAGGGAAAACATCTTTAGACGCATTGAGCACTTGTTGTGGCAAAAAAGAATTGAACTCGCGCGAAAACGAACTAAACCGTCGTGATTATTTTATGCCCTTTTAGGTTCTAAGTATTATACAAATCTGACAGGATTGGTCTGCCTAGTAATAAATGGGTGACTAGCAGTCCCTTATTGGTTGTCACAGTTTGTCCACATCATTCTTGTCTGTCGAGCTACGTAATGATTGGTTTCATATTCAAATTAGACGTCAGCAGTGTTCTTCATTAGAGTTATTGTTTGAATGACAAGTAGTTTGTTGAATAGTAGAAATGAACTATAGCTATCTATTTATAGTTTTTTTTAATACCAAAACTAGTTTTAACTTCAGAATAACCACACTTTACAAGTTTAAATAAGTATTTTTATCTATTGCAAATTAATTGGAATATGTGGTGCGTTATATTTCATCACTTTGTTAAACCATTTTTTATTAAGTAAGTACAAATCTTTTTAGTTTAATCTAAGGTACAAATTTTATTTTCTTTCATATATTATTAACCTTATTGTACTATCTTATGTAACTGTTATGTTCCTATTGTAATATTTCACACATTACATTCTGAATTGATTATGGTTTCTTAATAATTATCACGGCTATTAACATTATAATATCAAAGTAGAAATTCCAGATAACTAGTACATAATACTATATATATATATATTTATATATAAAAAAAAGTTAGCTTTCTATAGTTGAAATAAACCAAAAGCTTTCGTGACCTCGACCCTTCGTAATCATTGTTCTTTAACGATGGCCTATGAATAGGGCTGCCATCCGTCCGGGTTTCCCCGGATTAGTCCTAGTTTACGGGGCGTCCGGGGAGCGTCCGGGCGGGGTTTTATTTGTAGTCCGGGTTTAAAAATTTACGGCAACGCATGAGTGGCCCTTGTTGCTGCAAGTGTCCATGGGCAGCAGAGACCACTTATTATGAGGTAGACCGCTAACTCTTTTGCCTAGATCAAGATAAAAAAGTTGATTTGTGACATTTTTAACTATTTTTTTATTGGTCTGTCCGGGTTCTGGGCTCCAAAATCCGGGGTTATCACGCATCTTATCCTGGTTACCATATTTTAGAGATGGCAGCCCTACCTATGAAAAACAACGATGATAGCTCCATCACTTACAAAATGGGCCCCGAGAAAAGAAACTGTTAAGCACCGTGAAAACACCACAGTTTTTACTGGTGTCTCGAAACAGATTAACTCATTCGTTACGATAGCAATGACTCCACAAAGAGCTCACGAGAAAATATGTTGAAAATACTCTATTGATGTATTACAGATTCCTTGTTTTTATTGCTCATATACAACATCATCATCATGCCAATCGTATACAACATACAATTCGTATATATTATGAGAAAAGTGAGGCATAGCGGATTTCCCGCTCGAATTGGAGCGCCCATAGAGGGAAGTAACCTCCACCTTACAGGAGATCACAGTAAAATAACACTACTTTTTCGTGCTGTTGTGCTTCTATCGGTGAATAAGGTTCCACGGAGCAGGGGATTGGGCCTGGGTAGGCTACGCACGGCACAAGTGATATTTTTGGTCTCGGAAGCGTCTACAGCAGTGTTTCCTAACCTTTGTTTAAAATGTTATTAATAAAACAATGCAAGTCAATTCTAATATGTTTATTGATCACAAATTTATTATATTTTTTTTTGCTGATGATGTGCTGAGATCATAAATTATGAAATTCTAATTTGAAAGTAACTACTCTCGCGCAGTCCAAGAAATTCCAACTTGGCCGCTACATCTTCGTCTCTAATAAAAATCTTACCCCGCCACCCACACTCAGTACCCCGCGGTCTAGCTAGGAAGAACTGTATTTTCTTATTATTTAGATTTGACCAAATAATTAGGTTCTTTGTTATCCCCGAAGTATAGCTGATTTACTTTTGGTTAATTACCCCCAGGTTCGGAACCCAGGATCTATAGGCTATGGTGGCCGCTTACTATCAGGAGGGCCTATGGGTTCGTTTGCTATGCTCTAAAAAAATTGTGCTTTGATTTTAAGATATCTTTCACTAAGTATCCTTCATTGGTTTCATATACATACTTGCATCCTCCTATTCACCCCCTTAAAAGATGATTTTTGAAATAAAAACCTGTCCTTTCCCGGAACTCTGACTATCTCTATACGAAATTTAATTTAAATCTGTTCTGCGGTTTAAGCGAATAATAAAGCGAAAAATGAAGAAATAAATCAAGAAGCGGTACCGGATAAAAAGACAGACAGACAAACTTTTGCATTCGTAATATTAGTATGAACAATATGGATACAACTCGTACATAGTTAATTAATTAGCAATTCTAGAAACATCTTTCACTTCTACGGTAGTTATTCTCAAATCTTTACTGATGAATTTAATCTTGGTCGTATTGAAACTTGTAAGTTGTCGTTCCCGTTACAACTCCTTGTTAAGTGCGTATAAAGTAAGTATCCGCCGGACTCAATTGTTACCGGCCTCTAACTGTGGGATTGTAATGGCCTCTTTATGGGCCAGATAAAGCCGGGATCGCCACCATAACGAAGTTATGTTTTATACGCTGTCCTCATTGCAGCAATTTGAATATACGCTGAGCTTTTAATGAAAATTGGACTGAATTACGCTCTCACTCGTTTGGGTTTTTAATGAATTATAGTCGTCACTGATTTTATGAAGGTTGGAAAGGTAGATCTAGATATCGTCCTCGCGAATGAACGAGGAGTTGCCACGTTTGCTCGTTTTGTTATTTCCGTCCTTTTTGAACATTGAAGTGCTCCGCGTCCGTCCGCGTGAAGTTTTATCATGCGGAGAATCGGTGCACTCAAAATATTCTTCATGTTCAAAGTGGAGTAGTTTTTTCCTGGAAATAGCTTCCGTTGCGAGAGACAAAACTGCATTTCAAGCGAGATGTAAGTTAGACATCATCTCGAATAAACTGATATTTAAATGCAATGTAATTTTTTAAGGTAGGTGTGAGGATATGCAGTTTTTTTTTCCACGAAAGTATTTGTACTTAATATACCTAACTGAGGAGCTGGCGAACAATTATAAGTAAGTATAATTACATAAAATTAAATTTTACAGGAGTTGTACAAAACTGAATGACATACCAGTGAGCTTTTGGCATAGTTTTTAATTCATTAGTAATTTTAACACTGTTTAAGGCGGTTTTGATTGAAAATTATTTGAGATTAATATTCAACGGGCCCGGTACCTCCGGGCTGTAAAAAAAAAGTATTCTGACCAGATGCGTAATTATACCGTTTTGTACGCCAGCTCCTCAATTATAAACTTAGCCTTAAATAGCCGTATTGATTGAAAATTACTCAAAGTTCATAAAATTCCGTCGAGGTGATCTTAGTTCTTCAAATATGTAACAGAAAGGACCCTAAGCAATTATTTCTTAATCAGCCATAAGAAACCGACAGCCATAAAGGTCTTGAGAAATGCAGTACAGCTAGCTTGGCCAGCTGCCCATCATATTTAAAGTTGAAACGGTCCCTTTTTCCAATATGGTGATGTAGCATATGCACTTCTGTATCCTTTGGTCGCAGAGATGATGTAGAATACATCAATCAAATTTTTTTTTTATACTTTATTTATTTTCTAGTTTTCTTTTATATTTAAGTAATTAGATCTCTTGATCAAATCTTTACCATCTCTTGATTTCTATATTGATTTTTGTGGTACCTACTGGAAGTCTTTGTTTTCATATGGATAATATTTTGTAGTCAACACTGTGTGAGTTGTTGAATTGAAGCACGTAGGTAAGTAAAATATGTACCTAAATAAAAAAATGCTAATAAATTGGTACCCTCTAAATAAAACTAAGTCGCCTTACTCAGCTAAAAGGATTTTTGTTTAAATCGGCAATTGAAAAGATTGATTGCAATTGTGTAAGGAGTCCTTTGTGTTGTGTAAGGTAAGGTCAGTACTGTTGGGGAAAGTCTTTGTTGATGATTCATTATAATAAGTAATACTAACATAAGTATTTATGGATTATTCGATCTCTTAATTTAGGTATTATTTCTTACTGTTGTACTTAGTACTTAACGAGATTTAAACTTATTAGCGTCGCATCGTAGTCACTTCCTATTATAAACATAATTATTGTTTCGTAACTAAACAATGGGCCTCTAATTGGTATGATATTGAGTGACATTTGCACTGATTCAGTTGTTGATTTTTGATAGAACGTAGATAAGAATAGCGAAAGTGGTGTATTGCAGTTTGAGTTACCGGTTTAATCTTAACGAAATAAGGTTTACAATACGTTGCCCTCGATACTAATTGTGATTCGCTCAAGTATGCCATTTAAAAAAATATATGTTATGTATTTTAATTGCAGTTCTAGATAAAGTTTGTAGTAAAGAACGCCTAGAATAATAAATATCATCTAAATATAGAAACATTCTTCGTTATTCAGTTAACCTTACGTAGTTATCTCAACATTCCTTATTTTCAGCTAAAAATCTGATTTCAGACATTTAAGAAACATCTGGCGAAATTCATCCAAGAAGTACTTACTAGTTTGTGTAAAACGTGACATCTTTTATGAATATCCTGTAAATTCATCTTTGTGAGGCCACTGGCAAGAACAACCTATTTATTTGCACAAATTGATCAACGCATGTGAATACTATAATGGCTTTGTTCCCAACGTTTATTGGGTATGCCAATATAAAATACAATCAGGCCGGGACAGACCCAATTAATGCATCTAATGTTAACAACCTCCTTTTAATTAGAAATCCCCCTTTCATATTTCTCTTAAAAGGTTAACATGGCCCAGCGGCGGCGTCGCTCGTGACAAATTGTCGTTTCACCTTAACAACCATAAATTCTCCATCATTAATGGCCAATAACAATTTCGTTATTTCTATGGCGTAAAGTCGAGAATGCGGCACTAATTTAACGGGTATTAACAATTGTAGGATTCGTCTTTTGTCGGACCGGACCAAGATTTGGAACCTGGCGATAGGGCTGCCATTTGTTATTTTTTATCTAGAATGAGTAGCTTTTAAGTTTCTGTTTTTAATTAAAACCGGTCTGATTGTTTTTATTAAACTATATTTTCGATCTGATTAAGAATTGATATAAATATATAAACAGAGTAGTTGATCTTATCCAATACATGATAGGATACATCAGTAAGTTAAAATTCTAGGTTTTTGTCCAATCCATTAACAGAAAGGTATTATTTATGTTTATGTTCAAGATGTTAGTTGCATAGTAAAATTAAACGTAAATCATAACAGTATACTTACACGAAAACTTAGGTCTAACTCATTATTTATTTTTGGTGGCATACTGTGGTAAAGCGTCGTACTTAATTACAGGTAATATAATACACACTTGTTTTTTTTTTATTCACACCAATTAGCCCAGCCCAAATAAGACACTGTAATGCTAAAGATACGGATAAAGTATATAATCTTATAATACATAACTTTATTTTTGAAGTAATGTACCGGGGTTCAACCCAGGACTTCAGAGTAGGCGATAACTAATATGAAGACCGGTGTTAATACCACTCGACCACAGGGGTTGCCAAATCGTGTGTCGAGTTTATTCCTTTATTTCGCGTATACCGTCAATTACTTGTAGGTACCTAAGTAAAGGCTATTAGGCATAATTTAGTGTGACAAAGTGCTGTTATATATGTTTTAACGTGACTTACATTTTGAAAGGAACCAACCATTTCAATGACTAAAAGGCAGTATTTTACTCTATACTAGGTCGCTATAATAAATCAAAGAGAATTCCAATAAGTATTGGGAATTCGTTCAATCGTGACCCTTTATAAATCATTACCAACCCTACAGTTAGAAGAGAGCCCGTTTTTTTTCTTGCTTTTTAAATATTTTGTATTTTGTGAAGACTTATATAGTCTTTGTGAATTATATGTTGTACAATGAATGCCGAATTTACACCAAATTGTAGCTCTATCGAATAAAACAAAACCTTTCGCTGACGGTATTCGATAGCCTACTTAATGTTTTATTGGCAATATTTGGCAGTAATTGTCAGTCGTCATTATCGCTTTTGTGACTTATTAATACTTTAATTAGTCCGTTAAATAAATTCTTGTCACATGTTTTCTGGGAAAAGCTTAATTTGGCTGCCGGTTAGCGCATACCACTTTTCTTAACCACAACAAGAACGAACTAAAGTAGGTGGAATATTGGAAAGCAACTTCGTTTTTCTGTTGCTCTTTAAGGATGCACCTTCATACACCTATATGAACAAAAAGTTACGAGAATTAACAATAAAATCAAGGAAAGTTAATATGATATTTTTCTTTAAAGATGGACGTAGCTATAGACATTTGGAGAGGTAATGTATTGAACACAAATACGATATCATGTTATGTGCACAAAAGTTGCTCTCTTGCACAAGCTGACCGGTTTTAATTTAATTGTGACCGCAAATAGTCGGAGTTTGTTGATAAAAATTATAACAATACGCTGCGGTTCGGACTGCGTGGGTGGGTGTGATATTATGTTGCATTTCATTTTTCAAAATGATACTTTATTTAGCGTTATCTTTTCATACAAGGCAATTATTAAGAGAAGTATTGTCCGCTCGATTGGAGCGCCCGTCTGAAGAAGTAACCTCCAGGTTTCAGAAGACCAAAGTCAAATAACCCTACCTTTTGGTGGTGCTGTGTTTCTGTCGGTGAGTAAGGTTCTAGGCTCCACGGGCTAGTAGATGGGGTCAGGGTAAGTAACGGCTCGAGTGATATTGTATCGCAAGAGTCTATAGAAGGAGCTCGATGGCGCAGGTGGTTAGCGCGTTAGGCTGCGATCGTTGACGTTAAGCAACTTTCGCAGTGGCCTGTCATTGGATGGGTGACCAAAAATCTTCTATCTCGAGTTATTTCTCCGTGCTTCGGAAGGCACGTTAAGCTGTTGGTCCAGGCTGCATCGGCAGTCGTTAGCCAATCAGCACTGGGCCCGTGTGGTGGGTCATGGCCCAATCTCCCTATTCCATTCATAGGAAAGGCCTGTGCCCCAGCAGTAGGGACATTAATAGGCTGATAATGAATGAAATCCATTAACCTTCTAACGAATAATATCTAATTTACAAAATAAAAATTATGTTACTCCCGGCGCAGCTGTCAGGAATGGTGTCCAATAGGCTGGCAGCATTGCCACGTTGAATGGCAAGGCTGATCCGTGGATCAATATAGCTGCCAGCCTTTTGGTCACTAGAGAAAATTCCACACGGCCATCAGGGCCGCGGCAGCGGTAGTATACATATATCGTTTAAAGCTACATCAAAATAGCATCTGGTGACTTAGATCACTAAAAACAGGCCAAGGTATATACTTGAGATATAAGATAAAGATCTTAGTATCATAAAGGTACTTAAGGTTGATAACAATAGCGCAAAATGGCATCTATGTAAAGGTGATAGAATGTGATTTATTGGTACGTGTGCTCTATAAATGATATTTCGTGTCAGTTTAATGACATTGTAAGATGATTTTTGTTGTAACTGGTATTTCTTGAAATGTCAATAGATACAGAGGTGTTTCGTCAACATAGAATTTCTTTTCGTGGTGAAATAATAACGGCGCTCTGAACAAACTTGGTATAAATATTTTTAATACGTACCTACTACTTTAAGAATTGCGAAGAAACGCTTTGCGGATAAACTTCAAATGTTCCTAACTGAGCACTTAAGAATTCCTCGCGACCTACTACTACTACCTACTACGAAACTAATAGAGTTTACTCAAAGCTCAGTATTTGTAATGTCGGCCTGTCACATGCATGACCAAGTGCATAACCTTTGGCGGCCAGATCAATAACGTCGTGTCAAAACCATGGTTTTCCCTGGCGGGCAATAAACTGAAAAGCATTTTATAATTTCCATAATGTCAGCATTAACGACGCTCGACATAATTTTAAATGGCAATGCAATAAATGTTATGAATTCAGTAGTTCTTCAACCCATTACAAACAACCTTTTACTCATGCAAATATGAGTTTCTACAATATGGGTGGTAGTAGTAAGTAAAAAAACGACCAGTTATAGCTTTTATCAAGAAACGAGTACCTAAGTCAGTTTGATAAGCTTTTAACAATAATTTATATTTGCATGAGAAAAAAGATGACATTGAAATGACTCTGCATAAAATTCACTCTCAGTTAGATCCTCCCTACCTGTTGTCCCATATTAGTTTTAATATTAATTATTGCTTTAGAAAGCCTAATACATTTTTTCTTCCTGTATATCTCAATAAAACTTCTCATTATAACCCTCTATCACGTATGTGTCGCCAATATAATGAACTCGTCGTTAATGGAGCAGAAATAGATGTATTTGATCGTAGATCTTTAGTATTTAAGAAGAATCTAATTGCTAATTTGTAACATTTATAATTATTAATACTATTGCTAGTTATCAATTAAAAAGAAATGATTTGGCTGTAGCTTAGCATGTCAAGCACTCTGTTATTATTATTTAGTCACTCAGTATGTACATATTAAAGGTTACATCCTTGTTTTTTGTGTATTAATGAAGATAATTTTGTACTGAATGTTTTTCACCTGTTTGTACAAAAAATAAATTAATGAATAAAGATGTTGAAAAGTACAAATAAAGTTTTTACACCCGATCTTGAGAGCCAGTAGTAGAAAGTAAATAAATAAAATCGATCTTTACCTAAACTCACCCTCTTATCTAGAATTCGGTATGCAATAACAATTTGTGATCTGACCAGCATTGTATAGTGGTCAAGAAATGCAATAAGAGCTGCTGGAATCTCAATATTTATCGAGATAGGGGAATTTAGAGTCCACTCGGTGAGTTCATTGTTGTAATATTCTCCCGATTTCACCCGTAGTTCGTTCGCATTCGAATATTCAGTCCATTATACCAAGAGTAGAGTTCTAAAGGATATTTTATATGTAGAAATGCAGTTCTACGTTTATTCGAATACTAGCACAAGTTTCTGAGTATTGGATCTTCCAGTAACTCTACCTACTTAAACTATCCTTTTATTACTTGTAAGGAGTTTTCCTTAATACGATTATTGGATTCATATTTCTCACTTAATTATATAACATCTATATAATATATAACAACATCACGTGAAGATTCAAAATATAAAATTAACATACTTATGTCAAATCGGGCATTTTCATTTTTATTAGCTTATGTGAATCACACTAATATTTATAGAGGCAAAAGTTTGTGAGTGTGTATGTTTGTTACTTCCTCACGTCTTTGATAAAATTTGATTTTAATAAAATTTGGTATGGAGTTAACTGACACCCTGGATTAACACATAGGCTACGCGTTTTACTGCGGGAAAATATCAGTAATAAACCGCAGGTAACACCGCGGGGCACAGATAGTTCGTCTACAAAAACTAAAAGATAAAGCAAATAATAAAATATAATTACAAACCTATGTACATTGTTATTACTATAATTTGATCGCGCACGGAACCCTATTATTAAGAACTTAAATTGAAGATGGGTACCACAAATACAAAAAAAAAAACACTTCAGTGCTCTTCTACTGTGTCACAATTGGACACCAAGTAATTCTCATGTCGGTGGCTTCAAATAACTAAGGACTTGATGACAATGACCGTCTTTTGACCTTTAATGTTGCTGATTTAAAACGGCAGTTGTATGTTGTGGAGTAATATTGAGAACTTTCTTTCAATTGTCTCAAGTTTGAGTGCTTTTATTAAATACAAATTATTGAAGCCTGGTTCGGGATCGGGATTTCCCTTTTATTGAAAAATTATGTCATGAATCGATATCTGCTTTTGATCTCATTATACCTTCTATTGTTTAGCCCGAAATCTCGCACAGATTGTTGGATAATGAAGCGTTAAACATTTTAGATAAGAAATAATGTTTTGATGCACGTCAAAATATATCACATACGCAACGTAGGTACTTACGTTAGCCAGATAGCGATTACAAATTCGATTGTAGTTTTTCAAACAACCAAATTGAGTAACAGAGATCCGTCTTGACATACTTCTGTCTCACCCATTAATTTATCATGCGGACTCGTTCGTGCGCAAAGATTCTGAGCGGGACGTAACAATATAATACGTACGCTCTGCGGCCACCATTCTTTGTTGCTAATTGATCTGTTGTTTGACATTTGCTATATCAGAGATCTTTAACAGCAAACGAAAAATAATCTATTTGTGCAGAGTTCTGCTAAAAACCTCAATATTTACCATATTATGGTAAATATTACACGCGTAAGTACACGTACAGTACTTTTCGTTTGCAGAAATTGGACCCTCATGGAGTCTTCCTCCTTGCTTTAAATAATTTGGGTTACTTATCTTTATGAACTGAATTACAGCGAAAGCCTAAATTGCAAAGAATATATCTTATGTCTCACTTACTCAAACGTGAATCTTATAACATGGAATCCATATGGATCCTATTGAAAAGATAGGTGCCGCCGTAGACAAACAGCCGGCGTTTGGAGGCCTGTTTTAAAATCATTGAAGTCATAAGGAATGAGTGATATTTATTTTATAAATTTAGGTGTTCCTCTGCCTGCTCTATAAATAAGGCAACATACGACTTTTCGATTCTTAAAGTGGAAAGTAGATCTTCAAAAGTTCAGTGCATTCCTCGAACTAAGTACTCGTTATTTTTAAGAAACTTTTCTAAAATGTGGTATGCTTCTGTTAAAGCTCAAACAGTATCTATTTCCAGAGCCTCAAAAAAGTTTGTTTATTGTATTGTCCCCTACAAAAAATTGAAGCTAGTCCTGCGTATGCTACTACGTTCACTCACACAGGAAAATCTTGCATCCCATTAGTCGGTTCTCACGAATACAGTTACAGTTTTGACTCAAACATGTGAACGTTTCCAAACGGCCTTGCCGGTCATGCGTACGATGCATCGAATTGTGAGTTCTAATCTTCTATTAATAGAGCATATTTGCTGTTTCTTTTTTATATTCACGTACGATTTACGTGAATGCGGTTATCGTAGGCGTGTGTTTCTTGGACCTGTTTTCATGGCGCCAACTCCTGCGCACGCACCGTATTATGAAAGACGACTTGTTCATATTTATTAAATTATTACTCATTGTTTTTTCGCCTTGGTAACTCAGGTTATTTAATATTAAGAATACTAAACAAGGCCTATGTCCCATCGGTGGTGGAGACATACATAGGCTGATGATGATGACTACATAAACATCAGTATAAACACTGGCAATAGTGAAACAACAATATGGACACTGCTATTTTGTTGTCAAGACCTAGTCGGTAGTAAAATTTTGACATTGACTTGACTGCGCCATTGTTACGAAGTGATAGTGACCATTCGTATTTCATGTGTGTCCATTGCTACTGGATACACTGAGGGCAAGGTTCGTGGATTATTAAATTTGTTATTTATTATTATGGTCTTGTATAAATATCAGTGGACGATGGCGTGTGGGCGATAGGTACGATACGAACGAGCTGTTCATATTGCACCAAGCCGCACACTATTTGTGGTTGTAAGCTTGCGGTTTGGTACACAGGTAACAGATGTCAGTCGGATATGTCAAGGTGCGAAACTCTAAGCGGTTGTCATATGAAATGAGACGCATGACCTGTGATTGAGATATACCGTTAACTGAATGTTTTGCAATAAGAGATTTACGACTAATTTCAATAATCAAACTAAGCTATGTCTTTGCCTGTTAGAGCTTTGTTGCTTAAATCTAGATATTTTTAACCGACTACAAAAAGAAGGAGGTTCGTAATTCGTCCAGTATGTTTTTTTTATTATATAATAATAACAACTGTTGCTAAGAAATGGAAAAAGATTATCCTTACCTTTTGCTATAGGCTGATTATTGAAGCTGACCCTAAGAGGTGCCTAATCGTGAACTAGTGGATGTCGACCGGATTGGCTCAGTAACATTATAACATTTATTTTTTCAAGAAGTAAATTAATTATATTCTTATGGATTACTCTGTGATCCTTTCTTTATTTTCCGTGCTGTCTTTATTTTATCATATCCATCCATGCAGATCCACTGACCCAGGAATAAATAAAGTTCAATGTTAGGAATAGATACTAACTGGGAAAAATGTGGTAAATTGTTGGGGACTTTCATTGCCCTTTGTGTTGATAATCTCATAGGCTACCATCACAAAGGTCCATGACTATCTTGGTTTAGGTATACTAAGAGTTAATTAAATAGATATATCCTAGTAGATTTTTCGATTGCAGCCAAATAATAGATGCAACATTCGGTTTTTCGCTTCGAATACTAATATTCGATTAACCAAGATAAAATTAAAATTCGTACCCGAGTCAGTAAAATTAAACCAAATGATGTTGTCATATCCTAAAGATGCTCGATAACGTGTAAACGCAGAAGTATTAATAGCAAACAACAACTGTGACTCCACTATACTTAAGTATAGGTAAACACTAACTGCACGAATTAATCGAGAGTAATCTGATAAATAAGTAGTTACATACCTAATCGATGAACGCACAGCACTGTAAATTAATGTGTACCTAATTATGATATTAATGTGCTATTAAGAACAACATTTAGTTTCCACAGTTCAAGCTCTGCTAATCATGAGACTAATTGTATGTTGTGATTTGTCCAGAATTAATTAATGAATTCATTACTAAGTGGTACACTCAAGAATCGCTTTATATTATTTAATTGTAGTATACTCGTTTCTCTGAGATCTGTATGTTAAGATAAAATTATGAGATATATTCTGTTGTAAAGTTTAATGAGAATGAATAGAAAACCTAGGGAAAAATAAATCAGCATAATTTTTCTAAGTGTAGCTGCTTCCGTACGATATCACATTTTTTATTTTTTTTGGTTAAAGTTAGGTAAAAGTTTATGCTCGAAAACAAAGTATCCTTTTCTCTACTGTTTGTTATGATGTCAAAAAGTTTACGGCCAGATTTTCCTACTTATGCTGTAGACATTTGTCGGGCGCTAAAACACCAAATTATTATACTTATATCGAAAACAATTTAACGAAAAATAAACTGCTTCATGACAGATGAGATTAATAGGTTTGTTTAAGATATGACGATTAAGCACTTGTAGAGTTGGCTAAGCCTCAATGTTACCACGAGAATTATGTTCTTTATGTCTATATCTACGTACAATTATACATTTGATCTGCGTAGTCCTAAGTTACATTTTGGAAAATACACTCTTTTAACAGATATGCCACTTAAATCTATATCTTGCAATTTTTCTTTACCTCATGGTCTATAATTGGAACGGCGAAACACTTCATCATATAAAGAGCTATGAAAACGTTCTATCGATATATTATTTCCAACATTATATCATGATTATCTGAGAAATTTCCTTTTGTATGTTCATTTTAAACCTCCATAAGTCTTACTAACCTACAGAAGGGTTTCTTTAAAGCGAAGTGTATTTAAATGGTAATATGGGGCGTGTCAAATAAAGGTTAGATGGAAGAGGGTCTTAAAAGAGCCATATAGCCTTTTATCAACATTATTTATGTTATGATTATTCAGTTCATTCATAATGAGAATATGTTATTATATCCAACATATCTGGATTAAGATAAGCCCCTAATTTGCTTTTAAGAATGACTGAAGTCAACAGTATTATATTATCTTTTATCCTTTTTAAGTAAACTCCCTCCTTCAAGATAGTCGCGTTAAATATTTTAGGCAATGAAATGAGCTGAATCGCGGACTCATTATTAATTCCCAACCACAATCTAGACGCTAATAGCACTAAGGCTAAGGTCATACCACAAGGATCCTGGCTTGGTGTTTAGTGCCAACCTACTCCAGTGACTGGCGTTGAATGCTTGTAAACAGTATCCATACTCGAATTCGATCTCGGTACGCGTTAAATCTTAAGAAGTTTAGTATGGAATTTGAACAGCGCCACAAGCAACAATGGACGTAACTAGAATTGAAATTCTTCCATGCAATACTTCTTGACATTTGACGCGTATCCAGATCGAATTAAAACATCCGAATTCGATATTGGTTCGTGCTTAGGGTACCTATGTGTTGCTTGCATGCATACTACTGCAGTGAACCACACCTTGCCTTGGAAAGAGTAACAAGTAACGCAATTGGGTTGAATTCAGAAAATGTATCAAAATGATGTATTATGTTGCGTTGGAAATACTAGCTTAGTATGACTACGGGAATGGTACGAGATGACGTCATAGGAGGAGTACAGAACAACCGCTTTAAGTAGGCACTTCTTGTAGGTAGGATGGCCTTCCCCGGATTTTCTTTTTGTTAAAAAAGTTTGGTATTTAGTGATATTTTCCTAGTGAATAGGTATTTAATTTGCGTTATCAAACTACGGGGCAGTGTTCAAGTAAAAAAGTCAGAATGCCTATCTTCGCCACTGTTCTTCACATAATTAACATAATTTTGCTGTCGCTTTGGCACTCCAATAACATTATAATGAGGATAAAAGAAAATGAATGAAAGTAATCGGCTAGCTAGATAGTATCTCTTGTTTCAAATTATTGGAATCAATAAACTGGGGATATTGATAAATTCGTACAGTTTGCCATAAACAGACATGGAAGGTTGGGTTACATTATTTCATTTTGATGAATGATAAGTCTCATTTGAATTTGTCGTGACTGTTACGGCAAACAGTATTCATGCTAATTATTGGGAACTTATTGTTTAGCTTTCAAGTAGAGTTGTTGAAAAGACTGTAAAACGAAAATACTTAAATTCCTATTCGTCCGCGTTTCTTGGTTCGTTTATTATCATTTTTATTCTTTATTCATTCATTCACTATGCATATCGATTGTAAGTGGCAAGTCAATGTCTATATTATATGTAAGTTTCTATTGCAGATATTTATGGAGCAATTAAAGCGTCAGCTGCTTACTTCCCATACAAATAATAAAAGCACAGTAAAAGGCATAATTTATACATTTATATATTCACCCGAGTCACACAATTGCTTTGATTTAATGACAAATTGACACCTAGGGAGGTGGGAGTACGTACAGACGTATTCACGACTTAGTTTTTTTTGTGTATGCTGTTGGTTGCATATGACCTTTACAGCTCCAACGGGTTTGGGGATGGCGAGATCCTATTGGAAACCTCGAGCCGAGAAATGGCGAGTGCCTCTAGGTGTATTCCAGACGGAAGCCTCTCTGTTTGGAGCCTCAAGCCCACTGGAACCTGAGGGGGAGACCGGGCTGCGGTCCAAACACACTTCGTAGGAATGTCACTGGGTTGAGCCGCTAGCATACTGTGTAGGAGCTTTGTCTGGCTTAAGATAGCCAGTAAAGTGATCTCCGCGCCTGCAGCCAATTATCTATTCTGCACATTATACTTACCTATTTTGTATGGTCGGATTATTGTTGAGCCTCTTTATGAAATATTAGTGGCCCGCTTTTGCTTCGCTTCTGTGTAGGTAGGCTGAAGTTTTTGTTCTATAGCATATAACACTCACAAATGCCGTGGCTTTCTTTTAGCAATAGTATAGAGAATATTCTTTAATATTAATAGAGTATAGTAAATGTAGGTGTCGATATGGATGTTTAGGGCGAACTTGGAAACTTTTGTAGGTAAAGAAAGAAGTCTTTGTTTGCTCTGAGTTAATAATATGAATTCAGACTAGGGGACCTAAAAAGGCCAAACTGTGCAATATTGCTATAAAAGTAATTCATTTAAATTACTTACAGTATTCCTTGCAGATCCTAAGCAGTTCCCCTAATTTTCGTAAAATTGACACACATTTTAGCAATGTTGCAGCAATTCAGTTCATTAGCAGATTCAGAACTAAGCGTGTATTTGGGTCTATATTCAGAATTTGACAATTTCGTACCAAAAAAGACGGCCTCGCTCGTTTTATTACCATGACTTATTCTGGCGACGTAACTAGGGATAATTTACTGAGTTATGAATACTTTTTGCATAACACCGGCCGCGGCCTCCCCGCGGAGACTGAATGAAGATATAATGCACTCGTAACATGTTCCGAACTGGACACATTGCGAACAGCTCATTTGGTGAGTTTATTACAATTTCGTGATGACTGTCTGTACTGCAGTTTAATATTTTGTGATAGGAGAATGAAATACAGTCATGAAGAAAAAACTTTTTACTTATCCAAAAATAAAAATGTTGCAGTTATGTACGTAATTTTCAAAATATCAGTTTGTATTTTCTCACTCAACACATTTAAAATGATAAAACTATTTCAACCAAGAAGTTTGTCTTCAATGCTGAGCTAAATGCGAGCTGTTTTGGATCGGAATCAAGAACAATCATTATGTGCACTTAACAAGTTATCTCGATGCTACAATCCTATGGCTATAGAGTTGCAGTTTATTAACATACTATGCAATACAATTATCTACCTATTTGTAAACCTATCACAAGTATCACAGGTACATAATTTTATTGCTCATAATATCTTTACTATACTTACATCATTCCTACAAAGGCGCGGAGCCAATAGCGACATAGGCATGTATCACTTCGCATAATGTTGAACTTAGTATCACCTAGGTCGTAGGATCTTATGGTAATCAATGAGTCAACGACACGGTAATGCTTGCTTGATCAGACCAGTTCCTTTACCATTTATAAATCTGGATTACCCGTTTATTGTCATGCAGCAAGACATAAATTCCAACAGCATTAACTTACACAAATGATTGTGTCATTTGCATTCATGTCCATTCAATGCTCACATTACAGCACGAACTCCATCTTTCATTGTTGACAAGAGACGTTTGCCGTCCCTTTCATCGACGTGTGTATCTATTTCGACGTCCTTTTTGAATGCAGCATTCTTGATAAGGTCCTTATTTATTCTTTCGACGCTGTATCTTGTTTTCCTAACTATAGAAAACTTTTATTCGCCCAGGAATAAAATGCTCGGCCCGCCGGAGCAATGGCTATCGTTTTTTCCTTTCTTTGTTCCGGGAGACCAGTTGATACATGAGAACGGTTTGTACCACTCGTATTGTGGTAGGTCTAATGATGTAAATCTGTATAGAATTCAACCCGGTTAGTTAGAAGTTACGTTAAATTTATTAATACCTTTAATATAAATCATGGAGCGTTAGGTATTTATCTTGCCTATCGCAGATATAAATGATTGTCAATGCTAACTTCAAATTTCGTATCTAGGTTTCATCCCAGGGGGTCCATGTTTATGAATTTACTATTGACGGTTTGACAATTTGAATTTAGCAATGGTTCATGGGTGCATGTAAATTTATTCTAGATAATCTACATTTTAACGATACGACTGGTTAATATTCATCTATCTAAAATGTATTTGTTCCAGAAAACAATATTCAGCATTTGACGCCGCAACGTTTTGTCCAAAACAAGATACAGTGCAACCTTAATATAACGGACCTCGATATAACGACTTCCTCGATTTAATAAATTCTTCGTAATGCCTTTAAATTTTCCATAGAGTCAATGTAAGATATACATTTACATTGCGAACATTTTTTGAGAACAACCTCTTTATAACAAATTTTCAACTATCAAAAATGTGTAAATACCTCTAATTAACGAATGTTGGCAACCAAAAACCTCTATATAACGTTTGTATCAATATATGTCCCTTAATCCCATAGTACGTGATTCATGTCACGACAGGAAACTATTTTTTTTATCTCTTTATAACAAATTTTAGACCAAACTAACCTCAATATAACCTCAGTTGAAAGAATTACTAATATAACGAATATTTACTTGTTTCATTCCTATTTCTTAGATCGAGGTTGCACTGTTTTGTGGAGATTATACTGCAACACCAACCATCCTCACCTTGCCGGCCTGCAAAAATGCTTCTTTACGACTCTCTTAAAGAACCCCAGATAGTATACATACATCAAAAAAAGTTTGAGATCACTTGCAAAAGCTGATATTTTCAAAATTTAACCTAATCAAGAGAAAATGTTTATGTTATATCTTTTTTTATTTAAAAATAAACTTTCTGAAATTAAAAAACAAAAACTATTTTTATTTTTTAGAATAAAAAATTTAACAATTGAGTCCTAAGACGATTGCAATAGAACTTTGATAGAAATAAAAAGATAGTTTAACCAAACTTAAAAACCTTTTATTAATAAATTGTTGTTTATCTAATACAAAATAACTCCTCCTCTGGCTCGAACACATGCGGAGATCCTCTTGGGCATGCTGAGGATCAAGTTATCCAGCATTTTTTGTGGTAACCTGTCCCGAGCTGCGGCACTGTCTGGGGTGGTGGCTGTCGATTCCAAAGAGCTCGCTTAAGAGCATCACACGCGTGCTCTATCGGGTTTAAGTCTAGAGAGCCGGCAGGCCAGTCTAACCTTGTGATTTCGTATTCTCGGAGAGCAGCATTGATTCGTTGAGCTCGATGTGCGGGCGCATTAATGTCAACCAGTACAAATTGGTGCCCATGGTTTACTCGGAAAGGTCTGACGATTCCATCAATAGCGACTGTTTTGTATCTGTCTGCCGTCATGAAGCCTTGATATGAGATTAAAGGCGTTCTAGCCCCAATCATAATACCACCCCAAAAGGACACTGATTCCCCGCCTTGCTGAACCGTTCCAGTGGCCGTTCTTTGCCTTTAAGAGTCTCCAGGTCTTCTCCAAACACGGACATGTCGGTTATCTGGATGAATACTGATTCGCGATTCTTCAACGAAGAGGCAGTTTTGCCAAATGTTTTCCTCTTCGTCTTCTTCGTTTTGCCGGTGCATAGGCCACTGTAATCTCCGTCGCTGACATTACCGTGAATTCAAAGGTGCTCGCCAAGATCTCCGTGCTCGTAATCCAGCCTTGTGTAAGCAATTCCGAATGGTCTGAGTGCTAACTTCAAGTCCGGAGGCGGTCCGCATTTCTGTTTTTAATTAAGTGGCCTTTATTGTTGGTTCGCGGGTTACTATCAACCTGATGTAGCGCTTCTGAGCAGCTGTCAAAACAGTTGGGCGACCGCTGCGGGGTCGATCAGCTAAATTACCCATGCCGTGGTACCTCTGCAACGTGGTTACCTGGGATATAGCAACTCTGCGTGCTATTTCTCTCGTAGAATAGCCTTCTTCTCTCAAAGTTACAATTCTGGCTTGTGAAACATTTGATAATCCTCCTAATCCTAATATTTTAAAATTCGATAATATTGACTAACATTGACAACAATGTTTTAGAAGTTGAAAGGAGAGTAAAAAATACATGGAATAAATATTGGAGCTACAAAGAAGTGTTTAAAAGCGAGATGGCAATAGAGTTAAAAAAGAAAGTTATGGACACCTGTCTTATTCCATGCTTGACTTACGCGTGCCAAACCTGGAAATTTAACAATATTGTGAAGAACAAAATAACTACTTGCCAGAGGGGAATAGAACGCAGCATGCTGAACTTAAAGAAAATTCATAAAATAAGACACGCAAACATAAGATCGAAGACAAAAGCTTTAGACGCTCTTAGTCATGCTCAAAAATTAAAATGGAAGTGGGCTGGGCACGTAGCTAGACTTAAAGACCAGCGGTGGACCATAACAGTCACCAAGTGGAAAGGCCCTCAGGGCAAACGACGCAAGGGAAGACCGCACGCACGCTGGGCCGACGACATAAAACGAGTGACTGGCCCACAATGGCAGAGTATAGCTCAAGACAGAGAAAAGTGGCTATCTTTGGAAGAGGCCTTTACCTGAGAGGGGTTCCTTACGGTTATTAAATAGTAATTAAGTAATTCTGTCTTAATATATTATAGTTAATAAATTATAGATAAGCAATATTAGACAGTAAACAAGATAGATATTAAGTAATTTAGAAAGTAAATGTATTTTTTTTGTCAAATTGTAATAGGGAAATAAAAGGCTTTTTTATTTTTTTTTTATTTATTTAATATTGACTAAGTCAGATTTCTGAATGAGTGTCAGCTTGGATTCCATGTCTTTTTATATGGAAAAACAATTGAATTATTTTATTGTTTAACGTTATAATTCTTATTCTAAATTTAAAATTTAGAATCTTATCAGAAAAAGAAATTACAAAAAAGTCTTCTGTAACACAAAAAACAATCTATTTTCAAAGTGATCGCAAACTTTTTTTGATGTGTGTATGTTATTTTATTAACTATTCCGAGAGTCACAAATATTTTATTTCTACAGTCTACTCCTTAGATTAAAACAAAAAAGCCGCTCTTTTGTTTTAATTTAAGGCCTACTCTGATTTATTTTACCGCTTTTAACTGAGCATTTGGATTTATTGATATATGAGTGATCAGAAACATAAATTCTAATCCATGAGTCGTCTGTCTTATTTATTATTCTCCATGGTACTTCGTGTTCTATTCTGCGATACTAAATTAACCATTACATCGCACTAAGTCAATGATCACAGTCAGAACACCATACCGTGCTTATAGGCATATTTATATCATATAGGTTGTGGCACCATGAACTGAGTTCAAAAATTACTCACAATAAAACAGACCTATAAGTTTTAAACATAATAAATATTTTTTAAGAATTATTTTAAGAATTGATTAATTTATCAATTAACAACTTTCTGAATAAAAAAACCGACTTCATAAAAACAAAAACACAAAAAAATAAGAAAATGATACATTTTCTTTAGTAAAATTAATATTTGGAGTCGGTGCCATGCACATTTTTTTTTGTGGTATTGCTTTTATGAAGTAGGATTTTATTTTAGTTAAGAAGTTATTATTTCTCTATTTTTATAAGAGTCATCGTCAGAGTAACATCAACTTACTAAATATGTAAATAAGATATCTAGCCTGCAATCCCACTTACATATTTCGTAAAATACCCAAACACGATATGTGTACTGTGCGTATTTGAGGAGTTCTGGTATTTATCTTCGAAAGTATTTGTCTGATCTTCACCAAATTAATATGGGACCATTTCGCTAACAAACTCTTCCAAACAATAAAAAGAATCATCAAAATCGGTCTTCTAGCCTCGGAGATATGCGCGAACAACAATAAAAAAAATATACTGACAAATTGAGAACCTCCTCCTTTTGGAAGTCGGGTTATTAACGTTCAAAAATTACTCTTAATCATTGGAATGGTAATAAAGAAAATTAACGACAATAATTTGTCTATACTGTAATCTTACTTACTGAAAGTCAAGCGGCCTATCAGCGGCGGGAAAACCTATGTAAGTCGGTACGTTTCCTTAATCTTTATTAACATTGCAAGTTTGAATCTTAATTCTAGGGAATACGATGTTAATTTCCAAGTATATAACCTGCAATATGTAGACAGGTAATTTAATGTCCTACGATGTCCTGGGGGTGAATAAACAGCATCCATCAGAGGGCGACCGTCTGTCTGGCCGGTCATCTAATTAATAGACCTCTCAAAATATAGTAACGGTCGGCATGTTCTAAAGATCCTCCCAGCAAATTGCTTTTACTCTTAACATGAAAATGACTTCAGGGAAGTTAGTTTAATTTGATAATGCATGCATGTTGGGAAATTCAATACTTTTTTAGTTGTTCCAAATTGTTCTAGTTGTTCCTGACATTGCATCAACGTATTATTTGAAAAAACTAAAATTTTTAAGCTGTCAGAGAAAAAAACTTATTTCATATAGCCTCCCTATTTGGATATTCAATATATTTATAGTTGTTCCAAGTTGTTCCTAACATTGTTCCAAAGTATTCTTTGAAAAAACTAAAATTTGAAGCTGTCAGACAAAAAGTAACTTTTTAATAAAATAGAACGCGCTAGAAATCATAAATAAATCAACAATGATTTATGACGATTTTATCAGAATAACCGTGGGCTGTATCGTTTCAATTTCATTTAATCATTTTGAATAAAATTAATAGTTATTAGACAAGAAAACATTTGCAATATAGGGTAAACTACCTAATTGTTGGCACTTTAAGGCCCGTATTACAGAATGACAACTAAGTGTTGATCTTTACTTGAGTACAGTTAGAAAGGGATGTCGCTATGTGCTATAAATAGTGGCATCCCTTTCTAACTATGCTCAAGAATAGATCAATCAATGATAATAATCTTTCTATAATACGGACTTAAGAGTAGGTGCCATGTCAGTCAGACATTAAATTACCTTAAAATCACATCTAAACGAAGTAGTACACAACACATGTAACAGTATCAAAGAAAAAAGTTTAATCTTTGTTTTCATAACAATTTTTATGTGATTGAATGATATTAAATAGACTTTTTATACGTTATTTAAGTCGGAAGACTAAAGAAAATCTTATTATCGGTACAAAAATTCTCAATATTGGCATCTATTCGTCTAATTATTGGCATTAGTTGAAAGTAGGGAATACCAATCTACCTAAGTATCTATCATTATAAAAATAATAAATAGAATGTAAACCCAAGAAATATCTATTGGGTGTTCTTAAAACGGTTAGCAAAGAAATCGTATTTTTGTTAACAAAAAAATTTAATTGATTAGCCAAAATGGCTAGTTGAGCAGCAGCTTATGTGTGTCAGCAAATATTTCTAAATCAGTCTTCAATTTATATCATTCTGAAGAGCAGTAAATTTTTTGTACAGCTGAAAATATATTAAAGCTGCATGGAAATGGAAAAATAAAAAAATATATACAGGGTTACAGGGAAAGTCGTACTGAATATTGAAGGACGTTATTATTCAGGTCATTTCTGATGGATTTCGTCCTATAATATGGTGTCCAAAACTTAACCGTTATGGCGATATTGGATATTAAAGATTTTTTAAAAAATCCTATATTTTTTGGGTTACTGTCGATTTTTTGAAATTAGAGCTCCAAAGGTCCGATTTTTTAATGAATCTAGTTAGAAGACATGTCAAGCAATAAAAATAATGAATAAAAACTGAACTTCTAACGGCTTAAAAAAACTGCTCGACAACGGTTATAACTAAAGAATTTTCACCAAGTGTTGTTAACTTTGAAGCACTTTCCTGAAAAAACATGTATGGAACTTATTCTGCAAATAATTTAAAAACTTGTAAGTCTCTTTAGCTATTCAAAAAGGTATAACACTTGCTATGAAATTGGCAAAACATTGACCAAATAACAGTTATGGTAGCAGAGGGTACATTTTTAGTTTGAGGTAAAAATAGCAAAAATACATAAATAAAACCAGAAAAGCATCATCATCATCATCACCAGCCTATTAATGTCCCCACTGCTGAGGCACAAATATAGGATTTTTAAAAAAAAATCTTTAATATCCAATATCTCCATAACGGTTAAGTTTCGGACACCATATTATAGGACCAAATCCATCAGAAATGACCTGAATAATAACGTTCTTTAATATTCAGTACGACTTTCCCTGTAACCCTGTATAAAATACACAACATAGATGCCAACATTGAGAATTTTTGTACCGATAATAGAATGTAATGTAGTCTTCTGGTTTAAAGTATAAAAAGTCTATCTATTACCATTCAATCACATACAAATAGTTATGTAAACCAAGATTAAACTATTTTCTTTGAAACTGTTACCTGTGTTGTGTACTAGTTCATTTAGATGTGATTTTATGGTAATTTAATGTGTAACTGACATGGCACATACTCTTAAAGTGCCAACAATTAGGTAGTTTACCCTATATTGCAAATGTTTTCTTGTCCGATAGCTATTAATTTTATTCAAAATGATTAAATGAAATTGGAACGATACAGCCTACGGTTATTCTGATAAAATCGTCATTAATCATTGTTGATTTATTTATTGTTTCTAGCGCGATTTTTTTTTTATAAATAACAGGTAGTTTTTGTCTAACAGCTTCTAATTTTAGTTTTTTCTATTAAAACTTTGGAGCAATGTTAGGAACAACTAGAACAACTTGGAACACCTAAAAAGTATTGAATTTCCAAACATAATACCATAAAAACATTTTTTTTTGTCTAGTACCTTCAATTTTTTGTTTTTTCAAATAAAACTCTGGAACAATGTGTAACAAACATAGAACAATCCAGTACAACCTGGATAATTATAAAATTAAAGAAAATGGGGGGCCAAATTCCCTGAGGTATACAAATGGATGAAAACTTTGTTACAATCTAGCCTGTTTCACCTTATTTAGAATTTTGTATCAAAGGCCACAAGAATCTCTTTTTTTGTTTTAGATTGACTTTTTTATTAATTTGTCAATCATGTTTTCATTAACAGTTAGTTAATATCGATATTGGCATAAACATATTCATACTGTTCCTTACTAAGATGTAATTCGCAAACGGTTATTGAATTTCCATTTGATTAACTCTCAAGCATTGAGGAATCTTTCATCTAGGTACAACGCACGATTATGATGCCCTTCATCACAATTTAAATTCCAAGGGATATTGCCTTCTTAACCTGCCTGAATACGATTCAAAATTCAATAGCAGCAGAAATCAATTCAAGGAGAATGTTAACAGCAGTAATGGCAGAGGGCAAAGTCTCCATTGTAAGATCGTTTCCATAATACCACTAGATGTTTCTGTACGATTTGTTTGTAAATACAGAGGTTAGGCGTAGGGCTTTACACTGACTATTGTTCCGGTTTACAATGTGGGTACCTACTGGTAATAGTTATTGCGTGCCTACATGAGATCCTTATTTGTAACAACGATATCTCAAAGTGTTGGAATAATACTAAAGTGGATAACATTAATAAGGATTATGAAACTTAGTGTGCTAGAATATAGAATGTTAAATCTTTTCACTTAGGTTAAACTAATGTCCTTAATAGATTATCTATCTCTGGCAATATTCATGCCGATTCACCAAACCGATGACAGATGGTTCAGGATGCCGAAATTGTTTGAGTTTTTTTGAGTTGGTTTTGATAGTTTGGCTAAGAGCGGCCATACACGGATTGCTCGAGCTGTAAGCCAGTGATCGACATACACGGACTGCTGGTGCAGTCAGAATCAAGAGCTTGAACCTGTTATTGATAACCGCTCGAGTAGTTCATACCTGTGTCTTTATTATGTATACGTAGAAGACTGTAGTGCACTATGCAGTCGCAGCTTGAAGCAGGTTCAAGCTGCCCGTGTATGGTGGGTTAGATTTTAAGTCCGGGCATGAATTAGATATCCAATTGAATAACAATATAGAAAAAAATAAATAAACATAAATTAAGCAATATGAGTCCTCAGTAAGATTGTCTTGCGGTTCCTGTTTTATAGGCGATCAACGACAAATCGCGCTGTGGCCATACTCTCTGAACCGAATAATTCATGTTGTGATGAAATGACTTAAAGAACTTACGACAAGTATCACTTTCCTTGAACACCGAATATTTTTTTGTACAGGATGTGACAGCTTTATCATATTTAATTTTTACACCGAACAAATGTTTGTCTGTAAAGTGTTAGGTATCAAAAAAGTCAACGCCACATGTTTGATAACTTTAAATTCCTGCACTCAGCCTCGAGAGAGCTCGAATCAGCATTACAGCTATTCAGTGTGCCTGATGTCCAGTTAAAATTGAGCTGCCGCGTCTCCTCGCTTTTCATCCGTCTGAAGTTTATGGGAGCAATTGTAAATGTCCTCAGGGGTCTTCTGTGACTGGAAGTTGAACAATGGAGGTGTGAAAGGGGTTTTAAGTAAACACTCTTTTGTGGAACGGGTTCATGGTATTGTGAAAGGAGCGCTTTGTGCAAATAGATTATGGTGTAAGCATTGTCGTGGTTATGCTGACGCTTGTCAAAGAGTTTTCAGACTACAATATATTTAAATGCTGCTCTTGTGATTCTCATGCCCCTCAGTTTTGGTATCGATAGCTTGGGATTTGGAGTTTCTTTTCTTCACCGATTTTGTTGTGGGTGATGTGTAGGTATTTGTTATTTTTTTGTACCTTTGATCCCAGCTTACAATTTGTTATAAACTTATGTTCCGTTAATAAATAATTCACTATGACGTTCAAATGTTGTAAATGCTTGTAGTAATAGCTTCTTTTAGCTATAAGCATGCTTTTAATTGCATTGAATTTTAAGCACTTTATATACAAGAACATCTTCGAGTCTCTTTGAGTAGAGCGGCTGGGTCCATTAAAGGTACAGCTATAGTTAATAAATATAATTTGTTAACATTCAATTTCAATATTTTCGACCCTCCGGACTGTAAAGGGATGTCACAGTATTGTTTTCCCTTATAATAATATTTGGTTACCGGATGGTATCGCGTTATTTCTAATTTTCAGGTGGCAAATTTTTGCACACCATTTTAAAAGTTATTTCCATAATAGTGTCGCATGCAATTTTCAATATGTATTTAATCGAATTTGTGGCTCCATGTAATGTGAAATTCATTTACCTTGCAGTAAATATGAGAGTTACAGTGCCGAATGATCAATCTATTGAAGATATTTGCAAACAATTGCTATGGTAAAAGCTCCAAATTTTTGTGTTGTACTACCTTTATACATGCGTGTTAAATGCTGTACACTTTTTTGATTCGAGTTGTATGAAAGCGTCATCAAGTAATATTGTACATTTTATTTAAGTTTCGTCAGGGGTACACACGTGAGCTCGCGATATTTCACTGGAGCGTTCACAACCCTTACTAGAGCCCCTGCTTGTCTTTGTAGATTTACTATTATTACATAATATTGCATTTGGGCCTATTTGAGCCCGTAGTGCATTTGTTCGCAGCTGCTTGGGGTGAAAGTTTGCAACACATTATTTTTACCAATCTCACAGGCACAAATGAACAATATAACCCTAAACACTGTTGTGATAGAGGTGATTTTCGTTTGTGTGCAAAGAAATCCCACTGGACCATATGGACGCCACCCTCGACATTAGATTTAGGTGGAAAAAAATTACTTAATGGGATGTTTTCTGAATGAGCGAGGATGCTCTAATACAAGGATTTCTGCCCAAAATCCGAATGGATCAATGTTCAATATTTTTTCCGTTGTTGAATTTTACCGATAAGTCTGCAAGTAACAGCTTTATTGCCGCTTACCATAAAGGTGAATTCATTTTACCAAGAAAGCTTCTACGTATTACTTAAGTAATAATTTTCTATTAATTGCTACTGTGTGAAGTATATTTCGTATTCATAACAGTTTTGTATTTAATTACAATCGTTGATATACATCGTCGTTGATATTAATGAACGGGTGTGTTAATGAAACAAGCTTAATTAACAACATTAATTATGTACCTAGTATAGAAAAACATTTGAAATTGATTGAATTAATTTGAAGTTAATCATAATTGATGACCCGTTAATGCAACGTCTTTGACTCACATATTTATCATATTACTCATGCATTTTATATTATTTTGCTACCGGTTCAGCTAGGGAGAGATTGATCACATGCTTAACAGTACCTACTAACTGTCAAAAATGCTTATCATATCACCATTTGTACATCGAGAGCGATATCCAAATCCGCGACTAAGTGTTGAGGAGTTACTGTTTGATCGCAGAACCGCCTGTCCTGTCCGATCGTAGAGCACGTACGCTACGGGGTAGCGATTAGGTCTTTTCTTTTTCATTTAAGGTTCTTTCTTCTTTTTCTTTTTCATTGCAACGGGCGTGTCCTCAACTTGACGGCCTAGGCGGCTGTTTTGCGTGTAGAAAGTGAGTTTCTGGAGTCATTCCAGCAGTCCAGTATTCCGTGCCCTCATATTGGTGCCTCTTTGAGTTTTCGCGGTGAGCCGAGGTCTTTCGCCCGGTATTCGGCCACTCCGTTGCATTCCAGCAAGACGTGAGTAGCTGTTAATTCTTCCTTTATGTATCTTATATGCTTATGGGGTTATTAATGACACCTAAGTTGAAAAGTAGTCTATTAAAATTACTATGTCCAGTAACAGCACCTGTTACCATGCGCAATGCTGGTCTACAACGCTTATGCTCAAGAATGTTATTTTCCTTGTTAACCCGAACATTGAACCCAAAACCTCGAGCAGGTATTTCAGCCTTGTTACATGGGTCCCGTGTGTAGGAATGTCACGCCTCGCTCGCTGCTCGGCAGTTATAAAAACGTCGCTGTTGCGGTAAACGGCCGTTGCTAAATTAACCATCTATTGTTGTTTGAATGGTTATGTAACTGAAATAGTTACCGACGGTGTTACTGAACAGTGTAACAAAGGTTTTTATTGACAAGTCTTTTGTAATTGAATCTCGTGTAGTCACTTGGTTTTATTATTAGATGCCCATGGCTGTTGACTCGAATGGACAAAACATAGACAGAGGTTGAATTCAACTCGGTTGTCACGTTCTACATGAAGAGGTGTTTGGCTTCAATTCAAGCCAAAACAAAATTGTTTTTTTTAGATCGACTTTCCACTACAGTTTCTGATTTTAACTCCGATCAATATAGAATACTTTTTTAGGTAGGTAGTCGTTTGACATATTTCACCAACTATAATTTGTTTTTGAAGTGTAGGTATGTGAAATTTTTTCAAATACAAAAAAGCTACACTGATGATGATGGATGTGATGAATAAAACGGGACAATTTATTTATTTGATACACAAAAAGCTGTCGAACTTAATTAAACATACTGAAAAGTATACTCATTATCGCATGAATAATAAGGATAGGTGACTTTACGCATGTAAATACTGTAAACAGTTAAATTGATATTATCAGTGGCAGGTATATAAAATAAATATATTATTTTTAAATAAGTATATTCATAATAAAGAAACTAAGAACTTACCCAATTATATAGTCAAATATATCTATAGCCGCTCTATCAACGACGAGTTCATTATGTTGGGGTCACATACCCCCCATGATGTACTGAAATAGTATATAACTCAGTAAGAACTGTCAAAAAATATTTAAACAACAACTGATCCAATCCGTGCTAAGTATGACATCGCAGAGAAATTGAATTGTGGTTATAGGAATTAGTAACCATAGAAAAAGTACCACATTAAATTAACAATATTTTTACTTAAGTGGAGTTGCTTTTTTTGGTGAAGACGAATGTTCTAGGGTTCCACGGGATAGGGAATTAGCTTAAGGCCAGCAAGGCTATAGTAACATAGTTTTTTTACTATACCAGTACCTAATATGACATGGGAAGAGATGAGATTGCTGCAGGGCAGTAAAAATTACAGTAACCCTACAATGCTAAAATTATCCCGTGTTAAAGTACGCCTCAATAAGTATTTGAAAATTTCAAGAGAAACATGAAAATTACTCTTATGACAACTATAAGAAAATAAACTGCCCCTTACACAACTGGCTAACAAAAATTCTAACAAAAAAAAAATATAAATTGCAAAATTGGTTTTTCATATCCATCGTTGTAGATCGTAAATTTGATGCTTTGCCAGCGCAAGGGATCTTTGGTGGTATGTAGATACTGCGTCTAATGTAGGTACCTAATTATGACTCATGGAGCAAGAACTTTGACTGGGAGCCACCAGAACTATGTTATTTTAGCAAAATTCTTGTGCCTCTTGTTTGACTGTCAGTCTTTTATACGATACAATGAACTTAATTTCTCAATTGTTATCTCAATTGTCCCCAAAATTATTGTGTATCGCACACGTGCATCTTGCATTTTCTGACCTCTTTCTCTTTTTCTGATCTCTTAGATCTTAATTCTTAGGTGTCAGTTTATGTTTTGAATCTAATCCGACGACATCGTAACATAGATTTCTTTTACTTCCATTCCGTGTCTGGATACCGTTTTGCCCCGCAACTTGGGAACTTTTCACTATTCCTGGCAGCTCACCTCCTGAAAAACTAAGTTTTGTGGAGTCTGAGCGGAATGGGCTTATTTTATTGCTTGGAGGCTACCAGTTTCACAAAAAACGCCATAATAAAAAAACAGAGAGGACTGAGTGGAGTTGTGTTAGTCGCAAAACAATACAATGTAAAGGTTCTACTGTTACTAAGGACAATCGAGTATTGAGAGGCACCCCGCACGTTTGTCAACCAAATGTTGCACAAAACTATGAAATTGGCTTTACAAAAATGAAAAAGACGCGCATTTATTTTTCATGAATCAATGTTGTAAGTAACTAATCGTGGATTAAACTTAGTCACGTCAGTTCCATCATTTAAATGTGTAAAACACAGATTATACAACGCCACAAATAAAAAGCATGGAGTTCAAAAGACGAGGCTTAAAAATGTTGCAAATGTAGAGGTACCAAGCTTTTTAAAAAGTAATTTTTTAATGGCAGATTTAAATAATTTATGTTGATTCAATCTGTTTTTTAATTAATCACCTTAGTAAACCTGTAAGTGGGGGGAATGGAGAATATTTTCAATATTCGGGGGCAGTGGGGAATTTCTTTAAAATATTAAACTGACTATGAAGCATAACTCGATGAGACGAACAACGGAACTAACAGCGTAAGCAAGTACTCTATAAACAGTAGCAGTTTCTCATTCACACGGGATTATTAGAACACCCCCTCTTGTCTTAAAGAATTAACTTACCAAAAAACTGTGTACACCCGTACACATGTCGCGATAGATCACGTATCAAACTGTTTAACGGAGAAAACTACTTCAAAAGACTCAGCCGTACTGAGCAGCTGTTACTTCATAGCACCGGCATAACATGACCTATGCGTGTTGTTTATGTTGACCCCTTTTGTATTGTGTTGCGAAGTTCGCTCGAGATACGAGGTGTCTTTGTAGCTCGGTTGGTGAGCGAGGGGTTGATTCGAGGGGAGTCATCGTCCCACATGTGAGACCCCACGCGTAGACACGACAAGTGATTTAATGGTTGAGAAAAAATACTAGTGCCGCCCTCTATCCGACTAACTCAGGTAAATGAGTCGATATTTTGAAAGATGATACATCGTTTCGAATTTCAATCATGTTCCGTCTTATTGCAAAACATAGACTAAAGTTAAACTTGGACAAAAATTGATGCTGTCACTTTTGATTGCTAAAAAGAAATCAGAGACAACGTTAGCTTAAATTAAGACTAACTTCAATCCGCGTTTTGGAATAAAGCGGGTGGGGTTTTTTTTTTAGTTTAAGTGTAATTGCCGTACTCTGTTTACTTTACCTTTGCCTGTCCTAATTAATTTCTAATAAAACTTTATATTAAACGTTCATATCTAGTCGAGTCGAGTAGATATTGCATGTAATTAACGCAATAGATAGATCTATCTACATGACCACGATATTGTAATATTATAACACATCACTATTATTAAAATTATAGAGAGAGCTGCTTATCATATTATAATTAGATATTTAGAAATTCGGTTTACTTATTCCCATGGGTCGATGACAAATGTTGGTTTCTGAATGGATGATCGCTCAGTAAAAAAAAATTAAAGGGTTGGTTTTGTGTGTTTTTTCATTGGCACTGTATTTGATTTGATAATTGCTTGATATCCTTGTAAATGATGTAGATATTTCACAATTGTTATATGAGTTATAAGGTAAATATTGAATAGGTTCTATTTTCCTATAACTATAGATAATATACCTATCTTATTACACTTATGTTTATTTAGTATAAAATATAATGTAACATTGCGGATAGTTAAGCTTGACCAAGAAATACTGATTTCTTAGATTCGTAAATTACATGTACATGTTTATAGATTGCTAATATTCTATTTGTAAACGTTTACTTTTTTAATAATTCACTTTATTCTCAAATCCTATAAGTATAAGTGAGATGTCTTCATTTCATATTGTAGTATCTATGTTTAGAAGTCAACAAAATAAATATTTAATAAATTACGAAAAATTTATAGATATAAATTTTATCTATCTTGTGTCTTATCAGGGTATTTTTATCATATATAGTTGTTACTTATGATGATGATTATCCATTCATTCTCTTCTGCTCATAATATGCATTATATGTTTGGAAAGTAATATTAATTTGTACTATGATTGTCTGTAAGCCCTCAGTTCACTTGTTCAAGATATCAACCTTACTCTCCTTGCAATAATAGCGGTCGATGATTATGTCACCATTTAGGTACCTAGTTGCTTACTTAAACCTGCTAAGTTATTTATATTATTGACAGATTTCGAATGGAAACTAGGATTCGTAATCCAGAGCTTCCATTTTCGTTAGTAGTGGTGACCAGCCGTCAGTTATAATCTGTGTCAGACGCCAATTTACAAAAAGAATAAAATGAACCATTGTAAGCAAATCCATTCACGTAATGTTGCATTAACGTTAAATTGCCGATTTTAGAGTGTTTGTTCAAAATAAATAAACATTTTAAAATATCTTTTTTTTACAATCATCATTAAGTCTATCACTCACTACAGATTTTAGAAATGATGTAAGACGTTTAATAAAGATAAGGAACAAGGAGCTTTAGCAAAAGAACTGTATCTGATATAGCAATGATAATATAACTATGGTCTATTTTAATTAAACTTGCTAATTTTCAATAAAGATAATAATCGAAATTACCAAATTTTTGATTTTGATGCAATATTATGTCCGAGAATTAGAAGAACTCAATAAATTATCCGAATAACAAAATAAAGCTTAGTCACCACTCACTGACCCAAAAATTTAATCCTCTTAAACAGTAGGTATTATTGAATCACTAATAAATTAATTCTATTCCTGTTTACTCGGAAATCTCATTAGGGATGTTAGCTGCCTGAAGCAATGGTCTATGTTGGAATATGTCAGTTCCGATTCAACGAGGAAATCTGAACTGAAGCCAGCTAGACGTACATACGTGGCCTTCTATCACACCGTTCGGAACATATTCAACCAAAATAATATTTCACTTTAATTAATTATTTTCAGTCGCTCCTTTGTTCTTCTTATCTCCTCTGAACTGCTTCCAAACTGCTGTAGGTACAACAGAATATTACTTATAGTTGTCTTCTATTCGGTAAAACTAAAAATAAAATAAAACAATCCACTTGAGATTATTTTTAATAATACAGATCTTACTTGTTTTTCTAAGTCTCTGGCTAAGGGCCATAATGAATTTCAAGACTAGTCCTGTCGATGTTATTCTCAGAATCTTAAGACGTGTTCTTCGTGCAAATGTCGATGATCAGAATATCTTGTTATTGTCAAGTTGTCTTTGGCGCCATTCGTTATTAATTTATTAACTAGCAAACCAGTGAACCACATGTTCACCAAAAAAAAATATTAATTGAGAACTTCGGAGATTTTGTGTGGTTTCGTTTGAAATAGAAATCACGTGATTTCTCGAAAACCGGAAGTGCTACGTTACTCACATCCGATTTGTAGTCTTATCAGACTATTCTTAACTTATAACTTAAACATTCTCTATATCTATCTCTTACGGTTTGGCCGCTGAAACAGCACCACGGACGGACGAACGGACTTGTCTATTAGATAAGAGATAGTCAACTCTATCACACATAATAGAAATGATCTTGTTGCGGCACTGTTTAAGCGCAGGCTTTCAAGTGACTCCTCGATTGTCTTTCTGTTTAATCCGGGGTCTAAAGCCGTATGCTAACTTTGGACCCCAGTTTGACTGTCTAGTTAAGCTGTCACCTCGTAGTTCGCTGATTTAATCCCAATGAAATTGAATTTCGCATACAGTTTCGAGTGTGTAGATTTTCATGTAAGTAATCAAGTAAAATGACTTTGTTTGTGTATGGCAAAAGATACGAACTGTATGTTATAATAATTAAAAAGATTTATAATATGCTCTAGTATTCTCGCGTGAAAAATCAATCTTTTCTTATTCTTTTATGTGACTGTAAGATGGTTCAGAATCTAAATCTTAATTAAGTCTACTATAGATGTCAGAGTCATTGCTATGGCTGAACCATGGATTCATTTTATAAAAAGACCATGGACACACTCAGCACACATTAACGAAAAGCCCTTCATTTATTTGTTGACATGTCCGGACATGTTAGCTATTGGCGACTATTCAGTCTTCATACAATAACGAAGAATAAACCTGTCGTCACTTGATCGTCAGTCGTCACATCCTCGCTGTTGGCGAATTCTTAGAAATAAGTAAGCACATTATAAGCCATAGTACATAACAAAGACAGTAAAGCAACTGTTAAAAAAATACTCTATTAAATTTTAGTAAAATTGATTTCATTCACTTATAAAAAAGTCTTATTATTAACAGAGTTTTTAAATTATTGTCATAACAATATAAAACTAGATACGAATGAGAAAACTATTGAATCATTTTGCGTTAGATACCAACATTTATTTATCATTGCGCTGTTATTTCTGATATATATAGCAAAGGGTTTATTTTTTTAAGTAGCAAAAATATATAAGACATACAAAATGACTCGGGTATTTGTAAAGTAAATATGCATACATTATAAATATAGTGCATATTTTAAATATTTTAACATTAAAAGCGCACTTGCTCATTTAGAACCAAAGTTATTAAATGAAATTAAAATTTAAAGCTGATTCCATCTCATTTGAATTCAAACAGTAGTATTGAAGGATGAAGTAATTTGCTCACCGGATTAGGCTTTTTGTAGGATGTTGATGCAACGGTGCTTTAATTTCGCAAATTTCAACAGCACCTAGATACTATGTTACCTTACACGAAGGAAAAATGGCTATCTAGTTTGTTCAAATAACTACGACATTTCATCCCCATCACGTTTCATTTAGGACAGCAGCTAACTCGCGTGGAAGTAAATTACTGCCTGCATGGAGTAGTGTGGTGTTGTGAGTCACATGTTTTGACTTGGCGTCTCGCATTTTTAGAATGAGCTCTATTCCGTTACGTTAAAGTCCAGTATTTTGATGCTCGGTAACTTCATTTTGAATACACGGCATTCTCATAAAGTACAGGGTCATAGTGATAAAATAAACACTGATAAAGATAGATTTCCCAGAAAGTGTGAGTCATATTAATTTCGTCAGCATAATGATGGTTAAATAGTAGTTAGTCTAGTTAGTAACTAGAGATGTAATGATAAAATGTATACTTGGTGAAATCATCATTGCATAGATGTATGTCCGAACCATTTTACTTTATGTATAACACCATGCTTTAATATGCTGCTGTAACATTAGCAATCAACTGGTGATGAATCATATATGGATGTTATTTATTATTACAAAACATATTATTTTTCTCATAGTGAATCCGTATCTGATTAAATTCAAAGTTTCTGGTGATTTTCTCCATTATGTTTAGGGCAATGTCTTAAGTTCATTTTATTAGACACAAAACAGCTCATATTCGAGTTTTGAGACAAAAATTAGATTCATCATTTAATTTATCCGGAAACGAAGATAGATGGCTTCTTGGAAATGACTTCGCCTTTATTGTGCTAATTCTAATCAAGTGATTCAATTTCGCGATGCGTTATTGATTTTTTTTTATCCAATAATAAATATGAATTGGGATAATGTAGGTACTAACGTACTTACTTAAATGTGTAATTTTAATGAAGGAAGACTGTTCGAATTTCGATTTTTTTTTTTTATTTATTTATTTAACTCTCCTCCGTTTACAAATACATTTTAAACACTTATTGTATAATAACCTTAAGGTATTTATTTAATTAGCTATGTAGAACTTTGTGAGAGACTGACGCCTAAACTAAGCATAAAAATGCTTGTATATCAGGTCATCAGATTCCCACAAAAAGATGTCGATTCAGTATATATAAGGAAACAGACATAGTTTTGACTCATTAACATTAGAGTCATAAATATTATTACCTGTAAGCATTATTTCCAGGAACAGAGAAGAAAAATAAATAAAACAGGAAATCACTAAAGATACCACTTAAAAATAGTTTAAAAGAATATACGTATATCTATGACATGCAAAACATTTAAAATTTTACATATGGAATATCTACCTCAATGCAATTAATATTACACAAACAACTATGTAGTTATGCAATTATACAGAGTAGTTCTTCAGTCTCATCGTAACGTAGGTTAAGTAGCCATTTTTTAAGAGTTAATTTACAATTGCTTGAGTTTAAGTTATAGATGTTAATTACTTTGTTTATAAAATTATATAGATAAGGGCCATAGAAAGCATAAGATCTTTGTGCAAAATTTGTTCGAAAGAGGCGTATTTGAATACAAACTTTATGTTGTCTCCGTTTGTTACAAACTGTTGGATTATAATGAAGTTCTTTATGTTGTTTGAGGACTATTGCAAGTATAGCTAGCTGCCTTACAGTCAAGACATTACAGTCTTGATAGAGAGTATAGGTAGGGAAGAAGAAAGGACGAAAAGTACTTATTTTCAAAACAGCGCGTTGGGCAACTTCAATAGGTTTCATTATAGTTTTACAAGCTAGACCCCACACTATAACACAGTACGATATTAATGATTCACAGAAAGCCAAGTACGTTTGTCTAAGAATTTTAGGTGGAACTGTATGTCTTAAAATTTTAAATATATAAATTAATTTGTTAATTTTTCTACTTAATGAAAAAATATGATTTTTAAAAGTCAAGTTTTGATCTATTAGAATACCCAAGTACTTAAACTCACTTACTCGTTTTAAAGTATTACAGTTGCATTTATCTATATTGTCTTGCAAACATTGGTGAGCCTTGATTGATAGCAAATCCGAAATTTTATTTATATTGGTTATAGAAAAACATATATAATTTGTTTTGTCGGTATTCAGTGAAAGGAAATTGTTTCGAAGCCAATTTGAGACATTATTAAGACCATTTTGAGCTAATTCAAATGCTTTTTCCCACGTATCTTCTGCAAATATTAAAACAGTGTCGTCTGCAAAAGATATAAGTTTTCCAGATTCCAAAGGTAGATTGTGGGTGATATCATTTATGTAGATAAGGAAGACTGTTAAACAAAGTACTAGCGAGTATATTTCAAATTTTATTAAAGATGTATGATGTAATGTCAGTAGTTCACAGTTCAGAAGAACACTTTGCTCTAAAACTGCTAAAAAAAATATGTTAAATTTAATGCGCTTTATATTATATTCACCGATTAAAAGTATGTAATTTGTTAAATGAGTGCGCCATGATCGTCCAGTAATATTGTACTGAAACTTTTATATTGTTGAAAAACCAATGAAAAGTTAATCTACCATAACCTCGTAGTGATGCAAATTAATCTAGTTAATTGATACCTGCGCCGACGGCAAAATAAATATTATTATAGTCCGCTAATTTGTGAGCGAAACTCGCTTATTTATCAGGTTCTACTGTCTATAAATCACTTTATAATTAGGCACTATAGGCACGTTGAGTCATAATAATAGATATTACGTTGAAAATTATACAAACAGATGAGCAATATGGCAATACCGAAGGAGCATTACTTTTATACTTTTTTAACCTTTTGTATTACTCGTTTTCATAGATGTTTTCTCGGTTTAGAGATAGTTCATCTATCTGAAGCAGCTAAAAACCGTTACACATTTTTAAAAAGTTTTTAATTATGGACCACTAATATGTCCTGAATTAGTGACGGGTTCTTTCACTCATACTCTATCTTTCTCTACATTCGTTACGCATAGACACTATTACCGACACTTCTCTTTACAAAAAACGTCCGCGCTGCTTTAGGACTTTAACATCTAATGCTTTAAAATAAGGTACATCTTTATATGCGCCAACTTCGAAGAGATTCGTCAAGATCGCTAATGTTCCTGAATGATCAGTCATTGCGCGATCGTTCGGTCGGATACAATGAATTAATATTTGAGTTCAGACCCGTCATTCTTCGTAAGGGGGTGATAACACAGATGTGTTTCGGTGATGACTGGAGATTTTTTTGACTGTGGGAGGTAGGAATGCCTAAAGTTTTATTGATTTATCTCATGCTTATAATGTATAGTAGTAAAAAGTGCATCAAAATCCATTCATTTGTGTAATCTTAAAATGAAAATGTAGCTACATAGCGGTTACGCACCCTTATACAGAATGAATTAGAAAATTAAAGAAGCAAGTTTATAAATTAAAGAATTATCAATCTTAGTGTAGAAATACATGATACATAATTTCCAACAGATGTAACAATAAATTGATTAGTTGAGCGAGTGAGAAATTCGATGATAATTGTTAACTTACCTTTTTGATATAACAAAATCGTAAAGCCTGAAGATACGGAGGAATCTCAGTCATTTAATTTCTTTGAACTTATCTACAAGTCAATGACAAAACCGTTGAGTGAAAAATAAGATGTCCATTCTTTGTGAGATGAAACGGTTCCGCTTAAGTCTCCGTCTCGGCGACTGTGTGGTGCTAACTTCTCGGCTAATCACAGTACATTAATTAGTCCTCCAACGGAGAGTTTCCTTCGAACTATCCGTCCCGTGGGAAATCACATTTATTAGAATAAGTAAGTAAGTGCATCCGTACCTTATTCTTTCACCGAGTATTTCATAAACAATTATGATAACGTTAATATAATAAATCATTGATCATCTGCGTCAATTATAAGGAATGGGGTAAATTACTTGCAGCAAATAATCCGTTTTGTGTTTCATAAAAATAAATTTCAATTCAACTGACTAGAAAACATTTTTCTATTTTAGTAGATTTTTATGAGTTTTGCTACTAAAGCCGAAGATAGTACGTGTAAATAATACGTAAATATATTTATAATCTAAAGAGGTCATTTTTTGTTTTATATGAACGAACTTCCATTGCGTTTATTCATTCAACCCTATGAAATGCATGCATGTACATAAGAACCCTCACGTTAAATGAATGCTAAAATTAAATGTGTGCTAAAATTAAATTAAGATTTAAAAATAACTGTCGTAATATTTGCTAGTCGTTCATCGATGGATGTGGTCTGTAACATTTATTATTCTAGTGGCGACGCCGCTGCAATTTGATTTGAAATAAAAATATTTTCGTTATGTCTTTTTCGTATGGAAATTGTCGCAAAAAGAATGTCAAACTTTCTAGTGTAAGTACACATACTTTAATTATAAAATCTACGCTTCTTTTCTATCTATACTAACTATCCTTTTATGCTTGCCTTAGATTATTATAAATAGTAACACTAATTAAATATTACATTTATGGCAACAACTTCACAATCGCCTTTGGAATTTCTTAGACTTAAGCTTTAGACCGAAAATACAGTTTAGCTGCACCAATCATTCTTTAAAAATAATTTTCAAAACTTACTTATCAACATTCTTTATTTAATAAATTGTTAAAGTAAAATTAAATACTATCGAAACTAATAAAACTGTTCTTTAATTTACAAAACACTCCATCATTTTATTAATCTTACTAACTTAAAAATTCTATTTGATTTCTGATTGATTGACAAAAGCTTTCAGCGTCGCGTTCATCAATCATTACAGCCATAAATAAATAAATAGGACGCCAATCGTCCTTGATAAGTGTGTGTCGTGGCAACCCTACTCTAAAACGATTAAAACCCTCGCGGTGCCTTTAATACCAGACGAATATAGCGGTCGGGGCTGTGTTCTCACGCTTTTCAACGGTTAAACTATATATTTTTTATTATATTTGATTTTAAACGTTACTGATATCTTTTCTGGGTGGCTATTTATATCCTATATGGTTTTGTGCTCTTCCTATATGGTTCAATAATTTCAAATTAGATTGTATTGGATTTTAGAGTTGGATCAAAAACCTTAACAAGATAGGAAATTAATGATATGAAATTATGCTTTATTCAAATTTTCTTATTACTTACTTAAACTTTTGAATCGTCCAATATTGTTCCCTATCACCTATCCAGGACATCTTTTAGTTGATGAGAAGAATGGGCACAAGAAACTCATCAGGAATTTACAGAAGTAGCAACATTTACATAAAGTCATTCCGCTACCAATACAACGTCCACTTATTGCTGTGACATACAGTATAAATACGAATTAATGTTATTTATATTAGGTATAATTATCGAATCTATATCGATAGTAAAATAGTATAGAGCAGACTCATCTCTGTTGGCAGCACACCCGAGCATATATATCGTTCACGAGCATATTAAACTGAATATAAAATTATGTACCTATTTATGATCGGATTGCGATTATCACCACTAACATATGAATTTATGGAATATAATGTAATGATATTTGACAGTATGTATAGTGCAATGTGAAGATATCAAACTCTACTCGCGTACATTTAGGGCATACGACTAAAGTTGTGTGGCCATATCTTTATTTGTCAAAAATAAAATAAAAAAATCGAATCCGAACAAATTCTATGTTTCTCTATTGATAAATTTATTCATTGCTTTAGTTAGTTTAGTTCCAATTGATTATAGAAAGCAGTTCAACAATGGAAATCATGTTTTTAGGCATTGAGTTTAATCAAAAGTATTGATGCTTGTCTGGTTTCCAATTCTTCTACAAATACATTTGTACATATGAATTATAGTTTGGAATAACTGTGTCCTTCATTAACAGGTTCTTCAAAGATTCTAAATTTCTAAGTCTGCTTAGATGGAATTGCGAATTAATGCAAATGATTTGGCATCTGGGTTTTAGTCAATTAATGTCATATCAAGCGTTTCAGGAGTAACTTTAGTTAGAGTTCTAGTAGTTCAGTCTAGTATTATAATAACGATTACATACTTTAATGACTTTTGCTTTTTATGCCTTCCGATAGACCTTGTGGGTGCTATTAAGTTCAAGCTCAAATCTATTTCTGTAATAATGGAATCGAAATTATTTTTGTTGTTTGTAGTTTTATTCAAGGTTTACTTGTGATAGATGAATATTACTACTAAAATTTTCACAGCACTTTAAGTAACTATTATCGTTGCCATACTTGCCATCATTAGCCTCTAATATCCTATAGATGACATTCAAAAAATGAACGATTGCATGGCATTATGTATCATCGTCTACTACATTGTGTCGTCACGACGCGATTAATCTCCATAATATATCGCTGCTCAAATCAGAAAACCTCATCGACAATCTTTTTTGTACACGCGTTAACGGTAAAAAGCTTTTGTTGTCCCTCTCTACCGTCACGAGTCCATTCATCCGAGCCGGGGCTAAGCCAAACCCAAACAAAGATGTGCACCAACGCGATCTGCTGGCCGTTCCACGAAATTATCGCTCCGTCTCGCTCACGCGATGGACCCAATCATGACTTTCTACGCTCACGCGCATCTCTTCATCTCATCTCGGCTTCAGCAATTCCGAGCACTGTCCCTTTGATATTAAGTCTATAGTTGAAAGCTTCCATGGCGTATGAGATTCTAGCTTTATTTATGTTGATCGTGACTGTACTGCATCGGACGCCTGCGCCTCCGATATTTCTACGTTCGGGATTCGCTGTGTTGAAACGAAAGAACTGATTGTTAAGTTTAAAACTACATACAGTTTTGACCGCTATATCCTTATTGCTAGGGTCCAATATCCTCTTGGTTATGTTTATCTATAGCAAAAGTCGTGGGTATACCCTCAGGGTGATGGCATTGCATCGCCGGACTCTGTTATTGTGCAACACCATAGGGTATGCAGCTTATTGTTCCTCAGTTACTCGCACAGATCGATTTCTTTACAAAGACACCGGCTAATTTAACATCATACCTACCTGCTCCACTGGGCAGTTTCGCTAAAATGGCATCAGTACAAGAATCTTTAAGGTTTACGAAAGCTCTTTATAAACTGGTTGAGCAAATGTTACAGTTAACGGTTATGGTATTCGCCGACCAATCTCGCATGGTTTATAGGTCGAATACATAAATCCTTTGGAGGCATTTGCGTTGACCTTTAGAGGGAAGATAACCAATAAACAGAGTTGGGCGTGTGGCTATTGTAAAGGAATTCTGATTTGCATTTACAAATCTCCTTAGCTAATTTTATAGTTCATTTAAGGGCAATGTCGATCACTGTCGATAATATCAAAGACATTGCTGTTGCACAAGTTTTTCTGTAATGTATTCACGTACAATTGGTGTAAATAATATCGACAGTGGAAAGCAAAATCGCCTACACGCCACTTTAGGACTACTTTAAAATTAACTATAAATAAAAACTGAAAAAGTTATTTTTTAAGCAGCACCAAATTCTCGTAATAACGATTTTGCTTTTCCACTGTCGATATGATTATTAGAGTTGGTATATTTCATGAGTTTCTAATACCCATTATTATTTTCGTATTTAAAAAAATTTACTTAAGAATAATTTTTTGCGTGCGGGTCTCCTACACCTACTAGGTTTTTGGTTCATTTTATTAATAAAAAGATTATAATCTTCGTTCATATATATGTGTCGCTTAATATTTCGTTGCAATTTGTTACAAGCATTTGTGAAAATCGGTAAATAATAGATAAACTGCTAAGAAATTCTTAATACTGTTCCTTTGCTTTGCGTTGTATTCCTTTCTAAGTTCAAAGGACATTGGGCAAAAATGTATGGACGCTGCACCCACGTCCGCCACGGCTTAAACTACATTTGTTTGAAAGGTATCATAGTCAAGATCATCTGTGCCAAAGCGCATCAAATTCCATCCCGGGGATTTTTGGTTATTTTAAGTTAAATGTGTACAAGTACTATAACGAACGAACATTAATGAAACAAGGGAATTAATTTAGTTAGTTAGTTCGACTCTACATAGGGTGCTCAGGAATTATGGGAGTCCTTCACAAGGTGCAAGGGTGCCCCCTTATGTTATTCTGCCGCGCTAGAGTAAATCCAAACATCCCCGCATGGGTTGAGTTTTTTTTAAACATTCTGTTCATTATAGTAAATTGTCCGTTTTACATAGAAGATATGTAAAATGGAGCGACAACAGATTACACAAACTTGTCCACGCTTCGGAGAACACATAATTCCAGTTCATCCATACTAATTGACAAAACCGATAATCGTGTTCCAATATCCAAAGCGTGTTAGATAAAAATCAATTAAGTAGCAGGGAGCGCACAATCACAACGAAGTAAGACGAGTTGACTACTTGCAACTGCAAGTCCTTCATCATCCGTAAACCATTTTGAAATGTCTCAGTAAGAGCAAGCTTTTAAGGTTGTATAGTACGATATGGCATATTATTACGATTACTAATAATATGAAATAAAGGTACTATAAAATTAATTTATTTACCTACTTAAATATGCCCATGTGTCATATCTATTGACTACCAGGATATTTTTTACGGTATCATATCTTTTGACTCCCATGATATTTATTTTCGGTGTCATAATAAAAAAGGCTAGTTTTTCATAGATCTATCGATTCATACTGATTACATTGTTGGCGGAGCTGGGTGCGTTTTGCCCATTGTCCTTTATATTAAAACTTCTTCCAAACTTTTGCTGTTGCATCTGCAACAAATAACATATTTTCAAGTGTTCTCATATATTTCATATGCAAAATAAGCAGAATCTATCAAGTATTGTTCGAAAGACTCGATGTGGCTTCAGGCTCCACTTTTTCACCCGTGTTAAGTCCACCGTATTTCACCCGTCAGTGCAGACACGACAAATATTGGAAGTGGGTTCTATTTGGGCCGAACCTTTTTTTGTAAAAAAGCCTATTTGGAAGTGACACGACATCGGCTATTAGCGGACACGTCAATCGCTCGTTTGTTTTACACTAATCGTTCAGGAATGAACTAGGAATTTCCTGATTCCGATTGACAATGTTTAGTTTAATTAATTTGTTTTAAATAAGCTCCTTCTCCTCCTGTAGCTCTCTCAAGTTAAACCATGGCAAATTTAAAGTGAGAATATGATGGTAATGAAATTCTAAAATGGCAAACAAGCAGTATTTGCTTTATAATAGCACATTATGCATTCTAGAGGCATGGATACCTCGATGTTCTCATGTAAAAACAGACGCTTGCATAAAGTGTACAACACAAGCGTTTACATCATACTGCTATCTACCCTCTAAAGCTATGACAATCGTATCTACATTAAAACATAACACTACCTGATGTTATATTTATTGTAGTCTTCTAAGGATACTTCGAGCGAAAAATCGGCTTCACCTAACAATAAAGTTCAAATTGTTATATAGCACGCAGGTTACCAGGTTCCGATTGCGAAATGAACATCATTGTTATTTGACCAGAAAACTTATTGGAGTCATTTGTGTCAAATGTGACTCTTATTTCAATCAAAGTTAATACCAAAGTCAGTTGGATAAACATGTCAAAATTGGATAACAGGGCCTGAGGCTGTCTGTATTTAAGCTCATTTGCATTCAAAAAATAATATTAATTTATATCAAAAAATAATATTGATTTCCAACTCAGTATTTGACAATAAATACCAAATCCTAATAATGCATTTATTTAGATTTTTCATTATTTGTAAGATTGGCGTAAGATAAAATACTCCCTCAAATATTTTTATCAATGTATCCTGTTTGTCAATGAATTACCATATTATATTATAACACTATACAGACGTTTCTTGTACTAATGAGGATGCAGGTCGTTGCTCCCTGGAAGGAGGTCAGAAAAACCGCAGGGTTGCATTGTCGTCTGCAAATAATCCTGTGCATGACTTATTCATGACGTGTGGACGGTGCCAATCTTTGTCGGGGTTACTCATGTACTTCTGACTAATGTGTTTCGGCTTATTTGCACGTTTAGTGTAATTCATGAGAATATTATGCTTAACACTAATTCGACGCTATGTCCTTTGTTATGCTTAGCACTTTCAAAACTTGGAGTTAAGGAAAGGCCTGCCAGTGATAATATAAAACCACGAATAGTAATATCTAGAAGTACCACGTGTTACTGTTGTGTACAATTTGATCCAGTTTCTCCATTCATGACATTGTGTTAGCTATGGTCTCGGAGTTTTTTATTTTGTGTTCTCTACTCTGTGGTTGGAAGAAAGAATCCGACGTATAAAAATTGTTAAGAATATGTTTTGGGACATTAAGAAAACAAGTTGATTGTAAAGAGAAGTAGTTTTATTATAGTTGCTCTACTACGATAAAAAAAGTTTTTCACAATAGTTACGATATCAAATCTTGTATAAAAATAAATAATTAGTTTAATCTTTAAAATGGCCGTAGACCAAAATGATTTAGTTCGGTGTTCGCCAAGTTATTACCTGGCATGCTATATAACTGAGTTACTATTAAAAATTTAAAATGTTAACAACGTAAAATATGCTAGAAAATTGTACATTACTACTTTTTTATAATCTTCCTGTAAGGCGTCACTATACACAAGTTTTTAAAATGAATTAAACTGTTTTAATTCTGTTTTTTGTCAAACAACAGCTTTCCTTAATCAGTACTAAAAATTACCACAATTTCAATGATATTATATCATTAATACATTTTTTGAAGAGGATTGTCGGTACAGCTTTGGAAATGTTATTGATGTACCAGGTTTCATTTCGATTCAATAGAAAGAATATTAATAGCATCATTTTGTATTAAATTGAGCCATGGAGCCGTCTATTGATCGCTAACTTTGTTGCGGTCAAATATTCTTGGAACGCAATAATTTCATATTTAATAAGCGTGAACGATTTCTATGTTCGCTTAGATATTAATTATAAACTTTTATTCATGTTAGAACTTTATCTAGTAGGTACAACTGTAATATTGTCGAGTAAGCTATCGGATAATACTGACAGATTAGTAAAATGGAGCGAAAATGAATATTTGACAAAGAATTTCATCAAGTAACGGCTGATCCCAATATTCAATCTAAATCCGAAAACTCCAATATCAGATTGAATTTTTAATATCTGGATTGCTAATAACGTTTCGATAATCATGGTTTGAATCTTTAATCTGTCAATATAAACTATCCGTGGGAGGACTGATCCGCAGTTACAGATTGATTTTTGTATGAATATAGCAGTGGCGGTGTTTGAATATGCAAACTGTTGTTTTTCACAGTCGATTTGTTAAAAGTAAACTATCGATATATTTTTATTTTTAAGCATTTAACTGCTGGATGTTTAAGTCCCGTTTTCTGCCTGGTCTGCGTGTTTTTTTTTATTGTCTTATATGTAAACTATTGTTTTTTTCTTTCCGTTGTTATAGACGGATTATCATACATCTATTTATCTATATATATAAAACTCAAAGGTGAGTGAATGATATAGTGATCTATCAACGCACAGTCAAACCACTGGACGGATCGGGCTGAAATTTGGCATGCAGGTAGATGTTATGACGTAGGCATCCGCTAAGAAAGGATTTTGATCAATTCTACCCCCAAGGGGATAAAATAGGGGATGAAAGTTTGGATGAAACTTTGTCAATTTTAAACCGATCGGGCTGAGACTTTGCATGCAGGTATAAGAAGAATCATAGATGAATGTATAATACAAGCCTGAGAACAAAAACTGTAGTCTACACTTTAGCTCTACACTGAAGCGAAGCGAGGGCGGGCCGCTAGTTTTGTAATAAAATTTAGCACTGGTTTGGAGAAATGCTGCTCGACAATAGCGATAGAGATTTGGAGATATTAGTTTATGAGGGTTAGGGCATAGCGCAGATATTTATTGTGCATATTAAAATATGTTGTATATAAATTAAATTAATTATAGATTCATCATCATCATCATCAGCCTATTAATGTCCCCACTGCTGGGGCACAGGCCTTCTCTATGGATGGATTAGAGAGATTGGGCCATTACCCACCACGCGGGCCCAGTGTGGGTTGGTGGGTGCTAACGACTTGAGATGCAGCCGGGACCAACGGCTTAACGTGCCTTCTGAAGCACAGAGGAGCTCGAGACAGTAAATTTTTGGTCACCCATCCATTGACCGACCACTGCGAAAGTTGTTCACATTCAACGACCGCAGCCGAACGCGCTAACCACTGGCGCCATCGAGCTCCTCGCTATAGATTAATAGCGAGCTAATTATAGATTATCTAATATATAAAATTCTCGTGTCACGGTGTGCGTAATTGAACTACTCCGAGACGGCTCGACTGATTTTCGTAAAAATTTATATGCATATTCAGTAGGTCTGAGAATCGGACAACATCTATTTTAATACCCCTAAATGTTAAGGGTTAATGTTAATCTTAAATTTTTTTTGAGTAATTTTTTTTATTTTAATTTTTTTATGATACATCATACAAAAATACATACAACCCTAAATTTCCACCATTCTACCACCAACCCCTATTTTTATTCATAATAAGGCAAGATAAATCCCCATGGTAACGCCCATAGACATAACATTATTGCTATCATTGAGCAGCATTTCTCCAAACCAGTGCTAAATTTGATTACAAAATGTGAATGATAAATCCGTCGAAAACAAGGGATAGAAAACAAAACTATAGTTTACCTTTGACAAATCATCTGTCAAAACAACAGTTTGCTTATTGAAACACCGGAATTGATATTTTCATACAAAAATCAATCTCTGACTGCGGATCGGTACTCCCACGAATAGTTTACATTGACAGATCAAAGATTCAACCAAAGTTTTATTATTGAAACGTTTTTAGCAATCCAAAGATTAAAAATTCAATCTAAGATTGGAGTTTTCGGATTAAGATAGAATATTGGTATCAGCCGATAATTAGATACATGTTTTCTATAAGTAATAATATACCGACTTTGAGGAGAGCTCGATGGTGCAATCGGTTAGCGTGAACAGTCTGCATGTTAAACAACTTTCATAATGGTCGGTTATCGGATGTGTGACCAAAAATTTACAAGCTCCTCCGTGTTTCGGAAGGCAAGGTGGTAAGTAAGTTGGTCCCATCAGCATCTGCAGACCTTAAGTACCCACCGATTCGCATTATGCCCACGTGGTCGTTCATGGCCCAATCTCCCTATTACACCCATAGGGAAGGCCTGTGCCCTAGCGGTGAGCAATTAATATGCTGATGGTGATCTCCACACGTTACTGAGAAAACTGTCTTGTTGGCAGATGTCTGTCCATATGAAAAACAAAAACTTTCTTTAGAGGTACTGGAACTTAAAAATAAACAAATGCCATCGTGATAACTGTGTATACATACAGGGTGTAAAAAAACCTACGAAGTACGACAAAGACTAAAACTACGTATTCTGTACACCACAACAAGTAATATTAGAAAATATTATACGTGGTAAACATGTGTATTTTTAAGTTAAAAAAATACATATATTTTCCAGTACTCAATGTATAGCGCGGTTCGCGACTGTGGCACTACGCAAAGAATTTGCCTGTGTGTATGTGCGAGCGTGTGGGTAAGTGCGTCGATAAAAAAGTTTCTAAATAACGTTTTGAAAATATTAATGTATTAATCTTGAAAAAAAAATGTGACTTTGACCTTCAATATCTCCATAACCACAATTATCAGGTATGGTCCAGAAGAAAAAAATTAACGTCATGATGTGGAAAATACGTGGCCTTCGACTTCGTCAAAGGATTTTTTACACCATGTATGTAATTAACGAATTTCACCTTGCGTAAGACATTGCTGTTACGGGCGGGCCTCCTTTGAAAGAAACCTGCAACTATTTTAGGTTACATCTTAATTACCAGCAGGCGTGACCTTTCTTTGTTCCCAAATTACAGGCTCGATAGCGGGCGTTAATGGGAGCCGCATGATTGTCGTAATACGAGCCCATTAGGAGAGAAGACAGCTGTTTAGACGGAAATTATTGCGTGCTATATCACACGAGGTCTGAGGTTCTATTTTGAGAATGCTATGTTAGTTTCGCTCATCAAAATACTTGTGTTCTGGTCAAATGGCATTTGAAGACATTCCTCAGACCCTGTTCCTGTAAACTAATAGATATTTTGGTTATTAGTTAGTATTTTTGCTTTAGACTAAATGATGGATTCTATTAGTTTGTTAGGTAAAAGACAGCCGGATTATGCAATTAATTATAGTAAATTTTTATGTAAATAACGCAAACACGCCCTTTTTGGAAATTGATATGGTAAGTTTATCATATTTTTCAAGTTGTCGTGCCATTACCTAATGTGCTTTTTGTAAACATGTTTTTGCCTTTAATATCTTCATATGAAATATCAATCAATATTAAACCTTGAGATAACCTCAAGTAATTTGCGTGATACACGAGTCAAGTTCATGCCAGACTATATTAAAGTAAACATACGAGTAATAAATTCGTTTTCCACTTGTATGTAACCGCTTACGCGTGCGTGTTGGTTTAGGGACTAGCTACTCGCACTCGCACGAATTTCGCGTCAGTGTCAATGTCACTCGCGGATATGGTCACGGCATGCATGACCTATGCTCGACGGGGTCAACACTGCGGTTCTAACTTATGATTCCAATAAAAAAAATAGTTTCGCGTCTAGGATTGGGAATTCGCTTCAGTATTTGTACTTACGTGTTATTCTAAAATGGTTTCGCTTAATTTGATTTAAGATTCCAAAGTGTGATTGTATAATCTTCAAACTAATAAAAGAAGAACAAATTCCCAAAAGTGATGATGACTCTATTTACCTGTGCCCTAGTCCTAAAATCTAAGAAAAATTGTAGTACGTAATAAAGTAGGTAAGTTGAATATTGACTCATAATTCAGTGTACCTATAATTTCACTGAAATATAAAAAAAGCAATATCAAATGTAGATTACTCATAAAAGGAACGACCAGGTGATCGACTCTTTGATAACGAAAGAATTATTGTTGTGCTTATTTATTAAAAAGTTAAAAGTTTTTTAAAAGTCCCACATAACATAACCCCGCCTCTTACCCAGGGGCGCGGTATGCGCCACGCATTTTCCTAACAATAAAAAAGGGTAACGGATAGAGAACATAAATATACTGATAAATATAAAAGTATACTTATTTAGAAACATTCATGACTAAGGTACAAATGCCTGTATTCATCATACAAACATAAGCCCCATAGGGATTTGAACCCGGGACCTCTGAGTAGGCAACACCTTGAATCCCGGCGTAAGTACAATTCGCGCCACGGAGGTCGTCAAAATGAGTGGTTGGTTATATTGAATTTTAGAGCCTTTATCCCAAAAAAAAAAATAGTTTACCCATTGTGAATTTCTATCCAAACTCATTTTTATATAGGTGTTAAAGAAAAGCTTACAAGCTCCTGACTTTCTTTGTTGATAGTTAAAGCAAATAATGGGCTGAGTATTCAAAAATTTTGGAGGCCATTGATGACCTGTCACATTAGTTCTCAAACAAGAAAGTGTAATCAATATCTCAAAATTAACTTCGTTGAGGTGTCTGTGGGAATGATAGATTACATTTACTTGTCTCATCTCAAATTTGATATTCTACCAACCCCACATACATAGCATAAATCCGAGTGTAGTAACACACATATATGTCTTTGTGTAATTAATGTGTTTGAATAAGTTCTTGATTATGCCAATCTCTAAAAGTCTTCCCAGAACCAATTAATTTTACCCCACCGCTCTTGGTAAACCGAATCAAAATTTCATTTCGCATATTACGTCAGGCTCACGTTTTCATATGAAACGGTGACCTTGGATGTTTTCGGAATTAATTCGCTCTATGTAGACGTTACGCACGATGGATGATCGTTCACACCCGTGGCGACAATAGCTCGACTTTGAACGTGGATGAACCATTTTAGGAATGTGAGAATTTTGGGGTACTTAATACCGTGCTTTCTTGATTATTTGAAACTCGCTGCGAAAATTATGCAGACAAACGTGCTGATTGTAAAATTTTATCAGATTCTGCTGTTGAAGTTTATAATGTTACTTGGTAGGGTATTTATGCGAATGCTAATAGCTTAAAATCAAATCTGACGACTGGTTTTCCGTCACTGCCTCTGAAGTTTAGTTTTTTATAAAAACGTGGATGAACCATTTTAGGAATGTGAGAAATTTGGGGAACCCTAACACCGTCCTTTCTTGATTATTTGAAACTCGCTGCGAAAATTATGCAGACAAACGTGCTGTTTGTAAAATGTTATCAGATTCTGCTGTTGAAGCTTATAATGTTACTTGGTAGGGTATTTATGCGAATGCTAATAACTTAAAATCAAATCTGACGACTAGTTTTTTGTCACTGCCTCTGAAGTTTAGTTTTTTATAAATCATCTAGGCTTATTTTCTGGTCTTCTATGATTTGAGTGGAAATTCGCATTGCTCTTCATTTCTTAATATCTATTTGAATCTCGGTTCGGTTTTGATTTCCGGCCTGATGAATGAAGAAAACAAATCTTCTCATATTGTTTTAGATGGTGCTTTAATTAATATAAATGCAGTAGAGTGCGTGATATTCAGTTCGGTATTTAAGTATGGAAAACATAAGTTATTTACATTTTTTGTGCACATTATAGTATTTCAAAGAAGCCATTGGATAGAGGGTTTAACTTTAAATTGTCGTTCAATATGTAGTAGCTAGACTAGAATCCTTCGGAGACACGGTAAGTTTAGCCAGAGTACCTATTACAAGTTATTCTTTCACAACTTCTCATGACACATGAGTTTTACTACTTCAGAATTTTCCAGGTACTTCTATGCCAGAGACACTCCGTCACTTGAGACTGTAAGTTTATGAACTCAAGTTTTGCGCTCAGGTGTAAGTATCAGCTATCATACTCCGCACATGTTACCAGATTTATTCAAATTATATCTCTTGAGGATGATCGTCATCGTGAAAGCAACTAAGAATCAAATAAATACTTGAATATTTCATTCGCGTGTGTTTTGTCTAAACGTTTGCAATAAGCTATGATTATCGTGCCCAATGGTTATGCACACGCAAACGAATTATTTATTGCTGTTTTTTTACATTTGTTTTTAAGGAAACGATTCTTATCACTTCAGGAACCGTTTTATATTACATATTTGTTTGTTTTATTGTCGGTGCATACTACAGTCGGGTCTTATTTGTAGGTACATTTTTCCATTTAAAGTGTCTTTCTTAAGTCAGTAATTCCTACGTGTATTGAATAGAAAAACGCTGTTGTTAACTAAGCTCTAGTAGCTATTCCATTTCTGAAATAATATACATTGGATATACCTATAATCACTAACCGCATTGCAACTCAACGAGTCAATGGAATCTGACCAGTAATAAATTGCTTTTATATGAGATGTAATTTAGCTGAATAATTCACTCACATATTTACTCAACATTAAGCTCAGTAATGTCCATTTTAACAGGTTTATGCTGTAGGGTAGCCAGTGTTCGTTGAAACGATTTGTCATTGTAACGACTCTTTCACATAAATGTACAGTGAAAGAGACAAGAGAAGAGAAAGAGAGTGCAATTCTGTGAAATAAAGTTTTCATTTCGAGAACTTTGCAGCTGCCATCAGTTTTACGCATTACTGCAAAATGTCACAATGTCTGTGAATAAAAAATAAAAACGAATAAATGGTGTAAATGACATCGTAAGTGAGATTGCATAAGCATAATCTAGTTACAACAATTTTTATTCGATTGTGTTCTTATTCGACAACAGTACAATAGACTTATAGCTGATCAGCTTCCGTATCCACCATGGAAAGCAAATCTCCTATCTAAACGCATTATCGAATATAACGTTAGGGTCAGATCTTCTCGTGCCCACTTAGTAAGTGTGAAAAGATGGAAATTCAGCTCAATCTAGTAAGAAAAAGAGTCATACGCCACAATTTGCTTTGTAGTAGGTTTCAATTCGCCAAAAATATAATGAAACATCTATCCTGCAATTTCATACACATTTGTCTGAGTAAATTTATTAGATGGCTTGTGCATTTTACAAAATGTAGGGTTAAGCACAATTACCAGTCAGTGGGTTTCAACAATTTAGAAGTTTCATTCTGAAACGTTAATGATAGGTTGCCGGCTCATGGTTCTAAATAATAACTTCGCTATTAAATTATACCCTATCATTAGACTTACTATTTGCAAGTAAAATCTCTTGTAAAATAACACCGAGTAATTCCAAAAAATTGAAAATTTGTGTAACTGAAACACTTAAATGTTGAAATTTATAATAATAAAGTAAGAAGTTCAGGATTAATGGAATTATATTATGTATATTATATTATTCGTTTATAATTTTATGTATAAAGATCAAACTCACCATTCCTTCTTAGTTTTTATGGTGTGTATTGTTTCTAATATTTAAATGACACGATCATTTATTTCAACAAACACACTTGACTAAAATTATTTAGCATGATCATAATTTCGTATGTAGATTCTTCTCAAAATAGCAGTAATTTATTCCACAGGCGTGTCACGGCCCACAAATTCCTTTCCTAAGACAGCGTGTCAAAGTTGCGGTTTTACTACTCTGAAATTTCACGGGAAATGTGTAATGTTTGCTTTATTCATTATATTCTGAATTTCTAACAGCAACCGCCTTTTCTTGTGAATCAATAAATGTTCTAATTTTCACGGTCGTTCGAGATTCTTAGTTCCGAACGCGTTTATGGTGATACTTGGCCAGTATTTGATTATTTTCAATACATCAGGTTTTATTGCAACGCAGATTGTTATAATTGGTAATAAAAATATATACAGATCATTATAGACCCTGTTGGGCTCAGGAACTAGAACTGTGCCTTTCTTTGTAGACTAGGTATAGACGACACGTTACATAATACGTTATGGATTTGAATTGCAATATCTTTAGTTTCAAATTTGATTGAGCATTATCAAATTTTTCAAAGAATAAATATATTGAAGTTGGAATTTTATTAAATATTTCATAAATTAAATTGAATGTAATTTGTATGCTCACTTTAAAATTCACTGGCACATTTAGTATATAACTGATAATCGCATTTCAGTCAAGTCACCGCATATAAGGCATTAGTAAACATAGCAGGAAATATCGCATAGAAGCATCCATTAACACCACAAGAATACTTTCGAGTGATAATCGCTAGAATCTATTATTTTATATCTATTGAACTTAAGTGAATCATACTAAAATTGGTCACAATTGCTAGCTTCATTATGGATTTACAAGTTGTTTCTATAGATGCCATTTAAACTTCCAAGCGATTCAATTTGTTTTCCTGAAAAATAAAAGTGAAATCGTTAAATTTTTAAACAGCAGTCCTGACCTTTTTCTTTTAATTAAGTCCCTTATGATTTTTGATCACTACAAGTAAAAGCATTAAAACAACTTACCACCAAACTTCTATTATTTTCCTTTGAATAGCATCAATTTTTCTAATTTCTACCAAAACAGTGGGTACAGTTTCGTTTACCGTGTTATCTCGTGCTGCGTACTTTGCCCTGCCAATTGATAGCTTATCAGCAAGTGGACGTAATTGTAGGGAAAACAGTCGTTCGTGCCGTGACGTGAGTCATTGTGGTCGGTCGATACCAGCCGTTGAGGTAGGCTGATGTTTGTCAATAAACAAGCTTCGTGCTAGTTTGTGGCTAGGCAAAGGTGAATATTAGTTTAATTTAAAAAATAGTTGAACCCTACTGTTTAGATTAATCGTTTACTTTATAATCGTAATGTCGTAGGATGATTTGATCAATCGACTTTTTACGAAAATTCTAGGAACAATGGCGATGACTTTTCACAATCTTACAGTTTACGAATTTTTTGAACCCTTTTGAAAAATTATTGTATTTTCAACCATAGTACTTTAATATCATGTTTTCCATGAATATGGGTTATTCCCACCATAAATTGTCAGGAACCTAGAAAGGATTGTACTATAAATACAAGGTTGATGTTCCCATTCAATTGGTTGCAAAGTGTACAACTATGGCGCCAGCAGCTAATAGGGTTGACTCAAATAAATTTTGTTTTTAAATTTAACAGGTTATGATGGCTTGAGTGTATAACAATTTCGATCTAGTCAGTTAGTAAGCTACAGTGTTATAATAAAAAATGGGTGCGTGTACTTATGTAGGCGCGTGAGAAGTTATCCTTCTTTGGCATCGTTTAAAATTAGTTATTAATTGCATGCAAATAATTAATTACAATAAATTAATAAAAAGTCTGGAAAAGGACACAGTCAATAAAGTTCAGTTTTAATTTGAAAAAATAAATAAATAATCAAAATATTCAATTAAAATCGCTACTGAATATAATTTATTAGAACATATGTGATTTGCACTTGTATGAAACTCAAACACGTATTCCGAATATACAAACTAGAAACATGTGGATACATATTATAAATATGAATCCCTATAACTGTTACTTTATTACAAAAAATAAAGATGTGGTTTTTGTTCTACTACACCAATGGTCAAGAGATGGCGTTGTAGTCTCCTGAATCGCGCTTTGGTTCCGTTGTTCCAGATTAATAAATACTTTTTGTTACTTTATTACAAAAAATAAAGATGTGGTTTTTGGTTCTACTACACCAATGGCCAAGAGATGGCGCTGTAGTCTCCTGAATCGCGCTTTGGTTCCGTTGTTCCAGATTAATAAATACTTTTGATAGGCCTTCACAATGCAGTCGTTAGCACCCACAAAATAGAGATTCTATTTCTATTTTGTTGGTAGATTTTCTTAATGTGCGGTAAACACAAAAGTAACAGCATGAAGTTGGTCGCTAAAGTTGCATAAATCAATCAATAAAATCAACCAACTTCATGCTGTTAATTTTTTGTGTTACAATGATGCGCGCGCATCTTAAAATTTCACTCTCATCATTTTTTCATAACGCGCCTAAAGAAGTATAACTTCAAAAAAAATAAGGCAAAGTTCTGCTAAGACGGCGATTAAAGACTTTCGGATATTTTACTAAATTAGTTGTTGCAATGCAATACAAATGAGATTTCATATTTAAACAATACTTACAATTAAAATTGTTGGTATTTAAAGGTATTTGCCCAATTCTGGCATGACCCTCCATACCCAAAATCGAACAAGATAACATGCAGTTTAAATCTCTTAAATGAATGATAAAGAGACCGCTGTCAAATCCATTTTGAAGAAGACCAACAAGAAAATGGTAGCTATGACTAAATAAAAATATATGTATGAAGTGGTCAGACCAATGTGCATTCCTGATAATGAAATCGAAGGACTATAGGGTTTTTTGCTTACTACCAGGCGGACCATAATGCTTGTTCCCACCATTTACTATAACAAAAAAAAAAAAAAAAATTACTTGCGTAATTTGTCAACCCTACTTCCGGCGCCGTATTGGCTGATATCACTGTTCACTACAAGTGAGCAAATGCAATCTAAATACATAGTAAAAATTTTATTGTTTACTACGCCCACAGAAACAATATTTATAATATAATATGGCTGATAAACATATCGTGATTAAATGAATCATCTTGACCACATTCATAACTGAAGTTTCGTTATTTTGAAGGCAGTTAAGAGTGAGTTGTACCAACTTACTTTAACTGTTCGTTTAAAGTACCAGTTACGTAATAAATGGGATGCAGCATTTGATACTAGTCAAAATGAGGTCATAATATGACAGCAACGATAACTGCCAAAAAAGGCTAGTTAAAGTTATGGTAAAATTTAACGATAAATAAGTCTGTGGTGTGACTCACAAGTTTGATTACATACTTTAAAGTTCTGATAAAAAAGATGCTAAGCAGACTTTATTTAATAGATAAATAAATTATGTATGTATATCCTTTTATACCCTCGTCTGTGTAAGTGGTTGATTTCTTGCAAGAGTTGAGAAAATTATTATTATTTTTCATATTTTGTGTTTAATCATATTAATAATGCTTTTTAATTTACACATCTCATATATAGATAAGTTTGTAGAGAAACTATTCAGGATTGATTTAAGATTTAAATGAAGCCTGGATGTATAGTAGAACTCGAATAGTAAGAGGAACATCATCAGATTTCTTTTTTATTTTCAGGGTTTGGAGGGTTACACAGACCGAGCTTATATAATAATATAATATTCCCTCTTATTTTAAGTGACAAAATTATCTAATGTTAAACTTTACGAAAATCTTACGAAACTTATTTCTGGTAATACGAACACAGGTGGTTATTCTTATATCGGCTGCGTTACTCAGAATCCATTCTGTGAAAAATCCGATCTCGCTGGTCATTGAGTTACATGAATAGTTAGTTGAAGAATAACACTTGTTTGGGTCATGGAAATAAATACCGTACGGTGTATCTTCTGTCACCTACGAATGTTAATTGAGACAAAGTTAATTATAGACCTTAAGTATAATCAAATAACAAATAAGGGCATAGCTGGTTCTAAACTAGCTGTCCCAGCGAACTTCGTACCGCCTAATAAAAATAGGGATTGGTAGTAGAAGGGCGTAAATTTTGGGTTGTATGTATTTTTGTTTTATGTATCATAAAAAAAAAGAAAAATTTTGACAAAAAAAATAAGGGTGGATTAGGGGTATTAGGGTTACCGCTCTCAACATTTAGGGGGATGCAAAATAGACGCTGTCCGATTCTCAGACCTACTGAAAATGCATATAAAATTTCACGAAAATCGGTCGAGCCGTTTCGGAAGAGTTCAATTACGCACCCCGTGATACGACAATTTTATATATTAGATAATTTTTCTATAAATTTCTATTTTAGTGTTAGTGTCCCATATGTTGTGGATTTGAGACAGCTTACAAAGTGTACATTATAGTGGCGTGCTTATACGTGCTCTCCCATCGGAGTAATGCGACGTTATTGCTTCAACTTACAATGTTGGAGTTTAAGCCGTTTTCTTTTACCCTCGTATATTGTAAAATAAACAAAGGCTCTACTTTGTCTAAGAAATAAAATCTAATTTTTAATGGTTTGTTGGTAGTTTATAATATTGACCGTTTCCAACCAAATACACTATGTAGCTATTTATATGATTGTAATATAAAGGTTAACTTAGAGATACCAAACCTAAAAAAAAATAAAAACATTAACATAAATCTTCCGTCAGATTACAAACACAATAGTGAAACTAGGTTTAATTATTCATACCATAATTCCTCTGCAAAATATATTGTATCATTTATCAGAAGTTCGGGCAACTGTCCAGGAAAATTGTAGGCATAAGCATGAAAGATGAGACACACTTTCGAAGCATAACAATCAATCAATAAATGATTAACTGTAATGGGAAAATGAGGAAATATTATTTTTACAAAGAATTATTATCATAACGATTATCGGAGCCACGACGATGATAAAGAATATTAAATGGTTGGCAAACATGTAATTTAGTTACATAACCGAATTTATTATCGATACTCCAACTGACTTAATGAAGTAAGATAAGAACAAAACAGTCCATAGTTTTATATGATAGACGAACAATACAATGATATCTTGACAATAAAAATTTTAGACAGCCAATTCTTTAGCACAACATGTTTGTTTCTAAATATTTCCCGATACAAGTGGCAACGAGCACGTCCGGAGCAACGGCTGTTGTAGATGTAATGCCCTGTCAGACCCTGCGATGGGTTTTAGAATCCAGATACAATTCTTGGCAGTGAAATATCGAATGACATTTTTCTGCTAGCTTCTCGCAGTATTGGCATGAAGGTTCTGTTTTTAACTATTGTTCCTGTCCCTGTAGCATGAGCACCACAATTCAAATTATTGCAAGTTTTTTATCGTGCTTCACTGTCAAACACCATAGTAATTTGACAATTGAGATCATATCGTGGTGCTCATGCTAGAGGGGTTGAATCAGGATTTTATCAACAGTTTGTTGTTAGTACTATGATATTTGAGGAAAACATTTATTGTAAATTTTTATTGTTTTTTTATGTGAATATTATAATGGTCTTATTAGTGTAATGCCATATTTGTTTCTTTAAAGATATATTGATTCAGAATAAAAGCTATTTATATATGGCCAATATTAGCCAATAGCCCAATTCCCATGACGGTATTGCGAACAATATTTGAAAACTTAAAAAGTAGGTTTAGAATTATAATTTCAGTGACAAGTTGATGATTTGACTTTTTAACGATCGGTACTGCTAGATTTATTTTTCTATACTTTCACTATATTTTCAGAGTACTTTAAGGTTTTTGTAGCCCAGCTTGTGGTCTTCTATCATAGACGTCCTCCTGTGCCATTGTAAAACACGTAGCTACTAAAAAGTGGCTTCTTTAGATAATTACGTGATTTTTGAACTGTTCTGATTCTAGCTATTACATTTCAAATGTAAGTAGCAACTTCTTAAGATGTGCACTTTAAAAGTATCCACAGTCCTGACAAACTTTAATTTAATAAAAAAAACTGATTCTTAATTTTTTATGCTTCTCCCACACCGTACTTTATAGAACTAATTAAAATTTAGAACGCAAATTAAAGCGCATTAGAGTACCAGTTATTTTTTTATGTGATTATAGAATAACTTTTACTTCATAGTTTTATCAACTGAAATAACAGTTCATTCCTAATTTATTCCACTTTTATTCGCAAAGGATCCCTTACGTTAACGGTCTTAAAACAATTTTGATGACAACAGCAGATAGCGTACAAGAATTGTCTATCACCATAACAGCATTCTTAATTATGCACACAAGCCTATAAAAATCTTTTATAATTACTTTAATGATAATTAACAAGATGGGTTTAATAGTTACCCGGCGGTTTATGGTAGTAATAAAGTGACAGTTAAAAGTATCTTGCCGTATAAGTTGCATGCATTCTTCTGTGATAATTCATTTGTATGTCAACATTAAAAATTTTGCCAGATTCTATGTACTCGTAGATAAAGTTGTAATGGCGACTGTTCAAGAGTTCTGTACATTTACTAAATATAATATTTTTCTTATTAGAAAATAAAACACACACATTTTAGGAGTGTTGATGAAAAAAAAATAGATAACCTGTAATAAACTGATTCGATTTTTTTTTTTTTGTTTTAGTATGTTTGGTTTGGTCAATAAACACACTTCAAGTCTGGCACTTTAGTAAATTCGTTACTTCTTAAGAGAAATGTTTATTATCATAAGAAGTGTACGTGGTTATATAGAAAATATTTATTCATGACATATTTCAATAATATTTACTATTTTTATGTCAGTTGCGTTTCAATTCACGTTCACTACTTTAAGAACGTTATATAGCTTGGTCTTCTAAATATGTATGTTAATCTGAACTTTAAAAAAATTGTACCTAAAATAATATTCAGCTCGAAAAATTACTGGGAGTGGTGCGGTGACACATTCAAACACATCACTCGTTATGAAATTATAAAGATCAACTATCTTTCTACAGACAGCTGTGACCGTCTGACATAGTGGTGGCCACAGGCCACTCCAGTGGATCTGTCCAAAATTTACCATTTGCTCCAACTGATTATGAGCATAATCAAGCTTGATTTATGATTTATAATCGATTGAGTAAATCCAAAAATTAATTATAAGTTAATGTATTGCTGAATTATTATTTTTTGCAAGACGTAGCCAATAATCTTTTCGAGTAATGATATTGACTACAATAATATGACGCAAAGTAGAAAATTGTTTAAAAACAAATTAAAATGGAATTATCGCAGAATAATCAAAATATAATTAAAATGAATATATTGGCAAATAGTAAAGCCTCAAACAATTTTATTAAGTTTTGGAAGGGGGTGAAATTGGCAAAAGGTAAAAATGTTTTACCAGCTAGTATAAATAATACCAATGACAAGACAGACATTGCAAACTTGTTTGCAAAACATTTTAGAGTCGAGCCTTTGGATGTTGGGGAGAATGCGGAACAACCACCATGTACGAGGTATATCCCTACCCAGAGTCGACCAGTCATGGTTACTCCTGAAGGTTTTCCGTATAGTTCGTGGCATGAAACACGGAAAATCACCGGGGCATGATTGTCTGAGTATAGAACGTATCCTTAATGCCAGCACTGAAGTTTTCAGGGTGATAGCGTATTAGTTTAATATGTCCATTAAACATACGTACCTTCCAGCTAACTTAAATACGTACCTTCCACCTGATTTTGAAAACTGGTGGTCCCTGTCCCCAAAAAAAGAACAGGCGATTTATCCAATCCTAATAATTACCGACTGATATCGTTATGTGCAATAGTTGGAAAGTTATTTGAGAGAATCTTACAGCCCGAATTGGTGAACAACATTGAACTAAATGACGCACATTTTGGTTTTCGTAGAGATGTCTCAGCGGATTCTGCCATATTAGCGGTCAAGCACACTGTCAATTATTGCAACAAGAGAGAAACTACAGCCTATGCGTGTTTTCTAGATCTGAGCCGCGCTTTCGATCTTGTTAATTATACTGCTGTTTTTTGTTTCACATTTCTCGAGTTTGATGCCCGGTTGTGGCAGGCGAATTTTAAAACATCAGTGAATGCAGTTCTAGTTATTATAAAAAGTAAAATGATGTCTTCTTTCAGTAAAATATCCTATCTTCAATATTAAATATAATTTCCTTCCGTGTGGCAAACCCGTGGGACGCCCTGTATCATCTGCTGTTTGTAATAGCTTTGCGGTCTCAATGCCGTGGGCTTCAATTCAACAAAGTAATCTGTGTTATCCAAATGATTGTCGTGTGCAAGTGGGTCAGAATAAATATAGAAAATTATTACACGTATTAATGTTTGTTCAGTGTCCTTCAGACCTATTAATAATTCTAACGAAAACTGTTATTGTTAGTCATTTACCTGTCCGTTTGACGTTTCTGAATCTGGAGGTATTTTTGTATTGAAAACACGACAATAGTGGTTTTGGATTTATTTTCTAATTTCTGTAGGAATGGTTTATGTTACAATAATAGATTCGGTATCGATGACCCATTGTTAAGTGTCATTCAATCACGTTATTCATGTTTTTGAAATTCCCGCATTCTCTGTATAGAGGTCTGTTGGTGACACCATAATGCATAATACGGTTGTTAAAACTGTCATAACCAGCCCCATAGTGCCCGTTACCAGGTCAATGGTCATTTGCATAGCTGTAACAGTGATTTTGTAAAAGCGTCATGTAGTTTTTGATTTACATAATGTTAACATCGTGACAGTTTATATGGAAAATCTAAATTATAAACATAACGTAAACATTAGATAACAATGATGTTATTTAATGTAAAAAAAAACCAATTAATAAAGACATCAACAAATCTGAAATATTCACAAACTTACTTTTTTATGTTTTTGTTTCAGGTAAGTATTTATTTGTCTGGTGAAATTTGTATATCGGTAAGTAGGTACTATTATTTTTAAGGTCCTGGTATGGAAGTACATAAGAAGCAGCAAGTTCTTTCTTTCTTCGATTTATAGTTCAAATTCAGAGTAGAAACCGCTCGACGAGCTAGATTGTAGCCGCATAAGCAACGTGCATGTGGAATTGGAAACTCAGCTGAAATGCATTAGACTAATGCGCAGATACCCCGCGCTGGGGCGGTGCAGACGAGCGTTTTGTGCATATTCATGATGGAATTTTGCGACTTTATGCTATTATATTTATTAATGTAAAGGCTAAGGTGTATTTAAAAACTGGCGCCCGGGCAAATTACGACACCTCCCGCTCCCACATAGAATTAGTAAATCAAATCAAAATATAGGTCAGTTCAGTAACGAAAGCCTATATATGGCTTCTGCCGACCCGGGCAATGTCCCTCTTGGCCTTAGGGTTAATACATCATCATCAGACTATTCATGTCCCCACTGCTGGGGCACAGACCTTCCCTGTGGATGGAATATGGAGATTGTGCCATGAGCACACGGGCCCAATGCGGATTGGCTGGTGCTAACGACTGCAGATGCAGCCGGAACGTGCCTTCCGAAGCACGGAGGAACTCGAGATAGAAGATTTTTTAATGACCGACCACTGCGAATGTTGCTTAGCTTCAACGATCGCAGCCGAACACGCTTACCACCAGCTCCATTGAGCTCCTCGAGGGTTAATACGCCGCTGTGTAAATGTCCCTGTGGAGGAGGTCTTTGGTTGTTTCGTTTTTAAAAATGTAGGCACACATTCTTATTATCGTTGATATGCAAGCGTAAGCCGACCAATGTTTAAATAAGCTAAGCAAGTGCTTAAAAGTAAAAATATTTTTTAAACTTAAAAGCACTTGAATTTAGCTATTTCTTTACACATAAATTATATTATCAACAATAATAGTTTTGTTTGTTTTACAAAGATATTGAAGGGATTACTTTGAAAAGCATGCATGTAGATTGTAACTCAGACTCGCATACAACCCAGTAAAAGATTCCCTGAGGACTGTCAAGTAATTAGGTGTAACTTCCACAGAGTTTCGAAGTTTCAAACTAAGAAACTCTTGCATGTACTATGTAAGCGTACCAACAAATATGTAAGCCAGTAGATATACACTTATAATAAGAATATATATATAAATGAATGATAATTTATATTATTTTTATTACTTTGGAAAGAAATGACAAAGTGAGAGTACAAAACATTTGTGGAAATAACGTATTTTCAATCAATATGCCTTTTAATTGTATGATATAAAATACAGCTAAAAACATTTTTGACCGCTACCATAATAATTTTCCTGTATGTAATGTCGCTGGACTGTTGAACGACTTACTTTGTCTGGCCAATTTTACATGGAGCCTGATTTATACGCTGATCCATCGAGGATGCAATCGAGTGTAGCTAGTTTTATGATATCGAGGTATGGGGGGGGAGTCTACGGGCATATGATGTGTGGTTCTTACATTGTAATATGTAGGTAGGTCTCAATTCTCATTGCTCATTTAAAACGCAGAACGGTAACGGTTACATTTTCTATACAATATATAGGTATATTTATAGACACCTACTATAAGATAGCTAGTAATGTGCGATTTCCGAAAGAAACCTTAAATTGGTGAATAATTTTGTATGAAAGTTTAAAGAAATAAAAACCAGCCAAGTGGGAGTCAGACTCGCACGCGAAGGGTTCCGTACCATTTATTAGACACTATATTAACATTAGACACTATATTATAATATCGACAAAAAAATGCAATAAAATAAAGTTTATTGTATGAGAGTCCCCCTTAAATTTTTACTTTATTTGAATTTATTTATTTATTTTTAAAGTGAATATACAACTTAATATTTTGTGAATATTCCAAGCGTCTACCTGGGGCCCAATCGCCTAACCAGATTGCTTTGGAAAACGCTATCGCTTACGATTTCATTTTGTTATTTCTAGCTACCTGAGGTTTTGAAAACCTCGCACATTCTTTTTTTTTGTTTTGCATTGTTAATCAAAATATTAAAAAATGAGCGTGAGGTATTTGAAAACCTTCGGCGGTCAGAAATAACAAAATTAAATCGTAAGCGACAGCGTTTTCCCAAGCAATCCCGTTAGGCGATTAGCCCCCTGTTGCCGTTATCAATATAGAGTAAACGGCAAAAACACGTTTGTTGTGAGAGCCTCTGTTAAATATCTATTTAATTCCATTTTTTGTTTTCGTTGTTATAGCGGCAACAGAATAGTATATTTCATTACTAGTACGGAATGGTTGTCATTGCAAAGAGTTCCGACAAATGTCTACCCGAGCCGAAGGCGAGGGTTGACAGTCGGAACGAGTTGCAATGACGGTTCCGTACGTGTACTGAACGACTATTTTTAATACAGTTGCGAAAAAATGAAGCAATTTAATCAAATTATAAAAACACAATAAACTCAATTAACTAATCATTTATTTCTTATAAAAGTTATAATTCACATATACATTGAAATTGGTACAGTTTTTTATACTAACTGGGGAAGTTTTACGTTGCATATTTACTGTTTGAGACAAAATATTATTAATTTCGTATGATTGTTCATGTATATTTGTCATACAATGGCGTTTGCTAGTTGATGGAATTGGATCTGATGAATTATCATTATCAACGAAGGTACTCGTAGATGGACGAACGTTCTCTTCAGCATGTGAAGGAGACGGACTGGACCTTAAATTAATGGATTGTGTGATCTTTTTCCCAGTTTCTAGTTTGTTGTTTAATGAATCACCAATATAGCTTTCTGCAACTTTGTCCGATTTCCAACCACCTAGTCGCTTTAAGGACGTCAAATTGGCTCCTGAATCTGCCAATAATGTAGCAGAGGTCCTTCTGAAGCTGTGCCCAGTATAACACTCAGCATCCGGCAGACCAAGAAACGTAGCTATTTCTTTTGGCATATTACCAAATTTGTTTATGCCGATTACTTCCCTTTTTGGAAATTTTGAAAAAAACGGTCGGATTTTCCTTTTTGGGACCGCTGGTTCATATATTTTTTCAATATTGTGAGAAAATCTCCTTCAACAACAAAGCTTCGCGGTATCTTATTTTTTGTGTTTGGAATCTTGATAAGTAGCATTTCTCCATGGGCTTCAATATCTTTTAAAGTAATATTGGCTAACTCCTCTCTGCGGCAAGCTCCAACAACGCCAAAAATCAGAGCAACCTAAAAAAAAACGATTTGATTCATATAAATAATGTATTGACTGTATTTTGCGATTTTGTAAACTGAACACTAAAGAAAAATGTAGATATGTATACTTATTAATAAATTACCTTTGTGGCTAAATAACAATCATCGGGAGCTTCTTTCAAAAACCTTTCCACGTCATTCGATGTTAATATTTTCGACTTTTTACTGGTAAACCCGTCTGATTGTCGTTTTAAGAAAGAATTTAATTTTGGATATTGACTTATATCCACGTTGTTCCTTATTTTCAGCATACTTTTTACCATCGAAAACCTTGACCATAACGTAGAAGGTTTTAATTTTGCTGAGAGTTCGGAAAAGTATGCCAACATAACATTTTCTGAAAAACTATTTGCTTTTTTCTCTTCTTTCCACGCAATAAATTCATCGTATGTAGATATGTAGCGAATTTTTGACTTTTCCGGTAAAATGTTCTCCGAAGCATTTTGTGCAATTATACTAAGTTCCGGTGGAGTTAATTCAAAAAAATTTAGGTCGAAATTACTCATTTTGTGTAAAAAACAACTAAACTCGCGAAGAAAATTTCGGAAAATGGCGCCAACCGTAGAATGTAAGCAGTTTTTTTTTCACCCATTCTGGTAGGCAAAGGGAACTGCCCATACAGCCAAGTCTTTAGTACTTAGTATTTTTTATTATAAGAAATGAAATTGAAATTTAATGATATGAAATGAACTGAAACCTTACCTAACTCATTCAATCAATTAATTAATTCTGATATTGGACAAATTAGTATAGGTAGCTTCTTTTTAAAAACAAATAAACCTATTTGCATGAATCGCAAAAACTTCTATGATTTTTTTTAGTTAAAACTTCATGGTTGTTTTTTTTAATAGAAATAATTTTGACAGTTGGGAAAAAAACGCACGAGTTCGGGAAAAGCAAAAAAAAGCACGAGTGTGAAATAGCCCAGATCTCGAACGCTACACGTCCCTGCAATACGCCACTTTTTGAGCAACTGTATTAAAAATACATAATTTATAATTTTATTTTTTAAGCATGTAACTGCTTGACAAGGCAGGGCTGCGGTAGCATAATTGGTCAGTGCATTCGCCCGGATTGCGAAGGGTGCGGGTTCGAGTCCCGTCTGCTGCCTGGTCCGTGTGGATTTTTTTCTAGTTATATTTTCTTTAGATTTAATACATAATTTGTCATTTTTTTTACTGTTTAGCTTTCACGGTTTATGAGATACAGAGCCTGGTGACAGACAAACAGACAGCGGAGTCTTAGTAACATGGTCCCGTTTTTACCCTTTTGGTACGTAACCCTAAAGAAGAATAATAAAGCTTCTACGAAGTATTTTTGATTTTCAATAACCGTACTACGTAAGACTCATGACAATGAGTATAAATAAACTTTATACGCAAGTAAAGTACATGCTACATAGTCGATAATGTACGCGGCACTTTCAAGTAATCTTTTTACGCATCATCACCCTAGATAAAAGTAAAATCTAGACTCATAAAGAAAATCTGGACTCCAGTCGGATCTTCCATTCTTCCTTAAGAGGATCCCTTTCGGGTCGCGGAAGGGTTCGCATGGTAATACCTTACCCTCCAAATATAATCTATCTGCGACAGGATATAAATGAATGACCGCGTCCGAAATGGGGATAAGAATTTTACACCCCGTGGGAAATAACGGCACTTCTTTCCGTAGTATCGGCCGGAGATTATATCTGTTGTCCAGGATGTGTGGTGGTACAAAGCAGAAGTATAAAGCGTTCTTTTAAGTTTACTAACGATTAGCTTTTGTTTCACTACTTTTATGACTTACGATTTTTAGGCGACTGGTCTTTTGTTGTTTAGGGTACAATTTTATATCTGATCCTGTATATTTTTACGTGAACGAAAAACTTTCATACCCCTCACTAAGCACATTTTGATCATGGAAGAGTAAGTTTTTTATTATATTTACAAAACATGCCAGGGAATAGCTTTCGTCGTACTAGCTTGTTTCCCTAAAGAGAGGAGTTAAGTGCATACTGATCCCAGTCTGGATTCAATCCAGAAACCAGATTACGCTTTCAATAAAATTATAAATGGTAAACTGGGATCAACTGTATATTCTAAAGTGGAAGATACTTCCATATGTCTGGTTTTTCTATTCCATTCATAGGGAAGGCTCGTGTCCCAGAAACGAAAGTTACGATAATCCAGTTACAAAGTTTTAACAACTTCAAACAGCGAGTCGGGTATTTCGGCATATTTATGTCCGTTAGCTTGCATTATCAACCCGGCAAACTTTTTCAACCACGACTATAGACAAGGAAGCTTGCGCAGTAGCAATTTTACTTACGTCTACTGCGCAAGTTTATTTGCTTATTGTTATGCTCAAGAAATTTGCCGCTACCTATATGCGGCAAATTTCCTATTGTTTATCGCCTTCATCCTTTCACTTGCACCAAGTCCATTTTGTCTCGTGTTGTTATTATGAGATACGCTGTCAGTCGATAGAATTATGCAATTTGCGGTCCTACCCGAAGTGTACCGACGCGAAAATTTTAACAGAGCGTTATTATCTCTGCCCTATATTTGCATCCATCGCCTGAGAATTTCACGAATTTCTTTTCGAGTGGTTATATTGTTTCTGTGGTGGCTCACAGATCGTGAACATTTTTGTGGTCGCGGTTTTTGTGTGATGGGTAAACGTTTTGGAGTTATATTCAGTGAAAATGTTGGAATGTTGAGCTTTTATTATTATAAAGCATCTGTACTTAGTATTGTGGTGCCAATTTTATTACAAGGGGTTTTTGATAAAGTTACGATTTTTTTTCGGGTGGAAGAAAATTATACTTGATACTCTCTGTATTTAATTTATACTAAGATAATATGGAGAACATGATACATTAAATCTTCAGTAAAAAAAAACAAGAAGGACTCAACTGTATTTTTGTCACAATTGAAATGATTAAAAATGATGCATTTCGCTTGTCATTTTTCATCTAATAATTAAAAAAATTGGAGTCACTTAAAGTCTTTCATAGACTAAATATAAATGATTTAATGAGAAATTCTTTTGTAAAATAAAAAAAGTTAAGCTCACCAAATTTGCTGAGGTAATATTATTCCTTCCTACCAATTAGTCGCGATAGTGATCTCGGTCACTTGCAGGAGGCGCTTTCGAGAATCGCCTTTTTTGCTTCTTGACAATAGTCCCCTTTCTTTTGTCTCTGTCCTATTCAATCCCCATCTCTGTTTCCTATTGTTCGGGTGTATTTATAGATTTTAGGGTCTCATAGTCCTGAGAAGAAACCCTTAAGTAAGAGATATGCCTATTGTAACTGAGTTAACTAGGTATTTTTATTATTTAGTTTATAAAAAAAAATGTTGATATGAAGGAAAAACCAGAACAAACCAACCTTTTAATCGAGGTTGATTATTGAAAATAGTTTCGTCATGTCCGTCTGTCCGTACTCGATTTTGCTTGGAGACTATTAGCACTAGAGATCTATAATTTTGTGAAAATATGTCTATTAATCACGCCGAAAAATGGTACAATAAAATAATAATAATAAAAAAATAAAATTAGAGTAGCTCCCGTACATGTAACCTGGGGATGATTATTTTTTTCATGATCTACCCCATTGTGTGGGATATCGTTGAATAGGCCCTTTAAAATTACCTAGAGGTTCCTAAGACTATTTTGAGATTTAGGGATCCGTTTGCGAAACGTTGAACTTTAAAGTGCAAATTTTGTTGGAGTAGAACGACACCCCCCCCTCCACTCCCCCATCTAAAAGCTCAACTATTGGCTTGAAACACCCGGGAAAATTCATGAAAAAATAGTACTTTTCATGAACTTTTAAGGAATTTTTAACCGTTATAAAATATGTTCAGTTTAATGAGTTACCGTGACCGCCGAAAACTTATAGTGGACTTATTGTAGGCCGATAGGGCTAGTAGGTGGGACAGAGATAGGTTTTATCATTGGTACATACACGCATTTGATTATAGTGCTTTTCATGAACTTTTAAGGTATTACTTTTAACCCTTATATAACGGTCATGAATTTCCCCATGGTAAATTTAGTAATTTATTAATAATAAATAATAAAATATGATAAAATTAATAAAAAAAACATTAATAGTGACATAGATGAAGTTATTGTGACGTAAAACCTTGCATTGCAACAAAAAAAAACTAATTTGAAAACCACAGTAAAATATCATTAGTTCCACAATGCTACCCCGAGTATCAACGGCAATTGCTTCTGAGTCACGCTAAAGTTACGTTTTTATTAAAAGTATATAAGCACTTGAAAAGATCGACGTAATACCGCATCATCCCCTTCTCAGGGGATGATCGTTTCAGATGAAGCTTGTAAGTCTGGCCATATAAGCATGAACTACGGGTGTGTTTTAGTCAGTAAGAGTCTGACATAACCTTGCAGCCGGCTGTAGGGTATCCATGAGGATTTCACACCCGCTCCCCCGTCTGGAAGGAAACAAAAAAATCGGCGCTTAGTATTCGTAAAGATAATAATAATATCGATTTGATTTTGAGTTTGAGACGCAGTTTGACTTTGATTTAGGTATTTTAGTTGAGATACGCAGATTGGTTTTTCTAATTTCCGATATATAAAATAAAGACTGCTGCTCAAATATATTGTGGTAACTACAGGCAACTACGGAACCTTACACTGCGCGTGGCACGCACTTGGCCGGTTTTTTTTACATCTCACTTGTTACAACTTGTCCAGATAAGGTTTTAACCTGATTTACGAGTGACGCTACTCCATAAAGGCTGTATCGATATTCGAATTACCAGGAAGTTTTTTTTTACTTTCTGAATGTGCACAAGTTTTTATTACCTAGGTACTTTTTAACGCACAACTTTCCATCCGTCCTATTATGAAGTGCGACTCATTAGGCGTACAACCGTGAGTACAACCACGTACAACCATAGCACATCCGTGAGAAATAAATTTGTTATTTGCGATTGTAGTGGAAGAGACATACCTAGTTAATTTTTAGATTCGAATGTATATTATGTAAGAGCTAGCTTATTTCCTTGACATAATAATAAAAAAAGTTATTTTCCCTTAGTATGATTTTACACATGTAGTATTGTTACAACCTTAGCTTCTTCATATGATGCATTAAGAAACACCACGCAAGTCCGATAGGTGATGGTGGTTACGTTATGGCTTTTAATCACAGTTCCGGCGGCACCGCCGCTGGCTTTGCCGCCGGACAAGCCGCGGTGCGCACTGCGGCTTAAAAGATAGAAGCCGCCGGCATGGCTGCCCGGGTTGCTAGGACATTTCGTTGATGCTCAGCGGCTTTGTCCAAGTTTCTGCGGCACGTGCCATTCTGTGTAATAATGTTAGTTTATACAGTTTAAACTGTGTGCTGCGGTTTGGGGTAACTAAACATGGTAAAATAACATAATTAAACTTGTTTTTGATTCCAATTTCATATTATGATGTATTTTTGTAAGTACATAATTATCCCATTTATAATAAGTATTTTATTTCCGTTGTATAAACAATTGTCAAAAGTGTTATTGTTTTAAGTTTCCTACTGGAATAATAATAATGCATTCCTGTTACGGCTTGATAGATGATTCAATAAATTTTATTAAGTTTCGAATTTAAATATTCTTTTAAATATTGTATTAAAGAACTACCTGGTGTTAAACACAGATTAATTGGTGTACTCTTTTACGTCACGTCATTAGTCGTAAAGTTTTAGACACCCGTGGGAATTTCTTATCGGACATTTACCAATTGGAGGGTTGCCACTATTCCGGAACAAAATTTTAATTCAAAATAACAATTAGTGCCAAAAATAGCAATACCCATTGGTTTTAATTAAAATTATAATTACAATTTGTTTGTTTAGCCCAGCCTCGTAATTAAAGTTACTGCTACTACAATTATATTTGGCGTTAATTCAATTAGGTTTCATCATATAGCTATATAGTAGTATGTAATATAGTGTTGAGTTTCCAATAACCTAAATTAAGTCTGCTGAAGTTTGAAGCCAGGTTTTAATATAGCATTTTGCTGAAAACTTTTAGACACCATCAAAATTTAGAAGACATTGAGAATGATATACTATGTTAAAAATATGGGGTAAAATTCTCTACTCACTATCCGTTTTGTTTTATCGAGCATTTAGGACAGCTCTATATACGTAAAAGAGATCCTGTAACTCCATCTGTTTACTTGTATAGCGCTGTCCCGCATGCTCGATCCAGCAAGATGGAGAGTGCGTAGATGACCAATAAGGATTATAACAGCAATTTTTTGGAGTTTACTCCTTAAGAATCGATTTGCATATAAGGGGCCCGGTATGAGAAAAATGTGAGGAGTAAAATCTATCGATGAATGACATTAATGACCTCGTTACGTTTTTGTGCGCAACCTCATCTGCGCACCTTTCACTTTTAGCCATGGCAACGGATAAAAAACATTAAGTTGTCACAAATGTCAATAAAATAAATAAACTAAAAATAGATAAAATCGGAGCAAAATTAATGAAAACAAATAAATAACAGAATATAGAGAAATGCCGGTAAGTGTCCAGCACTCTGGAATAGTGATTTTCAGTACAGATGGAATTATAATACATATTTACAAAATGATGACTAGTGTGTGATATTTTTGAAATTGTGTGTTTCCAGAAATACATAATAAAATATATGATGAATATCGCTGATGTTAGATGATAAAATGTGTGACATGGAACCTATGATAGTCGAAACCATGGGACGATTCCTGAGGTATCTCTACTTGTAACCGACTTCTTCGGACTTGATTTTGTTTTGTGTCTGTTCAAAGACAATCGTTTTTAGAGTGTAATAAGTGTGTCGGAGCTGACACACACAATTTTTGTATTTTTTTTTTCGTTAATTCGAATGAGGTTCTCTCCGGATGACATGTTGACGAGCCGCGAAACTGGTCGTCGATAAAGAAGGTCTTATGTATTCTCCGCTATTGATGATGATACTTTTTGACTCCTATTTGTCTTTCACATTCATTAGCATTAACATTGGAACTCTTTCAAGTGGTCCGGTGATGTAATTGGTGTTCTAAAGTCGATGTCCGTGCTTTATCTTTGCTACATAATTGTTTTGACTTGGTCTAAATCTCATTCTTCCCTGAATGTTATTTTCCTGTCCTGAGAGTGGGTGTGGTCGATCGCTTAGCGTATTTATCCTCTTCAGTTTGACCGCCTTATTTAAGATCTTGGGAACTCGGCGAACAGTTATGTTACTTCAATCTAATTTTTCCGGTAAAGATACCCATCTTTAAGAGGTACTGTATTTTATCAAATACAGTTTACTTTGTTACAATTTAACGAGTTGTTTTCAGTGCTGTCACGAGTTAAAAGCAGGCTGCGTTGTTTCTTCCTTACTTAAATTTGACTATAGTTAGTGTCACGTCAAATACATAGTAAATGTGTAAAATTTAGACAAATGGTTATTTTTTCCTAAAGAATTTAACTATAGTAAAATTTAACTTTCGATGAAACAAGTGACCTTAATGACATTTGCGCGCGACTTCAATATTATATACTCAGTTCCGCGGTTAAGGTCATTAGAATCAAACTCAGCCCACTAGCGTGTTGTCGTAGCCACACTGACACTACAAATATAAGTGATTCTTACTGATCCTACTATTATATCCTACTAATATGTATTATTGAAATGTGAAAGTTTGTATGTTTGTTACACAATCACGCAAAAGCTTCTGAACGTATTTTAAATGCATATAGTTTATGAAATAAATGAGACTTTATACTGTTTATGCCGGACAATTATTCGGTTCCCATGGGATTTTCAAAAAACTAAAGTTAAGGCGGATGAAGTCGCGGGCGGCCGCTACTATACAGGGTGGAAATTTTAAATGCACCCCTCAGGGGAAGTACTCTAAATACTGGAGATAGATAATTTTACTCAAAGGAAACATTCCTTTATTTTTAAAAAGAAACACAACTGCATTCACTGTTTTTCGAAAATTTGCTTGCCACACCCGGGAATCGAACTGGCAAAAATTCGAAAAAATGACAAATAATGGCATCGATTGATAGATTATTTATTATGGTAAATTTTGATGCAGCAAACAAGACTTAAGGCAATGCGTTCTAATTCGCTATTCCATTTTCAAAAATATGTAACATACCTCTTTGCATACCTCATTTAAATTACTGGTACCAAAGAGTTTGTACGGCGCCCCCCCTGACTGAACTCTGTCTGCATTTTAGACATGTGCAAAAAAATCTTTATTCGTTATTTAAATGAATAAATGACGTCGAAGATAATAAAACTCGTGTAATCTGGTGGGATAAAACTGCTTTTAGTCTTGTTCCATTCAGTTAAGTTAAGCTTTTCCTTCCATTTAATGTACTAAGTTTGTTAGTAAGATATGATCCCTATGATTGACCCTACAATTCGATGCCATAAAAATACAGGGTGTAATTCTTTCAAATTTTCGTTAGTTCGATTCCCGGGTGTGGCAAGCAAATATTCGAAAAACTGTGAATGCAGTTGTGTTTCTTTTTAAAAATAAAGGAATGTTTCCTGTGAGTAAAATTATCTATCTCCAGTATTTAGAGTACTTGCCCTGGGGGTGGCATTCAAAATTTCCACCCTGTATAATAAAGGCACTGCTGGTGTTAAATTAAATCCACCAACATGTGACTCAATTTAATACTACCGGCAGTAGATTTTCAGTTGACACACTTTTATTTATTTGTCCACCGTGAATTTTTAGAGTTTTATAAGAAACTTTACTAGCGAATTCATACAAATATTTAGGTTATATTTCCGCAATTTATTTTATCTATATTTATTTTTCCAAGATGTGTCACCAAAGTTAACTCAAATATTGACCAACTATGAAACCTTAACAGATTTATGTAAGTCTTAGTGTTAACATTAATTATACAATATAAATCAATATTTTTTTAGAGTGTAGTAAGTTTTCTGTTTACTTTAAGTATAACTGTTCTATTTTTATTTAAACAATGTTAAGTTTCTCGGATATCTAAAAATTCTCTGCGTACATTATGTGAGATTTATCCGACAACCCTGTCTGACAGAGCGATTTGTACCGCTATCTGCTACTGTTTTTATTGAACTGACGCTCTTATCTAAAGATTTATAGAGGAGATTTAATGGCGTCTGGAGATGACCTCTCCTGGCCGTTTCATAGAGTTTTAAGGTTGCTTACCCAGCTTCGATATGATTTTAACAGTGGACACTAAATCTAAGTATGTAAGGAATCATTATTGAATTCAATTCTGGTTCGATTGATTACTTAGTATTTTATCACCGTATAATCCTCAAGCTATATTATCAGCGTATTGATTTTTTCTTTAGCTGCGAGCAAAAGAGACTTTTTTCTATTTGCATGAAATTTTTGCAAGGGCAAGGTAATTTTCAAACTATCTTAAGGAAGAAATAATTCTATCACTTTATTCATTTGACATCAACTGTAAATAAATTATTATTAGTAAATTATTCCAAATATCGTATTATGAAGGCGCAAATATGTCTTTCATACACGAGTATTGTAGCACTTCGGCGCTCTGACACCTCTAAATTTTATCCCAGATATCCAATAGCGACTGATTCCCAGTCCACCGCCAAAAAAGTTTCCGTATATGCGTTGATAGCAATGAAAATTCTCTACACCGTGAATTTTGAGTTACATGAGAATTTTGACTAGCTAATATAGACAACGATGTCGGTTACATTTAGGACTTCTTTTAAATATTTTTTTGAAATAAAACTTCCACGTTAACACACTAATTGTGCAATTATGAAACCTTAACAATTTTAACTGTTATAAATTGATTCAAATGAAACTGCTTTTAAATTGTAAAAAAAAATCATCATCGTTATGTTATTTGCAAATTTGCGTCGTTTTAGGAAATTTGTTAACGATTTAAATCATTTATTTATTATCGGGGCGTAGTACTTTTGCTGTTTATAACTCTTTGCACTATATTAATTTGTACGATGTTTTCTCAGGTAACTATAAATTCACGGTGTATAATTATTAAAAGGCTTTTTCTGTCTATTCTATGTTTTATTCCACTGCCAGTATATCACGTAAAACTTTATTATTAAAGAAAATACAACACATTAAAATTCATAATAGCCTCTTGCAGTGCAATATGTCAAATTTTGTAAGTTATTCTATGGTGGGGTAAGTACTATTAAATTTACTACCGGTATTTTCCCGGTAGCCGATGATATTTTGATTGTTAAAATCATATTGTTTGATCAACAATACGCTTTCGTTGACATTGTAATTAAGAACCTGTAGCTTGTGTACGATATTATACAATTACACCCAAACACAAAGCCTATAAATAGTTTATGAAATAAATGAGACTTTATACTGTTTATGCCGGACAATTATTCGGTTCCCATGGGATTTTCAAAAAACTAAAGTTAAGGCGGATGAAGTCGCGGGCGGCCGCTACTATACAGGGTGGAAATTTTAAATGCACCCCTCAGGGGAAGTACTCTAAATACTGGAGATAGATAATTTTACTCAAAGGAAACATTCCTTTATTTTTAAAAAGAAACACAACTGCATTCACAGTTTTTCGAAAATTTGCTTGCCACACCCGGGAATCGAACTGGCAAAAATTCGAAAAAATGTAAGTTATTCTATGGTGGGGTAAGTACTATTAAATTTACTACCGGTATTTTCCCGGTAGCCGATGATATTTTGATTGTTAAAATCATATTGTTTGATCAACAATACGCTTTCGTTGACATTGTAATTAAGAACCTGTAGCTTGTGTACGATATTATACAATTACACCCAAACACAAAGCCGTTATGACACATACCAAGCTGATTTTAAAGGAAAATTGTTCACGTCTATGGATTTATCATATAATGTTATATCATTTTCATCGCAGAAAGCTTGGAATACATAAAGAGTTTGTGTGAAAAGGTATACAGCTAGGAAACTTTATGTGTTAGCTTTTATATTTTGATGAAGGAAAATTCCGCACACCCGATAATCATCAGGTTGTTCTTCTAAATTAGTTTTTAATCTTGTTTCATACTGTATCAAGTTTAAAATCTATTTAATTTTTATCCACTTTTATTACTTTGTGTTTGTTTGTAAAACAAATTATCAAAAGAATAAGCAAGAGAAGAGACACTATGACCAGTTACTTGGAAACGCAAGACAACCTTTTTATTAATTTCTCCCATTCATAGGTGATAATTGTCGACTGTTACGTAGATATTTACCTGGAAAAGTAACAGGTGGAACCGATTCCTTAGTTACGTGATACAGACCATCCCTTTCTCCAAGTCCTCCTTTATTATCTCCATAGCAAAATTCATCAAAAATAGTAGTTAGTGATTTGGCGCCAGAGCGTAACAGACAGCCAAAGTTGCTTTCGCATTTATTATATTAATAAGTATGGGTTTTCACACAGTTACCTAAAAAAAACCAACAACCCACAGGGAGATTTGTGTGAGCTTAATTTATTTGCAATTGCGGTATTGCATCTGTCAAGTGTTTGGTCTAGCACAACAGAGTGCACAGCAATAGAAATAAAATATATTTCAACAATGTATTACCGTCTAAAGCGTAAACTCAACCCGTCCGTCCCTCTGGACGCTATGTTTAGTATTTTATGTTTGTATTTAATATCATTCGGTCGTACTGCACTCTAGCAGCGTCCTCGAATGCTTACACATTCAATAGCTCCTAGCGTTCGTATCCAGTAAAAATGTCTTCGAAACTATTTTACAAAGTTTAATATGCTTAATAGTTTTTAACATTCTTCTTTCTTTCTTTGCGTAGAGATGTTTATTAAACAGCTATGTTTTCTTAGAAGTCATTGACTTAATTATGTTCTTTACATGATATTTTATTTACATCACTTTTAAACAAAACGCTATTAACTTATCTTACTCCACCTAATATTCAGTATAAGTGTAGTACAGTTACGAAGATAGCTGACATAGCAGTAAAATGTGCCATTCCAACCATCCTTACCCTGCCGGCCAATAGGACAGCAATGAAACAGCTTTAAAAGCTACTAATTCTTGGTGAAACACTTTTTTCTTCGATGGCCATGTAGGTACTTATGTCAAATCTTCGATAGCATCTATCTCATGCTACACACCAATAAACTCAGACTTTCAACTGAAGTCTTATAAGATAAATACAAACAAGACGGCGATAGTCTGGATTTAAAAAGCTCATCTGAAAACATCGATGGAAAAGGGCGTTCCTTTTAAAGATTTACTGAATTGCCCAACGAGAGTAACAAGTACCTTCGTATTTTAGTATAGACATAAAACTGCAGGAGAGTAATAAAAACAACGAAGTGCTTTCAGTATCGGAAAATTTTTCCTGATTTGCAATTTGAATTATTTTTGTGTTTAATTTGTATGCTCATAAATAGGAAGTGCCATGATGACAACAATATGTGAAAGAACCAAGTACAATACTGTTAATGTGGATTCTAGTTTTAGACACTAGTGCTGGCTACTTTTATTACTATTGCTATCAAGTAACTAACAAGAACTCAAAAAACAAAGAACGTGACGTGAGAATTCGTATAACAAAGAAACATTAACGATGTAGAAAATGAAATTTTCGAAGATGGACCATTGGGGATTTTGTATGGACCGCTCCCCACACTACAACAGACACGAGATATGTGTCGATTTCTTTATTTATACTCAAGAAAAGATTTGTTTTAGTTGCGAAATCGAAAAAATGCGATAGATGGGTTTATATATAATAAAAAAAAACTTCGATAAGATATATTTCATACAAAAATATTCTTAAAAAAAAGGCCTCGAATTGAAAAATTATCGACTTACAAATACACTCTTTTTCCTAATGTTCGTTTTTAACCGACTTCAAAAAGAAAGAGGTTCCCATTTCGTCATTATATATTTTTTTATTGTTGTTTGCGCATATCTCCGAGATGTGCCTTTGTTCGAATCAGTTTCGTTTAACGAACTATAGGTTCTATCTAATCCATTTTACAGTCAGAAACTACTAGTCCGATTTCAATTATTCTTTTTGTGTTAGATAGTGAATTTGTCGAGCAAGGCTATAAGCTATAAAACATAAAGATACGACCAATGAAAAAAAATTTGAAAAGTTGCAAAAACGAGAAAAATATTTAATTTGAGAGCTTTCGCTGCGTGCGCTGCGTAGATGAAAGCGAAAATTTACACAAAAATCATGTATGACGGAATTGTTCTCCTTTAAAAGTTCTATAAAAAGTCTACAACAGCGTATGTCAATCTTTTAAGAGTGACCCACTATAACCTATTTCCTCAAATTAATTCGGGTGTAACCGCATAGCAGCATTTCGTAAATTGTTTGGAATAATAATAATATCTGTTTTCTCTCTAACTTGCTACTTAATTGTAATTCCGTCATATATGGCTATAGAACTTAAATCTCTTCGCTTTCTTTGGTTAACGAGAGTTAAAAAAAATCTCTTTAATCTGTGGCTCATTCACAATCATTACACAGTGTCTGTCACAGAGTACCTTAATATAACCGGAAATGACACCTCATTTTAAAAGTTACTCTTATGCATTAACTTTAAAAACAGGCAACTATCTGTTAATCTACATGCTCTATATACCTGAATCTAATCCATAATTTCGGTACTTGGCTTGATTTCCCTAGTTTACTATATAACTTATTTGTTTTTTATTATTTTAATATGTTCAGTGTATATGGTTTATAGAAATTCTCAGGGGTGTCCGTCAATAATATTCGTTTCTACAGTAATTTATATATAATTTCGAATCTAGGAAACAATTTTTCATGATTATTGGTCTTTAGGCCAAACATGTATATAAGCTGAGCAATCGCCTTTTAATGGGAAGTATTTTACTAAGGGGCTTCATTAAATCAGAGAACGGCTGAACGAATTTGGATAAAATTTGGCACAAATCTAAAGGGGGGATTGGAGGGTGACGAAATTATTATATGGATGAATTTAAACGCGCATTTCGATTAACACTAAACTCAATATTTATATTTCAGACCGGAAATAAAGAATAACATGTATCAGGGTTCTTTGAAACTCTACCCCCAGCGGGTTGAAAAGGGGAAGTAAATTTTACGGAGGAGTATTTTACTGTGGGGCTTGATTATATCGAAAAACTGTTAAACGATTTTGGATATAATTTGGCACACATATAGTTTATTACCTAGATTGAGCCAAAGGATCATTTTTTTCCCGAAAAAATGTAAGGTAAGGTGCGTCGATCCTGAGACGCCCCCATATGGGCGTAGGAGGGTACCGGGGGGTTTTAGTGGAGTAGGATCAGTGTGGCCTTCCGCACTGGTCCTGCTTGAGTAGGGTCGGCACTGTTTCCCGTGCCGCCGGCGAGTCCCACACACGCCGTGCGCCTAGTCAGCGTCACGGTATGGTGCGTAACTGCATTTCCCCTCGTCACAAAAAAAAAAAGGCAACGTAGGCCCTTAGATTAGCCATACCTTAAAGTCTGACATATATACAGATTATAATGTGTTTATGGAGGTGTTTGGCGAAAAATGTATCGCAATAGACTTTATGTTGTCGCCTAACATCTATAATAATTGTCTGAGCACATTTGCATGTAGTGAAAATGATAATATAGATGTGGATATTAATACCACAGTGTTATAAAAAAAAATATTTATTTTATGGATCTTTACAAAATAGATTTGTTTTTATGTTATATAAACAACTTAGATCAGTCTTTGGCTGAATGTTACTACACCTATTGCCATTAAAAATGATTCGTATGTCTTCCAAACCAGTAAAATTAAAAGTCCTTTTTAAAGTAAATATATTATACAAAGGTGTCCGTTGAAATCTAATGACTGTAAATTAAATTATAAATTACGCCAAGAATTACCGTGTATGTCAATATTTTTTGTGCATTTTGGCCAATTTGAGCAATCTCCTTTACTACCCCTTCCACCTCCTTGAGTTTCAAAGAACCCTGATACATGTCATTCTTTATTTCCGGTTTCAAGTATAAACATTGAGTTTCGGCAGAGGTATCGTAGGCAAATCAAAAACACCCAACTTTATAATTTATTTAGATAAGTATTCGTGCCAAGTCTATCAACTCGAGAAATAAGATTTTTCATACAAACTTTCATCCCCTATTTTAAACCCATCGGGGATGAATTTTGAAAAATCCTTTCTTTATGCAGGGTCTAGACCCTATAAGGAACCTACGTGCCAAATTTGGAGTCTCTAGCCACAGTATTTTAGTCTGTGCGTTGATTGTCAGTCACTCATGTTCTTTTTTTATTTATTTAGAAGATATCACTTAGGTACCAATTTATTTGTTGATGAATGGCAGGTCAATTATGAAATGCAATTATATTATTGAGATTGAGTTAAATAAAATCAGTGCCAAAAATATCTCTTATCTATTAGACAAGTCCGTCCGTCCGTCCGTGGTGCTGTTTCAGCGGCCAAACCGTAAGAGATAGATAAAGAGAATGTTTAAGTTATAAGTTGAGAATAGTCTGATAAGACTACAAACCGGATGTGAGTAACGTAGCACTTCCGGTTTTCGAGAAATCACGTGATTTCTATTTCAAACGAAACCACACAAAATCTCCGAAGTTCTCAATTAATTAAATACATTTTTTTTTTGGTGAACATTTGGTTCACTGGTTTGCTAGTCATATTATAATAATAAAAAAATCTGGACAATGCCAATAATATATTTGGAGCAGAAGGAATCAATAGCACGTATTAGTTGTCGAAAACGTTCGTATATTATGATTTGACTAATAAAAACAAGTTTCTATGATTCGCATTTAATTCAAAGTAAAAATAACTGTTTTCATCGGAACAGCCATGAGGTCTTCAATGCACGGAAATTATCGTGCTTAAGCAACTATTTATTACTTTTTGTCATCGACCGGATACACACCGTTGTAAACAGAATTCGACACAGTTAACCAACTCCACATTCAATTTCAATCACTTTTGTAGAACTATTTCGACAATATGAAATTGGTTGTAATGGAATCAAGAGGTCTGCTTTCCTGTTTTTAGGTTTTACTTTGATTGGTGTGTTTATTTCTTTGCATGGATATTTTTTATCTTTCAGATTTTTTTTGTAATTTAACCGAAATGTATTTATATTTTTCAAGCATTTAACTGCTACATGTTTAAATCTGAAATGAAATAATGAAATGTATTGTTAATTTTTAAGAACCAATCCATATCCATTTTGTGTCAAATTAAATCTTCAAATATATATCAAAGATTTTTTTTTACATAAATCGTTGTATTTCGTTTTTTTATGAAGCTTTTAAAGCAAATTTTACTTAAGTTTTACTATACTTGTTAGAAGCGACTACCTTCACTGCCTATTGTATTATTTTTAACATCCGAACATACTCGTTTAACATGCCTTTGTTGCCAATATTATTAGGATTATACCCCTTTCAATTGCATTCCACTTCGCTGAGATTTTTTTAAACTGCTGCTCCACTCAACAAACAAAGTAACGGTCTATTCGTCCTATTTTATCTTTGAATGTCACGCAATGTTTATAGTCGAGCAGCAGTGTTTTGTCATTCATTGTAATATGTAACCCATTTCTGGTTATGCTTATGACCGGTACATAAGTCGAGAAGCATATCACGTTTGGAATAATTTTCCTCTGGTTTATGAGTTTCTTGAACCTTCGTTGTTTCCTACTTCCTTAGCCCCCTTTGTTTTATCATTATTGTTGTCTTACTGGACTTTACCACGGAAGACTCAATAATAAAATACACTGTTTCAAGGATTTTGTAGTCACACACCATGTTGAGTAGGTTTATCTTTACTAAATTCACTAAAATTAAGAATTAAGTAAGTTAGAACGATTTTCGAAACCTCATCTAAAATCAACCAAAGTTTGTCCCATTTAAAGATCAGAATATTAACATGTCGCTTGTCTATCTCTTTTATATAGGACAAAATTAATTCTTTTCCCTCACGCGACCTTTACGAATAGTAGGTAGGTTACCTTTAAAAATAAGTTACAGTTACTGCATCAAGCATAGCTCATGAGTATTATGCTCCGGTAAGGATTATTTATTACATCTAATCAGTATCGTTCAGTTACTAAATTTATGTGTTGTATTCTTTGTTCGCAATATGAGCACTCATTTATATGTTCAATTTAACTTAGCTATTGAAACCTTATTTCTTTTTGTATAGCTTCAATCAATCAGTTTAGAATTAGGTAATTTTATTACCTACTCAAAATATGGTGAGCATAACAAAATTACTAAAGAGGCATAATGCCAATGTTGGGGTGGGTTATTAACGGTTGTAATTTTCGATATCATTAATCTTGATTTAATAATAATAATAATATTTCCAACACTCACACCAATTAGCCTAGCCCCAAAGTAAGCACTGTAAGGCTTGTGTTATGGGATACTAGGGTAAAGGATAGAATATATATACTGTACATATATAAGTATATTTATAAATACATATTAAATATCCATGATTGGAGTACAAATGCTCGTATTCATCACACAAACATCTGCCCCCACCGGGATTTGAACCCCTCTCGAGTCGGCAACACTATGAAACCCGGCGTACAAACCACTCGGCCACGGAGGTCATCATTTGCTACTGTAATGAATAATTCTAAAATCTATAGTAAAATAAGAACTGTCTCTTCGCGATGGTCGTGTCACGATCACTCATCTATAGGTACTTATAATAAATCTGTAGAGAGGTCAATTCTGTACACGAACTATATTTTCAAAATAACTATCAGGGGGTGATTAGTGATCGATACTGATGCCAAAAATGCAATCAGTAAAAATTTTGTCTGTCTGTCTTTCTGTCTGTCTGTGTGTATGTTCCTTATAGAAACAAAAACTACTCGACGGATTTTAACGAAACTTGGTACAATTATTCTTCATACTCCTGGGCAGGTTATAGTATACTTTTCATCACGCTACAATCAATAGGAGCAGAGTAGTGAAGGGAAATGTTGGGAAAACGAGAGAAGTTACTCCATTTTAACACCTTCCGTCGCGTGTGCAGCCAATGGTTAAAGTTACATAGAAATTAAGTATGACGGAAATATTGTACATAAAATTGTCTAAAAAATATCCCGCAACAGCATATGTCTATCTTTTATGGTTGACTCACAATAACACGTGTAACTCCTGATAGCTAGCAGTTCGGAGCATTCCGATTATATAACGTAAATATGAGAATTTTAGTTTGATTATAAATACAGGTAATAAAAATGACCGTTTTTATCTATATATGTATATAAAAGTCAAAGGGGACCGACTGACATAGTGATCTACCAACGCACAGCCCAAACCACTGGACGGATCGGACTGAAATTTGGCATGCAGGTAGATGTTATGACGTAGGCATCCGCTAAGAAAGGATTTTGATCAATTCTACCCCCAAGGGGATAAAATAGGGAATGAAAGTTTGTATGAAACTTTGTCAATTTTAAACCAATCGGGCTGAGATTGTGCATGCAGGTATAAGAAGAATCATAGATGAATGTCATTGTGTTTAATACAAGCCTGAGAAAAAAAACTATAGTGTACACTTCAGCTATACACCGAAACGAAGCGAGGGCGGGCCGCTAGTATTAACATAAAATTTAAAATTATTAATATTAGCAACATACGAAATAGGTGTTTCATTTGAATGAGGTGGTGGTATCGAATACTGGTTATTACCATAACGATGTGGTGTGACAGGATCAGGATCCTTCAAGGATGCTCTGTACGTGTCTCGTCAACCTCACATCTCGAATGACAATGAGACGGTGTCTGTGATAGTGGCAGTGCACACGCCGGATGCCGGATACTGAACTATTTACAGCTTAGGATCATCCTAGATTGAGAAACGTGATCTGATTTAGCTACTTTAGTAGATTTGACGCAGAACACAATAAAGTAAAAATGTTTAAACATTTGTCATTTTTTTAAATAAATAATGTTAATAGCTTGCAACCTAATCATATAGTCCAGTCAATGAAGGCTTAACTTTGCCATTTTGAGTTGATCACCTGCAACCAATGCGAAAATTTCCGCAAGGGTTCGTAGATTAATATACTAAAATTGCAGGGTGCTGCATTGACGGCAAAGGGTGAAAAAAATTGCCAAATGGCGCAAAAACGAGTTTTTCGTCAATATCTCGCGACTGGCTGGAAAAATAGAAAAAGTTCCGAGTACAAAGTTGTACAAAATTTAATTTCCTACAAAAAAGATATCAACATATTTTTGCGTATCTCCCATAGTTTTTGCACAAAATGCAATTAAAGGTGCAAAACAAAAAAATAAAATATATTGTTAATGGTTTTTTTCCATTTTTAAACGATCCTACGGGTCAAATTCAACAATCACCACTTACTGAAATATTTAAGCATGAGTTTTCGGCAGTCCACTGAAATGAAAATTGACTACCGAAACGGTAAAAAATGACCACCGAAATGATACAGCCAAGAACATCGTCTTTGTAGTAGAAGGGTTCCCTATTTTGAATTTAAATAAATTTCCTTATTCTTTGTAAATATTTTTGTTCATTATTTTTTAATAAGAATTATTAATGAAGAATTAATTAATTGTTACTCCTATTAATTATCATTAATAATTATAATTATTAATATGTACATTTTCAAAATAACGAACAAAGCGCGTTTAGAAAGCGAGAAGTTTATTAGTTAGTAAATCGTCCCCTTAGTGCTAAAACCGATTATCTGCACTTTTCCGCTACTGAACTTTTATAATACCAATCGACCCATGTCATTAAGCCGCATCTACAGGTAAAACCCGTCATGCTCTACGACGCATACTTCCTGAAATAGCTAATGAATAAACAGAATAACTGCAAATTATTTCCAAAATTCTTGATTTAAAACCTAATAAACCCATTCAAAACACTTAAGTTGGTAAATGTATTACCGCTGAAACCAAATTTCGGATTTAAACTCATTTTTCATGAAGACACTTAGAGTAAATATCCAGTGAGTATCCTGTAATTGGCTTTGACTGTTTGAATTTTACCAGATATTTTAATTTTACTAGATGAAGTAAAAACTAACAAATCTGTCGCTTTGTGCAAAAAAAATACATATAATATGTTTGCGTTATATTTGAGGCAAGTAAAAGAGGATAGACAGAATCGATCGAAAGGTGACCTTCTAGCGTACGTGACATATATCTGAGGTGAGGCTATCAATAAGCGAGGTGAGTCTTTGGCTATCAGCCTTAACATCGCCAAGGCTTTGTTAGGGTCTGGCACATAAGTCTTCTCTCCAAGCTTCCTGGATACGGTCTGCCTACTCAGTTCTGTGCCTGAGTGGCTGACTTCCTGCATGAGCGTCAACGGACGGCGACGGATGTAGTTCGCAGTTCATGTCAGTGAATGCCGGTGTTTCTCAGGACTCCGTCCTATCCCCTACACTCTTTTTGCTGCATTCAATGATTTAATTCCTCTTGAGAATATTCATTGCTATGCAGACGATAATACAGTGCATGCGGGATATTTTGGATACGGAGCCGTTGGACAGGTAGAAACCAAAGAGAAACGGGAGAATCTTGTCATTGAACTCAATAAAGCTTTGGACTGCATTTCGGAATGCGGTACCAAGAACTTGGTTGAGTTCATTGCCAAGAAAGCCCAGGTCTGCGCTTTCACGGTAAAACTAACGTTTTTTCACGCCTGAGCAACTGTGCTTGTTGTACATGACGTAAGTACGGTCTTGCGTGGAATATTGTTCGCACCCCAGAGGATGGCTCCGCCAAGTACTTTTTTGATGCTTTGGATAGGTTACAGCGGCGCGCGATCCGCATCATTGGCGATAAAGAGTGTGATGACGCCGTGATGTGGCGTTATTAAGCGCTTTTTATCGTCTATATCATTGCGCATGTTTTGAGAAGTTATTGTCCCTTAACCTACCTTCCCCTTTCCTACAGAAATCTACACGCGCTGGCCTACGTTGTAACCGACTAACTGTGAACTACTATTCCCACTATTCCAACGTGAACAAAGAAATTTGGTAACTCATTTCTTTGTCAGACTATCCGCAAATGGATTACTTTGCCCTCTTACGTGTGTGAAGTAGCAATTCTGCAGGCCGGCAAAATGAGGATAGCTGGTGTGGCAAATAATCTTCGCGTCTAGACTCCTCCGTCACCTAACCTCTGGTGGAGTCATTTGTCGAACCTATTTATAAAAAAAATATCTATAGCAAAGAAAAAAGATCTTGATGATTTGTGCAACAAAGGTGTCATACCTGAAGAGTACCATGGATTATACAGATCTTTGGCTACAAAAATAAGCCAATCTGATCGTTTTTCTTCAGAAACCATTCTGATGACTCATCATGTGAAAGCGAGTCAAGTGCAGATGAATAATACTGATTTTTTACACTTATTTAATTAGGAATACTATCGGCCGCCAATGAATTCGTCCGCTTTAAGTTTAATATACATTTTTAAACTAGATATTTTAGATAGAAATACTACTGCACCCGAAATATCGAACCTACAGTATCTAGATAAATGTACATCATAAACCGAAACTATTTAATATACCTATATTGACTCAAGGATCTCTAAAAACTTATGGATGTATCATTTCGGCGATACTTTCATTCCCTGGACTCTTATCGGCATTACTGTCCACCGAATCAATTGTCCCCATATCACTGAAATGATATACTTACTATTTGGCGGGAATCCACAATGACGTTGTTGCGCGTGCGTGTGCTCCAGCGAAGGCGGACTGGCTCGAAGTGAGCACTGACAAACGGGACACAACAAAGCAATGAAGACGAACCTATTTCACAAAAATGATAACTTTTTCCAGGACAAAAGTTGAGTGCTTGTTACATGTATAAGGAAGAAGATAAACAAACAGTAGTAGGTTTTGTTAATAGGCTATATTATATATTAATGATATAAAAGGTAATTTCAATCGAAAAAATAAATGTAACTACAGGGGAAGTAATTTTACGAGAGGAATTGGGTTACAGACAGGTTCCCGTGATGATAAATGCCACTTCGTATTTTTTTATTTTATGGAATAGAGCCCATTACTCAATAATTCTTTTTGACAAGGTTGAGAAGTACCTACTTAACAAAGAAAAAAAGTCAAAATGCCGTGTATTTTTTTTTTGCTTGGGGAGTTCACCTCTACATGATTCATTGGGATTTAATTAATATGTTTCGGGCATTTTTTATTACCTTTTTCATATAATAATCTTGACAAAAAAAATGATTTCAATTTTATTATATGATAATGTATAAGAATATGTATTGCATATTGCAAATATATGTTTTAAATGCAAATTTTGCGCTGAATACGATGAAATAAAAATAAATGTTAAAGTTAAATTGAAATCAATTTTTTTATCAAGTTTATTTTTCGTTATCTTTCTTAGTTTAAACCAAATTATCATTATCATTTTAAACCAAATACGCAGAAAAGTTCAACCAGTAATGTTTATTAGTGATTAATTAAAAAAAAAATAACATTGTTGCCCAGCGCGCGATTCAACAATGAATGAATAAAAGTGAGCAACTCACTCCCTAGCGCGCGATCTGTGTACGGAAGAGACGGTTAAACATGGATAGCTGATTTTAGCTGAAGCATAAATTTTAAAGTAACGATGTCTAACGCTAATAAATTGTAGTGGAAGAAAAGAGTAAGCACCGATAATCGATTTTAGCTGAAGTAATTTATAAAGCGTTGAATAAAAGTTATTAAGTTAAAAAAAAATTAAATTCGGTATCTTATTCAATTGCCTCAAACATTACGCAAATATACTATATATTTGTTTTTGCACAAAGCGACAGATTTGTTAGTTTTTACTTCATCTAGTAAAATTAAAATATCTGGTAAAATTCAAACAGTCAAAGCCAATTACAGGATACTCACTGGATATTTACTCTAAGTGACTACATGAAAAATGAGGTTAAACCCGAAATTTGGTTTCAGCGGTAATACATTTACCAACTTAAGTGTTTTGAATGGGTTTATTAGGTTTTAAATCAAGAATTTTGGAAATAATTTGCAGTTATTCTGTTTATTCATTAGCTATTTCAGGAAGTATGCGTCGTAGAGCATGACGGGTTTTACCTGTAGATGCCGCTTAATGACATGGGTCGATTGGTATTATAAAAGTGCAGTAGCGGAAAAGTACAGATAATCGGTTTTAGCACTAAGGGGACGATTTACTAACTAATAAACTTCTCGCTTTCTAAACGCGCTTTGTTCGTTATTTTGAAAATGTACATATTAATAATTATAATTATTAATGATAATTAATAGGAGTAACAATTAATTAATTCTTCATTAATAATTCTTATTAAAAAATAATGAACAAAAATATTTACAAAGAATAAGGAAATTTATTTAAATTCAAAATAGGGAACCCATCTACTACAAAGGCGATGTTCTTGGCTGTATCATTTCGGTGGTCATTTTTTTACCGTTTCGGTAGTCAATTTTCATTTCAGTGGACTGCCGAAAACTCATGCTTAAATATTTCAGTAAGTGGTGATTGTTGAATTTGATCCGTAGGATCGTTTAAAAATGGAAAAAAACCATTAACAATATATTTTATTTTTTTGTTTTGCACCTTTAATTGCATTTTGTGCAAAAACTATGGGAGATACGCAAAAATATGTTGATATCTTTGTTGTAGGAAATTAAATTTTGTACAACTTTGTACTCGGAACTTTTTCTATTTTTCCAGCCAGTCGCGAGATATTGACGAAAAACTCGTTTTTGCGCCATTTGGCAATTTTTTTCACCCTTTGCCGTCAATGCAGCACCCTGCAATTTTAGTATATTAATCTACGAACCCTTGCGGAAATTTTCGCATTGGTTGCAGGTGATCAACTCAAAATGGCAAAGTTAAGCCTTCATTGAATGGACTAATAGCTAAACTCAATTTTACTTAGGAATGAATTATTTGATATACATCACCTGATTGCAACATGGTCTGATAATATAATAAATATAGTAGTTAAAATTTGTATGAAAAAAAATATCTTATGATGCAGCAGCCCTTTTTGTACCTACTGTTACTACTTATATGATATGAAGATGAGTACTGCAAAATATTATCACAGAATTACGTAAGAAACTCAATACAAAGAAGCATTTTAAATATTTCTTTAGGGCATATCTTCACCCGAGAGATCCGTGGTGTGGAAATGGAGAGTTATTAATATTTGAAAGGTATTCTATATGGGTCAGCAGCCCTTTTATACCTTTAGCTTGAAAATTCGTGCACGCAGCTTGTGAGGGAAAGTGTTGCTGTGAAAGGAAGTCGTGATCACTAACTGTATTGTGTGCTGTTTATAGTGCAGCCATATTAACAGCTCTGTTATAAATCTTAATTACTTAATGCTTATTGTGGATGCAAGTTCTTATTTGCTAATACGATAGGCTACTAAGTTCTAAAGCTGTCAGTATGGTTATGATTGTAATTGCTCACGATTTTAGAAAGCGAAGTAAATATTAATGATTTGTTAGAAGAGAATCGTAATTTTGCGAGTACTTAATTCAGGATGTTAACTTTTGAACTTTGTGGTTAAATATACTAAATAATATATGTATATACTAGCTGACCCAGCGAACTTTATACCACCATAAAATAGGGGCTGGTGGAAGAAGGATGGTACAATTTTCATTATAAAAAAAATGTCCAAAACATTTAAAATACATTTTGGAGGTGGACAACCCTTATTACTTAAAGGTATTAAATAAAGATAGTAGCCGATTCTCAGACCTACTGAATATACATATAAAATTTCATAAAAATTGGTCAAGCCGTTTCGGAGGAGTATGGTAACTAACATTGTGATACGAGAATTTTATATATCTTTATATATATAATTCTTCTGTGAGTGTGTATGTCACTGAACTTCTCTTAAACGACTGGACCGATTTTGATGAAATTTTTTGTGTGTGTTCAAGGGGATCTGAGAATGGTTTAGATTCACAATTTTGTCCGCTGGACAACCCCTATTTTTTTAGGGCGGTACGAAGTTCGCTGGGTCAGCTAGTCTAATATATAAAATTCTCGTGTCGCGGTGTTTGTGGTTAAACCCCTCCGAAACGGCTCGACCGATTTTCGTGAAATTTTATATGCATATTCAATAGGTCTGAGAATCGGATGAAAAATAGATTTTTCATCCCCCTAAATGTTAAGGGTAATCCACACCTAAATTTTTTTTTTAATTTTAGATAAAATATTTTTTTTTTTAATTTTTTGATGATACATCATTCAAAACTACATACAACCCTAAATTTTCAAACTTCTACCACCAACCCCTAGCTAGTAACATATATATTATGATAAAAAGGAACTTAAATTGTTTTTTTTTTTTTTTGACATTGTGGGTTACCTACTATGCAAAGAGGTGGCGCTGCCTTGCAGCCTAAGGCTAGGAAAAAAATGACATGGCCGTAAGGGCCGCGGTAGCATAATGGGCAGTGCATTCGCCCGGATAGCGAAGGGTGCGGGTTCGAGTCCCGTCTGCTGCCTGATCACGTGGATTTTTTTAGTAAACTTTTCTATTGATTTTATCTTTCAATTAATTTGGTCATTTACCTAATACAAATATTCACTGGGATTATTATTATAATAGCCGCCTTGCTTTCGATTAATGGATTATCACCACAGAATATGAAATGGATAAACACTACTTAAAAACAATATATAATGAAGAATTAATTAAATGAAACATAGCTGCAAAAGTGTATTCGCGACTCGTCGATGAGCTATATTTCGATAGTAAAAAATATTTTATATTGAATATTGCAAAATGTGATTGCTGTATTTTGACAATGACTTACAAAAGTAAAGCCTGTTACCGAAAAGTATTAAGAAAATAGTATGAAGTAAATCTCATGGGCCCCGCTTGTGTCACTCACGGCCCACCAAAGTCAGACGTACTCGATATTTCACACACGGGAGCGTACTTATTTAAGGGATCAGAGGTGCCGCCCGTCTGATTTATTCACGGCAGTCCTGGTTGGGAGACGGAAAATGGCGTGATAACGTTCCTAGCTTTGTATGTAACTCGATAGAGGGGGACAAGTTAATTTACCTAAGTTATGAGTAGTTTGTTGGAGGAGGCTGGCGCGTTTGATAACGGCTTTGAATATTATCAATTGATTATAATAGGTATCTCATTCATGTTCATTCAGTTCAGGACCCATGAGTGACCCAAGTCAGCATTCAGGGCCGCAAAGTACTTAAGGGTCCAAAAGTTATGGAATGTAACAGATGTCAACTAAATGATGTCTAGATTTATCTGCAATAAGGATATTATAAAACTACTAGATGGAAGTGACCGAACTTTCGTGATTGTGATTATGACCTTTCATTTTTAACTTACTACCAATAATATTCAATACCCTATAAACACCACGTGCGCTCAAAATGTGTTCCAATCAAGAAGTGCTTGAACACGACTCAAGCACTTTTTGGTTCACAGTCAAGCGCGGATCGTTGAAAAGTCAAGATGCCGCAGAGCTACGTGAAATAATGCGAAATAAATATTTATAATACCTAAAGTGTCCTTTTTTCGACAGGTATCTAATAAATGTTTGTTAATTTCCAATACTTTCTATGATTTAATAGAAAATGTTCGTGATATTCAAAAGCGTAGTCGGTAGTATAGCTGTCTCTTTTCTTCGTGGTCCTTACCTGAAATTTTGCTAACAGCGCATTCAGAATTGCGTGTAGAATCAAAAAAATAAAAATCTATATTCTTCCGCATTTAGCAATAAGTCGTAAAATTTTATGAGCTTGCATTTCGTATTGTCATAACTCTTTGACTCAAGCGTTTTAATAAAGACCTTATACAGTGTGCATTAAAGAAATAATGCCCTATATTGATTTTTACTAATGTGATCATCTTACGGAGCTCCGTGGATCGTCCAAAGTACATTTTGGACAGGTTTCGGCCACGATATTGTTCGAGATGTTGTATCTAGGGTATTTTATATCATTGCTAACTACTCATTGTTTTCAAAAGACATTATTAGCTTAACAAATGTTTTTCACATCATCAGATATTTCAACTAGTATCACAACCAAAATTCAGCTACGACATTATCACAAAAGCAGAATTATTTCTGAGTTAGAATATAGCCATCTTAACGCAGATTGTTTCAAATTTAATCTAGTATATGTGGTCCCACTGAGACATAATTCAGAGGGACAAAGTTGCAAATACTACGAGGTGCTTCAACCCACTTAATGGAGTGGAAACGGCGTCAATATCGTATCGGTAATATCTTCCGGCGTTACATTATCGTTGCTAGTTCAACAGTACATTACCTATTGTGATTAAGAATATATAGTACACAAAGTAAGAAACGAAGTAATGTACTTACAGTCACGTTCTTTAATTTGGGATGCACCTGAAATTAAATATCGTCCGATATTTAAGAAAACAGAAATTATAGGAGCAAATATTTTGACCGATGGCTATGACAACCTAATATGCCCTGTTTATATTATGTCATTAGAGTCAACTGCTCATTTTACACGCTAACCACGAACTTACTATTGAACTGCTCAATGCTCTTTTTAATAATGCTAATACCTTATTGCAATGCAAATGTTCAAACCACATTTCAATGAAATGAATCTCAAATTAAAGCATCTGATTGTACAGGACATTTCAAAGAAGTGTCAGCAACAATCTTTTCATCTGAGAAGTCGTGCCAGACAGACACTTAGTAAAGAATTATGTTGTATGATTTGTGTCTCGATAACCTGTAATTATCATCTTTCTATCATCGACCCATCACTACGGTGTCAACGATTCATTCAGTGATGAAATTTATCCTCATTATCTAAATTGGCGTCACTATTTCGAAAGAATGAAGAAACACCTACATCATCTTTTGGAGGCATTGTCGTCGATCCGCGATTAATTACATTTGTAAAAACTAATTTTCTTTTATATTCATTGCTATTCTCATTTACATTGATGGCTACCTAGAAATAATCGTTGCTATTCTCATTTAGGCTGGGCGCATATGTACGGTTACCTAATACGGTTCCCTGATCAGGAATTCCGTTTCGGAGACCCGAATACACGTCATAAAATACAAAATGTTCAACGAGGCGCACAATGTTCTTATTTTTGAGAATGGAAAATAACCCATCGTTCGGTTCGGAAACTACCCAATAAAAAAACCTTAATTCCTGAAAAGAATCTTAATTCCTGATCAGGAAACCGTACAAATGCACCCAGTCTTACATTGATTGTGGCTAACAAATAATCGTTGCTATCCACATTTACATTGTTGCGACCAAGAAATGATCAGGTTCAAAGCGTAATTGAGTCTGTCTTAACGATGTGATATACTGTCCCATCCCTCCGTTAGCTGTGTGGCACTGTAATGCTCTTAAGGTATGGGTATAATGAGGGTGTGGATACGATATTCATATTATCTGTTTAAATTAAATGCGGCATAGTGTTATCTATGATATTATTATCAGTCAATGGTTATGTTGGCAATTTTTTTAGACATTGAATTGTAATCTAAATAAGATTCATTATCTTTTGTATTGCAATCAAAATGTTAATAGTTGTAAATGTTAATTTGTTAATAGTTTTCTAACTATTACAGTTATGTCATAACTAGAGATTCCCTGCGGTTTCACCCGCGTTAATTAGAGGAAAAAGGTTATTGTGACTCAAACTTAAAAGATAGGCAAGTGCTGTCGAGGACTTTTTTAATAGAACTTTTAAAGGGGAAAAAATCCGTGATAATTAATTTTTGTGTAACTTTAACCGTTTATGCAGAGCACGCTACGGAAGCTCAAAAATATACTATTTTTACCCATTTTTACAATATTTTTAATCGATGCTCTATTGCTTTCCTGGATAAATGCACTGCCCAACACAAAAATATTTTTCAAATCGGACCAGTATTATATGAAATTAGCGCTTTCAACAAAAAAACAAACCGACTCGCCAGCTTTATGATATTAGTAATTATATCTAATTTTCACGGAAGGTTTATAATTATATGAAGAAAGTAATTGTGTATAGACGTCTGAGAACAAACACTACAGTCTACACCGAAGCGAAGCGAGGGCGGGTCCACTAGTTTTGTTATATTTTTAAAATATTTCAAAGGTGAAATTATCGGTGTCAAAGTGGTTGTTTAAGTCGTGTGTTCTTAAGATATTATGAAGGTACTCTGTCCCTATTTTAGACTCAAAAGATTGAGCGTAGGCGGACACAGAATTGATTTGCGCCCACTTTTGTTTCATTAACCTTTCATTCTATTGTTGCTAGACTTTTTTCCCTTTTGGGCAATAAAGAAAAGAAGTGTAATAACGTATCCGATTGTAAGAACAGACTGTGTTTCTGAACCTTTATATTTAAGTCGTATCCTTTCATGTATGCTTAATTGATATCAATTAAGAAGGGCTATTCAAGTATTTTCTTTAAGGTTTTTTCATGTTTTTGTAAATAATAATTCGAGAAGATATTTATGTCTTAGTTTCTTGTCGTTTGTTACTAAACTATTTACGTATTTGTATTGTTTACGTAATTAACTATTACATATTTTCAGAATAGTCATTTGCATTATCGGCACTTCTAATACTCTCCTAAGTCCGTGACGACAGGCCCAAAAAGCACAGCATCATGTATCACATAGAGGTACTTCACAAACTCGGCAGAACCACTCCGCGGAATACTAAAAATTATCCCATATTATGTCTTAATTTCAAATGCGATTTCAGCAATTATTGTAGTCGATGGCTTGTGAAATTGTCACCTATCATTATGAGACTACATCTGGGCCTAACAATTTTGGTTCATTTCAAAAATTTGCCTCGGAATTTTAGTACTCTATTACATTAATGAGCGAATGTAAATATTTTATGCTTTAGAAAAATGTCTTAGGTACATTTCTCAGTAAGTATAATAACATGTAAGGTTTATTTTCAAAACTTCTATCTCTACTTCAGAGAAGCCCTTCAAATATTCAAGAGCTCAAAGTAAATACACTATTTTCAACGAATTGGTGTGCAGAGAGGCGTATAAACAAAACACAAAAAGGCCATTAGATTTTAGAGCGCCGCGGTCCAGCGGAGTTTGCGGACAAGCGAGTTAGTTCGCTGTTGGACGCAGCCACTTCGGTCCGTGAATCTTCTTTTAATAAATAATTTATTTGCTTATTCACAACCTGTAAGCTGGCTGTGGAATACGTGATTGCAAAAAACGGAATTAGGACACAGTGTTTGGTTATCATGGGTTTTCATGTAAGTCTTAAGAGCCCAATTCGCACTGAAAAGCCGGTATACTGTATACCGGCTTTTCAGTTCGAATTGGGATCTAGGGGAAGTATAATCCATAATAATGAAGACCACTGTGCAATAACACTACTTTGAGTGGAGCTGTGTGGGGTAAGTAGGCAACGTTTGAGAAGAGCATAGAGCATATGGCGACCACCACCATGTCATTTAAAAACACAAATCAATTATTATTATTATATTTTTATTTTAAGCATTTAACTGTTAATGTTTAAATTTAAAGAAAAAAATTACAAGAAAAAAAACAGCTAGGCCAGGTTTCAGAAGAGATTCGAACCCGCCCGGGCAGAGAAAGATGTGGGTTCGAATCTCGCTTGAATTTGTTACAAAATGGTCATTATACAAGAGACGTAACTTAATGAAAATTAAGTTGTAATGTATGATAAAAGCGCGTGGCAAGTTACTCATAACACATCTCTATCATTATTATTTGCCCCTAATGCTAACATACACACAGTTCTTTCCTATCAATGGGCAAAACACATAGGAAGAATAAGATTACAAACGTCCAAATAAGACGACGTCGGAAGTGCGATAAAGTGCGCGTCGTGACCCGTTCAAATGTAATTTTATAACGCAACGCGAAAGTTTCAAAGTGTAGTTATTTCGCTTACCTTAATGTATGGAAATAATAAACTTGTCATCACATATCTAATATAATCGTTTAACACGAACACAAAAACGTTAGTAAAAGTAACCATTAGTCATAATTTGACATATTTTACTATGTTTTTGCGGAGCTCGATGGCGCAAGTGGTTAGCGTGTTCGGCAGCGATCGTTGAAGTAAAGCAGCTTTCGCAATGGTCGGCGATTAGATGGGTGACCAAAAATTTACTATTTCGAGTTTCCGAAGGCACGTTAAGCCAGTAAGTTCCGGCTGCATCTGCAATCGTGAGCACCCACCAATGGTGGTGGGGCCCGCGTGGAGGGCCTTGGCCTAATCTCCCTATTCCATCCATAGTGAAGGCCTGTACCCCAGCAGTGTGGACATTAATAGCCTGATGATGATGATGTCTATACATTTGACTTGACATTGAATTACAGTGACATTTAAATATGTACCAAACAACGCGGCCTTTGTAACTTCATATAACTATCTAACAGAAATACCTTCTGAAAAAAAAAACACTAAAGTAAGAAAAATCGACAGCTACTTATACATTGTCACTAAAAATAAATTTAAAACTGCCAAGGTAATATTTTACATGAAAGAAAAAACAACCTCGACCCACTAACGTAAACAACTGTACAATTGAATTGTTGAGAATATTTTACGGTACACCATTCATCTATTAAGTGCTATTTGATGACGTGTAGTTTGCGCAAATTGACGGTAGCTGGTAAATTGATGTCACCTCTTTTCAGAGTAATTGTTTTAGAGGGGCCATACACGTTACAACGGTCGCACGGACCGTCGCATGGACTTCGGTCGTATGCGACAAGCTCGATCGTGAGAGGATTAGTCGCAGAGCGGACTGAACGACCAAGGTCAAGTCGCCGGTCCGTTGAAATACTTATCGAACCGTGGTTCGACCGACGCTCTGTGCGACTGTTTCAACGTGAATGGGGGCCATTTTTTAGTGTTTGAGTGTAACAACACGCGAGTGTTGTGTTTTGCAGCGGTGAGCAATTTTGACACTTGTTTTTTCATATGTCAGTCTAACTTTTACTCTTCGTCTATCAGGTAGATTTATCAAAAAAAAATGTATATAGACAAAATCAAAACGTTACAGAGATATATTGATTTGAAATGTCGCATGACGTCACGTCTTGGTACAACTTTTACTTAGAAGTGACGACCCGAGATTGATTGACAGATGAAAGAACATATGTCCATTATTTTTTGATGATTTGATTATCTAAGTGACTGAATAAATATAATGTCGTTTTCTTTGCCTCGTCATCTTCTCTATTATAAGTAGAACTGAGTCCTCGCCTGCGGCTGCGGGTACAGGGTGTGGGGGCGTATTCTTATCAAAATTACAAGTGCCCGCCGCCCGCACCTCTCACGGTCCCCGTTCTCGTCCGTTAAGCAGTTTACCGGAAATCTCATCAAAATATAGGTCAGTAACGAGTGTATATATTATGGCTTTTGCCGCCCCTCGAAGCTCTTGTAGCCGCTCCTCGTAGCCTGTCGCCCCGGGCCATGAACCTCTTGGCCCTAGACTCTAGGGCCTAGAGTAAATACGCCCCTGAATATGATGACGTAACAATTGCAATTTATATATATATATATATATATATATATATATATATATATATATATATTGCACAAGTATCCCCTGACGTAATTCAATTGTAGCCATAAAATAAGCGATTTTAGAGTTTAAATCTGCATTCATTTATGGATGCATGAATGGATTTACTAAGGCTTTTATTGTCCAAGGCAATTGTTTAAGAGGAAATTGCATTGCCACACAGTTTATCCAATAATTGGCATTTTCGTACTACGGGCAGCTTCTGACATGGTTTGTGTATACAGCGTTTAAAAATAATTATATAAAACAAAATTTTTCAACGGTTGTAATACCTACACTACAATCAATAAAATCATGCTGGGAATCTCAGTACAGCTTTGATTCGCAAATTAATATTTGACGTAAGCTTTTTGAAAAAATGGTATGTCAGAAGCGACATCAACATCATAGGAATATAAGATCTACAATACATTATTGTAGCTGTTGTTACTGACTGGAATGGTGTAGGTACAGTCAAGAGCTATGATTTGGAATCCAAATTTCCTCGAAATATGGTTTGAAAAGTCGCATTGCAATAAGTTCGGAAATACCGATTTTTGTTGTTGAAATGTCATAAATACAAATCTTCTCAAACCGTTGAAATGTCATAAATACAAATCTTCTCAAATTTAATGACGCTTATGAATATTAATCTCCTTACAAAGGGCACAGACTAATTAATAGTAGGATATCATTTATTTTACATTTTCTTTTGTTATGAACATTAAATCTGTTGCGTACTAGGAAATTTGTTGAGAATCCAAGAAATTGTTATCAAATCACCATAAATGTTTTATTAAAAATTTTATCCAACTTTTTCTGAAATAAATAAAAGAAAATGTTTCCTTTATTAAAAAGTATTTTTATAAGCGATATCAAAAAATATCAACAGAAAAAACTGCGTAAGGAAAACAGTAGGTCGTTTGATAGGCACAACATCGGAAATGTCTGTTATATTCTCGGCCTCGGATCATAACGATTGGCGCGAAAACTAGCAGATGTCTTTAATGGCATATTAAAAACAATAATAGTAATAATAAAAATTGAAGTTTATTCATTATTTTGCAAGTACATAGTTAGACAAAATTTTCATTTCTGCCAAACTGCATTGCAGTTTGTTGGCAGACACAGCTCCGTTTATAATGCATATTGCGATGTTATAGCTCCGTCTTAGGTCAAGATTATTAGCTTCTAGGATGTCTTTCTGCTGTCCGATCCTAAATCAAAGAACATGACTGTACGAATACATTTTAAAACCAGTGAACAACACAGTATTCAAAAGGTTCGCCATTAGTTTGCGAAGACAAATGAACGCTCAAAAATGCATTTCCACATTTCAACATGCGCATATGGCTTATGTTTTGCTGAACTTTGGACACTATTTTGTTGGTGCTAAAGGTACTCTCGTTTGCATTCGTAATCTTGTAACCCGGTTTTCGCCGACCCATATTTGGCACACATCTGGTAAAAAGTTAGTAACACAGTAACGCTCGACACGATGGACAACTCATTTCCAACAAAACATTTGCTGTTGAAAGGAAGAAGGTATTACGTTAAAGCTCGAACTATTAAGAGTAGAACGGTCTCCAATGAGTCCGTACTGTATGTACTGTATTATTATTATTTTAACGTAGGTATAATTGATTTAAAATGCTGAATTAACCTACTTGGTTACGAATTACCATATAATTTGTAAATGCCAGCAACTCGATTGCTTCCCTCTCATAGACGAGTGCAATCGGAACATGGGGGTTGCAATCAAGATAGGTAACGCGTATATACCCTCACTACCCCAAGTAATAGTGCATTTAACAGTCAGGCTATTCACACAGAAATATTTTAGAGAAAAAAAACGGAGAAAAAATTGTTTGCAAAAATCTCTCGCAACCCAACATGGACGCCACATTATCATGTTGTTCGACAGCAAAAATGATAAGTTGGAAACCTGTCCGTTGATCGGCTTGCCCTATACTGGCTGTACTGGGAAGTTCAGTGTCGGTAGAACCCTCACCAGGTGAACTGATGACATCAAACGAGTCGGAGGGACCCTCTGGATGCGGAAAGTGTAGAATCGTTGTTGAAATCTCTAGAGGTGGCTTATGTCCACCTGGACGGCCATCTGTTGCTGATTATTTGCACTGGAAAGTTAGCAGTCGGAACATTCTATATTTTGTTTCTCTCGGTCCAACATGCGATCCCAATTTTATAAGTTATTCATATAGCCTGTAATTGGTGTGTTTTAATGCTCGTCCGGTTCTCATGGTGGGCCATTATGTTGAATTATTAGCGGAGGAATTCCTATATTGCATATATCGACGTGGAAATATGCCCCGGATTCTGTAAGCTACGAGCTGTATGTATGTAGATTAGGTCAATTCCGGACAAGGATTGGCCATATTTCTTTACCAATCGTCAGATTATTCGATTATTACAAATAAACATTTGAAACGGATTTAAGTTACCTATATTGAGACAGAGGATACTTTTATCACGGCAAAATTTTAGGTTCCTGTGGGCTTCTCAAAAAGTAACTACAACGTGAAATAACTCGCGGGCGCGCTCATATAAATTTTAAATGCAATTACAAAGGTCTTCTAATTTGACCTCCATTAACTACCTTATGATGTTATGATCATCATTATTAGCTCTACTCTCTCCCTTGATATTGCAATTTGGAAAATCACCATAAGGGCTCGTATACAATAAGCGAAATATGATTATCTTACCTCCGATAACAGTATAATTTCGAATGGAAATGTAACTTCGTTTGGGTAACATCGGAATTATCGTTAAGGCGCATTTGTTCATACACAACTGTTATTTACTTATGAATAATAAATAATTTGTTGGCTTCGAATTATAATAATTAGTTGTAGGAACGTCTTCTTACGTCGGAAATATTTGTTGATTTTGTAAGATGTTTATTTTCTAAATAAAGACCTTAAAGATCGAGGGTTTGTACATTAATATTTTTTTTTTAAATATTATTATACGTGTCTTTGTATTTGACACGAACATGGGTTTACATTTAATAAACTTGCTATCGTGGCATGTCGATGTTGCAGATTGCATGCCGTGCGTGCTTGCCTATTCAGGAATGTACGATCGACAGCATGCCTTATGTATAATATTGTAACGGTGTTGCATAGCCGCAGCAGTTCTCCTTGTCTATTTCCTCCATATTCGATCTTTTAGCCACCACTAATTTTGAAACCATACACGAGTACCTATGGTTTTATTTAGTTTAAATTCAATTCCGTCAAAGTATTTCCAGTCCAGCAGAAACAACATTTTTTCTTTTTAGTTTATTTATATTCGGTTGAATTAGAAATGTTTAAAAATAATTAAATTCAAGAAACCCATCATGGGTAAGTTTTACTGTTTTTAACGGTATTTCGTATGTGTTTTGTTTTTATAAATTAAGTGTTTACATCTAGCTGAACTACCTAAATTTTTAAATTTATACCGATTTTAATTTTTTCACTCAGTTTTCTATTGCTACCTTAAAATATACAATATGAAGCTTATCGTTGGCAAGTTACTTTTCGCTCTTTATGTAACGTAAGTTCAAAGGGGAGCAATTTTCTATCTCTTAAAAATAGAAACTAATGAATAATAATGAGGTTTTTAAAAGAAGGTTTTGGAAATAAAGTTATATGCTGATATTAATTAAGATTGGACTCCAGATGCGAAGATACTTCTATCTGTGCGGTTGAGGCTACACAGTACACATGGTACACACACATTAGAGCGCGGCGGCGCGCTATATAGGATAAAGTTGTTCATCTGTAGTCACCTCCAAAGATCTCTTGAGGATTTATTTCCTTGGAATTTATCTAGATTTTGCACGTGGTTTGACTACTAGGACCTAAGTATTTAATAATTTATGGAGAACATTCAATTGGGGTAAAAATTCCAGAAAGTATATTACAAGCACAAAACCAAGTCATCATATATATAACCTGTGGATATGCACTGTCGTTTTTTTTTATTTTATTCATTTATTCTTTATTACCAAAGTACAGTAAATGGCGGATTTAATGCCATAGGTATTCTCTACCAGTCAACCAGTAGGGTTTATATGACGAGACGGATGTTTTGGCGATAGAGTACAAGCTAGTAAAGAAAGAGAAAAAAAAACGTGAACTATACTATACTATAAAACAATAAACGGTTTACAAAATGCACATAAAACTTCAATAAACAACAATATTACAAAATTGGTAAGACTTAATTGATAGCACAAAAAAGGATGACCTATATGGTTGAAATGGTTAATAATCCTCTGCCTAAATACAGTAAAACATTGACAACAATAAAAATAAAGTAAAAATAAGTCGTCTGTCACTTGTCAGATTCATACTGTCACAATGGTCACAATAATAATTTTGTAAATTTTGTACCTTCAAGTTCAAACAAAATCAGTGTAAAATTGTAATAACATTAATATTCTGAGAAGACAACCAAAAACATTAAACATTACCATTTCTATGCAAAATCGAGTCATGCACTCGACTAAATTTAAGGCGATTGTACTGACGAGTTACTTAGCGTTTTTGTTGACGTTGAATTGCTTCGACCAAAGATTTAAATCTTTGACTTCGACCGTGTCTGAATTGCTTTGGAAGGCTGAGTTGAGTCCTCGGACACGACTATCGTCACCTATGGCTCCACCGACGACTCTTCCGATACCACAGAAGCTACCGAAGCGGGCTTCGTGAATCTCCTAATGAGCTTGCTCAGTTCTTCCATTGAGACAATGCGTCATCTGTCGCCGACTTGAAGTCCACACACTTTAAATGCCGAAATGCTCCCTCGCTGCTCTGAATTCTGCCTGTCGGTTTCTTGTCAAGAACTCGTGCAAAACCATATCGGAACCTTTTAACTTAGTCTTGTTCATCCACGCTAAAGATCTAATGCTCTCACTTGTGAAATGAAGAACGATTTTGATGATTGAACGACTGGACGATTGCGTTTCACAGTTGGCTGTAATAAATCACAAAATTTCGACGTTAATATTTTTATAATTTATTCTTTGAAACCCTCCTTTAATAGAAAAAGTTCTAAATACTCGGGATTAAACAAACCCCGAATTGCGCCTATCACGAATCTGCGTAAGCTTAGCCCCGTAATTACCATCACAAAAGTACAAATATTTTGCCAGATTAAAGGTTCAAGGTGTGTTAGTTCGAAAGGTCGATCTGACCTTCGTCTTTAGTTGAGCAGTTTTCGTTTGACTTTTCTTTAAGAATTCTAAACGACGTCTGGCAAACTAATTTACGTCGTTGACATTCAAACAGACCGAATAGAAATGAAGACGGAGAATAAATCATAACTTGCCTAAAACAAAATTAGTAATTATTTCATTCGAACTATTATCAACTACAGTTCGGTACACTGAACGTTTTCTTCGAGTATACTCGAGAAATTTCTCCCTGGTGTTACATTTCACCGGCCTGTCTACTTTTATCACTTGATGACGCACGCACTTAACCGACTAAATAATTTTCAACGATGAAATGACACATGGGCAGTACTTAGATGTCCTATCTATATATTTCACTCAATACGGTTCTGATGAACGTGAAAAGGTGCTAAAGGTACACCAATCAATAAGTGTATGGCTCGAATTATATTTACTTTTCTTCTTGAAAGATTTTTTTTATAGCTAGACAGGCAAATGACTCTATCCCACCTAATATGATTTATTAATATTTTTTTTAAATTTGTTTTCATGAATTGCCACTTTATGGTTTACATGGCCATCCATCAAAACCGTCAACGAGTAATAAATAAAGCTCAGAGTTTAGGTCTTTAACCATTTAAAAACCTAAAATCTGAGCTTTATTAAGTGTGAAACTAATTTATATCATCTAGCCGCTAGATGTACGCTAGATCGTATTTATATAACTTCAAGGACCTATAAAAGGCAGTTCGAGGTCTAATATTCACGGTCCTTAACTTACTCGTAAGTTATGACCTACTCTGTGTCTTTGGGTTGTCCTTTTGATATATTTATATGTGACAGAGATCGGGCCGGGGACATTAAAATAATAGCCGAAGATCTTCGTATGAAATGGACACAGTTATAGATGGAGTATTTGTCGTGCTGATTATGACGAATATGTGTTTATGGTTTCCAGCTTGTTATTGAGAATAACGGCATTCTACTCGCGACTTTGCAAAACCCTTTTGAATAGATTATTTTGTCAAAAAATACCTATAAATGTTTTTTATTTACGCTAAATAAAGCTTTGACAGTATCTAAGGTTAAGCAGGATATTCATATACATTGTTGTTAACATCATTCATTTTGTGATTATTAGATCATTCTGAGACTAAGAAATTTAGATGAGATACATTTAGAAGGAACTTATGCACCTACTTAGGCTGTCAATCAAGTACATCTTATTCCTTTCATTCTCCTGGAAAACCAGGACAAACGGAAAACAAATATTCTTCGCATTTGTAGTATCTGGGGGGACGCATAAAATTCTCGCTCATAGCTCTCTATGGATTCAACAAAAGTTACATTGATACAGGTCGAAGTGTTTGCCAATTGTTCGGGTTAAGGCTGCTCGTACGTAAAATACATGTACAGTGTAAGATTGTTCTTTATGTTCGTATTGCAAGTAATATTTGGTTATAATATAAAATAATCAAATCGAACTTTTGTACTAGTTTATTGAGCAATTTTTCTAATTGACGTAATTATTTTAGATTTTAGTAAAAGCAGTTTCGATGATTCTTTGATTTGAGCCGCTACAGGAGAAACGCCGCCACTGACTTGGTTATCTCTAAACTTTCATTTAAGGATTACTAATGGATCAATATAGAAGTCCTATTATTATTTCAGATTTTTGGGGCTTTGCAGTCTTTATTTGACTGTAGTCACTGCGACGATCTATTGTGACTAGCCACCAAATTAAAGTATCTCTTTTAGCCCGACAGCTTACAACATTTTATTTCCTCTGGGAGTATCGTGTGTTGCCCTAGATGAATACTTCGTTTGTGGATTAGAGCCCAACAATATAAAAGACTTACTTTACTTACTACTTATAGAAGTAGCGCTGTTTCTGATTTCAATAACGTCGTAGATTTTTTGAACGCCTTGAAAAATTATATCCCTTTTTTTTATTAGGCATATAGTTTGGTTAATGTATATTCAGTCGGTCCACAGCACACCTCATCGATCACAAGCCTCGAGCGCTCTGTATTTGTCCGATGTTTCGCAGTCGCCAGCTATTTGTCGTGGAGCGGCCTCTACTCGATCCATCAACGGGTTGACATGATCATTCGCATGATAAAGGGAAATATATTTAAGTAGCTAAGAACGCCTCATTGTTATTATATATGGACCTGAATAGAGGCTCGACGAAGGATTTATGCGGAAGTTACATTATGAGTAACGAAATAATTATAGTATAGTTATTAGCGGGATTGCTACCATGTTCCTTGTTTTTAGTAAGTCTCCGATATTTCGGCGCTGTTGCAAGCACCATAATCACGAAGTAGCTCCGTAGCAATCCCTCTTCTAACTATAATGTTCGTAAGCATAAAATATTAAATCAATATAAGGAAATAATTTCTGTAAATTTGTAAAGGATTAATTTAATATAAAAATCAAATGCGATTGTGTGGTCATAATTTACACTGTTTGAAGCTTAATGTAATAGCTTAAGGCGTAATCTTGTTGTTGTGTTTAAATACGTAGTTTTGTTCCATTAACCTTAAAAGTTCGGACCTGGGAAGTTCGCTGTGTTTTCCACGCTAAAAGGGTAAACATGCTCCGGATTAAAGCTTCGATTCGAGGAGAGGATCAACTTGATTGGACTCCAGAGAAAACAACGCGATTCTGACTAAAGTAATTTCTTTTGTTGTTTCGTTTGATTTTATTTTGTCAATTTGGACAAACGGTAATGTAAACAACAAAGGGACGCTCCCTTTGTTCCAATTTTCAGCTTTTAATAGCATGATTCATAATTACCACAGCATTTTTAAATAGAAAATTATCACTATAATATGAGAGCATTAGTATAGGTACTTAATGTCAACTGTATTAAGCTAATAAAACAAAAGGTTTTTAATGACGTATTCACTGTGAATGATGTAACAATTCATGTTAATTCATTCATGTCCGAATAATGTGTTAAAATTGTGACACTTGTATTGTCATCGTCGTTATCATAAAGTGTCGTGACACAAAAAGTTTTTATTATGTAAACGACAAGGTCTGTAATCGGACGGCTGCATCACGCTGTCCAGTATGTACCTACGATGCGATGGTAATAAAATTAGAGTAAGTATACCACAATGATACAGAATTGACCGCGGATGCCAATGGACGTGGAGGGCGAAGGGAAGTGCCCTCTCTGATCTGATTATAGCATACGGGCTTAAGGCAGGTCGTGACCCTCTCAGGAACGGTTCATTTTATTCACGGTGCACGCCTTAGGAAGTTCATTCTATTTAATTGTGTGAGGATATATTGATAATCGTATCTATCGATCGTTGAATTTTGTACTATGAAGTTTAATTAATGTGAAGCACACGGTGTTCATGGGATAAATACTTTTTACTTTAATTTAGTTCATTTTTCTGTAAGATTTTATACAAAGCTTAGGGAATGATCGTTTATTGATAGCTGATGCATACAGTACAAGCATATGCATCTTTACTTAAAAACTTGCAGGATTCTTCACAAATCATGTATTTACAAGTTGACCAGACTTTTATTGTTGATTACTGTGACAAGAACAATGAATATATATATATATATTGGTGTGGCACTAAGCAGTGCAGAATCACTATTCTGAAACACTGCTGTGTAATTTTAAGGAAACGAAGCCTTTATTTACATAGCCAACGATCTGAAATCACCGGTTTGGCTAATGGGTACTGAAAATAGCTATGGTATTGTTATACGATTATCTCCGACACGATGAAATAGGTCGCTTGCAATTAACCAATTCGAACAATGAATATATATATATTGGTGTGGCGCTAAGAAGTGCAGAATCACTATTCTGAAACACTGCTGTGTAATTTTAAGGAAACGAAGCCTTTATTTACATAGCTAACGATCTAAAATCACCGGTTTGGCTAATGGGTACTGAAAATAGCTATGGTATTGTTATACGGTTATCTCCGACACGATGAAATAGGTCGCTTGCAATTAACCAATTCGAAAAGCAGGATACGTTCATTACGGACAGACGGACCACCTACGGACGATCGCTTATAAGGATGTGAACGTGCGTTGCTTATTGTATTAAAGTGATTGTTTGTTGCTAATAATTTGTGTGGCGTCTGTCTGGGTGAAATTAATAAATAAGATTTTCGTATAAGATTTTTTCCGTGTTTCAAATGAACGTGATTATCTATCAGCATTCTCTTTATCTCCGTTACAAACAATTACCAAGGCATCGTTATATTAATTGGTTAAGGAAAAACATCGATACCGAATTTGTTGTTTTTTGCGTTTTTTGGAGAAAAGAAGGAGTGCAGAAAGCTACTATATTTACCATAGATGTTTACGTATAAATCACAAACATAAACATGCGCTTAATATTCACGCAATGACTCTTTGACATAACGAGAAATATGAAATATACTGAGATTGTAGAATTTGGGCCAGTAAGTTTACTACTACTATTATTAAAGGCACGTATTCCAGAACATTGACGTATATTCCAGAGCCATTTCTAGTATAATCGATATTGTCTCCGACTAGGCAAATTGAATTAAGCCTCATGGATTCCGTCCTGCGTCAGTCAGCCGTATTAACAAAACAGGATAGACTAAAGTGTTGCATTGTGTTTATACCGATACCGCTTATTGATGTTGTGCCTATAAAGAACAATCAACGGAAAAGAACAATAACATAATATTTACTATTTCTATATATAATAGTAAGTCTTTTCCATAAGCCGTTCTCTCTTCTTATTTTTATTATCACTGTGTTACATTCTTTATTTCTCAGATGAAATATATTATTTATCAATACCTACTAGAATGGGTAAGGTAGACAAATTACAGTCCTGTAATGTGTGATGAGTACCTAAGGGATTATTTTACGAAAAGGATACTTGGTCACGCACAAGTAAAGATTTACAGTGCGATGCTTCCACCGTAGATGAAGATCTGCTTTAATTAATGCCTACAGAACAGGCATCTTTTTTAACCATTCTGAATATACACAAAGAAAATCTAATATATTATCAATATTTTGTAATTAACAGTTTTCATAATTTTGTGATGGTAGAGTCAGAGAAAAATCGATAACTTTTTCGATTCATCGTCGGTAGATTGAATGAATTTAGTATGAATACAAAATCAGAAATAAGTAATAAGAAAGATTCACTATTCATAACAAGAATGTTAGTAATAATGCTAATACGATTAGCATATTATGATATTCAGAACTATCTAGCAAATACATTAACACTACTCGAAAACACAATGTTCCGTCTGCTGATAAAACTCAGGTTAGCGACTCATTTCTACACACATCAAAAAAAGTTTTGAGATCACTTGCAAAAGCTGATATATTTTCAAAATTTAACTTTATCAAGAGAAAATGTTTACGTTATATCTTTTTTTTATTTAAAAATACACTTTTTAAAATTAAAATTTAAAACTATTTTTATTTTTTAGCATAAAAAATTTAATAATTCAATCCTAAGGCGATTGTAATAGAACTTTGATAGAAATAAAAAGATAGTTTAACCAAACTTAAAAACCTTTAATTAATAAATTGTTGTTTATCTAATTCAAAATAACTTCTCCTCTGGCTCGAACAAATGCGGAGATCCTCCTGGGCATGCTGAGGATCAAGTTATCCAGCATTTCGTGTGGTAACCTGTCCCATTCTTGAACAGCAGCTTCCCGGAGCTGCGGCACTGTCTGAGGTGGTGGCTGCCGGTTCCAAACAGCTCGCTTAAGAGCATCCCACGCGTGCTCTATTGGGTTTAAGTCAGGAGAGCCGGCAGGCCAGTCTTACCTTGTGATTTCGTATTCTCGGAGAGCAGCATTGACTCGTTGAGCTCGATGTGCGGGCGCATTATCGTCAAACAGTATAAATTTGTGCCTATGGTTTACTTGGGAAGGTTAGGGATTGCAATCCAGAAAAACGGATCCGGCATCATTTGACGTTTACCGGATCCGGTACCAATATACCGGATCCGAAGACCGGATCATTCCCTCAGTAATGGTCACGGCCCTCAGTAATGAGGAATGCGATTCAAGGAGGGAGGGAGGGAGGATTAAACTAAAGAGTTTTAAACTCATTATTGTGATAATTTTTGCCATTCATTCGTTCGTCAGATTCATCAAATCATGATGGTATCTGTCATAAATACCTATAAGACTTGTTTGTTAGCATTCTTAAATACTTTAATAATGATTTAGATCTCATTTCAGTTAATTATGTTAGGTTAACTGTATCTATTAGATATTATAGTTACTTGATAATTAATAGTGTTACTCATAAATTGATCTATCTGTGAAAATGAAATCTAGAAAGACTGAACTGTTCGTTACGCCGTAAAATTATTACTAATTACTCTTACACTACCAAATTTTATATGTTTTCTTGTTGTCTTAACATTGGTTTAGGAAAAAAGTCGATTCTATATATTTGCGATTTATTTTTTATAAACTACGTACATATAAGTGCAGTGACACTTGATTAACTCACTTATTTTGTACGAAAAAGCGAAAATCATCCTGTTTTGATCAATCCGGCCGGATCCGGTTGGATCCGGCCGGAGTGATGGGAATCCGGTCGTATCCGACCGGACTGAAAATGACGCCGGATTGCAATCCCTAGGGAAGGTCTGACGATTCCATCAATAGCGACTGTTTTTTACCTGTCTGCCGTTACGAAGCCTTGATAAGGGATTAAAGGCGTTCTAGCCCCAATCATAATACCACCACAAAAGGACACTGATTTCTCGCCTTGCTGAACCGTTCCAGTCCAAAGGCAAAGAACGGCTCTTTGCCTTTCAGAGTCTCCAGGTCTTCTCCAAACACGGATACGTCGGTTATCTGGATGAATACTGATTCGCGATTCGTCAACGAAGAGGCAGTTTTGACAAATGTTATCCTTTTCGTCTTCTTCGATTTGCCGGAGCCTAGCCCACTGTAATCTCCGTTGCTGACGTACCCGTGAATTCAAAGGTGCTCGCCAAGACCTCCAAGGCTCGTAATCCAGCCTTGTGTAAACAATTCCGAATGGTCTGAGTACTAACTTCAAGCCCGGAGGCGGCCTGTATTTCTGCTTTTAATTTAGTGGCGTTTATTGTTGGGTCACGGGCTACTAGAAAACTGATGTAGCGCTTCTGAGCAGCTGTCAAAACAGTTGGGCGACCGCTGCGGCGTCGATCAGCTAAATTACCCATGCCGTGATACCTCTGTAACGTGGTTACTACACAGGATTGGGATATGGCAACTCTGCGTGCTATTTCTCTCGTAGAATAGCCTTCTTTCCTCAAAATTACAATTCTGGCTCGTAAAACATCTGATAATCCTCGTGGCATTTTTAGATCACAACTTTCCGTAAAAAAAAAATTAAATTCGATAAAATTGACTAAGTCAGATTTCTGAATGAGTGTCAGCTTGGATTGCATGTCTTTTTATATGGCAAAACAATTGAATTATTTTATTGTTTTACGTTCTAATTTTAATTTCAAAATTTAGAATCTTATTAGAAAAAGAAATTACAAAAAAGTCTCCTGTAACACAAAAAACAATCTATTTTTCAAGTGATCGCAAACTTTTTTTGATGTGTGTATGTTAGCTTAACCCCAATCTATTTATAATTTGTAAGTTATCGCGGCGGGTATCTAGAAACTTTTAAATGCTATAATCAAATGCATATTACAAATTCTAGCTAATGTTGGAATTATTGTTCATGAGTTATCTTTCACCAAAATATAACCTATTAAAAAGTAATTAACCTATTAAATATTTTTGAGGGTTATTTTTAAACGAAGTATGATTTTACATTCTGATTTATTGTACTTTTACTGCACTGTTTACCCCGCAAAATATTTTTCTATATTATCCCAGTAGAGATTGAATCCGGAACTCTAGACATGACGACACCGAAAACCCGTGTGCAAGACACTCGACCACGGATATCGAGAGACTCAAACTGCTGTCATATATATTAATTTGAAATTTAGTAAAGTCGTAAATAAGCCTCCCTCATCGAAATGCTTATTAAAATAAAGCATCACGAAGTCAATTTTACTCAGGATATTATGATGTATTGAATTCTGCAGGACCTATGTACAAATTGACCCAGCCCCAGCTAATTTGATGACCCATATCTGTATGACATGAATTGAAAGCGATTAGTATGTTGATGTTGATAGAATATGGAAAAGCATGCTATATTATACTTGTGGTGTTATATTGTTTTAGTTTAAAATGTTCTGATAGTTCTTTGTATTAAAATAGAACTTTTGAATTAGAACCTATGTAAATTTTATTTTATGCAATATCTTAGACTCAACCAACGCCAAATGTGGTGTCTGATGTCTGTCAAATGATTGAGAGTGAAGTTTATATGTTTTGACTCTCAAGCTGTGGGTATTAATTTAACAAGTGATGATGACTAAGATTTTTTTGATAGATCTAGTCAATTTTTATATTTTTCTTTATTGTTTCTCCTACCAGCTTATTGTATTGCATGGCAAGGTCAGGGTGGGTGTCAGCCATGTTCGCGTTTGGACTCTGTACTCTACCACCACTTACTCGTAGGTGGAGCGGAACATTTATTTACCAAATATTAAAAAACCTTGTATAGTTATAAATATTATATAATTTTCTATACATGATCCGTTATTTCTCCATATGTTTATTTAAGATGCCGTAATTCTAAAGTATTAACAAGTTTTCTTACGTTATTCCAACTGGCAATATTTACGGGAACGTTTTTCTCGTTCGCAGCGCGGAGTGGTGTCTCCCTAAGGGGCTATACATCCAGTTGACCAGGGAATTGTTCCTGAGCTCCTGCGTCCCCGGCTTGAAGTAATATTGCTGCACTAACTTCGGACTATAAACCCTTGCTTGCGTAATAGCACTTTTGTGAAATACGGCTCAGAAAGACTTTTCTGGCAAAAACTTTTTGTTTTTATTAGGAATACTTACCGTAGAACTACCTACATTTAAATATTTTTGGTGTGTTTTTTCGACGGCAAAATATTCATTTTATATAAGTTTATCTGTGTAAGACTCAACTTGTCACTCTGCGCTTCTTGTTCTTTTTTGAAATACTAATTTCCACTTACTTTGTTTGTTATTAATAATATTGTATGAATTTATCTGACAAAACTGTGAGCATTGAAATTTTATCAAAATTGCAGCTACTTACAATTTCATTTTGAAAAATCCCTTTGTGGCATTTCCTAAGTAACTACATGTTGATATATACAGCAATATAATTCTTTGATCCCTAAGGAATTACGTTTATTTGCTCCGAGGCAGCGTGATAACACTATCTCACCGAAGGCCGCGGTAAAAGGTCCGAAGCTCGTGAGAAAGGATACTGCCATAATCCCAAAAGTGTATTTTCGCTTTTCTGGGCGTCCCTGTACAATAGGACAAAGTAATTTTTCTCTTTGCATACCTACATACAGATCGTCCAGCGTATTTTGAACAGTGAACATCGCCTTTGTGTTGTGTTTACTATAAATGGACCACTGAGACATTGTGAGGTGGAGGTTCTACTTGTATCGGTCCAGAAAATTTTGCTATCTAGCCTGAGGTAGGTTAAATAGAGAAGCCCATAACCGAATTGGAGCGGATTGTTCATTTTTATGATTTTGATTTTTTCCAGAAATTTCTACGGTAATGTCTTTTTTTATGATTTTGATTTTCTTTCCAGTGAATTACTTCGGTAATTCTTGGATTGCTTTTTGTTTGCCATAAACGCCTAAAACCGAGAAAAAACAGAAATGTTAGTTTTCTATACATTGAATTGATCTCGGGAGACTAAACTTGTATGTGAAAACCCATATTAATAATATAATATGTGAAATACATCTTAAAATTATTTTTATGTTTTATTATTTCATACATTAACACAATACAAACATACGTGGTACCGTCTGAACATGATGAATTTTTGAAGTAGAACCTATGTTCATGAAAACTTTTCTTGCGAATAGATACGAAATATTTCTACCCAACAAATTTTAGAGCGGTTCATGAAAAATAAAAAGGAACTTGGTCGCAGTGTTATGAATTATTTAGTTTCGCCATTAAGGGACGCTGTAGATCTATTTTATAACTTGCTTATATTTTCAATTGACAATTTTAGAGAGCTTCACCATAATGCCCTAAATTATTCAATCTCATTATGTGTTTTTTTACAAGACACGGTAAACCCAACCCCAGTCTCTTTTTTCATATTTCAATCATAAAATCTTGAACGACGTGAATGTTTTTTCCTATGTTTACACGTGAAATTTTGAAGAAGTAGTATAAAATAAAATAAAAATAATAAATAATCACGGAATTACTTTCTTGCCACTAATTATTCGACTGCACGCTATGCAGCCTATTTATGTCGTATTATATTTTCTGTTATCCAAATCTCGTAACCCCGTTCAATTGTTTTTTGATTGATGGTATTTCATCTTATTGCATTTGCATTCGAGCTTCTGTAATAATTTACATTTGGTAAAGCCTAGCGCTAAATCAAATGTATCGATACATATGTTATTAACTTTGTCCAATTTTTGGACGGTTACCGTAGCGCATTTTTCACTTTAGATAAAGTGTAAGGAGTTCGATGACGCTAGATGTAAGCGCATTAGATTAGACAAAACAGGATAGGTGACCATAAGTTTGTTATTTTGAGCTCCTCCGTGCTTCGGAAGGCACGTTAAGCAGTTAAGCTCTGGCTGCAACGGCGCTCATTAGCGTTCACCAATCCGCATTGTGTTTCCTTTTGCTGTCTCATCTCCCTTCATCATCATCATCATCATCATCATCATCATCATCATCAACATCATCATCATCATCATCATCAGCCTATTAATGTCCCCACTGCTGGAGCACAGGCCTTCCCTATGGATGGAATAGGGAGATTGGGCCATGATCCACCACGCGGGCCCAGTGCGGATTGGTGGGTGCTAACGACTGCAGATTCAGCCGGGACCAACGGCTTAACGTGCCTTCCGAAGCACGTAGGAGCTCGAGATAATAAATTTTTGGTCACCCATCCAATGACCGACCACATGCGAAAGTTGCTTAACTTCAACCATCGCAGCCGAACGCGCTACTCGCTTGCGCCATCGAGCTCCTCTCCTCATCTCTCTTATCTATTTCTTTTTCTCTTATCTCTCGTTCGATGAAGTGCAATGGTACACCTACACCTATTAAATAAGATCTGTTATAAATGCTTGCGACAGTGAATGTATGAAACCGTCAACATTGTTATAGTTCTATTTGGCAACAGTCGTATTAATATTTATTTGGGTTAATTGTAATCTAATTAGTGCGAACGAATTGGGTACGGAGTTAGCCATTGTGTTCCAACATTAGTTCGTCTGGTGTTCGTTGAATGAATGTGGTTGTTGAATTTTTATTATATCGAAATGAATGAAATGAAATGAAAAAAAAATATGACTACACTGACTGTTGATTGGTGATAGAGTCCAGACTAGAAGATTGCTGATGCAGCTGTCTAGCAACCTGTCAAACCAGCCATCCTTAGGTACCTTACCTGCCGCCCTGTACCAATAGAGATGATGACTAACTATTTTTCTTTGTCTATCAGGTCATAGAGCAACTCGGAAGGAAATAGCCATAGCGACATAATACTATTCAAATCATGCTGTAATTTTTTGCGGTTGGAATATACACACTAACGCAGTTTAAACTATAATTACGTCAGTCACACATAAACAATGACACAATACATCGCCAAAACCTGCACACATTTATCGTTTTTATGCCCAATTTGTATGCCCAACTCGACAGAGGGGAAAGCTGTGTATGGCTACTCCCGTCCTGGCCGCGTCGGTCGTGTTGCTCTATGTATCAGTTAGATTACCGACAAGTATTGGATACGTATTTTTGTCTATATTCATATAATCAAAAAATTACTGAGATTATTGATTTCAAATTTCGCATAACGTCACGTCTTGGTACAATTTTCACAAAGTGCTGAGAGTCACGAGCCCGCTCTTCTCCCAAAACTTTGCCGCGCTTTGTCTTTGTCAATTGAATTGGTTCAATGACTAAAGAAAAAATTAGTGTCCATTAGTTTTTGACAATATACTGGCGGACTAAATAGAATTTTATTTACACTCGGTCATCATACCATTTGCTTCTTTACGTCTATTGGTCTTTATTGGAACTATTGTTCATTGTGTTTTTTTTTCTTTCAATTTCCCTGTTCAAATAGAAACAAACAAGATATCAATAATGTTGACCACAAAGTAATTTTTGTTACTGCATTTACAAACGCGTTGAGAAATTAGCCAGTCAGTAAATAATTAAATAAATATTTTCAACACTCACACCAATTAGCCTAGCCCCAAAGTAAGCACTGTAAGGCTTGTGTTATGGGATGCTAGGGTAATGGATAGAATACATATACTGTACATATATAAGTATATTTTTATAGAAATACATATTAAACATTCATGACTGGAGTACAAATGGTCGTATTCATCACACAAACATCTGCCCTCACCGGGATTCGAACCCGGCCCTCTTGAGTCAGCGACACCATGAAACACGGCGTACAAACCACTCGGCCATGGAGGTCGTCAACAATGTTTCAAGTCAATAATGTTTGCCTTTTATATATACCGATAAATATTATTGAAAATATTTTCTCATGAAAATGTCCAACTCTTGTGAAGGTATAAACTATTTAGGCGCTCGCGGGAATACGATGTGCATTTTGCCAAGGTTGGTAAAGCACTCCAGATGTACCGCATTGGCCTTCAAGCCAATGCGGCTTGCTAAATATTAAGCTAGCACGACCGGCATCAGACAGCAAACATTGCTAAAAGTTGCAGAGCTTTTTTTAATCGGTGAGTAATAAATAGGTTCGCTATTTATCGTGTTCGAAAAGTTTATTCAATCAATCTGTAAAAACCATGAAATTACTTGCTTGTCAACTTTGGTTAATACAATAGGGGTGATGACGGGGTCTGTACGAAATTCTGTTTAGGTGATCAAAAAATAATGGACACGTATTTTTTCTTTGGGAAATCAACCAAAAAATGACAAAGTTATAGCGCGTCAAAGTTTGGGAGTTTTGGGGCACGTGACGTCACTTTTAAGTGAAAATTGTACCAAAACGTGACGTCATGGGACTTTTCAAATCAATATATTTCTGCAGTCTTTATATTATGTGAAAAAAGGATGGAGGCCGTCAATTATAACTACTGTAATGTTAAATCACACATTTAAATATAAAGAAGGTAAATTATTATCTTTTATATTATTCCCTCTATAATCCTTTCCTACAATAATAGAATAGGGATATTCCAGTTAAGAACATTTTATTTATAGACGAAAATATCGAAGACTTGTCCAATCGATTTACTTCCGGAGCTTAATACTCATACCATACATAAATATACGCCAATGAAAATGGCGTAACGCCTTTCTCAAATGAATAAATTTATTAAAAAGTTTCAAGCTGGAAGTTGACTGTTATAAAACAAAACAATATTAATGGAAATCGATTAAGAAGAGAAATAATTCTCAATAGATTCAGTCATCCCAAACTTCCAATTTCATTAGACGGACCAAACTCTACACGATCTCGTGTAGTATAAGCCACTGTAAATTGAATAAAGGACTCTCCGTTTTCTTTGAAACCGCCTTAAGCCTCGCGTAGACTAATGCGTATACGAGACATTTTGTTTAATCAGCTTACAAGCTCTTTATATTAAATGCAGCTGTAAGTTTGATAAAAATCTTCTTAATAATTTGTTATTTAAAATTTACTTGAGCAGTCTTTTAAGTACTATATTTTATTATCTCACACCAATTTATAGTTACAGCCGAGACTCATTTGCACTACGAATGTAATACGTAATGAGGGAGCTTTTTCCACGCTGCATGCTGGTCCGAAATATAAACTTTAGGATACTATCACGTCAGTTACTAAATTTTCCATGTGGACAGTAAAGCCATTTACAGGCAGCGTATTAGGTGGAATCTGTAGAGTGCAATGAGCTGACAACCTGTCACAATTGTTTCAGTAAAACATCATAAGACTAACTACGGATTAGCTCCGTGGAACAAAGCAATATAAATTTAAGCGTATTTTTGGAGCAACAATGGGAGTGACTTTATCTATCACATTTCTGCCCTAATCGATAAATACCTATTGTATCTACTAACGTGAACTGTACTGCAAGGTTGTTTAGATAATGTTACTGTCGTTAATTAAACATCATAAACCTTAGTTTGATTTATTACCAATAGAAAACAAATAACGTCTTATATTAGTGTAAGGTAGACGTTTATAATAAAAGGAGGTGCTGGATTTTTATAAGTGAGACAAGCGGTCGCCCGGCTTTTCGTCCGCGTTAACTTTTAGTTTTTTTTTCTAAAATAAAAGAATTTATCTTAAATAAACGTGGCCTAAGTTACTCCTTATTACATCAGCTACCTGCCAATAAAAGACCCGTTAAAATCAGTCCAGCCATTTCAGAGATTAGGCGGAATAAACAGACAGACAAAAATTGTAAAAAATGTTATTTTGGTGTATGTACCGTATATACATATATTCATATGCATCTAGTAAAAAGAGGTTATTTCAATATTACAAACAGACACTCCAATTTTATTTATATGTATAGATGTATAGATTTGGGAAGTGTATTTTTCGTATTACTTTGGACAAGCCTTTATCTAGCCTCGGCTTGTTGAGTTAACTTGACCGACCCGGCCGTGCTCCCCGCGGCTCGCAGCTTGATATCGCATTGACCTTTTATTGAGAACCCTGAAATCAGGAAGGATATTTATATAGCTATGTTTGAAATTTTAGTACTGTAACGCCCGTTGCGTTACGGCCTCTTTGCTTGTGTAAACTCGTTGCTTGTGTAATGCCTACGTCTGGCAGTTATATTAAAAAGTCAATGTTTCAAAATGAAATCATTATTTTCAAGATTTGAAATTGGGAATCTTTTGTCTTTTATGGAAGATTCCAGCGGATAGAATTCAGACACAGACTCGATCAGTTGATAGTACGGATTTCTCGTACTTCGCTCACGTTTTGAAATAAAACAATTAATAAGAAGTCGTGGTTATTACTCAGAATTGAACAACGCTGCACCCCCAGGCCTAATCCCTTCAGGATAGACCACCACAGTACCTACTCAGATTCATAGGTATTTCAGTAAATCATATTTATAGTATGCGTACATAGTAGGTAATAGTGGAGGTAATTAACAATATGACCGTCAAAGAACGGAATTCACGCAGAACTTGTCTGTAACTTTTGTTAATTGTATATAGTGATTTCTACTTTCCAAAACCTAAATATCGTATACTACTTAACTGGAGATAAAAACATTGCATATTGAATATGTATCATAATAGGGTTTATCTTTGAAAACCAATTAATAGCGATTGTATGATCAAGGCATCTAAACACTGCTAAATCTCAGATCAAATAAAAAAGTACCGCCAAATTTCTCGTAGCTCAACGGAAGCTGTAATTTTATCTCTTGTAGCTTGAATTTCATAAGTTTCTGCATTCAATAGTTGTACAAATTATTAAATTGATCTTTCCATGCTTTGAAACAAACATAAATTAATTTAAATTGTCCACCAAAATATGTATTTAGCTAGCGAGACGTTGATATTTCCAAGAAGGAAGTCTTTGTTTTTAGAAGTATCATCAGTGGATATTGATGGCAAATACATGGTTTGTTAATTATATATTTAAAGTAAAGTTTAATGCTTTGATAAAAAGATAGCTCGATTTAAAAAACTAAAGAAAATTTTAGTAGAAAAAAAATATTTCAGGCATATTTCAAAGCTGCACCTTCCGTTATTCGGCCGGATGCAATAATAATAATAATGTTTATTTCAGATCTAAATCCATCCAAATTTTAGTAACAATCAAACCTTAAAAACTATGTTAGTACATTTTAGAACATGAAGTTAATTCATATATATATACCCTCTTAGGCACCGGTCTACAGCTATGCTACCCGCTATAAGACCATATTGAGGTCTGTCCCAACAATAAATGAAATGAATAAGGTAGTAAAAATTATGTTTTCCTTTGGTATTCTTCAGGGATTTCTCCCGGTAATCACAAAAAAGAAGTCCGCTATTAATATAAACTGATCCGCGGAGTTTCAAATCCGGTCGAGATTGAACCTTCAATTACTTTAGCGAGCACCCCTTGAGATGTTTAATTACCAGTATCCTTTCTCATTTAAATTTAACCTAGTCGTGAAACAGTGGGACAGTAAAGAAACTTATTATACTCTGTATTGCAAGTATATAACTTAAAATAAGAATGTAGTAAGGAAAGGTGGGCTATCTACTATGAGAGATCTCTTCCAGCCAACCTAGATGGTGCCGGAGATTCTAAGCTTAGCGGTAAACAGAAAGCGCAATAAAAAAGCAGTGTAATACAAATGGCAACTATCTGGATTAGAAATACATCTAATTAATAAAATATATTATATACTCGTATATATGAATTAACATAAGAGTATAAGAAAACAAAAGAACGAATAAATATCTTATAATAACAATTTAATTATCTAACTTCTTTATGATCAACAATTTCATCCTCTTATAATATTATAAGAGCCCTTCTAACTCATATTTTTACCGGTTAATAATCCAACTAATACCGGTCAAATTAGACAGAAAAATAAGAGTGTAGGTAGGTATATAAATTTACATCAAGCTGGAAGTAAATAAAATTGTTAAAACAAAAACCAACTACATAGACAATAGCTATTTAATGTTTAAATGTTTATTAACAGCATTTTAACAATACTTACAAGAACAAACATAGAAATCATTGAAATATTCGATCGGTTAAATTCCCGTTGAAAATGAATAAAATGCGGAGTTGACTGTAGGTTTATAATGTAACAATGAATAAAAATTTTCCAGCTAAACTATCCCCTTATCATTTTTTTTAAATACTCAATTTTGCTGAAAGCTGTATAAAAAATAGTGAAAAAGAATCGTGTGGTGTACTTTAAAAGTATTCCGTCTTTTTTACTTCCCATTATAGTTCATTTACTACTGGTCCAGTACCATCTATTTAAAAATCCCTTGATTGAGATAACATTTCACGGTTATCGCCAAAGGAATGGAATTAATCTCAGAAACGGAGATTTTCATAAGTCTTATATTACCGGGCGTATTTTAACTAGGGCCCTAGGTATTAGTCGGAACCGTTTTGTTTGTTCAGGGTTGTGGAATACTGGGGCAGCTTTTTTACCTCTTTCGGCGACGATTTAGGGATTAAGGGGCTTTGCAAGTTTCGTGGGGGTGTTATTAAAGGGCTGGCTGAGCCGTCCTTTAGATCGGTTAAAGTCTCTTATACAATTCCTGAAAAGGCTTTTGTATTTGTAATTGCTTTAGCGTTATGGCACCGGACATTTAGATGGTGGATAATTTTAGAAACTAGCGGCCGCCCGAGACATAGTGCGCGTTAACTTTAGTTTTTTTTAAATCCCTCAGGAACCTGCCTTTTTTCCGGAATAAAAAGTATTCTTTGTCTCAATCCAGGTCATAAACTAAACGCATACCAAATTTCATCCCAATCCATTCTGTACTTTTTGTGCGATTTAGTAATGAACACACCCATACAAACTTCATTCAACATACAAACTTACACATTATAAAATTAGTAAGATTAGAATCTGATTGTATTACACTTTTTTGTTGGAGTACTGCATTTTACCGTATTTAGGAAAGAACACAGGTTATCTTATCTTATTTTTGATATTTAAAAACAAAAGATAAAATCAAGTCGCCTAACTACTAATAGTAAGACAAATTTGAGCTAAATCCTATAAGGCAAAAATTGAAGTACCTATTACATGTTGTAATAAACCTTACCTCTAATGCTGATGACTTACAGCCGTTTTGAGCCTGCTGGAATATAAAGCGATGTAAGATTTTCTTTGTTTTATTAAAATTACTAGATTCTCCAACATCGTCTCCACAAAAGTTGTCTTTAATATTCTACCTTGTTTCTCACCTGGCGTGGGTAGGCTGTAATGTGCAATCCCACAAAAAGGAATGACCCGAATAAACGAGAACCCAGTGGCTTCACGAAACCTCATTAACGTACAGATATGTTGCCTTCCGTAAACCCATAATATAATGCAACATAAACTGTTCTATTTTTATCTGGGTTTTATTTTATTTGTCTAATATAATAGAGTATTATTGTTTCGCCTTAATTTCTTCTTAAGTTCGACGTCTAGCTAACCGATATCATTTATCAATACTAATATAATGAACTCGAAATTATCTCTTCCTGTCTGCACTTCAGTGGGATTTACGTTTTTATCATCATCATCATCAGCCTATTAATATCCCCACTGCTGGGGCACAGGCCTTCCCTATTTTTGTACGTTTTAATAACATTAAAAAAATGACAAATTTAAGCAAAGGTCTTAAAAATAAAACGTGAAAGAGATGAATTGCTAGTAAAAAAAGGCAGGACACAGCGGATTTTCCGCTCGAATAAGAACGCCCGTCTGAGAAGGCGACCTCCACCACAATACATTCAAGAGCAGTAGCGTAACTCAGCCGTTTTCTTCAAATAGATACCTATGACTGAGCGGAGCGCTAGGGTTGGTGCCTACAAAATGTAAAACAGAGTTGTATTGATTTTCATTGTATGTGTATAGTTACAATTCCACGTTACGGAATCGAAACGGAGGCAGACGGCGCCGGCGACGCGGCGAAGCTAACTTAACTCGACCATTGGCCAGTCCTGGCGGCACGTGACATAGCACTGCGTAGATTTGTTTTGCCACGATTGGTTAGCGACCGTGTAAATGACGTTTGTCTGTGTGCGTGCGTCGATTCGGGCGCTAGTATGAAGTCAAAATACTGCTCTTGTATGTATTGTTCCTCCACATTACAGAAGGCCACAGTAAAATAACTCTATCTTTTGTTGGTATTGTGTTTTTAGTGTTGAACCCTACGTTCTACGGCTCCGCGGGGTAGGGGATTGCGGGCAGGCCGGTAAGGTGAGGATGGCTTCAGCGGCATATTTTCTGCCGCATCATCTATCTTCGCGACTGGACTCCGTTTTCGCTTAACATCAGTTAAGGTGGGGTAATTTGTTACGCCTCGTATATAAAAAAAAATGGGTGCGTGTACTTATGTAGGCGCGTGAGAAGTTATCCTTCTTTGGCATCGTTTAAAATTAGTTTTTGATTGCATGCAAATAATTAATTACAATAAATTAATAAAAAGTCTGGAAAAGGACACAGTCAATAAAGTTCAGTTTTAATTTGAAAAAATAAATAAATAATCAAAATATTCAATTAAAATCGCTACTGAATATAATTTATTAGAACATATGTGATTTGCACTTGTATGAAACTCAAACACGTATTCCGAATATACAAACTAGAAACATGTGGATAAATATTATAAATATGAATACCTATAACTGTTACTTTATTACAAAAAAAAAGATGTGGTTTTTGGTTCTACTACACCAATGGTCAAGAGATGGCGCTGTAGTCTCCTGAATCGCGCTTTGGTTCCGTTGTTCCAGATTAATAAATACTTTTGATAGGCCTTCACAATGCAGTCGTTAGCACCCACTAAATAGAGATTCTATTTCTATTTTGTTGTTAGATTTTCTTAATGTGCGGTAAACACAAAAGTAACGCATGAAGTTGAAAACACTAATTTTAAACGATGCCATAGAAGGATAACTTCTCACGCGCCTACATAAGTACACGCACCCATTTTTTATAAATATGAATACCTATAACTGTTACTTTATTACAAAAAATAAAGATGTGGTTTTTGGTTCTACTACACCAATGGTCAAGAGATGGCGCTGTAGTCTCCTGAATCGCGCTTTGGTTCCGTTGTTCCAGATTAATAAATACTTTTGATAGGCCTTCACAATGCAGTCGTTAGCACCCACTAAATAGAGATTCTATTTCTATTTTGTTGGTAGATTTTCTTAATGTGCGGTAAACACAAAAGTTAATTTTTGTGTTACAGTGATGCGCGCGCATCTTAAAATTTCACTCTCATCATTTTTTCATAACGCGCCTAAAGAAGTATAACTTCAAAAAGTATGTAAAAATGTATGAGAAACTGTTTATATAATGCAGTCGAATCTCGGAGACCTGCTCGTATATGATAGCTACTTATTTCGTTTTTATTGCTTCTGTATTATAGATCCAACATTAATAAATGTTTATACTTGGGGAATAATCTATGCATTATTGTACTTAAACAACAAAACCTTTGTCCTCAGAGAAAGCAGGCCAACAATAACACTACTAGATAATAACACCAAAATGTCATTTACATTCGTATTAGATAAAGCAATTGTGTAATCAGTATTCAAAAGGAAATTATACCTACGACATTGTATAAACATTGTTTTATTATAAAACGGTATAAAAGGTTTTATTATATAACGGTATAAAAGGGTAGTTATAGTAGGTACCTTCTCTATTATAGTTTCATTTGTTTTTGGGCTACGTAACAAAAAATCAATGGATTTAATCATTATATTACTAGATTTCGTGGCCAAAAGTCTATGTCGCTTTATGAGCATAATTTTTCATTCTAGTAGAATCAGCCATTATGATTACGATGGTAAATGTGAAAGGAACTTTTCGAATAAACATATTAGCACCTAGTTTTGGGCTTTGTAGCCGCGGCGGAAGCTCATTAACCGAAATTCTGTTCGCGAAGAAGTCGCCCTGTTCACAATTAGGACGCTGATAATGTAAATGGGACGAGCTCTTTGAGGTGACGGTCACCCCTAACGAGATAGTGTCTACTAGAGAGGTAAAATTGTCTTCAGAAACGAAAATGACCAAATTCTAACCCACAAACTTTATCTCTCTGCAGGATGCTTTTACTTAACTTAAGTAAATTTTCTTCTTCTTCGGAGTAATAGAGAGCTGTACTTAAAAAGTATGAATCTAAAAGTCTGCTTTTTAATCTCAGTGACAAAAATGACATTACCCGTGTTGCCGGTTTATTGCAGTTCTTAAATAGTGCTGTACTATTATCGGAAATTAACGCTCATTAAATATTTAGAATCGTTTTTTATTTCAAAGTGTTTTATCGGAACTGGATTCCCAGTTATGAGAAAGTCTATGAGCCACAGTGACCGCTCGCCACCTCGTGGCATGTATGTATGTATGTCGTTTCTTTAATATTAAATAATAAAAAAAAACGAACTTAAAAAATCCGAAACTTCCATTAGAAGGTAAAAATGATATTGAAACATGGAATATATTTTTAATTTCTAATCGGTATAAATATGTATTTTAAACTTGACCCCGCCCGACTTGTTTTCGTAATTACGTGTGAATCGGTTATTCTTTTTTACTTCTTAGTTCTATTTTATATTTCATGAAAAAGAAATATTTCTTCAATTTTTGTATAAAAATCCCTAAAAAGCCGTATACAAAGTATCATCGTCCAAGTCCAAGAGATATGCTCATAAAATAAAAAATACTGGGCTAAACTGAATTAAATTTTCACGGGACCCAATGGCAACTATTCTGCGTTGGACAAAAAGGACTTACAAAAATCGGGGCAGAAATCATGTGTACATGTACATACATATGTTTGTTTGCCTTTTTAACATAAATAATAATAATAGTAGTACGATTCTCAAAAAAATATTTCTTATCTAAAATAATTTAAATTCGGTTAATGAACATGACCCCCGTTATACGTTCAAAAGGAAGAGAAATCAGTTCGCAAGTACGGAGATTTAGGTGTAGGGGGTTATCATGGGTATTAAGTGAGATATATTCGCACATTACGGGATGAGGGTATTATGAATGTGTATGTTCGGGGAGTCCTCGGTAATTACCGAGTGCCCGGAGGCGCTGACGTAGATTATTCCGCGCGGCAACGGCGGGCGCGGTGTTTCTTATTGTTAAGAGAGCTGCTCTGAGATTTTGTGGGCTCACAGCGATAAGGTTGACTGAATTCAATACACATACGAGATATGCTTTTGAGTCTTATAAAATAACTTTACGCCTAATATTCCTCGCGCCGTTGGAGCATAAAAGATGGTATATTGGGTAGGATACTAACATTAGGTGGAATAGTTTCTATACACTTGAGAAAATAGAAAGTTTTATATACCTCATGCGCATTTGGTATTTTTCTATAATGTTGTCAACTACAAGTTTCCGAACACACCCGATGCCATGTAAATTTATTAGGTTATTATGTTTTTCCTATGATCCCAGTCCAGCATAGAAAGCTATTTAGTAATAAATTGTCTTCAAATAGAGAATTGGGAGCGAAAAAACTTATAATATATATATAATTTGTTCTATACGTGGCTGAAGCTACTAGGAGTAAGATTTAGAAAAATATATTATATAGACGAGACCATTATGACTCGCCCTGCCAAAAACTTAACAGATCTCATGTAAAGCCAAGCTTAGCATCACAAACTCTATACTTTATTTCTGTGACTTTATACGTTTAAAAGTGTATAATTAATTTTTCTCTTTTTCTTTTTCACCTCTCTATTTTCTTGTATACCTTCTTTTATCCTTACTATCCTTCTATGCTTTCTCTTTCCGACTTCTACCCGCGCCCCTGGCTGTATCAAATAGCAGCCTCGAGCACAGACAGTATTTATTAAACATGTTAAAATATGAATAAGATATGGAAAAAAAAAACTATACTTTATTCAAAATATGTGGCCCCAGATTATTTGTTATGTTTCACGCACGCCAATCATTCACCCCCTTATTAATAAGCGAAGAATAGGCTTGGATTAGTTACTCCATGTTTTGTCTCTGTTCATCGAACGGCAAATGGCATTAGAATGATATGAGCAAAACATGGCGTAACTAGTCAAAGCTTATTCTTCGTTTATTAATAAGGGTTAATGTAACACTTTTTAAATCGCTTTGGAGCGCGATATTGGATTTGGTTAACTCATAATGGAGAAAAACATGTTACAATTAAATATACCTAACATCAAAGTAGAGACTACGTATGTTATACTAGCTTTTATTTCATGTAAATACATGCAGTATTAATGAAGTTATGACTGTGAGAAGTTTATGGCCTATGTACATTTTTTTTAATATTCTGTGGCTGTTTGAATTTCCGACTTTTCTCGCTCCCTGCGCTTACGTCACTTGTCCCCAGGGGTACGTTCCATACTTACGCTCAAAGTGCAATTCTTTACCCTGACGTTTCAATTAAGACATAAAATGTATGAAGCTAATGTGAAATTTGACATTTATTGCACCTAGATCTTAGGTTTTGAACGTAGCCCTGGGTCCGCCACCGAGGTCATCGCATGTTCGCAGGCCATGCATACTATAAACTTAATTTTCTTAACCTAAAGAAAGGATAAAATAAAATTCAGTTAGTCTTGTAATATTTTCTAGATTACTATTGCATTTTTAGAAGAAAACGTTTGTCATCTCCAATTACAAAATCTAAAGAAAATTTTACTAGAAAAGAAATCCATTCTCTCCAGATTTCAGACGCGATTTTTCTTGTATGATTTTCTTTGGATTTAAACATCTAACAGTTAACTGCTTAAAATAAAAATATAATCATCATCTTTGAAAAATGACTGTCGCTTTGTAACTTGTCTCAAGTGAACCAATTGTAAAATGTAAATATATCATATAACTGGAATACCTACATAATTTATTTGTTTGATAATGATAACTGTTAGGAAAAATATCAAGTTTATGTTTAAACAAAACCTGCAGGTTTTGTATTTTAATTATTAGAATTTTAGAAACAATACCACATCTAGGAAAATATATAAAAAAAACTGAGCCTAATTCTTATTAGCTTAACCGCATAGTCCGTGCTAACAACTTGCTGCTATGTAACCTTTATTTGCTATTTAATTGCCATGTTTTCTTTCGTTCTTGGATCGCTCCTGTAGTCTGTAGATCTCAAGGGTATAATAATACTGGTTGAACGAAAATTGTTTTACACAGAAGTTTTTATTGTTGTTGTGGTTGCAGGCATATTCTTCTTGCATTTCATAACGTTTTTCTTTAGTCCACATTTCATTATTAGGAGGAATGAGTTCATTTTAATAATTTTCTTCATACAGAAATAGAATAAATGTATCATTTAACAAATCAATCATCAGAATGTGTGAAGGATTGGCCTTGACGTTTTACGCAAAATCAAACATTTATTCTTTCCATCTTGTTCACTGACTTATAAAAATGTGTTATGTTAATTGATTTTCTTCTGTGTATACTGAAATTCTTAAAAGTAAATTAACTATTTACAAGCTGTTTAAAGATACAAAATATTGAGTAATTTAATATGATTAAGCACGATGGTTATGTTTTACGTTAACGATTTTTAATCACTTAAAAATATAAGAAGGAAGAAAATATATAAAGCTATTCGTATAACACTTACTCACTTTATGTCTGGTAATCGTGTCTTCAAATTCATTTAAAATCATTCTTTTTTTTTTCTCGTGCTCAACCCAAACGGAATTGCGAATTCATGAAAATGTTAATAATTTTTATGAAGGTTTTTTTTTCAACTGATAGGAGGGGAAGTTATTTATCTAAGGGATTGGCGGAGGCAGTGCTTGAGTAGATAGACAGTAATTTGAATCTTAATACTTTGCCATTATTTATTTTAAGTAGAAAAAAATGCAATGCTCTCCCCTAGCGTGGGTGACAAAGATGGCGCTTTTATCTTAAGTGTGGATGTTTTACTTAGGCGCTTTGAACGAAATGAAAATACGTTTTATCGCTGACAATGCTCCTGTTGATGGTTAATGTTTATTATGTAAATTTATTTACGATTATGAAAATTTGATTCCGTTGTTATTGCTTGTGTTTATTCTGTACTTTTAAGACAACTTTAATATACTTGAAGGTCGAAATCTGAACGACAGTCGGATGATGATGGTAAGGTATTGTAATTTACAGTGAGTACCTAATGTTACCAGAACTTTATAGTGGTACATTTTTGTATGTGTATTTTATCAGTATTTATTTTTATATTGGGATTCGACTCACGTTTTAACGTTAGGAATCGAGACATTTAATGGAAGATCTGTATAAAAAGAAGTAAATATCTGTTTAAGGAGTATGTAGAGATTGTATATACTATATAGCGACTATATACAATTCTTGGTAGCCTAAATAAAAATATAGTAGCTATTTTTATCTTAACGTCTGAAAGATGTTAAGTTTTACTTCTCTGAAAATCTCGCGATAGCGCTTCAGCTTACATACCTACTCGAATACCAATATATATAATACCTCGAGCAGATTTTTCTAAGGCCATCCATATCTATGTGTCACGTTCGACAAACACAGTAAGGACGGACGGTACTCTGCTGTAAGCGGTCCCAGTTCAAATAAATATGTATGCCACTCTACCAAAGAGATCGCTATACAAACTCGTCCAAAAAATATTAAACACAACGAAAAAGGGGAAAGGAAGAAATGTCGTCGGCAAAAACTTAATCTTTAAGAATCTTTTCGGAGCTACAAAAATAATTTATTGGCACAGGAAAAAAAAGAAATAATTTCAAAAGAGGTTTCGCTAGAAATTTCTAAGTTTGCATGTTTCATTATTCGGAAACGACCTCAGGGGTTCGGTTATTATAAAGAAGCATTTTTGCTTGAAGTTTATTAGCAGTTGTAATGACGAAATTTATTTGATTTGTCTGTGTAGTAAAATGCCACTTGAAATAATATGAACATTTCAGTTATATGTAACAAAGAAATTCAGTTGAATTGGCTGTACCTCGTAATGATTGCACGCTATTCATCGAGCTTCTGAGAGTGCACCTTTGCATTAAAATTGCCACGATTTCTTGTACTACCAACTATAGCTTTGAAATTCCACTTTATTTTAAATGTATTGTCATATTCAACATTGTAATAAGCATTTTATTTGAACGCTTTTATTAAAAAGAGGTGGGTTCGCCAGATTTTTCAATCGAATCAAAGTGTGGGGAATATAGTAATTTCAGGGAGGAAATTTTGAATGGACAAGTAGGAAGGCCAAAGGGGAAGATCTTCCTCCGAGCTGGGTGATGTTAGCTCGGGGGCCGCGGCCCGACTGATGTTGGTCGGGCATCGTATATATGGAGAGTTAGCTTCCGAATTTCATTTGCGCGATGTAGGCTTCCATACTATTATTGATCGCAGTGCAGGTAACGCCATCTCTTGAGGATGGTGAGTAATGATTTCCTCCATCCGTTGTCTATATGTGGGGCATATAGATGTCGCCGCCACAGACACTGCTTTGAACGATGCTAATAATGTTGAAACAAAATCAACGAAAGGTAGAGGTTGCATTTCACGATATAATCGTATATGCAGGTGTAAAATTTAGATTATTACTAAGCACGATACATTGGTTACTAAAAGATTTTCTTCATAATATCTGACAAAAACCCTATACATTTTTTATTATAACCCTACAAATTGCCAATATGCTTTAGAAAGGAGATTGCTCAAATTGGCCTAAATGCACAAAAAATATTGACATACGCGGTAATTCTTGGCGTAATTTATAATTTAATTTACAGTCATTAGATTTCAACGGACACCTTTGTATAATATATTTACTTTAAAAAGGACTTTTAATTTTACCGGTTTGGAAAACATACGAATCATTTTTAATGGCTATGGATGTAGTAACATTCAGCCAAAGACTGATCGAAGTTGTTTATCTATATCTATACTTATAATAAATCTGTAGAGAGGTCAATTCTGTACATGAAATATATTTTCAAAACAACTATCAGGGGATGATTAGTGATCGATACTGATGCCAAAAATGCAATCAGTAAATTTTTTGTCTGTCTGTCTGTCTGTCTGTGTGTATGTTCCTTATAGAAACAAAAACTACTCGATAGATTTTAACGAAACTTGGTACAATTATTCTTCATACTCCTGGGCAGGTTATAGTATACTTTTCATCACGCTACAATCAATAGGAGCAGAGTAGTGAAGGGAAATATTGGAAAAACGGGAGAAGTTAGTCCATTTTTTAAGCTTCTGTAGTGTGTGCAGCTTTAATGGTTAAAGTTACATAGAAATTATGTATGACGGAAATATTCTACATAAAATTGTCTAAAAAATATCCCGCAACAGCATATGTCTATCTTTTATGGTTGACTCACAATAACACGTGTAATTATATAAATAAAGTTATTGTTTATAACACAAGCCTGAGAACAAAAACTATAGTTTACATTACAGCTCTACACCGAAGCGAAGCGAGGGCGAGCCACTAGTATAACATAAAAACAAATCCATTTTGTAAAGATCGATAAAATAAATCATTTTTTTTATTACACTGTGGCATTAATATCCACAACTATATTATCATTTTCACTAGATGCAAATGTGCTCAGACAATTATTATAGATGGTAGGCGACATCATAAAGTCTATTATAAGCCATACATTTTTCGCCAAACACCTCCATAAACATATTATAATCTGTATATATGTTAGACTTTAAGGTATCTATCTATGGGCCTACGTTCCCTGACTATAAATTAATAAATAAATAAAATTATAAGATGTGATACACTAAAAATCTAAAATATGGTTATCTTATAAACATAACAAAAATAATGAAGCTACTGAATATATGGCTATAGAACCTAAATCTCTTAGCTTTCTTTGGTTAACGAGAGTTTAAAAATTCTCTCTAATCTGTGGCTCATTCACAATCATCATACAGTTTCTGTCACAGAGTACCTTATTATAACCGGAAATGACACCTGATTTTAAAAGTTTTGATTTCCCTAGTTTACTATATAATTTATTTGTTTTTATTATTTTAATATGTTCAGTGTATATGGTTTATAGAAGTTCTCAGGGGTGGCCGTCCATAATATTCGTTTCTACAGTAATTTATATATAATTTCGAATCTAGGAAACAATTTTTCATGATTATTGGTCTTTAGGCCAAATATGTATGGAAGCTGAGCAAGTCACATTTTACTAAATCGAACTTATAATAAATTTTGCTACTTCTTTCCAGTAATGGAGTCAGGAGACGAACCGGCCGCCTGCTCCGGGAGAAGAACTTTAGTCTTAGCCAATCATCAGAGTACAGCAGATGTGCCGATGCTGATGGCGGCGTGGAACCCCCGGCCGGGCGTCTTACCCAACCTCATGTGGATCATGGATAGGGTCTTCAAATTCACCAACTTCGGGATCGTCAGTGTCCTACATGAAGACTTCTTCATACAAGCGGTAAGTCGTAGTCCTAATTGTTTTGTTTGCTTATATACTATACTCTTTATTTGCTGTGCCCTGTTCAGGGTCTACAATGATCAAATCATAATCATACGATGATTATAAGTAAAATACGAATACTTAATGAACTCTGACAACATTTCACTCCCTTTTTGGCAGTCGTGTTAAAACATAATGAAAGTTTAATATTTACAACAAATGAAGGTAAAAATAGTGAAAATGAAACAATATTCATGTTCTTTATAATAAATTTTATAACACACATATGTAACATTTATAATTACAGGACCCTACAATAAAGTAATGCAAATATTAAAACGTATCTAAATAATTAACTTGTGTTAAACGTACATATATAGTAATAATAGAAACTTTAACTTCACAGTGGAGCTGGTGTCTAATATAGGCACTGTATTACAGATCACCAGGTCCCTACCCGCAGTAAATACACAGGATTGTTATTTCTAATTGTGGGATAACTTTTATAAAATTATAATTATTCCAGATACTGAAATTAAATAAAAAAATAATAACAATAAGTAAACCCTTGTGAAAGTTCCGACACCGATACCGACCGATTAATCGAAAAATAGTCGTATAAAATAGTCAAAGATATCCTACATGATAGGGTAGATGATGAAAAAAATCATCCCCAGGTTACACGTGAGGGAGCTAACATTAAAAAACAATATTTCTCAAAATTTTATTCTACCATTTTATCGGCGTGATTGATCTACATATCTCCACAAAATTACAGCTCTCTATCGCTAATACTCTCCAAGCAAAACCGGAGACGGACATGACGAAACTAAAAGGGTTCCTTGTCAGGACTACGGAACCCTAAAAAGTCTGATAAATATTTAGGTAGCAATTTAGAGAAACCTTTACTTAAGCCGCAGCTGAAGAAAATATCATAGAAACATTACTCATCATAGAGTAAGACTCTAACCAGAGATGTCAAGAGTTCTCAAGATCTTTATAGAAGAGGAGGAGGAGATCAGGGCGGAGGGTGTCGAAAAATCCCCGCAGAACGTTCAACTAACGTGTCATAACGTAACTCGTGACATGACGTCACATAACGTGACTGTCGTGATGTCGTCACACTCTTTTTCGTGCGTGCAGCCGGTCTTCATCGATTTTTGAGACGTTAGCACGTCAACAAAGACTCCCAATCGTGCTCTAAAAGTGTTCGAAGCTAAAATACGCACATTCGTCTATTCTGCGTAATTCTCGCTCGTATACAATTGACATTGAATCTTTCTGCCATGAAATGACGTGTTATTTTGAACAAATGTTTTAATCATACCTGTAAATTTGATGTAGAGCGCCGCTTGGACGGTCGTTGATGCACTTTTCACCTAAGATTGGGAGTCTACTTGTTTTCAACCAACCTATTTTTTATGTTCGTTGCCTCAGAACTTTCGAATGGGTAAACCGATTTTGATGGTTAAAAAATTTTATTTGAAAGCTGAAACTTCTAGTGGACCAAATTAAAGTGGGGGCATCCATTTCAATTTGGTCCAGTTCTGACAATGGCATCCATGAGAAAATCATGTCTTAAATTTACATTGAGAATGTGCGCGACAACTAGACAGTAACTCAATATCTCGCCAACCGATTTTGATGATGCTTTTTCTCTGATATATACTTTCGGATATCAACAACGAAACTCTTAAAATACAAAAAGTACACATATCGTGTTTGAATATTTTGTTTAGAAATTTAAAATAGCTCTGGCTTATAAAAATTGAAAAGTCAAACTTCTTAACAAAAAACAAAAACCGATTTCATAAAACTTTTAAGAAATAATGCATATTATTTATATTTACATTTAAAGTCAATCAACAAGAAATTTGAAGTCGGTGCCATGCAAACGCAAGCAATAAATGGTAACTCAGATCTGTCAATATACTCAATGTGTACATGGCACAGAATATGCATTATTCATTACATTTATTAATTTTGGTTTTCGAAGTCCGTTTTTATTTTTTGTTAAAAAGTTTTTAAAAACCAATGACAGTCGCAAGAATATACTAGGTATGATATTTTACCACATCGCTGTGTCGTCATAGAGTAAGTGCTCTGTCCAATCTTGGATGAGCCTGAGGCCAAGATTCTTTCATAGTTATGCACGCGTCCATCAAAACAATGATTGTGATCATCAATCTTCAGTACTAACGGTTGTTGATTGATTGGGTCCGAACTGATTGAGAATGCTTGATAACCGTGTGTTTGCAAAATAAATAAACGTGAGATATTGGAATAAAAGACCTGCAGTTGTAACTATAGTATGATTTTTATCGTGCGCCATATTTGTCTTGTATGTTAAAAGTTTTTATCTGGCTTATGTACAATCAACGTGCTAAAATTTTACTTATCCTGTCTAGCTTTAAGTTGCAGTTGTAAAAAAGGTGATGAAAAATTAAAAAGATGAGCGTCCTTTACTATACTAAGATAAATATTCCCCTGTAATAACCGGATCAAGGTCGCTCTAATGAATAAACAGTTTTTATTGGATCATTTGCTGGATAAATGAAAGTAACAAATTATTAATTAACACTTTGTTTAATTGTGTAACATATAAAGAACTTTTTTTTTATTGTAACTGTAAACATAACTTTTATTAAGCTCTTCCAAACGGCCTTACTAGGAACAGGTCTCCATACAAAACAAATATTATAAATCAGTGTTCAACTTAAAACTAGATTTGTAATTATTGAAATATCCGCTTTTATTAAAACTATATGAAAAGCTTTTTTTAAACCAATCATTAATCACATAAAAGACAGCTTAACAGATTTTAATCTTCTTTAAAACACTCAACGAATATTCCTTGAACACTATCGAATAACTAAGAATAAATTAATGAAAACTATTTAAAAAATATAGTTATGAGTTTTAATATCAATAAGAAATAAGTTGCCAATGCTTTTTGGAATAAAATTATATACATCAAAATTGGCTTCTAATGGTCTTTTTATGGGTCCGTTCTTTGTAAGGCCAAAATGTTTCTAAAACGGTTAAGTTAGCCTTATAAATAATAATATTATAAACATAAAACTTTTCTGGTACGTATTTATAACCATAAACTAGGTTTTTATGTTTTCATGATTTGTAAATGTTCTTAGTAAAGTCCATATATTCTAGCAAGGTCAACCGTAAAATTTTTGATTGGCCTTTTAAGGAACTACCGACTTTCACAGGACACTACCGATATTTTAACTCAAATCGAAGCAAAATTATTATTATTTTCTTTAGTATCATAACAAATCCTTAAATGACAATTTACCGTAAAAATAATAAAGCAATAATAGGTTATTTACATAACAAAACCTTTACCTGTGCGCGTGAATTACAATTTTACCGTCGGCGACCGAAGTCTATGAAGAGTGATGATTAAGCATATTTATATTGAATGAACTTTACATTCGTAAATAGTCATCCTAACGCACAAAGTTTGTAAATGTTTTAAATCTGTATTAATGTAACAAAGTCAACTTTTATCATTAGGATAAAAATCAGAAACAGTAATAACATTTGCGCAATTTTCGCAACTAAACTTCTATTCGACGTCTGCTTCACATACTAAACTTTTGAATAGTTCTATCTACCTTTTTTTGTTGAACACTTTTGAGGTAAGTGCCAAACACTCTTAGGTCATCTTTTGACGATAGTAAAATAATAGCGGATGAATTTATTAAAATATAATTTTAAAGTAAGTAGTGAAAACAAGGCACTCTCGTTTTAACGGAATCCATTCAATTAAATCCTATTAGCTATGCCATAGTTGACATAAACGGTGAGTAAACATCTGTCTATTGTTTCAAATTAGAAGTGATTTACGATAACTCGACTACGAATATCTTCACATAGTTGTTGTTTTTCAATGTACTTAATCTTAAACACGTTCCTATGAAATATTGTAAAATGATCATAAGAGTTCAGAGCACATGGATTAGAAAATAGTTGCAGCATTAATCTGTAAAGATTCAAAATTAGGATTTTATAATTTTTCTAGAAAACCTTTCCTACTAAACCCAAAGTTTACTTTATTTTTGCACTCTTGTTTTTAACTCAATTGAAATTTTTATTTACGCTTATAATTATTACAAATATGAAATTATTGGTCTATGAAAAAGATATTATGTTTTACATTTTTAATTACGATTTTGTGAAGCGCATATTCAATTATTGATGGAGTTTTGAAAATACATACTGTTTCTTTTACTCTGTGGATACATTGTCAGCTATTGGGCGAGTGCGTCGGAAGTGTTCATTTTATTTCCCTTTCGATTCGATTTGGTATAGTTCATTAGTTTTAATTATTCATCCATAAATGCCTTTGTATTCCGAATCTCGTACAGCTGTTACATCGATAATTTGTAAACACCTTTCCTATGTTATTAAAGCTTTCAAGAATGTTAAATAGTGTGAAAATGTTTAATAATTTTATATCTTGAGATCTTCGATTTCGAATTAAGCTTCATTAGCTACTTTATGTGACATATGAAAGTTATATAAATAATATTGTACTTGTAAAGTTATGTTGTACCTGAGGTGTCAAGTTTGATTCTTAATTATTCAGAATAGTAAGGCTTTTTCTTTGGCATGATTGTCGTCATAATATTTTATATATATATTTTTATGTTAAAAGGGTGGCAAACCGGATTATGGTCGCTTAGTGGCCACCATAGCCTATAGACACTTATGAAAAACCAAAAATATCACTCACACCGTTGCCTACCCTCTTGTCTTAATTCCTGACCCTGTGGAGCCCTGGAACCTCACTCAATTACAGACACACAACACCACCAAAAGGTAGTGTTATTGTACTGTGGTTTTCTGTAAGGTGGAGGTTACTACTATTCATCATCTTCAGCCTATCAATGTCCCCGCTGCTGGGGTACAGGCCTTTCCTATCCATCCAGTTGGAATATGGAGATTGTGCCAAGAATTACCACGCGAGCCAGTGAGGAATGGTGGGTGCTAACGACTGCTGATGCGGCCGGGACCACCGCCTTTACGTGCTTTCCGAAGCACAGAAGAACCCGACATAATACATTTTTGGTCACCCATCCAATTACCGACTACTGCGAAAGTTGCTTAACTTCAAAGATCGCAGCCGAACGCGCTAACTACTTGCGCCATCGAGCTCCTCTTTAACTATAATTATAATTGTATTGTAAGCGATGGTTTCAAAGTCTATTCTTTTTTCACATTCTTTTCATGTAGTGAATTTTATACGCGAAAATCCGGTGCGTGTTGCTAGTGTTTCATAAAGGTTCACAACGTTTTAGGGTCAGGGCAGTGCGTGACGGATTTCGGTGTTACGTCTCCATCTTTCAGGCAATAAAGAATCAATAAATAATGCCATTATTCCGCACATTAACGTCAATATGAATTATACATGACGGCTCACCTGGCCCGCATCCATTTTATTGCATACTTAACAAGGATGAGGGGTTTGATGCCCTTTATACGCTTTTCCTTTGGAATTCATTATGGTCAATATGTGTCCATGGGAACATAAACAGAAATACGTTATAGACACTCAAGGAAGAATGATATCATTTGAGTTACCGGGCAAATGAAGAGATTTATCACCTCTGATAAATAGTTTGAAGTAAACGGTACCATACTCTTTTGCAATTGGCTGTACGATCATTACTCGTGGGACTATGAAAATTAGGACTGATAAAATTATAAGGTTACGTAAAATCAAAATAAAGCTGTTCACACGGCAGAATAAAGATTTTTCCAAAATAGCTTCTCGGCACTGAACATGATTGCTATTCAATGTATTCAATTGAATTGCAAATTTTTGTATCATCTCACAAAAAGCTACAAATAACTAGGAGTATATTGTAGACGATTTACATATTTACGTTAAATAATTTATAAGATTTTCAACTCATACTCAAATGCCTCCTCTTTAATCTCCTTTAAGATTAGTCTGCCCCCCTCTCCCTCTAATGTACTCGTCATTATTCAAACAAATATCAACAAAGGAAAATCAATGCCTTATTAAAAAAACATACAACACTCCAGCGAGTAAAACGCCAACGGAAATGACACGTAGGTAGCATTACAAAGTTAGCTGTGCACCTGGTAGGGGTTTTATGGTGTTTGCAACAAAGTCTAAACTTAATTGCTAGCGTCCGTTGGATTTTAAGGTAAGTGCAAGTCGATTGGAGTTGGCGCATGTCAAGAGAACGAGCTTGACTGAACTCTGATTTTTCGTTGTTATGCCGGTTGAGGAGAGACGCCTATTATAAGTTAAGCTTTTAATTTAATCTGATTTCTCAATGCTTTTAAAAGCTATAGAGCCTTTCACGTAAGATGCTTGCTGTCTTGATGCCAGTTTAATGTACCTATAAAAAGTTATTTTCCTGATTATTGACAGTACGAGTATTATGTATATAGGAAAAAACTCTATTGAAGGCTCGTGCAAACTACATACAGCCGCGATTGGTCGCAGAGCACCGCATTTTCAAATTGCGCCAAATTAGCCAGAGCTCATTGAAACGGCGTTGGGGCGTGCCGCAACGCAATAATAGAATCAGATCAGTCAGCCGTAGTAAGCAGTCCAAAGCGATGGATAGTTCCGCCAAATAAATTGTATTTAATAAATTTGCTGTTTTGCGATGAATTAAAAGAAAAAGGAAAAGAAAAGAAAACTCATATACTATGAGTTCACGAAATCTCCAAATAAAAAGTGGTGAATTTCGAAGCATTTTTAAATATCTATTTGGTGATTTACCCACTGGCAACGCGTCTCACCGCTTTGCGCGGGGCAGCAGACGCGCGCGACGACGACGTAGAGATCTGCGTCACCACGTGGCTTGCCCCGCGTCTCCGCACGCAGAATCATTGTACGCCGAGCGCCAAATAAAAACTTTAAATCATCGTGGTGATAGTACTTAAAATTGTTAATACCAAAGTCATACAGCATACTTCAATTATTTTATCAATATGGTTTGAAATTGCTGGGCGCTATGAAAGAAATATAAATATATCTGTAAATTCCCTTTTATTTATTTTTTGACCCGGAGAAATGCGTCACGCATACCTCGCCGCTGGGTAGGCTTCGGGGTTATGTGGGACTCCTCCCCCCACCTCCCGCCCACCCACTCAGCCAAACCATTGGGCAGGCACAGCAGCTACTCGGGATGGGGGGGGGGGGGGTCCTACCCGCTAAAACTCCAGGATGTGCCCTCCTTGCTAGCAGTGGTGTCTTGGGATCCTTATTGGGACTCAACCAGGCCGCCACCGGCTGACCCGGCTTTTCACCAGGCAACCTCAGGATCGGGGGGAGTACCAGGCACATGATGGGAATCCCCCCCCCCCCGCCCCCCCAGACTGCGGAGCCGTGTAATGCAGGCGCGGGTTACCCTTACCCTACCCACGCCCACTGGCCCCGACCCAGGATTGAAGACTGCGGATGTATCCCCGCATCCTTCGTCCCATTCGTCTGCGTCGGATTGGGTCCGCCTGAGCGTCTTATTCGCGGGCCCGCTTCGCTGCCTCCTTTTGCGTCCTGGAAGGCAGTATCCTCCTTTTTTGAAAAGGAGGATACTGCCTTCCAGGACCTGTCGTTGATAAGCATGACCGAGATCACGCTCGGCAACGAGAGGTCCGGTCCTATCACCGCGGTGAGATTGCTGCGCTGCTGAGACCAAGTGGCACATTCCGCAAGGGTGTGCTCTGCGGTGTCCTCCTCCGCACCACACTCGTGGCACGTAGGGGTCGCCTCTCATCTTATGCGAAACAGGTACTTACCGAAGCAACCATGTCCGGTGAGCACCTATACGAGCCGGTAGCTGAGCGCACCATGACCTCTCTGGGTGTGTTATATCCTGCGGAACGCCGGTTGGCGGAATCTGCGCCTTTCTGCGCGCGAGACGCGCCACCGCGTGCCGATGCTTGGTCAGCGTATAGTAGGCCGCAGGATTTCTATACAAACTGAGATACATGTATACAACGTTAAATACTGAGCTCCGCGGTGCAGTGGGTGAACCGCCTTAGAAGATAAAAAAAGTTTGATGAATATTTTACATACGAAAAGTATCATGAGCTTCTTGAAATATTGCGTTTCACAACGCACACTACAACATCGCTGCAAAAATACGCCTAGGAAGATATCTGCGAGTGTTTGGGACCAGTGCGTTGCAATGCGGCCCGCATCTAGGGTGAGATCGAGATTTTTGTTATGCGATGCCTTAACTTAATAATAATAAGAATAAATATTTCCAACACTCACACCAATTAGCCTAACCCAAAAGTAAGCACTATAAGGCTTGTGTTATGGGATACTAGGGCAACGGATAGAAAATACATATACTGTACATATATAAGTTTTTCTTTTTTTCCCAAAGGTTGACTGTGAGAGAATGCTATTAGCATTAAGTCGGCCTTTTGTACCATTCTATTGTATTTTGGTCAATAAAGTTTAAATAAATAAATAAATAAGTATATTTTTATAGAAAATAATAACATCCATGACTGCAGTGCAAATGCTCGTATTCATCACACAAACATCTGCCCCCACCGGGATTTGAACCCGGGACCTTTCGAGTCGGCGACACCATGAAACCTGGCGTACAAACCACTTGGCCACGGAGGTCATCAAAAAACTGTCCAATTTGTATATTCCATATGGTTTGCTGATTTCTCAATTAATTTAATACAATTAAAAAAAATGGGTTTCCGTTCGTATTGCCTTTTTCATACTTTTGCATTATGTTACCAGAGGCCCAAGCACGTTTTTAACAGCACTGTAAAGTACCGTAATCGTCAAATGGATTTCAATTCGTCAAATGGTCACTTTATAAGGAAAAATCTAGCTTTTCTTACGTCCGATAGTCCGTTGCTTAGTTTTCATAGAAACTTTAACGATGCGATACGTTACAGAGCTGTCAAAAACTCCTGCATGGGTATACAATAAACTTATTAGAAACAATAATTTTGAAGATTTGTCAACTTGTCACGTATCGCTTATTCTAAACATTTGGACCAAACCTAAAAGTATTAAAAACATTGTATCGTGCGGAGTTTATAACCCCTACCCCTTTATAGACAGAACTAATAAACTAAAATCGTTATACGGTGATGTTTAAAACTCGGGGGCACGACGGTAATGAGTGTCCGAAGATACCCTGTATACAAATGTTTGGATTTCGTGCAGTATTTTGTTTTAAATGGAAGGAAGTGGTTTTGACAATTATAGACCGAGTGAGTTCCCGTCAGCTATTCAGTAGGTGTTTTATGTATTTACTTCTCTTACAAGTGCTTTCGTTAATGCATTTTTCTAAAGAGCCATTAGGCGATTCTGTTGAATAAAATCTCACGTTCGAGTTCAATAGCTTCAATTTAAGATATTGGTTATAAACATATGTATTACGTCATTACACGGCAAAATGTTGCAATACCTGTTGAAGCAGTCAATAATAGAAATTTGACGATAGTCAGAAATTTGAATACGCGAAAATACTATTGAGACTGCATGCTACAGAATCGAAGTTACAACCTTTCATTTGATATGTTGTATTTTTGCTTTCAATATTATAAGTGTCTGGCAAATAAATACTACTGATATAATGTGGCAGTATTATTTTCAGAATCGGTCCTCAGACTGTAAGTGAGTAAAATTTATACGTACCTGTACCACCCGATACCTAAGAATTGGCCCACAGCACAAATTAACCATATTTATTATCTATATTTTGTCCATAAAAAAAATAAGGTCTGGCGGCCTTGGGATTTTACTCTATAAATGGATTTTACTGATTACGAATCGTAATCAGTAAAATCCAAAACTAGTGTCACTTTTCGTAATTTACGAAAAGTGACACTAGTTTTGAATTCATTATCAAGATGGCGGAGATGAGAGGGTGGGTAGACTAGCAGAGATGAGAAGCGTTGTTCTATCTGATAAAAATATTTTAAAAAATCCTGGACTGCAGAGTCATTTATCGGATCCAGTTGTAAATTATGACCGTCCATTGACCGACTCGGATGTACACATAAAATTTCATCAAAATCGCTGTAACCGTTTCGGAAGAGTTAATTTATTCACAACACAGACCGAATAAAGAGTGATTTATTTCTTTTTATTGCAAAACCTTGATAATTAATATATTCCTTATAAATATGTTCAATAAAACAACCATTTTGTACAATACTTTTTAAACTAAGAAGAAATTGAAATGACTTTGTAAACTTTTTTTTACTGTAAATTATTTTTATTTCTAAGCATTTAACTGCTAAATGTTTAAATCCGCCCGGATAGCGGAATATGCAGAGTCGAACTCCGTCTGATACCTAGGCCGAATAGAATTTTCAAGTAATATTATCTTTAGATTTATTTTTTACTTTTTAGTTTGCTTTTTGGCAGGACAGGGCTAGGCTTGCCAGGTGTCCGGCTTTAGCCGGACATGTTTGGCTTTTTGCGGTCGCATCAGGCCAAATATGTACGTGTTTGGCCTGTCCGGCTTTTGTCAGAGTGGCGGTTCGTACGACGATGGGTGGAATAGCGTCCGAGCGGACAAGAGAGCAAACTGTTGGCGCTTCGATCTTCGATCTCATTGTCACTTTACATCACGTATAAATACTTTTTTCAACAGCCCAGCTGTAAAAACATTGTTTGGCAATAAAAAAAATATGTCCGGCTTTTAGGGCAAAATTTCAGGCCTTATATAGTGCGCAGGCGGGCCTTTGCATTTTATGGCCTGGCAACCGTAGACAGGGCAGATCGGGTTTTTTATTATTTCACCTTCCAGTTTGGATTTCCTCTTTATTTAAGAGAAAAATAACACGTTTTTTTAATAATGTTCCTAGATTTTTAATTTGACGAATAAATTGTCCGGTTGGCATGTTGTACCGAGCACTTAAATCCTGCGCTGTACCAATTAAAGATCTAATTAGAAAGTAAACTGCTCCTTTATCGGTGTCGAGCAATCGTTACAGGCAACAATCACGGGAATACTGAAATTCTATTACAGCCCAAATCCCTAATAGAGCCACAGAGTACCATACAGTTAAGATGACTCAATCTGCCTTATTCCAAAACGCGGTCTAAAGTTAGTCATGATAGAAACCTGTAAAAGCCTGTGTCTTCTTTCTAGCATACAACTGACAGCGTCAGTTTTAAACCAGGTTCAGCATAGTCAACGTTTTGTAACAAGGCAGAATGTGTCTATATCTAAAGAGTATATATAGTCGTTACTTTTTCGTGTGCATTTATTGATATTTTTATATCGTTTTTTTACAATAACGTACTATAAATAATTATATGACATTGGTTAGTGATTCTAAAATTGTTCAAATTATGTTCCTTTTCATCACTGTAAAACTATATCAACTTATGCACATCAAGGCTCATAAAAACGAATCAACTCTGTTTATTTATTTATTTACACAGATTATACTATTAGGTCACACCTAATACATGAGCAAAGTCATCCCATCACATAAAAATAAAACAGCAAATACGATTCCAATGTTTAAATAAACCCTCAAAACATTATTTAAATTATAAATATTATTACCATTATGATTACAATATCATAAAGTGTATAAAAATATGTAAGTAAGATTAAAAGTAAATCTGAATAAAATCCAAAACTTAAATTTAAGTGCATAACCATTTTTATTACAATACAATAAAACTAGTATTTACTGTGAAATCTTGGCTATATTTAACAGGGATTTACAACAGCTGAAAGTGGTAAAATAATTATGAGTACATAGTTTTTTTAAATTTATTATACAAAATCTACAGACTCTTGGTCCGTACCATTTTTATGTTCTCTTACCTCTACATTATTATTTTAAGTGCTAAATACATTCGCATTACTCCGCGCTTCCCTACTCGATAACAAGTTATATTGTTACCCTGTGGTTGTCCAAAGCCGCGCAATCTCGCCTGCGGATAAATTTCTGGATGTTTGTTTATTTTCGCCAGCGTTACGATAATTGAGTTTCTTCGGATGTCGCCCGAACAACTCACAAATTAAACTTAGCAATTCCTACTGGTATTGGGATGGCATTTGGCGCGTACTTAATTGGCCGGAATAGGAATTTTTAAACAAAAACTGGCCAAGGTCTATTTGTTCTTTCACGCTACGCAAGGGTATCGCATCATTGGTGAAGATTTAATTCAGGCATATCACTTGGCTATTCGTATTTGCTGTTTGTAAATTTGACAACAGTTTGTCTTAATCATGCTTTATGAGGAATGAAAAGGACAGAGTGATTTCAAGTTTAAAAATAGCAAATATGAATACCCAAGTGAAGTGTCGGCATAGAACTAGGTCGAGCAAAACACGTAGAAAATTTAAAATTTCTTGTATATCATGTATGTCATATTGTTTGTAAAACAAACGTGGTTTTTACGGCTTCTACTTGTTACTTGCCTACATAAACTATTTGTCGTTATAGCATTCCAAATGGTTTCTGAGGTGTGCAGTCCACTAACAATTTAATAATATTAAGATTCCGTTGTCCACACGGTTCGGTACCCCATAGAATACCTTAAAATATATATATATAAATGTTGGTAATGCTTCAGTTCCATTCAGTATTAAAAAAGTAGGACGTACTATTTTATCAATAAGAAGGGTTTTTAAATTTGGTCTTTTTAAAATTGTAAATACTTACTTGATTGTAATTGTTGATGTTATGTAATTTGAGTACAAAATCGTGTTACAATTCAAATATCAAACTCAAATATAAGTCAGTATAAGTACGATATTTTTTCACGATTGAACTTTTAAATAAAGTCTATGTTGCCCTAGTTAGTCTGTCATTACGTTCTGTATTCCTGTGTGGGGAGGAAGCACGAAATGTAAATTACTTGATCTTGAGCTCAAAAATCACTACTCGAGGTAATGTATTTTAAACCCTACAGATACTGTACCGACAACCTCATTAAAATTTGTAATCTTTTATCTATCCGGCAGCTGTATCTGTTAAAAACAACTATACGAGTAACATTACGTAAAACATAAAAAAAAACATTTGTGTTTTAAATTCTGTTTTTTTTTAATTACGATATTTTAAATTTTGACAATTTATTGTTTGACATTTTAACTGTTGATAAATTTCCAACTTTGATTGAATTTTCAATTTATTTTTTGACATTTTAACTGTTGATAAATTTCCAACTTTGATTGAATTTTCAATTTATTCTCTTTTAATTTAGTTGATTTATGATGAGATGTAATTGAATCTTGCGATTTAATTTAATTTTATATTAGGTTTTTATTAATTATAATTGTTACTATTTATTATTACTTTGTCATTGTCATGCTTTGATTTATGTGGTCGAAATAAATGAATTATTATTATTAAAATATGATCCTTCAAAACTAGACAGAAGACGTAAAGATATTGAAGTTCGCTTCCTTCTAACCCGTACTGATTTTGGTAGACGTCAATATCCCTGTCAAAGTAGTTTTACTAACAACATTATAAATAAAAAAAATACAAAACAACATGTAAGTATTCTATGTTGTCAAATAAATGTTGTTACAGTTCTAGTTGATTGGCTAAAAACACTTAACTATGAAGACACGGAATTCATTTTGAAAAGAATAACGTAAGATCATACTGGAAATTGTAATAACTATTATTGTTGTAACCATTTATATAGAGTATATATAAAAAACATATATATACACACACATTAACGCGGAATCACTCACACACAAACACACCCACTCACGCACACAGAAACACAGTAGATACTGTAAGAAATTATGTTGTAATGTGCCCAAAATTGTTAACTGTACTAGGCTAAGAGCGAGGCATCCCAACACAAGTATTGTTATTACTTACTGGGTTGTCTCACTTATTCTTTGGGAAATAAAAACAATGTTCATTTTCATTTCATTCCCATCAACATACTAAGTTTCCTTTTTAATTTTTTTCATTGTAACGTTTATGTGTTTTATATTTTTTATTAACTTCAAGTCTGTTAGCTCTTACTTCTCCTACTGCTACCGGTACAAGTGATAAATCTCCCAGGTCATAAAGTATCACCGTTATCGCCCGAACCCAGGAGCCCAGGTGGGCGGGCGAGCGCCTCGTCTGATTTCCGCCTAATTAAACGGGGGATTTCCACTAAAAGGGTGCCAGTAACCTGGATTATTCCACAATTTAGATTTTTTTATTGCCAGAAATGTACGTCGTGTGCAATTTCTGGGGAAATTATTAATCGCGGGTTGCGGGCCAAAGGACGGCGGAACTCTGTTGTAAATTGGAAAAGGAAAAATAACACCGGATTTTTCAAAGGTGAATTTTTCTCGTTTTCTGTGTTTACGAAACATCCATGATTTTGGTAGAAAAGAAGGCAAAAGGGTTTTTTTAGATTTTATTATAATCGTTAATCACATCAACCCCTATTATTGAGTTTTGCTTTCCGTGCATCCAAAAAATCTGGTTTGGAATAAGCTAACTCGAAGGGAAGTGACAGAGCAGGTTGTTAGGCTAGATCATAATAATTATATTCTAATGGTGGCCTCTCCACCATCCTGCCGCTTGAACAAAAAGCTTTTAGTTGAAGTTTAATGTACATGTATTAGATTTGTAAGTATTTTTAACTATAGCAACACCCATATTCAGATACTGTGCCGTCGCTGTCCGACTGTCCATTTCTTAGCGGGCAAATTTTTACTTGTATACTGAACTAGATATCAACGCAACAGAACTAAACTTACACTTGCTAAAACAGCAGACAACATATCTCGCTATTTCAGCCAAACAACTGATGCCAGATTGGGGGAATTCCCCCCAAATTTAGGAGGAAAGCGATGGGAGGATAATTGAGGGGAAAATATTTTAATTAATAATAATTAATTGGGGAAGAAATTTTGGTTTGGGGGAAACGGGGGTTTTTAACTAAAATAAAACTACTTCATAAACTTTAATCTGTAAAAAGTCGCCATCGACAGACAATCAACAGTCTCTCTTTCTCATTCTGTATAGAGCATGAAAAGGATAGAATGTTGTCAAATTTAATTTACGCTTAGAGAACCATGCCAGATTCGGGCCCACTGAACTGTGTTCATTCAGTGAACCAATTCGGACCCCTAAGTCCAAAGACCACTTAAAAAAGTATTCTTCGTTCGGTCCGTTCCGTCTCAGTCAGTCAAGTCAAGCAAGTCAGTCAGTTGTTAAAGGTAGTTAGCTTAAATTGCAAATCAGATCGACAGTATCTATCATCTTTGCTTTGATAAGTCGCAAATTGGTAATTTGCCCTTCAATTGTTTGCACATTGGTAAAATAATGGCATTTTTAAAACAAAGTTATGAAAGAAGATTAACAAAGGATTGGGAAAGACGACGCGTGTGAAGATGTTGCTGCAGTCATGGATGCTGTTGCAAAAATACATACTTCGTAGTAAATATTGTATTTTTAATAAACATTTTGCAATTTGGGGGGCTTTAAAACCTGCATATTATGTATCCCCTGGTATTTCGGGTAAGTTTTGGGGGGAAGGCGAAATGGCTTTCTTGTAATACTGAGCCAAACGTCCTTCCGAAACGTTAGCGAAACTTGAAGTAAATGTATACATAATAAGCACCGCTTACTTACCCAGACAAATGATATAATCGAATATTTGTAGGTACTTTGTTAACTATAAAATATCAATATACCTAAATCAAGATTGAATAAACGAAATGCAAAATTTGCTAATGCTTTTTATTTTTTAACAAAACGTATAAAGTATATAAGTACATCCAATGTGTTATAGTCGTGTTGCCTCCATCTGAATTCTTTGACGTTCAGACAAAGAGCGTCAACTGCAGGGATGTTTGCAATAAATCCGCTCACAATGGGCCGACATGACGCGGGTACGCCAACCGCCGAATCTAACTCCGACCGCGACACGACCGCGCTGGCGGCGAGCCAAACGGGTCGCCTCATAGACTTAGCGCCGGTGACGTCAAAGGTCAAGTTTTTAACACCCAATGCGACATTATTAGGGACTCAAGTAACAAGTTCAACCATTTTACCTGGAAATATTAAAGTCTGTGACTGTACGCAGAGATGTTTTCTTCCACGCGCAATAAAGTTATGGAATGAGCTCCCACTCCACGGTGATCCCTCAGTGCTATAGCATGATCCTTTTCAAAAGTGGCCTACAAAGAGTTTTCCACGAAAGGTAGCGGCACATGCCGCATTTTTAGGGGCTCAAGTAACCAGTTCACCCATATTACCTGAAAACACTGAAGTCCACCAATGTTCGTTTTCAGCGATCTTTTTTTGCACGCACAATAAAGTCGTGGATTGAGCTCCCCTCCACGGTGTTTCCAAAGTGCTATAGCATGGTCTCTTCAAACAAGACATTAAAAGAGTGTTCCACGACAGGTAGCGGCACATGTGCCATTATTAGGGACTCAAGTAACCAGAGGTCACCCATATTACCTAGGAACACTGAAATCTACAACTGTTAGTTGCCAGATAACTTCTCTTCACCGCACAATAAAGTTATGGAATAAGCTTCCCTCCACTGTGTTCCCTTAGTGGCCCTCTTCAAATAAGGCCTTCTCAGAGTGTCCCACAAAAGGCAGTGACATAGCTGTGTCACTGGCATTGCTGATGTTCATGGGCGAATGTACTTATGGCATCTCTTCACATTGCTATTCGTATTTGATATTTGTCATTATAATAGCAGGTTGTTCTTGACTGAAACCGAGAAACTGTTGTCAGGTTTGCATTACGAATAGCCATGTACCAGCATTACAGACAGCCTATATCAAGTAACCGAAAATTCATTTTTTTTTCTCATTCATACTACACTTTCCACATTTTCTCATTTTCACAAACATTTTTTTTTATTTTAAGGTTAAATTCTGAAAATATTTTCTGGGTAGGATGTTTAGTACATATTGTTTTATCGAAAAATGTGAATTAAAGATTCAAACGCACATAGAGCTCGTCGTTATTGCTTGTCACTTGATATGTTTGTCATCCTTTAATAAATCAACTCAGTGTGTGTGTATATTAAGAGCCATTAAATCCATAAGTGGCTCGTAAACTTCGATAATTTTATAATTAGTAGAGTGAGAAGTAAGTAATCACGTGTCACGGTTACAAGCGTCACTTGAATAATTTAACGGGTGATTACCTGAATGCGTCCGTCCACCTCTCCCCATTAGCGGGAGTTGTGGAATGTCAAATATTCTCTAGTGTTCTCTGCATCTATCTGCACACATCCACTGAATAAATTATACGGATAAAACGCGGTAGGAAACGGCAAGTTTAAGACCTTTTGCATTCGTTAGTGAGGGGGCTATCGGAGTGTCGTTCGTTCGGTATCTAAATTATTACGTAGCGATATTTAATTAATTTCTTTGTTTTATAATAAATGCTTAGTTTTAACTGTCTGCTATCTGAAAATGTGCTAATTGTATGATGATAGGCAATAGGAAAAGTCCACGGCAAAGTAAACATCTAATCGCATGTACTTAAAAACGAACTGCCAGTTCTAGGGAAATTATATGAAAGTAACTTTTCCAGACTTTAGTAGTAAGAATTTGACCTGGAATTGAACCAAACAATTCCGGTTTAATTGACTCTACATTACAGAGAGCACCCAATGTAAAATGTCCATATCAAACTCGTAGTACACCAATCCTAAATTAAATCAGTTAGATTAGGTCTCCAATTCTCTTTTTTCTTAGATCAGAAAATTATCATTATAAATATATTTCAGTGCCTTGTGCGTTTAAAATAAGATTTAACTAATCATCTTTATATAAAAGGCAACCGTTACTGACTGATCTGTTAATACGAAGCTCAATCCACTGAACGGATTGCGCTTAATTTGGCACACATATAGCTATTATGATGTAGGCGTGTGCTTAGAAAGGATTTTCCAAAAACTCACCCCCTACTAAAGGGGTAAAACGGGGCTTCAAAGTTGGTATGGAAATTTTTCCACACGACCAAGTCGCGGCCGCTTATCTATATTAACTAAACGATTTATATTAGGAGAATTACTGGATGTTACTACTATTATTAAAAACAATAATATATCGAATGCTATGAGAATACTGCTTTTCCATAGAACATATCCTTTCTGCAGGTTCCGTATCATGGAATCCACTTTAAAATGGTGTTTCTTGTGATTTGGGGCTTATGGTGAATACTCGATTGGGCTCCATGCCCTTTTTGTCACCCATATTGTCACTATAGGGGATATAAGTACAAGTTAAATAAATATATAGGAGTACCTACGTGAATTGATTAAAAATAATTAAAATATATTAAAATTAGTGTATAGGTTATATCCATAGCATACGTACTGTCTGAGTATCGTGAGTTCATGAGGTGCAATAGTTTTGGTATGCAAAATTTAAGGTCATCGGATTGTCCGCTCGAATCGGAGCGCCCGTTTGGGGAAGCAACCTCCACCTTACAGAAGAACACAGTAAAATAATACTACCCTTTGATGGTGTGGTGTTTCTGCTGGTGAGTAGCGTTCCAGGGCTACGGATTGGATTCAGGCCGGCAAGGTGAGGATGGCTGGAGCGGCACAACTTCTGCCGCATCATCTATCTTCGCGACCGGACTCCACTTACACTTAACATCAGGTGGGGAATTGTAAATTGTTGCGCCTTGTATAATAAAGACATTAGATTAATAATATCTATCTTAGTTCCTATCGGGATTGACGACTCTGGAAGCCATGTTAACAACCAATAACACGACAGTGCCAGCGATAAATATTTATATGATAATTTATGGTTTTTCTTATGATCGAATAATGTTTTGCAGCCGTAAATGAGAAAATTAATTCATGAATAGCCTATAGCATAGTGTTTAGCATTTAAATGAACCTTAATGTGATTCACAAACCTTTGCCAAATATTGTCACTTCATGTTTCACTGGGAGGGAGAGCTCCGCACCTTACCACGTGATGATGAAAGAGAACTAAGACAGTGAGCTCGGGTGAAGTCGCCTTAAATAGTCTCAATTGAGGTTACACGTCAAGATGGCGCCCAACGTCCAAGCTTACCAACTTTTCAACTACCCTCTGAAAATATTTACAAAAATAATAATTTTACTGTTATCGCAGGTGTTGAGGAATTTCATTTATCTCAATCATTACGAAAAAGGCAATGTTTGATAGATTATAGCTTACATAAAGTAGTCACTTCTTCTCATAACTACGGTCAAGGCTAATTAGATTGTATAAATTACGCCAATCAGATAATAGGAGCCAAACGTAAATCTTAATCATTCGGCAACTCAGCCCGAATTCTGAAAGTTTGTTGGTGGTGGAACTCAAATCGTTCGAAACAAGGGTCCGGATAAGTGACGCCATTTTTAAGGGAGAGTGATTTTATATGATTAGAAATCTGAAAAGATGTAAATAAAATTTTACAAAAAGAAATATGCGGTCCAGGGAGCAGACGGGATTCGAACCCGCACCCTCCGCTATCCGGGTGGACCCTCATGGCCGTGTCGAATTTATTCTAATATTTTTTTGGCTGCAATGCTTAATACTTGTAAACATTTCATACTGTTTGCACGCTAACTCGACTTATAAAACTGACTTTTCACATATAGACATCTTAGTTCTTATTCGTGCTCCAACCCTGCACAAATTTGACGTGAATAAATTATGGAGCTTTTGACGTTGGCAAACATGGTACTAATATAAGATGAAAACTGAGTGACAGTTGAGTTTGAATCTTGCCTCAGCCCGGTTTATGGAACTTATCCGATATTCGAGTATGTAATCCTGGTGAACAATGTGGCGTAAGTACTCAAAATATGAGAGACGCAAAGATTACATTTGTTATAATGTCTTATTTGCTCCACTTCACACTCCACTTCAATGTAAACCACCCCCAAAAAGACCGGTAATGGCTCTCTTACTTCTAAAAGTAAAGAAAACGTAGGTGTAGTCCGTTATATTTCTTCCGCTGACTGCGCGTTGGTATTGAGGCAGCCACTTTCACTAACAAGGGCAACCGAGTCTAAAGTCCACGAGGGTGATTTGAGGGGAGCAGTTCGGCTACTCGTTCGGAGACTGTTGCTGCTCCGCAGTCAAAAAAAAGTCCCGTCTTCTTTATTTTCCTCCGTAGATGGTCTCGTGCACTGCGGGGTTGTTGGTAACGGCGGACGATGTGATGCTGGCTGTTAACTCTTTCTATAATGGATCTGCTGCTGGCTTAGATGGCATTCGTCCTATCCATTTGAAAGAGTTGATATCTAGCTCTGCCGGAATTAACGGGCATCGCTTGATTAAAGCCTTGACTAGGCTCAGAATTTTTTGTGCTCTGTTTGCAATTGAATCCTGTGTGTCCCTATTTGTATGGGGCGACATTATGTGCCCTATAGTAAAAGGAGAGAAAGGGATTGAGACATATCGCGGTAGCGAGTGTGATTCGGCGCTTAGTGGCTAAGCTATCCCAGCTTGCCGAGCTGTGAAATAGCAAATCCACATCACCTTTATCCACATCAATTAGGTTTTGGGATACGTCTAGATTGTGAGGCGGAAATACATGCCGTTCGCACTATTGCATTCGCATTGGATCCGGGGAATGTGGGTAGAGTGATAGTTAAGCTAGATTAAAATAACGCCTTCAATACTCTTGAAAGGGACGTCATGCTTCATGAGGTAATGGAGAATATCCCTGAGCTTTATCCTTTCCTCCACCAGGTATATCATTTACCTTCTAATCTATATCTCGGCTCGGATTTAATCTTATCCCAGGTGGTGTGCAACAAAGAGACCATCTCGGCCCCCTCGCCTTTGGCCTTGCCATCCATAAGGTGATCACCGAGCTCAAATCGCCCCTTAACATCTGGTACCTATGATGGGATCATTGGGAGTAAACCAGGAAAAGTGGAAAGGGCCTTAGTTTTCTCATTACCTCGTCTGGAGGCATTAAGCCTAGAGTTAAATTCTGCCAAATGCAAGTTCTTGCTCTGTAGATTCGTGTCATCTCCATCCTCCTCCTCTTTCACTTCTTTGTTTTCGGGCCTCAAGGAGCTCAATTAAGATTATAGAATTCATCTTTGTCTGGTGTGAAGTGTTTTTCCATAGAAAAGTTCCCAATGCCATTTGGTGTTAATTCAGAGAATTGTCAATATCAGTGAAACTTACGCGGAGATGTTGCGTCTTTGTATGACTATGATATGACGGTCATCAAAAGGCGGGTAAACCTTTTCCTTAAGAGCCGACAATGCCTGATTGGTAGCCTTGATGCTGCAAGTGTCCACGGGCGGCAGTGTCCACTTACCATCGGGTAGATTGCCAGCTCGTTGGCCTGCATAAACATAAAATAAACAGGCCCACTTAATAAGTATCCCATCCTATTTCTGGGTGTCCAAAGCTAGCGTTTTAATGGTGTCACGGACTCCATGTTAGATGTCTATAGCTTGGTCATTTTATATTGGAAATTAAGTACCTAGTCTCATAATGTCGTGTGCTGGAAAATGAGGTTAATCGTTAATCGATTCCTTACTATCTACTGATTTACCTTCGGAGTACATAGTGCTGAGTTTTATATTTGTTTATTGACAAAATGAAAAGCATAACAATAGGTACATCATAGTGTGAAAATCTTTTGCCACACTTGTAGATACTCTCACCATAAGTTTATCAACCATTTTTTATGTCAACAGTCAGCCACAAATCGAATTAACACAAAATTGCGAATTATAAATCAAACCTAATAAACCTTTAAATTTGTCAGTTCTGAGTGTAATATAACGTGATAAGAGTTTCATGAAAAAAAGTAGTTAAAGTATTATATTTTGGTATTTCTTTATTATTTTTTGTAAACAAGAAAGTCTTCAACGCTTTGTAAAGTAGCCTGCCTCCTGTAGGATCAATATTGTAGCAGGTGTCCGTCGTCTGAACTTCCCTGGCAGACTGTTTGCATCTTGTTCTAATTGAAATACTTTTCACTGTAGCAGATTTATGGTCTGTAATTAAATGCCTTACTATTGTTTAATTAAGATTGTAATTTCTAGTTATTTCTCTCAATTTAGTCTGGAAATCTGATCTGCATATAGTATTATCTTCTTTGTTTTAATATGTGAATCTTTCCTAACACTCCACTTAAACTACACTTAATGTTAATATAATTCACATCTATACTGATAAAATAAAGCTGAAGAGTTTGATTGTTTGGTTAAACGTGATTTGAAATAATGATTTTGTGTTGGATAGTGCATTTATCTATGAAGGCTATAGGCTACGTAACACTACGCTACGACAAAAAACCCAATATTCCATTTGAGAGCTTTCTTTAAGTGCGCAGCGTATACGGTAAAAGTTACACAAAAATCATGTATGACGAAATTGTCTCCCTTTAAAAGTTCTATAAAAAAGTCCGCGACAGCATATATTTATCTTTTAACGGCGATTACTTAAAACTTTTTTCCTCAATTTAATGCAGGTGAATTCTCAGGGCACCTTTAGCCTAAATAAACTTGACCCTATATCTAAGTATTCAAATGATTTAGAATTTCATTTTATTTCTCGACACGTGATAGGTTTTATGCATTCTTAATAAGCGCACTGATTGCGTCAATCTTAATCCCTTCAACTAAGAATGAGCTACATCGAAAACAAGATTGAGATAGCATCTCGAGTTCCATTTAATCACATCGAAGCTCACCTAATTTCGAGCTGAGATCGAATAATTCATCGTCTTTGTCGCCATCCTAATGGAATATTCAGTCGCGGGACTTAGTTCTGTTATCTGACGCCCGTCCTCGTTACCATAATACTTTAATAAGAAAGTTTGCGGAGCCCTAAATTTTTGTTGGTTGGAACGAAAACGCCGTGATTACGTTCTTTATTTTTCGTTGACGATATTTTATTGCTTCAGTTGTTGTGATACAATCTTGAAGAAAATAGTTAGAAGAATATTCGATCGAATCGAATATTTCGATCAAAGCTTCTAAACTAATAACGAATGAAACAAAATATTATTTAATTGTTACTTTCCGATTTTGCATTGTTAATACATGTTTCATCGATTCAATGTGTTATTTCATTTATTTACATACAATCAATACAAAGTCGCATTATTGAAGATTTGCGAAGAGAAGATCTTAGAAGAGGAGCTCCAGAACGTATGTGGTTAGCGCTTTTGGCTGCGATCGTTGCAGTTAAGCAACTTTTGCAGTTGCTCCTCTGTGCTTCAGCAGGCACGTTAAGCCGTTGGTTCGGCTATATCTGCAGTCGTTAGCACCACCAATCCGCATTGGGCCCGCGTGGTGGGTCATCGCTCAATCTCCATATTCCATCCATGGTAAGGACAGTGTCCAAGCATTGGGGACATTAATAGGCTGATGATGATGATGATCTTGGAAATACGTCCAAAAGAGTAGGTGACAATTCGGACACAAAATATTCAGACAGTGCCCGAATCGACATATATTAATTTCCGTATTTTTTCACTGGTAATTCGGACGCTTATAAGAAATCTGTTTTGTAAGTTCAGATAACAATATCAGGTTCAGTGATTTTATTATCAAACTATTACAAACAAATACTTATCTAACAATATTCTTTACGAAGCGTCATTTTAGCGTCCAAACTTCCAATAAGCTCTTGCCGTCGTCAACCGCAACTGATTGAAATTCCATTATTATCGAGCTCTCCTGTAATACTAAATCTTTATAACTTGGCTCGGTCTTTCCTCCTGGCTGCCTTCTTTGTGCCAGAGTATTTCATTGCCCTCTGTGATGAATAAATAAATAGTGGAATTTCACAAAATACCTATAATAAGGGAATTGGAAGTGACATTATTGTGCGGTGTTTAAGATCATGTTATTTTTGCTAATCGAAAATGTGAGCCTTTAATGTTTCAATAATGTTAAAATTACGATAAGAATAACAAAATACCTGATGCTGGACACTGAAATTACATTTTCCTTCATTGATAATAATTTAGCATTATTGGTGTAAATATTTTAAAATTCAAAGGTTATTGAAGCGAAACTTCTTTACGACGCTTGACTTGGGGGTTAGCTGGCGAATGCGTTACGCGTTAGTTAGATAGAGAAATAAAGAAGTTTCTCGTCAGTCCTGTCGTCATAAGCACACGCGTTTTTTTTAAACTAAACTTTTACATAGGTACTAAATGTTCAAAACAACGCCATTGGTTCACAAAACTATGACCAGAGACTTTTTACTGAAAAGCACCGGCAAGAAAAACAACAGTCTTACTTTATGAAGGAAAATTTAAATTAATTTACATAGTTACAACGTGACATGCAATAAATGATTTGAATTTGAATAAAGCGAAAACTGATAAATTGTGGTGCATAATTTATCTTGCGATTTTATGTTTGTTTCTGTGCAAACCCCACAAGCTATGTGGCATGATTCTGTGTAAGTAGATTAATACACAAAAAACAACTTTTAATTGAATGATTTCACTGTCTTTATCAAAATCTAGAAAACCATTTCCGCCCTGTTAATCTTAGTGCTTGCAAACTTGAGAAATCGCTAGGATATAAATAGTTGAAAGATCTGCGATAACTCACGTATATAGCCAATATGTTTTTAGATAGCAATCAAATAATTGTGGCTTCCTCCGTGGTAGAGTTGTATGGGCACTCGTGTTAGGTATCGCTTACTCAGAGTTCTGGGTTCGACCCCTGTCGGGCAAATGTTTGTGTGACGAATAGGACAATTTGCACCTATTTCATGGCAGTTTAGACATATTTCTACCAATACATATTTATCATCATAGGTATAAAATGCTCGTGTCACAATTTTAGTTACCATATTCCTTGACCGATTTTTAGGAAATTTTATATACACATTCAGTAGGTCTGAGAATCGGCTACTACCTATTTTGCATACTCCTAAGTGATGAGGGTTGTCCACCCCTATATATTTTTTGGACACGATTATTTTTTATAATGTGCCTTTAAAAATACATTGAACCCTATTTTTTTTCCTTCTACCAACCCCTACTTTTATGGCGGTACGAAGTTCGCTGGGTCAGCTAGTTGTATATATATATATATATATTTCTACACGTTACTTTAGTATCCTATAGCACAAGCCTTATAGTACTTACTTTGGGGCTAGGCTAATTGGTGTATGTTAGAAAGTTTCTTTAAATTGTTAATTGTCGCTCCAGTTATACCTATAGCAAATGTTGGTTTGTTGAAAATTTAAAGCAAACCCGTGGAGCTGAGAGACCGATCTATCAGCAAATGAGACTCCGGTGTGTATCGAGCCTTTTTAAGATTGATCTCTTTACTGGGAATTTCTCGTCTGTTATCTTCCCCTACTGTATGTGTGCATTTTTTTCATCTAAACAATAAGTTAAGATGAAAAAAATACACATTCAATTATTTCGCTATTAGCAATAAAACATATTCAAACTTTTTAGTTTTTTTGATTAACAGTTAATTAAAGCTTGTTTTTTGCTTATCAGTTTGTTTAAAATGTTATAACAGTAATACAGTTGCTGTTATTAATTCAAAATTGTAAATTAAAGTTAATTTATTGTATTAGCCAGGAACGAAGTAGCCTCACCTAACCCAACTATGTCATGAGAAACCAATATTACGACCCAAACTTCCCATGAAATCAAATTAATTATCATCCCAATTTAATACCCCTATAAAATGAATCGTAAATCAATGGTAGGGCTCGCGGAGGTGAAATTGAAAATGCGACCTTCTCCAATAAGTTCCTCCCTTTGTAGCATCAATCAATTAATTCTGGTACATACCCCCTTTTATCTGTTTCTTGTTCCGTGAATCCGCATTGGTTACGAATCCACATGCTACTCAATTGTTTTTCTTTGAGGTAAGCAATAAGTAGAGAGATACGTATACATAATTTAATATGATAGACTCATAATATTTATTGTAAAGGTAATCACGGGAACGGAATATTACCAACTTATTTCCATTTGAAGAGTTTTGTTCGCGAAAAACGATTTTCATTTTTCCTGTGGTGTATATAGTTTTAAAAAAATAACGGAATAATAAGTAGTAGCTTCTTTATTTCTTTGCGGTTATTACATATTTTAAAATTACAAAAAATATCATATTTAATATTATCACACTCTCTCGGTACATATTTGATTCGAGCAGTCAATTAAAAAACTTAGTAGCGGTACGAATCATTATCAAAGTTCAATTGTAATAAATCTTACTAAGTTACTCGATTAGGATGCTTTTTGTCTTTTAGGAAGTGCAAGTTTATTTACGCTCTATGTGAGACGATGAGCAAATGTTTGTATCTGTTCACGTCAATTGAACCTGAATTTGAATAAAAACGATGCTAAAGGTTCACCCCTGTTAATCTCTAAATCAATTTCCCGGATACAAATTTTCCATTATCGATCTCAATAATTGTTATTATCGATTAAAAAAACCGGAAACCGAGCACCAGTCACGCCTCCTATTATGTTACCGTCCTCGGCAAACCATGAATGCAATTTAGCATGATTTGGAACGGAAATACCTTTTCAAAAGCGAGTTTTAACTAAATTGGAGAGACTAGTTCCCTCTTCAGAAATGTTGGAAATTATTTCTACAGACACTGAGCGAGTTTCAGTTCTGTGAATGGGTTTCATAGTTTTAATATGTACTATCAAATGCAATTGAAACTAAAAAGTAGTTTTGTTGCCGCATGCTTTTAACGTTTAGTACTTTAGTAGTTTTGCATTGTATTAGTATTATTAGAAATTCATATCATTCATTATGTGTAGACAGTTATACAATAAAATTATTCATAACAATAACGAAGTGTCTTAACTATTTATATTTTCTATTAAAAGTATTTTAAGATTTTTGAGATGCTCGAAAGCGTCGTATATAAATTATGATCTAAATAGTATCTCAATAAAATAATATAGTAATATTATAAATATCACAAAATACTTTTCAATTTGTATTATAATTACTGTGCCTTAAATAGTACACTGTAGTTTTTAACTGTTCTTTATGTGTATTATTCAGTGTTGAATAAATAAATAAAAAGGCAATCACACGAAAGTAGCTGAAGTTTTAAGTTCCTGTCGAAGCCCCTTTAAGGGGATGCTCAGGTAAGTATGTAATTCGAGACAGATTTAAAATCCTGATATCTTCCCCCTCCAATACATCAAGATCACCAATTTATTTTAGCGTCCAATTGAACAATCACAAGCTATTTTAGCTCCTAAGTTGGAAGAGCTAATGTTGAAATTTCATTGGAACTGTACTTATTATCAAGTTTGTGCAAAAAAGGAAACTCGAGAAAAGTGGTCCCTTTGTAGGCAGTGTAGGTACGTGTATAAAAAATGTGACGTATTTTGCTCACCTAGGCGAACCGAAGAAATGACTTTTCAAAGGGAGTGTTTACGGGTAAGAAAAACTCTGAATGTATAGGTACTTTACTTGGACGACATTTTACCTTTGTGAAAGGAAACGTGGATTCAAATATTGAATGCTTTAAAATAAGTCACTCCCGCATAGTATGAATTTGACTGGTAAATATTAAAATATAGGTTTTGAATTTTGATTAATGCTACAGTTACTCTTTCTGGTTATTTATTAGATGAATTATGATGATAAATATGAATTTTAATAAATATATATTTTTTCACATTTTTCTCGATGATATTTAACCTATAATTGCAACACGTCAGTCGGTGCAATTAATTTAAATTTTAGATAAAATGAGAAAGAAAAAAAATATAGATATTGAAGAGAATAAATAATTAAATACATTTACTAAGGAATACAAATAAAAATAATAAATAAATATTTCCAACACACACCAATTAGCCTTGCCCCAAAGTAAGCACTGTAAGCTTATGTTATGGGATACTAGGGTTACGGAAAGAACACATATACTGATACATTATATATTCAAAAAAATTCAAAATTCAATATCGTTTATTCAGTCTAGGCTGTTACAAGCACTTGTGAATGTCGAAAAGCTACGCCATCGGTTCGCAAAACTACGGCGGGAGACCTTGTACTGAGAAGAACCGGCAAGAAACTCAGCAAGGGCTGCTTTTTTCTCCCTGTTTTATTTCATACAGTGTCGTCCAATTGAAAGTTGACATCAAACTTGCAAACATGTGTTGAGGTCAACTTCCATCACATAATGTCAAATATGTAACAATCAATGAATTTACTAACAATAAGTGCAAAGATAAGTCCCAAAATAGCAAGAAACAATTTTCAAAATAAAATGAACAAGTATATGAAAGGGAGTAAGTGCAAGGTTCTCTTCAAAACTCTTTCTATAGCTGGGAGCCTTAGTTTTAATATAACTTTTGAAAAATTATCTACAAGTAAAATTACAACCAGGCCGTTTTATCATTCAAATATTGATTGACAGTATTATATCCTTTCTTAAGTAAACAATTCTTAATGTGCATTTTAAATTTATGAGGAGGCAAATCAAGGATATCAATAGGAATCTTATTATAGAAATGTATACCTTGATCCATAAATGATTTATGAACCTTCTGTAACCTGTAATTTGGTATCTTGAGTTTATTTTTATTCCTTGTATTAAAAGAATGTATGTCACTGTATTTTAGATAATAGTTAATATTGCTTCGAACAAAAAGTATGCAATTATAAATGAATTGAGAAGCAACAGTCAAAATCCCGATTTCTTTAAATTTTTCTCTAAGAAATGTTTTAGAACTAAGTTGATAAATAGCCCTTATAGCTCTTTTTTGCAAGATAAATATAGTTTCAATATCGGCTGCTGATCCCCAGAGAATAATACCATAGGATACAATACTATGAAAGTAACTAAAGTATACAGTTCTAGCAGTAGCTACATCAGTAAGTTGTCTTATTTTACGTATGGCATAGGCTGCTGAACTAAGTTTCCCAGCTAGCAGAGAAATATGAGGATACCATTGTAATTTCGAGTCTATGGTTATACCTAAGAATATCGTTGACTCAACTAAATCTAGGTTTTCATTGTTTAGTTTAATTCTAATGGTTTCGCTTCTAACATTAGGTAAAGTGAATTTAATGCATTTGGTTTTATTTGCATTCAATTTTAAGTTATTTACATTAAACCAGTGCAATACTTGTGAGAGAGCATTATTTACATCGTCAAAGTTATTCTTGTATCGGTCAACCTTAAATAATAAAGAAGTATCATCAGCAAACAATACGATCTCACACAATTTTTCCACAAAAAATGGCAAATCGTTTATGTACAATAAAAATAGAAACGGACCTAAAATCGATCCCTGGGGAACGCCCATTTTCACATAAGATCCAGATGACTTAACACCATTTACCTCTACAGTTTGAACTCTGGAACTGAGATACGATAGTAGCAAGTTTTGGGCTGCGCCTTTGATTCCATAGTGATTTAATTTTAACATCAGTGTCTGGTGCTCAACGCAGTCAAACGCCTTGGATAAGTCACAGAATACCCCAAGAACATTCTGCGACTTCTCCCAGGCTTCCATTATATGTCTTATAAGTGCAACACCCGCATCCGTTGTTGATCTACCCCTAGTAAAGCCAAATTGATTATTATGTAACAGTTTGTTCAAACTGACATGCGATAATAATTGATCTAAAATATTTTTTTCGAAAATTTTACTTAATACCGGTAATATTGATATAGGTCTGTAATTACCGGGATCATCTCTTATGCCGTTTTTGAAGAGAGGGATAACTTTACTATATTTCATAAGGTCTGGAAAATCACCTTGATCAATACACTTATTGAATATATCTGCAAGATAAGGAGCGATAACTGTTATTATACTTTTAGTAATTTTAATAGACATTCCAAACAAATCACACGTATTTTTCTTTTTAAGTGAGTTAAAGCATTTTATAATATCCATAAAATCAACATGTTTAAACGTAAACAGGTTATTACACCGAGGCACACACGTCTCTAGCAAACTCTTAGCACCCGCTGGCGTCGAATTCAAATTAGAAGTAGTAATTAATGGTATATTAACGAAATATTCATTAAAAGTATTGGCAATCTGTTCTTTTGTTTTAATTTGAATATTATCTACTTTAAGTGCGATCCCATCATCGAGGGTTCTTTCTTTACCAGTTTCTCTATTAATAACATTCCATGTCGTTTTAATTTTATTATTAGATTTTATGATTTTATTTTTTATGTAATTGGATTTGGCTGTTGCACATACACTTTTGAATGTTTTTGAGTACCTTTTAACATAATCAATGAAACCCTGAGAGTGATTGTACTTCCTTAAGTAGTACAAATCATAAAGTTTATTTCTGCTCTTATAAATACCAGACGTAGCCCTGTCACAGAAGTTCAACTTTTGAGTTAATTTCAAAGTTTTAAGCGGAAAAGCCTTATCGAATTCTTTCTTAACCAAAGTGAACATATTGCCGTAAAGAATATTAGGATCCTCATGTGTCCATGGCATTAGAAACATTTTATCATCAATATTGTTTTGAAAATTTTCTAAACGTTTATTTGTTACTGGTCTTAATTCAATGAATTTGGGCTTAGTAGTGTCATTTGTATTATATGTTATTTTTAAGCCGTAATGATCTGATGTGATACAATTAATAATTGATTTACTAACTGGATTATAATAAAAATTATATATTATCCAAACAAGTAGCTGAATGAGATGTTACCCTAGTAGGCTCAAAAAATTGATGTACCAAATTAAAACATTTGAATAGTGATGTTAGGCGAATTGACATTGAATTATTTTCAAGAATGTTAATATTGAAGTCACCAACTACAATCAAAAACTTATTTTTAGACTTTAACTTTTTTAGAACATTCTCCATCACTGATTCAAAAACACTAATGTTGCCTAGAGGGGGTCTGTATACACATACTATAATAAATTCACTGAATTCAACACAGGATAGCTCAATAATACGTTCTACTGAGAGGCTAACTATGTCCTTCCTATCCCTAGTTTTTATATTTTTATTTACAAAAATTAATGTGCCACCGTGTATAGCTGCAGTACGAACATATGCACTTATCATTTGAAAATTGTTTATGCTAAAAGACACCTCAGAAGACTTAAGCCAGTGTTCAGATAAACAGATAACATGAATATCCTGGCTCTTTGCAAATAGTTCTAATTCTAAATCTTTGCCAGCCAACCCTTGAATATTCTGATAAATAATATTAATTTTGTTGGATTTGGCTGTTGTCGTACCCCTCAGTTTAAATTTGAGTTGGTCACCCTATTTTCTAAATTAATAATTTTATTAGTGCTGACACTAAAACAATCCAGTTGCATAGACTTTGTTATACCATGTATAACTGAGTTTTGTATATTAAAAGCTAACAAAGTAGCTATCTGAGTCTTATATTTTTTGCAAGATACATAGTATCTGTGGTCAACTTAAATTTACTAATATATTTATTTATATCAAAATATAAAAAATTGTCACTATGACTATTTAATAAATTATAAATTATTAAATTCAAATTAAAGATGCGTTTGTTTTGTTCCCTAGTTAAATTTTCTGCATATGGGAAAGCGCTTATTATTATTTTACACTTGCACCTAGACTGATAGTTAAGTAGCACCTCTATATTTCTATACATATCTCTTGCTCTTATTTTAGAGCTGTCACCACACATAATAACTATGTTTGTCAAACTGTCCGCATCATACTGATTCAGTTCACTTATAATGTCATTTATTGATTTACCTGGCATACATATATTAGTAATTCTTTCATTACAATAATTCCTTAACATTAATCCAAAGCCGCATCCTAACTTATCCGAGAACATAATTGTTTTACTTCTAGTTGTGTTCTCAGATAGCACTGGTTTGAAAGGAGAGGTACTATATGTAGTGCAGATTGACCTCACAGGGGAGTTGTTATATGTTTTGCAAGTTGACCCAGAACAGACAGATGAACCACCAAAATTTTTAACTGTTTGAGAATTATTATTATTATTAACAACCTCTATAATTTCAGATGATGTTGATTGCAAGGAAGATTGATTTAAAGAACTACTTAATTGATTTTTTACTAAAGACTCATAACGTTCTGCATTGTAGTTGCATAGTTCAACTAATTCTGAAGCTGATTTTATATGCTCACTTATTTGTTTTTGTGCATTTGAATATTTGTTAGATAATGTTTCTAGTGACTCATGTAAATATTGAATCTCTAAATGTAATTTCTTTGTATCACTGTCGTACACCTGCCTACTCTCAGTCAACTTTGAACTATATATATCTATAGAATCAATAAGGTCCATTCTTTCCTTCCTTAATGCTATATTTTTATGAAAACAATTATTTCTTTTAATTAACTTTCCTGTTCTTTTTATAAATTTACTAATGCGAATATACTTTTTTAGTTTTTTCTTGCCAGTTACACAGTTTTGTACAGCAGTGTTCTCATAAACAATAGGCTGTTGATATTGTGTCAAGGGCGCTCCGGGAGATGCCATTAATTCCTCAAAAAGGCTCTGTGTATGTGCTGTTTCCTGGAGTTGTTGAATTTCTTTATAATGTGCTAGTTGGTTATTTGCATCAATAAGTTCTTTTTCTAGGTCTGTGATACGTTGAAGAGCCCTCTCATATGTGTTGAACTGCTGGTCAAAGCTGTTGACAGTGTCGTTAAGATGGTCTCGTTGAAGAATCACTTCCATGTGTTCCGAGTGAAGTTGGGATAGTTCGCTCTTGAGCTGGGTGTTCCTTTGAATATTTTTCTCAATTTCCTCTTCACCCTCATCACGTTCACGAAGTAGCTGGCGACAAGTTTCCTTTGTTACCTTGAGTTCTTCCAGGGCTTGTTTCAATTTAAGCTCTGTACTTTGAACTGCAGCTTTGCGGGTCATCATTGTTATTTGTGTATAAAAATTCAATAAGCTGAAATTAATAAAAGAATATAAGTTTCTTTTTATAGTAATATTTAAAGCAAATAGAGTAATTAATGAGTTTAAATGATTATGAAAACAAAAATAGATAGAGATATTAAAAAGAGGGTAGAAAATAATACATAAAATATGTATTAAATTTTACTTTTACTACTACTAAAAATGATTAATTCAAATTGATCAACTTAATATCATATAATATTTTTAAGACCAATATCAAGTTTTAATACTTTTACACCTAATAACTATGTAGGATTTAATTTCCCAAATCTTAAATAGTAACTTAACTTAGCAGCAAAGTATAATAAAAAGTAAGTATGATTTGTTCAAACTTTGCTGTTGTAATACGTTGTCATAATAAATATTGAGAACAATACTGTATCAGAAGTGTCAAAAGATATTAATAACAGCAAGTACTATGATATAAGAACAAATTACACAGCAATAGGGTTCAGACAGTTATTTTCAAATGTACTGTTGTTAGTGTATAGCTTGTGAAGAGTAAGAGTATGGTGTATGAAATTAATGTATATGTAAATTTATATAGAAATTCATATTAACATATTAAATATCAAGAAACTGTATTAATATTATATCCCAATATAATTTAAAACTCATTTCATAGGTAAATAATAACACCTTCCTCCGTTGGATTGGCCAATAACTATCGATCACAAGGTACAGCCTACGCACAATGAGGGTTCGTCGTTCCACTTCGTGTTGCGATAGAAGTCACATCCTATCGGATATCTTTTGATCGCTCCTTTTCTCGACGTTTTGGTTCCGATGTAGGTATATGTCCTTACAATAAACCATGATAATATCTTTAATGACTGGCAATTTCCGTACAAATTAAAGCGATTTAAAATTATTATGATCATAATAGTTTCAAGACATAATAATTATTTAGATTCGATAATTACTTTATCAATATAATCCTTAGATTAAAACAAAAAGGGAAGATAAGGCACCCGCGGGCCAAAGTGATCCGCTTAAATTGTGGTGCATGATCATAATTCGCTTTAGTCACAATTGGATATTCAAACACGCTGCATGCGCACTCAATATAACAATATTGCGTATATTCTGTGTTTAAAAGATAAAACAATGCCTTCAATGCTATTATAAAGAACACAAATAGTTGAATCTCAAATAACAAATACCTCGTCAACACTTCATTCGTAAAACTGTTAAAAACATTTTTTTCCCAAAAAACCAGGGTTTGTTGTCTATGTTATTTACGTAACCGCCATTTTGTTATCAAGAAAAGGACAACAATGCAGCTCAGCCGTACGAACTCGGAAGTGGATTCGTCGTTTCTCTCGAGCTGCCTTGAAGCGTACAGTTCTGTCTCGCTCTCTCTCTCTATTGAATGTTTATATTATTATACAGACGTGTGCGTGTGGGAGTTGCTTATGTAGTTGAGTCGGATCATATTTTATTTGATGCTAGTATGAGCGTACCGTATCTTCCCTTTTTGTTTTAATGTAATATATAATCATCTATTTATTTTTAGGATGAATGTCCTGCAACCTATACGTTTATATACCTATACGTCTTGCTGAAAGAATTACATTAATACAAAAATGTTTTCTTGCTGTATCCTTATTTATTATCACAGTGTTAAAAAAAAGACTAATTTGTAAAAATAAATATGTAACAACATCCTGTAATGACAAAAAAGAGCGCTAAATTAATGCGGACATCGAAGAACCCGTCTTCTCGTATATAAAATTTTAATGTTATGATAACTGGGCTGCTAAAATTCTTAATTACGGCAAATCACACGTGACGCCCTTAATTATATCGCTAATGAAATCAGAAAAAGACGATCGCGTCGCCATTAACGAGGAATTTCAAACTGATCACGTAATCGGTGCCCATGAGTCTAAAGGGAACGCACAATCATCGCGAATATTAGCCAGTATGGTTTCTTTTTCGTCCCTAATGTCTTCAAATTCCTTATATTATAACTGTGTGTCTTATAAAACTGAGCATTGCCCACTGCTACATATTTATCTAGACTACTTTTTGTCTGTTATCAGCATTGTCAAATGTCTGACTTATTGACTAGAAAAAGGATTTTTTAGGACGTTACAGTCTTCATTTCATTAATAAATTTACGTGTGTTTTAGTAGAACCTCGAATAGTAATAGATTTTTTAATACATGGTGTTGTTATGCCATGCTTTCCTCAGTATAACATGCAAGGAGCACAGTAATGAAGGACCATAATGAAATTAACATTTTGGAATAGTCTTTCTTTTTACACTGTTTTTGATTGCAATTGTAAAAAGTTGTCCAAACAATAAACTGTCTTACGGATTCCGCCACAACTGTGCCGCTCCGCTCACCGCCAAATTAATCCCGGGCGGACCCCCGGGCATTAAGCATTCATGCCTGGCCAATTTCGTTATTCCTCCCAAACGCACCGCCTCCTTTATTCTTTATTTCTCTCCCGTCTTTATCCGTGGTCGTCTCGTTATTCCCTTCTGTATCGGGTCTTAGGTGAACGAGTTTATCGTTTATGTGATCCTCTGTTTTGTCTGTGAGGAGGATTTTTTACTAACAATGTAATTGATTGATTTATAAAAATCTATTTTAGCCCAACGATGTTTATATTGCTCTGATAGCCAGTCGATGAATCGTTTAAGAGACTATGTTGGTTGAAAGTCATGTTATTATAGTATATATGTAAGATCGGATGTTAATATACCCTTTTAAAATGTTTCTCTCTCTCTCTCTCTCTTTTGAAATTCTGCAAATGTAAATAAGTCTTTCGAATTTATATGCCCGAATCATGGAGCTCAATTTTGTTTTCTATGTTATCCTATTTTAGAAAGATACATTTTAAAATAGCATAATATCTGCCAATGTTCTAAATATGACAAAAATATTGGGCATTATTTAGTTAGAAATAAACAAGATAACTACATTATTTTAAGGAAAACTCCGATTCATTAAACTGTCATAGAGAATCGGTTAAAAAAGAAAAGTCGTCTAGATCTGTTCATTGCCTAGACCTGATTTTGTAATAAAAGTCCCTATAAAGTCTGGGAAAGAATAATGATCACGCTACGGCGATTTGGTTTCAGATTAATCGTTTTTCTACTATAGGGGCCAATTAGTTCCCTACTTGTGACCCTTATTTCTTTCTCTCTCTCTCCTCCGTCATTTGTCTCTTGTCAAACACACGTGTAGATGCAAAAGGCGATGGACCATTTGTTATGACGTAACTTTGGGTTGCGCTCGTCGTATTTTAAGTTGATTGATCGGAAAATATTTATTAATACAGCATGCAGTATCGACTCATGTGATGGAAATTCGAAGAATATACGAAGTATCTTCGTTTTTTCATCATTTTCGTTCGTTAAATTGTCTGTATCTAATATAAACAATAGGAACATTCTAATAAAATAATATCCAGGTTTAACCATGAATGCAGTATTCTCAACTAAATTCTAAATATTCTGACAACACACTTTGAAAACCGCCTGGTGGAAAGCGCGACTACCACTATGTTTGCCCTTAAACTAAACTTTTAAGAGAATACTAGAGTACAACTCATACCATTGCCGACTTGATCTCATCATCTATTCCGTGGAGTTTTACACGCAACCCCAATTGAAGATAGATCTATGTCGATGTGGGGTTAAGTTAATTTCCCAGTTATACACTCCAATGATATCTGCAATGACCTATTAGTACGCTTTTATAAAAAAAGCAAACGAGTGTCGTGTAATAGTCAGTTGGAACGAAATTAATAATAAACCTATAAATATAAGGACATAACTATGTTACGGGCAATTTGATAAGCCCGGGCACTATTAATAATGACCGGTCTGTATTCATAATGCCCGACTCAATTGGGCAATGTGATTAAAACTGCATGATTAATTACTTTTCCCAGCCATTATGAATAATGCCCACCGTATCCTGGGGAAAAGTAATAAAATAAGTGAACTGTAGTGTTTTTGTTTATTCAATTTTCATAAAAAGTTCACAAAAAATAAACTAATGAACATAGTTAAAAATAGGTAAGTGCTTAATTCTACTAGTTGTGGTATCGTTGAAGATTTTAGGCGGAAATGCATGACTTTGATTTAGTTAACCTGACTTAAAAAATCTTTAAATCTGTTAAATGTTCAGAATTTATATTTCGTTATTTTTTAAGATGCAATGACTAGGGAAGTAAGAACCAGAACTTCTGCCTTATCTTTGGCGCTGCAGGAATAGCAGCCCCTCAACCTTTGCGTGACAAAGTCACAAGCATCAGTCTCCTTCACACTTTCGTGCCTCCGGGCTCTAAAAAACACTTTAGGTGCAGGGTAGACCATGATCACGACGTGTCGGGGTTGATTCTGAATTAAAGATTGTTGTAAAGCCACATTTACCTAGTTTTCTAAGTGTTGAGCCCATATTATTATTTATTTACCAAGATCTGAAAACAAACACAAAATGGCGAGACATCTGTCATTTTGACAATAGTACCAACATAACAAACATATTTTTTACCACAGACAACGACATGTTATTTTTTGCATGATTAGTAAATTGATAAAAATCTATACAAATATCTAATAATTGAGGACTGTTCAAGAAAGTTATTAAGTTTAGAATTATTTATTCCTGCAAGATGAGCTTTTGTGACATTTCGAATTGTAAAGAATGTTTGATTTCTTGCATTTACAACGTTTTGGAGTTATTCATACTGCCCGGTCCAAGTGATAAATTCAAGCTATCTCAAACACTGACTTATTACATGGCCAATGGCCCACGGGCCGTCGGGCATTATTAATAATAATTAATGGCCGGTCAAAGTGATAAATTAATCATTTTTGTCATCGCACTTGGGCATTATTAATAATGGCCGGTCCTTATACATAATGCCCAGATAATCACGTTGCCCGTAACAAATATACACAATACGCTACGAAACAACTGATGGTTGTGTCGGAGAAATCTTATGCTTTTTTTCGCCTAGCTCTCATCCGCAAGTCCTTACCGTCCGAAAAGGAACTTTGTTACAAAAAAACTGAATAACAAAAGTAAAAAAAGTATGACACGACTTTCAGTATCGGAGTAAATTAAGTCAATTCATAATGTTACTGCGAAAATAAATGAGTTGTTGTCGTTGATGCGTTATGTTCCTGCGATATCATCCCTTTGTATTGTGTACTTGTGCCACTTTGTAATTAATCTTCTTTTTCTGTTTCATAATTCAAAAAAACTTTCATATCAATAACCGCGCTGTATAAATAAATATATAATAAATCAACGGGAACATTATGATCAGATTCAGAAAGTTTCGTATATTCTAGTTGAATAAGTCGATTATGGCAATATCCCGAATATCTGCTATGAGCAACTACGTTCGTAGGGTATGTTAGAAAAAAAGAGCCAAAATTGAAGAGGAGACATCCCCAGATAATTATGTATTTAAATTATCAAATGTAACAAAATTTTTAATATTTTAAGCGAAGTGACTGATAGGAGCGGAGTTGATTATTTTCAACTTTTCTTGTATATGATGAACTGCTTATACTGAGATTTCCCTAAGTGAATTTTTTCGTCATCCTTGAATGTTATTTTTCTTCGGTAGGAGACGCTTTTCCTTTCATGGTTTGTAATTACAATTGCATAAATCTGCTTACTCTGTGACGACCTTAATGGATTCTTTTAGATGTGAAAATGTACGTATTTTGTTCGCAGCAATATTTGATTTGATCGTACTTTTTTGTAAATAATCTGTAAATAGCCATCCATTTTTCGAAACGATTTCACCAGAAATTATGTGGAAAAATTATTTTTCTTATTTCTTTAGTCTTTGTTGATCTTACTCGTAGAAACTTTCTTGTAACTATAATAAAATTCTCTTTGAACGCGTGTAAAGCATGAATTTTGTAAGTTAAGATTATTTTTATTAAATTATTTGTGTGCGTAAAATACATTAGAAATAAACATTCTTTTAATTATGATCGTAATTGTTAATTTTTTGGTCAAATATTGTATTCATGAATAATAAAATATATCAATTTATCAAGCGGCGTTCATTATCCTACAATACATTTAAATCTAGCGCAAAATGAGACAAATCACTGATAGTGAAAATATCGTGCCAAATGTTATCTGAGCCAACCAAACCGAACTTGATTAGTACTCTGTATCTTTAAAGTGATATGAAGTTTATATTATATCGCAATTTATTTTTTATATCTGATAATTTTACGCACTATAGACGCGTGTGCTGAATTATGCTTCAATTAAAAAGAGATAATGCCCTCAGGTATCTTACCACCACACTAAGTTGATCTTTCCTTCTTCGACTAAGAATCGAACCTAGGCCCGCTTGCGTAGCAGGAAAGCTGTCTATCACTGAACGACCGATATTTATTGATAGGGCCTGAAGTTGTAAGAACAATAAAAAATATAATGCGACAGGCTATAAAAGTATAGATGAATGAATAAATTGAGGCGATATAAAACACATTAAAAGATTCACTTCATAAAACCACAATGGAATGTTTTTATTTTAATACAAATAAAAATTTTATTTGAAAGTTTTTATTCTAATATATATATTACTAGCGGCCCGCCCTCGCTTCGCTTCGGTGTAGAGCTGAAGCGTAGACTACAGTTTTTGTTCTCAGGCTTGTTTTATACACAATGACATTCATCTATGATTATTCTTATACCTGCATGCAAAGTCTCAGCCCGTTCGGTTTTAAAATTGACAAAGTTTCATACAAACTTTCATTCCCTATTTTATCCCCTTGGAGGTAGAATTGATCAAAATCCTTTCTTAGCGGATGCCTACGTCATAACATCTACCTGCATGCCAAATTTCAGCCCGATCCGTCCAGTGTTTTGGGCTGGGCGTTGATAGATTACGTCAGTCAGTCACCTTTGAGTTTTATATATATAGATTATAAAAAAACTGAAGATGGTATATTTATCTTTTCCAAACTTCTATTGACATCACGTCGCTCAATTGTTTTGCCTTCCCAGAATCTCTCCACTAACATTTGAAATTTATGGTATGGTATTAAAGTTCAAATTGACTTTTAAGTATTATTACGAATCGTTTGTATGGGAGTAAAGAAAAGTTTTGTTTTTTGACATTTTCAGGCATTTTTTTTTAATTTTTTTCTTCGTAAGAACCATCCTTGTACTTCAAGGAATATTCTAAAAAAAAAATCAGCCAAATCGGTCAAGCCGTTTTCATGTTATGTCGTGACAACGGAAAACGGGTTTCATTTTTATATATATAGATTATACAGTACCAACTGAATTCATATTTTTACATAACCCTACTTATGCACAGAGAAAGTGTAATATGAACAAGCAGCGCGTATCCTACGCGACTGAGAATCCCCGGGGCAATATTCGAGAGAGGCTGCCAAGTGGCTTACTACAAATTTTCAAACCAACTCCAACACAGATCTGCGCTCGAATATTAAATTTCATTAAAGGAACTTTTTGTTTGTTTCACATCTACGGAGCTTAGTAAATAGCAGTGTTAAGTACATAATGCTTAATTAAAATCGAGCGATCGCGTTTCGCTAGAGCTAGACACCGTTGCTGCGATGGCGCTGTAGTCAAAGATCGCTTGATATTTTGTTTCAGTTTTGAATTGTTGAATCAAGTAATTTTATTTGCTTAAAATTACATTGCAATTAGTTTCAGTTATCGCTAATGTAAATATAGTTTAATTTGAACAAGAGGAACATTTTTTTATTACCGGATTGTAACATAAGTAGGTAACCTTATAAATTGCAAACAAATTTTGATGTCGCTGTTCCTTTTTCATTCTTAAATTTAATTTATAACAGATTTGCTCGTAAAGCTCTTATTGCACCAATTTCAATATCATAATCTATCACATTACACACGCGTGTGGTAATGAAAAGTGAAACGTACGGCTCATTATATTCCATCTAAAAACGGACGATACTTTTTTAAATCTTAGCAAAGTTTTTTTATGTCAGAAAGGTAGCACATTTTCTTAATAAAATTAACTTTGGGAGATAAAATATAATATATAAACGTTAAATTCTTTAATTTGATTCTTTTTTACAGTAACTACACATTGACATTAAACCCATGTATCGGTAACAAATTCACAAAAATATTAATTTATTTTATTAGTAACACTGGCTGTTTTTTGTTCCTTTGCCAAAAAAAAAACTATTATGCGCGCGCATCGCTAATCTGTGAAAAAGTGATTTCTTTTTCTTTTCGCTATATTGTTTTTATTTGAAAATATTGTCAAGTAGTAACGAATTTATTAATTTGACACCGCCAGAGATCGAAAAAGGCTACGCTAAGCCTCTTGCCCGAAAAATTCACGAATAGATACTTACAGTCAAGCGTATCAAAATTTCATCTTATGGAAAACAAACACAGGTGCAAATTCATTTTCAGAAAGTACGTACGTAGGTAGTATTATTTCGGGCTAACCATATCGCCTCGGCTGTAATTCTCAACTTACCTAACTTATATCATAATGTACTATTATGTTCTAAATAACCATCGTATAACATCAACAATGGGGTATACATATCACACAGTAGGCGAAAAGGTTGCTGAAAGTTAATTGAACATTATAAATATTACTTTTTTGTAAATAAATATTTTTACTTCTTGCTTTCATTAAAAAAATAATGTCATCAGGAGAATATTTATTTATTTATTTAAACTTTATTGACCAAAATATAAACAATGGTACAAAAGGCGGACTTAATGCTAAAAGCATTCTCTCCCAGTCAACCTTTGGGAAAAATGAGAAACACGAACAGCGGTATAAAGCTAAATACGAATAAATGTACAAAAAACATAGATACATAAATAAATACATACCATAAAAATAATATAATACATACAAACATAACACAATAATATTTAAATATATATATATATATATATATATATATATAGATACATATAATATATACATGAATATCTCCAATAATCAACGTCCGTCATGAGACCCACAGGGTAATGGTGGATCCTACTTGTTTTATACCTCTAAAATAATCTAAATAACAGTGTGTTTTAATAATATTTCCTTATACCTTCTTGAAGTTTTACACAGGGGTGTATGGCTAAAATTATTACACTTGCGGCATGGTAATTTTGGATAGGTGGGTACTTATTTCGTTCCCTTATAACCCGGAAAGCTCGGCACAATATTTTCCCGAAGGAATATCGCCGGCATCGTTTAAAAGCAAAAGTGTATGATCCTGTTGGAAAAACACAGGAAGCGTTGAGTGTGTCACGGGTTTTTTAAGTTTTGGGTTCCGTTATTGTTAATTTAGCAAAATAGACAAAATAAAGCCAAGAATTCAAAGTCGCCAATAAATATAACCAAGGAGCTAGCTGTCACAGGTAGTGAGCGCGTTCGATCTGTGATCGGTGGTTGTTAAGCAATTTTCGCAATGGTCGGTCATTCGATGATGATGACCATTTTAATCGCAAATAGACATTTTTACAGTTTTACATTAAATTCGGTAATAATTTTTATAATTGCGGCACTGGGTGGGTAATATGTATAAAAAAAAATCCTTAAATCAAATAAACATATTTAAATTAGACACTAATATGGAACACAACAGAATGACAAGTAAAACTGTAATAATAATATGGAAAATTTAACTAGAAAAATATCCACGCAGACCAGGCAGCAGACAGGACTCGACGCCGCTCCCTCCGCTATCCGGGCGGATGCACTGACCATTGTGCTACCGCGGCTCTAATTGTCCGTGTCGAATTTTCTCTAGCATTTATTACCTGCAAGGCCATCAATTCATTAATCGAATGACCCAACAAAGTATTAAACATTTGAAAGAAGAAATAGCAGTTACAGTTATATTTTTTATTTTTAAGCAATTAACTGCTACATGTTGAAATGTTACTAGAATATTTGACTAGAATAGATTTGAACAACTATCAGTTAAATGCTAAAAAACTATAATTATAATAATAGAAAATTAAAGACTAATATTAAAATAAATTATTAGTGTCAATTCTGGCATGATTTATTGAACTTAACACTTAATTTATCATCGGTCTCTTCTTAGCTCTCTATATAGAGAATGAAAAGGATACACTGTTGTCAAATTTAAGTGTAGGTTTAGAGAATAATGCCAGAATCGACACCATAATATAGGTAAAAACGTACTACTGATGCTGGAACTGCACTTTTCAAACACAGTTTTGATGTATGGGAGAGTAAGCACGACGCTATTGGCATTTTTTGCGACTTATCAAAGGCGTTTTACTTTATTATCTATGAAACATGGTTAAATAAAATGAAGCATTATGGTGTATCTAATACTTCTCTAAGTCTGAATAAGCGCTATTATAAAGTTGATGATTATCTAAATGATCGTAATGGACATAGTGTGCTTGTATTTTGTAATTTAATGGGTATTAGTCATTTTTCATAACAGTAACGTCGTATCTAATGCCGCTTCCAATATACTAAAAATATAAAGATAACCATAAAATATATTGTAACTAAAGGACAATGTTAAAATTGGCCTAAGAACCAACACCAATTTCGCATTCATGATAATTCTTAATATATTTTTTGGGATAATTATCAGTATTTAGATTGTGCCGGACACTTCCAGTTAAGTTAGCTAAATTAAAAAGTTAAAAAATAATCTGAGACAGTAAATACCATTTTATGTGTATAATCTATGACAGCGCTGCAAACACAACACTCTTTCTTCCTAATGCCGGCACTTCACTTGGCTATTCGTATTTGCTATTTTAAAACATGACATCAGTCTGTCCTTTTCATTCCTTATTAAGCATGACAAGGACAAACTGTTGTCAAGTGAAGGGCCGGCATAAAACTCGATACTCTGTGGTTGTGGTGCAAGCAGGCAGTTTGCATTCGTAGTAATCTGTGGCATTCGTGCATTCCAAAGAGTAGTATAATAAACAGGAAAGTGCATTCTCGTTTCGGATTTCCTGTTGTGTGTGTTTATTTGGGATTGTTTTTCCTTTAACTAAACTATTTCGGCTATCTAATATGCCATCGATGTTACCAAAGAGCAGAGACCTTATTACCAAGTGCTAGTGAACCTGTGCCACAACATCCTGAGAGGATCATACTGCCAAATTATTCAAGAACACCTGATACATATTCACGATGCATATTTACACAATATACATGTGATATACAAATAAATACCATATAAGATATGATACAATTATGTGAAAAATAGTCAATAAATAAGAAGCAAAACTACAGTTTTTATTTTATTCATGATTCTTACCTATCCAAGGTTTTCCTAATAGTTATTCTTTAAAATCGCACCGAATAAAATGAATTAGTTGTAATAGTAATTCACTTCATACTTAGTTCATAGGTTAACCTATGTTTCATTGAATATGAAACATAACCTCAAAAAACATTTAGTTTTTTAATAATTTAAGTTCTCAGAAGTGTCCGTCAATAATCTTTGTTTTTACAGTCATTTACTTACGATTTTGAACCTAGAAAATAATATTTCATGATTGTTGGTTCTTAGGCTAACTATGTATGGACGCTGAACAATGTCCTTTCAATATTCTATATGATGTAATGGAATGTGACTTCAGAAGTATCTTTGAAGTCATTTTTCATCTTGACGACTCTATATAATAATTACTACAATACAGGGAGAAAAAAACAGCTCTTGCTGAGTTTCTGGCCGGTTCTTTTCAGTACAAGGTCTCCCGCCGTAGTTTCGCGAACCGATGGCATAGCTTCTTGACCATCAGAAGTGCTTGTAACAGCCTAGACTGAATAAATGAAATTTTAGTTTGGGTTCGAGTTTGTAAATGAGCTGGCGGCCAGTATCTGCCGCCAACACCGATATTATCAGATACTGTTAGGAAAAGTGTGAAACACCAAAACATTTCCGAATGTGGGCGTCTAATCCACAAACAAAGTAGCCATCTGGGACGAAATATCTGACAAAGGAAATCAAATTCCTAAAAATTAAAATAATTTATCCTTTTTTGAAGTTATAGATTTAAAACAGGTACTACAAGTTGGTGGCAAGTAACCAGTGACTGCAATTACAGTTTCATTCATCAGAGTTTGCATAGCCATAAGAATCTCAAATAATATGATCTGCTCTAATTTGAGAGACATTTATCAGTACGTGTATAAAAATTTCTTTTTCCGTTTATTTTATAAGTAGCGTCGAATCTACGGAACCCAGAAAAAGCAAAAGGCAGTATCAACATCGCTTTATATTCGCAACGAGGATGAAGTTTGCGTTCGCCTCATTCATTATTTCCAACAAAGAATGCTTAATGCAATACAAACACCTAGACTCCAAAGCTCTGGATTTGCCGTACGATAGAACGCCCATCCACTAAGATAATATACAGAGTTATATAGGAAACCTCTGTCTAATGCTACAAAGCCGCATCATCAATTTGTACGAAAATGATTGTTCATTGATGTGAAAATCTTCATTGTTTTATCATAATTATTCATTACAAAATGTATGGTCTTTATCACGAATTTATTTATAGAATAATTAATTTTGTGCAGATTGTAATTTCTTTTGTGTTTCATGTTTAGGTTTTAATATACTTTACAATACGTAAAATAAATCTGCTACTCCAATTTTAAAATCTTTATTAAAACAAAGTTATTCCTCAGCTGGGATTCGAAGCCGTGCCGCCCGTGTTATAATTTATTACCTATTTATTTTATAAACACTTTGAAACTTCTACAAAGTAATAAAAAAATGGAATTGAAATAAAAATGTTCAATAGACTCAGATTTCTTTACTTTATAAGAAAAATAACTACCTTCGAAATTATAAATATTAATGCTTTTGTAAAAACACTATTTATTCAATTCAATTCAAACGTCCTTTATTCAGTTTAGGTTTTTACAAGCACATGTGAATGTCGAAAACTACGCCATCGGTTCGCAAAACTACAGCGGGAGACCTTGTAATGAGAAGAACCGGGAAGAAACTCAGAAAGGGCTGCTTTTTTCTCCCTGTTTTATTTCATACAGATTATTTAAACCGAAATATCAATACAAAGTATAAAATCTTTTATCACAAATAAGTAAACTTTTTATTTTAATTATTAAGATTAAAGAAGTAATTTCTATTGTAAATGACAAAAGCATATTATTATATTATAACTTATAATATTAAACAATAATATCATTCCAATAAAAATTATAAACAACAATAGGAAAATGATTACTTAACTCACATGACTCTGGCTGTTTAGGCTGCACACTGATATTTTAAGACTCGATGAAAAAGAAATGAATATCAAATCAACAAATATCTGAATTTATACTTAAGACCCACCCTCCCCAAACAAGTTATTAGTAGCGCCATCTTTTACAATATAATTATTAAAGCCTATGGTAGTCTAATAACTTCATTTTATACTAACATAAATCTCTTTAAAACATTCAAAGATAATTATTATATTATTAATAAAACAAAACATAGCTCCTTTCTTTAAAAGAAAACAAAAACGTAGGGACTTATGATGGGCGGGAATGTTATCAACCAATCACAGTTGGTATTCTATTTTGTAAAATATCTTCTTATTCAGACTAGAAATACATTATATATCTAATACAAACTTTTTTAAAAATGATAAGGAATCCGTTACAGGTTTTTCATGATTTCATAAAATAAAAGCCTTTAACAACTCGATGGTGGAGTCTACTTGTGGTATTCGCAAACGCATGTGGATTTTATTACGAAGTTAACGGTGCAGTGGACAATAAGTCATCCACGGGTCCGGGCAGCAGACATCACGTTTTCCGCGTCCCATAAGGTATTTATTACGTAGCTGTTTCTAATATCTTGTAAAGTGTTTATTTTTAATAATAAGAAAGAAACCCTTAAGCGTAATTCCTTATCACACGCGTAGCCGGCGAACTTTCTACCAATGAACCACCACCACTACCAAAGTCTGATTTTTTAATAACAATCAAAAATGTAATGCGTCATGGTAAATAAAAAAAAAAATTTTTTAATGCTGCATTATAAAAAATCACATTAATAAATCTGCTACTCGAGTTTATTTAAAATAGTGTATTATTCATTTGGATGGTGAACTAGCAATTCTTAATGCGTTTTTTTATATTACTTGTGTATTTCATCTTTTTGGATGGGGGACTAGCAATTCCTAATCCAAGGACAGGTGGCGGAGCGAACATTTGCTGAGAGGGAAGGCTTCGCCCCAATCACGTGACGTTTGATTATGGCGTGACGATACACGACGCGTCATCCCTCCTCATCCCTTTTTTGTCCATCCGAAACTGTATAAACTCCCTTTTAATTCGCACGCTTCGAATCTGCGTGTTTACATGTTATCTTTAATTATAAATGTTTATGTAGGATCCGTAATCGGTCACGCGGATTTTGTTGCTATTGTCACATTTCATTTGTTTTTCTGAAATTGAATAAACGCTTCGTTCCCTTATTTTGGCGTAAATAACAATAGACGTAAATATGTGAACGTGCTTTTTTACGTATGGCCTTTAATTGTTGTTGTTGCGAGGACGAATGCAAAATATTTGTTTTTGAATTTCTTTTGATTGGTTTTTAGCGTTGCTTACCCAAAAGGTAACAATGGGTCACCCCAGCAAAGTTTGTCCATCCGTCTGCCAGCGGTCTTTATCTGATGAAAATTCAGATTTCTTAGCACAGTGGGTCGGTATTTCTTTTACCGCTATAAGAAATAACTTACAGGGAACTAAATTAAAGGGAAGTCTCCATACGTGAGACTATAGCAAAGTTTGGGTAATTACGTGCGTTTTTAAAATCGCAATGTTTATAGTCAAAATCTTTTTAACCTTGTACGATTGTACGGAACACCTTCTGTATGAATCTGACTTACACTTGGCTATGTTTTGCTTCCATTTTAAGATTCTGTGCCCCATAAGAAATAAACACTACCCTTATACAATCATTTTCTTGTTCGTCTGTCCGTCCGTATTTCCAACTGTCAGACACTTTTTTAACATCGCTTGGAAGTATAAAGCTGAAATGAACATCAAATATTTGAGTTTTGAGCAGTGAAAAATGCTTTTATTTTCATACACCTACAAGTTTGTGACTCGCACTGGATCAGTTTTGCTAATAATTACAAAGTGATACTATGTTTTAATCCAAAAATATGGCGATATTGTATTTATAGGTTAAACCAAGAATGACCTTTTACAGAAACAGATATTAATGGAAATGGCTTTCATCTTAAATCCTTAGATTTGTGGTATTATAATCTCTCTCATTATTTATGCCTTCAACTTCAGTATTTAAGTCCCAAGAGTTTAAGTAACTTCACGACCTTAAGATTTTCTGAATACAGACTTATTCGTTTAGTTTTCAGCTGGAGAAATGAAGTTTAACTAAATTTTAAAGCAGGACGTCAAAATGAATACCTAAAAGGAAATGCGTTTTCTTGTTCTATTTATATCTGATATTATTTATTGGGGAAGTGGGTGATTGAAACTTATTTTTCGATCAAGTGTCATTTTAATACCCCTTTCTGACATATCTTATTTCTCACTGTCCATCATTTTTTTCTTTCTTTGTTCTTTGTTTATGACCTTTTAGAAGCTTATAACTATCCTATGTGATTTTGTTTTTATATGTCTTCTAAATAAATATTTAAAATTTTCTAATAATATTTGTATTTAAAACAAGTGAGTGAGACATTACATTTCATTGGCGAATATAGTATCTTTTACATAATTATGTGTTTGATTACAGTTCTGGCATGGAAAATAATACTTTGAAATGTAATCAAAATAACATGCTTTTGTATAAATAATAAAATTAATTTACGTTGGTACTTTCCATTCTCTAATAGCTAGGTAGGTTAATCTTATTAACGTCTAAATATGCCTGTCTACAATTTAATATTATTGTTTTATGTTACATGATATTCTGATTTTCAAAATGATATGTTTCACTTGATTTCAGATCTTGATTAGGTATAACTTAGATTAAACGATGGTCATGTTTAGTTTTTAAAGATCTATTTCATTATTCTATCCTTTGTTGTTAAAGTATTGACATAGGTACTTACTGGAAAAGGTCCGTATCAGGGGCGATATAAGAGAAAAAAACTCTGCTAACTTACTGAACTCCCACCCAGTTCGATCACACACAATACAGGATGCGTTGTTTGAAACATAGTTAAATTTGACTATAGTTAATGTCACTTTAAATACATAGTAAATGTGTCAAATTTAACTAGGCTTTTAACAACACGGCCTAAGCAGTGTGGAGATTCAAAACATTTTTATAGATGATCCAGTAATTTATAAACTCCATTTCATCCCAACTAAACTTACTCTAAAAGTAGTGCGGGCGTTTTCTTAACCGTGATACAGGTTTCTTAATAAAGAAAGGAAAAATGAAACTTTTAACATGACGTGGTTCTTAATGATTTCCGCTTTAATATGAATAGACAGGTTGATTTTTTCTGACAATATGTTTCAATCTTCAGAAGAAAACACTATGTTCCATCATGAAAAGCTGAAAATAATGTTGATCTTCTACCAAATATCATCGCGCGAAGCGATCATATTCGTCAAATATAAACTAGCCGACTTCAGTAAAAAGGCACTGGTGAAAAGTACTTAGCTATTTCAATTAAACGTGTTATTTTTTGAAAACTATAAAGCGATGTAGTTCGCTATTGCGTGATACAAGATGAAAGCCGGTTATAATTTTTTTAATAGAATTTAAATATTGCACCCTCCAACATGTTTATTTAAGAGAGATAGGGCATTGCGGATTTCCTGCTCGAATTGGTGTGCCCGTCTGGGGAAGCAACCCCCACCTTACAGAAGATCATAGTAAAAATCACTGCCTTCGGTGGTGTTGTGTCTCTGTCGGTGTGTAAGTTTCCAGGGCTCCACGGGGTAGGGGATTGAGTCGGGATGGGCATCGGCGCGCCGCTTACTATGAGGCGGGACGTGCTCCTGTTTGCCACCTTATAAAAAAAAACATCTTTTCGTGGCAATGTCAATTTTTTACTTTATACAATCTATCAACTGCATTTTACACGTCAGAGTTGTATGGCAGGATTTCTGCCACCTTTAGTCTCATCATGGCGAAGTGTACAGATTACCTGTCAGTAATGACGCCTGCTAATTCGTCCATCGGCTGACCCCACGTACGTATCTTGAGCAGCTGCGTGTCATTTCCTCATCCGGACTTTTGCTTCCCTTTGTTTCCCTCGCTCATACGTATGGGAGTATCCGAAATTTATGGACCTTAATCCACAGTTAAGATGTAATAGTAAACCAACTTAATGTTTTAAACGTAGGTATTTGAATACATGAGATAATATGCATAAATCTATCTTAATTCAAAAATAGCTTTTGATGAGTCTTAGTCTTTGCCGTATATAATAAATATAAAATGTATTACGAAGGTAAATTAAAATAAGGAACCGTTGATGAAAACAGAAAAAAAAAATTTTTTTGATTGAATATCAGACCCTATATAATTTTGGAGTAGATTTCATTCAAAGGCGAATCAAACGGGCCAAAATTAGCAATGATGGTCTCCTTTCGACTCCATTATCAGACCACGGATATGGAATGGGACTAGATTACTCTTCGAGGGGGGAATTAAGTGAACTCCATAGAATTGCATCATTCTAATGATATCTAGGGTATCATTTACGACTAGGGCCCTTTTTAACACGAATCAAGTGTCGTTTTACCACAGACTTCCCATAGCCACTTTCCGGCTCCATCGTCAGATCAGTGCCAGATAATATTAAACCGACCCGATTCACATGATTAAAATGTATGAGATCTTTTATTCCACGGACAATAAATTGTGGAATGAGCTCCCCTCCAAGTGTTGTGTTGTTCCCTCAGTACAATATGGTTCTCTTATTATCATTATTATCAATATCGTTCTCAAGAGAGGAATAGATAGAATTCCCCGAAAGGCAGCGGCATGTCTGTGTCACTGGCATTGCTGATGTTTATTGGCGACAGTGACCACTTAACATCAGGTGGTATATCCGCTTGTCTGTCTTCGAAGGCAATAAAAAACATCCACAAAGGTAAAATTTTTCCTTGCAAGATTTACACAGATAAACAAGCAGACACCGAGACAGGTGTAACTAAATAAAAGTTTGTAAAAAATGCTCCTCTGATTATACTGTGCTATCTATAACTGTATTCCTTCTTGCGAGTCCGTCTGTACAGCAGCGATACAGAGCTCTCGGACATTGTTATAAATGACCGTAATTGGTCAGCCTGTCGCTTTGTGTTTCGTCTGAGCTTCGGGCAAATTCCGTAACGTCTGGGATTACGCTCTCGAGTCGCGGGTGAATTATCGTGCGACCAAGTAAAGGGAGTTTCAGCTTTTACCTCTTATAGAAGTTAAATCTCTCAGAATTATATAGATAGGTACTATATCCTGTAAAAAAAACATTAATTTTTATAGAAGTAATTTTTTGGTTAAGAATCCTTTAAAAGCTAAGCATTTGTTAGTGTTGCAGAGCTATTTTCTATTACTACAAATACAAACAAATAAAAACAAACAAAGCCTCCTCCACTTTGCCCTAAGCTTTTACGGCAAGCTTTTACTATTTGCAGGGTGTATATCTATACTATTATATAAAGAGAGAAAAGGATACACTGACACAAATTGACTAAAAATTTTGCATAAACATCATTTTGTAGATGTACACTAAGCCTGTAACATATTTTTTTACAACTACCCTCAAAAGAAATAAAAATTTCGAGTCAAAGTTTGTATAGGAGATCGTCCAAAAGTGCATAGGGTTAGTTAAAATTTTGCACACCTACTCTGTATAAAATAAAAAAATGCAATCATTGTTTGAATTTTTCAAAACTACCCTCAAAAAACAGAGATAAAGCATGTTAAAGTTTTAAATGTTGCCTCAACGCACGCCTACACTTTTGGTCGTAGAGACATGATATTTAGGTTGTTTAAATGACGTAGATATCAAGCACGAAAGGATTTTTGAATATTCCACCGTGAATTGGGTGATATAGGGGTTCAAAGTTTGTATGGGAAAACGAGTTTGGCTAGCTTGACAGCTTTGAAACTTAGCTTAGATAAACTAAACTGTGACTTAAAAAAATACTGTTCCATTTTTTTTAAAATTTGATTTCTACAACGAGAAATAAGGATAGCAAGTTATCTATAGAAGATATTTAGCAAATTTGCTCTAATATGTTATTACTAGCTGCGCCCCGCGGTTTTACCCGCGAAGTTCCCGTTCCCTTGGGAATTCCGGGATAAAAAGATATTCAACCTAATCTGCCAATTAGTCAAGAAGTCTGTTATCTGTCGTGATCTGTCAAATAGCCAAAAAGTCTGTCAATCTGTTGAGATCTGTGAAAAAGTCTATCAGTTTATTGTGATCTGTCACATAGTAAAAATCTCTGTCAGTCACTTTTGATTCGTCAAAGAATAAAAACCTCTGTTAGTCAGTTGTGATCCGTCTAAGAGTAATAAACTCTGTCAGTCAGTTGTGATCCGTCAAATAGTCAAAAAGTCTGTCAGTATGTTGTGATGATTCGTCAAAGAGTCAAAAAGTCTGTCTGTATGTTGTGGCGTGACTAAGAGACTTCCAAAAGGCAATGGAAAAAAATAACATAAGAAACTCAGTCCGGCTACTTTCAAAATCTGTATTAATTTATTCATACATACGTGTGAAGCCGGGACGGTACACTAGTATTTAATGTTTTTCGTCTGTCAAATGCTTTTAATTTTCTTTTTTAAACGTTATCTATGTTAAAAAAATAAAAACATTTAATATGTACTTCTTTTGGGTGCAATCAGAAAGAGTGAAGGATTTTGTGGAAGCTAAGTCTTATTATTGCTAAGAAACATACTGCAAAAATACTGAATACCCGTGACTACGTAATATTAACATATTTAATTTGACTTGTTGCTGTACAAAATTACAGAAATGGCCATTGACTTTTTACGGCAGACAAAATGGCGTCTACATGCAAAAGCCAACTCACATTGTGACGGTTAAATTTGAATCTTTGGCGGTTGCCATAAAGTTTTTATCTCTTTGTTACGTCAGTGTGGCATCGCAAGATTCTTCTAGGATGTTTAATGGTTTGTCCGGGGTACACGAGAACTGTCGTAAAATGAAGACTGTGGTGGCCTATGTGGATTTTTCATGGCGAGATATTTACTACTTAAGAAGTTTTTGTGGGGGCATATGTGCTTAGTAAAATCAAACAAGCTGGATACTAATGTACCTTTGTGAAGGTGAATTTATGATTTGATTGACAAAATTAACACGAGTTCAAATTATTAAAAGGTGCATTTTTCTATTTGATTTTGATATCATTTGTACTTATTTTTTTCAAAATACATCTATTATCAAACCTTTCTAAAATATGGACGTATGTGGAGACATAATATTTTTTTTTATATTTATTTAGACAAAGGATTTTTTATATATTGTTAAACGTTAAAAAAATGTATTATTATAAAAAAATATAGGTAATTCTAATATTTTTGTTTCTTTTCAGGTAAGTTATCATGTTATGTACTACACACCTTTAATCAGTATGGTACGAGTAAGTATTCTATATTCACTAATCAAAAGTTTCTTTTCGGTTTTGAATAAGTAAAGCTTTTATTTTACAATCATTAAAAAAAATACGGATTCGTGAACGACTTATAAACTCCGCTTACTAAACAGTTTACCGCAACTTAAACGGTATTATATAAAACAATACACCAGTATAAAACAATACAGATTATATCGGACAAGTTCACCTCGCGGCAATAAATCTAAAACCTAAACCACCTGAGCGTTCGGCATCCCCGCGATTATGAATGAGGAGACCCCAACCCCCACTTTCCCCTCCCCACCCTCGTGACACGCGACCTCCAAACAATCCCTTTTCAACCCTATTACAACTAAACAGGACAGAGTTTCCTATTCTGACAGGAGCAATAACCGAATTAGTGTTCGAAAAGCAGACCGTATTCCGTGCTGCATAGCATACAGATCGCTAATTCAACTTTTCTGATGGAGATCGTCTGAAACTCGACCTTTTGGTGGCGCAGGTAAAGTTGGTTTTTCGACTGTGATGCATCACGTATAAAAGGCTGTTTACACCCCTCGGCCCGGGCGAGTTTCGTCTCCCGGACGACCGAACCGAGCTGCACTGTGCACAGGGTGCCGAGCGCCCTGACACCCGATGGTGACTAGCCACGGTGAAAATAAAATTAGAACGATGTTCTCTATTTAAAATAAAAATAAAATCGGCCAAGTGCGATCAGACTCGCGCACGAATGGTATGGCGCCGTATACAATCGATACAACCTATGACACTATATGTATTAGGTATAATATCGAGGTAATCACTATATCGGACAAGAAGTTTAAGCTTTTCACAGAAAAATTACGTAAATAGAATAGTCACATGAACTGTGTTATCTGATATGAATCTACTTACTTAGTACCTGCTTTGAGAGTTCTAGTTTATACTGGACGTGAAAGGAACCAAAACCAGGCATACTATAAACTGCTTATAAATTTTCCTGTTATTTACAAGCAAAGAGCAACATTCCATATTTTTATAAATTTTTTAGACGCAGTAGTTTCAGAGACAAAGGGTAATTTCATCTATTTTCTTATATAATTACTAAACTATTAATTTTAAATTTGTATAAAATAAATTTAAACCTTCACATAAACCCTATTCATTTGATACATAAATAATACAGTTCATTTAGCTAAATTTCATTCTCTGATTCACCCCCCAAAAGTGACCCCCATATTCCATTTTTTTACTAAATTTATTCTTCCGTGTTTGGGTCTTATAAATCTTATGATACATGTTGACATATTATGTAACTTGATACATGTATCTACCAAATTACAACTCGATCGGTCTAGTAGGTTTCAAGCAAATCCATTGTGACAGACAGACTGATAGATAACCCAGTGATAAGGCTTCCCGTTTTCGCCGATTGAGGTACGGAACTCAAAAAAAATGTTCTGAAATATTAATTTGAGTTTTTTTTCTTTCTCCTTCCGTCATTCGTCTTTGATGTTAGAATTCTTTGATTATCCCGTCACATTTTTTTTATATCGACCGAATTGCTTTGTGTACATTGTTTTTCAAGTGAAGTAACCCAAGTTTAATTATAAATCGTAACGACTCGTTTTGCTCTTAAAAATATTGTAAAATAAAAAAATATCTTTGAATTTTCTTTGTTTGCTTTTAACTTCATTTTATTACGCAATAAATAATGTTACCGGAAACAGTTTATTTTTTGTATTGAATATTTTGTCCGGAACAAATATTGACAGGTTTGTTAGTCATTGCCTAAAATAATTTACGTTTATCACCCCGGAAAAACTTTTTCAGCGGTAAGCATACCTACATTGATTTTCTGAATGCCATCATAATCACAAATCGTGGCAAGAGCTAAATTTAATATTTTTCCTTTTGGTTCCACCTGAGAAGTTCCATATAATTTTATGGGGGCGCACTATGCACCGAGTGGGGCAATCGCACGTGAATAAAGGCCGTCCGCCGCGGTTATCGCCGGCGCCGAAGATTCAACCACGTGGCATTCCCCTCGCAAACTCATAGAACAAGAATTAGCTCAAAATGCCTACACATTTGCAGTCTCTCAGAGGCAATACAATTTGATACTGTTTTATGTTAATCCGTACTGAATCCCTCCATAGTAATATTTTAAATGCGATGATGTGCCTGTCTCTTACCTGTTCGTGCTTAAATCGCTGAAACGTTTTCGATTAAATTTGGTGGAGATATAATTTGAGTCTCGGGAATAATTATAGGATAAATTTCATCCCAGAAATCATGCTTTAAAGGGGTCAAAATTGGGATAGAAATTTGAATGGTATATAAATTGACCACCGAGATATAGCGAAATGTACACCATTTTTTAAGATGTCGCTTATCATGAGGTCCTGGGTTACAAACTCGGCAGCGGCAAATGTTTAGATGATGAAAATAAACATTTGTCCCTGAGTCGTGGCTGCTTTTATTTCTATCCATTACTCTAGTACTCCTTATTAATAAACGCGGAATAAGCTTTGACTAGTTACACCGTGTTTTGTTTCTATCACTCAAATGCCATTTGTCATTCAATGAACAGAGACAAAACATGGAGTAATAAATCCAACCTTAATCTTCGTGTATTAATAAGGGGGTTAGAGTATAAGAAATAGATATTAATCAATTGTATTTATTAGAATAAATTCAAAGCATATGTGGTTAGCGAACTATTGACCAATAATAATTTACCCACAAAGGATATTAGTTTCGTAAACATATTATTGTTTTTATCACACATTATTCATTGTTCGAAAGATTATTACCCATCTATTGGTTGTTTGATCTTTGATTGTTTCAACTAGGAAAGGGCGTTGCAAGAAAACAGCCCGTAAACGTATGTCGATATACCCTCCCTATACCCTCCTTTTGCTTCTCTTTCCTCACCCTCTTGCACTTTTATTTACTAAGAACTAAGTAACAACTCCCCTTAATGTGCATGGTACAGCGATCTCAGGATCTTTTTATTACAGCAATCTATCTAACTTTAGAGAAATAATTGTTCAGGTAACCACTCAAAAGAATTTATTTTATTCATTCAAAGAAGTTGTAAGTTAATTTAAGAAAATCTATTAATATATACGAACTTATTTATTTCTTCTAAAGTACAAATAAAAATAGCAGCTAAATTTATATTATTTATTTTCATGCACATCACTCATTAAATAAAACTAGTTTTGACATAATAATGATATTATTCTGGCGAGGCAGACTGAAATTTCAAAACTAGTTAAATTAATATTGTTTGATAATTACACACACTAATTCATGTGAGTGAGTATGTCAATTTGTTACTGTATAGTCCAGAAACAAAGTCTTGGAACATAAAGAGATTACCGAATCAAAAAACCAAAATATAAATTTGTCTGTGGCAGTATTGCGAATAGTTACTATGATTTGATTTATTATAATATTGAAAAGCGTTGATATTGCTATTCAGTTTTTAAGAGTTAAAAATTAAAACATAATTGAAATCTTTGGGAAACATTGAATCAAAATCAAGTTTAGCCAAGTAGAGTTCTCTCCTCTACGCAAAGAATCTCAAATTGTTTATGAAATTTTGCAATTATTTCATTCATCTCAATTTACAAAAGTTTAGGAAAACCTTAAAACTCATCTTGATGGAAGTTTTGAAAGATATTAATAAAAGCGGTTATTCATTAAAATCGTAAAAATGCTGAGCTTAATACGACCTTTAAGTCTAAAACCAATTGTTGATGATTAAAGCAGCAGAGTTTGTATGCTGACTTTTACCTTCACATAACAAAAACACACCTGATTCAGTTTTAAATAACCCAGTATCACTCATAGATGTCCCAAGTATAGCAGAATAAACAATAAAGAGGATATTCTGCTGTACTTGGGACATCTAGTAGTTATTTGATGAAAACAGCATTGGTTCTCTTTGCTGAAATACTAATGTATTTTTACACAGTTAATTTATTTCTTTATCATCAACAAGTTTCAACAGCGTTTTACACAATATAATCTAATATAAATTTTGAAATGGTACTTTAGCCAATTACAGAAACTCAATATATTGTTTTATGTTTTAAACATTCATGGTCACTAACATTATAGTAGTACAAGTTATTTACGGGATTGTTACCATGTACCTTGTATAAAGCGAGTTTCCGATATTTCGGCACTCATCATCATGGCGTTACTGCGTGATCATGGGGCTTGCAACAGTGCCGAAACATCGAAAACTCGCTAAAAACAAGGTACATGGTAACTTATATATAACTATAACTTATATTACTATAATACAGAAACTCACTTTGTATTCTAAATAACAATTTAAAATAACATAAAGGAAATACTAACAAAGATTCAAATTAATTTTGCGATTTAGTAGGTATCTATAGTATAAGTCCAAAAAATGTAGATCTAGAATTAGCGTAAATGTATTTGTTTAAAACGTCATCTGTTGACGTAATTATTTTTTGATGTTGAGTACTATTATTATTATTATATATTATCTTTCTTATTATCGATTTCAACGATGACTTTCACCGCACCCATTGTTCCTAACGGCGCGCGTCCCATTTAGGTTGAGCAACTCCGGTACATCTGTTGATTGCTCCCACGCGCGCCCACGCATCAACCGAGTGTCGGTTCTGAGATGTTATCTATATGCAATGCAGATGCAAAAAAGCGAGTATAAGAATTTAATTTCCAAACTATTTAGTGAAGAAGAAATGCAGCTTTTAATGTTACCTATAAACATCATTTAAATATCATTAAACTATTAACTAGGTATTGTTATTCATCATGGATAATATTTATTATTGTTATTTATTTTTTCTGGAAATTAAATTTACAAAAGGAAAAGTGGTTCTTTCATGGATGACATGCAAATATAAAGAAAGATTATGCTGCCTTTAAAACTAAAAATAAACCGAATTTTATATCTTAAAGGAAATATTAAAAACAGTCTACAGAACCATGTGATTATACATGGTTCTGTAGACTGTTTTTAATATTCATATCATCTTTTCTCTTACAGTAGGTATGTGGTGTATGTATGAAACATTTCTGTTATAAATGTACTTAGACACAACATGCGAGCTTTAAAAGCTCATTGACATTATGTAGTTAATTTAACTCATATTCAAATTCAATTACCTAAATAGTTTTTTTTTTGTTAATTCAAGTAATAGAAGTAAATTAAGTTTTTGTTGGATCGAGATTAAAGATTCCACAAATAATATATATCTACTTAGTTACGGAAAGCGGTACGACGTTGACCAATATACAAAGTGGTAAAGTTTAATAAGACATTTATTAAACTTGCGTCAAATACTTTTCGATAAATATACATAAAATAAAATAAAAAACACTTTACCGCTACAACCACCCTTCACATTGTAATGTCGACAAATGTCTGTCGTGCGTAAATCACTTCTCAATTAAATTTGTATTTCATGGCCCACTGCTCACTAGCTTATTGAAAAACGACACGTGTCTATGGGAATTAATAGAATTTGACAGTTGCACAAAAAGGCCGTAAAGAGAATGACAATGTGTGCTGCGTTGTAAATTGACGCGATCAGTACCGTTTATTGGTTTTTAGGGATGTTTTAGATTTTATGAAATTGTTACTAAGTTAGGAAGACTAGTTTTATAATATAGAACAAGTTTTTTGCCATTTAACGACAATTTACACATAATAAACTAAGGTCAGAGTAACTTCCGAAATTTGTAGGCTAATAGCATTAATAGTCCTAAAATGTTGCATTTTAGGACTATTAATGGCAAAAGTAGCTTCACCGTCGCAGAACCGCTATAATAAATTTAGTGATAGTTTAATTAGTTACTGTACATTATACTTAATGATTAAACAATCTTATACAAGTGAAATTCGATCTTAACTATACAAGATTCAACGTCAAACAACACGCTATACGTGCGTAATTAAATGTTGAGGATATTGAATCGAAGTATGATTACTGAACTGTCTTGTGCAGCTCCTTTGATGCTAAGCCAGTATACCATAATGCCATATACACCGCGGGACACTTCTATCGGCCCACCTAATATTTTAAGTTTGATGGTCCCTTGCTAATAATTAATGTTCAGCAAAAAGTTTTTAAGCAGTTTTGAAGCTCATTATAATAAACATCCATTTCGTGTGTTTAAAAAAAATTGCTTACATAATTATATTTTTGCTACAGATCGTTGAAACTTATAACACCTAGTGGGCCGAAAGATATGTCCGAAAGTATAATATCATGATTGTATGTGTCTGTTGAAATGATTATTAAACAACATATAAGTAAGTAAGAAAATACACACATACAAAAATACACACCTACAAAGTGTACAAGTTTTAAACTTAACATAGTAAACGAATTTGACGTACCGCCAAGGGTCATTCGGTGTAGATGCGGGAGTTGGGGTAAATTGCATCGATTCCCCAGAGTCGTGGGAGAAATAGTACCTACGTACGATGTACCCATTGAAGCGTTCAATGACATCGCGTTCGAAATGAATCTTTAAATAAAACATAATAGCGCAGGATTAGAAGGAATAGAAATAAATGATAGCGATCGTGCCGTGGATAGAGGAAGAAGAATTGGAGTGAAAGAGACAAACGATAGTGTGTGAGATATTGGCTGTGCATTATGTAATACCGTAGACACTTGTGCTTGCAAAATGTAGGCTATTCCATTCTCAAATACTTAAAAGTGTCTATGCTAAATAATATCGAAGTATTGTCATACATCGTAGAGACTATTATATCTCTCAGGTATTTTTTTATTTTCTATATTGCATAGATAATTTCAAATGGCATTAATTTTGAATGTGAATGCAGGGAAGGCAATTATGTTTTTTAAGCATAAAATTCAGAATTAGTATCGGTTGTAAATGTATACTTTAGACTTGTTTGATTTTTATTTATTTGCTCCCTTCTCATTTTTCGTTCATTTCATAAACTAAAAGTAATAATTGTAGTGCATATATATTCACAAATGCTCATTATATAACTTTCATAATTTATCAACGGGCTTGTTAAGCTATGAATGAGCTTAATCATAATAAAAATTTCGAATTAGTGTGTGTGTACTTCATTTGCTAATATCAGCTTTCGGTGTAATTCATCCAAATATGGGAAACACAAACATTGCGTTCGTCGTATAGTTTAGCTAATTAACTATTTTGGATTTAAATAAAGCTACTAATAATAAAACTGTGATGGAACTAGGCAGGTATTAGTATTACAGGAAAAGCGTGTATTAATAAAATGAGAAGATAAAATAACTTATATGATATGACTTATACATACTGTATCATTATGTCATATAGGTAAGCAAAAGCTAACGATGTTAAGTGGCTCGTTGTAGCGAACACTAACCTTCCATATAAAATTGAGACATGCGTTCAACACGAGTTTAAGTAAAATTTTTAAACAATATTTGCGTTCACAACGTTTGAAACCGTGTCTAACTTGTTGTAGTAAGAACGATAAAATTTGATAACGTGACTTAGATTCGTTCTAAATCTGAACACGGATAAAATTAATAAAATTGTATTGTTCTCGAGTCAAGCTTACTGAAATATCAAATCAATTGTTGATTAATGCCAAATTAGAATATCTATTATTTCATTTTAACAAAAGCCAATACTCCTTTACAACCACGTACACAATTTTATTTATCGTTTGTTTAATGTGTATTAAGTAACTCATGCCTTAATCTTCATTAGACTGTTATAAATTTGCAAATTATTATACCTTTTTTATAGTCGCTCATGAGTACGCTAAGTGGGCTTTACAAAAAGTATACATACAAATTGAACAGGCACTTCAGTATTTACGGTTTCCAGCACATGCTGTTAGTTGTTAGGCTTTAAATCCGGCACTAGTACACGCAAATGTTTATATTATAAAATATCAACGGAATTTGTTTTAAGGTTTCGTACTCAAAGGGAAAATGTACTATCAAGTTTTTGCCGTCTGTCTATTTATCTTTTTGTTCATTGGCTCATGTATTAGTGAGCTGTTTCTCATGAACGATATAAAAGTACATCGTAATTTCTCAGATTAATTTTGTTAGCTTTAGTTGCCGATATAAGAATAAATATTAAATAGAAGAACCATGAATTAGCGACTGTCGTACGAATTAGGGGTGTTTGAGAGTTTATGTTATCTTATCATGTAACAAAAAAATTAAGATTTTTTTTCGTTTTTTAGTTGACATTTATGCCATGGAAGCTCTCAAATGGAATATCTTTTTCCCGTTTTCGCAACTTTCTGCATCGATGCTCTACTCCTATTAGTCGTAACGTGATGTTAAATATACTCGTATATACTTTCTCTCCTTCCTCGACAAATGCACTATTAAACAAAAAAATCGTACCTACTGGTCCGATATGAAAAAATATTTCCTGAGATTAGCAAGTTCAACCGAACAATCGATCAAACTTTCTTCAGTAGGGACCTGGTTTTATTCATATCTTCATCGACGCCAGCAGGATGTTCGGATAGACCAGACCATCTCGGATTGGCGCGACCTCATTGCTGGTATTCCACAGGGCGGAATTCTTTCTCCTCTTCTTTTTTCGTTGTTTATGAACTTTCTCACTACCATGATTCATTCCTCTTACCGACGCCGACGGATATGCTGACGAATTCCAACTTTATGTTCATGCCAATAAAAATGGTTTGGATGAGGCATTGACACGTCTGAACGATGACCTTCAGAGGATTTCGGAATGGTCCAACTGTTACGGAATCTCTGTAAATCCATCAAAATGCCAAGCAATTATAACAGGTAGCTCCCGACAGTTGGTCCTTCTGGATTTGGGTTCACTGAAACCGTTAATTTATAATGGTATCGCAATAGCATTTTTATTAACGCTCTTAGGGCACTGTACAGATTAAAATTCTTTCTACCCTCCAGCACAAAGTTTGCGCTCATACAGGCTCTCGTGCTTCCTATCATTGACTATGCTGACGTCTGCTATTCTGACACCAATCAAAACCTTTGAATTGTTTGCTCAACAGCAGTATTCGCTTCATCTTCGGTTTACGTAAGTACGGCCATATCTCCCACTACAGAAATCAACTCAACTGGCTGTCCATACGTGACCATAGAAATCTCAGAATTGTATGCATGCTTTTCAGTATTTTACACGATCTACGTGCCCCAGAATACCTGAAGTCTAGGTTTCTGAGTCCCTCCAGACCGCGTGATCTTCGCTCTTGCAGACACTTAACCCTTAAAACTTATTTTCGCTATTATGGTTTTGTTTCCAAATCTATTATAATATCACTATTTCAGATATACGGTTTTGGAATGCTTTTCCATTGAATATTCTCAGTGCTCATAGTAAGTTAGAGTTCAAGAAACTAGTAAGTGAACACTATCTGAAAACCTAAATTTCTCGGAACTTTTAGGTTAATACTAATATAATATTTATTTATTTATTTTAAATCATCTAGTGTATGTATGAATATGAATGTGTATTTTATTTTAATAAAGTATTTTTTGTTATTATGGTATCATATAGTTAGTTGATTAAGTGGTAAGTTTTATTTTATGCTCACTTTAGTGGCTGTTCTATTCTATCGCCATAACATTCGTCTCCTACATTAAGCATGCACGGCGAGCTTAATACAAGGCATTAAATCCGCCGTTTACTAATAAAGAATAAATATATAAATAAAAACTTTTTAGCTTTAAAATATAGGTATATATATATCTGTGGCATATCACACGATGCGTTGCGGTGCCGCATCTTACTTGTAACCACGAAGACGAGGCGGGGAGAGGTGAATGCGTTGCGACGTTGTAGCGGCACCGCTCAGTTGTATTTATGCATACTAGGAAATGTCCAATGCTGCGGGGGCGTTGGCGAAGCCGCGCCGCTGCGACGTAATAACGTAGTGGCGCCGCATCGCTCGTGTGGCCACCGATAAGCCGAAACACAGTATACAAAAAGAGGTAAGGAGGGCCTTGTGGGTAGGCGCGCCATGGTCATAGCTTGGCAAATAACTTAGTTCTGATTGCGTCGTTGCTCTTGGGTGTGAGCGCTGATTGGTTCGGTTGTTTGATGTCACATCGTTTGATTGGCTATTTTCCATTAGCTGGAAGTGTAGGTGGGCCGAGCCGGCGATATCGGTCCCTGTACAAACGGTCTATAAACGCCTTCTAACCTCTTTCCGTGTTCTGTGCGTCGAAAGCTTTGCGGTGCGTCGCTGTAATGCATTGTGTGCTCCTACACATACTGACTAAAATATACCCGTTGAAGAATACCTCTGGCCATAAAGACTTTAAAGACTTCATCAGAAGGGATTGATACTATTTGATGCCTGAGAACGGGACGATGCACTGGGCATAGTTTGTGAGAAGATAGCTGCACTCAGGGGCGAATTCTTATTAAATTACGATTAAGCGGTAGAAAGCCCTAGGATAAGTGGGGCCGGTCTTCGGTCGGTCCCTTTTACTTAGAGAAGGGATTAGTTATTATTATATTTTTCTAAATTCGAAATGGATAACGAAAAGAGTTAAAGTAGGCAACCGAATCACCACCCAACGCTTTATTCATAAATTCGCATTGAACTTCAAGTAGCCTCTGATATAAATATAAAATATATATGCCCTTCTACAAACCTCGCGCAGATTATCCAAAAAGCTCAGTCGATTGAGAAATCTCCACATTTTATTCACATTAGAGCCGGCAAAATGCATGAAACGGAATTTTCCAGTTCAACCCGTCATTTTATATAAACTTCGCTTTTTGTCATTGTAAAGGCCGTACCTACGTATGTATCTAGCATAAAAAGCAAAGAGATTGGTTAAGTAGTCAAGGTTTGTTAGCAAAACTGTTCTGTATAATTTAAAATTCTATATTTCAACGTTTAGTGCCAAAAAGAATAAACCTTACCCTTTCTAACGTTACCTTAATCACCAACAGAACAGCTGTACCAAAAGGTACATACCATTACCACCATTAGTACCATTTTACTGAGGTCTTCTTTCTTGTGTTTTTTTATTTATTTCTTGTTCATAACTAAAGTGTGTGTATAACTCCAAGCAGGCCCTGCCAGAATATCAGCGCTGGTGCGACACAATGTCGTATCAGCTAATGCTGAGGCAGGGTCCTGGTTAGCCCTTACTGTATAAATTCCTTTTAACATGTTGTGTTTGTTAATGTTGTGTTAATAAAAACTATTTTCTTTCTTTCTTTCTTGGAGGTAAGGACTGACGCTCTATTTCTAGGGGAAACTGCGCTATAGCCTCCCTTTGTTAAAATAATGCTTTTAATATTTCTATGCTTGCCTGCCAGTCTCGTTACATAAACAATATATAACGAGAACTGCCATAATACAAAATTATTACACAGAGACTTCTTAGTAGAACAGCGATGAATTTTGAAACGAGCGGTGAAGTTTATAGGTGGCAGGTTTCATTAGTGTTATAAAAGTTACACAATATACCCAGTCGTTGTACACCCACCCTTACTTTGGTTGTGTAAATTTGATTTTCATTGCGCTACTCGCGTATTCTTTCTTCCATGGCTACCCGTTGAAACCAGTTTGATTTTCTGCGCTTTTTTTGTTTAAAAGTTTGCCTTTGTATATTTTAAAGTCTTTTAGTGGACACTTTTTTGCTGATTTATCTTCAATTTTAATCCATATTTTACATAATCGCTGCTAGTATTACTGTTTGTTCTGTTACCTTTGAAACACTTGGCGTATTGGCATAAAATTAGTTCCAGCTCGCAGTTGACATTTAATAATTAGATATTTTTAAGTCATTATTAGATTAAGACACCTATTGTGTGGTGAACTATAGTATTTTTTTTGTTATCGGTCGGATACTGTTATTTCGATATTGAACCATATGTTAAAAATTTTATATATTATTCAGAGATCACATTTTTACTAGGTATATTTAAATATTACTTGTCGTTATTTAAATATACCTAGTGAAAAAAATGTGACTTCTGAATACCCACTTAGAAATAACAACCACAAAACGATATAGGTCGTAAGCATTGTGCGAAACTTTTTTTTACATTTGACTTGTTTTCTATTGGATTTCTCTCAGTAGATCCATTGGCTAGATCCATTTGTCAATAGAGGCATGTGTTAACTCTACTGAAAAAGGGTTTTGAGAAAACCTAGTGGTGATGTGAAATATATTATTTACTTTCTTCTTTCATATGACCCTTTTACAGATTATGAAACGTAACTTTGTGTTTTTCGATTCTCATATTTAAAATGTCTGGCAACAAATACAGCGAACAGAATGTGCCTTTCAGTATTAATTTCAATTTGTTTACAATATTCTCTACAACATACGTAAGAATCAGTCAACGACTGTAAGTAATTTTTACGTGCCTGTGCCACCTGATACCTGAAAACAGGCCCCTCAGCGCAAGTTAGCGAGTATGTATACGTTCATTGTACATACAAATACTACTCGATTATCCATATTTAGTCCATCAGAAAATAAGTAAGGTCTGGCAGTCTTGGGATCTTACTCTATCATATCATGTGTTTTGAACTGTATGTAAAACGGGTAAAGGTTAGGAATTTACTGTAGACATTTCATTGTGCTAAATACCCTGATGGACTGTTGAATATAATATATAAATAATAACGAACCCCAAATGTTAACCAAGCGCTTATGTTCATTCATTAACCATTTTATGTTCATTCAGTTTACCTAATGTAGATAGTACGGTGTCAATCTTATGCTGTCTCTAATATCAAAGTTCTATCAAACTTTTAGTTCCTAGGCTGAGGGCGGTATAAATACACAGAATGCATATTTTTATTTTTAAACACACACCAATGAGCCTAGCCCCAAAGTAAACACTGTAGGCTTGTGTTATGGGATACTAGAGTAACGGATAGAATACATATACTGATACATAAATACACAGGTATATTTATATTAATATACATATTAAACATCCATGACTAGAGCTCAAATGCTCGTATTCATTACACAAACATCTTCAGCCCCCACCGGGATTCGAACCCGGGTCTTCTCGAGTAGGCAACACCTTGAAACCCGGCGTACAAACTACTCGGCCACGGAGGTCGTCATCAGGTAGCTGCTAATCTTCTTTTACTAAAAAAGTCAACTTGACGCGCGACACACACGGTGACAGCGTATGCACTCTGTAACCCCCTGATTGATAAACAAGGAATAGGCTTAGACTAGCTACACCGTGTTTTGTTCATATCACTCAAATGCCATTTGTCATTCAATGACCAAATACAAAACATGGTGGAAATATAAGTATCAAAGGAGTTCTTAACACATGGAGTAACTAATCCAAGTTTATTCTTCGTTTATTCCTTATTAATAAACAGGTTACAGTTTAAGTTAGGGTTTTTACAGGTTAGGAAATTACTATCATTGAAATCATTTGTCCATAAAGTTTAAACTGTGTAAACGGTTGGCATTAGTAAAAAATGGCGATCGGGACACAACCGCAGACACTGAGGGGATGTATTTCATCGGTTCGTGCACAATGTAGCTTAATGAATGCATTCTGAAGTTCGGGGTTCGACCCCCGCTATGTGGGGTGAAATATTATTAAAGGTCAGTGAAACCGATTTGGGGCATGCACGATTCAGAAAGGTATTGTTTTGCGATTATTAAATATGAGATTGTACCAAACATTTTAGTTCGCTCTATGTCCAAAATTTCATAAACAAAAGTTTGAACATTATGAGCTTGCCAGATATCATTTTAGGCTAGAAGAGTTCACTTCTTTTCCGTCGCTTTTGCCCACATTTACCAGAAACGACCTAAATTATAATATTGCTAGGTTATAAATTTTGCAACACATACATTTTATAGAACGGGACGAATAAAAAAACTGCGAATGCGTCCTTCACGCTGATCGCTATTTGTACTACTGGGATACATATAATATCCATGAAAATATTATGGAATGCAAAAAAAGTACGGAGTTTTGAATTAGGACGATGGCGACGGCTGACCTCGTGATACTTGTAATTGTTATCAAATTTTTAATTCATCATCATTAGCCTATTCATGTCCCCACAGCTGGGGTACAGGCATTTCCTATGGATATAATAGGTAGATTGGGGCATGACCCACCACGCGGGCTCAGTGCGGATTGGCGGATGCTAACGACTACAGATGCAGCCTGTACCAAAGGCTTAACGTGCCTTCCGAAGCACGGAGGAGCTCGAGGTAGTCAAGTTTTTTGGTCACCCATCCAATGACCGACCACTCTGAAAGTTTTTTCTTAACTTCAACGGTCTCAGCCGAACGCGCTAACCAGATGTGCTATCAAGCTTCTCTACGTTTTAATTACTTCCATTTATTACCTGATAAGTATTTTTATTACTTGATCTAATTTAAGATTAAATATATGTGTACATCCAAAGAGACATGACAACATCTCCACCTCCCCAGGTTTCCGTATGTGTGAATGACAGCACATGTTAGTGGACCACCGTCGCCCGCGGCGCTCAGTTGAAAAGCGCTAATGAAGTTATAGATTATAAAAATAAGTAGACGGATTGAACGCCAGTGTGGTAACATTGTATACTGCCTAACTCATTAGTATATAGGCTGGAAGCAAATGAAATGAACTAAAAGAAAAGTTTTAATAGAAAACAATCCACGCGGACCAGGCAGCAGACGGGACTCGAACCTACACCCTTCGCAATCCGGGCGAATGCACTGACCAATTATGCTACAGCGGCCCTGATGGCCGCGTCAAAATTTTCCTATCCTTAAGCTGCAAGGCAGCGCCATCTCTTCGCATTGTAGGTAACCCACAATTATTATTGATGTGATTATATGAACTTATGTGGGCAGAGAGTAAAGGTTGAAAACAAACCTATAATATGTGTTTCTATGGCTTCTGCCGCCCCTCAAATCTCCTTTTTTTTAGACAATAACATTAATTTTATAATAATTAAAAATACAACACAACATGCACTTTAAACAAGAAAATCGTGTTCTGAGAAAAACAGTACATTCATGTAGAAAAACAGTAGAACAGGAGAAATTTCGTAAAAATAGGAGATCTCTTTTAAAATCGGGAGACCTGGTAACACTGGTAGCCATAGACTATGATCTCTTTATGACTAAAGAATATTGATAATTGCTGAAGGTTTATATTGCCACACATGTTTTCGTTTATCTTTAGCACAGCGCATTAAAATTTTTTATTGTTAAAAAATCAGATTATCAATAAGTGTCGGGGGCTTAGTAGTAGAAAGCTAGCTTGCTAAGCGGGCGGCCAGGAGTCCCAGCCAAGCTAGGACTTTTCTTGCATGTACGATTATCCGCTGAACCCTGCGTCTCTCATTACTTTTAGACATTATTTAGTTTAAAATGTAGCAAATTATTTTTTTGCAACTCTGATATTAGTTAGTGCTTCTCATCAAGAAATTAATAGTCAATAGTTTTTTCTAGTAAAATATCTTTATATTCAAACATCTAGCAGTTAATTGCTTAAAAATCCAAAAATATAACTATAATTGCTATTTCTTCTTTCAAATATTTAATACTTGTAAAGGTATTTATTTGATGTTGTGGGTTACCTACAATGCGAAGAGATGGCGCTGCGTTGCAGCCTAAGGCTAGAGAAAATTGGACACGGCCGTCAGGGCCGCGGTAGCCTAATGGTCAGTGCATTCGCCCGTATAGCGAAAGGTGCGGGTTCGAGTCACGTCTGCTGTCTGGTCCTTGTGGAACTTTTTCTAGTAAAATATCTTTAGATTTAAACATCTAGGAGTTAAATGCTTAAAATATCCAAAAAAATATAGTTAATATTTAGTTTCCAGTCATTGACATATTAAAATTCACATAATTAAGGTATTCCTCCTTTAAGGGAATACTATAAGATATTAAAATTTGTATAAAATTTCGTTATTTTGAACTAAAAATAATAAAAACCGTTATTTAATATTATAACTTACCCATAAAAGCTTTTATAGGAAATCGTCATTTTTAAAGAATATTTAAATTGAGGATTACATATTAAAACAAGAAATGGTAATATTTTTTAAACTTAAAGTCCTGAAGGGTAAAAACTGTGACTGAAAGACTATAAAGGCTACAAAATAGATATATAGTTTTTATATTCCATAACTAGTTGTCAGTTTTTCTTAACCACCCACTAGATACCATCTAGATACTCACTAGACCTTACCTACACAATAAGACCTATTTGACCTCCTATCAAAAACATGGTACTCATTGGATCTTCATAATTGGATCTTACTTACATGATAGAACCTATTTGACCTCCTATCAAAAACATGGTACTCATTGGGCCTTCATACACCATAAGATAAGAAATCTAGAGCATAGAATACCGGTAGGATTTTGTAATACTGGTATTTTTTCAGTTTTGGTAGAAAGAAAGAATATTTTAAACAGAATGTTGTAGATTATATATTTAAAAGATATTTATTTCATATGATATCAATAAAAATTATTGAATTTGAATTTATTATTGAAGTCTGCTGAGATATCTAGAATGAAGTTTAATGTAAAGCTTGAATGATTCTATAGGTATATTACATGACAGTCGGATATTGTACACAAGAAATAAACTATTCTGTCTATTTCATATTCGACTATCATATTATCAAGAAAGCGAAGACACAGTGTAAGCGAAACAGCCGCCTAAATTATGTACTTTTAGCACAGCTGTAATTCTGCTGTTCCTATAAACCGATTTAAAAAGATATGCGAATAAATGCGCAATTTACATTTATCTTCCTAAAACAATCGTCTGCACGTAATTATAAACAAAAAAACTCATTGATCCAATATCCATAAATAAATATTACTCAAAGAAATAGGGTCGAATATATTGGTAATTTCATCCCCCTGTTATATTAACGCGAAGGGTTATGTAAGGACGCTGCATCGACAACCGAAAGGTCTTAATTAAGACTTAAGAACCTCCAGGGAAATCTAAGAGATTTGTACGATTCAGAAATTTCATTAGGGCTATAATAAATACTAACAAAGTAAAGAACAGAAAATAACCAATTTAGAATTCAATTTAATATAAACCCATCGCTTTTCTGTTAACAATTTTTGCGAGGTGACTGTATTTGTAATAATTATAAGTGTTTTTAAGTTAATGTAATGTGTAACTATAAGTATATATTTATTACTTCGTAAACATTTTCTAATGCGAAACCGTTCAATACAAACTCTTAAACCGACACGAACACAAATTCCCAAGGAAGTTTTATTATCATAATGTTTTAACTTCCTACATGTTGTAATTTTATGGAGGCAAATAAAATTAGTTTATTAGTTACTCTAGTTCTACAGAAAGTTTTACAATGGTGGGAGGAATGGCATTACTGCTACTGACTATTGAAAAGACCTTCTGGCCAGTCCTTTGCTCTTTGAGAGTTGTTCTATTTTAATTAAGCTTTGCAAATGCTGGCTGGTTTTAGTTTGCTATTTCATAACTACAACGAGCTTGTAGGGGGCTGTATTTTTATGAAATGAGCGCAATAGCGTTGCGCTATTTTCCAGTCTTGTTACGGATTCCTGGCTACACTTGCAGAGTACATTTAAACTGTTTTCATTAGTTTTAGTTTAATTATAGAATCGCAGTTCCTGGATAATTATTTTGAAATTTCGCTGGATTTAGGGTGATTTTATTAATGTTAAATGAGCGGTGAGCGATCAGTGACCCGTTTGATGGCGGTGGAAGTAGCAAGCAGACGCTTGCGATTTCAGTCTATCATTTGCACGTTTTCTGGTTACTCTAAGGCGTCTTTCTTACCGGGTCGATGCGGGCTCGTTTCGTTTTCGTTTCTGTACCGAATTTGTACAGATTCTTTATCGAGTGCATCTATGTAATTAAATAAGAAGTTCCTGACTCAGTCTTGCAGTACAGATTCTTTACCATGCGGATATACAGCTCTCTATTCCGAGAGCTGCCGAGTTTTACCGAGGATAGGTAGCACTCGAACCATTAGAATCACTACCCTGTGGAGCTCAAGAAACCTTAAGTGTCGCCGCACACGGGCCACACGCCACAGTCACAAACGCCGCCACGAGAAGCTAGAAGCGGCTACTAATGTGGCTGAAGCGTGCGATAGAGGCCGACTAAGGTAAGGGAGAGAGGGGTGGGGAATCCCGCGAGTGACGTGTGGCGGCGTTTTGTATCGGCGCATTAAGTGGCCGGTGCGTGCCACAAGTAGCGAGCAACGACGATTTGTATGAAAACTACAAGAAATATGCCGGTGGCGGCGTTTTGTGATTGTCGACGGTGGCCCGTGTGCGGCGACACTACGAGGGGAGGCGGACAATGTTTGTCCACATACAAACGTTCTCGACTGATTACTCCTTAATTTTTATCACATAAGAAATGATTTTCATACATAAATATAATTTTACTCACTCTGTAATATAATTTTACTCATATCCCAACAGGTTTTCTATATTAAATAAATCATGATTGTATTGACGTTTTAACAACATAATGATTTGTAAATGATGTTACATTATACTTTTAATGTTGTGGAGTTTTTTTCGCTCGTTTTTCTCCGCAACTAAAAAATATGTCCAATAACGAGTGGTAGGGAAAAAAATGATTGGACGATTCAAAAGTGTTGTACTATACATCCAATTTGAATAAATATATATTGGTTTCTGATTTGTTATGGTCCTATGCCTAGCTCTTTTTGATAACTTGTGTTTTATAGCAACTGGAAGTGCTCAAAAATGACAAAAATAAACAATTTTTTATTACAATTAAAGCTGTATAGTCTGGAGATTTAATAAGCATTTACAAAAAAGCAAAACATACAGGCCTAGTATAATTACTTATTATTCTATGGGTGAAATTTCTGTAAGATATCTAATTTTCGAGGAGGAAATCGTCGACAGCCAAATCTCGAATTTTGCAAATTTTAATCGCAATTTTCAGCCTTAGCTACCTACAATTGTCACTCTTGCACGGTATTTGCCAATACGAGCCAACAATAATTTTTCAAATACCTATTTCTCAAATGTCTCTCAACTCGCGTCCGCTTTTAATCACTGCAGGAACCTAGAACTAAAGATTAGTGCTATTCTCGATATCATCATCAACATATCGATATATTATAAAGGAAAACTGTATCTCCTTTAAGCATATTGCATGCACTTATGATTTTTAACATAATTAAAGTTTATAATATGAAAAAGGAATGTAGCAAGCTATAACAAAGTAGTAACAAATACACGGAATGCATTTTTAAAACGCACACCAATTAGCCTAGCCCCAAAGTAAGCACGGTAGGCTTGTGTTAAGGGATACTGGGGTAACGGATAGAATACATATACTGATACATAAATAAGAATATATTTATATAGAAATACATATAAAAACATCCGAGACTGGAGTACAAATGTTGGTATTCATCACACAAACATCTGCCCCACCTGGATTCGAACCCGGGACCTCTCGAGTAAGCCACACCTTGAAACCCGGCGTACAAACTACTCGGCCACGGAGGTCGTCATTAAGTATCTACTAATATTCTTTTACTAAAAAAGTCAACTTGACAAAGAAACCAACTGGATACTAACTAGCAACCCTTTGCTATACGAGCGTATGCGCTCTATTAATAATTGATTAATAAACAAGCATTTGTCATTCAATAGACAGAGACAAAACATGGAGAAACTAATCCATACGAAATCTTCGTTTATTAATAAGGAGGTCGAAGTTTAAATAACAAGATTTTAATCTAATCCGCAAGCATCGTTGCGCCGTAAAATTTTAAAACCAATGCGAAAAAATGCGGTATCATTATTTTTATTCAAAACTTTTTACGAGTTCGTTTCCCCTCACGACCGACGGCGGTTCATATACTCATACGTCGAACTCTTTACAATTTAACCCTGTGCCTGTGTTAAGAGTCGTAACAGAATGTTGGGGAACAACATCGTCTGGTTCGCGTACTGCGTCGAGTTAACGAGATGCGCTCATATCGTACGGGCCTAGGCTTTTTGTTGACAAGTGCTCGACTTTTGTACCAACGACAATTTACGATCTGCCAGTTTGAATGCTACGGATATTTACTAATTCTTCATTGCCATAAAAACTGTAAATTGTGGACTTAATGCCATAGCCATTGTTTACCAGTCAACCAGTAAAGGCGTAGGAGATGAAATGTTATGGCGATAGAATATGAGCTACTAAGTGAGGATCAATATAAAATAAATTAACTATTCTATAACAACAATAAATATAATATACATATTATACCTACACATATACAACCATAAATATGTAAATGTATGTATATACATGTATATTTATAAATAAAGAAATAAACATGCATACACTAAATTAGTGAAAATAAAATAAAAATGATGCAAATTTTTTAGGATATATTAAAATTAGGATATTCGAAGATGACAAGTCGTTTGTATCTTACCTATGTATAGATGTAACTTTTAGGTTTCCGTACCCAAAGGGTAAAACGAGATCCAATTACTAAGACTTGTCCGTGTCCGTCTGTCTGTCTATCACCAGGTTGTGTATCTCATGAACCGAAATAGCTAAACAGTTGGAAATTTCGCAGATGATGTATTTCTGCTGAAAACAGCATAAAATACATATTTAAGAGGGAATTCGATACAAAAACCGTTTTTATATTGTTTTTTGCTCTATATGAATAACGATAACAGGTAGAAGCTTGAAATATTCACAGAGCGTTTAGTTGTATATCAAATTACGAATAAATTATTGAATTAAAACAATATAAATATTTAAGGGAGCAGACGTGATTTTTTTTTGCTCGATTTTATAATGTACTTCGTGCGCTAACCCGTCCTGCACTTGCCTGGTTTTTAATTTTGAAGCTAATTATCTATTGGCCATCTGACTTCGCTACTTTTATTTCAATAGAACGTGCTTTTCAATAACAGTTAATAAATGCATGCTTCAGCGCTATTGTTATCTAAATTGAAATGAAGAGAATGTGCTGATGAACTTTGTGATCCTAGTTCATATACGGTAACCGTAGACATTGAAAATCAGACTTTATCAAGCACTGGTGGTTCGGTGTTAGAGAGCCCGCCTCCTACGCGGACGGTTGGAATTCCAGCCGAGTAACTTGACGAGGTTTCACTTGCATCGTAGTTTTATAAGAGCACACCATTTTTTATATATTAAGCTATGGTATTAAAACAAACGTACCTATATCCCACCTGATCAAAAGCAGTCACCAACCCCAAGTTGTTACAAATTTCATGTCCCGTTTCTTAGTAAGTAAGGACTTCGGCTTTTCATTACTGCTCTCGTTCTTCAACATTGCCAAACGAAATTCTTTGAAATGTTTTCCTGCGACTTCTTAGGTACCTACTCAAACGTATAGCTAAATATAGGTATACTTTCGTTTCGAGCGCATAGTTTCGAGCAAAATATTTCTTCATCATCCAAGTGTATTATCCGATGTCTGTATCTCCGAGATGCTTTGAAGGATTTGTGAGTAGACACCGGTATCAAGTCTGCTTCCACCCTAGCCTGTAGGATGAAATGTTTTATACCCTCAGGGTAGGTAACTGAATAAGTTGTTTACACCAGTAAATTGGGTAGCTTATCGCAAGGCATGCCTGTCTGGCGAGTTGAATTCACTGAAAATCAAGTAAACTACACTATCTTACTTTCTTTAATTAAGTTAAAGTACAACTATGTTTTCATTTATTTTTAGAAAACTCTTATTTACTTTATATCTAAAGAAAAATTTTACTAGAAAAAAAATCCACGCAGACCAGGCAGCGGACGGGACTCGAACTCGCACTCTTCGCAATCCGGGCGAATGCACTGACCAATTATGCTACCACAGCCCTGATGGCCGCGTCGAAATTTTCCTAGCCTTAAGCTGCAAGTGATTTACTTTATATCTTTTAGAAAATACAACGTTCAATCAAACCTTTAAAAAATATCTTCAGATTTGCTGAAGAGGTTTTTTAAATAGTTCGATAGAGTAAATTTCTGTTAATAGTAGAAGAGACCGTGTTCTACACTTCGTCATTAAAATTATGTAATTTACAATAGAATGGACGACGTCGACCTGATGATCGTCAGATATATCATTAAGTAAGCGCCGATCTAATAAAGTTCCCTTAATCACCATTTGGACACCCCAAAAACACCATTTCAGATCAACAAAACAACAGTTACTTAATCATTTTCAGCGGATTGATTTGTCTGTCTTAGTAATGAACAACACTCGTACAATATAAAAAAACAAACAATATAACTCAGCAGTAGCATTGTTTAATCCTTCCCCTTTGAGTTATACACAAAGGTAATATTTCAGTTCGTTATCACCCCTCTCCATGAGATAGGAGTATTAAATCACTAGAGACCCTTCACAAACATCATCAGGAGCGCTTGCCGTGTGTGACTGGCACGCTCGTTTGTCTCCCGCCTTGTGCTATAATTGTTTAGACTAGGCGAGCGTTGTAATTGTTTAAACTGGGCCTCGTTTGATACACACAGTGGCAAGTGGGTGGCAAGCTGCAAGCGCACCGCTTAGCTTACTCAGTCTGGTAAAACAACGTCGCTAACATTGACCCTGAGACCAATCGTACTATCGAACAAATTGATTCTTGACGTACTTGCCCGATAAATCGCTTAAAAATGTCAAAACAGACAAGTTTTCTTCTATAGAAATGCGTAATTGCACTTAGAACCTTCTATTAACAAGAAAAGTGCATTGGTATGGATCATAGATCTTTGAAATTTGACTTTTGTTTTTAATGCAATAGTCATCTTAAAGATAAAATTGGAATAGAGTCGGACTACGATAAATCTGCAGTGGACTGACAGTAGCAAAAATTAAAACTTTGCACATGGCAGTACTGAGTATAGTTTAACTAGCTGTGCCCCGCGCTGTTACTCGCGGTATATTAGGGATATTTTCCCGCAGTAAAACGTAGCCTATGTGCTAATCCATGGTGTCAGTTAATTCCATACCAAAATTAAAATCGCTTCAGCCGTTTATACGTGAAGAAATATAGTTGTTCGTACATTTATTTTGATGATTCTGTTTTAGGGTTCCGTACTCGATTGGTAAAAACAGAGCCATATTGCTGTCATTCTATCGTCTATATGTCTGACCGTATGCCACGGGTCTCTATATCATAAACAGATTTAGTTACAGAACTGAAATTTTGGCAGTTTATGTAGAATGTTTGCCCAAAGCCAAATTTTTAGTTAAAATAAATAAATAAAAGCATTGCCGATTATTATACGATCATTTGCAGATAAAGTACCTTAAAAGAAAACAATTTTTCTATTGATGTTATGCAAAACTGTTGGCAATAAAATTTATACTACAAATCAATATTTAATTTATGAACAATGGATTAATTAATGCTACGAAACAAGCGTTCGTCCCCAATTAAGACAATAGTCTTTTATCTAACCTTAAGCGAAATTTTTTTTGTTATATATGTATAGAATGTAATTGTTGAAAAAAATAATATAAAATAAAAATACCAATACAAAAACAAACAAGTATCAAGAAATTGATTGAAACTCACAGGTTGACGTTAGGGTTTCTTCATAAAATTGGTCTTTTTTCATAAGAACTGACTCCATTTGTTATTTTGCAGATTTCATATAACTTATTATTCCTTCATGTTACCCTCATCTTTTTACTCCGCAAACAAAATATTTCAAAAAATATACTTCAACCGAAAGATTCTTGCATGACATGACGTTTATGACATTTATAAATGACGAATGAAAAGGGCTGCCAGATCAAGATTTTCTGGTGTGACCAGATTATTCACTCTGCAAAGTCATTGTGGTCAAAATAGAATTTCAAAATATTTAAAAAAATATAAAAGTAATAGAAACTGTTTAAATTTCTTGACATTAATCAAAACGTTGGTAAACTACCACGGAAATTCCATGGAAGCCAGTCCATGGACAAAATTCCAAATATTGTAACGTCAACACTACGTGTATGTCACAGGGAGACAGCAAAATCTCTCACATCAAATAGCAGAAAACAACAAGGCTGTTTCCATGGATACGTACATTTAAGCGAAATTGCACATTTATTATTTTGCAATTGTTGAAAGTATATAAGCTTATGGTGGTACAGAAATCAAATTGGCTGATTGTACAAGCGACAACCGCCTAAAGCTGTACCTGATATTAAAAAAAACAAGAATCGAAAACTGTTGAAAATTATCGTACTATGATCAACATAATTAATATTATATATGTCTTTTGTGTCGTCAATTTCAGTGTCCTAATTAATTTAATATAACATATATTTTGATAGCATGACCAATGTTATAAGAGATTATTTGGTGTGGAAATAAAAATAGGTACTTATTATGCGATGACCGCTTTTACTTCGTAAGTAATTCTTTAATTTCGACACGTGGACTGCTGCAGCGTGCTCTTCAAAAGCAAAACGCCAAAATTTTTCCCTTTATTTTATTATTTTGCATTTATGGCAGTGAAGAAATATTCTGCGAAAATTTACGGTTGCTATAACGGTTCATGAGATATAGCCAACTGACAGAAGGATGGATGGACGGACGTACTTGTCCTTTTGGGTACGGAACCCGAAAAAGAGGTTTTCTTCTTAAAAACAAACCCACGATACATATTTTATATATTTTTTGTAAATAAAATAACTCAACAAACTCAGTATCTCGGATACGAATAACTTGTTCTTAAAATAAGTACGCTTTGGATACTTTACTGCTTTTATTAAATTTTGATATAAACTTTTCATCACGGAGTTTGTCGAGCTGCGTGTACCGAATTACATATAGCTTTACTTAATCAAGTGTGATTGAAATATGTATTTCATGCTCTTCACTGAATTCACGACATTACCCTTCAGTCAAAATAGTACAGTAATACAAATATTCTTCTGAAATAGGTATGTAGCGCATTTAAAAAAAATAAAGTTAAAGTTTCGGAACATTTTCAGTTCTTTTTAATAAACAAATAATAAAAAAAGATGAACAACACCTGATCAAGGCGCCTGAAAAGAATCCGAAAGGAATAGTATAAAAACTCAATAAATCACATATCACACCCATTTAAAATTGTTTTATAAAGTGATCAGTGTTCGTGATAATATTATAGTAATTTATGCTATTTACGGAATTGCTATCATGTACTTTGTTTAAGAGAGTCTCTGATATTTCGGCATGTTGCAAGCGTCATGATAACATAAATGACTATAATGTTAGCGACCATGAAAGTTTAAAACAATATTTCGTGAAAATATATGAAACAAGTACAGTTTTGTGGGTAAAAGAGAGATAACAATTGATCTGTTTTTTTTTTGTTGTAATACATTTTTGCCCAAAAAACCTTGATGGACCCACAGTTTGGGACAGCGCCGCGGGCCTCGATTCGTCATCCCGAAATAATTCGGATTCTGATTGTTACCAATTGGATATCGGGCTTCAATATCTGAAACAATCACAAATATTTATAAGGCATATTTGAAAAAGAAATATGACTATGAACTGTATTTTTAACCGACGAAAAAACGGAGAAGGTTCTCAAGTCGATGCATATTATATATTTTTATGTATGACGCATAACTTTCTACAAAGAAGTCCGATTTTGATCATTCTTTTTTATTAGGAAGGGTATACCCCGAAGTTGGTCACATATGAATTTAGAAAAAATCCAACCCTAAGGGTATGAAAACAGAGGATGATTGATTGTTCACTCAGATTTTGATGTCGAGTTGCATATTATAAATATTATAGTCACAAAAAATTGTAAAATAAAAACTTTTTAACAAAAACATTAATCCGCCGAAGAGTAAAAAATAATAAACCTTTTTTATCTTAAGTCAAATTATTATTTGGTCGGTCGGTCGGTCGGAGTCGGTGCCATGCAGGTCTGATAGATCTGAGTTCCCATTTACTACTTGGGTTAGCCTGGTACTGGCACCGACTCCAAATATAAATTTGATTAAAGATAATAAAGGTTCATTATTTTTTACATTTTCGGCGGTTAAATGTTTTTGTACTTTTCTTTTAACAATTTAGCGTGAGTTGTACCAAGTAACTTTAACCGTCATGTCATGTTAAAGTCTAAGTAATAATTAACTTTAGCTCCGTAGTATAACTCGCACTTAATGTTTTACTATTCATATAAATGATTACTTTATACCGCAACATATCTTGTTTCTACTTCTAGTTTAATTCATTTGTATTGAGTATCATCCAAGCAGTTGTGTTGTCAGTTTATAATTTAATTTATCCTTTAATCAACATAAAATATTAATTCTCACACCACACAATTAACATGAGCGTAAGGGTGACGGTTATCGATGGGTTAATTTCCGTGAATTATTCTCATTGGGTCAAAGGCGACTCGACTTAATTCCTCGGCTGACATCTGCATACAAATGAATGTAATTTCGCAATGTGACAGCCCTCAAGGCGTTAGACAAATGTTTACGGAAAGATTCGAGGGGTTGACTCTGGAAAGGCTGGACGCATGCGAAACGGTTGCTTGAGTTCGCCTAAGCCTTAAAAAGTGCAGTAGTTTTTTTTTCTAATTCCACGAGATACCGTTAAGATATTTCTCCAATTTTATTAAAGTCGTTAGCTAAGATAGTACTATTTTGATCCTCCGACTATGCTTAAGTATTTTGATTGTATCTACTTGTTCTGTACATATTGTTAAGACTATTCCTACTCAAGGTATATGTTTGCCAAGTTTTAATATATATATTGTTTATACTCTATAGTGTCTAGTAGGATTCGCATTTGGCTATCCGGGGGGATGCAATTACTATTATTCAATCAAGACAGCTGCGGTTATAAAATTGCAATACTTTTTTCACGTACTACTTATTTTTATAGCAGATTTGACCGGAGAAACATATTTTTACTACAACAATAGCAGATATAATATAAGGATATAACAGGAGAAATAACCATTTAACATTCATACTGAGTCTATAGTTCACGCTTGCCCTTAAACGGGGTATAACAGGGTAAGCGGGTGATTCTCTTGTTTTATGTGATAATGAGTTGCTTCCTATCTTTTTTGAAGTACGAAGTTAATTAAAGTCAGCGCTGTCGCATTGTATAAACATTTTGATCTTGCCCCTTCGCGATTAATTGTCCATTGAGCAAACAATACGTGTGATTAAAAGGTATTTGCTGAGCTAAGTACTTGTTGATTAATTTTGATTAAAATGTAAATACTTCAGGTTGAGTGTCGCTTTATAGAAGTGATTAAGTTTTTATTTGAGCAGTCGCTTTTATGAAGGGTCTCGTTTACTTAAAATACAGAGGGGAATTATTCTATATATTGTACTATCTCGTTTTGTGACTCTTATAGTTAAATTGATTTGTGAAACACTTTACTATGGTTCATCTTACAGTAAATTTAATATATATACCTTATTAAGGCACTACTTTCAAAGGTTGCGTGGAAGTGCTTATTTACACAGTTCTTGCAGAGGGAAAGTAAATTTACTCTTGAAGTTGCCAAATCCAACTCGTGCAGTCTGGATTACCCTCTTAATTCAATTCCGTTAGTGCGACTAACTGACAAGTCTGCACTTATTCTTGTTGATATACTTTTAACGCTTTTTAGAGGAATGTGTAGGTTAGGTAGAAAGAGTTAGAAATGTAATATATTGCTCAATTTAACTTAAAACCTTTTTTGTTCAGAACACTCTCGGAAATTTTTCAGTTAGTAATCTGTCACTACATTTTCCTAAGATATCATAAGTCCAAATGTGGCTCCATTAAAGTGTGAATGTTTGTACCAATACACTGAAAAAAATTGTAATTTACAAAGCTAGTTGAGTTAACTGATGAATAACTTAACTTTGTTTACTAATAAATAAATTTAATTTTAATTAAAATTTATAACAATGTATTATTATAATTAAACAAACTTGAGGTGATTATTTACATACAGTTGGCCTAACTACAACTATTTTGTGCTATTTGTTGGCAAGCACAAAATCTCCTATGAATAATTGAAATGTGATGTAACTGTTAGCTAAAAAGTTCGGTTACAGATTGCAAGTACGTGTTTTGTTAAATGTTCGGCACATTCGCTGAAGCGCGCTATAGAGATAAGATTATATATAAGATAACATTATAAAATCTGTATTTGAAAATAAATTGGGAACCCGGGTATTATGAATACACCAATCCTATGTTAACCCGCAGTACTTACTTGTTAGTAAGTAGTACGTACAGGGTTTTAAATACTTTAACAAGTAAGCTTTCTTATATTACAGCTTTAATTCATCAGAAAATTATGTCGCAGATAACAAAATAGTTCGATTACAAAAAACAGTACGTATAGTGATGCAATACTAAAGCAATCATTTTGTAACCAATTACTGAAGAAGTTGTAACAATTATCAAAATCGTAGTTATTTATAACAAAACAGTTATGTAAAATTTACAAAACTGTTTTGTTATTACAACAAAACTATTTTAACAAAACCAAGTTCATCTACTGGTAACTATAGTTATGTAGTAATTATTTTTATATAATAGGTAACAAAAAAATTGTTATAAGTAACTCAAAACTTTTTTCAGTTTATAGGTATTTTTTTCCTTATCCTGCTTTGCCCTTGATATTTTGCCAATTTCGCACGTGATATAAATAGCGTAAATATAATATTACTATTATACGATAGTCGTTTGTATATCCACTGAGATTTCCTGAGTAAAATATTCGGTTGAAAGTTAAGTAGTTTTTTCTCTTTTTTCGATTCTGAATACTCGTAATATCAATTAAATATGGTTCTTTGAGGAAAAAGTCTTTCACGCAAAGTTTCTGATAAAATTATACCTAAACCACTTGTGTTATTAAAATTTAAAGTATGTAAGTAGTCGATTTGTGAAACGGTGCCAACACAAAACTCCAATGCTGTAAAACAATAAAACTCCGTGCCGATGTTATGATTAGAGGGGCTCGCGAATTTGGCAAGGTCGGGTCGGATTATGCAAATAGTATGAAAATCCGGGCCGGGGCGTCCGTGTACCGTCGGTTGGGCTAACGAGTGTTCGTCATATTGTGACGGCATAATCAAGTAGCGGGAATGTTGAGGCTGTTGTTCGATTTTGGAAGTGTTTCGCAGATGCTGCCATTCGTCGGTAGGGCGGTCTTGTAAAGCGACTTTGGATGAATTTAATATTATCTTATATAAATTAAAGGAATCGCCGAAATTAATGTGTAATATATATCTTTCGAATGACTACAATAAATTGGAAAACAGTGTTTTTTATTTTTAGTTCTACTTTCAGAACAAATCATGTTCTGTGTGAAATAATCACTATATACCAGCAGAAAATTCGGAAATCGGGATGTCGATTTTGTGTTTAAATCAAAACACTTAAAACTATTTCATACAATAATAATATGAAATATGTTTGAATTGTTTAAATGATAAAGATATATATAGATATGTATATAACGATAACAATGTGTTGATATATAACGATAACAAAACAATGGTGTTTCCACACTTTATATTTACTGTCAACAATCGAAAGATCTGAGGGTACTTTTCTGTAATAAAATTTTAATAGGGAGGATGACTACATTTATATTTCTTCGCCTATAAGGTAGATTATCAAAAAGTATAGAAAACTTTTTTTTTTATTCACATAATCAAATAAAACATTACAAAGATAATATGTTGAATGAAATGTCGCATGACGTCACGTCTTGGCACAATTTTTACTTAGAAGTGGCGTCACGAGCTCCCATTGTCAAACTCTGATGCGCTCTATCTTTGTAATTTTATGGTTGATTGGCAAAGAGATTTATGAGATTAGGAGATTTCTAATAGGCTAGTTGACCCTTTTTGGAAAAAGGTTTTAAATGGTTAACAAATGTTCTATTAGAGCGAAAAAAAAATGTATTGTATTTTTTTGAGACCTAGAAAGCTACAAATCTTTAATTTTAAAATAGACTTTTCATGGACATACAAAAACGCTGTCGGCCATTTTAGTCTATAGATTATCATCTATGCTATTACTTCAACCGGTAGTAAAACACTTGTCCATTTGATCTTGATAATCTAACTTAAGAGTCCTTTCATATTTATTGCAAAAAATCGTAATTTTTGAGCGCCTTATTTACCCCCTTAGAAAAGATTTTGACTATTTCCAATAGAAGTTAACAGTACAATTATTCTTCCTATTTTGAGTTAATGTAGGATATTTGTAAATACTTTTTTCCTTTTTTTGTACTGATCGTTCTACTGCAGCTAATTTACAGAAAAAAACGATAATAAGCACAACGCCAAACACCTGAATCTCTCAATATTGTTCAATAAATTAGATCAAATTAATTACTACAACATTAGAAATATGTTTTTGTTGTAACAGAATGTATTAGAATTTTGATTTTCTATCTCATTAATTATTAAAAAAAAAAACATCTAACCTCCGTGAGTTTTCTCAAACAATAATGCAGGTTTACCTTGTATTGAATTAAACAGAATTACTATTAAAAACTTTCATAAAACTAATCTCCCATCATTGAACTACTGAAATATGTATATATTTTTATAATTAGTTCATTAATAAATATTTTATAAGACTCTAAACATCACCCGTAAAATGCAATATATACTAGTGCAAATCTACCTACGTGCTTTTTAGTACGGCAGCAGTGTAATTTTGTAAAAGGGCTCTTAAAGACTAAATAAAATTTTGTTTACATTACCCTGTCATCACCCCTATTTACGATTTTTAAGCTCTTTACGCAAAATGCATTATCGTTTTCCTATACATCTATCAATAGCGAACGGGCTGCTTACCTTAAATAAACCATCAATCATTTTTCCTCTTACGTTCATTTCGGCGAACATAAGTTGAAATCGTATCAGCAATCTGATTTCAAGATGCAGAGAATACAACGTTCTGTACTCGTACGTTTAGAGGTTCGGAGGGAAAAACAAAGAGCAAATCCGGGAATAATGACACAGGGGCGAATCAAAGAGACGATAAATTATTTTAAAACCAACCCTGATTTCGGGCTGATTGGGTGAACCTTTGTGTTTCAACTTTATTGTCTTTATGCCTCTTTGAGTGTACAAGTGTACTCACACATAGATATTTTGTACATAGTTTATTATGAGTAAAGTGATTGTGATTTGCGATATTACGATTATCTAGTTATGCATTTATTTTTATTTAGTGTTATGGAAACGTTGGTGGGGAAAAGAGTAATAAAGTTGGAATCCGCCTTCTACAACATTTCCACGCAGATATTAAGCAAATAACTACCCTACTAACCAATTATGCTACCAAGACCTTAATGGTGGTGTCGATTTTCCTCGAGTATTTCTTAGGCTGCAAGGTAGCGTTAGCGCTATCATCGCATTGTAGCCGGATAGTGAAAAATGCTGGTTCGAATCCCGTCTGAAACCAGAACTGACAAGATTAATTTCTATTAAAATTTTCTTAAATTTAAACATCTAGCAAAAAACCGAACGTGAAATGAAGGGTGAGAACAATTTGCTGTGATCATGTTATATATGTGTATAATTTCTATATTGGTTATTTATGTTTATAATATTTTACTTCTCAGCCGCATAAACGTAAAAATTTATGTCAGAAAAGTCTCAGACATAACAGTATATCTTCATTTATTGTTTCTTTATTTAAAAACAAAGTTTCGAATCTCGTGTTGAATACCTACAGGTTCATGCGAGTCCCCCTATCTACGTCATGCGTAAATAACGCCACCTTAAAATTTATACCAAAGATATTACATTTATGATAATACATCAAGTTTACAAACAAAGACATTAAATTATGCAGTCATTGACAAACAACGTACGTGTGTTTAAAAATATCTAAAATTAGAAAGCGAAGGGCATTATAGAGGCGATGTATAACTTTTTTTTCTTCATCTGTCAGGAAGATTATCAAAAACAATTGAATACGTATTTTGTCTTAATTCACATAGTCAAAACATTACAGAGATATATTGATTTGAAATGTCGCATGACGTCATGTCTTGTTATTATTTTTACATAGAAGTACATCACGAACCTTTGTAACTTTTTGGTTGATTTACAAAAGAAAAAATACATGTCTAATAATTTTGATAATGGAACTTAAGGACTTAATAAGATTTCCTATAATTTACCCCGTTATCACCCCATGATAGTTTGATAATTAATATATCGACGTTTTTAATAATTTCATTAGTAATAGAACGCTTTATATATTTTGCATCATTGTTAGCGGTCCAAAATGATATGAATGCTTTATCAATTCACGGTTTAATCGAATTTCCGATAAATGGAGTACTGTAGGATTCTTCAATGAAAATCATTAATCATACACATATTTGTAACATCATTGTAATTTTCAATCGGGTTATTCGTGTTTTCGATTGCCACAATCAATTGCTAATGAATTAACCTATTTCGTTAATAAATCACTATTTTGGTATGCAATCACTAATGTGGATTCTATATTAATATGAAAATTGAGGCAGGCATTATTATAAATTCAGGAAATTTATTAAAATAAGTGAGTGTAATGACAGCGTTAACAATATTCCTCTGGCCTCACTGTGGACGATACATTTAAACGGAAGCCCAGAATTGTCCTTATTGGAGTACTAGCAGCAATGCCCGAACCGGAAGTATTCAAATGCTTATACAAACAAAACATAGCCGATATACTTGAAGACATAACACTCGAGTCATTTGTGTCCTCTATCAAACTGAGCCATAAGTCTGGAAAAAAGGACGCCGAAAACTGCAGAAGAGCATAATATAGAAGTTACAGCAAACGCACGGAAGGCCCTTATTATTAAGAGAGAGCGTTTAAAAACTGTTTTTCGTGCCCCGTAAGAGACTTTACCTTAGTTACTAGGTGCTACAGGTGTCAGCAGTATGGTCACGCAGCCAAAACATGTCGAGGAAAGAACAACACCTGCGGTCACTGCGGTGAATTAGGTCACGCCGTTAAAGAGTGTTCGAAGAAAGCCGAACCAACAAAATATGCAACATGTCTGCATTTCAAAAAACCGTGCAATCATATAACGTGCGAAGCTGACTGTCCTGCCAAAATGATGGCCGAAAAACGCTATATAAACTCCATAGATTATGAAGGAACCTGAGAGCGTCACCTTATTGATATTTTAGAACTTTTTATATATTTTGTTTTGGAAGACAGAATCGTAATTTAAATCTAATTATTAAAGTACAGTCATTTGGTAGATTTATCTGGAAAGATTTCCGGGAGTTTTGAAAATTGTAGATTTTTATAGATTTTGAGGTGCTCTTTCCGAATTTCGACTTTGCCACCTCGTATTTTTTGATAATATCTCCTTTCTAACTGATTTTACGATAAAAACAGTTACTACAAAATGAAACTAGAGACAATTGCCTACAATTTATGTATCTACCTTTTTTTTTCATAAAGTCAATAGTTTTGGCGTACGAGCGCCGCAAAGTGTACTCTAACTCTGTTTCAAGTATCTCTAGTTTCATTTTGTATTAACTGTTTTTATCGTAGGAAAGGAGATATTGTCAAAAAACAACTTTCAGGCGCCATTTTTCCAATATGGCGGCGCGAACGGCAAAATACGAGGTGGCAAAGTCGAAATTCGGAAAGAACACCTCAAAATTTATTAAATTACTAATTTTCAAAAGTCTCGAAAAACTTTCCAGGTAACCACTGTATTTCTCACCAAATGACTGTACTATAATGCGGACGCCAATGTGTATGTTAAATAAATACGAATAAACGGAAGGACAAATGAGCGATATTGACCCAGTTTACAACTCTGCGCGGAATTTTGCACTAAGGCTCTGCGTTTCCGGTAGTAAGGGTATTATTTTTTCTTTTTAATCATAGGGGGCATACAACCAGACTGCTCAACTGATAAGTGATCACCGGTAACTGATCACCCATACACATTTGCAGCACCAGGTGTATCACAAATGCCTTTAAGAAGTATGTTCTTTTTTGTATTATAACCGCATTTGTACCGGATTCGTGGCTCTTTATATATATATATATATATGTAGATTCGGATAATTAATGAAAATTCCCTTTTAAATTATAAATTCGTTTTATTTTTATTTTAGCGACTTTACTTCCTAACGTCCTAATCCCGAATACCATTCCATTCTCTCCATCACAAAATGGCGCTAACACCCTTCTGTCTTTTTTGTTTCTTCCTCATGCATACGTCTCGCTCACACACACGTTACGTTCCGATTCCCACATTCGGCCGTCCTGATCCATATCTGTCCCAGATATGCCACACATTCATACTCTACAATATAAAGGCCTCTAATTAAATGAAAAACATGACAACTAAATTAAATATTTGAATTTAACAACCTTTAGAAAAGAAACAATGCTTTTATCGAACTGTATTTTAACTAGATAACTAAATTAAATATTTGAATTTAACAACCTTTAGAAAAGAAACACAACTTTTATCTAACTGCATTTTAACTAGATAACTAAATTAAATATTTGAATTTAACAACCTTTAGAAAAGAAACACAACTTTTATCTAACTGCATTTTAACTAGATAACTAAAATAAACAATACCAGCTTCGTTTAACTTTTTTACATAAACAAATACTACTTATCAATATTTAAAGAAGGTATTTCCTACGTTTCTCAAACTCAAAGTGGCATGAAAGAGAATAAAGGAATGCACGCCCTGCAACAAAAGAAAACACTGGTAGTTAGTTATGGGTAACAAGTAATAGTAACCTTTAAATGAAAATGTATGATCAGTCTTCGAGACCCTCAGTGTCATATTCTGGCCATCTCTTCATCTGGTCAGCTGAGCTGAATGTTCTCTTTGGGCCCTCCTGTGAGGTATCCGTTTTTTCTACGTCATAGCGGTCGTTGCGTTTACATTTCACCACCTTGTATGGACCAAGGTATTTAGGTTTCAACTTAAGACCTGGACCAAATTGAGTTCTCTTAATGGCTACCACATCACCTTCTTTGTACTTGTTACTTTCTTTCCTTTTCTTATTGTAGGTTTTCTTGTTTTCTTCCTGAATTTTCAGTATCTGCTCTTTAGCCTGTACTCTCAATTGTTCTCTATTTTCATTAAATTCTAATAAATTTTCTTCTTCCAATAATCTCAAAATTTCTAAGTCTTCTTTATGTTTCATTTTCACACCCATCAACAGTTCAAACGGTGTCGTGTTTACACTCCCCTGATACGTGCTGTTCATAGCTCTCTGAACACTACTCATGTGATTATACCATACATTGGGCTTATCAATACACAATTTTGTCAAAATTGGCAAGATTACCCTGTGCACTCTCTCGACCTGTCCATTACCTCGCGGCACACCTGTTGTAATCTTTACATGACAGATATTCTCTTCATCACAGTATTTTGCAAACTCGTTACCTGTGAAAGCTGTCCCTCTGTCAGTTATAAATCTGCGAGGATTTCCAAAAATCTGTTGGTGTATACGGAGCTTATTTAATGTTTCTTGACATGATGAAGACTTTGTGGGGAATAACCACACAAATTTCGTGAATGCATCTATAACAGTGAGGATGTAATTATATTGCTTCTTCGTTTCTGTGAGTGGGACCGCCACGTGATCTTAATGCAATGTATCAAAAGGTACATTTTCTTTTTCTATAGGGTTTAAGAACCCTTCCTGTTTCCCCTCTTTCCTTGTAGCTAACAAACATGGTATACAACTTAACAGGTACTCATCTATTTTTTTATCTGCTTCTCTAATGTAATAATCTCTGTTTAAAAGATCCTTCATCTTCCTCTTACCAAAGTGACCCACACTGTGTACTTTGTTAAGTATCTCCTTTTCTAAGCATTTTGGCACAACAAGAAGTCTTTCTTCTCCGTTATATAATACATCATTTTCTAACCAATAATCATAGTATCGTTTTTCCTTCAGAATTTCCTTTATAGCTTTTAAACCATCATCCTTATCTTGTGCCAACCTGATATTTTCTCCTAAAGTCATAATCATGCCGACTGTGGGCAGTCTACTCAAAGCATCAATATGCTTCATCCGTGTGCTTGATCTGTGCTCCACTTCATAATCATACTCATTGAGCATGAGCACCCACCTGGCAATCTTTGGTGTTAAATCCTTCTTCTTGAGTGTCATCTCAAATGCCTTGCAATCAGTAACAATTTTGAAGTGGATTCCATGGAGATAGTGACGAAATTTTTTCACTCCTTCAATTATTGCTAATGCCTCCAGTTCGTAACTTGAATATCGACTCTGAGCATCGCTAGTCTTTCGGCTCATATAGTGGACTGGATGTAAACCTGAATCTGAATGATATTGCATCAGTATGGCAGCAAAAGCAATACTTGATGCATCAGTATGCAGCTCTGTTTTCAATCCTGGATCAAATATCTTAAGCAATGGTTCACTTACCAACTTCGTCTTCAAAATCTCAAAGGCATTTCTCTGTTCTTCCTGAAATAAAAATTCTCTGTCTTTTCGTAACAAATCTGTCAATGGTTTAGCTATCATGGCAAAATCTTTTATATACTTCCTGAAATAACTTGCCAATCCTACAAAACTATGCAGTTCTTTAAAGTTCCTTCGTTGGGGATACCTCATTACTGCATCCACCTTTTCTGGGCTAGGTCTTACTTCTCCGTTTCTTACTAGATGACCCAAATATTCAATCTCTCGTTGTAAAAGCCTCGCTTTTTTCCAATTTATTTGTAATCCATACTGAGACGCCACCTGTAGAACCTGTTTTAATCTTTGTAACCCTTCTAGTTCAGTGGAAGCTGGAATAATAATGTCATCGATGAAAATCATGAGAACACCCTGCGATATCAAGCCTCGGAAGATTATATTGACAAATCTCATAAAGGTTTTAGGACAAATTGATAAACCAAATGGTGCACGCAAAAATTCATACTGTCCTTGATGAGTTACAAAGGATGTATATGGAATAGAGTCTTTATTAACTCGTAGATGAAAAAAACCGTTTTTTAGGTCTAATACACTATATACCTTAGCACTCTGTAATTTATCAATAAGGTCATCAATTATTGGTAGTGGGAACTCATCTTTAACTATTTTTGTGTTCAACTTCCTATAGTCCACACATACTCTCATCGATCCATCCTTCTTTTTTACAATTACAATAGGGCTTGAATATTCTGAATAAATCACCTGCACAATTCCTTGTTCCAACCATTCCTCTACTTGCTTCTCAACTACCTGTTGTTCCACCAAAGACAAACGTCGTGGTCTTTGTGCAACCGGAATGTCGTCCTTCAATACAATTCTAAGTTGGATAGGTGCTTCCTTAATTTGTACTGGCTGGTATTCTTGTACACACTTCAAGGCCTCATCCTTAATCGCAGCATCCCGCACATGATCTAAAACAATATCATTGCACCCTAACATACACTAGATATTCCCTAACCAATATGTACTTTTGTCTACGAACGATACATTTCCTTCATTGACCATCAATACCACTTGAGAGAGAAACTCCTGACCCAGTATAACATCGTAAGGCATGACACCATTAGGAACTATATGAAATATTATATTCTTATACGATTTACTATCAATCTCGATGTGCAAAAACACTTTACCTATCGATTTGATTTTACATTGACCTAATCCACTAACTACTAAATTATCCTCTAAAACATTCATTTTTAACAACTGAAATAACTTTAAGCAAATTATATTCACATCGGAACCTGTATCAACTAAAGAATTTACACAAAACGTATTAATTTTAATTAACTTAACCGGCTTTGTAGCCTTTTTGTTTACGTTCACTTTGTTGACATTAATGGCGGATGTCATACAGTCATTCATTCGTTCACGGTTCACTCGGTCGACATTTACGTGAAGGTTGCCAGCCGCCATTTGCCTTCGGTCTTGACTCCCGGTCTCGTTCTCGTTCCCTTCGGTTGGTTGAATCTTCGTTCGGTCCCACTCTCGATCCCTTCGATCGATCTGAATATGGCCGTCGACTCCGGTAGTTGATCGAACCTTCGTTCGTTCCCTTCGATCGATCCGAACATGGCCGTCGCCGACGCTGGTTGGTTGAACCTTCGTTCGTTCCCGCTCTCGTTCACCGCCGTCGTCGTATGCACTCGCGCCGCCATCTTGTCGTGGTTATAATTATTGTTACTCACGATGCCTTGTTTCACAGGATTTACGGTACAATCTCTTCGTATGTGACCAAACGCATTGCATCCGAAGCATTTCACGCCTGCCTTGCATTCTGCCGCCACATGATCTTTGCTTCCGCAGTTGAAACATCTTTGCATGCCACCTGATTTTACGCGTGTTCGGTGCACGTGGACACGGTGCGAATGTGCCTGTTGGTCCCGCTGCTGAACACCTTTCTTGGACGACTTGCCCCTTATGGTCTCGTAAATCGTGAGCTTCTCCTTCAGCATACTATAATTACTGACACCGTACAATACCGCTTTGTTCATTTCGTAGTCCTCGATGCCGTCAATAATGTACTGTATCGCCACGTAATCGGGAAATTTAGCTCTCTTACCCAATTCTTTCATGGTGAGCATATACTGCAGATATGTTTCATTGCTTCTTTTCTTACGCGCCGCCATTACCTCGTGCATTTCTTTCACGTTCACGGCATCTGGAAATTCTTTAACGAGCGCCGCCTTAAGCTCCTCGTATGTCCTGTACGTTTTCTCCGATCGTAGCCATAGCGCTGCCGTACCTGATAGCGTTCTCCTAGCCACAATCAGCGTTTGTTGAGGCGTCCACTGGAATATTTCGGCATTGTCCTCGACATCCTGTGCCCACTTACTTGATGAGTAGGTTTTATCATCGCCGCTGAATTTGACGATGGAATGCAAACCATCCATCATGCTAAACGACGCCGCCGTCGCCGGTGCAGTCACTTCCTTGTTATCCATCGTAGAAATTTCGTCGTCGTAATGCCGCCGTCGAAGCCACGTTGCACCACGCCGCGCCGTGACTTGATATTTTCCGCGTTTTCGAAAAATAAATATTTTTCTATCCCGGACGAGCCCCCAAAAATTTGTAGATTCGGATAATTAATGAAAATTCCCTTTTAAATTATAAATTCGTTTTATTTTTATTTTAGCGACTTTACTTCCTAACGTCCTAATCCCGAATCCCATTCCATTCTCTCCATCACAAAATGGCGCTAACCCCCCTCTGTCTTTCTTCCTCATGCATACGTCTCGCTCACACACACGTTACGTTCCGATTCCCACATATATTTATATATATATATATATATTTACATAACTATACTTTTATTATGAATGTCTACCCGTTAATATCTGATGTTGCCATTTACCATGTTTACTTTTCAATTAGGCTTATTTGGCGGGATTCTAAGAAATATTTATTTTTATTTCTCTAAGGAATGTTATTACAACACGACGAATATAATAATATGTAGGTGGGCTTATTTATGTCTCTCCTATTTGATAAAGATCACGCACATTGTTGCCAGAGCCTCTCTGTCCTCCGTCGACTTTCCTTTTTCCTTTTGTTCCCGACTTCCGAGATACTTTATTCTTTCATCTCATTTTTACACTGAATTCGATTATGAACAATGGTATTTGTTTTCCTCTGGCTTTTATGGCGATTTGGCATTGTTCTCAGAAGTAGTTAACTTGCGTGCAAAGTATCTTTGATCTTACTGTGTTTAGGTTAATTTGTACGACCAAAATGAGAAAATTACACAATTTTCATAAAATTTTATTTCATCATTCGCTTCTTAGACTTATTGTTTTTAGCAAAATAGTCTTAGTTTGTAAAGGATTTCAATCTGCAACTTCCGCTATCCGGCGACTGTGTGAAGATTCATCACACAAACATCTGCCCCCAGCGGGATTTGAACCCAGGACCTCTCGAGTCTCGGCGACACCATGAAACCCGTCGTACAAACCACTCGGCCACGGAGGTCGTCAAATAATATAGAACATTGTTCCATTTATTAATACGTGGCTTGGAAATATAATTAGCGTGGCACAGTACAGAGTTGATAAACTTTATGATAACAATTTTCCTCTTGGTACTCGTATCTCGTACAGTGAAGCAATTAGCAACCTAACTGGCTCCAGGAGGGGTAAACATGTTTTTCACGTATCACAATTAAGAAAACACAGAAAAATAACACTATATACAGAAATTTGAATTTAAAACCCGTATTATTATTGGATAATAACATCTTTTTTATTAGTTTTGAAGTTTGATTTACATTATACTGCTCTAAGACAATTGGTCGTTTCTAACTTCTCCTGATGCAGTCTAATTTTTAGACCTGCGAAAATATTTTTTTACATTATATTCATTAAAATATCTTTTTTTTTAAATAAACCTTCTGGACATTGAATTGAAAATCACAATATCGAGTAGAACAGAATGTCCTTTAAAATATTCAAAAGATCCTTTGTTTTCCCAATAATATCCCGCATTTAGCATTTTAACTTTGCCGACATTCCCTTCCAGAATTAATCGCTACCTATAAAAATTAAACAGTAAAAATGAAGATTAAACACAATTCTCGAATACCAATCCGACACTCGAGTCGATTCGTTCTCTTTCTAATAGCCTCCCACTGAATGCCGAGGGGTGGAGGTGGCTTCCTAAATAATTACGAGCGCAGTTTGCGCAATAAATATTACTTATACCGCGATTCCGGCTCTTATTACCTAGTACAGTCACCGCGTTATGTAAGTACGTACAGTATAACTACGGAGTATTTTACCGATCTACGGAAAATGGACTAGAAAATATTCCATTCTATCAAGGTGTCAGATCGGATTCGAAACCTACACACTTCCACTTACCGGGCGGACATATTAACCAATTATGCTACCGAGATCTTAATGGTCGTGTCGAATTTATTCGTATTTGTACTCCAGTCTGGGATGTTTAATATGTATTTTCTATATAAATATACTAATACTAGCTGACCCGGCGAACTTCGTACCGCCTTAGCGTAGCTTTGATGCACTACTTTATTTTGTATAGCTGACCTTGACGTTGACATTCGTTACGTTATATTTTTCAATCTTTCTGAGAGATTTTCTTTATATTTTTTTCTGTAAGAACCTTGTACAGAGTATTAGAAAACTACAAAAAAAAATCAGCCAAATCGGTCAAGCTGTTTTCATGTTATGTCGTGACAACGGAAAACGAGTTTCATTTTTATATATATAGATATGTACAGTATATGTATTCTATCCGTTACCCTAGTATCCCATAACACAAGCCTTATAGTGTTTACTTTGGGGCTAGGCTAATTGGTGTGAATTTTGGAAATATTTATTATTATTATTATTTAGAAATTTTATTTTAAACTGTTATCATTTCTACAGGTGTGCAAAATAAAAAGGTATTTATCCATTAACAAAATACTTTAAATCAGTGTCCTATTTTGATTTTAAATCAGAATATTATTGAGAGTTCGCAATCCATCACAGCAATGTGTATGCACTAAAGTTATTATTTTGACTTTGGTATTTTGCATTTAGGAATACATTTACAGTACTAGTTTTTTTTAAATTATAAACCTCTGACAACCCTATATGTTAAGTGTGTTAAAGTCATTTAATGTTACGAAGATAGCTGATGTAGTAAAAATGGGTCACTACAGCTGTCCTCAAGTTGCCGGCTTAAATCAAATTCCTTTACCCATGGAGTCCTAGAAACCTTTTTCACCGTCAGAAACATAACACCGCCAAAAGTTAGAGTCATTTCAATGTAGTTCTCTGTATTCAAGTGTGGATTACTAGATTGTATAGATGCTTAATAAGACTAATGAGTTAGAGAAACAGCACTGCATATTTTCATCATAAGCCTATGAATGTCTCCACTGCTGGGGCACAGGCCTTCTCTATGGATGAAATACGGAGATTGAGCCGTGACCCACCACGCGGGCGTAGTGCGGATTGGTGCTCGAGAACGACTGCAGATACAGCCGGGACCAACGGTTTAATGTGCCTTCCGTAGCACAGAGGAAATCGAGATTTTAAGTTTTTGGTCATCCATCCAATGACCGACCATTGAGAAAGTTACGCGAACGCCTGAACCACCTGCGCCATCAGCTCCACTTTGCAGAATGTACCAGTTTCGTCAATGTACTGGAGTTGTCATGAAATGATAGTAATGGTATTTTCCATGCGATGATGTGATAAGTTTTCACAGAGCCAATTTTGACAAAGTCCAATTTAAATTGAAGTGAATAAAAAAAGTGATGTGGCTGAAGTCGGTCAAATTCGCCTTTGTCGATAAAATTACACGCAATACATTTTTTACGAATATATTTTAAAAACAATTAGAAACACCGCTAGAATATTCTGTATTCGGTACAGAGTGCTTAGTTATTTCGACGTTAATTTGGTTTGATTCCTAAATCATAAAACGAAATGCAGGTTGCATTTGAATAAACTTGGGTATAGTAAACGTTGCTTTCTTCTGCTAGTATGGATCATAGACAATTTAGTTTACTTTAGATTGCTAATATGGGTAATGATTCATCCGGATCTTTTTAACCTCATTTATTTATGCAATTAATGTTTTAACTTATCTATGATTCATCTGTTTTGGAGTATGATTATTAGTAGTCTGTAACATTCGCACTTATTAAAATGATTTAAGTTTTAACGGGTTAGATGTACTGATTTTATTTATTAATTGGCATTTCGCAGCCTTGTCAAGACTGCGTCATCTGAATAATGTTTTTTTATTTACTTTGTCGAGCTACCTTCGAAAGACTTTTATTGAGCGTTCGGATATTTTTTTAAAACTTTATTGTCTATATATGAATTTATTAGCTAATTTAATTGATAAAGTACTTTGCTTAAAATTATTTTTTGAGTTTATTTATTTGACCCTAACTACTAACTAGAGGAGTATAGGGACTCGGGAATAACATATCGCAGATATGAATCATAGGCGCGAAAATAAGTCTGCAATGTGTGAACATTAGGGGGACCAAACCAGTATCTTGTAAAGTCGATGACAAAGAAAACAAAAATTTGCGATTCACAATGGTTTAATATCCGGAACAACACTATTTACATCGGAATCAATTAGCGGAACCCCGGATATTGCACGCGGCGTCTGGCCCGTACAGATAGCCGATAACTGGACGCATCCATTTGCAAACAGTAATGGAACGAGCGGTGCACGGCCGGCGGTGCTTTAAAACCATTCACTTAATTAATTTCGCGTTTTATCATCCTAGTTACCTACTAAGATTATGAATATGAAAGTTTGGACGTTTGTTACACAATCACGCCAAAAGTAATGTGCATAAATTATGATTCACATGGGTAATGGTTTATTTGTGGGAAAACATACAGAGTTCTTTTGTAATATTTTGAAAAAGTATTAGGTTCCTATGGGATTGTCAAAAAACGAACTACACCGCAAGCTTCACGGCACAATTGATGATTAGGCTACTTTTCTTTTTTTTTGTTTTTGGTATCAATTCAGTAACCTTATTTACGACAAGCATGCCAAAATATACTTGGCTACAACTATTGGTCGTGCCTACATTGTGCAATTTTGGGTTTTTGTGGTACTTTTTATTAGATACTGATTTTTGTTTATATTATCAAATAAATGAAAAAAAAGCCTGTAAATCAACATAGGATAATATCAAATATATGAGTGCAGACTTGTATTAATATTAGTAGCTGGCACATATTTCAATAGTTTTTGGAGCTGAAAGAGACTTTGTTTTGTGCCAATACAGCCACACAAATCAAATCATGTAACAGTTGTTGGGTCCTAATAACTGAGTTCTGTTACTATCAATTTAAATATACCGATAAACTCAACGTCAAAACCATTAAACTCCTGTAAAATTAGCTCCTATCAGAGTATCTTTGTTTACGATTTTCTATTTCGAAACAGTCGTAACTATATTTGAATCAATAACTCCAACCAAAACGGTTATCAACCTTTTTTGTTTTTTTTTACCGCTTTCGTCAACGTTACAAAAAGCAGTACGATTTGATTACGAAACTGTTTTCATTCAAGCTTTTGGATACAATATATTATCTAAAATCAACCACCTGAACGGAAGTTTTTGCGCAAAATCATCAAACTGGCCGATCCAGAGAAAACAAATACGTTTTCATCAGGGATGTTGCAGATGCCGATATTTTCACATCCGCGGATGCGGATGCGGATGCGGAGTTTAGCAGGCTCACATCCGCGGATGCAGATGCGGATGTATAAGATATTATGTAAATAAAGTCTATTAATGAAGAATTAAATCAATGACAACGTAATCACACTGGAAAAATAACGAATTTCGTCATAAAACGATAATTTTTCCTACAATAAAACGTATTACCGGCGTAATATAATAGAATTTACCTTGTGATCTTATGGATATTAGTCTTAAATAATATAAAGTTTTCTTGTAAACTCTTCTTATTTACACACTGTATCACAACAACATTAAAAATACCTATCTATCTTTATGATACGATAAGTAGTTCACTTTCACTTCACAGCGCAAACAAACACGTAATATTTATTCACTTGCAAGAAACAAATGATGCACTAGCTAGAACAAACAAACGTGTCGAATCTTGTCACCAATTTCTTCGCTCCCATTGGTTATTTTCACGTGCGGCCGGCACGAGTCAATCACCGGCCCCGCCCAATTTTTTTCTTGTCGCTACTTGTATAATATTCGCATCCGCATGAACATTCGCATTGATTAATGCGGATGCGGAAGCAGATGCAGATGTCCAAATCAATGCGGATGTTCCGCATTTGCGGATGCAGATGCGAATGTTCGCAACATCCCTGGTTTTCATCACTCACGGTCTGATACCAAACTTGCAATAGAAATAACCTCAAAACTTGTCAAACAAAGCAATTTACAACTTGGCTTCTTACTGTTAGAGTACACATTGGCTGCACGAATGTATGGACACTGATACAAATTGATGTTTGCGCCTGTGATAGTGGAAATGGGACCGTAATGTATGAGCGATAAGGAAAGGGCGTCGAATGGCTTGCAGTTTCAATAGATAGTGGCTATGTTGCCGATGTTAGTACTCCAGTAATATAGGTTGTGGTACAAGGTTGTGTAAACAACCGTATACTTAAAGCTTATTTTTCATTTTGAATATTTTCACCATGTATTATTATCAGATGTACGAATTAACATGGAAAACAGGGAAGAGACAGGGAGAGCTCCTGCGCGGCGCGGTGCAAGCGTTACGCACAGCTTATCTCAAAATCGCTAAGTTGGCAAGTTGCTAATGTGTGTGTTGTTATGGCAAATTGTTATGTGTGCATCGCTTAATATAATTTCAAAAACTAGTTCTTTATTATAATCGCCAAAATCGGAAAAGGAGTCGAAATTTTCGCGGTTTAACCGATTTTTGTCATAGTTTTTGGTCGGCGCTCGAGTCACAAACTTAGTCACAAAACAATTTTGCATAAAATCGAAACAACCGGATTGACGCAAACTACCACATATGTTCACACGGCAATTTTATTGGACTTTATACATGAAAAGCTTTTAAAGTGGGCTAGTAGTATTAGTGGCCCTATGTATGTTACAATGATAAGTGTATTTAGTTTTTTGTCTATTAGGGGGTAAACTTAGCCATTACAACAGACAGGGCATATTTTAAAGAAATATGATTTCAAGTCAAAAACTTGTCCCAATGCTTCCAATGTTTATCTTATAAATGAAATTTACTTTTTACGACCTCTGAATTTTATAAAGATGGAATTGGATATTAAGCATCTCCATCTGTATTTCATGGCATAGTATAATAATACTATCATATCAGATATTATCATATCAGTGTGTTTCACCGCCTTAGATAACGATTTAGTCACACAATAAAGAAACTGAGAAATTGATATCTATCTGACATCTGTTTACCGAATTTTATATTCTGACACGTTTAGACTGGATGGTCATGGAAAGTACAATATATGTATTTACTGGTCATGTTTCATTTTGGGTATTATGTTTATGCGATGGACATGATCGATACTGTCCCTTAGTAATAAGGGGTTTTTCAATAAGAGCGCTACAAAAGTTTTTTTAAATAAAACAAAAACGATTTTGGATATCAATAAAAAATTTTATTCCTGTTAAAGTACATTCTATGCCATTATGTATGGAACTCGATTTCTTTTGCATGGCCACCACGGGCACGCTTGCAGAAGTCCAGACGCTGAACCCAATTTTCGACGGTTTTCAAGCATAAATCGGCCGATTCTGCTGCAATTTCACGTTCGATATTCGTACGAAGTTCATCAATCGTCGCTGGCTTGTTGGCATAGACCATAGACTTGACGAAGCCCCACAGGAAATAGTCTAACGGCGTCAAATCGCACGACCGAGGCGGCCAATTGACTGGGCCATTTCGTGAGATAACACGTTCACCAAACTTGGTTTTCAATAAATCGATTGTGACATTCGCTGTGTGGCTTGTGGCGCCGTCCTGTTGAAACCACATATTGTCCAAGTCCATATTATCCAATTCGGGCCAAAAATATTCGGTTATCATTGAGCGGTAGCGATTCCCATTCACAGTAACGTGCCGGTCTTGATCATCACGGAAGAAGTAAGGTCCAATGACGCCGCCGGCCCATAAACCGCACCAAACCGTAATTTTTTCGGGATGCAATGATGACTCATGGAGTACGTGTGGATTGCTGCCTGACCAATAACGCATATTTTGCTTATTGACGAAGCCATTCAGCCAGAAATGAGCCTCATCGCTGAAGATGATTTTTCGATGAAAATCCGGATCATTTTCAAGTTGTTGCTCAGCCCAATTCACGAACATACGACGCTTCTGGTGGTCAAGCGGCTTCAGTTCTTGCGTCAATTTGATCTTGTAAGGATGTAGGCCAAGATCTTTTCGCAAAATTCGCCACAACGACGTCACAGAGATGCCCAACGCTTGAGAACGACGTGTGAGAGACTGATTTGGGTCTTCATCAATTGATGCGCTAGCGGCATCAATATTCTCGACACTACGGGCACTTCTTTGTCTCACTGGCACGGGAACATTTTGTACTGTGCCTGTGGATTCAAATTTTTCCACTAGACGCTCAATTGTTGATCTGGCAGGACGATTATGACGACCATAAATTGGACGTAGCGCTCTTAAAGTTGAGGCCACTGACTCCGAATTTCGGTAGTAAATTTTAATAATTTCGACTCGTTGTTGGATCGTATATCTTTCCATGATGAAATGGCAAACGTTACTGAAGAGAAATGTCAAAAGAACGGGGAAAAAAAATGGCGTCGTTTGCTGTCCCTATCGATCTACTTTTGTAGCGTCCCTAATGAAAAACCCTTTATAATAAATATTGAATGATGTTAACATTTCAAAGGTACAAACTACAGACCAGAAATAAAATGAGGATTGGTGCACAAAGCATAGGTAATCTTCTTACTTTCGTATAAATAATGAAACATCATATAATCAACGAAAACAGTGGGTTTCATTCAGTTGACATTCTAAGTATTCGTTTTCTTGTGACGGTCACTTTTTTTTAATACTCGCCAACCCGCAATTAGCGCTTGTGGTAGATCATGCTGTGGGTAATTAGACTGATGATGATGTGTTTATGTTAAATTGGAGCTGACAGTCCACCTGATGATGATTTGTCTTGCAGCACAAAACTAAGGCACCAAAAAACATACACTCATGCGGTGTTGGCTATTATGTAAGTAATTTGCCTTGTCTACTTAGTAGAAATAAATAATAATAATAAATATTTCCAACACTCACACCAATTAGCCTAGCCCCAAAGTAAGCACTGTAAGCTTGTGTTATGGGATACTAGGATCACGGATAGAATACATATACTGTACATATATAAGTATAAATGTATATATAGAAATACATTTTAAACATCCATGACTGGAGTACAAATGCTCATATTCATCACACATACATCTGCCCCCACCGGGATTCGAACCTCCAAAGTCGGCGACACCATGAAACCCGGCGTACAAACCACTCGGCCAAGGAGGTCGTCAGTTTTACAATGAAACTTATTAATTAAATTGTATTTAGAACAAACCGCATGTAACACATTTCATATAAATCGGGCCACATTCATTCAGGGTAACATTCATTTAACAATTTTGACTCTTACAAGACTCATATAACAAGAACATCCAGTTAAATAGAAATTATAAAATTTATATCACGTGCAGTATCAATTTTAAATTTCTGTTATCCATTCAACCAGTTTTACAGCAGACATGCACGAGTTCTGACGACCCCCTAACTCTCTTTACTACCCTGACAGTACTAAAGTCACCATATTGCTCTAGATAGTGCAATAAAATTCTAAATGGTTTGCACTATAAACATTAAACCTACAGTTGGATGTATAAACTTTCTATAAATAGTAATTGTAGATGCAGTAGCATACACATAATAAAAAATTTAGTTTTAAAGAAATAAATTCAGAAATTATTAAATATTTACTAATTATTAATTTTTGGGTTCGCTCTGCATGAAAAAAGTGTCAACATTGTGATAATTATGTATTTATGTATAAATAGAAGTAGATGCCTATTGATCTACATCAGACCGCTTATTATTTAGTAATTTGTTACAGGTTTCTTTTAAATTTTGCATCATAACTTACAATTTCAATTACAATTACAGGTAAACTTAACATGCACACATTTATTGTATAATAAGTTACACACTGGCTCAATAATATCTTTTTTGTCCTAGTAAATTTTTAAGTATGAACTTTATTGTGGTGTTTTTCTATTAAAAGTGGCAGAAAACAATCACGTTTCGAAAGAAAAAACAATGGGCTATTTGACAGTATGAAAAAATGAATTACCGTTTATTGGAATGTGTATAAAACTTTTTTACTATTCTGACAAAACAAATAGTTGATAATATTACTAAAAATTATGAAATAGAAAAGTATTTTTGATCTATTATCACATGAACGGAAATACTTAGGTTTGGCGGAGCCTAAAATGACGTCACCTGATTGTAAACATGCTGTCGAAGTGACATTACTTTATACTGTTTGACGTTTCAATGAGCCGTTTCACCTGAAAGACGCCATATATGCTAGAAAAACGAAAACAGAATTTGTATTTCTGTATTTTGGTACTGATATGCAACAAAATTATATAATTTTCTAATTAATAACATAAAAACGTTTTCAAAAAAATATTCAATAAACTATTCAACTTTCAGTTGTAGTATTTTTAAGCAGTTCGTAGTTTCATACACATAGTGCATTCGGTAACTGTAGCATATGTCGTAGCACGTAGCTTGCTACGTGCGCCGTAGCAAACGTCGCTCGTAGTAAATTCTACAGTTGATGTGCTACGGCTTAATTTCAGCAACAGAATAGAAATGTAAATGCATTTGTTTTAAAGAACTATACAACAGATAAGGACTATTCCATAAAGATACAAATAATGATTTATGAAATCTATATTGTGTTTGATAGTTTACTATCATATACCTTTGGAATTTATAACGCGGCGCGGTTCGTGTCCGTCTGTATTTAGAGGAGCTGTCCCCAAAATTTAAATTTAGAACGTATAGAATCATGCCAAGATGCTTTAAATAACATGCCAATACAACTTCATAATATTAATATCTAACTATGTGTGTTTATCTGTTTGCGAGCTGTATCTCAAGTACCATAATAAAAACACAGTCTTAGGCCCAGTTTGCATCAAAGCGAAGAGGAGAGGAGACGAGAGGAGATGTGTTGCGAAGTTAATAAGTTTTTCCCACCAAAGCTAGCGATGGAGATGAGTAGCGAAGAGGAGATTTGAGCAGTGCGTAGCGGGTATGTGAGCTGTGAGAGCTCGAACTCAGTAAAGTGCTGTCTACGAAAGGAAGACGCCATGTCGTTACAAAAGTTATATCTTAATTTGATTGAGGAAGCGGAATTAGAGGTTGAACAAAGACTATTAATTCTTCAATATTTAAACTGTCAACGGAAACATAGATTCTGGATGAGGGGCGCCGGCGCACGGCACAAGATTCTATAGAAAAATGAGACATCTACTCCCCTCTGCGCTTGATCCATTTCCACGGAAACTAAGTCGAGAGGAGATGTGGAAATAATGAAATTTGATTGGTTTTTCAAAACAATCTCCTCTCGTCTCGTCTCCTCCCCGTTTTGGTGGAAAACCGGTCCGACCATTTTATTAATAAACGAGGAATAAGCTTAGACTAGTTATGCCGTGTTCTGTCCGCATCACTCAAATGCAAATTATCAATAAAGAAAGAGAGATAAAACATATAATAACTAATCCAAGCCAATTCGTCGTTTATTAATAAGAGGGGAAATGTACAAGTACATAATATTTATTCTCGTTGCCAGCATTGCCACAGTAATAAAAGTAAATGTAATTTATCGTAGAAACAAAGAAACCTGATTATTTTGGATTAGGGATGATGACTATTTTTTTTTCTTCGCCTATCAGGTAGGTTATCAAAAAGTATTGGACACGTATTTTTTTCTTTTTTCACATAATATAAAAATTGCAGAGATATATTGATATGAAAAGTCGCATGACGTCACGTTTTGGTACAATTTTCACTTAAAAGTGACGACTCTTAAACTTTGACGCGCTATAACTTTGCCATTTTTTGGTTGATTCCCCAAAGAAAAAATACGTGTCCATTATTTTTTGATTATCTAACTGACGGACTAAATAGAATTTCGTTTACTGTACCCCGTCATAACCCCTATTGCTGTATTTCAATTATTATTGTGTGCGGGACTCTGCCAGTGCAAAGACGACTGAAACTTAGCCAGTTTTATGCGTAACTAAATATTGGTATTAATATTTAAGGGAAACATTTTAAGTGTTCAGCGTTGTCACGGTAAAAAACTCCAGTAAATCCGCTTTCGTAAATAATAGACTTTGAAATTTGATAATGGCATTTTGAAGTGAAATGAGATCAGGGCAATTGATTAACCGTTCACTTTGGATAATCTTTGGATCTCTTCTTTGATTAAAATTGGGTTTTGGAAGGGAAAAGATTGTAATACTTATCGAGTAGCAAAATTGACGACGACGATCATTGTGAACGGATTTATAACATTATATTTTTGGCTTTTAGAAATATTGTACAATCAGCAATAGTTTAAGTTAACCAAAAGCTGACGAATTTCTCTAACTGATTCTCAGCCTTATTTTGCTTCAGATGTAATCCATAAATCGATTAAAAAAATAGTACTACTTATGGAACACTTTCCATGTATAAGATTCTCTACGATCTAAGATTCTTTATAAGATCTACACGATTTAGCTTTAGATCTAGCAAAATACATCGAAAAGTTACTATTCTTTTGTAGGGCCCCCTCTAATTTAATTTTATGTTTCCGTTATTTCGGACATAGAACTAAAATTCCCCAAAGATTTCAACTGCATATGTCTTCAGCTAAGGAGGTATACCCCACTCTGCCAGATGAATGGACTAATGGACGCACAAACATCGGAAACTTAATAATAATCTCTTGTCCCTATAAAAATAAAATACAGTTAATTTGAAATAACACGTAGATCAGACAGCACCATATTCATAATAGTAAAATAACACCGACATATTGCGGTTACCATAGTACGCGTTGCTTCTATAATTAAAATTTACAATAATGCCCACATATTTTGACAGGATCAAAATAAGTATCACACAACATTATTAAGCGAACCTAATCGAGTTAATTAATATTTTGTGAAACTGGACTCTTTACAAATAGCAGGTGGCTTCCTGCCGTAAAAATTGCCTTCACAATAAATTACATCTTGCAGGTAACAAACGTGAGTGTTGTGTTATGAACAGACAATTTGTCGATAGTTTTGCATCAATATTTTGAACACAATCTAACATTGACATTACTCCTATATAAATTGTCGATGAGGTAAGACATTAGACCATAAAAAAAAATCTTCCCAAAGATTTTTTTAATTACTTAAACTTTATCGTATATAGGAACACCTGCATAATGCTTAGTATTGTAATTCAAATGTAGCATGTGTGACACTTAAATCTTAACAACAACATCAAACAATATTATAGTTTAACAAAAAAGATGTAAGGATGATAGTAAACATGTATTTATATAATGGATGTGGTATATAGTAAGTTTTAGTGTAGGTATTATAAAATAACGATCGACAATTGGAATATCCCTTTGTGATCTAAACCATAAATATACTGAAAAACACATGTTTAGAAAACAAAAGCCAACACTAAAAATAGTAAAACTATATTTATCTTTTAGCAATCTAATCTAAAACACTTTTTGATGTATTATTATAATAAATCACACTATCGATAATTTGAAAATTTTCTTTACCTAAACAGCCCTAAGGAGCTCATTCCTCTTCGTCAAAACACCGCGTTCATGGTGTTGTTATTTCAAAGGTTCAGTGTTACTGACAACCTCTTTGTTCCTGCACAGGAACCTATGTCTCGTTATTATTCTTTACATCAACTTGAACTTTTATGTTTTTTTTATAAAACTATTAGATTATTTGTTGTTAGCATTCACGCTTCAAGTAAATTGAAAATCTTCAGGTAACTTCCACTTTTAGTTCTGTAATGTTTGTGATGTATTGTTTAGTTATTTAGTACTGAAGGTAACAAAGGAAAATTTTGTTTGATCTTCCAGGCAAAAACGAGCTAGAGAGAATAGGCTTCTTCTATTTTAACGTCCTGCATTTTTAGACTTATCAGCATTAGAGAGTTTACAATAAAAGCCAATATTACCTGTGGTATTTTTAATTTTTAAGCATTTAACTGCTAGATTTTATATCAAAAGAAAATTTTACTAGAAAAATATCCACGCGGTCAAGGCATGAGCTATTCTGTAAAATTTTCATCTTTATGGGATATGCGCGAATCCGCATTGGATCCACGCGTGAAAATTTTACAGAATAGCACTGCTGATGGGATTCGAGCCTACCCGGATTGCGGAAAGTGCGAGTTCGAATCCCGTCCGATGCCTGGACCGCGTGGTTTTTTTTTTTGTAAAAATTGCTGTAGATACGAGTATAATGCCATATAAACTATTTTTGCTTGGTTATTAAATCATCTCTTTATGTAATTAATATCAGTCTGATGACATATCATCTCATCTACCCTTAACAATTTTAACAAACAACTTAGGAGCAAATCGCCAAGCATATTAAAATATACAGACACATGAAAGAGACGAATATAGAATTTACTTTTTTGTTTGAAATTAGTTGAAAGCTATTTTGATACAAGCGTCCACTCGCGACTTCGTACGCGTGGAGTTAGTTAGAAATAACGGTTCATTGCTCGTTTCCCGTAGGTGATAACGTGATAATATATGTAGCCTATATGATGACCCGACCTCTTAATAATATTCGTGCCAAATTTGAAGTAAATCCATGCAGTACTTTTTGAATTTATCACGGACATACATACAGACAACTGACAAAAATTCTAAAATCTAAATTTTTGGCTTCGGTATCGGTTGCAGATCACACCCCAAGTATTCTTTTAAAAAAATATTTAATGTACAGTTTTGACTTTCCTACTATTTTATTATATGTATAAATATACTAATCTAATATATAAAATTCTCGTGTCACGGTATGCGTAATTGAACTCCTCCGAAACGGCTCGACCGATTTTCGTGAAATTTTATATGCATATTCAGTAGGTCTGAGAATCGGACAACATTTTTTTTCATTCCCCTAAATTTTTTGTTTTTACTTTTTTATGATACATCATACAAAAATACATACAACTCTAAATTTTCACCCTTCTACCACCAACCCCTATTTTTTATGGCGGTACGAAGTTCGCTGGGACAGCTAGTTATATTATTATCCGTTTGCAAATATAAAACATTTTTTTAAACAATACAAAAAAATGTTGACGACCGCCGTAGCCGAGTGGTTTATACGCCGGGTTTCATGGTGTCGCTGACTCGAGAGGTCCCTTCTGGGTTCGAATTCCGGTGGGCGCACATGTTTGTGTGATGAATACGAGCATTTGTACTCCACTCATGGATGTTTTTATGTATTTCTATATAGACTTACCCTAGTATCCCATACCACAAGCCTTACAGTGCTTACTTTGGGGCTAGGCTAATTGGTGTGAGTGTTGGAAATATTATTACTATTTATATACCATTCCAAACCTTTGAATTAATTTATAAAACAAGTAACAGCAATTAACTCTCAAGTTCAAATAATTAATGTATACATTCAAAAAATATTGTTAAATTTAAAAAAAAGTGCTTTTGTCAGGTGTGTCCAACAATAAAAAACCGGAAAAACGGCGTTGTGAGTTTCGTAATGAATTCGTTTGTCGCGAAACATTTTGGGAATGTCACACGCGTGTTGCCTGGCGAGGGTTCGAGCTTTTTTTTTCATTTTCTTCGTGAAAATGCCACTTTTCGTATATTATGAAAGGAAGTGAGTTTTTAAGAATGTTTTTTTTCGAGACATTGTCGGCGTGCGTTCATACTGGTATGTTTAATATAAGTTAAAGTTTTTTTTTCAAGGAGTAGTATATGTGACACCTTACAGAAGACCACAGTCAAATAACTTTTCTTTAATTGGTGTCGTCTTCGTGTCGGTGAGTAAAGCCACCAATAAATGTTGGCCGAGCTCAACTCAACGCAAATGCTTCCGTCTAGACGTTGTGCAAGTTTGAAGAAGACCAATGCAAGTGGCCAATATAGAGCTTTTTGTGGAGCTGCACATACGTTGGTGCTCTATCATTTACTATGGACGATATGAGGTAAAGTTGGTGAGCGACAGCGAGTGACGACAAATGATGCCAAATGAGGTCACGTTGGCGCTTCCCTTTACTCGACAAATTAGATAAACGACACCGAGAGGTGACAAGGCAAACCAAATATGTTGTGTATACGTTGATTGACTTTCGCTTGACCAACAATTAGGCGGCTTAAGATTTTCACGTCTCCACGAGGCATAAGTTTTTTTTAATGCTTAATAGGCAAAGCGTTTGACCACAATCTCGCCTGATGGAAAACGATGATGAGGCCTAAGATGGTACACGCCTGCCTAGAAGATAAGGTCGGGATAAGTAGAGCGCTTTTAATAATGTGGTTTCCGAAGCATTTTTAGGCTATGGTGGCCGCTTACCATCAAGCTGACCAATTATGCTTATTTGCCACCTTTATTATGGAAAATTTAATAATAATAATAATATTCTTTATTGTATAACACCATAAAAGACATAACAGTAAGATTACACAGACAGAGAGACATTACTCAATGGGCGACCTTATTGCTTAATAGCAATCTCTTCCAGGCAACCCATGTAGGAATATATCTTTATATCCAAAAATACAAAAAAGAGGGAAGAGTGTAAAAGCAATATTATAAAATAAAACAAAAAAGATAATAATTGCAAGATGCATATTTATATTAAAAAAAGAAACAAATAAATAAAGCATAGAGGTATTTTCAAAGTAAGGATAGGAATTGAAGCTTAACTTGTTCATGGAACGAGTCCAGAGTGCGAGCCCTTCGAATGGATTCAAGTTATTTGAATTTATTTGATCATTGTTAATACCTAGGTTACTGATATCAGTTAATAGCTTGATTCTATTGATTCTTAAACGAGATTATTTTCTTTATAAAAATCCGCAAACATTGATTAGTAGTCGAGTCGACCGTCTGTAATAAATGTCTCATTTGTCAAATTTTACGGCGGGTCGGCGGGCGCACTGGGTCGCGTCGTTATTGATGGCCTTAGATCACTTGTGAGGCACTAAAACCGTTTGTGATCGATCCTCCCCTTAGCAAAGTTTAATGTTTTCGCGAGTTTAGAAGCTATACGCCATTTTGGTGCTGCTTAAAAATGAATATTGAATAAAAACTGAAATTGAGTTAATTTTTAAGCAACACCAAAGTGGCGTATAATCGAGTTTGCTGTTCCTCTGTCGAATTAATATCTTTTGTACCTGAAATAAATAAATTACTGTTATTATCAAGGTAAAACTGGATCGAAGGACCAAAATAATTCAACCAAAGAGAGTTAGCGCGTGTTTTCCGGTCGAATTGGAGCGCTCGTCTGGGGAAGTAGAAGTTTTTGGTGTATTGTGTTCATAGAGGTATAAGAATAGAGTGGGGCAAGCGGCTCTAAAAGTGTCCGTCTAGTAGAAAGAGAAAGAAGATGAGAGACAGCTAGCTATCTCTCTCTCGTGACGCATGGCATCCAATGGCATCACATCGAAATAGTAAGATGCTTACGGTTGCCAATGCACATGCGCGATTAGAGAGATAAGCTAGCAGTCTCTCACCTTCTTTCTCTTTCTATTAGAGGGACACTTCCACTTGTAGTAGAGTCTGTATCTCCTCTACTCTATTCTTATACCCTATGGTTATATTTCTGTCAGTGAATAAAGTTGCAGGGTTCCACGGGGTAGATATTGAGTCAGGGTAAGCGACGGCGCAAGTGGTATTTTTGGTATCGCGAGCGACTAAAGGCTAGACTAAGGTGGCGAGCTTTATGCTTTTTTTCCACCCTTTTTATATAAATATAACATTCATTATATTACGTTATCATTTTACGTAGGGTACATAAATGAGATCTTATTGAGTTGAGTGTTAAAGGGTTCAGAAACTTTTGTAATGTTTAATAGCCAGCTCATACATTCATTATATCCAAAAATTTCAATTAAAATGTAATGTTAACTTTTATACTGGACCAAAATCGGAACAATAGAATCTAAATAAGCGAACCAATTCAAAATAATCTGTAAGTAGATATATCGACAAGATGTTACTCGTTACTTAAGAAAATAAATAAATGTCTGATCAGTAGAAAATATGTGTAATTGATATTTTTGGCATTCAAATTATTGATTGACTAACAATAGCCAATTTCGGGCGTCCAAAATATATTAATATTATTAAGGTGTGTTACCTTTTAGTGTAGATACATCCAACTTATTAAGAGTCTATACAAGTGAATCCGTGACAAAATATAGTCTTAATTATTTAGATTGGGCTGACTAATTACACAATAGACGCTCGAGACAAAATCGATCACAACCGAGGTAAATATAGAATTGGTACTCATCCTCTCCCACAAAAAAAAACTCCAATTTTCATACAATCTTCATTTTCAGGTTAACCAAATATTTGGACGCTCGCAATTTAATATTCCACCTCCAACAACGTGAAATCTTAAAATTTCCCAATCGTGCTGAATCCAACCAGGTTATGAATTTTTATTAGATTCTCGCGAAGAGGTTTCTTTTCGGTGGCGTGTCCTGGACGGATTTAATTAATTTGGCATTTAATGTAATTTATCGCGGTTCTCGCCTCCTTCTTAGGGTGGTTATTTTTTAAATTAGCCAACCCTTTTTGACGCACCTCTTTAATATCAGTAAAAGATTAGCTGAGGAGGCGGAAAGTTAAAAAGGTTGGTTTGTTTTTTCCGTTCCTTTTTTTGCAAATCCGCACGTAGAGAAAAAAATATGTTTTGCCCTTTTTTATGCTGTTCTGTTTGGATTAATCGCACACATTTACAAAACAACAATACTCGTATTTGTAAGCTATGTTTTTCAAGTAATTCAATAACGAATATTAAATGTTTTCAAATTATCCATTTCATCAAAATAACAACAAATCTCAAACCTCTAAATCTTAAATATTTCCAGTTTACCTTAAACTCAATTCGTCATTACATGAAAGCATATAACTAATTGAAGTATCTTTAAATTTTCTTAAAGTTTCTTACCATGTAAATTATTATCCAAAGCCATTCTATCACTTCTAAAGGTACCTATCAAGTTTATAAAGAAAATTTAAAAGACAATGTAGCGTACACTTTACAAATATCAAAGTAATATTCACGTCGTTAACCTCTCTTGTGAAAATGAACCTTAATATCTGTATTTAAGTACCACAGTCGTCGATTTCACAGAGAGGTTTATTTTTTCTTGTTTAGTTTAGCATCCTCGATCCTGTACCATGTCGAACACATAAACAAAACTCCCATCTTTATAAAAGCCTTGTTTGTATAGGTCCTCATATAAAAAGAAATAGTTTCAGTAACAGCGAAAACTCGACCTACGCATAATGTGGTGAAGATCGGTCTAAATTGAAACGACAGTGTTCCGTAGATGTACGTAATTTAAAAATCTATGATTTAGTACTTACATATTTGTGAAACAACAAGTGTTATTGTTGTTATAGGAAATTTCGAAAACAAAGAGTTGCCTTACCTTAAATCAGAACACGACTAGACCGCGTTGTTACTTCCATAGTTAATTTTCAAATCAATCAATCAAAATCGTTTATTCAGGACAGTACACGGATACAGATAAATTGTTATACTTATAACTTACAAAATGACTGGTATCACTCCGTATCCACGGCTGCGCTGAAAAGGGCCCAGTTCAGCATAATGTCAGTGCAGCATGCACTGGCGCTGGTTTTCAACTGGGTCCTTTATGTGACAAGTGGATGCCAAACACTAACGATTTTTTATATGCATAATTATATAATTAAAAAAAAAACAAAAAAGGGGCAAGGCTGTGTAAATAAATTGCCTTTGCATCGAGACTAGAAAATTAATAAAAAATATATATTTAAGGTTACAATACAAGCACAGCTTCTATTAAAAGAGGTTATCGCTACAAACAAAGACAAAAACAGAGCATAATTTGAACAAAGCAATTAAAAAATAGCATTATCCTGTATAGTAAACACCATTCAGATGAAATGGAACTAATCACATAACAGCCGTCGGCAGAAGCAAGCGCCACCAGACAAAATAAATTAGGTTTTATTGAGGCACATACAAGTCTATTAAAGTGAAACAATGGAATGCCTGTGAAAAAGAAAAAGAAACAAAACAATTATATGTAAGTAATTTAATTACAATACGTACAAATTAAACAAAAGCAAAGCATGAGAACCCAACAACTTTAACTCATATCAAATTGCTTGCAGACTGGTCATAGCGGAGAGGTTAAATTTTACAAAATGCTGCTTTTCCAAGCAACGGCAGCTTATAGATAAGACAAAGGTAAGACAAATTTACAGTAGATCAAAACTTACAGGTGTAATTAACATAATTTAACAAAGCAATTGGAATAGGTATAAGTATAAATGTGCAAGCTTTCATTATTTAAGGATAAGCATTATGTAGTATTGCATACCTATCTCTTTATTTATATAAGGGTGTGTTAAACCAACCAATTTGACTATAGTTAATGTCAATTGTATAGAAAATGTGCAAAATTTTGACAATGGTTGTTTTTACTATAGTTTAATATAAATATAGATGAAATTGCGGGGCATTTATAAATTAAAATCTACTTCTGAAGGAGTCTTTTCGTATCTCACTGTAGCAAACAGTGTAATATATACCTTTAACACTGTATATTAGCACGAGATATGATTTTTCACTGGTATGTGTGCGAGATAGTACTTCATCGCACGATTCGCACGTTTCCGTTAATCAAAATGAACAACATAATTTAATTAAAAAAAAACACAAATCCTTTGTAACCTTTTTTTAACCTGTATGCATTTAATATTAAACAAATTTTTATTTTAAGAGAAGTAAGGTATAGAGGACTTGCCGCTCGAATTGTAGCGCCCGCCTGGGGAAGTAACCTCCACCTTACAGAAGATTACAGCAAAATAACACTACCTCTGGTGGTGTTGTGTTTCTTTCGGTGAGAAGGAAAGAAGAAGGTTCTTGGGCTCCACAGGGTAGGGGATTGGGTCAGGGTAGGTAACGACAAAAGTGATATTTTTGGTAAGCGTCTATAGACTACGGTAGCCGCTTACAATCAAGCGGGCCATACGCTAATGTGCCACTCTTTTTACATAAAAATGTTGTTATTTTTGTAACCCATCCGATCACCAGTCGTCAGAAGGGACAACGACATCTTTTAGGAAAATTACCTTCAAATTAAACTAGTATAATTTTATATGGGGATCCCCAAAAAGGGAGGATATCTTCCAGTGTGCCTGCCACGGTAACGCACCCTATTCACTACTCATAACTTCTGCTAAAGGTTTGTACACACCGTGCATTTACTTTGGACCGGCGGCATCGGTGTAGAAATAGATTTTTCCTGAAAGTTTTTCTTTAGTAAACATTGTACATGTTAACAAACAGTCTTTGTGTGTGGGCATGCACGACCTTTATTTTCTTTTAGTACTAGCAAAATAAAGTACCAGTTAACTTAATTTTAAATGTTTTTCTTATGATTTATATGCCAGATAATGTTTTAATATATAGATAGAGCAATCCAAATAAACCACACAAAGGAAACAGCTCATGTTACGCGTAATGTGTGCGTGACTCTAATGTCAGATTAAGCAGTAAATGTGTGAGTGTTTAGCGAAATGCTTATCTACCATATGTAGTAGATATTTTTTGCACTGCTTCAGTGTAGTTAGTATTGTATCTAGGAGTGTATATAACCATTGATATACTTAAAATCAATTAGCATTAAACTTCTGTTATTGGAAGCATATAATTTACTATCATAATGACCATGACATCAGGGTCATGTACCTCAATCGGCAAAAACAAAACGAAACCCTTATAGGACCACTCGGTTGCCTGTCTGTCACTTTGCTCGGTATCTACTGGACTGATCAAGTTGAAATATAGTACGTGTCAGTCAACCCACCATGATAGAACAAAGTAAATAAATAAATTCCCAACAGGTTATTTTTGGAGAATCAATTAGAAAGTTAAAATTATAAATTTTAATAGCTGTGTTATATCTCAAAATGAAAGGGTTCTATATAAAAGTTGCATATGCATTTTTTTGCAAATGTAAAATAAATAATTGAAAATTATATTTGCTCTGTTTTATTTATTTTTAAATGAGAGTAAAAATGGTTGTTTATAAAAACCGTCGAAACCATATGATACGTTTTTTTAATCCATTAGAATGATCCACCGGGATGGTTCTAAAACCAATGAATAGGTGACACATTAATGGCGGCATACGTGAACGCACCCTCCCGTAGGCGCGAAATTAGATTTACGACTTCGGAATTGTTCGGAGTTTTTCGTCTCCTCGAACTCGACGGATCAGCACCGAACGCCGCGTCGCATTACCATATAAATGCGGAGTTGACGCAAAAATATGGCGGCCAGGCAGGCTCACCTGGAGTGACTGCCGCAATACGTGATCCAAATAACTTGATATTTAGGAGCAGCACCCCGGCACAATCCCCGTCACTGCTCCGCGAATACTTATTAGCCGGACCCATTCACACGGATGCCGTATTTAGGTTTATTGAAACGTTTCATTTATACCGTTCCCTTTGCTCTTGGCTATTCAGGTGAAACGTGGTTGTCTGTTCATTAGATGATTTCGCCTTCATTTCTCCTTTAATCTTTTTACTTTCTGAATAATGTCTTCAGCCTATTCAATCAACGGAAAATAAACAGCAAATAAAATAATCACTGACTCGAATTGTTGCAAATTCATAAATACCTATTTAAACTACGCAAACGAAATTCCAAAGTTTAAGCCTAGACAGTTGACTCACGCATGTCGTGAATCAAAAAATAAATAAAAAATCCATACAACTATATTATTTAAAAACAAATACCCACAGAAGACAACATGCTTACACTATGTTGACTTATAATATTTTTCCGTGAAGAGATTACTTGTACAATATTCATCTTTCAACAACACCAGATAATTTTGATATAAAAATACCTCACTCGAGCGGTTGAGTGTACAGACGGGGGCGTATCGCAAGTAATGCGATTCAAAGACACCTAATTTGGGAACGTATTATTACGCGAGTAACGTCTGACGAATGACGAGATTACGCGCGTCCCATTCGTCCTCGTCGAGACTTAATGTACGGGAAAAACAAAATGTGCGTCATACGATACTGAACGTGATTTTACAGCTTAAGTTATAGCTGGTGTCGTACGCCGTTAACGGTGAATCATCGCTAGCTTGCCGTGAAAAATTATGCAGCCAGCTAAACATACTTCATGACCTGATTTCATTTACACTTCACGCTGTTAGTTCCTGATTTTAATAGATAGGCATTTGTTTGAAGTAGGCGACTGTTTATTGTGTCTACTATTTTAATGGGTTAGTGGATTTAAATTCATGAAATACAAGGAAAGACCAATGCGTTTCAAATAGGAGACATATATTGTATTAATGCTTTTTTAAATTCCGCAATAGATTATTCTGCGACTTATACCGCCTTGTTACAAAACGTCGACTAAAGTTAAACCTGGACTAAAACAGATGCTGACACTTTTGTTTGATAAAAATAAAACAGAGACAACAATAGGTTTAAACCAAGTCTAACTTTAGTCCGCGTTTTGGAATAATATTTTTGGCAGATAAAGTTTAGAAGTTATATGAAGTATTTTTTTATCAGATCAGTGTATGCTAACATGCTAAGCTTTTCAAAAACTTTTTACTTACCTACTTCTTTTTAATAAAGACGTTGTTCTTATAAAATATAAGAAACCGGTGCTTGAAAGCGTTCCTATCTTGAATTTATCAATTTGTTCCAAAAACGCCCTAGCTATTGTGCGCGTATAAATTTCCCGTATATTTACAACGTTCACCTCTCGGGGTCCTTTATATGCGATCAATTGTTTCGTCATATTTTCGGATAGTAAAAATATCCTTAGATCCCACTTCCCTACCTTAGGATTAACGTACCATAGTTTCGGGTGAGGGGAAATTGTGTGGATTTGTTGTCATAAAGTAGAACACGGTAATGGAACCAAAATGTATCTGATTTGTATTAGTCATATAATTTCTGTGTCAAAAATTTAAAGCTTATTTTGGAGAAGAAAAATAGCTCTTTTCGGATTGAAGGCAACATAAGATACAAAAGTGCTTATTATATACGGCTTGTGGCATTAAAGTATTATGCGATTAGAATATTTCCTGAACCTCTTAATAATAAATATGGTGTAAATCCCTGTCCTACAAATCGCACTTGAATGACGTGAACGACAGCTTCAAGCTTTTTTATTTCAGCAAAACAAGCAATCAAAAGTATAAATTTACTTACAAAGTAAAAATAATAAAAGTACTGGAAATTCAACAAATTCATTGATGTTTTCAATTATAACCAGATTAAAGAGATGAAAGTAAATTTTACTATCATCTCATCTCTGCCAATGTATATCCGCTTTTCCAGCCTAAATTATAAGTTGAACTTTTAAAACAAAGTTTTTCTTCAGAAATAAAATAATATTCTTGTAAGAAGACAGGTTGCTGGTTTTTTATTTTCGGCAAACCGTATAGTCCCCAGGGGGGTCCTAGCCAGAGAGGAAAGGGGAAGGGGAGTAATAGTATTTATAATGTCGGGACTCGGGATTAGTCGAACGCAACGCTTGTTATGCGTTTGTTGTAGAAAATGAAGGAAAGGTGGAAAAATACTTCACTCAAAGTTTTCTATATTGTCCATATTTATAATATAAATGTAAATCTTTGTATATCGGTATGTCTGTTAACTCTTTATGCTTATACCGCTGAATCGATTTACCCCAATTATATGTTTATTCTCCAGAATGATTCTTTAAAGGCGTGGAAGTTTGTAAGAGAAATCTACGCTGACGAAGTTGCGGGCACCCCCTACTTCCTTGTAAATAAACAGGAAAATAATCTTCGTATTCTATTCTCTTCCATCCATTTCTTTATAAAATATAGATGGAATAAAATGTTAAACGAATGCTATTGCTACTTAATTTAAAAAGTTATATTGGTTTACATTTATATGTTAAGAAAATTATACTGAAACAAGAATCAAGTATCAGGCCATATTGTCGGCACTGCTGACTGATGCATTATTTTTGTCTTACTATTCAATAAATTAATCAACACCTTTATAATCCTTGTAGTTTTCGTTTCCTAAACTGCCTTATCTTGATGGAATAATCGATAATCAAGGCAAGGTTATAAAATAAAATTTTAATTCTGCCATTTACGGAACATTATTAGCAAGAATCAAAGTTAAAATGCTTTTTTTTATGCAAAACAGGCAATGTGTTTGACCACAATGTATCTTCTATTAATGCCTTTACTGTCCCTATAAAGCGAAACCATTTTTTTCCAATTTCCCTCGGCCTTGTAGTGTTTGTTATTGTGTTGTGGCCTGACAACGTCTTCATATGCCGTTTATTATCTGAAACCCAGATGTACATTTCGTTTGAGGAAAATGTAAAAGGTTGAATGACCGGTAAATTGAATTTGAGTATAAATATATTGCAGACGCGCCCTAGTGGCGCTCAGGTGATATAATCTATTAATTCATGTACGTTTTTGCTGTATGAACGTGCTAAATGATGTACAATGAAGAAAGTCTATGTTGCAAACGGAATCCGGTTCTGGGGACCAAAAATCATGTGGAGTTGATTAAACCAATCATATCAGCCGAGAGACGCCCACTGTTGTAAATAGGGCTCCCTCAAGAAATTCCAAACCGATCGGTCTTGCGTCATTCGCATCCAGCGGCTTCCCGCGACCATCATTAGATCGTCAGTCTACCTTGTGGGGGGCCTACCAATGCTGCGTCCCCGGTACGCGACCGCCACTTGAAGACCTTTCCGCCCCAACAGCCGTCAGTCCTCCTTGCAATAGGCCTTACTCACTGCCACTTAGGGCTTGCAATTCCTTGGGATATGTCGGCGCGGATTTCATCAATTCTGATTAGATCGCGCAGAGAAACCCCGAGCATAGCCATCTCCATTGCCCTTTGGGTGACTTTGGAAACTAATCGTAGAGTGAAACGAAAAGTACATCTACATATATATTGTAAATACATAAACAATAACTACAACAAGAACACAACAAAAGAACAATAGTATTAAGGAGTGAGTTAGAAACAACAAGAAAAACTAAGCATTTCATTATTTATAGCTGTGTTCAAAATCGTGTAGAAGACACGGATGAACTCTCGAGCGGAAAACTAGTTTAACCTATAAATAAGTTCATATCTTTATTAACCTAAGCTCACATATCCCTTTTCACACTTGTAAAATATCGTTCAACTTGTAGGGTCGAGGGGCTTATTGAATTAGCTCTTATCCGCCATTGTTGTAAGTTATAATGAATGGCCGCATCCGCACGTGAGGTACTGAGCATTATCGTTATTAATTTATAGTCGGACTTTACTCTGTCTCCGTCCGAATTTACTGCCGATGATAATTTCGGTCAAGTTAATTCCGGGACTAATTGATATTAATATATAAAGGTTAACCTGCATTACCTTGAAGTAAATGGGCCGAGTAAATTATTTAATAAACGTTCAAACGAGGAATCATTTTAAAAGGTAGATGTATATTAAATATATTACACTGTATAAGTAAACACTTAACCGAAACATATTTGACGTTTCATATTGATGCTAACAACCGTATCTCCGCTTTCAAACTAATTGGACGAATCTCCCTTAATTGGGCAAATTTCGAGGTATAACTCCATAGTAGGCAGACGAAGTTTCCACGAACAAAGTTATCAATTAATTACCTGCCCCTAAGCCACATTATTGTTTCTCAAGCAATCTGCAACTAATCTAACTTTTGTCAAAGCATCCGTTTGTGGAATGGAACGTTCTATTTGTCATCTCGCAACCGCGATTGGGAGAGAGTTTGCAGTTTTCATTCACTTCACTCGTAGTTATTTATAACGAGCAAGCAATCATTTGTGGTTTCAATTTCCTTTCAGCAAACAAGTGTCTGTTGGGTTTAAAAAATGCCCCAGTCGATGTAAAGCGTGCTCTGAAGAGTCCTCATCGAAATCTTTGTTTGTTGGATCTTGAACTTTCTAGACGATGTCGTTATCGGCGAACAGCTGCACAATTTTCCGCCCCAACGGATGATTAATTAAACCAACTAGCACTCTGTGGCCTCTGTATTAAACATTAGCATTTGCTACAACATACACTATCGCTCGGTAAATAGAGCCCATTTTACTCTGTCGAAAGTATTTTAAAAAGATTGAAAGATTTTAATTATTAATACATGGTTCATTTTTTTGCAGCAATTATGACGGCTTTTCGTGTAAAAGCGCACGAATGAGGTTGTTGCCCGGGACTTCTCTGTATTATTGGATAATGAATGAACCTGGCCATAATCTTTTCATGAAGTCAATAGTTTTTTTTATCCTAAAAGACTTATTTATACTATCATGTATTATGAATGCGAAAGTTTGCCTGTCTATTACCCCGTCACGCTTAAACAACAGAACCGATTTAGATGAAATTTGCCAAAGATACAGTTTGAGTACCGGGAAAGAACAATGGATGGTTTTTATCCCAGAAATTATTCTTTAAGGGGATGAAAAGGGAAAGTAAAGGCATAAATTTACATTGGCAATCGATTGAATTACGCAGAAGAAGTCGCAGACACTTTCTAATTATAAATATATATTTTATTTTTAAAGTGATACACAAATATTCACACCCTGCTCAGACCGGGGAAACACATAGAACAGAGTAAAGGTGAGTTTATAAATAGATGAATATGTAAATTCTGATTAACTCGAGTAAATCCAATAGTTACCTTAACAAAGCCAACCTTGTACTACGGCTACTAAATAAATAAGTAATAAATATGCTAATGCCAAATTTCCCAGAACCCGGACCACAGTTTCGCAACAAGGACGTCAACAATTTCGACAACCTACTCGAATTTATAATGTGGTTTTATAAATCTAAAAAAACAATTTTCATTTGAATTATAATTAATAAATGGTTTCCTCAGTCCTTAATAGACAAGCAAGCTATTGTAAATGTCACAGAACTACTACATTTTGAACTGCGAAAAACCCAGCGAATTCAACATTATTATTTCTATACGCAAAAGAAATATTACTAGTAAAAATTCCACGCGGACGAAGCCGCAGCACACTCTTCGCTGTCCAGGCGAATGCACTGACCAATTATGCTACCGCGGCCCTGACGGCCGTTAGTAGTTTCAAGTAATATTTTCTTTAGATTTAAACAACGAGCAGTTACATGTTTAAAAATAAAACTGAAATTATAAATATATATACGTAGTTAATTTTCTCTGTATAGAGTAACGAAACTGTAAGGTAAAAACTACTTGCAAAAAAGCTCGTATTTTACTTAGAATAATAAAATATGAAATCGTCAATACTATTCCAGTAATGACTAATTTCATTCTTTTATTTATTAAATAGAATAGTTAAGTCAGATAAGCATCAGTGTACAAAATATGATAAATTAGTCATATAATCTTCCAACCACTCTATGCTAATATAACTATTTTTATATAACTATGGGATGCAAATAAATACGAGTGTAGTATGCAAAATCTTAAGAAAGGCCTTCGTTTTAAAGTTACAAATTAAAGTCAGAATTTTCATAGCCAAATGTTTCGTGTTAAAAGCTAATGCTCATCTATTTACGGAGTGCAATTATTTAATTTTAACACCGTATAACGCAAATTTATTCTCAAGATAGCAGTACTGCTAATTTCAAACGGAAGGGAGGCAGCTTCGGCACGCCGTGATATATTTGCCCGGAGCCCGACCGCGAGTGCTGTCTACATAAAACTTGGACTCTCTTATCTATCTCTAGTCTATGCTGTCACGAGAGCGCGGGCGCGGGAGGGGCGCGCCGTACCTGCGCCCAGAGCGCGGAGGGCTACGTATCGATTATTCGGGCCCGCTCACTTTCGCCACTGTTTTAATGCGAGCTATGAAATGTTTTTATTGGCAACTTGGCGGGCCCGCTCGCAGAATAAACATTCGTATAAATGTACCGAGTGGGCCCCCTTTAATGCGCGATTATTCATTTTCTGCTCTTCGCTGCCGCTTCTCACCGCGGGGGCTGGCGCGGCATTACCGCAGATCTTCTTTTTTTTTGACGTCACCACCCGCACCGGCTAGACGAGCTTAGGTACCTTCAATATTGTGCGCCAAAACATAAGCAGCAATATTCTATTTTCCTCTTAAACTTCGAGTGTTACATTTGGATATAAGAATGCGAATCTATCACTTGGAGAACTTGCGCTGGTATGTCAGTGTGATTGATCGGTCGCAGCCCGACTGATGTCATTGGGTGACACGCCTATGTCTGTTTTCAATAGATAGGAATTTAGCTGAAGTGTTTTATTTTCCTCATATTCGTATTCAGAGGCAACCTTCTGGAAACGTATTTACGTATATCATGTTATTTTCATGCAATCTTCTTTGGCTTCTTTTATTTTTATATTAAAATGAGAGTAGTTAACGCATAATTTAAATAAAAAAATGTGTTTCATATTTATATCAGTACTTGCTTACTTGAAAAAATTAATACGGAATTATGTTTTTAATTGCCTAGTTACGTTGTAACATGATATTACTCATCAAAAGGTAAGGGGATACGAAATATTATAATTAATCAAGATATACTCTAATTAAAAATATTAAGGTTGAACGTGTATTACGTTGTAATACTTATAATAAGTATTTTTATTCAAAAATTATGTACCCTGTTTTCATATTTAAGGTTTGGGTATCTTTCTTTTTAGTTTAAAGAAGTACTTAAAATAGTGTTGTCGTCTTATCAGTCTTTCATGCTGAACTGTTACTGAAAGAGAACTAGTTCCTCAGAGAGAGAGAAATTAGTCGGCGCAGTGTTTAGTGCGGTCTGCAAACGTGGACGTTAAGCAACTTTCGCATTGGCCGAGTTTGGGATTGGTGACCAAAAATATGCGATCTCGAGCTTCTCCGTACTTCGGAAGGCACGTTAGACACCGATCAATCCGCCCTATAACTTATCTGAACAATAATAGCGGCATTTTTGGTATATACCTAGTCAGGTCATAAATTCTGTCACATGTTTAATATAAAATAATTGAAACAAGTTTATTCATTATGTAATAATTTATATACCAAAATGAACTTAACAAAACATAGATTCTTACGATACTAAATTTAATTCAAAATGACCTCCGTAATTTTGAATACAGGCCTTCAATCTGCGCGGCCAGTCGTCTATCGCAGCACGAACGATGTCCATGTCAATATCGGCGGCTGCCTTAATCAAGGATGTCTTGAGTGACTCCAAATTGGGATGAGGCTTTGAGCTCGCCTTTTTCTCCAAGTGTTGCCATATCTTGTATTATAACGGACTCAAATCTGGATTGGAGGAGGGTCAGTCTTCGTGTCGGATGAAGTCGATTTCATGCGCCGCCAGCCAGTCTTGTGTGCTCTTCGCTCTATGAGCTGGCGCCGAATCTTGTTGGAATACCCAGTGCCTGTTATTGAACATGGTATGAGAAACAGGTTCCACAAGGTTCGTCAGGACTGTATTTTGATAGACAAGTGCATTCGCTTTTACACTTTTCTCACAAAAATGTACCTCTGTTAAGCCCCAATAAGAAACTCCCAACCATACCATGAGTGAGGATGGAAAATGACCTCGTCGGACACGCGGAATACGGTAGCTCGCTTCTTCACTACAGTGTGAGTACACCTTATCATTTTATTTGTTGTAGCTCTCCTCTACGGTAAAATTTTTTACCCGAAAAAAAAATCCCGATATTTTTTTCCCGCGTACTGCTTCAACAGAGCGCGGCATCTCTTTAGTCTCAGGTCCATTAGACGAGCATTCAAACGATGTCCTGTTTTTCTTCGATATGCCCGAAGCCCTAAGTCTTCATTTAACACCCTTTTCACCGTGGTTCTGCTTAACCCCATCTGAAGGGCCAACAGTTTCTGCTTGCGTTTGGGATTTCTTTGAATTCGCGCCTTCACAACTTTTATCACTGCTGGAGTACTAACAGACCGAGGGCGACCATTTCTTGACCTGTCATCTACACTAGAGTCTTCATTGTATCGTTTGATGGTACGATAAACGAATTTTATGGTTATATTCAAATTTTTCAGTATGTCAATAATTTGAATTGGTGCGTAACCGCAACGATGCAACGCAATAACTGCAACACGGTCTTCTTTAAGCGTCCAGTCCATATTTAAAAATGAGTAAAATTCAAAAAAGTTCTTCATTTTTATTTTCATGAACAATTCCAAATTCGAATTCAATAAACTTTTTTGTGGCCAGCATTCTAAAAGAAAAGTTTTTACTGTGTGACAATACGTATGACCTGACTGTGTATATAAAATTACGAAGACAGCTGATGCGTAAAAACCTTTGCAGCTTGTCAGTCTTTGGAAGGTGTCCGGCCGCTGGCAAAGAAGCTACTAACTATCGGCTATTTTCTCCCTCAAGAAACTTACAATAGATATACATTTAAAAGAACTTTTAATAAGCCAACAACTTAAATTACATTTCCCAGCCAGTTCTCGCCGACAGTGTGAACAGCTAACGATCAACTATTAATAACTATATGCACCTCTTTTTGTTCACACGGAATTATTATACATCTATTGAGCAAGAAAATAGCTGATAGTTTATTGCTTCCTCGCCTGCGCGGTCGGACAAATGCGTTAACCTAATTACCCTACCCTGTATAGCTCATGGCTCTTTTTACATAGTATGAAACAAAGTCGTGCCCGCTGTCTGTACGCTTAGATCTTTTTCAACTACGCAACGGTTTTTAATGCAGCTTTCAACAATTGATAAAGTAATTCAGGTGAAAGGTTTTGATATATGTACCTATATACATGCTAGAAATCGAAGACTGTAGTCTTGACCGAAGCGAAGCGAGAGCGGTACCCTTAGCACGAACCAATATCGAATTCGTAACTTCTGCGAGTACGAAATGAGATTGTCAAATGTGCACTGATTTTTATATCTCGTTATGTTCCTTATGGCGCTGCTATTCAAGTTTCCATACCAGAATTTGACACTGACATTTCGGACTTGCAAACTATTCGAATTCGATAATGGTTCGTGCTAAGGGTACGGGTCACTAGTAAATTATAAGTGATTTGAAATCTTTAAAGGGTCTTTACAACGATTTAACACGTCGTGTATCGTGATCACGCCAGTCAGCATTACCCTTAACGGATAGAAGACACGAGGGTGAAACACGCAAACGAATGAAGTTATGACTTTTCATACAAACAATCAAAATTTATTTGACTTGAAGTTTATTATATTAAAGAAATGAAGGCTTACTCAGATAAAATAAGATTGTAGAAGGGTTTAAAGTTAATAATTCAATATTAATTTTTTTTCGACTGTCAGTATTCCAAACAAGTATCTGTAATTATATTTTTAATTTTATATGTAAAGAAAATTTTACCAGAAAAATTTTTTCTCCGGTTCGAGTCCCGTCTGCCTGGTACGCGTAGAATTTTTTTCTTTAGATTTAAGTATCTGCAAGTTTATATTGAAATTGTAATTATTTTTCTCATAAGTTGTTTTTTTTTTATTTCAGGTAAGTGTTCAAAAGCTGAAAAGGCTACATCAGAAGTTATAGTAAGTAAACATCTGTAACATCAGTTTAATTGGAGTTTACAGTATTTATGAAGCAGAAATTTTAGCTACCTCAGATATAACATCATACTATTTCCATTACTGGGTAATACAACGTTATATCTGCTCCAGCATGAGACATATAAAAATAAATATACATTTTTATAAGCATCATTCCCATGGCTATACACAAAAAAGATATACAAAACCACAGCTTCATATAATCAAGTGAAACGGGCGTATGTACACATAAACGCCCTCGTACGCAAATTTCAACCTTAAATATACTGCGTTCTTCTCAGTTTACGTGAAAACCCAAACTTGCGAGTTTGTTGTTTGAAGAAAGGTTAAAATATACCGAATTTTATAACCGTATTCGGACGCCCGTCTGGCAAAGTAGCCTTCACATTATAGAAAACCGAATGGAAATAACAATGCCTTTTGGTGAGTAAGTTACCAGTGCTCAGCAAGGTGGTGGGGTCAGGGCAACACGCGAGTGGTATTCTAGTATCAAAGGTGTCTATAGGCTTTGTTGACCCTTATCATCAGGCGAGCTTTATATTTCTGTTTCTGGCACGTCATTACTCTGGTTACTTGCTTTCACTTTTTTTCTTTTTTTAAACGCTAGGTAAGCAAATGACTGTAGCCCACCTGATGTTAAGTGATGGTAAAGTCTTGACGAGAAGATAGCTGGTGCAGAAGTTACAAATTGCCACACCAACCATTCTCATCTAGCCGGCCTGCAGACATGCTTCTTCACGCTTCTTTTAAAGGACCCCAGATTGTAGGAAGGAGGGAACGCAATTCTGCTTTTTATGTATTTATTTTGTGGCTACATCAATACGATGTCACGTAGCCTTGGTTGGATATGAACTATTGTTCAGCCAGAACCAATACCGACAAGTCAACGTCAGCCCATAACGGCAAAAAGGTGAAACGGAAAATTATAAAAATTCAATATCGTTTTTCCTGTCCAAGTTGTTAACAAGCAGTTATGAAATTCGAAAAGCTACGCTATCGGTCCGTAAATTCACCCAGTCCTACCCGTTGATAGATTTTACTATCCCCGCGGGAAAGTTCGCAGCTGCCTGGTTATATGCTTTTATTTTTGTTGCCGATAGAATATACTATATATTAGATTTTAAATATGCACTCTGCATTGCATTGATTAAGTTTCTATAAACCTAATTCTTACAAGTTTGTCTGTTCTCTTTAACAAGTCGCACAATTTATCGAAATATGTGAAAGAGAAAACAAAATATTATGTAAACAAGGCTGTCAATCTTTCTTCCCGCCTGCCGGTGAACTGTCACCATACTATATAGATGCTTGTAGTACCAGAGTTACAGTGCGGCAAGCGGCAAAGATCTTTCTGCATGTGAGGATGGCGCTGCTGAATGCAAAATGTTCCAAGTACTAGAAAATCTCCAATTTTTTTGGGAACTGTTGGGGTCTTGATCTATATTTTATTTATTTCCAAAATTTTACATAGGTACATTTTTATGACACCGATTCTCTGCATATTTTATGCTCATTCATATATCACGAATGAAAAACAAATACCATCAAATAAAATGATACTGCTAATTAAGATTTTATTTTTACGTTGTTTCCTTGTTATTTTTATTGTACTTAATTCGTCCTTAGTCAATGAGATTTCGCACAAAGATTTTTTTGAGATTTATTCTTAGCTACTTTATTTTCAACATAAACAAATTTTAATGTTAACCCGTGCGAAGATAGGATGGGCCCAAATATTAATTCATAAATTTCATATTGTTATTGAGCAAAAGTATGATAAAGTTGGACTGAAAGTTTCAATTTTTCTGAGCGTCGAACCGCACGGCAGCGTTATATTCAAAGATATACATATAATATCTGCCGTAGTCATCCGAGTGGAAATGTTAATTTCCTCAACGTAACGCGATCTTTCCACGTGCGTACCTTTCGCAGGGTTCAGCGCTGAAATATGATGGGAAACTTGCAATTGACAACTGTTTTAGATGTTGCATTGATTAATTGTCGAGGTGGAGGCTGTAAAATTCAATTAAACGGATACTGAAAATGTTTGTGTTTGCTAATTTGTGTTATTATGATAAGAAAATTAACCACTTTTTGATGTATGGATCTGTAGGTTGGTGAATATATCATACTTAGAATCATTTATTTGGATGTCAAATTTAATTGCAAGTCTTATCTAAGACTGCGCAAAATTTTATTTTGCTAAATTGCAATCATAAAAAGTAATCAGTTTTAATAAAAACTGTGTTGTAGTGTAACTCATAAACACAAAATTTCCACTCGAATTCGTAGTCATTCGATTTCAGATGAATTTTTGTTAATTGGTACTTGGATTACCCTTATCTTTTGTGAACTGAATGTGGACTTCTTGACAGTTTTAAGACTGATTTAACGTGCCTCCCTTTAGAGGCTTTACCTAGACTTAATTTAAACTATTTTTTGTTCCTTTCCTATATAAAACAAATGTGACAGCGTCTTTATTATAGTTGGTTTAATTTTTTGGTAAGTAATAAGTTTTGGAAAGGTGATCGGGTAAAGAACTCAAGTGTATTACTTGATAATAAAATGTAGTATATTTCTGTATACCACAAGTTATAATATTAACTATGTCTTACAGTGCGCGCGGAAGTATTGTTTTACCATTTTTCAAAATCTTAGAGTGAGCTCGAGTAAACTAGTCAATGACATTTACGTTAGGGCAAGACCCAATACATGGGGTATTATGTGCTGAGCTACTCGTTAGTGACTACTTATAATAAACAGAAGTACTGCACACTATTGCCTGAATCTTACTTCTATCGATATTCAGTGTTTTAATTTAGAAAAAATCGGTCAAGTGCTAGTCGGACACACGAACGACGGGTTCCGTACTATTATAAAGACAATATTAAGCACTATACATATAAGTGTCTTCCACCATAAGTAATCACGAAAATAACAAAAATATTCACACCAGTTACATAAAACGCTAACACAAACAAATCGAGAACTATATACATATTATATTGTGGATCAAAAAACGGCGAAAAATCACATTTGTTGTATGGGGGGCTTTCATTAATATTTATCCCTTAAATATCTATGTAATTAGGTTTTTAATATATTTTGTTATAGCGGCAACAGAAATACATCAACTGTGAAAGTTTCTAATGAGATACAGCCTGGTGACAGGCAGACGAACAGTAAAGTTAGTAAGACCCCCCCCCCCCTCCAAGGGCGTACTTAACCCCTTGTCTACGAAACCCTGAAAAGAATTAGTCTACGTTTTATTGACTCTGTATGTTATGATGAACTCTACACTCCCCTGAGTACAGAACCTTGGTCTTCTTTTGCGCACTTCCTCAGAATATTCCCTGTGAGATTATTCAAGATAGCACTTTGGATTCCGGCGACATTTGAATTATTCGATTTCTTTGTTCCACGTTACCGAATTGTTTACATTATTTGTGATTCCTTGATGTTCCGAGGAGGAAATTAACATTGCTTTTGAGTTTAGTTACAAAAAAATGAGCTTTAGAATTCTTTTTGATGTGACGTCCTGGGGGGGTTTATAAGGTTATTAGAAAAAAGAATAAAATATTATTTGAACATCTTATTTTGGAGTTGGTCAAAAACGATGAAGTTAGGAGCTTTGAAGCTTTATCATCTTAACATTAATTCTTAACATATTCACACTAATTGAACGCAAGACGAATAATATAATGGAGTCAATGACAGAAAAAGGTAACTTTGAATCATTATAGTTTTAAAATAACAAACAGTTAACAAATTTCAAATTTATATAAATAATACACGTCTGGATTAATAACTAAAAAGACAAATAATTTATAAATACTTTCATAAAATGATAAAATATGAGTCAGATAATATTAGTCTAGTACCTACTTCGTAACTTTATCCTTAAACGGTTTGTTATTCGTAGGGAGGTATTTACGTATATTAACAATTCAAACCTTACCGCATATCTAACTTAGGTAAAACAATTGCCATAATTTCACGATAAAGAAGACCTATTTTATCGTTCGAAAGACAAAATGGGCTGCCCTGGCAATAATAAGTTAAAAAACCTCCCTACGCCCTAATATCGTACTCACAGCGGGCCACTCAAACGAGCAATACGTGACCGGCCTTCTAATACACACCTTTTAGTTTATAAGGCACCCTGGAGAACTTTAACAAATGACTGTGACAGAGTATACTTCGTGATAGACGTTGCTCTGAGCACCGGTATGGACTATCGATCCAAGACTTTACAGTTCACTATTTCCAAGCGTGAGTGTTTTTGTTCGTATTTCAGTGTATCTATATTCAACCGACATTGTGCATTACAAAATAAATAAAGAAAGAAAGAAAGAAATTTTATTGACCTTGAAACACATACAAAAACAGAACACAGAAAGACAGGCCAACTAGGTCCCTGCCTCACCTTAATAGGCAGCAGCAACACTAGGGCTGCTGCAGCGCTGATAATTCTGGCAGGGCTAACTAAGGTTGACGAGACATTTTTAATTTAATAATAAAACAGAAGATTAGAACCATACCTATTAACATAAAAAAAAAACAATAACAACATAGGCTGAATGCTTGTAGTATCTTAAGCCTTAAAACAAGAGAAATGAATTTATTAAAAAATAAAAATGATTTAAGATTACTCTATGACAAACTAGAAAATACGCTTTGCCACGTTAGTGGCCTTCTTTCTGGAAAAGACATAATATGGAGTGCAGCATTCGTTCTGGTTTACACTAAGTAAGACGGCTATTTTGATACCCGAGATCTTAGTAACAAGATAGTTATATATATATATATGTTGATTGGTAATTGTAAGACCAGGCATATTTTAACTAGCGACACCTAATACCAATATTTCAGTGCAGGTCCATCCAAAAATACCCATTTCATGCAGAGCCATAAAATTTTAATCTTTTTATTCACAATCTAAAACATTTTTTTTAATTGTGGACATTTTACCCCTAATTCCAATTACATTGTAGTAAAAAACGACATTTATGTTTGAAATTAAATATCTTTTAAATTGAGCACCTTTTTAAAGCACTTGTCGTTTAACGATACGGATTTTTTTTCAATGAGGGAATTATTTTTGAAGACTTCCCGCTTGAATTGAACTATTCACATAAAAATCACCGCTACAATTTTTTAGCAAAATCATTGAAATTGTCTATTGTAAGTACGCTTCCTGTTGGTGACGAACATCTCTTAAGGAAGAATAATATGGTACCCGGATTTTATGATCCCGAAACTCCATGCCAGGGCTTAATTAAACTGTTGTTCATACGTTATTAGAATCTTAACAACGGATGACTCGGTCACAGAGATAATAAGACGCGCAGCTTATTGCGATACTTACTGTCTTATATTATCCTTTAGTTGCCTGTATTATGTAGGGATCTATATGGTATTAAATCTGTACTATACTGCACTAAATAATATAGAACAATATATCTGATATTGGTTTTGGTTGAAAGTCTTTTTTTAGCTGTACTGTACTTTTTGCGATAAAATAGCATAGCAAATTAAATATTTACCAAATCAATTCTCACTATAATCAAGGTTACAATTTTCACATTGGGTTTAAAATAAGTTACGAAAGAAAGAAAGAGATGAATAATAAGAAAAGTTACGTTTTGGTGGTGTTGTGTGTCTGTCGGTAAGTAAAGTTTCCAGAGTTCTAGGGGGTAGGGGATAGGGTCAGGGTAGGCAACTCGAGAGTAATACCTTGATATTGCAAGTGTGTATAAGCTATAATGGCCACTTAGCATAAAGCGAGTCATATGCTTGTATGCCACTCTTATTCACACCATAGAAACACTATTGAAAGGGAAATAATAAACCAATTAATAAGTAAATTATGTTAAATATGAGAAGAAATAATAAACCAATTAATAAGTAAATTATATTAAATATGAGAAGAAATAATAAACCAATTAATAAGTAAATTATATTAAATATAAGAAGCTCGATGGCGCAAGTGGTTAGTGCGTTCGGCTGCGATCGTTGAAGTTAAGCTACTTTCGCAGTGGTCGGTCATTGGATAGGTGACCAAAAATTTATTATCACTCCTCCGTGCTTCGGAAGGCACGTTAAGCCATTTGTCCCAGCTGTATTTGTAGTCGTTAGCAACCACCAATCCGCACTGACCCGCGTGGTGGGTCATGGCCCAATCTCCCTATTTCATCCATAGTGAAGGCCTGTGCCCTACCAGTGGGGACATTAATAGGCTGATGACGATGATTTAATATTTGCTGTCATAGATAATTCTGATGATTATAAATTCTTGAAAGCTTCATCTTCCGAAGGGCTTAATTACTTTGCCTTCATTGAATATTACATAAGTGTAAGTATAAGTGCTATTGGACAGGTTATTACCGCGATCATCAAAAGAGTGCCGTTAAATTTAGAAAGCTGAATGTAATAAAATTTAGGCCCGAATTAATTACCCCAACAGAACTGACCCCAGCAACTATGTTTACCTAAGAGAAACTGAGAAAAACAACAAAAATGAACTCTATGTCGAAGGAGATAGACGAAACAATTGCGATATAACGTAACTTGGTGCATTTGTAAATAATTTCGAGTCCGGAATAAATAATCCGAAATGCTGTAAGTTCGTCCCGGAATTTAATTTTGCTTCCGCTCGGTAGCTTAATATCTCTCAGTCTTAAAAAGGAGAACAATCCTTAAAGATTTTCTGATTACCGCGTGAGCTGGCGTAGGCGGAGAAAACGTAACTCATTTATTTACTAGCTAGAATAAAGGCTACCATTGGATGGTTTTAAAGTACCTACCTTTTTGAAGATTTCATTCTTTTTCCGAATATACGACACGGGAAATAATGTCATCATCATTAGCCTATTAATGTCCTCACTACTGGGGCACACGCCTTCTCTATAGATGGAATAGGGAGATAGGGCCATGACCCACGACGGGAGTCTAGTGCCGGCAGCCTAGAGCCTAGTGGTAGCCTATTGGTAGGTGTTAATGACTGCAGATGCAGCCGGGACCAATGGCTTAACGTGCCTTCCGAAGCAAGGAGGAAATAATGTATGAGTCCTGAGTCCTACGTCAATACTATCATCTAATGCTATTGCTGAAATGTTTAGAAAATCTTCGTGATTCTTAATGCATAAATACAGGGTGTAAAAAACGTTTGACGAAGTCAAAAGCCACGTATTTTCCACATCTTGACGATCATTTTTTTCTTCGGGACCATACCTGGGAAATTTATGGTTATGGAGATATTGAAGGTGAAAGTCACAATTTTTTTTCAAGATTTTTACAGAAACTTTATTTGGAAACTTTTTTAATTGACGCACTTACACATATGCACACACATACACACAGGCACATTACTTGAGTAGCGCCACAGTAGCGCGCCGCGATATATATTGCATACTGAAAAAAAAAAAATTTTAACTTAAATATACAAATGTTTCCCACGTATAATACACCCTGTAAATAGCTAAAAGAATAAATACAATCCATATTCACCACTCCAAGTGCTATTTTAGCCAAGTACCCGTTCTAAGCATGGACCCAAGATTCACAATTACCCAGCAAAAGTCAAGAGTGAGGCCCGGCAATCTGTCACCTGCTACTGCTGGATGGGCCACATTAAATTGTAAAATGAACCTTGACGACGACGCGATATGGCCATGAATCGCAAAAGGGTATAATTGACGAGGTAACATCCCGTCGGACCTAGTAAAGGTTAACGCATATATAATACACTATTACGGAGAAGAAATACATAGAAATACTCGGATATTAAAACAATCTAATTATTATATTTCTTAAGCATTTAACTGTTAGATATTTAAACCTGAAGAAAATATTAACATTACACCGTCTGAAACCTGGCCCGATATGAGTTTTTTCTAAAAATATTTTCTTTAAATCTGAAGTTATCGTAAAAAACGCATTATGTACCTGGTCCGCGTGGAATTTTTTCTTGTTATATTTTCTTTAGATTTAAACATTTGTAGATAAATAATGATAATGAATGACACTCGTTTAGAAACTCAGAATAAATCGTGAATTCATTTTGCTGATTCAAATGATTCAGTAGCAAATATAAAACCTTTTACATTAACAATAATCAACAACAACACAAAAAATACCTCTACTATGATTCGAAAGCAAGACTTTTGGTGGCTGCTGTGTATCAATCTTTAAGCATAATTTTTATTTACATGTTGTCGTATACTCAAATGTTTTTTTCTGACTAACTTCAACCTATACTTATAACGCATGCAAATCAGCATATATAAAAGGCAACCTTTACTGACAGGCTGATGTATCAACGCACAGCTCAAACTATTGAACGGAATGTGCTGAATTAAGGCATGTGCTAATAAAGGATTTCCCAAAACTCACCACCTAAAGGAGTCAAAAAAATCTAACGCAAGCAAAGCCTCTACCAAAAGGCAGTTAGGATATAAATGAAAAAAAATATATTCGATAGAATTCAGATAAGCACTTTCAAAATAATAATAACATTAATGGTAGTTAGCAGTGTGTTCACGTTTCAGTAAACGATGGTCTTTAAAAGGGTTGTCGAGAGAGGGTGACAGGAGTGTTCTGTTGTGATGTAGGGTCATCCCTGCAGGTGAATTGTCTTTTGTGACGTCATTCTCATTAATTGTTAGGCCCCTGTTAATATTACTTAGCATCAAGGTGACGTGAATACACCCATTTTATAAAAGAGGGTTGATTCGGTAAAAAGGGTCGTTTCGGAAAAAAAGGATTTTTTTCGTGTATGACAATCGCTCAAACGTTAAAGCTTGTACAATGGTATTGTACTGAACCTTTGGTGTGCCAGTTAGTACTTTTTTCATATATCGATGAGGTTGTTCGTCTTTATTCCAAAACAAAAATTGTTATATAGTGGTTATATATATATATATATAAATGAAGGCATTCATAATATCAAGATTAAATAGTCCAGGCAACGAATGCTCAAAAACAGGTATAGAGGGAATTGCTTAGAACACAATTTTTGACTTCGTGACTTTGTTAGGACTAGTTAGGAGGTAAACATATCAAAAGTCCCCGCCCGCAGCCCTTAAGCCGGGGGGGGGGGGGGGGGGCTTGAAGGTCCCATTTTTAGGTTTTTCGCATATATCTCGAAAACTATGCATCCTAGCGACATGAGACTTCCACAAAAGTGAAAGCTGATTAAATTTGCTACAAGTCTTGTTCAGTCAAATTTTTTGATATCTTGTATAGTTTTCGAGATATCCGCTCTTGAAAGTCTGTAATTATGGAAAAAAAAATTGTTCCCATTTTTGCTCTATTTGACCGGATAACTCTTCAACAATGCACCCAAAAAATAAATGCCGGCCGTAGGGTTGTAGAGCATTAAATTATCTTCAATAATAGAAACAATTGCCTTTTTTTTATTTAAGGACAAAATTGTTAGTGTAGTAGACGTATGGGGGCGGTACGGTGGGCACTAGGCCGCGTACTCAGCCCCCACGCGCGGGCCGCACTGCGCACGTCTGTGGGGTCCTCGCGATACCCCGGGAGACCCCTGCCGCGGAACCTCGGCAAGGCCGGGAGGCTGCTAGGTGCGGAGACGCGGAAGAATCCCTAAACGGGGATTCCGCGGCTTCGCACTAAGCAGCTTAGAGGGTGTTCGCAGGGTTTTTTAGCGGATATTATGCCGTAAAGCGCCCGTAAGGGTTACGGGGTCCTCAGTGGGCAGCCACTGCTGGGGCTCGTAAGGCTTGCGGGAGCCAGGTGTGAGGTCCGTTCGGCGGTGTGCCTCTTAAAGGCACCGTCGTCTGTAAATAGTATTTTTTGCCTGCGTATAAAAAAAAGGGTAGTAGACGTATTGACTAAAGGGGGTGTCCTGCGTTCCTGTTCCCCAGCGTGCCAAAATTGCCAGGGGAACTGCTTGAATGGGGTCCCTCAAGTTGACTCTGAAGGTGAAGAAGAACAGGAGGATCCTCTGACCGTTTCCCTACAGGGTTCCGATGGAGAAAATGACACAGACAAAGAAAATGTAAACGAAGACGAGGATCAAGGTCCTTCCCACCCCAAAAGAGCAAGAAATTAACTATATTGGATTTTTTTACAAATCTCTTTTTGCACGTCATAGTGAATTGTATCGAAAACTGCTGCCGTATTCGTACCTGTATAGCCAATGAGAACCGGAAAAAAACCAGAGGCACAGGGCCCTACCGTCTCAATTTTTTTTAAAGTCCAGTTTTATAATTTTAATCATTCTTAATACTACTTTTTGTGTTGAGCTGGACCAATACAACACCAGACAATCTTATCATTTAAATAATCATCTAATTTATAATAACCTTTTTTGCATAAAGTAGTTAACTCTTGCAGTTTTATTAAACTTATTTTCTGGATTGTGTGAAGAACCTGGTCAGTGGGCCAACAAGTACATATTCTAAAATGAGCATGTGTGCTATTTAGACATCGGTGCATCGCTAAAGAGTTATCCGAGAGTTATCCGGTCAAATAGAGCATAAATGTAAAGCATTTTTTTTTCTCTATAATTACAGATTTTCAAGAGCGGATATCATTATTACAGATATTATTATTAGATAATTACAGTTTCTCAATGACACTAATTTACTTTCTTTTTTACTTATGGACCTCACACCTGGCTCCCGCAAGCCTTACGAGCCCCAGCAGTGGCTGCCCACTGAGGACCCCGTAACCCTTACGGGCGCTATACGGCATAATATCCGCTAAAAAACCCTGCGAACACCCTCTAAGCTGCTTAGTGCGAAGCCGCGGAATCCCCGTTTAGGGATTCTTCCGCGTCTCCGCACCTAGCAACCTCCCGGCCTTGCCGAGGTTCCGCGGCAGGGGTCTCCCGGAGTATCGCGAGGACCCCACAGACGTGCGCAGGACGGCCCGCGCGTGGGGGCTGAGTACGCGGCCTAGTGCCCACCGTACCGCATTGTTGAAGAGTTATCCGGTCAAATAGAGCAAAAATGGGAACAATTTTTTTTTCCATAATTACAGACTTTCAAGAGCGGATATCTCGAAAACTATACAAGATATCAAAAAATTTGACTGAATAAGACTTGTAGCAAATTTAATCAGCTTTCACTTTTGTGAAAGTCTCATGTCGCTAGGTTGCATAGTTTTCGAGATATATGCGAAAAACCTAAAAATGGGACCTTCAAGCCCCCCCCCCCCCTCCCCCCGGCTTAAGGGCTACGGGCGGGGATTTTTGATATGTTTACCCCCTAACTAGTCCTAACAAAGTCACGAAGTCAAAAATTGTGTTCTAAGCAATTCCCTCTATACCTTTTCGTTGCCTGGACTAAAAACGATTTTGGAGTTAAATCGTTAGGATTTGTATGTTTGTTTGTTACTCTATTAGGCAAAAACATTTGAAAGGATTCAAATGAAATTTTACACTCAAACAGTTTATAACATGGAAAGAGTCATAGTATACTTTTAATCCCGGAAAATTGTTAGGTCCCTGAGGGATATTCAAAAAACTAAAGGTGGTTCACGCGGACGAAGTCGCGGGCGAGCGCTTACTAGCAGGTAAGTTATTACTTCATGAAAATTAATTTCTGGAATCGTTTTGGTGTCAAAAAGGATACAATGTATGGGTTACCCATACACTGTACCCAAGTTTTGAGAGCAATGGCTTTGAAGTTAAATGGGATACCCCAATAAGTGGCACCCCTGTGTGATGACGCACAAAACCATAAACATCCATACAATACTGTATACAACGCATTGCTAAAAATAAATCGTAATCATTCATTCATTTTAATTCCATTTAATCACCACCCACGCTCGTTGTCGGCCCCGTATCCCATTATCGAATTGAGCTTATTCGTTCAAATACTTTCCGTTCCTTCATTCTCTTTACGCATTCATACTCTAATTTTGTTTGTGGCGTGTACCAAAGTAATGAGATTTTCCAGAAAGAACCGGCGTTATATACAGCACTGAGGCGAGAGGATCACATGTCTGTCAAATATATAGCATAATTTTTCATCTTCTTTGAATAAAAAAAATCTAACGTCATTAATAAATACGCGGCGAATATTTCATACAATGGACGTCATGCCACAGTAACGTCCGCTAGTATCGTATATTTTTTCCTTAAAAACTCAGAGTTGTTGTTTGCGACGAAGTATAACGAACACACCTATTATATGAACACATAAAAAATTCTAACAAACAAAACAGTAAGCTCACGAACAACCGGTAGGTACTTTTATGTAAATGTTTTTCTACTTTTTCACCTCAATTTTAGTTGCAATCTATACTTATATCTATAAGTACTAATGTTATAAAAGCGAAGAGTTAGTTTTTTTTTGTTAGTTTTGCTGAACGTGCTTATCTTAGGAAATACCGTTGCGATTAAAAAAAATAAGAATAGTGCATGTACCGAGGAAGGCTATAGGCTATATGACTTAACGCTTTAATTAATACGAGCGGTCACCAATGAACAATTTTGCTAAAACGGAAATAAATATTCCATTAGAGAGCTTCCGTTGCGTGCGCTGCGCAAACGGTAACAGTTACACAAAACTGATGTATAACGTTATATGTTCTATACAAAAATCTATCTTGTAAGGGTGACCCACTATTACCATTTTCCTCAAATTAATGCGGATGAAACCGTAGGGCACCTACAGTAAATAATTAGCCTAAACGGTAATTAGAATAGACACATAAAATTACCTACCCTTAGTTGATGTGTTCCCATTCACGAACGAGATTCGAGAATGAACAGTAAGACCGGGCGGGTACCACTGAAGATGCCACTCATTAATTATCACGCACATCCCTCAGGCGTTGTTCAAACTTCTCAGAATGGAGACTAGTTGTTACTTCAGCCATTAGCTGCATTAATTCCACCATAAAGGCCTCCGACACTTAACCGTCCACCCCTTTACACAATCAAAGTGGCTCTAATAACTCCTAACAGCCTCAGCGAAGAATAGCATCCGCCTTGTTATTCAATAACCTTGTTCCTGTTGGTTTTATCTGAGCAGAGTAGGATTAGCTAACTTAGTTAGGGACGGTCATAGATTCGTTTGATAAAAGTTAGTATAGATGGAACTAAAAGGGTTGGTAATTAACATCTTTCTGTCGATTCCCTTTTAAGTACAACCTACGCTATCAGGGTTAATTGACAAAAATTGACAGCGATTGGTACCCGTAGTTCGAATTAGAAACACTGTGTTTCTGTTAAGGTAATTTATGTTATTTACGGGATTGCTAGCATGGATTTTGTATTAGCGAGTCTCCGATATTTCGGCATGTTGCAAGCTTGCATTGCATAATCACGGATTAACTGAAGTCATTGAGGGTAAGATTACTATTAATACTATGATATTAGTGCCCATGCCAGTTTAAAATAATATTGGTAATTTTCGGTACATGTGTAATGCTCAAATAGTAAAATATTTGCCATGTGACCTAAAAAAGTAACAAGTCCAAAACGATAGTAGCGTAGAAACGACTTCTTTTAATAAGCATGACACGTTCTTACATCGTTTTTTCATCTATAATAACACCGAGGCGTCAATTAACTAAAATTGATGCTCCTATTTTTTACTATAACTTTAAACTAGGAAGACTCGTTTCTTTCCTTCTTCCTTTGGACATGGATTAAAGATTGGCATATCTGAGTGCGGCAGTTAAACTTTCTTTCAAAACACTTTCTCAGTAACAAACGGAAATGCACCTTTATGTTCAAATATAAAAAAATACACAGATGTGGCAGTACTCAATTTAAACCTTTCCTAATTTGAATATTTTAACTACTCCATCCCTGAAGTTGTTATTTTGTTTACGTCCCTTTATCTAGTTGGATTTTATTGGGTTCTTAAAGTGAAATAACGCAATATCCGCCAAGTTCTGCGTCGTCGTTATTTTCATTTATTTCAAATTTTCCACTTTATGATCGAATGGAATGCCTGCTATTTAGCGCTCGCCGCTCCAGTTTTATTGAGAAGAAAATATTTTAATAAAAACGATTTTTCTTTGAAAGCTCCCAACGATTTTATCGTTGCCGTGTCGTCAGGAATTATTCAATGGGCGTTGACTCCGGCTTATTTTATATTTTATGCAATTTTATAAAATAAGGGATTCTTAATGCTATTTCTCTGTTTTATGCTTCCAGGGTTTTCTCCAATGCTATTAATTTCAATAAAAGAGCGACAGTTCACATAAAACAAAGAAAATCTGGAGTTTCTGTAGTTCAAATGGATTTATAAATTTGTTAATTATCAGGTTCGGAAAATACTTTAAATTGATACTCATCAGGTTCGAAAAACTATCGTCATAGACTTTATCAATATTATTTTTAGGAAGCAATCAGAAATGTAAAATGTATAACGAAATGGAATCTGTACAGTTTTATGAATGTAAGAAATGAATAACAACATAAAACGTAAAGTTACACAAGGCAGGATTATTAACAAGGGCACCCTCGAAAAAACTATAAAATTAGAATTACTAATAAATTTAAACTGTAAAAAAATATGGACTGAAAATACCCAAGTCTTTATAAAAGAAGTTGCATTTTCATTAATTAGGGCCCCAACGATTTTTGAATCAAACGAAAAATTAAGTAAGAGTTCTTTCTCGTAAAAAGGGATTTAAAAATAAGAATGTCATTGAACTATGAACCTAAAAGGTAGACATGGAAAGTTGAATTCGTGAAATCAATCAAGACAACACATGGTGCTGAATCTGTCGCCCCCCGCGTATTGCCATTGGACATTTTCTTTGTCTTGTTCCGAACGCTAATTTATGTCTTGAAACTTCTACGTGAACGCGTACTTATGGTTGGGTTGAGTCACAAGAGATTTAAGATTTAACTCGTGTATAAAATAGATATATTTTTTTTTTGAGCATGTAACTGTTTAGTAATGTTTTCTTTATAAAATAGAGTTTGTGTCATTAAATTGATATCTATAAAATGGAAATAAGCGCAACGCCTACAAACTGTGAAAACAGTTTGGCGATAGATATGTATCGAAAACAAAATTAAATGTTATATTAGAAGAAACAAATAAAAAATGGCGCAATCACACTTGGACGTTAGCCCGTGTTCGGGTGCACGAAACACATTACTCGAATTCGGGCACCCGATGCCAAGGCAGACGGCGTCGGGTAACCAAAATGAAAACGGCCCGACTACAGGCGTATTCGACACCGTTCATTTGTACTTAGTTGTTTGTCTGAATTCCATAGGCAATCGTATTTGGACTAGCGAACAAATGTAATTGCGTCATATACATTACAATAAATACAAACTTTTTAGCAAAACAAATTAAACCTCCAAAAAAACTTAAAAGAGGAAAATAATAAACGCTTTTTATATTTAGTCAAATTAATATTCGGAGTCAGTGTCATACATGTCTAATAGATCTGAGTTCCCATTTACTACTACGGTTGCCATGGCACCGAATTTGGCAACGGCAATTTTCTTTTAAAGTTCATAACAAGTACAGGTATAGTACGATCAATATAGCCGATCGTCCTATATATAAGCATTATATGTTATTTTGATTGCAAATTATATCTACTTCAATCCAACCCCCCTGATTGATGCAAGTGAAGGTGGAGTGCCGACGCGAAAAATAGTATTTTTTAAACTCGCATCCGCTTAAGAGTTAAGGCACAATAGGAGTTAAGTTTACAGTGGAGACGCGGGGAGGTGTTGGCGCGGCCCGGTTGTAGGGGGTAACCAACCCCTGATAATTTATTATTGAAACATCGTCTTTGTACCTTCCTTTTCTTATATTATCTTCGGGATGCGTATTTTTCTCATTATGCTTTTCTCGTTTTTTATTTTTTAATAAAATTCTTTGCGCGGTATTTGATGATCATGTTTGAATTTATGTAATGTTTCGTACAAACTTCACAATACATATTATGTATAAGTTATACATAATTGTTTTCCTAGTACGCGTTGAAAAAAAAACTAATCACAGATTAAAGCACTTATAACAGTGACGAGTTTTTATTTTGAATGTTTGAACTTGAACAAGGCAGTTACCGTGATTTAAGTCATTACTTTATTGAAAAAGCATTTTTTATTCAAACATTCGAAACCTACAAAAATAACGAACCACAATCATTAGTCGCTCGTGAAACGGCTTAAAATAAAAACTAAAAGTGATTTCTCCGTAATTCTGAGTCAGCAACAACTTCCAAATTGCACTCTGTACAGGCAACGCCGACGTTGAAACAAATAGCACAAAAAATACACAGTTCTACGACCACTTCATCCAGACCTTTCAAATTGCCAATTCCGCATCAACACTATACGCCTCTAGCAATGTTGGGAGGTCTGGTTATACTTGTTCTCTCTTCCGGTTGCAACAATATACCAATTGAACAAACGAGGTACATTGTCGATCCCCTCATATACGAATGCCTCTTACCCTTGGTACGATCCACAAAATCCGCGGAACAATTTAATATAATGCCATATTAACTTTCGTAGCAGTCTTGTTCAGCTTTGTCAATGTTTTTGATACAATACTTTAAGTATTTATGAATTTAAAAAACGAGTTTTTGTGTTCGTCCGTCCTGGGAGCCAAATGCCTACTGAGATAGCTGTGGCTATCGCTATCGCTTGCGATTTCGTTTTGTTATTTTGCATTGGTAATAACAATATTAAAGAAAATGCGTGAGGTATTTAAAAACCTTCGGCGGTCAGAAATAATAAAAAGAAATTGTAAGCGATAGCGATAGCCATAGCAATCCCGTTAGGCGACCGGCCCGCTGGAATATAACCGTATTACCCCACATAGGCGCGTTATTATCTGACGCTAGCGTCAGATGCGTTATTGCGATATCTGTTTTTAAAGCATTATGTATTGGGACGGCTACGAAGTTATACACTGCTGCGATAATAACGATGCAATAGAAGTATGACGAAATATCATAAAACTCATCCGATATTATCGATAAATGGGCGGAACGCTTTGAACCGTTTCTATGAATTTTGAAATAAATAGTATTGAAAAGCTAGCGATTAAAACTAACCGTAGATTTAGGAGCGGTTCAATCATCCATTATTTGAATTCACAAAGAGATTCGATCATGAGATTACTCGCTAATGTAATGAAAATGGCAGCCGCGCGTTTGATTTTGGAATGTCACCGGATTGTCGATTGCGCGATGGTGTGGAGCTTCCAATTAGTGAAATGTACGAATGGGTGCACAGTACTTACATGTAGTACGTACCATTTTAGTATCTGTTTCGTGATTTTCTCTGAATTAAGATCACCATAACCTTATTATTTATTTTGATTAAAACTGCTTTGTAGAAAATGTCTTAATATGTTAAGTACCTACACCATTTGTGTGGTTATTTTGCCATGAAGTTAAAAGAAATTTCATAACTAGTACATTCGCCAGCAAAAATAAAAGGTCAACTTGAAACCAACAACGTCTTCAAAATATGATGATTCAAATAATTCAATGGTTATTCTGAATCATAGTGTGGTAAATTTTATATTATAATTTTCATTCAGATACTGTTTATTTTAAAATGCTAGCTAGTTTCAAAGTTATTTGGAAGTAACTAAGTGACCCTTTATTTTTGCAGGCTATTGTATATAACTTACTTCTTCACATAGACAACGGTCTTAAGAAAGTAGAACGGAGAACGTGTAACAAGGTTGTGTTTTTTTCCGGACCTTAACCAACCGGCTGCTACCGAATAGGGATAATAACTAACTTTTTTCTTTATCAAAAAGTGTTAGATACGTATTTTTTCTTTATTCACGTAATTAAAAACAACCATCAAGTCTTGGTACTATTTCTACATAGAAGTGACGTCACAAGCCCTCGCTTCTAAACTTTGATGCGCTTTACCTTAGTAATTTTTTTGGTTGATTGACAAAAGAAAAATCAGGTGTTATTGGCCATTATTTTTTGATAATCTTACTGACAGACTAAATAAAATTCCCTTTAATTTACCCCGTGACGGGGTCCCCGTCATCACCCCTATTGGACCAATGAGTGTTTTATTACTTAAATATAATCAAAGCTTAAATAATATCTAGCTGAAATGTAATTATTATATGAAATATTATAAATATCTATTTAAATGTTGATGTAGTCAATAAAGTCGAAATTTAACAATATTATCCAGTTATTCCCTATATTAATATATAAACACTCTTTTAAAATTAAAAAAATTGACAACACGAGTAAATTATAATGGCTTCTATTCACTGAAACTATCAAATTCACTTTGCCGTTTTGTAACGATCGGAGTCATCAAAATATAATAAAACTACGGAAGTGGATCTTCATTCGGTTCGGATGTAGACCGAACATGGATCTACACCTGACGGACCGTAAGTATTAACACAAAATAGAGAGCACAGAAGGTAATCTCATGTATGTACTTTACTTTGCATACCTACGCTAGTCGGTCGCGTTAGAATTGTCAACTTTGGCTTATACACAGAAAACTATCATGGTTGTGGCACTCGTATCTAGTTGTTTGGTTTATTGTCGAGAATGAAACGGAAAGAACGGAAATATAAACCAATAATTACAAAAATATTTCAATTTCCATATTATTAAAGAAACGTCTACGTAACAGATTAATATAACTTTTTTGTTGCACAAAAAAGTTCACAGACGCGTGTCTCAAGCGGATGGAACTCCCGCTCACAGTGGTTTGAACTGGTCCGAGATATCGTAACCGTGAGTGATGTATATGTGTGCGCTGCTCGACGGCACTTTGTATGTAGATTACCTTCTGTACTGGCTATTTTGTGGTATTAAGCTAAACCGGGCGGGCTTCGTATAGACATCGGACACCGAAGCACGACAAATGCCGGCCCCAATTACCTCGTTCTCGGGTCGTTTGACACTGCGATAATACCATCATTACTGGTCATTCGAACCAAACAAAGGTAAATGTTTGTACTGAGTTGCTTTTCGAGGCCGTTGAACCGCGCGACCAGCTGATTAATTTGTTCACGCATCAGCTATGTTGCGGACTTGGATCTGATTAGTGGTTGTCAATGAATAGTGCGGATTTACGGATTTGTGCGCTACCTGATTGGTAAGATCTAAATATTTGTGTTTTTGCCACCATTTCGATTCGATGACCTTATTTTGGAACGAATGCGCTTACTACCTTCGTCTGTTATTATAAATAAATAAATAAATATTTCCTACACTCACACCAATTAGCCTAGCCCCAAAGTAAGCACTGTAAGGGCTTGTGTTATGGGATGCTAGGGTAACGGATAGATTAGATATACTGTACACATATAAGTATATTTGTATAGAAATATATATTAAACATGCTGAAGTATAAATGCTCGTATTCATCACACAAACATCTGCCCCCACCGGGATTCGAACCCGGGACCTCTCGAGTGGGTGACACCATGAAATCCGGCGTACAAACCACTCGGCTACGGAGGTCGTCGTAACAACGTATTATTAACAACATCGCACTTCAACAAAGCTGCAGTAGTTTTCAAAGTAAATAAAAAGTACCATAAGTATAATAACTTTACATAAAAGTAATTTTGGTGCTTCTAAATGAACCATATTTTAGTTGTAGCTATTTTTAACTTAGAATAATCCTTCGTAGCTACGTGAGCTTACCGTAGCTCACCGTTACGAGCAACAAACTTTTGTGAATTGCTCCGAGTCGACGTGATTGTGGTGGCACTTTCATGTTGGAATCTAAGCAATAGGATTCAGTTTAAACATTTATTACAGATAAGGTAACATAAAGTTAATAAGAAACGGTATTTTTAATTTGTAATTGTACAGTTTGAAAGAATTGGCTTCCATTATTGGATTATTGTGCATATTTTTGTGTCTCGTTAAAGATCCTTTTTTAAAATATATAGCAAATATTATTGTCGTCTTTTGTAGTAAAGATGTTTTGAATAACAATAACTAAAATATAACTTTAACATTCATTGGTATGTCGTTCCACAGATAGTGAGACAAATATACGTCGGGATTCATCATTGATGCTTGTATTATTCACACTTGCAGGATAGAGATGATGTCGAGGTAACGTAAACGAAATCGAGGTGTGTGTTCAAAAATTGGCTCCAACAGTGTTTTATTGTAAAAATAATATGAAGTTATAGTCATTAGCAACTTTTAAAAAGGAAATTACTTATGAAACATTTAGTAATTATTTTAAACAACTTATTAAATCTAATTTCGTAGAACAATGCTGTGTAGCACATGACGTAGAGCGTTGTTCAATTAAGTTGCAACAACATGGGAAGCTTAAAATAAACTATGTTGATTCTAAAAGAAAAATTAAATAGAGGTATATAGTCAACTACATGAAAATATTAATTAATACGTAGATTGAAGTTACAATAAAGTTTACAAAAGTATGTGATGAAATCAAAAGCTCACATAAACATACGTCGTTGTTCTACTTAAAGTTGGCGACAGTTTTTTAGCAGGACATCTACATCTCGCTTAGATATATATTCTTCGCTTTGATCTCGAACCTATCTACTTTTGATATCTTTCCATTGTTGCTTTTTAATCTTGGGTTGGTTTATTTATCTTTAGAAAATATTACTAGAAAAAAATCCACGTTGACCAGGCAGCAGACGGGACTTATTTATCTTATTTGCGATCAACACCACCACCACCGTCCGCCATATTCTTGACATACATCATTGTTTAACTGTATATTGGCATTTGATTGCCGCTAACTTTACTGTTGGAAAGACTCTCGTCAACTGTGCAACTACGAATACTGAAGTTCTTTGGACACATCTCTAGAAATGAGAATTCGATGGAAAGACTGGTATTTCAAGGCCAGGTTCCATTCGCCTAACGGGATTGCTTTGGAAAACACTATCGCTTACGATTTCATTTTATTATTTCTAGCCGCCTGAGGTTTTCAAATGCCTCGCGCTCTTTTTTTTTCTTTTGCATTGGTAATAACAATATTAAAGAAAATAAGCGTGAGGTATTTGAAAACCTTTTTCAAAGCAATCCCGTTAGGCGAATTCCCCCCCAGGTGGAAGGCAGGAGAGCACGCGGTCGATCGCCAACCCGCTGGATAGATGCCATCACAAGGGCTACTGAGTCCACCATGGTCCAGTGTACTCGCGACGCCTCGAACCGTCAGAAATGGAAGCACATCGCCAGGAGAGCTACCCTCGGAATTGATAGCGACCCAAAGAACAACCCACTACGTACTTCGTCAGCGCAACCACGGCTACTCTGAAAAGAGTGCCCGACTAAGAAGAAGAACTTAACTTATAATATGACGTTAGACTTTTTGGTGGGATCGGGAAGCGCCACTTTAGCAGTTTTGTTCTTTTTGTTAAAAATTGTGTTGTGGCGGATGTTAGTGTCTAATAATGGTGGATTATTAACCCCTAAGTGTTCGGGAACATGCACAAGTGTTGGTAAGTGAAACAAAATAGCGGAAAGTGTATTTCGACGTTCCCTCAAGATGTCCACGGGGAGGTTCCAGTAAATCCCCACACTTTTACTGAAACTTAGGGAAAGGGGGATTGACTTGACTGCCACTTACTTTGATTTGATTTATTACTTTGACCACGAGTGCTATAGTATTTGTACACATTTCAACACTTGACATTGGCTAAATGCAAAAGCCTTGCGAAGCCATTTTTTTTTTTTTTTTTTTTATACCACTAAGGTAGCAAACAAGCATGCGGCCCGCCTGATGGTAAGCGGTTACCGCAGCCTATAGACGTTTGCAACACCAGAGGTGTTACTTCCGCGTTGCCGACCCTGCAAAAACCTTTTTATACCTTTCTTGAAGAACCCCATACTGTAGTCTCTAGGGAACACCGATACAGGAAGCTCGTTCCACAACCTCAGCGTGCGTGGGAGAAAGTGCCTCTGAAAGCGCACTGTACGCGACCAGTGTGGTTCCAAAGTATGTGGATGAACTCCCTGCCGATGACGAGCGGTGCGATGGTAAAATGACGCCGTCGGCATCATGTCAAACAATTCTTCTGAACACATCCCATTGTACAAGCGGTAGAACACACATAAAGATGCAAAGTCTCTTCTAAGACTTAAGGGTTCTATACCGCTTGTAAGCCTGGAATCATCAATAATCCTCGCAGCGCGTCTTTGAACCGAATCAAAAGGTGCAAGTTGGTATTCGGGTGCTCCGGCCTAAAGGTGGCAGCAGTACTCCATGTGAGGACGAATCTGTGACTTATATAGCAACAGTCTATGCTATGCAGTGAAGTACTGCTTCGCCCTGTTGAGGACGCCGAGCTTTTTAGATGCCAACTTGACCTTATCCTCTAAGTGAGTTCGGAACTGCACGTCACTGGAGATGTCGACAACAAGGATCCCAATGCTTTTAGTAATATTAAGAGATGTGTTCAGAAATTTAGGGACTACAGTAAAAGGGGTTTTCTTAGCGGTGAACGCGCAAACTTGTGTCTTCAAAGGGTTAAATTGAACCAGGTTACTATCACCCCACTCGGAGACTCTGGTCAAAATGCTCTCGACTTCAGACACAAGTATTTCACGATTTTCTTCCACCTTGGAACGAGGGATATTAGCGCGGCCGGAATAGCAGGTGTCCCCAGTACTGTCATCTGCATAACAATGAACACCGTCAATTGACAGCATATCATTGATATGCAGTAGAAATAAAGTAGGGGACAACACCGAGCCTTGCGGGACGCCAGTATTAATTTCCATGCTATTGGAGCAACTACCATCAACTACGGCTTTTATGCGTCGGTTGGAAAGAAAGCTAGCAACCCATTCGCATAGACCCTCGGGCAGTCCGTATGAAGGTAACTTCGATAGAAGACTACGATGCCAGACCCGGTCGAACGCCTTCGCTATATCAAGACTTACAGCCAGTGCCTCACCTTGACTCTCAACGGCTTCAGCCCATCGGTGCGTTAGATACACTAGAAGGTCACCAGTTGAGCGACCGTGACGGAAACCGTATTGGCGGTCACTGATAAGTTCGTGCTCTTCTAGGTATCTAAGGAGCTGTGAATTAATCACTCGCTCCATAACCTTGGAGAGAAGGGAGGTGATAACTATTGGCCTGTAATTCGACGGGTCGGATCTGTCACCCTTTTTTGGCACAGGGTGCACATGGGCCATCTTCCACGAAGTTGGAACTTTCCTAGAGGCGTAAGAAATCGCGAAAAGGCGCGTTAATACTGGACACAATTCAGGGGCACACCGCTTGAGCACCACCGCAGGAATGCCGTCTGGTCCACTCGACTTCTGAATATCAAGAGAGAGTAATTCTCGCCGGACTCCACGTTGAGTAAAAGTAATATCCGGCATGGAATAACCACACCACGGGATATTAGGTGGTTCGGCGCCTCCGTCATTCATTGTCGAGTTTGAGGCAAAGAGATTACCCAATAGATCGGCTTTCTCCTTTGCGCTGTGGACCAGGTTACCATCAGACCCACGGAGGGGTGGTAATGATGACTGACAAAAATTCCCTTCTGCAGCTTTTGCAAGCGACCAGAATGCTCGACTTCCAGCAGGATGTTTAGCGAGCCGCTCGCCAACTCTGCTAACAAAATCGAATTTTGCCTTGGCAATCGCTCGTTTACTGGATCTTGAAACAGCATTAAATTTCCGTTTTACATAAGAGATGTTGTTATCCTTGTTGGTACGAGCCGTAGTCCAAGCCTCATACGCAGTCTGCTTAGCCAGAAAAGTTTCTCTGCAAGACAGATTAAACCACGGCCGTTTCTTTGTCCCCTGCGCAACTAATGGGTTTGGTATGAAACATTCCATACCAGCTAGAATCGCCTCAGTCACGGCAGCAGCGCAGGGTTCAGGATCATCTGATGTGAAACAGAGCTGTCTCCATGGGTACGATGCGTAAAATTCACGCAGTCCATCCCAGTCTGCTGATTTATAGTGCCAGACGCGTCGCCGTCCAGTTTCACGGAGTGATGTTTTCTGCGTACATGGCACTTGGGTCCGGATAAGACAGTGGTCTGATGAGCCGAGAGGCGCATCCACTGAAATACAATAGCCATCCGGATGTGTAGTCAGCAGTAGATCCAGTAAAGAGCTCGTATGGTCCTCTATGTCCGGTATTCTCGTAGGAGAATGTACCAGCTGAGAGAGTCCATAGGCCAAAGAAAAATTATGAGCAGATCTACCCGCAAAGTCAGTGGTCTTAGAGCTAAACCAGTCACTGTGATGGGCATTGAAATCGCCTAAAATCACTAACTCCGCAGATGGGTACTGCTCAAGAGCTCTGTCTGTCGCCATTCGCAGGTGGTCAAACATGCGTGTTGTGTCCATGTCACCGCTGTGAGACCTGTAGAGGCAAGCGTAGATTCGGATGTGGCCGTCGTAATCCACACGTACCAATAAGATTGACAGGTCTCTGTCTTCAAGGCCATTAAGGCGGCGACAACAAATATCATCCCGGACATACATACAAACTCCGGCACGCCGTACAAAATTATGCTCGAATTTGTAACCGGGGTAGTGTAAGTAGGATGTGTCGGCCGGGCTGGATATTTGTGTCTCCGTAAGGAATAACAGGGCCGGCTGCGCAGATTCCAGATGCTGATGGACTGCGTTGATGTTGGAATGAAGTCCTCTGATGTTGCAAAAGTCCACTTTAAATGTGGAAGAGGATGCCGCTGAGTATCTCTTATTCCTTTTTGTTCTAGCCATAATTATAAAAAAAGTGTGAAAGGTAGAAAGAAATCACTAAGCCATCAACATAAGAGACAATTGTGCTATTACTTCGCAAGAGAGTAAGACAAGTTATGTGGAAAGCTGGCACGGCGGGCGGAAGGGCCCCCGGTCCACACCTGTTACAGCAGTCGGGTCCACTCCGGTCTCCTCCTCCGGCACGACTACTGCTTCAGGGACTTTACACAAACTGGCGGTTCAGCCTCCCAGGGCGGAGATTACGTGATCCCTGGGTTCGGGAACCCGTTCAGCTTGCGGGCGGCCAGCGGTCAGCCGTTTCACCGGGTCTCCCTGACCGCCGTGCCAATACGCCACGCTTGTTCCACTCAAAAGCGATTTGAGATTTCACGGGTCTCTCTGTTGACGGCTCAGCATCTCCTTTGAAGAGCTCTGGTAACCAGGCTCACCTGCAGGAACACATCACGAGGTGATATTTGGCTGCAGACTTCTGCCAGGTGGAGGTATTTCGCCAGTCGGGCAGCTCAGTTTGGAGTAGTACTCAGCCCTACCTCTCTTCCGAGTGTCACTCGTTTGGCACCACCCAGGGGTCACGTGTAGGGTCTCTAGGGTAAACCTACGGACGCGAGTGACTTCAACCCCCAAAATTTAGAAAAAAAAATATCATTGTTATTGAAGAACTTTGTTTCATAGTTAGATAGATTTCGCCAATTTGTAACGTACAGCGTTATTCGAGCACACGCTTCAATTATATTTAGTCCGTCAGTTAGATTATTTATCAAGAAATAATGGACATTAATTTTTCCTTTTGTCAATCAATCAAAAAATCATGCGCTACAAAGTTTGCCTGTGGGGTACGGGACGTCACTTTCTAGTAAACATTGTACGAAAACGTAACGTCACGCTGAATTTCAAATCAATCTCTGTAATGTTTTGATTATGTGAATAAATAAAAAATAGGAGTCCAACACTTTTTACTAATCCACCCAATTACCGTTGCCTCTCGGTATATTTATGATAATTTGATGTATGTTCGAAAAAGTATTTATTTAATATATATAGTGGAAAACACTCTCTTTATATTAGAATTAAAAAAATTAAAGGTCGTTGTGTACGCTTCTACAATAATCCCTAGCAATATCCAAAACTTGAGCGTCAATAAATTTAAAGCTACTATTAAAAAAGTTCCTAGGGATAAAGCGTATTATAAGGTAGCTAATTATATATCAGATAAAAATGCTTGGGTTTAACCTGTTCCAAACGTTCCAACAGGCTGTGTCTATAATTATGATACAGGTGACCTAATTTTGTAATTGACGCTGTAAAAATATAATATTTTTTAAATGTTGTTACGTGATTTGACGCTGTGATACTTTTTTCGCCCGTTTTTCTCCACAGCTATAAAATATCCTTAACGTATGGTAGGGGAAAAATATAGACGATACAAAAGAGTTGTATTATTTGAACAAAGATATTTTGAATTGAATTGAACCCGATAGACGAAGTAAAAAGTTAGTCATCGTCCCTATTGCTTATTGTACACCATTCCATATAGCAACAGCCTTAGAGGAATTCATATAGTAAAATTCGTTTAATCATAGACTTTGAGATACATATAAAAAACATCAACTCTCCAGATTCATATTTGCGAAAATAACAGTTAATTTTGTTGATTATGCAAAAATCAGCTTTATTATGCCAATTAAGTAACGATGTCACAGATGCATGCGATCATGAGGGGTGCAGTTGAAATAAAACAGAGCAAGTGCTGTTCGTGTGGAGGAATATTAATGCATGCTGATGAAGCGACCAGGTGCAACTGAAGTGGCAATCTGAATTTTTTTACAATCATAAAAATATACCAAGCAAGTGTAAATTTATTATAGTGCTATCGTTTAAGACACAGTATTAGCAAGTGGCATAATTAAGAGTAGTCCTGTAATTATAGTTAGCATAAGCTATATTATTTCTAATTCGGTTGTGCTTTGATATAGACAAATAGGGACTAATAATTTTATTTTCATTTTTAAGAATTTAACTGTTAGGTGTATAAAAAAATGCAAGGCAGCGCCATCTCTTTGCATTGTAGGTAGCCCACAATATCAAACGATTACCTTTACAAGTATTAAACATAGCTAATTTTTTTAAGCATTTAACTGTTACATGTTTGAATCGAAAGAAAATTTCACGTATTTTTTGTATATATGCTAATAATTGGTTTTCTGAACACTCTCAAAAGATTTATAGATACTAGCTGACCCAGCAAACTTCGTACCGCCATAAAAATAGGGGCAGGTGGTAGAAGAGAAAATTTAGGGTTGTATGTATTTTTTAATACCACGTTATAAAAAAATAAATATTGGCCAAAAAAAATTTAGGGGTGTGTAACGTAGTGTTCTATCAATTTCCTGGGATAACATTCCTCCTAACCCATATGAGAACACTACGTTACAATATCCAATAGTTTGAATTTTGGCGCGAAGGCGCATTGTAGGTTTTAGAACACTACGTTACAGGTGGACAACCATTATCACTTAAGGATATGAAAAATAGATAGTGGCCTATTCTCAGACCCACGGAATATGCATAATAAAATTCCATAAAAATCGGTCAGGCCGTTTCGGAGGAGTATGGTAACTAACATTGTGACGCGTGAATTTTATATATAAGGTATATTTGAACTTGCTTGGTCAAGTTACATATCAATCTGCGGGCAGAGTGGTGCTCCCGCCAAGTCGACAAGACGACCCAACCAAGCAACGGCGCAGTGCAGTCAAAATATGTGGCATGGCTGTTTCGTTACTACAAGGACTATTGTATAACAGAATAGTAATAAACATTGTGTTAATTTAACACCTTACGCTCATATGTCTGTAGCGAAATGGCCAAGCCACATATTTTGACTAAGGTTTAGGGTTTGTGAAGTTAGGCCTGTAAGTTATTCCTTTTTGACAGTACGAGTCATATGGCCTACACTTTACATGAAAATGTTTTAATATGAGATTAAATAGTATACTAAAATATTCTGACGTTAAAATTGCAATCTTGTATATAGGGCACCCTCATTCGTGATCAACAAAATACTAGTTAATTTCAATGCGTATTGTGAATTTTCAAACTATTAACATCTAAATACATGACGAGGCGTTTCCTTTGGTGCCGTTAACAATGGTCGAATTTTGCCGATTGTCGGACAAACTTGGCAATCAGCTATTCAAAGTAAAATTATATACCGAGCAATTATTGGGACGGAAACTGCTCGGTGCCCAAACAAAGACCCTAAATGTAGTTGTACTGGATGGCGCAATAGTCAAAGAAATTGTCAACATTGTACTGGAACGTAACTTAAAAATGTTTGAATATTGTAAGCAGTAATTTACATGGCTTAACATGTCGTCTCGGAGTCTACCTGGTATCGCAGAACTTAAAATGACATAATATTGTTTTGCATAACAGCGGATGGCATCAACATCATTTCGCATAGAATCATTTGGCAGATATTCAAACACATAATTTTGCAAGCCAGAATCATCTTTATGTTTTAATTTAATATTTACAATAATTTAAAAGTAGAACCATCATATCACAGTAAGTTCACAAACAGAATCGTCTTACACAAATATTTAACTTTACCTTGCTTTCTATACTAATATTATAAAGATAATATGAATATTATAAAGATAAATGTTATAGAGGAAATATTTGATTGTTTGTTTGTATTGAATAGACTCCGCAACTACTGGAACAATTCGAAAAATTATTTCACATTTAGAATTCCTCATTATCCGTGATGAACATAGACTATAGAGCATTTTCAAAAAAGTTATGGTTCCGTAAGAAAACTTTGAGAACGTAACCCAACGTGTGTAAAAAAATCCAAAAAATAACCTTATATTGCGTACGCTGCGGAAGTCATTGACAATAGAGCAAAGTGATGTATTAAAGTTTTATAGAGTACATCAATATCTACAAAATAGTCCCCGATACCATATGTCTAACTAGCCCAGTTATGTCACAACAAGAGGTCCCTTACGGTTTCACCCGCGTGAATTTGAGGAAAGGTTATAGTGAGTTAAACTCAAAAGAGGGACATATGCTGTCGCGGACTTCTTTAAAGAACTTTTAAAGAGAAACAATTCCATCATACATTGTTTTAGTGTAACTTCAATAGTTTACCCAGCGCACGCACCGGAAGCTTACAAATGGAATATTTGTACCCGTTATTGCAACATTTTCATCGATGGTCCGCTCCTACTGGACTAAGCGTGATGTTATATAGCCTATAGTCTTATTCGATAAATGCACTATCCAATACAAAATATTTATTTCAAATCCGAACCATAGAGCAATGATGCATTCGGTAAAACGGATCCTAAACTACGCAACAATTTTTTTACTGGGAATGGAAGGTTTATAATTATATGAAAAAAGGCATCGTGTTTAATACAAGCCTGAGAACAAAAACCATATTCTACACTACAGCTCTACACCGAAGCAAAACGAGGGCGGGCCACTAGTATTATTATATATCAGATGGCTGGCACTTGGCCGGCTGCTACCGCGGCACGCTTGCTTCGCTCGCTCGGCTCGCGCCAACTTTAGATAACAATCACCACACTAACCTAACTTAACCTACCAATACCGATGATGCATAACGAAATAATGAGAAATAGAATTATGCCAGAGGTAAGTTATGCCTAATAAAATTCTGCCATCTTAAAAATATGCCATTGAAAATTCGAAAATATTATTTAAAACCTTTGGCCAAACAATAATTATATAATAAAGTGCCTTAAATAGAATCATTTAAAGAACATTATGCCTTGTGTTTTATGCCAAATAATTTCGGATCAACAAGATTCTGCCAGATAGAGGGAACCCTTCGCCTCGTTATCATACATGTTAAAAAATCAGAGTACTTTATCCTTATATTTATTAAAGCAAAAAAAACAGGTCTGGTTTTTTATGTTGTTAACAGTAATTTGATATATCATACGAACGTGTAGTAATAGCGATTCATCGCTCATACTCACAAAAGTTGATTCCACATTCGTATATTGATATAAGAATTTTCATTGTTTTAAAAAATGAAATCAAAATAAAGACACAAACAATTTCTTTGTGTTCAAGTCTCTTCTAGTAGATCTTTCTTTAAAAGGCCTAAAGGCACGCTCCGGCAACTCGAAACCAGGGCTACCCCCACCACCCCGCAGTTCAATTGCTTGATTAACAAAGTCGCCATTATTTTAATTGAGGTATCCGAGTTCTGCGATTTGTTTTAATTGATAATTTCTGGAGGCCCTTCCAGCGTTGTTAGTCGCCATATATATATTTGTAATTTGATTGCGTTCGACTACTTGTTAAATATTAATTTAGTTGTTTACTGTTTGATTTTGTTTGCGAAATGCTTATTTTATGACGTCTGGTTGAAAAGTTAAACAAGTGAGCTTTTGTTTTTTGATTGATGTTGAATTCTTTTGTTTTTCGGTCGGTTTAACGTGAAAAGCTTTTGGTATATTTATTTACTTACAATAATTAGAAATTCCTTTGCTTTTCATTTATGCGCGGAGAAGGCTTCGCGTGGACTCCGTTGAGATGGTAAAATAATATTTCATAGAAGCTCATTTACTACAGAAGTGTTCATTTCTATCAAGATTTACATTTATGAGCTTGGCAAACTCCTAAATGAAATTAGTTTCGAGATATGTACAAGGCATGTTTTAGTATTACCTCTTATCAATCTATTGATATTGTTCAGAACTACTCATATTATTATTTAAAAAGGTTTGTGTAATAATTATGTAAGAAAGTATTAACCTTTTTTGTAAATGCGCCTCAAATATTTTAAAATTCTATATTCGCAGTTTATTTCTGTATATTTTGCTGACAGTGTTTTTATATTAAAGTACAATAAACTAGAATATGTAACGTTTGTCGTTCTGAGATTTTAAACGTTCAAAACGCAACAAATAATTAATGTTTTAATTGCGTGACAGGTATTGAGAGACTTTCAAAGAACAACTTTTAAGAAAAACCTTAGTAGTTAGTCGATGAAAGGTCGAACTTTGAGCCAACACTACTTTCGTGATTACAAAACTTGATTTCTAAAGGCCTGAACCTGTATAGACAAGGGAACTTCGCAGAAAGAGGGCATTTGGGGGGTGATGGCTTCACCCGTAGGGCGGCAAAGACAGGAAATGAAGACCACAACTCGCCTCCAATTTGCTCCAAGTTTTCGCCTCTAGGAAATTAAATGGAGATACTTTGGAGTCTGTAGACTCGCTAGTGAGAATCGAATATTACTTTTTCGTGTTTATTTCTTGTTCGGCAACAATTTCTGATTTACAGTAAATTTCATTTGATGTTTTTCACTCTGATGAATTTTTTCGTAGAAATCGTATTTTGATAATATGGACTATTAGATTAATGAAAGTGCTCGACTAATTTGCATGACATCTTTGATTATTTACTCTGTAGATAAAGCGTCACCTAGTTAACACTGTGATAAAAACAGACCAGGTTTTAGTGTCGCCGCACACGGGCCACTTAATGCGCCGATACAAAACGCCGCCACACGTCACTCGCGCGATTCCCCACCCCTCTCTCCCTTACCTTAGTCGGCCGCTGTCGCACGCTTCAGCCACTTTAGTAGCCGCTTCTAGCTTCTCGTGGCGGCGTTTGTGGCTGTGGCGTGTGGCCCGTGTGCAGCGACACTTAGTGTCGTTTGGTGGCGTTTTGTATCGGCGCATTAAGTGGCCGGTGCATGCCATGAGAAGCGAGTAACGACGATTTGTAGCGTGTGGCGGCTACCGGCGTACCGTGTGTGGCGAGTCCATATAAAATGTATGAAAACTACAAAAAATATGCCGGTGGCGGCGTTTTGTGATTGTGGTCGGTGGCCCTGTGCGGCGACACTTAGATACTTGTGTACGTGGCACGCAAAACAAAACATGCGAATCTTGTATCTTACTCTCGCGAAATGTCTCGATGCGCAGGCCACATTCCTCAAAAAAGTGGGTAAACTTAATCAAGTTATAATTTCCAATTTCAGGGGTAAAGACGCGATTTTTTTCTATTGTGTATTACTTTAGTTCTAACTATTTAATATAATCACTGTGGTACGAACATGGGCGTATAATATAAACAAAACCGAGTACTATTAAAAATGACATTAACGAAAATTTACCTTGTCCAATAATAATCGGTTAATATTTGGTGTGGATTACGAACCAATTTTAGAAGTCTTTTAAAATAATGAAATGATATGATAGATAGGTGTAACAAATTTCATTCTTGTCATGTCAGTATGTATGAATTGATATGGATATTGAAACAGGTGAGTTTTTGAACTCCAAAACTTTCACAAAACAGTGACGATATCAACACTATAGGTTGTGTAATTTTAATTTCCTTGTCCTGATAGAAAAGAGTTAAAATTCTCCGTTCTATATATCTCACTCATCCCGTTTCATCGGTAAGAGTACTCAGTCTTAGTTATATAGTATATCCATGGGTACAAGATTCTATTTTTTTAAACTAGTATGATGTTATAGTTTTATTTTTTTAAGGTAAATTATGAGTTACTGACAGATGGTAAGTGACTTTGTTGGTTTTGTTTATGCGTCCTTTATAATTTCGGCATAATTTCAACACGAAATCCGTTAATTGACGTGCGTATCGCTCAGCGTTTCATTGAACACTAAGGCCCGTATTACAGAATGACAACTAAGTGTTGATCTTTAATTGAGTACAGTTAGAAAGGGATGTCGCTATGTGCTATACATAGCAACTATGCTGAAGACTAGATCAATCACTGAGAATCTTTCTATAATACGGGCCTAAGTGACGGAAAACAACGTAAACCCCACCAGGTGGGAGATAATTTTTTCAACGCAACGGCGCTAAAAGGTTAGCATTTTGGGTATTTTTGGTATGTCATAGTATCATACTCTGGTAAATTATAAACAGTCATGCAAAAGCATTCATTTTCATTTACACCTAACATCATAGGGTGTGGAGCTGTAATTCTTCGCATAGAAAGATAAAAAAATAAACTAAAAAGCAAAGTACCAAATTATCTTAAACTTGTTACATGAACAATCCATATTATCCAAGACTTCCTGACGTATTCAGTATGATTGTTTAGCGAGCCAGCGGAGCAGGTATCCTGCTGCCGTCATATGCCCCTTGCCACGTGCCATGTTAACTCGTGGGTCGGTTTCGAAAAACAAAAAAGATTTTTATTGTCCTTGAAAGATATACCGTAACCCTTCGGTTGTTTGTAAACAGATATTTTAAGTCCTTTGTTGATTAGCTTTAATTATATTCTGTGTATTTCGTCAGGTACTTTTTAATTTATAGGGATTAACGGACTTCAAAAACTGATGAAGTCGGTTCTATTTAAAAAAAAACTAAAAATAGTTTTTCACTCATGTGATTATTGTTGTTGTCTAGGTACTATACATACGATGTATGAAATTCTCTTAATAGCTCTAGTATTAACATTTCAACTACAGTACGTTATAGTAAGCGTAGCAGAAATTATTTCAAATATGCATGTAAACGCAAGGAAAATATATTTAGCTATTTTACTCAGCCGCTTGTTTGTATTTGCTATATTGAAATTCACCTTTTTGATTCACTGCTATCGTGTGCTATTAAACAATGTTGAACAAAAACTAGTAGCACCTGTGAAATGTTATGTGCACTCGCGCGTAGTGCCGCGTCATGTGCATAGGAACGTGAAAAAAATCGAGAGTAAAAAGCTGCGCGTGCGCGGTGTTTTTTTGTTAACCTGAAGGCACTTAAGAGAGGTAATAGGATAGCGAATTTTCCTCTCGAATTGTAGCGTCCATCCCGGCAATCTTGCAGAGGCAAAAACACTTTTAATTTTACGGGGTAAGAATAGGACCTTGTTGACAACGCGCTAGTGATAGTTAATTATCACAAGGACATCAAACCTTGTGATAATTAACTATCACTCGCGCTTGGTCAATCTATAGATCGTTATGGCCATCGTTTAATATCACGGGGCGAATAGGTGAGTATGTTTATTGTACATAAAAAAGGGGAAATATTATGAAGTAGAGGTCCCCCCTGCGGTGTCACTCGCGGTAATTTGAGGAAAACGGTTGTAGTGATTCAAACTTAAAAGATGGAAATATGCGGACTTTTTTATAGAACTTTTAAATGGAAAAAATTCCTTATATACATACTCATACATGACTTTTGTCTCACTTAAGTAAAATTCGTAAAATTAAACGTGATGGAAAACTTCCGTACCCATTTTAGGTAATAAAAGTTTTTATTAAAATAAGCAAAACACATCACATCCTATCATGCGTATAGCACATGCACATTGATTTTTTGTCAGAAGACATAGATTTAAAGCTCGATGGCGCAAGTTCGCTTGTTCGGCCTGCGATCATGGCAGTCAAACAACTATCGCCAGGGTGGGTCCTTGAATGGGTGACCAAAAACATATTGATCCCGGCTGCATCTGCAGTCGTTAGCACCCAGCAATCCGCACTGGGCCCGTGTGGTAGGTAGAGGCCGTCTCTCCCTATCCCATCCATAGAGAAGACCTGTGCCCCAGCAGTGGGGACATAAGTAGGCTGATGAAGATGATACTTTCCGACCAAAGAACTGAAAAGGTCGAATGTTGGCCAACAGGCGCCCACTAGTTAATTTAAAATGCCATACACATGTCAGTATGTATTCGTATGGTAATGCGCGTGTGCCGCGGTCACGGCTGAGGGACGGCGAGTGCGCAACACGTGGTCTCGAACAAAACGCTTTTATTAAGCGATCCATTCATTTTGATATAATCAATTGAGGTGTTTGAAATAACGTGGTTTGTCATTAAATTGATTACACTTGCGTTATACATTGTCTATTCAGAAAGGTAAAAGTTTTCAAAGCTTGTGTGTGTTAAGGTGTAAGATATTATCATAGACTTTTTGTGACCAAAGATGAAAATAGTCCCAAGCACTGTCGTACATCATTCACGAACTTTATACTTCCTTAATCGTATCTCAACGTCGAAAGTTTCTATGGAAACTAAGCAGCGCCCCTACCGTATGTTAGAACACTTGTACCCTTAGCACGAACTAATATCGGATTCGAATAGTTGAATTCAAATATTAACAAGTTATGTATGGAAGATTTTCAAATTGCCATACAAAACTTCTTGACATTTGACTCATATCGTGATCGAATCGAACTATTCGAATTCGATGTTGGTTTGTGCTAAGGGTAATGGCTCCTTCTTTCGTTTTCGTTGAATTAGAGTAGGCTTCCAGTACTTTTGTTCTAGTTAATTATACGAATGAAGAATTGAAAGCTTTCCAGGTCTAAATATACATTTGGCTCCCAATGACGGGAGATGAGAAATCTAACAGCCACTGTACCGCTTGATAATTAGGAGCATTGTTTTTCGCATTTGCATCTTATATACTAATTTCTTAACTAATATTGATGTGCGTTCAAATTAAATAACATATTAGAAACACAGTATACCTACTAGAGGTGCTTGGGGGGTACCGTAACTCAGATAGCTTTAGATGTCATAGAGTAGTACACGACACGACAATGTTCAAAAAGCATAAAATTTTGATTATTATTAGTATGCGTTACATCATAAGTAATTTCAAACAAAAAGGGGTATTTCCATTACGTACGTTATCGCCGTTCTCCCACTGCTGTTCAGATAGAGTAGGCCCGTGCCCCATTAGTAGGGACATTAATAGGCTACGAATATGATATCTATCGACGTGTTACTACGAAACTATAATATAATGTATACCTATATATAAAATTCTCATGTCATAGTGTTTGTAACAAAACTGCTCCAAAACGGCCTGACCGATTCCTAAAATAAATTTTGCGCGTATATTCAGTAGGTCCGAGAATAGGACGTAAACTTCTATTTTTTACACCCCTAAGTCATAAGGGTGGTCCACTCTAAAAATGTTTCGACAACTTGGACAACATTGTTATTTTTTATGGTTCAGCACAAAAAATACTTACAACCCTAAATTTTCACCCTTCTATCACAAATCCCTATTTTTATGGCGGAACGAAGTTCGCTAGGTCAGCTTTTAGGTAGATTTTTTTCCAATATTATACATACCATCATATAAACGTTTTTAATCTCCTTTGCTCTGTTGACACTGTCTGTTATTAATATCGAATGTAATAAGTAAATCGTCATCATTAAAGAAATTCACTTTCTATAAATTCTCGTTTTACGCTCAGTGGCATTTCAAACCGATTCAGCCCTTGTTCGCTACGGATCGCTTGGAATCGCAAATTATCGCTCTTTCAAAGGGATTGCTGCGAGTAGCCCCAACATAGCTTTTTGCTGCAATTTCAAAATAATTAACATGTTGTATTTGCATAATTGAGCTTCTTTAATTCTTTGGGGTGCATACTTGACGTTTAAAAATACCACCCGACCGTGAATCGTCGGGTATTAGTAAAAACAAATAGTAGGTACCGGATCACAGAAAACCAGATTCTATTTGACTTTTTTCAACATTAGGATTTATGTTTATAGCGTCAGCGTGTACTTTTGTATCTAGAACACGCCGAGCGCAGAGTTTATAGCTGATGCACATAAATATTAGGTCCTTATATCCATTGGTGTTTTGTACGGGAAAAATCAATAAGGTCTTTTTTTTGCCAAATTTATTTAATTAATCAATGTGTGCACCGTTGTTATCTATGCACTTTTGAAATCCTATAGGTAGTTCATTGATCCCTTTACTAAAAATAACCTTGGGCGCGAGAATCATTAAACTTTTTGAAGGCGGTTTGGACTTCCGCATTTGTATTGACATTCCAATTGTAGCTCATCTAACTTAGTGGTTGTTTGTTGTAGTATTTAATTTTTACAGTACACCATATGACAAAAAAGGTACGAAGGCCATACAGCCTCCAGATATTTTATTTTTCTTTCTGGAATTCCTTTAGTATGCTCTCAATATGCGAGGCACTTGTGTTACCAATTTATTGTTGATCATATTGATTCAACTATACAAATTGATTGATACACTCGAAATTGTCGTATCTAATATCTCGTAAACCAGTTATTTGATAAAAATTATGAAAACAATAAGACATCGGCACAATAACAAGGAATTGTAGTGTATTAAGCAAATGTATTTTTTGCTGCTTGGAGGAGCTCGATGGCGCAGGTGGTAAGCGCATTCGATTGCGATCGTAGAAGTTAAGCAACTTTCGCAGTGGTCGGTCCCATCCAATGATGGGAGACCAAAAAATCTTTTATCTCGAGTTCCACCGTGCTTCGGAAGCCACGTTAAGCCTTTCGTCTTGGCTGCATCTGCAGTCGTTAACCCGCCAATCCGCACTGGGCCCACGTGGTGGGCAATGGCCCAATCTCCCTATTACATTAATAGGGGGGGGCCTGTGCCCCAGCAGTGGGGACATTAATAGGCTGATGACGATGATGATTTTTTGCTGAGACTGAAACGTTGTACCAGTATTTACGCTTAATGAAAACTTTTTATTTGCTGGCTATCATCATCAGCCTATTAAGGTCCCCACTGCTGGGGCACAGGCATTCCCTATGGATAGAATAGGGCAATTGGGTCATTATCCACCACGTGGGCCCAGTGCGGATTGGCGGGCTAACGACTGCAGATGCAGCAGGGACCAACGTCTTAACGTGGCTTCCGAAGCACGGAGGAACTCGAGATAGAAGATTTTTGGTCACCTATCCAATGACCAGTATATTCAGTAGGTCTGGAATAGGGCGTTGATTATTTTTCATACTTCCTTAGTGATAAGGGTGGTCCATCCCATTTTATATATTTACTAGTTACTGTCCGGTACTTCGTCCGCTTTAGCTTTAATTTTTTGAAAGTCCCTCGGTAACCCAACCCCTTTCCGGAATTAAAAGTATCGCATGTCTCAATCCAGGTCTATTATCTGTTCCAAATTTCATCCAAATCCGTTAAGTGGTTTATGCGTGAAAAAGTAACAAACAAATAAACAAACAAACTCACTTTCGCATTTTATTTATTAATTAGGATTCGTTCGACAAAAAAAAATTGTGGTTTAGATTCTTTCAGACTACTACAACAAACAAAAAAATGATAACCTCTAATTGACGAAATGAAATTTCGTTAAGCTTCGTTACCGAAGGTTCGTTTCGAAGAAAGAGAGTTAAGCCTCTATTCCCAAGAAATCCAGAGCAAATTTTTCTTGACTACTTTGAACTTGTTCGAATCCAATTCGTGACCAAAAAATAAAAGGTAAAATTGATCGACTAAGTAGCTTGATTTTTATTAGTAATATTTCCAAGAATTTATTCAAATGAGTTAATCAAAAGTGAGCTTGCCTATCTCAGATCTTGTTCTTAGTAATTATCAAAGTTAATAAGACCTTAGAAACAAGAGGTGTTCTTAGAAATAATGAAAAATGATTTTTAACTCATTCTGAAAGATATAAGCTATTCGTTATTCTCTTTGTAGATAAAAAGTCCAAATTGGTTTTTGACTCAACTTTACTTAGTTAATGGTTTTATGCAAATTTATATGGATAAAGTTTTCAATGTGCAAATTTTGAAATGAGGTCATAAGGTTGGTTTTTTTTTGTGATAAAAACATAAGAGAATGAAAATAACGCGAAAAAGTTGGTTGCAGGTAATTAGACCCGCTTTTCTAAGTGAGTGAAGAGCACACGTAGCAAATTTTACTTTACACTGCTGGACAAGAAAACTGCACATTCAGCAATTAAATAGCAAAAATCTGATTCCGTGTTGAAATATTAGTTCAAATTCTATTAATATACATATCATCATCACCGTCATCATCAGCCTATTAATGTTCCCACTGCTGGGGCACAGGCTTTCCCTTTGGATGGGAGAATGATGAGGGAGATTGGGCCATGACCCACCACGCGGGCCCAGTGCGGGTTGGTGGGTGCTAACGACTGCTGATGCAGCTGGGACCAACGGCTTAACGTACCTTCCGAAGCACGGAGGAGCTCGAGATAGTAAATTTTTGGTAACCCATCCAATGACCGACCACTGCGAAAGTTGCTCTATTTCAACGACCGCAGCCGAACGCGCTAACCACTGGCGCCATTGATCTCCTCGAGATATATATATATATATATAATATATTCTATACACAAATAAACGACTGCTTGTTTTAATAATCGGACATAAAACTTCATTTCCAACCGTTTCTTAAGTTTCACTTCGAGTATTTTTGTTTAATTCATTACTTATATTATAAATGAAAAAGTGTGTCTGTCTGTTTTTATTTCTGACTGTCTGTTATCTCTTTACACTTAAACTGCTTAACTGATTTTGATAAAATTTGGTAAAATTATAGTGACATAGGATATTTTTTATCCTAGAAATCAACCTTTACGGGGGTGGAACTTTGTATGAAAACCCAATTTTTCCACGCAGACGAAATCGCGGGCACCCACTACCTTATTATAATATTGCTTTGACGTAGTAGTTATTTCATTGATTTTTGGCAAATGTTGAAATAGAACATTAACAAGTTTAAAATGATTGTTATTCATATTAGATTTAAGTACAAGCAGAACGGTTCTATCCTTATGATAACATCGTATAAATAAATTTTATTGTTTATTGAATCATAGGATTTTACATCACTATAATACATACGAATAATGTTAGAATTTTCATGCTTTTATGCTTTACCTTTGGCCCTTCGCCAACTCTGCAAAGTATTCAACATAACGTTAAAGTGTGCATAAAAGTGAAGTTACACGGTAATTATTTCAAGTCAAAATTTCTGTAAATGTTTTTTTATTACTACCTTATTTTGCTCGTCAGTACACGTTAGATGAAGATTTTTCCCTTATCTCCCACTACGTAGCGGTAACGAGGCGAAAGTTTCACGTGTATACCGTCGTTAAAGTCCCTCGGACTTTTTCTTTTAACGAATTTTCTTGGACAGTTGTGTTCGCAGTTCTTATGTGCGTCACTGTAATAGTTTTCATGATTGCCCCAGAGGAATGTGCATTTATTATTGCATATATTGTTCTATATTTTTAGTGATTTTCTATAACTATTGAATCTTGTCGCATGCTGTCTGAAAGTCAAAAAAACATATAGTTAGCTAAGAGCTATCATTTGATTGTAGATAACAAAAGCCAATCAGCGTACAAGGCGCATCGGGGACTATTAAAGGCGATAGGCTGGCAACCACAAGACCCTAATGTAGCATCGCTAAAGTGACATGTTTATTTTTTACGTATTATACGATAAATACGATGCGATTGGTGAGTAAGGTCCCAAGGCTCCACGGAGTACGAGATGGGTTAGGGATGGGTAACGGTGTCAACGATATTTTTGGTATCGCAAAAGTCTTTAGTCTTTGATGGCCGCTTAACATCAGGCAGGCCATACGCTGTTTTACCACCTTTTATGTTAAAAGTAACATAAAAGATAAGAAGCACTGTAGACTGAATATGAACGGATATATCAGAAATCTGTTCAGGAGTTTCTAATTAGTAAATCAGTAAAGCATACTGCGATTCCAATTAGTCCACGTTCTAATACTAATTGGTGATCAAACAGTCCCATTACGTTAGTTATCAGTAGAGTCGAGGATCCGAAAGCAAACCAACAAACTTAGTCAGGTGAGAGCGATCGATGTGTTTGCCATCAGGGTGTTTATACACGAGATGCAAGAGCAGCATTGCAATTCTGTAAGAATAAACTCACTTTTCACCAACAAATTTGCTGATGTAAAAAGTAGTTCGTGTTCTAATTCTAAATCACACCACAAATTCCGAGGTGAAAAGTGAGTTTTTTCCTACAGAATAATAGTACAAGTTAATGGTCGAGCAAGTTCGTTTTTGCTGTTCATAGGTTTTCTCAAATTACACAGTAACAACAGTTATTGAGAAAACCTGCGAAATATGTAATATATAGCACTGTATACACCAAAATACTTTTTAGACGTAATCAGCGTATAATTTAAATTTACTATTCAATTAGTACTCTTAGGTGTAATCTTCTGTATATATAAAAGGCAACCGTTACTAACTGAACTATCAACGTACGCTCAAACCACAGGGCGGATTGCGCTGAAATTTGCTGAATATTAGCATGCGCTAAGAAAGGTTTTTCTAAAATTCATCCCCAAAGAGGTAAAACGGTGGTTCAAATTTGTATGGCAAACTGTTATTTCCACGCAGACGAAGTTGCGGGCACCCACAAGTACATATTTTTTTTGTATATTATCTGACTCTGGTGTAACTCCAGCTTAATATCACATGCTTCATAACTTGGAATTACATAATAATGTCATGCTCAAGTTCGATTCCAAATGCTCGATGGCTTTGATCAAACATAGGCTCCGAATTCAGGCCACTGATTGGGTAATGGTCTCTGCGCTGGAAGCAAAAATTTCATACGTACTGAACTACTGCCGATGTTGCTTTGATGTTGAACGCTTTATCGAAATTCCTTAGCAGTTTCCTTTCCACTGATAGTCTTGCCCACCGGATTGTTACATAAGACATTTATATTACAAGCGATTACCTTTTCTTTTGTTGAAAAAGATTTTTATGGTACGATATCACAAAGATTCTTGTGTAAATAAGATGTGCTCTTGTACTGTAGAAGACACTGATTCAGTAGTTATTTACACTTAGTAGTAGACACTTTACATTTGTGTGTTTAAAGGAAATACAGTCAATTTCCAAAAAATATATCGATTAATAAAGGACATGGTACAGTTTTGTATGGGCTACTGCCCTGACAATGTATAAAGACTCTACTTAGTAATATTGAAATGTAAAGATTCGGGAACTTTTAATAAAGTCACAATCTTGAAAATTATGAGAACTCCTACTATGTCATTACCTTACTATAGTTGATAAAAGATGTAGCCAATTATTTACAGAGTCATCAATTTCGCATTTTCTTAGAATCTTTCATCCCATTTCTCTGATTAACTATTCACAAAAAGTTTTTTAAAGCAAAAATAAATGCAAATAATTTGTTATCGTCGGCCTGACAGGAAATCTGTGAAGTTTTATTTTGTCCATTTGCAAAAATTAAAGGATTAAGTATCATACAGCCTTGTCTCAAGCCTGATCAGAATAATAAAATCTATAATTGTAGGCCTTCAGTGATTTATTATAATTAAAATTAGGGCCAAATATGTCACAGTTTGAAGGAGTTTAGAAATAATATTGTTTATTTCGATATACTTACAATTTTTTTTTGTGTTTATTGCTCATTTATTTAGTAAAACGGAACATTTTGCTTTTAAACAAACATGAAGTCAATTTTTATACTTTTAAATATTTGATTATTTCACGAAAGTTGTATGAGAATAATAAACACGTAATAATTAATAAAAAAATATTGTAAAGTTACGGGCTAGTGCGAAATATTTATACACGTTAAGGGCAGTTTCTTAGCCATGTCCTTTAATAAGTCTTTACCCTATCTCAATAAGCAAAGGACGCGTCGACAGAAAAAAAAAGAAAATGTAGAAAGTAAGAACCCCAAGTCGATCGTCAGGTTGCGCTTGATTGCAACGAAGATTCTAGAACAGAGAACTTTTGACGGTGACGATCGAATCGGGGGCAGTTACATACTGCGTCTAGAATGGCAAACGATGTTTGAATATCTGTGTTAGATTTTTTTAAGTATTGAAACATCTTTTTTCTTTTAATAAGTAGTGTTCTGGATTTCTAAACTCATAAAATGTAAGTTGGGCGACAAGTCGTACAATAACAACGATTTTTTTTTCTTACGTGCTGTATTTGTACCTAATAATATAGTAAATAATACCGATAAACACAAAGTAAAATAAATGCAAGAGTCCGGTATGATAAGAAGAAACCGGTGTGGGGTCCGAATGTGCACTCTCATCGGCCATTGTCCATTAATCGACAGGGTTACTACGCCATCACGTTTTTACTTTTACAAAATTCTTAATTTGTAACAGAACAAACAACATTGTTAATTGTAATTCTTAATTTTTTAAGCATGTAACTGCTCGATGTTTAAATCTAAAGAAAATATTACTAGACACGTTAAACATAGTCAATTAAATTATTTAAATCGCTCTCATTTGTTTTCTCAAATCGCGATATTTAGTGGGAAACAACTTTTTCAATAAATGCAAATAAACTTAATTGCTACACTTAAATAAAAAAATAACTGCTAGTTAACTGGTGATTTGGGTTAATTAGATATTTTTTTATATTAATTTAGCTAGTCTAATGAAATATGAATGACAAATGTTTGACTTGTTTTAGAAAATAACCTCAAATAATCAAAACTCATCCAATTACTTAAATATTTTATAAGACTAGCGTATATCCGCGATTAGACTGCGTAATTAGTTTAGTTTTCATACCGGACTTTTCCATATAAACTTTTATCATCTATTTCGCCACTTTGAAGTTACATTAGTTATTATTAAACTCGCTTCCGCATATTTTGTTACATAGTTAGAATGACAGCCCTACTGCACCCTAAAGCTTACGGCGTAATGGCGGAGAATACCTTTAATACTTAACATATTGTGTGCGTACCCGCATTTCCAGAATTATTGATTGCGTTTGATTGGCATTTGTTGCTCTGTTCCAATATTTGATATGGGCTTTCATCATGATGTTATAATAGTTACACTAAACCTCCCAATATAGTATTGTGGGGGAATGCTGAGTTGTTTTAATAAGATATTTTCTACATTTGGTGAAGTTATATTATGTACTTTTGGAGATAGGTAGCGGAACAATACAATGATAAATAGTGCTAATTGTCAATTAGTATTGATTTATTGTATGTTATTAGTGTACTTTAGTTATTTCCATAGTGTTATGTCGTACGGAATTTTATTGTGGGGAAATGCCGCCGACATTCAAACTATTTTTGTGCTGCAAAAGAGAGCTATTCGATCAATTTATAATCTTAAAGTTAAAGAATCATTAAGAGATAAGTTTAAAGAATTTGGAATAATGACGGTCGCATCACAATACATATACGAAAATTTATTACTTGTAAGAAAAAATATTAATTTGTTTCTTAAAAACAGTGATGTTCACACAATTAATACAAGAAACAAAAATAAACTAACTTTACCTGCTACTAGGGTTCACAAAATTAATAATTCATTTAAAGGTCTTTGTGTTCGCTTATACAATAAAGTCCCAAGCAATATCCAAGAGTTAGCCATAAATAAATTTAAAGATATTGTGGGCGCTAAACCTAGCAATAAGGTTCGTAGATTCTACCCAGCACTAATTTGGGTATCACCATAGGTAGTATAAGTTTACTTATCTGTTGAAGAGGAGATAGATATCCTACGGGAATCGCTGCACACTACTACCACGAAAGTAAAACAGCAACTCACCTTCAGCAACCGCACTGACCCGGCACTACCCGGGTAATGTCACTGCAGACTTCTTCCTCAGCCTCAACAGCCCACGACGATTTAGCGAGATAATGAAGGACCAGCCTCGGCTAATATCAGCCAAGACAGCGGATAATTAAGCGTTCACTTCACAACAGCGTATGTTTTAAGCACTGAAAAACACAGCACTATGTTCACAGCACGAGCGGTAGGTTCATAAAGAGTATAAACCCTAAGAATAGCAGTCTTTCGAATATAGAAAGTTCCAGAAAGCGGGAAAACCAGGATTAGCGAGTACGCATCTGGTTGAGTCGCCGTCAATTCGTAGACTGTAGAATGCAGCGATATATCGAGCGGTAACTCTTATAAACTAAAAGTGGGTAGAAAATGAAAAGTTAAATCTATGAACTATGAATGCCTAAGGTTGGCATGAACATTGCCCCCCGCCTTAAAACCTTCGGTTTTAAAAAACTAGTAAGCAAATATGAACAGCGGGGAAAGGACAATTAGATTAATGGTTAAGCTATTGAGATGGTAGAGTGCAAAGACGAACGACGGGTCGTTTATAAACGCCTGTGGAAGTCTTCACAGAGGCAACTCTTATGACACCGTCCTTGCCTGGGTGAGTAGCAACAACGACACCAAGAGGCCAATGAAGCGGGGGAAACGTTATCAGTAACAATGACTACTACAGAACCAATACAGATTGGATTAGAATTAGTATTCCATTTTGTTCTGGATTGAAGTAAATGTAAATATTCTTGCTTCCATCGTTTTGCGAAAGATTGTAACATTTGGTCCATTAAAGAGTATCTGTTACGTAAATTGTTTGAATCTAATGATACGTCATAAGTCGGCAATTGTTTTAATGGGCTGGACATTAAAAAATGTGCAGGCGTTAACGCGCTAGGTTCCGATGGATCATCACTAAGCAGGGTAATTGGTCTTGAATTTATTACACATTCAATCTGCGTAAGCACAGTTAACAACTCCTCATATGTAAGCAGTTGAGTACCTATTACTCTGTAAAGATGCGTTTTAAATGCCTTTATATAAATTTCATAATGACCACCAAAGTGTGGACTACGCGGAGGGTTAAGCTTCCACTCAATACGGTGATTAACAAGTTCATTCGCAAAAGATGATTGGAAGTTTTCAGATTCTAAAAATTTATATAATTCAGAAAGACTATTTTTAGCACCTATAAAGTTTGATCCCCTGTCAGAATACATGCAAGACACTGCACCACGGCGAGATAAAAAACGTTTGAATGCAGATAAGAAAGCGTTAGTACTTAAATCAGATGCCACTTCTACGTGCACAGCTCGTGTAACCAAACATGCAAACACGCACAGATAGCATTTTATGGAACGGACTCCACGCTTTCTATAGGGAATTATATTTATAGGACCACTGTAGTCCACAGCAGTGTGGGTAAATGCTTTAGTTTCATTCACTCTGCAAGCTGGCAAATCAGCCATCATGGGATAAGTACGTTTAGGATTTAACTTAAAGCAAAAGTTACACTTATGAATGCAACTTCTTACGATTCTTCTGCATGATAGAATCCAATACTTCTGTCGCAGAATGGACATGAGAGCCACAGAACCTGTGTGACAATTAGAGCGGTGATAGTGATTGATGATGAGCTCGACTATTCTGTCCTTGCGAGGAAGCAGCACAGGGTGACGCTGCTCGAACGATAAGTCAGCGTAACGTAGTCGCCCACCAACCCTTATAAGGCCATGGTCAAGAAAAGGAGAAAGGCGGTTAATTGCCGGAGAACAACGATTACCTCGTTGAAGATTAATTATTTCACTTTCGAAGTAAGCACGTTGAACTGCCTTTAATATTTCAACTTCAGCATCCTGCATTTCAGCGACTGAAATCCTATTATTAGAGCGTGGATGTTTTTTAATGAAACGTAAAACGTAAACCGTAGAGCGGAGTAACAACGACCAAGATGAAACTCGCTGCGATAGTAAAAGAAGCGGTTGAATAACATTATGAGAAATAGCGGACAAGACAACCTTAATCTCAGGTAAATCAGCGGGGGTATTATTATGTTCTATAGCGGTAATAGGCCAGTCAGAATAATCCTTACTCAACCAGGACGGTCCTGTAAACCAGGTAGTATAAGTTAGTATATGCGCAGGTGACAGCCCTCGCGACAAGCAATCGCTAGTGTTGTGCTCTCCTGGTAAATGGTAAAAATAGTGAGCGGGAAGCGAATTCAAAATTTTTGTGACACGGGTAGCAACGAAGGTTTTGAATTTATGAGGCAAACCGTGGACCCAATGGAGAGCGACCATCGAATCTGAGAAGCAGTAAACTTTATTGATTTTATGGCGTGATTCTATTATGTTTATAACATGTCGAACTAGCTTCGACATCAAAAGGATTGCACAAAGTTCAAGTCTTGCGACAGACTGAACAAGCAGTGGTGCCACTTTCGATTTGGCACATACAAGTCTGACAGTAGGAAATGTATTTGGAGCGGATACAGAACGAATATATACCACAGAACCATAAGCCCTCTCGCTGGCATCAGCAAAGGCGACTATTGAAATATTTGAATTTTCATAAATTTCAAGATGACGGGGAATACGTAGTTGTTCTAGGCAAGGCAGCTCTGTAATGTATTTTGACCATAATTTTAAAATATCAGGAGGCGGTTGTTCATCCCAATCAATTTTTAAGATAAACAGTTTCTGAAGAATAAGTTTTGCAAATAAAATCACCGGTGCTATAACACCCAGCACGTCGAATTGGCGAGCAATAACCGAAAGAATATTTCGTTTAGTGCATGGACGATGAGTAAGGGAAACATGAATTTTAAAATTATCGCTAGCTGGCGACCACCTCACACCTAGTACCTTCAAATCGTCCGAGTCATTGAATGGGACGTCCGCTGAGTACCTGTGCGTGCACTGCAGTGAGTCGAGCAATTCAGGCGAATTGCTGGACCACTTTACTAGGTCGAAACCCCCAACCGTGAACATACCTAACAACTCATCTCTGAGGCGTAAGGAGTCCCGGATGGATGGCATGGAATAACAAATATCATCCATATAACAATTGCTAGTGGCGACTTGAGCCGCAAGCGGGTAAGAGGCGCGTTCATCCTCGCATAATTGTCTTACTACGCGCATTGCGAGGTAAGGGCTACAGCTTAATCCGAAACAAACGCGGTTAAAATAGTATGTATCTATAGGATCACTTGAATCAAATCTATACAAAAACTTCATATATTTACGATAATTTTCACTAACTAAAATCTGCAAATACATTTGTTTTATGTCTGAAGTAAAAGCTATTTTATATAAACGAAAATCAATTAATATAGACAATAAGTTATTCTGTAAGTTAAATCCGGAATGCAAAACTTCATTCAACGAGACATTCGAGTCTGTTTTCGCGCTTGCGTCCATCACCATGCGTATTTTTGTGGTCGTTTTATCATGTCGTACGACAGCATGATGCGGTATAAAATAACCTGAATGATCAGCAGGATCGTTCAAGCGAGTAATATATTTTTTATCAATATATTCGCGTATAATATTGTTATATTCTTGGCGTAGTTCAACACAAGCATTAAGCTTGCGTTCCAGTGAAAGAAATCTATTTTTAGCGATACGATATGAATCACCCAAGGTGGAAGGATCATCCGCGAAAGGTAACGCGACTGTATAGCGGCCTGTACTATCGCGCACAGTATTATTAACAAAAATAGTTTCGCACTCTTTTTCAGCTGGACTCAACATGGATTGACAAGGCAATATCTGTTCGAGCTGCCAAAACTTTTGTAAGGTTGTATCTAAATGAGAATCAAGTTGTATCATAGCTGTTAAAGAAATAGAATTATTATGAGCGGTAGATAGTGTGTAAGTGTTACCTAAAATCATATAACCAAATATTGTATCGAAAGCGGTAGGCATGTCCGGTGGTCCGGTTACACGACCATGAAGTAAAATATCGGCAAAGAACGAGGCCCCTATGAGAATATCAATCTCACCGGGAGAATGAAACTCATCATCAGCGAGACGAATATTTTGTAAATAAGAAAATAAAGTTTTATCAATATTAACAGTGGGTAAATCATCTGTAATGCGGTCAATAACACACACATCTAACGATATTGATATGTTATCAAAACGAGAATATAAAACTACTTTGGTTGCCCCCTTAATTGGATTAGGAGACGAGCCAATGCCTTTGACCACAGCACGCGGTAATTTATTAAAAGGCAGATTTAAGGTATGACAACATTTTGTAGTTATGAAGTTTGACTGAGAACCAGGATCAACAATTGCACGAACGCAATTTAAATTGCCGCGTGAATCCGCCGCGAATGCCTTGACTGTACCGAGTAAACAAGTAGTATCATTCTTACAAAGCGGCGGCGACATATTACACAAGGAAATATTTTGTGAGTTTGCGTTATCTCGCTCAGCGACAGGTAACTGGCGCACGGTCTCAGACGTGCAAGGAGTAGCGGCGGAGGCGCGCGTGCGTTCACGGGAGCCGCCATCATGATTAATGCCAGCGCGCGGGGCCAGCTGCGGCCGCGCGTGGTGCGACGGCGCACCGCCGAACGGGGCTCCTTTATAGCATAGCAGCGTGTGATGTTTTGATGCACAATTTCGACAACGACTAATTGAATTACACTTTGAAATTAAATGAGATAAGCTTAAACAATTGGTACATCCATTGTTAGATTTAATATAGTTATAGCGGTCTTCTATTGATAAATTTTTAAATGCCGTACAAAGAAATAATTTATTGTGAGAATTATGTTTACAAAAGGCACATTGGGTATAATACTTATTTTGCATATCAGTATGAGTAGCGGCTACTAATGCGTGGGTGGGCTTATTACGAATCTGATACGAATTCTGTTTAGTTGTAGCGGGATTTATGGGAGTAGTGCGATCTAGTACCTTACATTGTTCGCGTACAAAGGCAACCAAATCATCGTATGAAGGAAAAGAAGAGTCACGTTTATGCATTTCAAATTGACGAGCCGTGTCCGTATCAAGTTTTTTAAATGCAAGGTAAAATAAAATAAAATCTGATAAGTTATTTAAATTCAGAGATTTAAGACTGGAAACAGCACCGCAAAATTTTTCTAAAAATAATTCAAAATGTTTAGCGCTTGCGGAATTAAAACATTTAAAAGTAAGCATTTCATCTAAATACGCGGAGGCGAGACATCGTTTGTCTTCATATTTGTCGACTAGCGTCCGCCATATTATGTTGTAGTTAGTAGCGTTCGGTGTGATTCCCGCACAAACTGAAAGTGCCCGGCCAGACAACTTACTAATCAAATATTGCATACGTTCATGGTCAGATAAATCAGAGTTATCGTGAATCGTATTTTTAAATGATTCGTAGAACATAGGCCATTTAATGGGGTCACCTGAAAATCCTATCAAATCCAGTTTTGGCAATTTTACAGTTGGACTTTTATAGCAAGTATTTTTTGCATCCAAAGTATCTGACTTGATTGTTGTTGCCGCCGAAACAGACAACTTAGTTAAAGTGCGCTTACAGAAGCAATAAAGCTCGTCAAATGCATTAACGCTCTGATAATTAGGTTCAGAATCAGGCTTTAATTGAAGTTCAATATCAATAATTTGATCAGTAATTTCCCTAAAATCTGAACGTAAATTTTCTAAAGACTCACAACTAGCAAGAAATATTTCCGTAGATGATTCATCAGAAAATGCGTGCTTAGCCTCACTATAAATTTTTTGTAAGCGGGAAAACAAATTGTTACGCTTTGCGTTATATTTTTTAAGTCAATTTCCAACTTGTCATTTCCTTTTAAACCACTAGCACTACCAGGAGGCATTATAAAATATAATTGAAATAAAATTAGGCAAAAGAGTAAACGGCCAATTTAGGAACTGTCCGCAACAGAGCACAACGATAGAAGCAAGAATCACGTTCGGTGGCGTAGTAATAAATTTACAATCTACCTTTTATGTTATAAGATATAAAGTATATAAAGAAATATGTAAATATTATCCCTATTTAATTATAAAATACCAAAATACGTTATTTGAAGCGTACGCGATAGTATAAATTTATAAAATGGGTTCAATGAATGCGGCTCGAAGGCCAAAAATTATGTGGGCGCTAAACCTAGCAATAAGGTTCGTAGATTCTACCCAGCACTAATTTGGGTATCACCATAGGTAGTATAAGTTTACTTATCTGTTGAAGAGGAGATAGATATCCTACGGGAATCGCTGCACACTACTACCACGAAAGTAAAACAGCAACTCACCTTCAGCAACCGCACTGACCCGGCACTACCCGGGTAATGTCACTGCAGACTTCTTCCTCAGCCTCAACAGCCCACGACGATTTAGCGAGATAATGAAGGACCAGCCTCGGCTAATATCAGCCAAGACAGCGGATAATTAAGCGTTCACTTCACAACAGCGTATGTTTTAAGCACTGAAAAACACAGCACTATGTTCACAGCACGAGCGGTAGGTTCATAAAGAGTATAAACCCTAAGAATAGCAGTCTTTCGAATATAGAAAGTTCCAGAAAGCGGGAAAACCAGGATTAGCGAGTACGCATCTGGTTGAGTCGCCGTCAATTCGTAGACTGTAGAATGCAGCGATATATCGAGCGGTAACTCTTATAAACTAAAAGTGGGTAGAAAATGAAAAGTTAAATCTATGAACTATGAATGCCTAAGGTTGGCATGAACAGATATTATAAAAAAAACACTTATTAAAAAGTTTATTACAAAGTGTCTGATTATATTACAGACAAAAATGCTTGGGTTTGAACTGTTCCAATCATTCCAACAGGTTTTCTATATTAAATAAATCATAATTGTATTGACGTTGTAACAACATAATGATTTGTAAATGTTGTTACATTAGACTTTTAATGTTGTGGAGTTTTTTTCGCTCGTTTTTCTCCGCAGCTAAAAAATATGTCTATAACGAGTGGTAGGGAAAAAAAATTTTTGGACGATTCAAAAGAGTTGTATTATACATCCAATTTGAATAAAGATATATTGATTTCTGATTTCTTATGCTGGTTAGTTACCAATATTTACCTGACGATGCTCAGGCTACTGAAAAGTAAGAAGTAGTCGACTATATAAAAACAAAAGCAATAAAAATTAAGGAGCAATGAAGTCGTAGCGATTTGCACTTGGCTGTTTATATTTTATATACTTATCTCAATTTACGTATTCGAGTTTTTAAAAGTAAAAAAAATGTTCAACCATCGATTAGTTTTAAGAACTTTTGTTATTAGTAAATTAATATCAATCAATTTATCTTTTCTTCGTTTCTACAGGGCAAGGCGAACCGTGACCAGTCACTAGAACACCTCAGACAACATATTCACAAATTCTACGTGCCACTTGGCCGCCAGTTCATGGTGCTATTTCCTGAAGGTGGTTTTTTACACAAGAGGAGAGAAGTTAGTCAAAGGTAATAATTTAAATACAAATATAAGCCAGACTTACAATTCTACAAACCCAATCCGAATATCAAGCAAAACTTTCTCCCTATTCTATTTAGAATGTTGGTATTTTAGAATTACTTGAATTATATAAATAACAGCGCTTGTCTGGGAAAGTAATATATTAATAGTAGCAAATAATATGTTGTGTAAGACACACAAATAATTGTATTCCAACAGTGAATTAGGATGCTAAAGTACTTTGTGAATTAAGGGAATACGTCTCTATACGTATATATTGCAGGATCTAGATCTACATAATAAGTGTTGATTGAATTTGAATTCGAAGTATCTCTTGGAATTCTAACTTGAGGTCCGGATAGCTTTTAGATGTTTGATATATTCTAGGTGGATTGTGGACGGGTACCGATAAATATTATGTTTGCGGATTAGGCTCACACTCAGATAGGTATTTCATGCTTCAGTTTAAAGTATTGAACGGCGAATGTAATTTTGTTATAATATTAATATCATTAAATATAACTAGAAAAAATCCCACGCGGACCAGGCAGCAGACGGGACTTGAACCCGCACCCTTCGCTATCAGGGCGAATGCACTGACCAATTATGCTACTGCGGCCGTGATGGCCGCGTCGAAATTCTTCTAGCCGTTCTTAAGCTGCAAGGCAGCGCCATCTCTTCGCATTGTAGGTAGCCCAGAATGTCAAGACAGAAACCAAAAAAGATTTCTAAACTTGGTTTATTTGACATGTCATCACACAAACTATTAACACGTCAATAATTTTGTTTCAAAGTTGTGCAAAACTACATGAAGCTGAAACTAGCAGACATTTACGCTAAACGTTTTTATGGTAACTGTTTTGATTTTAAGGGTTCGGTACCTCAAAAGGAAAATCTCTCTTATCTCTTATCGGTCATCAAATCTGTCACAATTATTAATTTTCTTTAAATTATTTGTACCGACAAATTTTGAAAAACACGTTAAACTTTATAATTTGGTACTTCTTTTTACTATTTGGTTTTGGTATAAATCCGAAGAGATATACATTTAGACGTGACGAAAATTAGATACGTAGTAACGAACTTTAAAGAATTGCTCAAATAATTGTTAATTTCTAATAAAACATACACATAAATAATTAACATACAAATCATTGTTTTTGTTTGTTCATCAAAACGACAAAAAAAAATAAGAAGTTGTGCGAAATAACAGAAAAAATATCCACAGTACTTTGATCATACAACAAATAGCTCAGTTGGCGATAATCAATTCATTCACTTGTAAATTTGCAACAGAATATAATAGTAACAAACAATAGTTAATAGGCATTTTAGATTCACGTTTCAGCGAGTCAGAATCGGGTGATGGAAATGAGGAATTAAAAATTAAAATCATTTTTAATTATAAAAATAAAAATATTGAAACGAAAAGGTTAAGAATATTGAATAATACTTAAGGGATAATTTCAAGTTTGATTTATATATAATCATCATTTAAAGTAAAAATTTCAAGCATAACAGAATAAAATTAAACAAGCAAACAGAAATTAGAGAAATCGTAAACCTTACGAACTGAAATTAGTAACTTAGGTAGGTTATTTAGTGCGTCAGTGAAACATATCAGTGACATAGACAGCTTCGGTTACGATGTCGACATTACTTTCATTATAAATATTCTTTTCTTCTTTTCTTTTTCTAGTAAACTTTTCTTTAGATTTAAACATCTAGCAGTTAAATGCTTAAAAAAAAAATCATAATATTCTTATTATTGTAAAAACCAAGAAAATAATATCAACTGTAATCAAACTAAAAGTCAATTGACACTGAGTGCGACCGTGAAACAAATCCTTTTCTATTCGCAGGTTTGCAGAGAAGAATAATCTTCCAAAGTTGGAGAACGTGTCGCTTCCACGCGCTGGCGCCATGAAGGTCATCATGGAAGAGATTGGACCACAAAAGAGCTCAGTCGGTAGTACATCCAAAGATATATCGCATAAAGGTAAATTTAATCACCTATTGGGCCTGATTCTGGTATGATTCACGAAACCTAAATTTTAATTTGACAGCAGTTCATTAATAATAGAAAATGAAACGTAGAGATGATGTCAAAATTAATTGTTAAGTGGAAAGAATCATGCCCGAATCAAACTAATTGTTTTATGATGATGATATGATTTCGCTTTGAGCTTACATCAATATCTTTTTTAATAATAAAAAGGTATGGACTTTTATTTTCCTGAAGTATTGCATAAAATTAGTAATTGTTAGATATAAATAGTAATTTGCTATGAATTGTTCCAGACGGAAATTTCAACCAAAGCTTCGCCAATAAGATCATCGATTACAAGATAGGTGATAGTGTGGAATGGATCCTGGATGTTACCATCGCCTATTCCGAGAAAATCCCTCTGCATTTACTAGACGTGGTGTGCGCGATTCGACCTCCTTGCACCACACATTTACATTATAGACTTTACCCAAGTAGTGAGGTAAGATATAGCAGTAAGGTCACCCGGGGCAATTGTAGCCAGGGGGCAAATGTAGCTGTTTCAAGTAACTTGTTAATGTTTCGTTTTTAAAATAAATTACATCTGTGGCCCTGTATAAGAGCCTTTATTAACCTAAATTTAAATAGATTTCGCTTTTAGCACGTAAACTGTTTTATTTTAAGAGTCGTATATTATTCCGCCATTTATTCACAGATTAGATCTACTAGACCGCAGTCAAAAAAAAATCCAAAAACTTTTTTATAACAATATTATAAGACTTTTACATTGTGTCATGAAATGATTAACGGTGTCATTTTTTTTGAAATTATTTCTTCCTTCGCTTATTAAAGTCATGTTTTTTGAGATGGCTACGTTTGCCCCTAAAAAAAATGTGAGTGGGGTAATTGTAGCTCCTATGGTGATATTTAATATTTAACATTTTTATATGAGATTAATTGATTAATTTGTGGTAGTACCTTATAATATTAGTTTCTACTCGTATTCTATGGTTATGGAATGTTATCGAACCACATGCCCCAACACTAATTTAAATTGGAAAAGATGTATTTACTGCTGATGTTACGTTAATAGTTTTAAAGAAAATTAACTCTAATACACAGCAGTACAAAAGTACAAAATTAGATTAAATTGGACCAGACGTTTACGTTTACTGTTAGTTTGAGAATTATAGATACAACAACAAAAACATACGGATGATAAGCTATATTTACCCCATATTGGGGGTAATTGCGACTATTGGTGGCTTTATGTGGAATATCTTCAATTGAAAATTAATTTATTGACTTTCTATAAATCTGAACTCGTCTACGTTATCATAAATAAACGTGTAATAAAAAGAATTAAAATTTTATTAACTTAAATGTACCTACATTTAAAATTTTTAATTCTCAGTTCATAAATTCTGTCACATGTTTAATATAAAATAATTGAAACAAGTTTATTCATTATGTAACCATTTATATATCAAAATGAACTTAACAAAACATAGATTCTTATGACAATAAAGTTTATTTAAAATGACCTCCGTGATTTTGAATACAGGCCTTCAATCTGCGCGGCCAGTCGTCTATCGCAACACGAACGAGGTCCATGTCAATATCGGCGGCTGCCTTAATCAAGGATGTCTTGAGTGACTCCAAATTGTGATGAGGCTTTGAGCACGCCTTTTCCTCCAAGTATTGCCATATCTTGTAATCTAACGGACTCAAATCTGGACTGGAGAAGGCCAGTCTTCGTGCCGGATGAAATCAATTTCACGCGCCGCCAGCCAGTCTTGTGTGCTCTTCGCTCTATGAGCTGGAGCCGAATCTTGTTGGAATACCCAGTGCCTGTTATTGAACATGGTATGAGAAACAGGTTCCACAAGGTTCGTCAGGACTGTATTTTGATACACAACTGCATTCGTTTTTACACCTTTCTCACAAAAATGTACCTCTGTTAAGCCCCAGTAAGAAACTCCCAACCATACCATGAGCGAGGATGGAAAATGACCTCGTTGGACACGCGGAATACGGTTGCTCGCTTCTTCACTACTGTGTGCTTACACCTCCTCATTTTGTTTGTTGTAGCTCTCTTCTACGGTAAAAATTTTTTCATCCGAAAAAAGAATTTCCCGATATTTTTTCCCCGCGTACCGCTTCAAAAAAGCGCGGCATCTCTTCAGTCTCAGGTCCATTAGACGAGCATTCAAACGATGTCCTGTTTTTCTTCGATATGCCCGAAGCCCTAAGACTTCATTTAACACCCTTTTCACCCTGGTTCTGCTTAATCCCATCTGAAGGGCCAACAGTTTCTGCTTACGTTTGGGATTTCTTTGAATTTGCGCCTTCTCAGCTTTTATCACTGCTGGAGTCCTAACAGACCGAGGGCGACCACTTCTTGATCTGCCATCTACACTAGAGTCTTCATTGTATCGTTTGATGGTACGATAAACGAATCTTTTGGTAATATTCAAATTTTTCAGTATGTCAAAAAATTGAATTGGCGCGTAACCGCAACGATGCAACGCAATAACTGCAACACGGTCTTCCTTAAGCGTCCACTCCATATTTAAAAATGAGTAAAATTCTAAAAATTATACATTTTTATTTTCATGAACAATTCTAAATTCGAATTCAATAAACTTTTTTGTGGCCAGCATTCTAAAAGAAAAGTTTTGACTGTGTGACAGTACTTGTGACTTGACTGTGTATAAGTATATAATAGTGTAAAAATATTCAAGTCTCAAGTTTGACATAAATTTTAGTAGCTACTAAGGGTGACCTTATTCGAAACTTTGTCATCTTCTTTTATCTACTCATAAACATGAACTCTCAAAGCGTAGTAAGCATAGTTATCAAAGCGAGACATCGCTGTTTTTAATAAAGAAAATCATCTTGCTTAGACCGCTGCTTTAAGAATTCATGGAATGGCCCTATATTATAACTTCATTGAAGAATCATCCCCAGAAACGGAGAGTGTACTTTACATTATTTTCTATTTATTTTATAGGTATCAAATTTATTCTGAATACTTAATATAGCGTGAAGCCAGACATTTTCTTTCATAATATCTGTATACTCTATAACAGACAGGTATATTTCGTTTGTCTACGTTCCCATGATACTTCTGTATGAAAGTATTCATAAATAATTTAGTACTTATCTTATATGTAGGCAAATTGTATTTTCATGTCTTACATTTATTTGAAATCCGAAGCAAGGAATCAACGAAAAATTATATTTTTTTTTTCAATATCAGTTTTTTATTTTCGCAGGTGCCAACAGACTCTGAAGGCATGACAAATTGGCTCTACGACAGGTTTATAGAGAAAGACAAGATGCTTGAAGAGTTTTACCGCACTGGGAAATTCCCCGCTGGCTCCACCACTTGTGTGACTCGACGTGTGAGGCAGGACAACCTTCGATATCTGATCCTGCACATGTTCTTTATAGCATCAAGCATCTTTCAGTACCAGATGTTCTCGTCACTCGTAAGCTACTTCTGGTAACATGCGTCAAAATTGGTTGGCATTTGAAATATTCTGCTAGATCACTTTAATATTGTCCACTAGCTGTTTTTTTAACGTTTTGGACTTTTCTACTAGTAGCAAATTGAAATTTGTTTTTTTTTTTGGTTTTTATTACCATTAGTTTTACTGTACAGCTAGTTTTATACTGGAATATTTCAAGACCAACCAATATCAAAATTTTAGACCATAATCCTAATATAATAACGAGTACGATTCTAAGATTGACTGTTAGGAAATGTGAATGTTGTTTTTTCTTATATTTCTTTTCGAAATGGAAGAACATTTTGAAAAATTCCAATAGCCGAATAATTCAATTTTAGATTGACATTCAGCGGTTGTGTGTTGTTCGCTACTTAATTCTCTAACACAATTAATGTTATAAGTGGTTTTGCACTTAACAGAAAGTGCGTGGCGAAGTACATTTTTTTATATTTTAATTTCTTTACTTTTATTTTTTAGGATTAATAGTTTACGTTACCTCGTGTCAACATATCGAGTATTATCGATAGTGTGCTAATTGCTTTTAATTTTAGTGGTTAATGGCACATTCTTACTATGAAATTTTTGTAAAGATTACACACGATCAGTTAGTTGTTAGTACATACAGTCAAGGTTACTTGCATTATAAACATCGGTTTTATTCCTTTTTATTCCTAAAATAAAAACGCTGTTAATATGTGACAACGTGACCTCGACTGTACTGTTCTGTGAGTTATGAGTTTTGTTTGAACTTCACAAGTTCGAAGTTTTGGTTACCTCTCCGTATAACTATTTTAAGTTATGAATATTTTTTTTTTATGTTTGATGATGATTGCTATACTTTCAGTTTTTTTTTAATAATGATCCTTTGAACAATATGCCATATCGCTTTCTATTTTTATATAATGTATAAGGATTATTATAGCTCCCCTTGCTTTTTATCAAGGGCTGAATTTCCCATTCCGTTTCGAGCGACACGACTGGGCAATCAAACGTCATTTAAATTCCGACAATCCGATGATGTGTTTTTGGGGAATACCGGCACTCTAATCTTTTTAGGGTATACTGTGAACGATACCAACTGGTCGTGTGATGTGTTTTCCTATGAATGTGTAAATCAAAGCGCGCTGTGACATATAAGTCAGTATGTAAGTAGTAGCATAAGTCCTGTGCTTGAGCTAAAACAATTTGAACCCTCATGACAATAAAAAAATACAAATTCTAACTTAAATCCCTGCCACATTTATTCCAATAGATTGTCTAGCTTTGAATAAAACAAACAAAAGTCAAATAAAAAAACAAATTTATTGGAAACGAATTGAGGATTTCGACCGTTTATGGTCCTGTCCAGATATGGCGTTGAGAAATTATTTAACTGTTCTGTTCTGTCTGCTCATTGTTACTTAATAATTGGAATCGGGGCCGGAAATATTGGCCACGAAATTTTCAACCGGCATTGGACTGCTAATGGCCCTAATAGCCATACGTAATGTCGAAAATAATATGACATTTAAATAGGAACATTATTAGACGTTTAAGTACTTTATAACTAAATGTTTATTGTGTTACCCCCTGCCCATATGTTTTAATATTATTACAATACCGTAAGTTTTGTGGAAATATTGAACATGACAAAACATAATTTGCCACAAGTGCCTAGGCTTATTCAATTCGATGTTAAGGGCTTACCTAATTATTTAGTTTCAACATATAAATAAGTCAGAAAAAATACAGAGATTTACATTTCAATACAATTTTAGTAGGGTTATTAATAAGTCACTTTACAATAGAAAGCTTTTAATCAAAAATAAAACTAAGAATTTAAAAAATAAAGGTTTTTTTTTAATTATAAATAATGGGTGTCGTATATAATATATAAAAATGATATTGTAGCAGTAGCTTGTGTAATGGTTGGATTCTTTTAAAATCATAGTGTAGAAGGATGTTCAAAATTAAGCTATTGTTACAAATAATGAATACCCCTCCTAACGTTAATTATGAGTCAATAGAAATTACTATTCAATTTAAGGAAACAGTTCGTTTGCTAATTGTTTAGCGACGTGATTCATTTTATAATGAGATCCGACCAAGTTCCTTGTTTTTGTCCAAGTGCGTGCCTTTTTCAATGGAAAAGTAGCTGATACTTCAAAATAATAAATTAACCATTCATTAGTTAGCTATGAAATTCTGTAACAATTTTTTTATGAATTCTCTGTATGATGAATTTCTTTTTATGATATATTTTTCAAAACCAGGACCATAACTATAAATAATACAAGCACAATTTACTATCTACTTAAACAAAATTAATTAAAAAAGTACATTTTGCATAGGACTTGAAGGGACAAAATTATACCTACTTAGCTTTGTTTATAAAATGGTTCTATTTTTATTCTTTTAGGGGCAACATTTAGAAAAATATTAATGCATTTTTTTTTTCACAAATTCCTCATTGCATATCTTATGTTAAGTATGAATATTTTGCAACAATAAGGACATGAATTTCATATCTGTAGTCTTATCTCTTACCTCTTTAAACCATAATTCTTCTAATCATAAAACTGAACAACTTTCCGAAAGGATGCAACCAAAGATCAAAAACATATTTACACATTACATTATTATATTGGCGACCATTTAATATTTAATGATAGAAATTTTCTTAAAAAGTTGATCAGTTTAATGATGAAAGAAAGTGATATATATAAATTACCTAGGACCATAAAATTTTAAGAATATTTTATGGTAGTGCAGTATGTACTTTGAAACATTTCAAGGCAATCAATATAGTGTGTGATGTTATTGCAAAGAAAACATAATATCGATAAGATATCATAACATTCATTAGATTTAAGTAGCTGTAAAATTTATTATGATTGTAATCAATTGCATCGGGGTAATAAATGAGTGATTTAAGTTGTTATTTTTTCTGATAACTAGTTGAGTTTGTTTTTTTTTTATTTAGATTACATGGTATTGTGATGCTTTTAAGGCCTTAACTTGAACAACGTTTGTTACAAATCGTGTTGATTCTTCAATCACTTGTGAACACAATTTGGGCACAAAAATAGTTGAAAAAACAATCAATTTACGTGTTTGCTTTTGCAATTTTTTTTAATTATATCAATTTGCGATACAATTGAATCAGCATTTACTATGATATTAAAATGTAAAGTTATATCTGTAATTGTTCCGTGGTTGTTATAATTACATGGCTTGATAACAAAAATATGCGGTTAGCGTTGTTGTTAATTATAATAAGTGATGAAAGTTCGATCGCTCGATGTAAATAACGACTTGAGTCATTTTAATGAGTGAGATGAGTTACTGTGAGTACAGCATATTAGTCAGTGTGAACTATCCTTAAGGACGGCAGCATTACAAATGTTGATAGATAGTTAACGTTATGTATATTAGAACGTGTGTTCTTATTCTTAATAATGATTTAATGAACTTTATAAATAGTTCTTTCCTGTCAAGTTACCTATGGGCCTAGCTCTCAAGTACAACAACACTCATAAGCATCCCATACTTTACGTTGAATCACATTAACTGTTTGTCTTTTTTCTTGTTGGGTTGCATATTATTATCCAACAATTAAACTTACTTAAGAGCCCTTTTACAAAATTGCGCCGCTGCCGTACTGATCGGCGCGTAGGTAGATTTGCACTAGTATATATTGCATTTTACGGGTGATGTTTCGAGTCTTATAAAATAATTATTAATGAACTAATTATAAAAATATATACATATTTCAGTAGTTCAATGATGGCAGATTAGTTTTATGAAAGGTTTGGATAGTAATTCTATTTAATTCAATATCAAATTAAGAGGTAAACTTTCATTGTTTTTTGGGAAAACTCACGGAGGTTAGATGATTTTTTTTGATAATTAATGAGATGGAAAATCAAAATTCTAATACATTATATTACAATTAAAACATATTTCTGATGTCATAGTGATTAATTTGATCTAATTTATTGAACATTATTTAGAGATTCAGGTGTTTGAATATTATTGTTTTTTCCGTAAACTAGCTGCGGTAGAACGATCAGTACAAAAATATGAAAATAGTTTTTACAAATATTCTACATTAACTTACAATAGGAAAAATAAATCTACTGTTAACTTATATTAGAAATAGTCAAAATCTTTTCTAAAGGGGTAAACGAGGAGCTCAAAAATTACGATTTTTTGCAAAAAATGTGAAAGGGCTCATAAGTCAATTAAGAACTATGATTTTTTTGTCCCATCCGAGAACAATGGCTTAGCTTACTGGGTTTTTGTGGTCAAAATAAAATCTTTTTATAATTTTGTCGCTGATTTAGATAGATTTGAATCTTTTGAAAACTTGTGTAGCTGAACCTTACTGCAAGAATATCAATGTTAACTTTTCGCTACCTGTTCTTACAGTAATATTTTTTTTATTGTGATCATACTCTTAGATGAGAAGCGTTTGTTTGTGTTTGGATTAATGCCTAATTTTATGTACAATTGAGTGTAAATTTTATATCATGTCAGTTATATAAATTTACGGCCCCGGCAAGAGCCTATTATAGTTTTTGTTCTCAGTCTTGTATAATACACAATGAATTTCTTTATATAATTGCCTATAAACCTACCAAGAAAATTTATTGAACTGATAGTGAAAATTTTGTTGTACCGAATGCACCATTTTTTGGATGCACGCGCAATTCTCAGGAACTAATGGTCCGATTTGAAAACATATTAATGTATTACATAGTGAATTTATTGAGGAAGGCTTAAGTCTATATAATATTACGCTGCAACCAGTAGGAGCGGAGTATGGATTTAAAATGTTGCAAAAACGGGTAAAAATATTCCATTTGGGAGATTCCGTTGCGTGCGCTGCGTAAATCATTAAAGTTACACAAAATTATGTATGACGGAATTGTTCCCCTTTAAAAGTTCTATAAAAAAGTACGCGACAGCATATGCCCATCTTTTAAGTTTGAGTCACTATACCCTTGTGCCTCAAATTAACGCGGGTGAAACCGCAGGGGACCTTTAGTTGTGACATAACTGTAATAGTTAGACATATGATATCCCGGACTTTTTTGTAAATATTTATATCCACTATAACACTTTAATACATCACTTTGCTCTATTATCAATAACTTCCGCAGCGTAAGCATATAAGGTAATTTTTTTCACACCCTGGGTTATATTTATCAAATTTTTCATACGGAGCCCTAACTTTTTTTAAATGCACTATAGCCTATATTCATAAGAGATAATGCAAAATTCTAAATGTGTAAGAATTATTCAAATCGGTCCAGTAGTTTTGGAGCCTATTCAATACCAACAAACAATTTAAGCTTTCTTTTTAATAATATTAGTATAGACAAAACGAATAGCCATGCGAAGTTCTGGCATAATGATTATGCGTGCAGGAGGCTTACTATGAGATCTTATTGCACAACTCATTAAGTTCTTCATAAGAACTGATTTCGAATTCGATACAGTCGAAGTCTGCGTACATTGCAATGTTTCAAATAAAAGTTGGTATCCGAATTGTGGCGCCACATTCTTTGTTAAATTGAATTGTTGTTGGAAACTAACCCATATTATAAGGCGTTAGCAACTGACATATTAGTACATTCTTCAACTACCTACCAAGTTATATTAGACAGATTATAATAAATCGGTTGGATCATTCATTTAATGGCGAATATAACGTCACAAACTCCTCAACCTAAACTGAATAATCGGAAACAAACAACAGTACAGAAGGTAATCCCATGTACATATTTCACATTTCATACCTATGTATGCTTGGATGTTTCAGTAGGATTGTCAACTTTGGCTTGAGCACAAAAAATCGTATTAGTTGCACTCGTACGTATCTAGTTGTTTGATTAATAATTATTGTTAAATAAACAGGAAGAATGGAAACATATAACTATACTATGTATTTCAATTATAATTGTATTGTTGTATTTAACTTAAGTAATAAAAAAGCGACATATGTGTTGGGACTCATAGAAGAAGTGAAATCTCGGCGGCAAGTGCCGAGACAGTCTTCGCCTGCTTGCCGCCTCTCACTGCGCGATTTATCGTCAATCCCCTTCACGCTGTAATGCTTTTTCGTGACATCAAAATCCTAAAACCCCCGTCTATTTAGAAGTTTCACTTCAAAAAAGACAATTAACCGTTTAATGTTGAATTCAAACAACCGTCCACACAGCAGTTATAATGAATTGGTTTTTGCTCGTATATCTATGATTCGATAGCAGACTTTTATCAACTAGTCCTTAATCTGTGACTGTCATTCATTCCGTTCATTCCCCATCCGATCGACTCAGTTTGGGTTTTGGTTTTGGTGGTTAATAAATTAAAGCAGAACTTAATCAGTTCTTATTGGGAACTGAATCGGAATTTTGGTCGATCATAGTAAGCCTTCAGTTCTTGATTTGTTTTAAACAAAACACGCGGGCACCATGTCAATAGGTAAAGACCGCAGCACGCACATCGAAGCGTTTTATAGTGCATTGTGTTAACCACTTTGAATTTGTTAGCAATTACTAAGGCGCTGCGTTTTGACGCATCAATGTTATGTTTAAAAAACAAGTGAATTAAGTACCTTGGTATATTCTAAAAAATCAAACAGCAGCGTCTCTTCTTAACAAATTGAAGAGGATCTATTCTGTACAATTCTGTTCACAATGATAGCTCGTACTAGTTGTAAGATCATAATAATTGGATCCTAGTCCAGGTGGCGTCGGCACTTGTGTGAAGTACAAGTCGCTTTGCTCTTTGTACATAATGACATGCCATGGTTGGTTAATAAAGCACGTTTGTGGCACTCAAATTATGTTTCGTTTTATTTCCCCTTCAAGTCATTACCACCCCTATTAATAATTGGTTCAAGCAGTTACTTTCAATGGTGTTTTGGTGGAATTGCTTTTAACACAGTTCTTATTACATAAACGAAAAATACTAACTATGATGATTCTGGACGAGGTGAAGAAAAAATTCGTGCAAACTCTTTATTTAGTCTAGGCTCTTACAAGCTCTTGTGAAAGTCAAACTCTACGCAATCGGTTCGTAAATCTACGGCGGGAGACCTTGTACTGAGAAGAACCGGCAAGAAACTCAGCAAGGGCTATGTTTTTCTCCCTGTTTTGTTTCATACAGAGTTGTCAATTGAAAGATGACATAAAAAAATTAAAACATGTGTTGATATCAATTTCCATCACATTAATGTTATTAATTAACAAAAGTTCAGTATAGCTAGGTACTATTTTTAAATTTAGAAGTGGCGATTAAACAATTTTCAATATTAAGCCCAAGGGGACTTATCATTTATGAAATCTTTAACAGCATAGTAACCTTTCTTAAGGAGACATGTTTTTATACACACTTTAAACTTATTAAAAGGTAAATTAATTATTTCTTTTGGTATTTTATTATAGTAACATATACCTTGACCCACAAATGAACCAAGAACCTTTTAGAGTCTTTTAGAGTCCAAAAATACTAAATTTAGTATTTCCCAAATAACGGTCAGGGTGTATTCTAAATGCGGTCAAGTGAGCGTCAGACTCGCAAACGAATGGTTCCGTATTAATATACGTACTAATGTACAAAATTTAAGCTAGTATTTATAGGTGAAAGCTAGAACAGAACATGTCATAAAAATAAACTTTTATACTACCATACATATAATGGTATTTAACTAAAACTAATTTTATATTAAGTGAGCCCTGCGATAGGCACACGTTATTCTGCCAGAAAAAAAAAATTACGTATCTTAAAAAAAAGCGGACATGCGATACAAGTGAAACCTATAAAATTGTGAACATGTAAAAGTTTTATTTGTTACCAGCAATTTTTATTTTATTTCTTTTGTTATGTTTTTCTGGTCTTAGGTTTTTCTCGAAATATTTATTTATGAAAAATTACTTGAAAGGTAAGGATTGTTGATAAAAACGAAGCCTGTATTAATAAATAACTTAGGCACCTACCAAAAGTTTAATACTAGTAACTATTCAGGTATTGTATTGGCAAATTTTAATATTCTATACTTATTGTTTTGAAAATTAAATAATAGCTTAATAAAAGAACAAAACAAACAATTAAAACAATAAGAGAAAGTTACCGAGCTCAGATCGAACCACCGATCAGTTGGTGTCGATTCCAAGACCGTTACAGCTCGGCTATCCGTCTTTTATCCTAAATGATAAGATTACGGATACCTATCTTGTGTCAAATACTCTACTTCCATTTCATCGAATCCGAAATCACAGCGGTGCTAAAGGAGTTTCCACTTCAAAAATTGTAAAATGGTTTGAGTTTTTATTTTTTTTGTTTCCAGATCACGACTTCGTAGAAAGAGAAACGTTATTCTTTTTTTAAATTCGACGTTATGTTCTCCGCCAATAGTTATTGCTTAGCTGGAAAATAACCAGCAGAGTCAATATCATCAAATAAATCCAGCCAGTTTCGATTTATCGAGGCGTTCCGTACATCGATTCGGGCGGCCCATTCGGAGGCACGTAGCTGTATTTGCTCACGTTTTCATCAAACGTACGTATATAGGAATTTCGGAGGGACTGACTGTGTATGGTGTGGCGTGTAGAAACGAACAGGGCTTGCAGGATGAAAATGAAAATGCGAAAAATAAAGAGAGAATGGCTCCGAAAGCTCGATCTAACTGGTGGAATGAAGGAAATATTTCTGTGCAGCTTCAAATGGTGAAATAGGTATGATGAACGAATGAAAGAGTGGAACGTGGTCTTTGAATTCCGCGCACAAAAGGTGAAAACGGCACCTTAATGCTAAGCCCCCGCTGTCTGTCCAGCTGTTTTTAAGGAACTGTAATAATTAATATTATTAGTAAATATTTCTAATACTCACAACAAATAGCCTAACCCCAAAAGAAGGAATGTAAAGGAGCTGTCAGACGGCTTGTGATGTCGCGGACGCGGCCTCGGCAACCCTGTGGTTGCCAGACTTATGATAAGTTTTAACGTTTGAGATTTAGCAGTCTCTATACATAATACGTGGTCAATAGAAATTTCGTACACTTTGTTCTGGCATAATGAAGCTGTACTTACTGGGTCGATCCTTTGTGGACTGGACATTTATTTACTTTTAGATAATATTTTTGGTTTGTGTACATGACACAAACAGTCAACATTGTTCAAATCTCATATCAAAGTGTACGAGATTTCTATTTACCTCGTATCATGTATAAAGACTGCAAAATCTCAAAAGTAAGTGTTCTCATACGTTTGGCAACCCTGCACGGCGCGGCCGCACCCGCGACAACACAGGCCGTTGGATAGTACCTTAAGGCTGCTCGTCCGATGGAGCGGAGCTAGGCTGCGGTAGGGAGAAATATGAACCAATAGGATTGCACAAAATTTCCGCTCCTCTTCAGTAGACAGTGCAATCTTATTGGTTAATAAGATGGGTGGACCATGGAAGGCCATGCACCTTTGACAGCCAACATTACTAAATTATAGTTATTGTCATGTACCGATAAATTCCTCCCACTCACCCTAAGGTCCATCAAACTCATGAACACAGACGCGGCAGCGAGTCGCTCACGTCGCTACTTTGTGTTTGCGGTCCCTCGCTTCGTGGACTTCGGTCGTCGACGGTATAATTGTAATTCACGCACAGCTAAAGGTAAATTTGTTATGTAAATAACCTGTGGCGGCGACATCTATATGCCCCACAAATAACTAACATGGAGGAAATAATCACTCGCCGTCTCGAGAGATGGCGCTGCCGGCGCTGCGCTTACAACGTATGGAAGCCTACATCGCGCAAGGGAAATTCGGAGGCTAACACTCCATATATACGATGCCCAACCAGCACCAGTCGGCCGCGGCCCCCGTGCTAACATCACCCAGCTCGGAGAAAGATCTTCCGCTTTAGCCTTCCTACACTGGTGACCCTCGACTGAGCATAGCAGCAGCAAGCAACCTTCAACCATCGCAGCGCCAACCATCTATACTTATACCCCTTCCTCATCAGGTCAAGCAACATCAGCAGCTACACAGCAAGCCAGCATCAGCCTTAAGGTTCCATCGCAGCTCTCAACGACGCTTCCTGGACCTTCGGCAGCACCCGACGGCATCATCCCGACCTGGTCTCCGCAGCCCACGACCGGTACCTCACTTGTCGGCTGCAAACACACCGGCGTGGGCAGCCCTGCTCACCAGCAGCTCGGACCCACCGTCACACTCCACCCGTCTCGACTCACCGCAAACTGGGGCATCCTGCAGCACCCTGGCACTTACTTGCAAGCTTTGACGCACTGACTGCTGAAAATTTTGACTATCGACCTCCGGTCTCGGAGGGGAGTGATGTGGCAGCGACATCTATATGCCCCACATATAACTAACATGGAGGAAATAATCACTCGCCCCCTCTAGAGATGGCGCTGCCGGCGCTGCGCTTACAACGTATAGAAGCCTACATCGTGCAAGAGAAATTCGGAGGCTACTCGATGTATATTCGTACAATGCGCAACCAACATCAGTCGGACCGCGGACCCGAGCTAACATCACCCAGCTCGGAGGAAGATCTGCCCCTTTGGCCTTCCTACAAAAACCTATTGATGCCTTATTTTTATAGTAAATTGTCATATAAAGATTTGTTATGGTACTTAAAAAAATTGCTTCGATTTGACGACCTACATGGCCGAGTGGTATATACGCCAGGTTTCAAGGTGTCGCCTTCTCAGAGGTTCCGGGTTCGAATCCCGGCGGGGGAAGATGTTTGTGTGATGAATACGAGCATTTGTACTTCAGTCTGGATGTTTAATATGTATTTCTATATAAATATACTTATATATGTATTCTATCCGTTACCCTAGCATCTTGCCTACTTTGGGTGCTAATTGGTGTGAGTGTTGGCAATATTTATTTACTTATATTTCTGTTAAAATATCGGTAGTGTTCTATGAAAGTCGGTAGTACCTTATAAGGCCAATCAAAAATTTTACGGTTGGCCTTGATAGAGTATATGAATCTTACTAAGAACATTTACAAATCATGGAAATATGAATACTTAGTTTATGGTTATAAATACGTACTGGAAAAACTTTATGTTTATAATATTATTATTTATAAGGGTTATTTACTTAAACTTCTTAGAAAGATTTTGGCCTTACAAAGAATGGATTCATAAAAAGGCCATTACAGGCCAACTCTGTTACATGTAATTTTATTCCAAAAAGCATTGGCCACTTATTTGTTATTGATATCATACTCATAACTATCTTTTTTAAATAATTTTCATCAATATATTCTTAGTTATACGACAGTGTCCAATGAATATTCGTTTAGTGTTTTAAAGAAGATTATAATATGTTAAGCATTTAATGTTTCGTTTAAATGAAAAATCTTTTTATGTAGTTTTAGTAAAAGCGGATATTTCAAAAATTACAACTCTAGTTTTAAGTTAAAGAACTGATATATAATATTGGCCTTGTATGGAGATCTGTTCCTAGTAAGGCCGTTTGGAAGAGCAAAATTAAAGTTAAGGTTTAATAAATAGTGATTACATTAAAAATAAAAAAAAGTAATTTATATATACACAATAAAACAAAGTGTTAATAAATAACTTGTTTCTTTCATTTATCCAGTAAATGAACTAATGAAAACTGTTTATTAAGCTATTTTCGTTAGAGTGGCCTTCCATGGTCCACTTACCTTATTTGTTCATTTCTGGGGATGCTAGATTAACGAATAGTATAAGTATAATGATACATATAAAAGTATAATTATCTAGAAATCCAGAAATATAAATAAATAAACATCCTTGACTTAGGTACAAATGTTTGTATTCATCTTATTAACATTTGCCCTTTCGGGATTCGAACCTGGGACCTCTGAGAAGGCGACACCTTGAAACCCGGCGTATATACCACCACGCCACGAAGGTCGTCAATAATACTTTACAATATCCCAATATTACTAAATCTAGAAAATAAACAATATCAAATTAAAAAGGGGCCCTTACGTTCTCTGAGTGCGGTCGTTACTTTCGTTATATGACAACTATTAACTATACTTACATAACTGAGGTATAGTTAAAAAAAGTCTCACCAGGCGTCTGCAACAAGTGGCTTTGATTTCAATCTCACTAAGATTAATGGTAAGGAGCAAAGCTCCCGTATATTGAAGGATCTATCATCGTCAGAAAATTTCCATTGCTATTATTATGAAACTTAGTTTCCTTTGAAATATTATAGTAAAAAATCTTTATTGGATAGTACATGTATCATAAGAATTTATGATCAAGGCCTGTTTTCCTATGAAAAACAATGGTTATATAGCCGAAGAATCAGCGATTTCAGTTTCTCATCCTCATTTCATACCATACTTACTATCATCAGCACTGCGATATCATATCACGTTTCTATCACGTCTAACTCCAAATTAGGTACTTAAACAATTGAGTTTGATAAAAACGTGATATAAATGAGTATATCACAGATTCCTTATCATCAAATTGCGATATGATACATCGATTTATCGACACTGCTTTTTAAACTACAAACGAGTGTGATAGATGAATTTCAATAAAAAGCTATATCAAATCAAATCGCAATGCTCATGGTAGAGGGGCAGGTATATAAGTATGTAATAAAATCTCATAATTACGTCCGACGTTTATGTTAACGATAAAATCTGTTTGAGTAAAAACTTTTTAAATATCTTAAAAATAAAAAAATGCTATGCAAAATACGAGCTCTATTTAAATTTGTAATATTATATTTATATTTTATTTATTATTAGAGAATTATCAAATACAAAAGATTTATTGAATTCAATTGTAAGGTTTATCTTTTTGAATGCTTATTTGGAGACACTTTGAGCTGAATACCAAAATGTTTCATCTATTCAGCTTCACAAGAAAAATAATCTTAGAAGAAAACCAATGTTAACGGTTTAAATAGGTTTTCTATTTCAATTAAAATCAATACTGTCGCCTTCTTAGTGACAGCAGTATATAATACAATACGTCACTCCTACAAGCATTAAAGGAGATTGCTCAGCTTCCATACATGTTTGGCCTAAAAACCAATAACCATGAAAAATTGTTTCCTACATTCGAAATTATATATAAATTACCGTAGAAACGAATATTATCGACGGCCACTCCTGAGAACTTCTATAAACCATATACACTGAATGATTTTGAGGTTATGTTTGCAAATAGGCACATAGGTATTAGAATAATAAAAACCAAATAACTTATATAGGAAAATAGGGCAATCAAGCCAAGTACCTACCGATATAATGTATTAGATTCAGGTATATAGAGCATGTATAATAACAGATATGTGCATGTTTTTAAAAACACGAACAGAAACTGTGTGATGATTGTGAATGAGCCACAGATTAGAGAGAATTTTTTCAACTCTCGTTAATCAAAGAAAGCTAAGAGCTGTAGGTTATACAGCCATATCTTCAGCAGCTTCATTATTTTTGTTATGTTTTTATTATAACCATATTTTAGATTTTTAGTGTATCACACCTTATAATGTGTTTATTTAGGTGTTTGGCAAAAAATGTACGGCAATAGACTTTATGATGTCGCCTACCATCTATATTAATTGTCTTAGCACATTTGCATGTAGTAAAAATGATAATAAAGTTGTGGATATTAAAACCACCCGTGTAATAAAAAAATATATTTTTCATCCCACCACCTCGGAAAGTGTAATTTTGCGCTTCGAAATCTGGCTGGAAAATTCTATTTTATTCGCTTGAGCGGCAAAGTAGATTTGAATTTAGAACATCACATATAATGAGTACTCAATATAATTGTAAATTCAAAACGTCATTAAACCTATTTAATGTAACCTCTATGGTGCCAAATTTATGATTAGAACTTTTTAAATTGTGAAAAAATTTAAATTTGGAACCTTCTTGGTTTCTTTGTTTTATTTGCGTGCTTCGCGCCATTCTAGTTTTTCACGTTTTATTGCTTAATATAATTAACATAACCTAAAAACTGTACAAAAAAATCAACTAAAATGAGTGACATTAGCGACGATGAAGTTTATCTAACGCCAACTGAGTTAACTGAAACAGTTAATAATGCGCAAATGAGCCTTCTCCCTCAGCAATCACGAGAGAAGTATTTGAAACAGTACGATATATTTAACATGTGGCGACTAGCTAAAGGAGCAAAAACTTTCTCCGAAAACGTTTTGCTGGCATATTTTATAGAATTATCTGAGACCAAGAAAGCAAGCACGCTATGGAGTACGTATTCAATGCTAAAATTAACAATTAAGATGAAGAAAGACGTTCATATCGACACCTATCATAAATTAGTGGCATTTTTAAAAAGAGCCTCATCTGGTTATAAACCAAAAAAATCGAAGGTTTTCACAGCATCTGAAATTGCAAAGTTTATTAATGAAGCACCTGATTCCGTATATTTAGCGGCAAAAGTAAGTCAATACGTGTAATTTTTTGTTGTTGATAAAATTGTACATAGTACTTACAATATTTTTAATTTGATTAATTTATTTACGATTATAAATACTTCTTTTGTTACAGGTTGTTCTTATTATTGGTATAACCGGAGCATGTCGAACAAATGAACTTACACTACTTAATGTCAATAACGTATCAAAATATTCTCATAATTCTGATGAATTGCTATTAATTAATGTACTAAATACCAAGACAAAAAAAGACCGCAACTTCGTTATTCGCAAGGAATATGTAAACATTGTTCAGAAATATCAAGCTTTACGTCCTTCTAACACCCCAATTGAACGATTTTTTCTACAATATCGCAACGGAAAGTGTATCCGACAACCTATGGGTCAGAATAAAATTGGCAGTATTCCACGAGAAATAGCAACTTTTCTCGGACTTTTAGAACCCCCGTTATACACCGGTCACTGTTTTAGAAGAACCTCAGCCACACTTTTGGCCGAATCAGGGGCTGATCTTCTATCGCTTAAGCGCCATGGAGGCTGGAAGTCTAATTCGGTTGTAGAGGGATACATAGAGGATTCAATCCAAAGTAAATCAAAAATTTGTAATAGTATCGTGGAGGCCATAACGCTGAAAGAACCTCTGTCAGATTCTTGGTCTCGCCCTTCTACATCTAAAATGAGCCCCCATAAGATTGGAAACAATAGCCCTCTCTCGCCAACATTTACGCCAATAGAATCCAATGAATCGGCACAACTATTTAAAATTACTGATACGAGTAGTTTACCACAAAACAGCGCACAATTCACAAACACCAACATAACATTACCTAACAAAAATATTAAACTTAACATAAGTAACTGTAGCAACGTTACATTTAATATTTCTTAATTATTTTCTACTTCTTATTATTTTCTTCAATTTATAGATTATCTTAATGTGTTTTAATTGAAATAAAAATATTTTGTCATTATAAATTGTTTTCTTTTTCATTTTGTCATTTCCTCGCTGAGGTGGGATGAAAAGTTACGTATTGCACTCGAGTGGAAAGATTTTTCACCTTGTGCTCGTTTGTTTCCCTCGCTGACGCTCAGGATTCTAATTTAGAATCACTCGCTGCGCTCGTGATTCAACTTTAGAATCCTTCGCTTGCTCGGTCATCCAAATCGAGCACGCGGTTAAAAAGGAACTTTCCACTCTTGTATAATAAATAACTATTATCAATCTTTACAAAATAGATTTGTTTTGATGTTATATAAACAACCTTCCATATGGAAAACATACGAATCATTTTTATTGGCTATGGGTGTAGTAACATTCACAAAGACTGATCGATCTTTGTGAATGTTACTACACCCATAGCCAATAAAAATGATTCGTATGTTTTCCAAACCGGTAAAAATAGAAGTCCTTTTTTAAAAAGAATATAATATTTAAAGGTGGCCGTTAAAATCTAATGACTGTAAAATAAAGTATAAATTACGCCAAGAATTACTGTATATGTCAATATTTTATTTGCATTTAGGCCAATTTGACCAATCTCCTTTAATTGAAGTTTCTGAGTGCCGCTGGTAGCAGTTAATTCCTCTACTTATATTAGCAAAAGATTGGTGACGTATTTAAATACCATTCATTACGACAGAACTTGGTGCTGAAGCCTTTTAAGCTTCAAACAAACACACCACATCGGAACATTCTCTCGAGTTAATCCAGTATTATTTGACGAGGGTATTATTGTAACAACTACTGTAACTTGGCCCTTCACCCTCCACACAAATGACAAACCTTGTACACCAAAATACATTGGGGAGAGAGAAGAGGGGGTCTGCGTAAAATTGCCGGCATATAACGTAACAGACCATGAATGATAATGTCTGCACCCTGTGTTATATTTTACACCTACGAGTGGTAATGTCCCCAAATATGTACGTACCTCCTAGGCATTGTACCTACTGGGATTAAAATAAAGGGACGCGTTAGAGGTTCTTTTTTTCACATACTTACATTTTTTTTTTCATATAAACGCAAGCATTTATTAGCTATGGTGGCCGCTTATCATCAGGCGGGCCTTATATTTTGCTTGTTTGCCACTTTTTTTATAGTACATTATATTAAATAGTACATTACTGCAGCGGGCAGCAAAAAAGACATTGATGGACGAACGTGTAAATGTGGACACACATGCGTAATACGTCCATCAATGCCTAGTTGTGGCCAAGGCTTAACTAGTGTTTTTCTTAAATAATGCGCGGAAATTAAAGCTAAGTAGTTATTACCTAGGCAGAAATTGTTTAGGGGTGATTACGGGGTACAGTAAACGAAATTCTATTTAGTAGTTAGATGATCAAAAAATAATGGACACGTATTTTTTCTTTGGGAAATCAACCAAAAAATGACAAAGTTATATCGCGTCCAAGTTTGGGAGTAGGGGCTCGTGTCGTCACTATTGAGTGAAAATTGTATTTGTTTAATTATAAAATGTGACGTCATGCGAATTTTCAAATCAATATATCTCTGTAATGTTTATATTATGTGAAAAAAGAAAAAATACGTGTCCAATACTTTTTGATAATCTACCTGATAAACGAAGAAGAAAAAAATTAGTCATCATCCCTATAGTAGCGTCCACGTTAGTGTTCATTTGTTTTATTTTAAATAAACAGCTTTCTATTTGCAAGGCAGTTCGAAATATAAATAAAACCTTAGATAAGTTACCTCCTTGGTTGCCATGTTTCAGAGTAAAAGATCGTTCCAGTTTTAAATTACACGACAGATGAGTGAATGAGTTTAATATGAAAATTATTTGGCCGCTAAATACGACAGATATGGAAATTCATACAACTTTTGCCAGCCGCTGCTCGTATGTATATTATTTCTATTTATCTCGAAGAAGGTTATCAAAAAAATGCTCAAATTTCCAAGCATGTTTGAGAAAAATATATATACACTAGTGGCCCGTACTCGCTTCGCTTCGGTGTAGAGCTGTAGTGTAGTGAGAATTGTAGTAGTGCAGGCTTGAATTATACACAACGACTTTCTTCATATAAACCTTCCATGAAAATTTAATCAACTGATAGTGAAAGTTTTGTTGAGTAGTTTAGGAACCGTTGTATAGAATGCACCATTGCTCTACATATGTGAATATAAAGAAAATTTAATATAGGTATGTAAGAAAAAATTATGATGCATTTGCAAAAAAAAGTCAAACCCATAACTTTAACACGAGATATAAGAACAAGCTTGCCGTTCCATGTTTCAGACTCCAAAAATCAAGAGATTCATTTCTGGGATGTATTCTCAAAATTTCGACGCGGCTAATAGGGCCGTGGTAGCATAATGGTCAGTGCATTCGCCCGGATAGCGAAGGATTCCCGTCCCGTTCGAGTCCCGTCCGCTGCCTGGTCCGCGTGGATTTTTTTCTAGTAAACTTTTCTTTAGATTTAAACATCTAGCAGTTAAATGCTTAAAAAATAAATAAAATCATAACAGTAATATTGTACCTATCTAATGCCGCTTCCTATATACCAAATATAATGTTAACTATAAAATTTATTGTAACTATACATTTATATTCTAAATGATGTAATGGAAGGTGACTTCAGACGTATCTCTGAAGTCATTTTTCAACTTGACGACTCTGTATATAACAATACAGGGAGAAAAAGCAGCCCTTGCTGAGTTTCTTGCCGGTTCTTCTCAGTATAAGGTCTCCCGCCGTAGTTTTGCGAACCGATGGCGCAGGGTCTTGACCTTCACAAGTGCTTGTAACAGCCTAGACTGAATAAATGACTATTCATTACATTTCATTTCACTATTAAAAAAAGTGTGACCCCATTGGTCCATGTCCTTATTATTAAATGTATCTTGTGACGCAGTGGTTTGTACACACCTATCACTTTGCTCTATTTATCAATGACTTCCGCAGCGTACGCGATATAAGGTTATTTTTTGGTATTTTTTCACACATTGGGTTGCATTATCGAAGTTCTCACAAGGAACCCTAACTTTTTGAAATACTCCATAGCCTATGTTCATCAAGGATTATGTAAGATTCTAAATGTGGAAAAATTTATCAAATCGGTCCAGTAGTTTTGGAGCCTATTCAATACAAGCAAACAAAGAATAAAATCTTTCTTCATTAAATTATTAGTATAGACAGTGGCCCGCCCTCGCTTCGCTTCGGTGTAGAGCTGTAGTGTAGACTACAGTTGTTGTTTTCAGACTTATATTATACACAATGAATATCTTTATATAATTATATTTTCATATAATTATAAATCTTCCATGAAAATATATTTAATACATAGTGAAAAAAAATGGTGCGTAGTTTAGGACCCATTTTTTTTGGTTGAACGCGCAAATCTCAGGAACTAATGGTTCGACTTGAAAAAAACTATTTGTGTTAAATAGTGCATTTATTGAGGAAGACTAATAGTTTATATAATATTACACTGCGACCAGTAGGAGCGTAGTATCAATGTAAAATGTTGCAAAAACGGGTAAAAATATATCATTTGTGAGATTCCGTTGCGTGCGCTGCGTAAATGATTAAAGTTACACAAAAATCATATATGACGGAGTTTCTATAGAGTACAGCCTATTTTCTTCAGGGATAATTTAGGATTTTAAATGTGTAAGAATTTTTGAAATCGGTACAATGTTTCGGAGCCTATTCAATACAAAGAAACAAACAATCAAATCTTTCCTGTTTGTAATATTAGCATTGATATTACTAGATTTTACCCGCGACTTCACTTTTTATTAAATTTCGTGTCACCATACAAACTTTAGAATCCTGTATAAATTTTAGAAAATCCGTTTTACAAATAAACTACCATGATGGACTTTGCAAGAAAAAATGACGTACCCATGATTTCACTCTAAGACCTTAATGTTGTTTGACAGTGGTACTTTTAAAGCCGTAAACGCATTTGTAACGCTTATCTGCTGTGCTGTAATTTCGCTGCGAAACACAAAGGGAATCGTATACTGACGAAGCAAAGCGGTGGTCAAAAGACTGTCTCTACAACGGATGATTATTTCGCGGTCAAGAAGACCACTCCGCCGCTCCGGCTCTTCGTTTGTAAGCCATCTGCTAGTTTATCATCTTTTTTATCTTTAAGAAACATTAAGAAGAATACTTTTGGTGCTACCACAGACTACGGACGCCAGCATCGACTGCTCATCATCATCATCATCATCATCAGCCTAATCATGTCCTCACTGCTGGGGCACAGGCCTTCCCTATGGATGGAATAGGGAGATTGTGCCATGACCCACTACGCGGGCCCAGTGCGGATTGGTGGGTGCTAACTTCTACAGATGCAGCCGGGACGAACGGGCGTAACGTGCCTTCCGAAGCACGGAGGAGCTCGAGATAGTAAATTTTTGGTCACGCATCCAATAACCGACCACTGCGAAAGTTGCTTAACTTCAACGACCACAGCCGAACGCGCTAACCACTTGCGCCATCGAGCTCCTCAACGACTGCTCCCTTCGGAATAAATGCAGATCCAATAATACCAAAACACACTGTATATTGAAGTGAACACTTAAATAAGAGAGATGGAGGTACCGCTCCAAACAAGATGACGCCTCCTTACGACCTAATACAATAAGGGAACACTTCCTAAACATCTCCGGTAGGGTGGGAGCTGAAAATCGCTCCTTTCAACCTGTAAATAACATTTTCAGGAGTACCGTAAAAATATATAACTTACGCGCGTCGCAAACATTTGAAATTTTCTGGAAGTGGTAATACAAAATAATAATGTATTTGAACGCCGCTTGATAAATTATTTCTTATTATAATTTTATTTTAAGCATTTAATTGCTAGATGTTTAAATACTAGAAAAAATATGCATTCCGTCCAAGTACCGTCCTCTTTGAAAACTTGGATCGAGAGGAATTTTTCTAGTTATTAATTAATATCCATAAAGGAATATTAAGAAACGTACTATATACTGTATGATACTGAACTGATATACTATTCTGTTACTGACAAATCCTATAAACCTGTTTTTGTAATCATACAAACTTGTACCTAGCATAATGTTAAGTAAGTCGATTATGTCATTATTGCCAGATTACAAAAGTGCATTACACCCATACAATAAGTAATCTAATGTGAAAGTAAATCTGTTTAGCTTCAGTCGATCTTGTTCATTGATCTTTCCATCTATACAAAGCTATTGGTTATGATGAATTTTTGGTGTGGAGATACGTTAGAGATGATTAAACGTAGGTTTTGCCATGAAATGGGGATGGGAGTGAAAAAGGGTTTAAGTATGTGTGTAATAAACAGATTATTGTACGTAGAAGACGTCGCAGGTACCCAATAGTTCTAACAATATACCAAATTTCTTCGTCGCTTCCAGCCTCTTTGTTTCCTTGTATGAAACCCATTTTCGTTGGGACCTGCTTGAAGAGCAAGAGACGATTTCGTATCGACAAATGGAACTGAGTATTTGTATTTTTATGATAACGTAAATGGTTTTCATCTTGTGTTTTTATTTTATTGCCGCTTTGTATCGGAGTAGCGGGGAAGTACTAAATGTTATTCTATAATTAAGGACCTTGAAGACGGCTCTTTTGTATTGGTAGTAACTTTTGACTTGCGTTTATAATTTAAATATAAATAAAAACGTTTCAAATAAAAAGAAATTCTCCTCTGATTTTGTACCTACATAATAAATATCATATTTCAAATAAATTGATTTACTTTATATGTTGAAAACATCGTTTGGATTGTTATCTGGCTGAAATGAAACGTGACAATAATCGGAAATGGATAATGATCGTATCCTATAATCAAAGATTTTATGATAAATGATTATTTTAAGAAAATTTTATGCGACCTTCAAATGCTTCTTGAGTAAATTCTTGTTTTGATTTTAGGGTTGTATTTATTTTTGTATGATGTATCATAAAAATAAATTTGTCAAAAAAGAATTTAGGGTGGACCCTTATCATTTAGGGGGATGAAAAATAGATAGACCTACTGAATATGCATACAAAATTTCACGAAAATCGGTCAAGCCGTTTCGGAGTATTTCAATTACTCACACCATGACACTAGAATTTTATGTATTAGTTATATGTATTGTATCCGTTAGCCTAGTATCCCATAAGACAAGCCTACAGGGCTTACTTTGGGGCTAGGCCATTTGGTGTGAGTGTTGGAAATATTTATTTATTATTTCTGTGTTCATATTACCTAAATATGAAAATAAGATATTGTAATATAGTCGACGGTTATATTGTAAACAAACTAAGAGTTCTTTATTGTCTATTTATTTTTTATTGTCTGGTTATTTTAGATACTGCTCGTTTATGAAAAACAAATATGCATATTGCATATTATATTTTATGTGAAGTTCTCTTCAAATTGTATTGTGAACATCGTTGTTTTTTGTTTTAGAACTTTATTTCTTTGATGACAAGGTCTATTAAATATTGCAGCTTTCCTCCATATTGAACAGACAAGTGGCTTATAATGCCCTTACAGCAATATGTTATGTGAAGGGCGTCTGAGTGTAGGTACTTTCTGGAAATACTAAACAAATTATCTTTCACAAGCTATACAAATACCCAGGAGCAGAAAGAGTCCTCGGGCATTAATTAAAATTAGGTAGTCTAAAATCGAAATACGGTCGCGGTTTGAAAATGTTTACCACCTTAAGGATCATAATTGCATGCACACATTTAGGTCACAAGTTCTAAATGTCTATTTCATAATAATTTGATTGACCATAGATTATATTTTTTGTAATGATATGACAATCAATCGCTCTAGTTCTAGGAGATGGACCTACTACTACCAAGGTTTGATACATAATAATATATACATATATATATATATATATTTATATATATTTAAATACTTCGCCTCACACTAGGATTTTCTTCTGTATTGTGGGTGCAATTACAAAAAAAATTTGTTATGGTAATCTGTGTTTAAGCGTATTATCTTCTTAACAAAACGATATCACTCACAAATTCACAATCAAACACCGATACGCACACATGCACAATTCATTATTTTGGAATACATGCGATAGGTACTCTGTCGATCTTTACATCCTATATCTATGACCAATCCTCATGAACAGCACAGTTTTTTGAAATTCAGTACCTCTGGTCAAGGAAAATAATATACATATATGAATATATATTTATTCATTTCATATACATTTATTATAACTAATCGACGAAATATTTTACATTAAACTTTTTACAATAGTCAATTTCAGATGTGCATAAATAAAGGTACGCTACGATACTGTGCTACGGTGTAGCACTACGGCTGCTACAGCGTAGACAGTAAAAACGTAACGAGGTCATTCATCGATAGATTTCACTCCTCACATTTTTCTCATACCGGGCCTCTTATATATGCAAATCGATTCTTAAGGAGTAAACTCCAAAAAAAGGTGGCTGTATGAACAAAGAATTCTTAGCCTACATAAATCGAGAATTTTAAAAGTAATTTTGACATGAGGATTTCAATACATTAAGGGTGTATTCCGCAATATATACCAGAATACCTTTTATGTACGTTGGCGGTCAGAAAATGTAAACCAGTTTTGAAATTAGATTCTATGTCACACTTTTTTCACTACAAAAATGCCATATCAAGTAACTTATTACCTTTCAATAGTTATTATACAATATAACGCATCGAGAATAACAAAAATAATTATATATAACATTTTGATATTGAAACTCATTTCTTTATTTGTTTAATGATCACATTTATAAAAATATTATTGTTTGAACATTGTTTGGACAAGCGCAAATAACAGGAATGATTCGTCGTTACGAAGAGAACGGTTTCACACCAACTAGTTATTTTGCTGCTTTATATGATGTGAGTGCTCGGACGATCCAACGAGCTTTGCACAGTGCTGGACTACACTACAGGCACCATGCTATTAAAGTGGAGCTGAAACCTCACCACAAAACAGCCCAGCTTAACTTTGCGCGACAACATCATGATTTTGCTAGGTCGAATACTAAATTTACCGATGAGAAAACCTTTAAATCAAGCCAAATCGGAAGATTAACTTTATGGCGCTATAATCGAAATCGGTATGATGAAGCTCATATCGTGCCTCAAAACAAGTCAGGTCACACAACAGTAAACTTATGGGGGTGGATGAGCCTCGACGGCGTCGGAGAACTGGCGTCGTTAGAATAGGGCTATTGCCATTCATTATGTAGCGCTTTTGGTAGGGCAGTTACCGTGCGCGCAGTGTATCCTGCAACATAATTCCCGCACATTACTTATGTTCAAGATAATGTACGGATACACACGGCCCGTGCTACTATGGCGTGGTTCAACCTGCACCGTGACATTCGTCCCATTCAATGGCCCGCTCGGTCTGCGGTCTTGGTTCAACGCTGGGACTGTCAAAACGAAAGGAACCCTCATGATTTTTTTCATTACACTGTGGTATTAATATACACACCTTTATTATCATTTTCACTACATGCAAATGTGCTAAGACAATTATTAGAGATGGTAGGCGTCATCGTAAAGTCTATTGCCATACATCTACTTAAAATCTAAAATATGGTTATAATGGTGTCAATTCTGACACGATTCTCTAAACCTAAACTTAAATTTGACAACAGTGTATCCTTGTTATTCTCTATACGGAATGAAAAGGAGAGACTGATGTTTAATTTAGTTTTAAGTTTAGAGAATCACGCCAGAATCGACACCATTATAAACATAACAAAAATGAAGCTACTAAAGATATGACTGTATAACCTAAATATCTTTTAGCTTTATACAGATTATCATAACACAAACTGAATTGTATAAGTACAATAGTTTTCACACGTTCACAAAATTTCCTAATAAAATTTATTACATTACGGCTTGACATTACGATGTTGGCTCTTACTTTATTGGACTAAAGGTACATTATGTTGCATCTCTTTCTACCTTGTAGCATTGTCGTAAGGGCATGAAATTTCTTTTCCTTGCTATGTCAGTCTTTAAATACTAAGTCTATGGTATTGGTATATTAACACACCTTAGCGTAGTCTCCATCTTATAGAAAGCGATGGTATATATCTAGTTACCATTGTTAGTAAAGTGTTACTGTTAGTGAGTATGGTTCCAGGACTTTATAGGTGCAGGGGATTGTGTTCAGGGCGGCAAGGTTATGATGGCTGGAGTGGCATCAAAACAAAGTTAACTCTTAGGACATCATAAGAGATCTTATGTTAAATCTTCTTAATTGGAGTCCATGGGCGCGAAAATAGCTAAGAGCGTCTGAGTAGGTACTACACTAATATAAACGAAAATCAGCTCAAGGTCGTCGTTTGAGTGTTTGATTTATTTTCTCCAAGCAATAAGGTCTACATTAAAAACATTTGGATGACAACCTTCGGTCCGATTATTGTTTTTATTTTTGTAGTACCTACCTACTTTGGCTCTTAGCTGCGTTCGCGACTGGACTCCAATTACACTTGAATGGGGTGAGATGATTTGCTGTATTTTTATATAGACAAACTTTATTCATTGACGTAAAAGAGAAATATAAATTGTACGAGCATAAAACATGTTAAGAATCTGAATTTTGTTATTGCTAAAAGGTTTTTTTTTCTATATAAACGTAAGTACTTACCCTATATATAAATGGCTATAAATTTATTTCTTGAGGTTTAACAAATTTAATTTGAATTCATCTATCAATAGGTGTTCCTCATCTTTATAGGTGTATGCTTAATAAAACAAGTTTCAACTGTATAGATCATCATCATCATCAACAGCCCATCTTAGTCCACTGCTGGACATAGGCCTCTCCAACTGTATAGATGCACCGATTTTATTTATTCATTGACGTTTCGCATCCTTTTCAGGATGTGTCGTCTGAATAATGCATCCTGAAAAGGATGCGAAACGTCAATAAATAAATAAAATCAGTGCATCTATACCGTTGTAACTTGTTTTATTTAATGAGAAATGTGCGTGAAAAGCAAAGAAACATATAGGTATATACTAATTAATCTGCGGACTCAAGGTTGTCATAATAATTTTCTGTACCGGCGACAATTAACACAGGGACGGATTAAGGTATTTTATTTCAAATCTTGCTGACAAGGGTAAAATTTTGTTTTTAATTCTATTTTTTATACAAGTAATTAATAGAGAATTTTTGATATTGAAAGAAAAATAATTCTCTCAATTATTTTTCTACAAACATCCTGTTTAAAAGCTCCTATATTTATTATATGGCTTAGTTAATTCAATTCAAAAAGATATAAGTAACAAAAATCTAAGTGAGATATATAACTAATAGATTATGAAGCACATATAAAATAGGGTTCGAAAACGTACATTTACATTATGGGCCTAACCTCTTATTCCCGCCCTGGCTACATGAGGCGAGGTGGGTGCGGAAATGGAAGTCTGTTTGTCTTCCTACCGAAGCAGCGTGAATATCCTGGCTGGTTCTTTTAAAATTTCCTGTTTTGAATATTGCGGTCTTTATAAATATGATATGGAACTGCTTGGGCTAAAGGTATGAAACTTTTTTCTGTGTATATACGTACTGCGTCTTTATATATTGCAGTAGCTATTTATATCCTAGATAAATGAATTTGCATTTTTATCTCCTGATATCAAGTTGACAGTAATTAAGGCTGATTCAAAAACATTACCATGTGTGAAATTAAGCTTGTTTAGGTTGGTGGATTTAAAAAAAATATACTTATTTCAGAATTTATTTTTATGATGGTGAGTGGTTATCGTGGCCTATTAACGCTTGCAATTCCAAGGGTAACACACGTGCGTTTCCGGCTCTGGGCCCTGTAGAAACTCCTCCGAGTCTCTTGTGAAGAAACCCATAATAGTTGTATCATTTCGGGTAAACATCGATACGGATCTTAAATTATATTTTAACGGTTCGTTGCAGGAAGTGCCTCTGACAATGCGCACTACTAACTCAGTCAGATCCATCTCATGTTGTTCGGATCATTTTGTATGGTTCAATCGGTAGAATTTTTTATGAGGAGACAAAACTCTTATTTAAGAGGGTCTACCTAGGCCCTATTTCACCAAATCGACACATGTCACTGACATACGTAAACTTACAATTGTCGAGGGATAGGTGATAAGTGACAATTCTGAGAATTATTTCGGATATGCATATAAAAATGACAGGCATTTTGTTACAATATCTTACTTCAACGACAATTATGTTGCGAAACAAGGGTTATTTTTTTAATAAGTACATTCGATAACGTGTGTCACATTTGCGTTACAATTGCAGTGTTTTCGTTGTTAGTTACAAAATGGCTCTACGAGAAAGCTTGAAAAGATGATTTCTTAAACAGGAGAATTTTTGAAGAACTAATAAATTTTTCCTCTGCTATCGCTGATTTTGAGTTAAAAAATATCCGGATAAGTAAATAAGAAAGAACGTTGCTGTTGCAGTTGAAACAATCCGTGAATCACCTCGCTCTATTATGAATGGCGAGCTTCCTAGACGACAAAGTTATTTTCAGTTACGACACCATCTTGATACTTTTTGACTGTTAGCATTAATATTAAAAGTAAGTTACGGTCACGTTTGTACGGTCAAATTTGGCAAAAGCTGCGCAGCATTTTTCATAAAACTTATTTCATTGAATTATTTTCTAAGATATTTAAATATCTTAGAAAATAATTCAATGTACTTAATAATCAATTCAATGTAATAAATAGTAATACTTAATAATCTTAAGATTATACAATATATCTCATTTTGTATTCAAACAAATAGGAGCCACTCTGTTTTCCTGCAGTATGACAAACATTTCTTCAAAAAAAAAAAACATTTCCGAATTATTCTTTTGTGTCACATAGAATTGCTCAACGCATTGGAAACTACGATACCGCAGTAAGGCCCCTCCATGCCCACCCTCTGAAGTCGCCGTGCATAATCATGCTACCCTCGACACAAGTAAAATAGCATATTTCGAACTAAAAAAAATATAACACACGGTTATGCTTATGGTTCCGTAACGAACTGATACAAAGCTGCAATAACATCTGTTTAAACATAGTCCTTACAATAAAATGAATTTAATTAAAATGCTGACGCAAAAATCAAGTCACAAAAAATATTCCCTAGAGTAAAATGGATTGTATTATAGTGCTCACGGAAAAATCAAGTAACAAATCGTAGAACTTAGAATAAAATGTATCAAATTATAATTCTGACGCAATAATTAAGTCACAAACATAGCCCCTAGAATAAAATGAAATAAATCATAATGCTGACGCAAAAATCAAGTCACATTCCAAGATTATCTAGTGACAGAAAAGCATACCACCAAACTACTTTCACTAGAGAGAAGCAGCTACTCTAAAATAATTGACGATTATTTTTAAGAGATGGGCTACCGCCCATATATGAGTAAACTTAGCACATCATTTCTCAGCAGATCAAAATTAAATGTGAGTTCTTTTCGCATGCAGTGAATTGTGGATTGCAGTTACCATGCAAATACTTGAAAAGCGAAATAGTATCAAACTTGAAGACACATTTGAAACAATAAAAACAATTTTAAGTTAGAAAAAACTAAAAGAAATTTTACTTGAGACGTAAAAACAATATTTATATAATTAAAACAATTGAATTTTGTCTCAAATCAGTCCCAACTCAGCATAAAGCTGATGTAGCCACCAGCGCTGATCTTCCGTTGGAACCGGCTTGGTGTCGCACGAAACACTAACAAAGAGAACACACAACAAAAAACATAAAAAATCACAAAAATAATACATATAATAGAAACAAAACAAAAAGAATAGCAACAAAATAAAAAAAAAAACAAGAAACCGCGTATTAAAATGTTTGGCTGTACGTCTAAAAATATCTTCGCCACAGTCATTAATTCGTAAAAACGCCAGAACTATTTTGTAACAGGTATCAGGAACTATAGAACTCTGCTGCATGCGAAAAGAACTCACATTTATTTTTGAATCTGGGAAATGATGTGCTAAGTTCACTCATATATGGGCGATCAAATTGTTACTAAAGTTTAAACAATAAGATAACTGAGTATGGCATAAGATCTACCTATACTAAGGATAAATACTGCAGAAAGATATGCTGATACATCTTAATTTCAGTAAAGTAACTTATCTTATAATTATTAATTGAATGCAAGTACAAGTATAAAATAAATAGAAATACTAACAAACTTTTTAGATCTTAATAGCAGCTTACCTTTATTTCACAAGTAAAAAAAAGATAAAAATAACTGTAAATCATTTTATGCTACATTATTTTCCGTCCTTTAAAAACTTATTTCGTGAACGTTAAAACTTTGGACATCAGTCTTTTGTTAGAATAATTTATAAAAACGATACTTTTGTTGTGTAGGCATCTCCATTGTAATATTTTTATTTTCTATATGTATTTCTGGCAAAAATTTGAACTGGTTTTCAATAACTGTAAACGTGAGGAGCATGATGGCGCAAGTGGTTAGCGCGTTTGGCTGCGGTCATTGAAGTTAAGCAAGTTTCGCAGTGGTCGGTCATTGGATGGGTGACCAACAATTTACTATCTCGAGCTTCTCCGTGCTTCGGAAGGCACGTTAAGCCGTTGGTCCCGGCTGCATCTGCAGTCGTTAGCACCCGCCAATCCACACTGGGCCCTCGTGATTGGTCATGGCCCAATCTCCATATTCCATCCATAGGGAAGGCCTGTGCCCCAGCAGTGGGGACATTAATAGGCTGATGATGATGATGATGAGGATGAATTGTAAACGACATACTATAACTATAAGCGACAAAAGAGAGGTAAGGCATAGCGCATTTCCCGCTTGAATTGGAGCGCCCGTCTGGGGTAGTAACCTTCACTTTACAGAAGGCCACAGTAAAATAACACCCACCTTTTTGTGGTGTTGTGTTTTTGTCGGTGACCAAGGTTCCAGGGCTCCAGAATAGGGAATTGGTTCAGGGTAGGCAACGGCGCGACTGATATTTTTTATATCACAAATGTCTATTTATATGCTATGGAAGCCGTTTACCATCAGCCGGGTCATATGCTTGTGCGTTTAAAATAAAAAAAGGATTTCAAAAAGTTGCCTACCTCGATTTTTGAGAAAGTATTTATTACCCGGTATAACCCAAGTATTAAATGGCAACTCATAAGTTTCAAAATACAGGATGCCAAATGTTGAGTTGAATAAAAAAGTACTGTTTATATAAGTAAAGAATAATAATCATGTAGGTTTATTTTTTTTATTTAATGATTTCCTTTTAGGAGGTCGGTTTTAATTTTATTAATTGACCAAATAGTCATCCCCTTGGAAGTAAAAAGAAGTGTCGAAGCTACTAAAAACGAAAATTTCTACTACAATTACTTGTGAATCTTCAGCTTTTTCCGTTGAGTACCCAATTATCAGGATTTGCACTTATTTTGCGCAATAATCCAACTCTATTCGCCGGCGTCAAACTTGGGAACTATTTAATAGGAAAATCACTTTCTGAAGTTTTATCAAGTTATAACTGCGGCATTGGACTAAAAATTTCCAGCGCGTCGACGTAAAAATTACCTGCTTTCGCTTTAAAAGGGTAAGTCTTCTAATGCTTCCAAGAAAACCTGCAAATAAAGCACAGAAAAATATGTTTTTTTTTAATCCGTGATTTATTGTGATTACAATATATTATATTATCTTAAAAGTTTTTCCACATTAGGTATATAAATTCATACAACTATATCTTTTTTATTTTACTTACTAACCTTACTAAGAATTATTAACAGATTGGTTTAAATATTTTTACCTATATTTTATTTTTTTACCTATAGTTTGTTTTCAATTTTATTAAAAATATAAATAAAAAAGTTCTTATTCACAAAATAATTAACAGTAAGAGCGAGAAAAAAAAATCATCTAAAACTATTTTTTGTCAAATCGAGCTTTCGTTGCTATGATAAATACAAAAAAAATATACCTTATATATAAAATTCGTGTGTCACAGTATTGGTAACAAAACTCCTCCGAAACGGCTTCAACGATACTTATGAAATTTTGTTTGTATATTCTTATTCAGTATATTGTTTTAAACTATCATGGTCACTAACATTATAGCTGTTAACGGGATTGTTATCATGTACCTTGTTTTTTATGAGTGTCCGATATTTCGGCACTGTTGCAAGCGCCATGATCACAGAGTAACAGTTATTCCGGGATTGTTACCATGTACCTTGTTTTTTATGAGTCTCCGATATTTCGGCACTGTTTCAAGCGCCATGATCACGGCGTAAGTGATCATGGCGCTTGCAACAGTGCCGAAATATCGGCGACAATCCCGTTAATAGCTATAATCTTATTCAGTAGGTCTGAGAATAGTACCTAAACTATTTTTGATAACTCTAAGTGACAAGGGTGGTCCAATCTATTTTTGAACAATATTCTATATTTATTTTTTTATGATTTGGCATTAAAAAATACATAAAACCCTATATTTTCACCCTTCTACCGCCAACCCCTATTTTTAAGGCGGTATTAAGTTTGCTGGGTCAGCTAGTACTTTTATAAAAGTTTAAATTTCAAGTCAGTATAAATTGACCCACACTTTTCAGTGATAAACATACGTTTGATGTATTTTAAATTAATTGTCATTATTCCTTTTAATTTTGGTTTGTTGTAACCATGCCGTACGGAACCCCACACGTCACGCTTGTCGCCGTTCAATTAGCCACGGAGCCCTACACGTCAGTGATGTGACGTATGTTGTTGAAAACATGTCACTTAGAAGTAGCGAATAAAAACACGACAGTCGAATAGAAGGTTTTTCTAAGGTCAACCGTTACATTTAACGGTACAGGACTAGTTATCGTTATTAAGGTGTTGTTTAACTGCTCAATGAAACAAGTATGATGTAAATACACATGCCGAGAACAAATACTGTATTTTATAGACTGAAGCGAAGCTACGGCAGGTCATTAGTATACTATAACAAGATGACTTCCCTCATTACGTAACTTTATTCTAAGGAATTATCACAGACGCAGCCGAGTTAGACAGGTTTCAACCTAGTCAAATGTCACCCATTTGCATTACCTGGGTGTTTGAAATAAGTAGTACTGTTGTATAGCCAGTACAATGCCTACTATTCCTTCAATCAAGAATGTAAACTTTGACGCGTTAACTAAACAGCAAACGCAAATGCTAAACCACAAATAAAACAGTTGTCTAATTGGCAAACACAAGACGAATCCACAACTCAAACAGACTTCGATCCGGGACCAATTATTGTTTGCTTAGGCTCTGAATTAACTGTGCGAGTTATAGAATTGTTTTAATTGTGGAATTTGGGCAGTATTGATTCCTAGTTTGAGGCGATTTGGTTAAACTAAAACAGAGATGGGAGTCAAGTAGCAAGTCAAGTTGATTGCATAGCATTCTTGATATAATAAAATAAGTTCTGTTATCAAAAGCGTACTTCTATGCACTGCATAGTATAGTGATTTATGCCTGTAGGCTTTGGCTACCATGGTTTATGTACAAAGGTTCTTGTTACCTTATTGTGGGCCCCCGTTTCCGTACGTAGACTCTTAGTTGGTCCATTGTGCGTGCAGGGTTGATTGGGCTAGCTAGCACAGCCAGCCCAGCTCCTTCCAGAAGCGCAGTAGTCTCCTGGGACTCTCACAGGCTTCTAGGAGCGTCCTCGACGTACCGACGATTGATGACCGGTGTTCTGCCACACTCATGCATTCCAGGATCACATGAGCGGCCGTTTCATCTACTTCTAGACATCCTCTGCACAGAGAACTATCTGTAACACGTGTGGTTATTAAATGCTTATTTAGCAGGCAATGCCCCGTTGCAGTGCCCAGCATTACTCGGAGATCAATTCGGTTAAGATTTAGTAGTTTTCTAGTTAGTTTTGGGTTGAGGCTAGGGAAGATAGCCTTAGATTGCCTGCAGCCCTCGGTATTGGCCCAGCGGGTGTTGTGGCTCTGTATGGTTTGGGTACAAAGTTTCACTTAAGGACTAAGTAAGGAAACCATAACTTTTAATATAGAACATAGAACCATTAAGGGACCTACTCAAATGCATACATAAAATTGATAAATCAGCTACATACACATAAACCGAAATCAATACTTATAATATTGTACTCTGTCGCTGTACCATTAATAAATATACAAACATACCAAAAGGTCTTTGGCAGTAGTGGCAACAACAATAGGCACAACAGAAGGGATACTCAGATTAAAACATACGTATATGTAAGTATAGAAATTATTTATTACCAGATTCTAAAAAGCATTTCTGCAGGCTGGCAAGGTGAGGATGGTTGGTGTGGCAGTTTATAACTGCTGTACCAACTATCATCGTCTCTGGACTCTATCAATATCAGGTGGGGTAAAGTCATTTGCCTACCTAGCTATTGGGATCTGACAAAATTCGTGAGACACCTGGTGTTCAATTTTGGAACTAATACCGGGGTGCATCGCTCATCAAAACACATAAGTTATCATTAGTGTCATTAGTACTTTTGAGAAATTAAACAAAAAATGACGGAAGAATTAGGAATATTTAACCCTCGCAAGATTTCTAAAAAAAGAATAAAGTGTTGTGTGTATGGATGTGGAAGCAGTTTTCAAAAAAACCGTGAATTAACGTTTCATAAGTTTCCTAAAAAAAATGCGCGTTGTGTTTACATCAAAAATTATTTTGGTCAAATGGAAAAAGTGGACCAATTCACAGCATGGAAGAACGCTTTGAAGATTGACTGTAAAATAAATCCTCACATGAAAGTGTGTTCATTGCATTTTCTGAAAGACGACTATATATTACCAGGTGAGTCAAATTCGTTTTTTGAGGTTAAGCATGTGTGAAGTAGCATTTTACAAGATCTCATTATTATTCCACTAAGAAAAGAATGGGACGGCAACAACATTAAAATGAAAGAGTTTCCTTGGTTTAGTTACCACAATTCAATAAATGTTTGTGTATACCACAATTCAATAAATGTTTCGCAGCTACCAGTCGTTCACCCTCTCGAAAATTGCGATTACTGGGCGTTGAACCGGACCATTCACAAATATCATTAATTGTTAAGACTATCATTATCTACCACTAATATTGATATTTAACTATTTTACGGTATTTCATCACGGTTTGACTAGGCAAATGCACCCCCGTCGGCGCCATATTGAATAGGCCACGCCTCCATGTCAGATCCCAATAAAAAAAAGATCAAGGAGTCCATAGATTTGTTTATAACAAATTAGTCTTGAAGACTGAAGACAATTTCTTTTTCTCTATCTAGTGATAAAATTCATTTACAGAAGAGTACACTAAATGAATGTGGCTAATAGTGGTACATCTCTCAACTGTACGAACTACTTCTACGACTTATTTGACCTGTATATAAAAAAAGACACGAAATCAAATTAATTCTGATAAGCCCGCCTTGATCTTTATTTAATAACGAACTGAATAATCAAAGTTTTTGCACTTATAAATCCTTTGTGAACAAGTACCAATTGTACAAACTCACGTAAAAAGCAAATTACATTGCTACTTTCGTCCATTCAATTACGTAGGTCGGTCATATTTTCATAATGGGATGCTGACTCGATTCTCTTTTACGTATTATTTTCGGCTTACCTACAGAGATGAAAGGGAATTTTATTATTAGGGCACTTCTTTATTACGCTCACTAAACATTATGTAAAAAAGGTTTTATGGAGAAATATCTCTGAGAACATTCTTTGCTAAGGATCAGTGGAACTATGGCTATGTCATATAGAAATAGTTACACAGGTTGTAGCAATTCCGGATACCTTTCTTTAGCATGAGCTTAAAAGTAAACGTCGTTTTGTGATATTTCATTCTTAAATATCAGAAGCGTTATTGATTTTCTGAGAACACTAACGAAAATACACTATCAGTATGATTTCGGATAACACTTTATGGCCAAGTGCGTGATGCAGCGCCCGCATGTGGGTTGGCTAATCTGGCAGCTACTCGACAACCAGCGGCGGGTACTTGCGTTACCGTGGACCATTGGGAACTGTGCTGCAAGCTGGCTGGTTGGGCAGCACGGTAGTGGACGGTAGTAGTTTTTCTAGCTTAGGTTGTAGGGAACAGAACGCTGAATCCGACGAGTCGAGATACCATCGTGGCGTCAAATTCATATTCGACGCGCGGCGATGTTATCTCGATCGATCGAGCTAAAACGCTGGTCAAATCCACGTCCGTTATTAGTGTGAGGCACTGTGGTGGTGTCGGCGGCGGTGGCGGCGGCTAGTCAGCCATGATGTACAGTGGGGCTCACACCTGCGTGATACTCGCTGAGCAGCGCCCTACGGCGTCCTTGAGACCTACAGCAGGGGGCGTGGCGCAATAAAGTTAAAACTTTACGACGGAGCGAATTTCTGGGGGGGCTGGAGATCCGTGCGCGGGTAATCGTAACACTCTAAATGAGCTTGGGCCGACTGACGCCGCCTTTAAGTAGCGTTGCTCGGTATGGGTGCAAAGTGGGGGTAGACTTGTAACACGGCTGTTCTTGACTTGTTGAACGTCCTCGTCAGCTTCTTCATCATTAGGTGTCACGTTCTCAGTATCCGAGACCCCATCTTTAAAACACAAAAGAAACTTTAACTAAATGCTGAAAACACGATTTCTTATTGCCATTGATGTGCACTCAAGTGATCAAGTAAAAAGAAGCTGACATAGCCATCAAATATCAACAAAGCGAACATGATCATCGATGGAAGAGTTCCGGATCTCAATCACAGATGATATGTCAGCGGTTTTACATATCTTAACATTAAAACATGATCTATATTGCCGTCTGGTAACCGATGAACGAGGTTCCAGAGGTCAATATAAATCAACTGCCTCTTTTCAGGGCATAAGGAGAGCGGATTGCCATAATGTCAGGGTATATGGAGTATGGAGTGCTAGAATGTCGGGGCATTACAGGTGCTGTAATGCCTCGACATTACAGGTGTCGCAATGTCGGGGCACAACAGGTGCCGCAATGTGGGACATAATGGTTGTCGCAACGTCCCCGAAAGCGGAGGCAGAGGCACAGAGTCCACATATCTCCGACAGCACACAGTCCACATGTCACAGCACCACACGGCAGGTACATCTCTCAAGGCAGCGTAAATGATTCAACTTACCGCGCCAGCAGACAATCGTCGCATAATCCAGATCAAAACACCGCATCAAACAGCCTAACCAGCTTCCACTAGCAGTGAAGTATCAAGGACATCACATTATACACCTATTGTACTCAATGCGAGGCATCCACTGTGCAGGTGCTGTGCACCTGATGCTCAAACTGCCATATGTAAGAGCGCAGTCTGCTCGATGTAAGGGCACAGCCCGTCCGATGCAAAAGCGCATCTCGTCCGTCGCAAGAGCACAGCCCGTCCGATAAAAGAGCACGGCTCTTCCCGGTCCGTTAGCAATACGCGGCTCGCCCGTCGCAAGGGCGCGGCTCGACCCTCGCAAGAGTGCAACCCGCCTGATGGCAAGGACGGCTCGCCGTTCGCAAGGGTGCTGCCCGCTCATGGTAAGGGCGCGATTCGTTTGATAGTATAGCGCAGCACGTCCGTCGTATGGGTGCAGCTCGATGTGCGGGTGTAGCACAAAGCGGCCGACACGTAGCCACAGTTGCACGGAACAGCGCAACGGCTCGCAACACGAGTTCGACGTCACCGATGACAATGCTAAACAAAAAGGCTTTGTCTTAACTAAATAATTGCAACCATAAGTACTAGTAACTAGCAGTAATATGTAGACGGAGGCACAATGCCCGTACACATCAACTAAACAATCATCACCACCCGCACGACAGCAGGAAGAAAGTTCAACACATTTGTTTCTGAAGAATAAACAGTCAACTTAGAACAGCGTGGTCACTAGGCCGCATCATCCTCGATGGCCTCTATAGTTATTTGTCTTATACCTCTTTATCTACAATAAGGGTCTCGTTAGGTATCAATTGTCTATAGTGCAACTTTGAAAATCTGGCTTTTCAGATTTAGTTTTTTTTAATCGATCAACGCCAGGTATTTAAATCAAAAATTTTTTTTTCAAAACAAATTATGTTACTAAGTTTATTCTCCCCTTATAGGTACAAATAAAAGAAGACACGGTTCGTGACGATTTCTGGTCTGGGTTTGAGTGATGTGTGTATAAACTTAAATAATCCAATCATGAGTTAATGTTAACAAAGCTAGGCCTAAATTTATTAATACATAAGGTTACGTTAGCTTCGTTTGCATCTATATAGGTCACAATTTCGGCGGTCTCCAAAGATTCACAATTGAATAATAGGTAATTAACGTCCTGAGAGAGTACACGCCACTGAATCCGTCCGGGACACCATTCTCGCTCGAAAGGGTTAATTGTCACCCATAATATAACTAAGTCTCGGTGACTTCAAAAAATAAACAAATAAATAATGGGAGAGTACGATCCTGAGAGAGCACTTGCCACTAGATCCGTCCGGGACTCGATGCTCGCCCGAAAAGGTTGATTCTCACCCAAAATAAAAAACTAAAAACTCCGTTTTAGAAGTTAAAAAGATAAACAGGAGGAGTGCAGGTAACTCGGAAAACAATTCACGCGGGCCCGTATTATATCTAAATATCAGGATAAATCTTTGCAAACTAAGAGAATTTCGTTAATTTCGCGTCGATCGATTAAAATGTAAAATCTTATTAGCGAATATTAATGCCGACCGGCTGTTAAGCCGCTCGTGCACCGCTGCTCAGTCCGATTTATTTTTATATTTTCCCCTTTTGGACAGGCAAAGGCAACAAAGACCATCGACCATCGACAAAGGCCTCGTTGACAAAATTTTTGGAGTTTACTCCTTAAGAATCGATTTGCATATATAAGGGGCCCGGTATGAGAAAAATGTGAGGAGTAAAACCTATCGATGAATGACCTCGTTACGTTTTTGGTGCACATCCTATGTCGCGCAACTTTGACAAACAAAGATGACGGATTGACATAAATAAAAATTTTAAAAACAGAACTGAATTTAGATATTGTTTCTGATAGAGCAATGGGGACAACGAGGTATGGTACAACCATTGATGCGGTATTTTCAAGATTCGTGAACCACGTATCTACGAACGTCCATGTGTCTTATTTTAGTTACCATAAACCACTTGTCACTGTAATTAATAATGCAGACAATGTTGATTTAATTAATATTTAAAAAAATGACAATAGTCTGATAATAATAATTACATAATTTATCAACATTCCTAATAATATATTTATGCACATCTGAAATTGACTATTGTAAAAAGTTTAATGTAAAATATTTCGTCGATTAGTTATAATAAATGTATATGAAATGAATAAATATATATTTATATATGTATATTATTTTCATTAATTTATTAATTTACACTTTCATATAGTATCAATCTTTTTTAAGTTAAATAAACTCTTTTTGCGTCTGGTTAGACTATCGAACTTAAGGAGTAAACTTCAGTCGTGCGTCGGAGCTGACACACACAATTTTTTTTCTGGTCTTTTGGACATAGTTTAAATTTATGGTAAAGATAAAATTTTAAGGGTTACAATAGATAAACCAATAAAGGATATAAGACTAAATCAGTTTACTTTTAAAGTAACGCTGTATCAGCCTAAGGAAAATATCCTTTTTATGTAATTTTTAGATAGAAGGCCTTTCTGCGTGAGCTATCATCACGAAGAAGCCGGTGCCAACCTTTAAGCCACTGGTAGGTACATGATAAATTTACATAAGACAAAGATGAAATCAGTAACAGGAATGTATTTCTCGGGTTAGCACATAAACTATCATTGATCGCTTCAATTAAATTATTCCGAATTCATAAACGAACACTTCTAAAAGTGCTTTTCTGTAAATTACTTGCCAAATCGTGACATAGTCCACCTCAGGCCGAACCTGACTTTTACTCATGCAAGTTATTATGTTTGTCTTTCGTTACTAGAATGAACATTTATTGTGGTGAACATAGAAACAACAAAGCAAGTATGTACAGTACAATATACTTTGTCAGCTTTTACTTTTACTGTACTGTTCACTTGAGATAAAATGAGGGCATCAGTAGACCTACAACTTTAACTGCGGTATAGTGACTGTCCGAACCTTAAACACAACATGTTGCTGCTTTTAATTACACTTTAAAGTAAAAATGAAAAGTATACACATACACAGCATGTAATGTAAATTAAAATAAGGCAAACAATTCTTTGCGGGTACTTCTTTTTTTAAAGTTAGGATGGAGATTTCTTTTCTTCATATTCATACAAAACTCTTAGCTGTGAAGAAAAAATACAACAGTCTTTGCAATATGTAAATCAAATAACCTTTCTGTTTGATAATCACAAAATATCATGAAGGTAGATGCAAAGTGAGTTTTGCAAACATGAGTATCACAGATTTTATTTGTTGTAAAGTCGTATCACTACATCATTTGTTCTTATCAAATAATGTAATGATACGACTTTATAGAAATGAACAATGTTTGTTGCATCGCGAATAATAACGAAACACGAATCTGATATAGTTTTACAGAACTTTTAACTACTCGTAGTTGTTACAAGTGTCCACACAGTACTCATTAAGTAACGATGTAATTCACAAGTACAATAATCAAATATTGCTAGAAACATCACAGCTTTTAAACTATCAGTAACACCACTAACGGAAAGGTAATATAAGAGTAACGACACACTTTTTACAACTTGACATGCCAAGTCTGTTCTACTTCAACCGCCCAATAAAACTTTAAACAATGACATCAATTCAAACAGTACACTGTTTATTTCATTTGATGTAGTTCTTGGGATGCCACAATTTTAACAAATCTGTCACTCAAAATTTTATTAAAAGTGCTTCGCTCGATTCCTTTTGATCAAGGTAACTTTAATAATTCTTCGCTGTTCATCGCTCTGTACTATTCCCGTTTAAAATATTTTTCGCTTCCAATCGAGACGAAAACTTCCTGTTTGAAGTTCGCTTAAAAACAATTTCCTGCTGCACTCAAAGGAGCTTTCTGCAGTCAATGTTTGGACTTTTATATGGTTTTATTCATGAGCTACGTTATTAAAGCTGGACAGAGGTGAGCCTGTTTGCGACTAGCTCTTTAATGGTAACTGTGCAGTTTGAAAATGGTAATGGAATATCTGGAAACAAAGATTTTAGATGACTTTTACGTCACCATGCATAAATTACAAATGCTTATTTAGATAAAATTAGCATTACATAAATTTAAAAGGAGGTTGGTACTGATACAGCATACTGCCGGTGCTGGTACAGAATATTCTATTTCAGGACAAGCAGCCGTATAATAATAAGTATTCTTCGTCTCTGTCGTTACACTCCTGACAGAGCGGTTGTGGTTGTGGCCGTTACTTCAGCGTCATTGGCGGATTTGGTGGCGGTGACCCGCCGCACAAAGCGACGCACTATGGGAACTTTGACTCATTTTCATCTCAAAACTCTATAACTCCTGTGTTAATAAAGATATTATCATGATTTTTTTTTCTGATAATCTTGAATATATTTGCTTTTAAATAATATGTAATTTATATATAAAAGTTTACTTATAATAATTACAAAAAAATAGGGAAACAAAAATATACGATTTTTAGACTTGCGTCTATGTTTTAATATGTATATAAAGGTAATTAGGAAAAGTAACTGCTTAAAATTGAAAAAGAAACATCGTTGTAGCTCAGAAGTTACTTAAGAGCTACTTTGCTTCATCAAGAAGTTCTAAATATTTTTTATTTTAAGGTTTTCTCAAGCTTGTATTGTACGGATCAGAGGTATACAACAAACATCCTCGAACATTTTCTTTCATGATGAAGCCTGAACTGTTTGTTATTTTTTGTTCCGTGACTCTTGAGCATCTTCCGAAAGTTGCCCAAGAGGCAATACCGAAAAATGACGTACGAAAATTTCATCTTGAATCAAAGCCTTGTGCACAGAAGATGGCATATAGTACCATTTATATTTATTAACATACAGTTGTGCTGTATTAAATCCCATCCAACCAATTGCTGTTTTGGCTTAAGAACTGTTCTATCTTTCGACCAGCTTTAATAGAGCATTGACGAAACTGAGTTATGAAAGACTTCTGAATACTTGGGATGATTTTAGCTATATTTGCATCTGAAGATTCGGTGAAACTACTTATCGTATGTAGTTGGAGATGGAAACGCCATAATTTGTATCACTTTTAATCAATAGGAGACTTAGGTCGCGTCTGGTACACGAGAACTGACTCATTACGGCCAGATATTTAAAAAACAATTATTTACGTCAAAAACTAATGAAGAACTGAAATATTTCATACTCAAATGCACTATTTTATACCGAAAAATTATGGAAAACGTGTGCAAAATTAGTGGATATAAACTATTTTATAATTATGCGATTTTGCGGTTTTTTCATGTTTCTTATGGGAATGGAGACTAAATATTAGTATAGAAAAATTTTAACAAAAGGGCCAAGAGCCTTTATTTAAATGTCCGTGCTGAGAAACCCGAAATCAGAAAAGATTTATTAAACGTGCCTAAAAATATATGTTTTCACAAGCTGAAATTCCAAGAGGTTTGATATGCACTGATACAGCAAAAAAAATAATTTAACATAAGAAGGAGATAGAAAGCCTCTCTTGAGTTTGTTTCGCCGGTTCTTCTCAGGAAGGTCTCCAAATTTTGGAACCGGTGGTAGTTTACGGTAGTTAGGGTCAAATAAATAAACTCAAAATTACAAAAAGAATTTTAAATAAAGTAATAAATTCATACATAGACAATAAAAATTTTAAAAATCGAACAATGAAATGAAACCGAACCCTCAATAAAAAGTCTTTTGAAGGTAGCTCGACAAAATTAAATAAAATTTGATTCTGACGACGTAGCCTGTAAAGGCTACGAAACGTCAATAAATAAATAAAGTTTCGTGCATTAACCCGTAAAAACTAGTTTTATTTAAAAAAAATAGTTGTTGCCATCGAATTATATTACATTATCTAAGAAATGACACAAAAAACAGAAATTCGGCAAGCTTCGGCAAATGACAAAACTCCAACTGAAAGTTGAAGAATCGAAAATAGTATCATTAAAATACAGTTTTTTTTTAAATTAAGTGATAATAAAAAAACTGCATATAGGTATTTTAATTGAATAAAAAATAAGACTTTCTAAGCTTTCTAAAATGGTATCACACTTATATGACTTTTTTTGTTATTATATCAAACTAACTAATCATATTTTATTTTATTTTTTCATTCCCTGATTTTAGATGTTCTTCTATATAAAATACGAAGAGTCAGTGACTTAAATTATATTGATTATAATAAAGTACTCTTTAGCTAAAATTTGATGTATAATGCATGTCTCGAATCACCGTTACGAAAAAAGCATTTATGAGATGGCTTTCTTAGGTGGGTTCCCATAGTGCGACGCCATATCTTCCTCAAGGCTGTTTTCTTGTGCTCACATGTAGAGGAACATTTTTTATAACTTTAATTTGGCCAGTCTATCATTTGTTAAAGCTTTAATAAGGTTAAGCTGTGCCAATGTAAAATATTTTGTTTTTTTTTAACTTTATTATATATGTTATCGGAAATCTATATAATCCGGCATTCTATAAAATACCTAGGCAATAAATAGAATGCCAAAAATGACAAGGCAATTTATGAAATATTGTTCATTTTATAATTTGCCTAGGTATTCTACACAATGCCGAATGCGCAGTCGGCAATGTGTGTAAAAAAAGATAGCGAGTCGACTTTTACTTGTTTTTTTTTTATCTGATTATCTATCAGGTGACTGACGCTTCTGTCTCACACAGTATATAGTTCATTCAGTGAGACTTATAAAATGTAACCGTCATTTTATATCCAACTGGGCAGGTTTGATTAGGATAAATACAGCCCAAATCTGTTTATATTACACATTGCTGGTGGGCCAGCAGGTACTCTATAAAGTCCCTAGGAATTGTATACATTACCTAGGTAAAGTATTTAATGGAAAATAATATTTAATACATTGCCTAGATGCCACAAGCATTCTATACATATCATAAGTATTGTACAGAATACCTGAATTATACAGATTGCTCATGTCATATATAGTAAATACGATATTTTGGTTATATTTTTCTTTATAGTTGTAAGATTCAACGAGCTTTAACTTCATGGTATCTGATTTGATTTTGTGGCAATAATAGTATGTTCATATACTTGTACACTTTATATACTTGCACTTTTTGGAAAATTTAGAAGAATAATACTGGTTAATAGAATAAGATTATTTTATATTGTTTTAAACTTTCATGGTCATTAACATTATAGATATTAATGGGATTGTTACCACGTACCTTGTTTTTTATGAGTCTCCCATATTTCGGCACTGTTGCAAGCGCCATGATCACGGAGTAACTGAAGTAATTGCGGGTAGATGTTATTGGCAGACATATCGGTCTACCCTCTGACGTCGTCTTTTACTGCGTTCGATACTACCACTACCATTGGTCACATTCTCACTATTCACTCGCATTTGTTCCCGGCACACAATACTCACAGTATCAGATCGCGGAACGACACTTTTTTGATTTTTGCGGTTTTTACACATACGAACCACTGGATTCCACACACTAGACAATTTAAACCCATCCTCACGATTGAAATTCTTGTGTTTGGTTATTTCAATCGCTTCCCTGACCAATCTTGGTATGTAGTGGCGTTCTGTCGAGATAATTTGTGGATTATGGAGCTCAATCCAGTGATTAGGACCCGAATCAATTAAATGTTCCGCGATGGCTGATTTTTGCGTATCATTATTTCTGACTGCTTTAATGTGTTCTTTCATTCGGCACGCTATTGTCCGCTTCGTTTGGCCAATATAAGAACTACCACAGCTGCAGTCGATCTTGTATACACCAGGTTTCTCCAAGGGGAAGTTATCTTTAGGAGACCGTAGAATCTGTGATACTTTTTGTAAAGGAGTGAAGACAGTATTCAGTGAGTACTTATTAAGTATGTTAGAGATCTTGTCTGTCACTCCTTTGACATATGGCAAAAATAGTGGTTGCCTGGCTACTTTGTGTTTCTGGTGTCTTAATTTGTGTTTGGGTGGAAACTTTCCCTTGTATCCGTTATTCTGTAAGACCCGCCGTACATGCTCCAACTCTTCGTGCAGGTGTTCCTTGTCACATAAGTCATATGCACGGTTCGTCAGTGAAGTGACTACAGAATTTAGATGTTCAGGGTGGTGATGCGAGGAGGCGTTGAGATAACGGTCTGTGTGTGAAGCTTTGCGGTGAATGGAGTGACTCAGCGAACCGTCATTCCGTACTCGAATCTTTACATCAAGAAAGGCCAGACTTCGGTCTTCTTCCATCTCATATGTGAACCGCATTTTGATATGGACTCCATTTAAATTTGCCAAGTGTGCCTCGACATCTTCTTTTTTTCCTCTCAAGACACAAAATTCGTCATCGACATACCTCTTCCATATTGCAATTTCAGTGGGGGCGGTGTCGAAAGCTTTTTCCTCAAAATACTCCATCCATATATTGGCTACTACTTTAGCTACCGGACTGCCCATTGCCACCCCATCTATTTGGAGGTAGTACTGACCTTGGTATATAAAGAAGTTCGTTGACAAACAATGATGTAACAACTTGGCATATTCTGTCGGGATGCCATTGTCCTGCAACTTCACCTTAACTACTTCCAGACAGTCCAACACAGGTACATTTGTGAAAAGTGATTACACGTCGAAACTAACCATCAACTGATTGTATTCCACCTTGTTTTGGTGTAAGATTTCCACGAAATGGCGGGAATCCTTTACAAATGACGATGTTCGTCCCACTAACGGCTGCAATATTTTTACTACATGCTTGGCCAGTTCATACGTAGGTAAGTCTATCTGACTCACGATCGGACGTAGCGGCACATTCAGCTTATGTATTTTAGGCAGACCATATAGTTTTGGAGGTTGGACGTTTCTAGGACGCAGCAAATATTTGACGGTATCGTCGTCTAGAGCGTAGGCACATTCTTTTATAAGTGAGCGAGTGCTTCGATCAGTCCTCGCCGTTGGGTTGTAATTCACCTTAATATACGTGTTTTCATCAGTGAGTAGACTATGAATCTTACTTTCATACTCAGTGATGTCCATTATGACTGTCGCATTCCCTTTATCAGCTTCAAGTATTATTATATTCTTGTTCTTTCGAAGATCTTGTAACGCAGCTGATTCGGAGGAAGTAATGTTCGGTCTTGGTGGCTTCACATGACGTAACACCACAGCAACATCTTGTCTAAGTGTATCCGCATCGATTGCTGGTATCTTGTTACGCATGATCCCTTCTTCAACCGACCCAATCACCTCCTCATAGGGGATGCGTCTGGGTGTAATAGCGAAATTCCTCCCCTTTTCAAGAACTGACTGTGCAGCGTCTGTTAACTCAATGCTCGACAAATTGATAACCGTTCGAGATGGTAGTGAGTTCTCGTAGTAGGGCACATCAGACTTTTGTCTTTTTAACAATAACTCGAACTTACGATCTTGTTTCATAGCACTAAGTTCCCTGGTACGTTGGGCTTGTAAGTAGGTAACACGATCGCAAATATCAAAATCACCTGTCGAAAGAGTTTCACTGCACTTGAGATGGATTTGGTATAACTCACACTGACCTTTGTCCAATTGGTACCTACAATTACGTATCGATTTTCGCAATAGTTTTTTACTCGCATTTCGCAAAACACTCGCGGATCCATGAATGTCTGGTCGTAGTTTTATCTTGACACATATGGGGATAAGGTCCGAATTACGACACTTCACTAGGAATGATAGTGATTCCTTTAAACACTCATACTTTTTCCGCACGCGTTCTAGATCTTGTATTAATTTTACTGTTTCCGGCCCGTACCGGTTAACGATATATTGTTTTAAACTTTCATGGTCACTAACATTATAGTTATTAACGGGATTGTTACCATGTACCTTGATTTTTATGAGTCTCCGAAATTTCGGCACTGTTGCAAGCGCCATGATCACGGAGTAACTAAAGTAATTGCGGGTAGATGTTATTGGCAGACATATCGGTCTACCCTCTGACGTCGTCTTTTACTGCGTTCGATACTACCACTACCATTGGTCACATTCTCACTATTCACTCACATTTGTTCCCGGCACACAATACTCACAGTATCAGATCGCGGAACGACACTTTTTTGATTTTTGCGGTTTTTACACATACGAACCACTGGATTCCACACACTAGACAATTTAAACCCATCCTCACGATTGAAATTCTTGTGTTTGGTTATTTCAATCGCTTCCCTGACCAATCTTGGTATGTAGTGGCGTTCCGTCGAGATAATTTGTGGATTATGGAGCTCAATCCAGTGATTAGGACCCGAATCAATTAAATGTTCCGCGATGGCTGATTTTTGCGTATCATTATTTCTGACTGCTTTAATGTGTTCTTTCATTCGGCACGCTATTGTCCGCTTCGTTTGGCCAATATAAGAACTACCACAGCTGCAGTCGATCTTGTATACACCAGGTTTCTCCAAGGGGAAGTTATCTTTAGGAGACCGTAGAATCTGTGATACTTTTTGTATCACAAAAAGTATCACAGATTGTTACATGGTAACAATCCCGTTAATAACTATAATGTTAGTGACCATGAAAGTTTAAAACAATATATCGTTAACCGGTACGGGCCGGAAACAGTAAAATTAATAAAAGATCTAGAACGCGTGCGGAAAAAGTGTGAGTGTTTAAAGGAATCACTATCATTCCTGTTTCATGTGAAGTGTCGTAATTCGGACCTTATCCCCATATGTGTCAAGATAAAACCACGACCAGACATTCATGGATCCGCGAGTGTTTTGCGAAATGCGAGTAAAAAACTATTGCGAAAATCGATACGTAATTGTAGGTACCAATTGGACAAAGGTCAGTGTGAGTTATACCAAATCCATCTCAAGTGCAGTGAAACTCTTTCGACAGGTGATTTTGATATTTGCGATCGTGTTACCTACTTACAAGCCCAACGTACCAGGGAACTTAGTGCTATGAAACAAGATCGTAAGTTCGAGTTATTGTTAAAAAGACAAAAGTCTGATGTGCCCTACTACGAGAACTCACTACCATCTCGAACGGTTATCAATTTGTCGAGCATTGAGTTAACAGACGCTGCACAGTCAGTTCTTGAAAAGGGGAGGAATTTCGCTATTACACCCAGACGCATCCCCTATGAGGAGGTGATTGGGTCGGTTGAAGAAGGGATCATGCGTAACAAGATACCAGCAATCGATGCGGATACACTTAGACAAGATGTTGCTGTGGTGTTACGTCATGTGAAGCCACCAAGACCGAACATTACTTCCTCCGAATCAGCTGCGTTACAAGATCTTCGAAAGAACAAGAATATAATAATACTTGAAGCTGATAAAGGGAATGCGACAGTCATAATGGACATCACTGAGTATGAAAGTAAGATTCATAGTCTACTCACTGATGAAAACACGTATATTAAGGTGAATTACAACCCAACGGCGAGGACTGATCGAAGCACTCGCTCACTTATAAAAGAATGTGCCTACGCTCTAGACGACGATACCGTCAAATATTTGCTGCGTCCTAGAAACGTCCAACCTCCAAAACTATATGGTCTGCCTAAAATACATAAGCTGAATGTGCCGCTACGTCCGATCGTGAGTCAGATAGACTTACCTACGTATGAACTGGCCAAGCATGTAGTAAAAATATTGCAGCCGTTAGTGGGACGAACATCGTCATTTGTAAAGGATTCCCGCCATTTCGTGGAAATCTTACACCAAAACAAGGTGGAATACAATCAGTTGATGGTTAGTTTCGACGTGTAATCACTTTTCACAAATGTACCTGTGTTGGACTGTCTGGAAGTAGTTAAGGTGAAGTTGCAGGACAATGGCATCCCGACAGAATATGCCAAGTTGTTACATCATTGTTTGTCAACGAACTTCTTTATATACCAAGGTCAGTACTACCTCCAAATAGATGGGGTGGCAATGGGCAGTCCGGTAGCTAAAGTAGTAGCCAATATATGGATGGAGTATTTTGAGGAAAAAGCTTTCGACACCGCCCCCACTGAAATTGCAATATGGAAGAGGTATGTCGATGACGAATTTTGTGTCTTGAGAGGAAAAAAAGAAGATGTCGAGGCACACTTGGCAAATTTAAATGGAGTCCATATCAAAATGCGGTTCACATATGAGATGGAAGAAGACCGAAGTCTGGCCTTTCTTGATGTAAAGATTCGAGTACGGAATGACGGTTCGCTGAGTCACTCCATTCACCGCAAAGCTTCACACACAGACCGTTATCTCAACGCCTCCTCGCATCACCACCCTGAACATCTAAATTCTGTAGTCACTTCACTGACGAACCGTGCATATGACTTATGTGACAAGGAACACCTGCACGAAGAGTTGGAGCATGTACGGCGGGTCTTACAGAATAACGGATACAAGGGAAAGTTTCCACCCAAACACAAATTAAGACACCAGAAACACAAAGTAGCCAGGCAACCACTATTTTTGCCATATGTCAAAGGAGTGACAGACAAGATCTCTAACATACTTAATAAGTACTCACTGAATACTGTCTTCACTCCTTTACAAAAAGTATCACAGATTCTACGGTCTCCTAAAGATAACTTCCCCTTGGAGAAACCTGGTGTATACAAGATCGACTGCAGCTGTGGTAGTTCTTATATTGGCCAAACGAAGCGGACAATAGCGTGCCGAATGAAAGAACACATTAAAGCAGTCAGAAATAATGATACGCAAAAATCAGCCATCGCGGAACATTTAATTGATTCGGGTCCTAATCACTGGATTGAGCTCCATAATCCACAAATTATCTCGACAGAACGCCACTACATACCAAGATTGGTCAGGGAAGCGATTGAAATAACCAAACACAAGAATTTCAATCGTGAGGATGGGTTTAAATTGTCTAGTGTGTGGAATCCAGTGGTTCGTATGTGTAAAAACCGCAAAAATCAAAAAAGTGTCGTTCCGCGATCTGATACTGTGAGTATTGTGTGTCGGGAACAAATGCGAGTGAATAGTGAGAATGTGACCAATGGTAGTGGTAGTATCGAACGCAGTAAAAGACGACGTCAGAGGGTAGACCGATATGTCTGCCAATAACATCTACCCGTAATTACTTCAGTTACTCCGTGATCATGGCGCTTGCCAACTAAAAAGACTAAGAACTAGACTCATAAAAAACAAGGTACATGGTAACAATCCCGTTAATATCTATAAGATTATTTTAATCAAAATTAAATAATTAATTTTACTTGTTTCCTGTTTGCATTACAAAATATTTCAAAGGTGCTAAATATAACCTCGGTACACTTGTATTCCTTTAAAATATTCACTGAACACCGGATAAATATGACGAAAATAATATGAATGGGAACCTGGAAACCGTTTTGTGAAATGCGTTCCTAATTTCTACCAAATGAACCTTATTTCATACTAGTGGCCCGCCCTCGCTTCGCTTCGGTGTAGAGCTGTAGTGTAAACTATAGTTTTTGTTCTCAGGCTTGTGCTATAAAGAATGACTTTATATTACACGTGTTATTGTGAGTCAACCATAAAAGATAGGCATATGCTGTTGCGGGATATTTTTTTAGACAATTTTATGTAGAATATTTTCGTCATACATGATTTCTATGTAACTTTAACCATTATGGCTGCACCCGCGACGGAAGCTTAAAAAATGGAGTAACTTCTCCCGTTTTCCCAACATTTCCCTTCACTACTCTGCTGCTAATGATTGTAGCGTGATGAAAAGTATACTATAACCTGCCCAGGAGTATGAAGAATAATTGTACCAAGTTTCGTTAAAATCCGTCCAGTAGTTTTTGTTTCTATAAGGAACATACACACAGACAGACAGACAGATAAAAATTTTACTGATTGCATTTTGGCATCAGTATCGATCACTAACCACCCCCTGATAGTTATTTTAAAAATATATCTCATGTACAGAATTGACATCTCTACAGATTTATTATAAGTATAGATAATGTATAATATACGAAAAGAGGTGGTTTTGATTTCACCATATAAATATATTCTGATATGATAAACAATGATATCAGTGAATAAATTTAAAAATTATTTCACAAAATTATACCCTATCTATGTACTTAGCGAGATTCCCATATAAGTACTGAAAACTTAATCACATCCCAGATGGATGTCTCCCATATTTGTGGTTCGATAAAAGCATTACTGTGGAACTCTAAATACGTATAACGAATTATCACATTTGTATAAGCAAAAACTGTTTATTTAAATGTACCAATAGGTTAAATAATCCACTATTCAGGTAGGTGACTCGACATTGTAATATTTACTTCGATATTATTGTAAAAAGCCATTATAACATAATTATTAACTACGACGTTTCATAATTAAGCGCATTCTACCGACTATACCACGGCGAGTGTTCTGAGGAGTTATTCTCCCTAATCGCTCCATCACCTTTTCTTCAGAGGACCACGCGCGCTAGGCTACGTTGCCACCGACTTACTGTGACCGCTATTCCTACACGAACAAAGAAATTTGGTGACTCATTTTGTTCTCTCCTTCCTATAATCTGGGGTCCTTTATGAGAGGTGTGAAGAAGCATTTTTGCAGGCCGGCAAGGTGAGGATGGTTGGTGTAGCAGTTTATAACTGCTGTACCAGCTATCTTCGCGGTTGGACTTTATCCCCACTTAACATCAGGTGGGGTAGAGTCATTTGCCTACTTCGCTATGAAAAAAAACATGCCTGAAGAAAAAATTAAGACAACTACTTAGTTAACGTCTTTTGGGGTATTTTTTCTTATTCCTTGTCCGTTGAGATATCCGCGTATTCCACGAAAATTCATTATAATACATAAACTTAATTTACATAATTATACTCGAAACAGATTTGTGTTTTTTTTATTTACTTCGTATACATTTATATAAATTAATAAAGTCATAAAATCGCGCTTCAAAAGATAAATTTGCTTTATGATTTTCATATAAAGTCTACCTACTTCAAAAACATATTTAAACTTTCAAAGAAAAAAAAAATTTCTTGGAAAATATGAATTAAATCATAATCTGAGTAGACAGGTTGTTTCTGCGTTATCGTGATAGCAGCCAGTTCTAGTCTTTGTAACTTATTTGAGGTGGAGGTAGGAGACAGTTCCCAGAAGGTCCTGCTAGTACTCAGCACTGCCTCGAAGCCTAGGAAATACTAGGAGAAATTCGACATGTCCTTTAAGTCCTGATACTGTGACTGTCAGTGCATTCTTCCTTCCAAGCGAATACTAATTTGAATTTGAGCAACGTCACTCTGTGTAACACAATTAGACCTTTAAGCAAGAATGACTGATTTATATAAGAGGTTTTTGAAATATTGGAACACTCGCCTGAGGAAATAACTTTTGATAATTCTGTTGTAATTATTACATTTCAAATCTTAAATTGAAAGGAATCACGATAAAAGTCAAAATGAAACAATCTGGGGACAGGTTATCTCTAGTTTTTAGAAGTGAACTCATTTTCGACAATTATTCTTATGTCAGGCATACAATACCTACATTCTTATATGTTAGAAATTACATTTTTTGTTCTGTAAATGGAACTAAAACGAAAGTCTTCATCAGCCTAAAGCTATAAAAAGGCTGTATAAAAGTTCTGAACCTCGAATTAGGTCCAAAACTCATCATAACTCGCGAACGCACGTAACGCACTTTATTACAACTCGGATCGAGCGTTAATGACGTGGAACAAGCGGTAACGAGCTGCACTAGTGATGTGTACTATCGATGAATTGTCTATTAGAGAAAGTTTAAAATATGTAGTAATACTTACTAAAATCAGAATAGTGAGTAGAATATAAAGTACAACAAAGCAGTACTAAAGAAAACTAATTATTTAAATAATAAAAATAAATAAATATTTCATAACACTCAAACCAATTAGCCTGCTCCCAAAGTAAGCACTGTAGGCTTGTGTTATGGGATACTTGGGTAACGGATAGAATACATATACCTATCTATACCTATTATATAAGTATATTTATAAAGAAATACATACATATTGAACATCCATGACTGGAGTACAAATGCTCGTATTCATCATACAAAAAACTGCCCCTACCGGGATTCGTATCTTTTTTTTTTAATGTTGGGAAAATGCGTGACGCATACCCCGCCTCTGGGTGAGAGACGGGGTTATGTGGGACTCCTCCTCCCCCCAAATCCCGCGGCTGTTCGGGATGAAGGGGGGCCCTACCCACTAAAAACCCAACAGTGCTCCCTCGCCTGCCGGAACGGGTTTCGTGGGATCCGGATGACTCTCCACGTTACCCCCGGCAGGGGTTCCTGCTCCTCCTGGCGGTCAGGGGGATGCCCGGGAGCACCCAGGCATCCCCCCTCGACGGGTGAGACTGTGCAATGCGGACGGCGGACCACCCTGTCCGCCGCCCGCTAGTCCCACTAGGGTAGAAAGAGGCGGTCGTACTGCCGCCGCCTTCCACCCCGCCGTCGGAGGCGGAGAGGACCGGCCCGGGCGTTCCCCTCGCGGGCCCTCTCCGCTGTCTCTTTCTGAAGGATGACTTCCTCGCAGAAGGAGACTACCGCAGTCCAGGATCTGTCGTTGACCAGCATCGCTTTAACGACGCTGGACAACGAGAGATCCCTTCCTATTGCCATGACCATATCAGAGACCACGACGGGCACTCCTCAAGGGTGTGCTGCGCCGTGTCCCCGACAGCGCCACAATGATGACACGACGAGGTCGCTTCCCTCCGTATGCGATGCAGGTAGCTGCCAAAGCATCCATGCCCTGACAGCACCTGCACCAGACGGAAGGTCAGCGACCCATGCTTCCTCTCCCTCCATTGACTCAGACTCCTGGCCACAGCACCTCCAGGGTACTGACCCCGAACTGCTGTGTCTCCAGCTCCTCGGTCCACTGCTCCATGACGAGTTCGTCCAGCCTCCGCCTGTGGGCTATCACCTCCTCTGGCGCCAGTCGCTCCCCTCGTTGCCGGGCCTCCGCCCTTTGCCAGTATAGGCGGGACAGCGCCTTCGCCTCCAGCGCCCACGGGGGTGACCCTGTCATTGCGCATACAATTTGTGCCACTATTCTTTGCGGCCTCTGCAGTAGGGCCTTGTTCCCCGCGCTTATGCGTTCCGCCCAGATGGGCGCCCCATAGAGGGCCATACTCCTGATGACCCCAGCGTACAGTTTGCGACAACTGGCGCTGGGGCCACCAACATTCGGCAACAGTCTTCCGAGCGTCGCCGCCGCACTGATCAGCCTTGGGGCCAGCTGCTTAAAATGGGCGTCGAAGCGCCACTTCGCGTCCAGCACCAACCCCAAGTATTTCAAGGTGGACTCTATTGGCACTCTGGCTTCGTCCACCTTGATATAGGCCCCGGCTGGCGGCTTATCCCTGGAGCTGTAAAACATCACGGCCCTTGTCTTCCCCGCTGCCACCTTCATCCCCAGCATTCTTATCCTCCTTATTATCAGCGAGGCACTCGCTGACCCCAACCGACGGATATCCTCGTATGTTTTGCCCCTAACAGCTATCAGCGTATCATCCGCATAGCAGATAACCGCTGTTCGGGGCAAAAGCGTCCCCCTGAGGACCCAATCGTAGGCGAGGTTCCAGAGGAACGGTCCCAGCACCGACCCCTGTGGAACCACCGGGATTCGAACCTGGGACCTCTCGAGGCAACACCTTGAAACCTGGCATACAAATATAGTGGCTTACAGTATGAAATCGCCCGATGAGCGTCCATTCATTTGTAAGAACCCAGTAAATCAGAACCTTTGTAACAGATCACCAAAATTATACATATAATACTAAGATTCTTATAACTAAAGAAAAGTTTACTAGAAAAAAACCGGATAGCGTTCGAGTCCCGTCCGCTGTCTGGTCCGCGCGGATTTTTTTCTAGGAAACTTTTCTTTAGTTATAAGAATCTTAGTATTATATGTATAATAATATCACTAGAAAAAAATCCGCGCGGACCAGACAGCGGACGGGACTCGAACGCTATCCGGTTTTTTTTTTTTTTTTCTAGTAAACTTTTCTTTAGATTTAAACATCTTGCAGTTAAATGCTTAAAAATAAATAAAAAGCATTCTTATAACTATTTATAAGCGTATCTTATATGAAAATTATAGCAGGCAAGTTGCTATAATTGAATTCTAATAAGAATGCTAATGTACTTATTTCGAGTGAGTTAGTCTAAATAAATAAACAAGCACATATGATATTTTGGCTTCACTAGATGGTAAAATCTATATAAGATACACTATGCAGGGCATCCCACGGATTTGTCGCACCGAGGGAAAGTATATTAAATATTGAATTTAGGATATTTTACTGAAAGAAGACATCATTTCATTTTTAATAATAACAAGAACTGCATTCACAGTTTTTTTTAAATCATCTGCCAAAACCGGCAATCAAAATCTAAAAAAAACATGTATTTTATGATAACCGTGAAAGGGATAAATCATGAGCATTATTATTTCCTAAGTAACGTAGTATTTTAAATGAAAGAATAATCACGTTTTTTTTAATAATGAAACACAAACTATGCAAAAACTGTGAATGCAATTCTACTTATTATTAAAAATAAAATATGTCTTCTTTCAGGGAAATATCCTATCCTCAATATTCAATATACTTAACATTCAATATCCTTCCGTGTGATAAACTCGTAGGACGCCCTGTATATAGATGAAAATCTTTTGATAAATACTTAACGTGTAAGATTAAAACAAACCTAGCTATTCTACAATAGAAACTAGTAGTAAAATATTCGCTTAGTTATTAGATTTAGTAACCTACAATACCGAGCATGATATAGAGTCCATAACATCGATAACTTTATTCTTTTTTATAATTAAATATTTCCCGTCCCACTTCCGTAAGAAAAGTTAGCGGAATAGTATCGATGTTCCATCTTATAGCCTCCGCACTAACTCGCGACGCGTTCACGTCACGTCCTCGTCGCGGCCTCGCGTCTTCTCGTAAACAGGCCGTTTACGAGGTAACGAAATTACTATGAGATTGGCATTGCTGCGGCGACATACATTTTTTATTATTTATTCATTTACTATTTGTCTATCCAATGAACTTACGTCCATAGCCTCCTTTAGAGCGTTTAGTTTTGATAAAGAGGTTTTATATTTTATCTTAATATGGCTACGAATAGGGTGCCTACACCCTATTCGTAGCCATATTAAGATAAAATATAAATCTCCTATCTCTCTCTCCTCTATCTATCTATAATCTATAATCTCCTAAGATATCACCCAATGCGGTCACACTTCGACACATCATCGTGTGTCGTTTTACGCGCCTTTATGATGAAAAAAAAATGAATTCATACAAGCAAACGCGCGCAACTTTTGTAGAAACACAATGTACGGTAAAGAACCCATCGTGATAGATACGCTATGTGTGTTTCGCCACTAACTCGCTATGAACAAATTACTTACATGTGATAGATGATATCTCTCTCACTTTGTATGGTACTTGCCCTGAAAGTTAAAAACTAAATATGTATAACAGACTTAATAATCAACACATCGCTAAACAAATAATATTAACATTTTAACGTTATTCTGCATACTTGCAGATTTTTCTATAAACCGGGAATATTAAGAGTCTTTAAACAGCAATCATTACTACTTAAGAGTACCTTAATCATTGCTTATGATTTCACGGGAACGTATTATTAAAAAGCTTTATTAACGCGGACTAGGCAGCAGACGGGACCTAGTCCACGTGTTTTTTTTCCAGTAATTTTTTCTTTAGATTTAAACATCTAGCAGATACATGTTGAAAAATAAATATATAAGCTTTATTAAGTTTGCAGTTGTTTTTTAAAATAAAACCATTATTTATAAGACCAATAACTACGATAAAAGCAAGGAAAAAGCGAAAGGATATATACATAAAGCGTTGGCTACTAATTTTGTTGTGTAGCAACAAAATAAAACTAGATAGGAAGGAAGAAAAAAAAATCAAAAGAACAGTATAGGAATATATATTTACAAGATAAAGTAGTATTTACAGATTATTAAAAAAAAAAAAAGGAATGTGTGTGTAGTGTGGGTTGTGAAGTGGGCGTGGGTCGTCGGCGATCTTCAGGGGCGGCTTGAACGGTAGGTCGTGCTACAGGTAGAAGGACGGCGCTCCTTGGAGGCAGAAGCGCTCCTGTGCAGCCGTCTTAGTTCTTGGCCTCCCCTGGTGGTTGCTGGCGGCGCTGCTGGTAGTTTGGCCGGCGTAGATCGGCCAGAGGCGGGCGTTGAAGAAACGGCAGGAGTCGGTAGAAGGCGGGCTGAAGCAGCTGGAAGCTGGCCGAAGAAGCTGGAGTCCAGGCGCAGTCCCACCGATGAGGTTGCGAGAACGTGTATAGTAGTATAGTATTGGAGTTAGGAAGTTGTTTTAAAGAGCCAATAGGTGCTAAAAAGCTTTGAGGTCTTTCTTGAGTCCCGGGGCAGTCGGCCCCGGGACAAGGCCTTTTATTAATTTAGAGCTCGGTAGCGAGCTTTTCAAAAGTTGAGTAGGCAACTTTTGCCGTAGAATTGAATAAATGATCAGGGAGGCTCGGCCTTTTATAGGTCCGGAACCATTTGAATTTAGACACGGTTTGAATCGAGCCAAAAAGAATCAAAGTAAGTGGTCTGTGGAGGTTGAATAGTCATAGACGTAGTTGGAGAGAGTATCCGTGTCATGGGTAGCCATGGCAACGGATAAAAACATTAGGTTGTCATAAAATGTCAATAAAATAAATAAATTAAAAATAGATAAAATCAAAGCATAATTAGTGAAAACAAGTAAATAACAGAATAAAGAGAAATGCCGGTAAGTGTCCAGCACTCTGGAATAGTGATTTTCAGTACAGAAGAAATTATTATACGTATTTACAAAATGATGAATAGTGTGTGATATTTTTGAAATTATGTGTTTCCAGGAATAAATGATAAAATATATGATGATGCCTGATGAATATCGATGATGTTATATGATAAAATGTGCGAAATGGAACCTATGATAATCGAAACCATGAGTCGAAACCATATTAAGGTACGTTACATTTTCCCCCACGACCCCAGAAAATTTTCTACTAGAGAAAATTTTGCTTAAAGAAAAGGCCAAAAGAGATCCGAGGAACACTACTTCGCAGAAACATACAACCATTCATACAAATACACATTCCTCTTCTATCATACCTCAACTTCATACAGGTAAGGGTGGAGTTCACGATCAATGACTGCCACTCTAGAAGGGTGTTCCTTAATAACGACAGGCTTATTTAGGGAGTTGTCAACCGCTCCATAAGTGGAAAAAAAAATATTGACCTAGGCTTCTTTTAGGAGTAATCAACCGCTCCGACGTAAGGCTTGTTTAACGAGTTGTCAGCCGCTCGGACCTAAGGCTTCTTTAACGAGTAGTCAGCCGCTCGGAAAGAAGTATCATTTAGTACTTAAGAATGTAGGGTTAAGGTAGAGAAGACCATTAGGGTAGTCTTAGGTAAAGGTTAAAGTAAAGGCTTTAGTTGCCTTTAAAGAGGTTAAGTAAGGGAGAGCACTGGAGAAAAGTACTCTATAGAAAAATAGAGGTAAATTTTAAAGGTTAACGTCTTTTATAGACGTTGAGAGAGCTTAAGAGCTTTAGGGTAAACAAAAAAAATATTAAATTTAGAGATTATGATTTGAGTGATAAATGAATGAATGGTTATGAATGAATTAATGCGGTGAACGAGGTATGAGTTTTAGATTTTAATGTCTTTGATATGCCATTTAGCTTTAGAGCCATTGGTATCTTCTAATATATACACTAAAGGTGAGATTTTCTTAACAACTTTACATTTAAGAAATTTAGGCGTGAGCTTAGCGCTAAAGTAAGAACCTGCATTACTTTGCACATAGTTCTTTCGCCAAACCATATCGCCGACATTAAATTCTTTGAATGAGCGACGTAGGTTATAGCGTGCACTGTTTTTAGTGTGAGCAAGGTATAAGGTAGTTTGAACTTTGTCGAAAATAGATGAGAGGAATCCAGCATTTTCAGAGTAAATATCGCGAGGTAGAAAGGTAACTTCTTCGATACTTCGAGCTGAGGTATAAAAAGAGCCGCAGGGAATTGTTTCACGACCAAATACCAAAAAGTTAGGCGTATAACCAGTTATGGAGTTCACACAACTGTTCAACGCCTGTTGGATTTTAGGGAGGTGATTATCCCACGTCCTATGGTCATCACCTACGAGGGCAGCTAAAGCAGTAATAATTGTTCTGTTGTACCTTTCAGTAGGGTTTACTTGAGGACAATAGAATGGAGAATGAAATATAAAAGGAATTTTATATTTTTTTAAGAAGGAAATGAATTCACGAGACTGGAATTGGGGTCCGTTGTCCATAATAATGGTCTGAGGGACACCATGTGTCAGAAAAACCGAGTTCTCAAGAGAAGAGATTATATTAGGCGTGGTAGCACGCTTAAGGCGAAAGATTAAAGTATATTTAGTAAAAAAGCAGTTAATAACTAAGATGTATTGATTACGATTTCTAGTCATGGGTAATGGACCCATAAGATCAAGCGATATAGTCTGGAAGGGCCTAGAGCAAATTTTTGGTTTGCCCATTGGTCCGTAGGGTGAATGGTTTGGATGTTTATACGCCAGGCATGTGTCGCAGTTAGAGATAAATCTGGCAATGTCCTTAAACATACCAGACCAGTAATATCGTAATGAAAGTTTTTTGTAAGTTTTAAAGATACCTAGGTGAGGTTCAAGTTCAGAGCCATGGTTAGTTTCGATGAGCCTACATCTTTCATGAGGTAAAGGAACTTCTTTCCAAATGAAATCATCATTGAGGCTATTTGGAGAATGAATACAACGATAAAGCTTGTTGTCTTTAATAGTATAATTCGGGTAGGAGTCAGGGTTATTTTGACATCCGAGCAAAATTTTGTTGTAGTGGTCCAAATCACGATTAGGGGATGAAACTTCTGTGGAAATTGGAAGTACACCTTGAGGTGGCGAATCTGCAAAGTCTTTAGGTTTAGATCTAGATAATAGATCTGGAACAATATTATCTTTGCCTTTCTTATGTTTCAGGACACAGTTAAAGCAAGATAAACGTAAAGTCCAACGAGCAAGTCTTCCTGAGGGATTAGATAAATTTAGGAACCACTTAAGGGCTGCGTGATCAGTATAAATGGTAAATTGTTTACCATTGTCGAGATAGCAACGCCAGTGTTCAAGAGCAGTTATAACGGCCAAGGTTTCCCTTTCTGTAGTTGAGTAGTTTTGTTGGTTTTTATTAAGCGATTTGCTCATGTAGGCAATAACGACTTCTTTGTCGTTTTGAAGTTGAGTAAGCATTGCTCCTATACCATAATTAGATGCATCGCAATGAACAGAAAATGGTAGGTTAAAGTCTGGGCAAGCGAGCACAGGGGTAGTGACGAGAGCTTCTTTTAGTTTCTGAAACGCAGTTTCAGCTTCAGGGTTCCAAGAAAACTTGGGAGCATTAACTCCTGAGCAAGTTAATTTGTTAAGAGGAGCAGCAATAGTACTGAAATTCGGAATAAATCTCCGGAACCAACTACAGGTGCCGATGAACCTACGAACTTCTTTTTTAGAGGATGGTGTAGGATATTCCAGAATAGAGCGGATTTTGTCGGGATCAGCTCGTAGTCCAAATTCATCTACGATAAAGCCAAGATATTTAAGTTCATTTCTAAAGAATTGAGATTTTTCGAAATTTATAGTTAAGTTCGCAAATGAAAGTTTTTCATAGACTTTTAAGAGCAGAGCGATATGCTCGTCGAATGTTTCACTTATTACGACAATGTCATCGAGATAACAGAAGACTTTGTTGTCAAAATCAGGGGTAAATAACATATCCATAAGTCTCTGTTGAGTAGCAGGGGAATTAGTTAAACCGAAGGGCATTACTTTAAATCTGTACATTCCTCTGCCTGGAACGTAGAATGCAGTCTTGTCTTTGTCTGCCGGGTTAAGAGGAGTCTCCCAAAAAGCTTTGGCAATGTCAATACTAGACAGGTATTTGGCATTCCTAAGGTTATCTAAGATCTCGCTTATAAGGGGAAGGTTATATGCGTCACGACGAGTAACAGAGTTCAGTTTCCTGCTGTCGACGCAGAAACGCCATTCACCATTTTTCTTGGGAGTAATAATCACTGGGGATAGCCAAGGGCTTTCACAGGGTTCAATTACGTCCCATTCAAGCATTTTATCCACCTCATTTACTAATGCTTTTTGTTTTTCAGGGGATAATCTATAGCATCTTTGTTTGATAGGAAGGGAATCGCCAGTGTCGATTTTGTGAGTTATCAGATGAGTACGTCCCAGTACTCCTTTTTCCTCAAATGAGATACCTTTTAAGCGATTGATAATGCTATCGGCTATTTCCTTCTGGTCTTTAGTAAGATGGTCATAAGGAAGTACTTTTTTGTCATCGTTCTGAATAGATGAGCATTTGAGGGTTGAGAGACCAGCTGAAGATAGTAAAGAAGGTAGCAAATTAAATTTGTTCCAAAAATCAATGCCAAGGATAAGGGAAGGAAAAAGTTCAGGAAAAGCATAACAACTAGTATTAGGTTTAGGGTTACATTTAGGACAGTCTGCGGTTTTAAAACCTTTCAACCCGCACTTGAAGCAAATGATGAAGCAAGGTTGAGAGCAAGTTTTAAGTTCGTGTCCATGTTGTCGACAACGAACGCAGAAAACGTCTTTTTGAAGGGTGTTAACCTGGTAAGTTTTTTTAAAGAAAGGTTTTTGAGCAATAGGAAGAGGAGGAGTAGGAAGAGGAGTAGGAGGAGGAGTTTGAGGTTTATAGTTGAATTCTGGCGTTAAAGAATTTGAGATGGGTTCTTTGAAGTTTTGGTCTCTATCCAGGAATTTTTCATAATTTTGACAGGTAAATAAAAGGGAATCGATAGAGTTACAGTCCTTAAGTGCCACAAAGACTGAGTAGCAAGGTCTGATGTTTCTAAGAAGAATTTCAAGCTGTTCATTATCAGTAAGCTTCTTTGTGAGACGTGAGAACATTCCTACCATGATAGAGATGTAGATGGCTATCGGTTCCTCTAAGCCTTGAGTACGACTTCTAATTGCCTCTAAGAGTTTATAGTCGTAATCGAAAAGGCCAAAATCCTTTGTTAGCAATTGCGTAAGTTCTACCCAAGATAAGTTAGGATTCCTACTAATTTGAAATCTGAACCAATGAAGAGCGTTGTCAGTAAAAATTTCATAAGCCTGATTAATAAGAAGGTTTTTATCAAAGTTTCGTGAAATGCAGTCTTCATCCAACTTTTGGAGAAAAGATCTAGGGCAGGATTTACCATTAAAAGTGTATTTTTTTAGATCCTTAAAGATAATAGTGTTAATTGGAGGTTGAGGATAAGAAAAGATTAGGGGTTGAGGCTGGTAAGAGGGTTGAGGAACTTCAGGTATATAAGTAGTTGGGGAATCTATAGGTGTGACTATATTTTCCGCTGGGTGAAAGGTAAAAGGCTCAAATTTATTATTTAAGTCGTCAAATTTAGTTTTAAGACAAGTAAAAGTAGTCAAAAGTTCAGGGTTAAGGTCAATGTCTATACGTTCAAATCTGTAATAAATATGGTTAAGGTAAGTTTCAATAAGGCGAGCAAATTTAGAATCGCCCTGTAATAATCTATTAATTTTCCCTTCAAGGTAATTGATGGTAGTATCAAGTTGAGCAAGATCCTCATCAACTGGAAAAGGAGAAGTTAGAATATCCTCTGGTGAAGTTATCGAAGAGAGTCTTTGAATTTGTTTTCTCAACTCTAAGACTGTATTTGCTGGATTCTCTAATCTAATTGTTACCTCATAGATCAGTTCAGCTTTGTTGAGGTGTTCAAATTTAATTAATCTAGGCATTGTTAAGAATAAAGATAAGTTAATAAAGTTCAAATTAAATACCTTGTTTCTTTCTAAAAAAAAATAAAATTAGAGTGAGTAAAAATGAAGTTCAGTGAGAGCTAAGAGTTAGAAAGAAGAGGAAAAAAAAAAATAGAAAAGTTAAATAAAAATTATAAGTAAATTAAGGAATAAGATGACTAATATTTACAATTAAATAGAGTATAAAGGTATTTAGATAAATAAAGCAAGTTAAGAATATTTACAATATATATAAATATATATATATATTTTATGATAAAGGGGATTTTTTTTATTTTCAAATAAGATGCCAAAGGGGATGAATGCGATAGGGACACTAGAAGAAGTGTTGTTTTAGAATTTAGAGGAGAGGCTGGAGGGACAAATGAAGATAAAGCTAAGGAAGAGGGAAAAACTAAAGAGAAGACCTGAAGACTAAACTAAAGAGTTGGGCGCCAATTTTGTTGTGTAGCAACAAAATAAAACTAGATAGGAAGGAAGAAAAAAAAATCAAAAGAACAGTATAGGAATATATATTTACAAGATAAAGTAGTATTTACAGATTATTAAAAAAAAAAAAAAAGGAATGTGTGTGTAGTGTGGGTTGTGAAGTGGGCGTGGGTCGTCGGCGATCTTCAGGGGCGGCTTGAACGGTAGGTCGTGCTACAGGTAGAAGGACGGCGCTCCTTGGAGGCAGAAGCGCTCCTGTGCAGCCGTCTTAGTTCTTGGCCTCCCCTGGTGGTTGCTGGCGGCGCTGCTGGTAGTTTGGCCGGCGTAGATCGGCCAGAGGCGGGCGTTGAAGAAACGGCAGGAGTCGGTAGAAGGCGGGCTGAAGCAGCTGGAAGCTGGCCGAAGAAGCTGGAGACCAGGCGCAGTCCCACCGATGAGGTTGCGAGAACGTGTATAGTAGTATAGTATTGGAGTTAGGAAGTTGTTTTAAAGAGCCAATAGGTGCTAAAAAGCTTTGAGGTCTTTCTTGAGTCCCGGGGCAGTCGGCCCCGGGACAAGGCCTTTTATTAATTTAGAGCTCGGTAGCGAGCTTTTCAAAAGTTGAGTAGGCAACTTTTGCCGTAGAATTGAATAAATGATCAGGGAGGCTCGGCCTTTTATAGGTCCGGAACCATTTGAATTTAGACACGGTTCGAATCGAGCCAAAAAGAATCAAAGTAAGTGGTCTGTGGAGGTTGAATAGTCATAGACGTAGTTGGAGAGAGTATCCGTGTCATGGGTAGCCATGGCAACGGATAAAAACATTAGGTTGTCATAAAATGTCAATAAAATAAATAAATTAAAAATAGATAAAATCAAAGCATAATTAGTGAAAACAAGTAAATAACAGAATAAAGAGAAATGCCGGTAAGTGTCCAGCACTCTGGAATAGTGATTTTCAGTACAGAAGAAATTATTATACGTATTTACAAAATGATGAATAGTGTGTGATATTTTTGAAATTATGTGTTTCCAGGAATAAATGATAAAATATATGATGATGCCTGATGAATATCGATGATGTTATATGATAAAATGTGCGAAATGGAACCTATGATAATCGAAACCATGAGTCGAAACCATATTAAGGTACGTTACAATTTTCCAGGGAGTAAAAAATTTAATAGTCTATAGACGGATATGGCATATTCGGAAACTGTTTTTTGCAACCCATCACTATTGTTTCCGAGATAAGTTTCGTAAAACCAAAACTACCTGTCATTGAGGTACGTGGCAATGGGGAAGATATTTACAACTATTATTTCAATCTCAAGTTGCAACTTTGATTTTCTGCCAAAAGGCTAGAATATTAAACCACGTGACGGTATGGTTATTTATCTAAATCCAAAATTACGAGTATATAGTACACGTAATCGGTGACTATCATTCAACGTTACAATACGAAACTCTGTCATTATTCCGCAATCATACCAAGAAACGGGTCTGGACATGTTGTTTACAATAACGTTCCTTTCCACCCATGACTTTAGTGGGATGTGACGTCCCGAACATCATTTCGGGGAATAATAAAACCTGTACAGAAATGTTCTCAAAGCTGCTAGAATTATTCGCATGAAAAGGCTGGATTGTGGAAAATTCGTGTACCTGTATCATTTTTATTTCACATGTAGTACGGAGGCGACTGCGTAGGTGGTGATTCAATATTGCATGACAGGCTTTCAACCACGATTCGTTTAGGTGGATACAGATTATATTTTACGTAACTCGATTTACGTATACGTGATTTGCTTTATCCGAAACTGACTGAATTCGGTCCTCAACATGGATATTTTTACTACGTAAATTAAAATTTTCCCTTTTAATATAATATGTAAGTACGTAGAATGTATAAGTCTCGTAATGATGACGCAGGTGGTGAAAGCCCGGTCATTGATGGGTGATCAACAAATTTTTAATCCGTACTTCGTGCTTAGGAAGCTCAAATCTTGATTTCTTCATGATCGCTAGTACAGAACGCTAATAACATGCTAGATCTGTCGATATCAAACTTTAGCCAGGTTAAATATTAAAGGTATTCAAGGATTTATTTCAACGCTCTCGCATCAGGCAACTATAGTCATAAAACATTTAAATAAGCGTATTATTATATAAGCGTTATTATGTATAATTATTGCTTTCTGTATTATATACTCGTGACCTGTTTGCCACACTGCAGCATTACCATAAAATATATGAGATTTAACTTCACAACATTTTAAGTTGTTAGGCAGCAGTGATATTATGATTTTCAGTATCATTGTCAACAAGATAGAACATAACACATTTTTTTATTTATGTTGATAAAGACAAAAATATATTATGGTTCATTCATCGATATTTTTACAGAACTGGGCCTATTGGGAAATGCAATATAATTTACACAGAAATAGAGATATTGTATAGAAACAAAATGTTACACATGAAGATTCGTTAGGTATCGAAGCAAAAGCAAAGTAATACATGTAATAGCTTTGAAGAAATTGCCATCAGTGTTATATCTCTACAATTATGTTGCGGGCTGTACTGATAGAAAATCACGCATGGTAGTCAAACAAAATTACTGCTTAAACTTGTCAAGGGAATGTAGGTCCAATAGGCTTAGAAATAAGAGTATCATGAGGAGAAAATGTTGATATTGCTTGCCTCCTCGTCATTTAATGATGTCGTGGACGAGATGCTTTGATCTCGTTTTAGACGTGTGGTGTAAGTGATAAATACAATATTTCTGACTAGCGTATTAATTGAAATGTTATTAATGAATGAATATCATCGGAATATGATTTGCTTCTAATGTTTTATTTTACCGTTATTTTAAGCACTGAACTAGCAGATTTTAAAAACTAAAATGATATTTGTTGCTAGAAAACCTTTTAGAAAAAAAACAGGATTCGTACGTTGGTATGCTTGTAATGCTTAAGTATTCCAAATCAAAAATGACATGATATCATGAAGTTAATAATTTAAAACAGTTTTTATATAACTAGAGTATAGACATGCGACTTCAATACTAAGGTAGCTGTAATTTTAAAAAATATTGTAAGTACAGACACAGCCACAGTTCAAATAATCCAAAATCTTCTAGCTTTATTTTGCTTTAAAATGAGATTTAATTCAATATTGATTTAGTATGACACCTAGTGGTAACTTTATGTGTTGCTAAATCAGCATCTTGTTATGAAAGTTGATTCCATCCTCATATAATTACATTATAAAAGGTAAATTTAAAAAATCAAAAAAGCGGACCGCCTAATTATTTCTTCAAATAAAAACTGAAAAAACAAGTAACAAGTAATTATGTTAAGTAAGGAACAAAGCTACTTTAACGGTCGGGATACATTAGATATTTAAGAATAGATAAAAAAAATGTGTACCGACTGTTAAGGTAGCTTTGGACCTAACTTAACAGAATTATTAGAATCCTAGACTTGTTTCTTTCTTTTCAGTTTTTATTTGAAATAATAATGAAGCAGTCGGGTTTTTGATTTTTTTAATTTACCTTTTTTATTTCACCCTTTTTAGTAAGGGCAGATCCGCATCGAACCCGCGCTTGAAAATTTTACTAAATAGCACTGCTGGAATTTTCTTTAGATTTAAAAAATTAAGTACTTACTATGATAAAATGTCACTTCTTTTGTCTTGGACCACATTGGATCGCAGTGAAACTTACTACGGCCAATAGTTGCGGACTATCAAAGGAACCATCCGGAACAAGTTCGGCAACTCTCTGGGATTGAACTATGAGCTTTTTTGCGTAAGACTACAGTGAATGTACTAATCAGGATGGCTACGGAGTTTTATTTGCGGTGAGCGGGAAACTCTGTGAGGCCCGCTAATTACCCGTTAGCTTTAGTGGTGGGAAAATCGTAAAGATTTATTCCGCCGAACTTGCGTTTCTGTGACTTTTATTGTGTTGCCGTAATTAGTTATATAATAGACGAGTAGCTCGATGGCGCAAGTGCTTAGCGCGTTTAGGCTGCGGTCGTTGAAGTTAAGCAACTTTCGCAGTGGTCGGTCATTGGATGGGTGACCAAAAATGTATTACCTCGAGCTCCAACGGCGTCTTTCGGCCTGGTGGATCATGGGCCAATCTCCCTATTCCATCCGTAGGGTAGGCCTGTGCCTCAACAGTGGGAACATTAATAGGCTGATGATAATGTTCATGAGAGATTGTTAGTTAGTTACTATAAATATTCGATACTTCAGAGTAAAACATTTTTTAGGATTACATCGTTGTAGTAACTATTTTCGAATTAATTAATTTTGGAATCAAAGACTTTATTGGTCACCCATAACATTAAATAATTTTATCTTAACTACATTTTAATTGAACCTTTTCTAAATTCAATTTTCGAAATTGAAAGCATCCTACTGTAAACTTGAGTACAAAATAAGACCTCTAGCAAAAAAAAGCAATTTCGCAGGCACATGTGGTATGATGACAATGCTAAATCTGATAAAATATTATGCAAACACACTTAAGGGGTGTTAAATAGAAACCCCTAACAAGACATTAGAATGCCGCAGAATCCCCGAGACGGATAAAAGTGGAGGAATCCAGATTCATCGCGAAGGGTCGATGCAATCTATATGCAAATATGCGTTCCATCCAATTACAAATGACACTTTTTTTTACACACTGCGTTGGAAAACGCGTCCTGGAAACGCCGGTATTAAGAGACTTTCCGCCTTATTACAAAACGATAACTAAAGTTAAACCCAGACTTAAATAAAACTGTCACCTTTGTTTGTTAAAGAGTTAAACCAAGTCAAACTTTAGTCTTCGTTTTGGAATAAGGCGGTTTGCGTTTTATGTGTTGAAAAAACTAGTGTGCCGAGTTTGGAGTCTGTTTTTAAGGACACGTTAAATTACTATGATTTTTGTACACTGGACTGTTACGTCTTATTACTATTATTTCTGTATTTTGTAGTGAATTTACATTTTCTTTAACACATTAAGTTGGAAACAAATATAAGGTGACTAATTCGACGACCTCCGTGGCCGAGTGGTTTGTACGCCGGGTTTCATGGTGTCGCCGACTCGAGAGGTCCCGGTTTCGAATCCCGGTGGGGGCAACTGTTTGTGTGATGAATACTAGCATTTGTACTCCAGTCATGGACGTTTAATATGGATTTCTTTATAAATATACTTATATTCTATCCGTTATCCTAGTATCCCATAACACAAGCCTTACAGTGCTTACTTTGGGGCTAGGCTAATTGGTGTGTGTTGGTAATATTAAAAAAAAATGACAAGTGATTAGTTTTACTTGACGATTCTGTATATAACAATACAGGGAGAGAAAAACAGCCCTTGCTGAGTCTTTTGCCGGTTCTTCTCAGTACAAGGTCTGCCGCCGTAGTTTTGCGAACCGATGGCGTAGCTTCTTGACCTTCACAAGTACTTGTAACAGCCTAGACTGAATAAATGTCTTTTCATTTCATTTCATTATTATTATGTGATGATCCAGGTTAAATCTTTTTACCAACTGTCATCAAAACCAGCTTAGACATTATTGCGTGTTTGCGAAAATAATATCAATACATAAAAACAATGCGAAGAGATGGCGCTGCCTTGCAGCCTACGAAATTCTAAAAGAAATTCGATACAGCCATTAAGGTGGCGGTAGCATAATTGATCAGGGCATCCGCCCTGATAGCGGAGGGTGCGAGTTCGAGTCCCGTCTCCTGCCTGGAAGCGTGGATTTTTTTCTAGTAAAATTTTCTTTAGATTTGATATGTAACAGTTAAGTGCAGTGAGTGATTAAAAAATTAAAATATAACTATAAAAACTTTTACTTAAGTTAGTATATTTTTTGATTGAGTAACAATATTTTAAAATACTTTGTTTAGCATAATTTTTTATCATGTATTTATGTTCAGGATCTATTATTGCAAAACAAGATTCGGTAAGATTAAATATTTTGTTTAATGAAACACAGTGACGTTTTTTCAACCCAGTGAGTATTTTGTTTTCAGTCCTAGCGCTTCATTCAAATACTTAGATTATTGCATTGTGACATCATTTGCATCGTTGTTATTACACCTATTTGCAGATTTACTGATTCTACTGAATAAAACTCCTTTATTATTGAACATAAAAAGTAAAGTGGGATACTTTACTTATTAATTTTAGGTGATCTTCAGATATTTGATAAAGGTATATAATTTATGTTTTCTCCCCATCGAAAAAAAAGTTAAAATATGCTATACCTAGAATAGGAGACTGATTGATTCGTATTTTGATTTAGCTGCTTGAGCAGTTTGATAACTTAGTTTGAACTAAACTCCAGAATTTAGTTTAGAGACAAATTAAATGAAGACCTTTTTATGGACCGTCTAGGTATAAAAAAGCAGTTCATGTCAATATGCCTCAATATTTCCCCAATGCTTGTTGGTATTAATTACCATTGATGAAATAGTAAAGTTCCGTTACTACCGCGTAAGCTACATTACTGAAAAAATTACTTCAAAATTTATCTCGATTTTATTTTAATTTTGAAGTTTTTTTTTTCAATTTATCACATCAGCTAAAAGATATCTTGAATGGGTGGCTGGATAAATATTGGACGATGCAAAAGAGCTTTCAGTAAGTTGATTTGTATAAACTATATTTTCATTTCATTGCAGTTTAAACCTTGCTTGTGTGTATGTGTGTATGATAACATACGGAGCTGAGATGGTCGTTGATTATGGGTATCAGAGGAAGACTCAGAGTCGCACAGCGAGCGATGGAGAGAGCTTTGCTCGGTGTTTCTCTACGTGATCGAACCAGAAATGTGGAAATCAACGGATCGCCAAGCTGAGGTGGCAATAGGCGGGGCATGTAGTTCGGCGAACCGATGCACGTTGGGGTCCCAAGGTGCTTCAATGGCGACCTCGCACCGGGAAGCGCAGTGTCAGTAGACACCAGATGGACTAATGACATCAAGCGAGTCGGGGGGGGACTGGACGCGGAAAGCGCTGGATTGCTGTATATGAAAATCCCTTGAGGAGGCCTATGTCCAGCAGTGGAGGTCCATCGGCTGATGATAATAAAATTTTAAAAGGTTATCCTGTAAAGTTAGATTGTACACTTTCCACAAGAAGCGGGGAAATGTCTATATAATTATACTGCCTCATCATTTAATCTCTCATCGTGTGTGTTCACATCACAGGCGAAAGGTTTTCGAAGCTTTGATCGTGGATTTAAATTTCAGATTTAATAAATTGTAACGTGGAAAAGGTTTGTTTAGTATGCGGAAGGATTCATTTCTAAATCTGGATTTTAATTTCGATGTGATTACACAGACAGGCTTTAACATAAAATAATATTTGCTACGTTGAAGCTTTGCATATATTATTAATCTAATATGACTTGCTGAAATCCCTAATAAAACAACTTCAATTTTGATTTGAAAATAACTATGGAATTCCTTAGGATTATTTTTCGGGTTCCGTTCCCAAAGGGTAAAAACAGGACCCTATTACTAAGCATCCACTGTCCGTGTCGTGTGTGAGTGTGTCTGTCTGTCTATCACCAGGCTGTATCTTATGAACCGTGATAGCTAGATAGTTGAAATGTTTACAGTTGATCTAGGCATTTCTGTTGCCGTTATAACAATAAATACCAAAAACAGAATAAAATAAATAATAAAATTATTTAAATAATATTTAAAGCGATCTCTCAATTTGTTAGATATATTATAATAGCAGTTTAATGTATAAATAATGGCACGGAACCCTTCGTGCGCGAGTCTGACTGGCATTTGACCGAATTTTCATATTTTAACGGCACGTAGTTCGTGTCGGGTGGGCAAGTTAAAGAAATATAATATGTTACCTCAATATCGAGTTATGGTTTTTGGTTTTTCTTGGCGTTTAACAGTACAAACAGTTCTGGCATAAGTGCTGAGTCAGCCCACGAGCGTACGAGCGCAATCGCGAATGAGCGCTTGATCGAGCACAGCGAGCGAACAGAGGAACAAGACAAGTACTACATCGATCTATAACGAAGTCTGGAAAGGACAACTTCCATAAAACCTTGTTTTAATAAATAATCCTTTATCCATATTACCAGGAAAGTAATAATTAATTATACTTGAAAATTGTACGATTTCGATTTAGAAAAATTAAGTAGGTTCATAAATCTATAGAAAAATTTACTTGATATTTTTTGTAGTTCTGTTCAACACTGAAACAACAATACAAATGTTTAAGTAGATTGGTTTGATTGTTCAATTATATTTCAATTAGAATTTTATTTGAACAATAATATTATTAATTAGCAGTTTAAAAAGGATATACACGAGTATATTTATTAATAGCCTCTCTTTAAAGTTTGATTTAATATCCTTTAGATTTTCATATTTTTTGTATAATACAATTATCTTGGAACTTAATAGATAATTTAATTCAGCTCTGAAGAAAATAAGGCTAAAATACACACAATATTTATTGAAAAGCAACTAGAGCACCCGCCATACGTACTTTGTCATAGCAAACATTTACAAAGATATAATTATCCTTTCGTCGTTTAACTGTCAGAATACAACGATTCAAAAAATAATTTAGTTTATTTAGAATTGCTCGCTATTTTTTTTTTAAGTTCATTTTGTGTATCATAAATTTTATAATAAGTTTCTATTAAGAACTCATTTTTGATGGTACGATGAAATTTGTTTAGAGTATTGAGCACTTTAACTATTTGAAGTATGCCATTTTACTAGAATCAATTTCTAATAATTTACAGCTTAAAGGTCCATATAGACTACTACATGGACCAATAAGCTGTACTTTATAAATATATCTAATCAGATAATTACATGATAATGTATACCGGTCTCCTAAAAAAATTGTAAATATCGTTGCCAATTTAAATAGCACTCCACAATATGGGAGATTCGAAGAGCAATTAACATAATTATTTTGTGTTCACAAAATCACCTGCCATTTCCATATTCCCTAAATGCGCGTCAAATATCTTGGGAGTGGGATCGGAAATTACTCAGACGCCGTTTGTGGTATGAGTGCCTGTATCAGGTAACTGGTCTTTGAATGCAGGGATCCAATAAACGGAACATAGATACTGTCAACTTCTATACTCTTTTGAAGCTAAGTCAAAAGCCACTACGGAATTAGTACCAGTAGCTACCAAATGTTTTTATATATTTTTGTTAAAAATCTTTTATGAAGATGGGCGATTTTTTTAATTTTATGAATTAAATATTTTACTTAACTTTGTCTGCCTATTTGTATATTTGTTTCCCATATAATATTCCATCACCTGGTCCTTAAAGGATGATTTCTGGGGTAAACAATAGGATATGTTCTATATTAGTTCAGCGGTAATAAGTGCGAAGAGATTAGACACTTTCGCAATTTTAATATTAGTATGCATATGAAGGGCTAATGGGGAGAACAGGCTTAGTCCATTTTTTCTTAAATTGATTTTTTAGAATCTATGGCAACAAAAATACTCGATTCATCTTATGGCTAGCACAAAAAAGGGTAAAACTCGTTGTGTCTTAATTTGTTTTTATAACACATTTACTCGTAAAGCGTCTCTTATTGCACCAATTTCAATATCAAAATCTATCACATTACACACGCGTGCGGTAATGTAAAGTAAAACGCACGGCTTATTATTTTCCGTTTAAAAACGAACAATACTTTTTTTAATCTCAGAAAACAGTTTTTATGTCAGAAAGGTAGCAACATTTTCTTAATAAAATTAACTTTGGGAGATCAAATATAATATATAAACATTTAGTTCTTTAATTTGATTCATTTTGACAATAAATTACAACCATGTATCGGTAACAAATTCACAAAAATATTTATTTACTTTATTAGTAACACTGGCTGTTTTTTGTTTCTTTGCCTAAAAAAGCGTTAAATCGCGCGCATCGTTTTTATTTGAAAATATTGTCAAGTAGTAACGAATTAATTTGACACCGCCAGAAGTCGAAAAAGGCCTCTTGCCCGAAAAAACCACGGACAGATACTTACAGTCAAGTGTACCAAAATTTCATCTTATCGAAAACAAACAAAGGTGCCAATTCATTTTCAGAAAGTACGTACGTAGGTAGTATAATTTACTCGCAAATGTGTTATAAAACGTCGTATGACATACGTGCGGTTTGATAATTACAGCCTCTGCCTTCTTATAGCCCTCACCTACGGCTCGGGCTAACAATATCGCCGCGGCTGGAATACTCAACTTACCACACTTCTTTCCTAGTGTGTTAGGGTGTTTTAATGAAATATCTTTTTTTTATTGTGCAATTTTTATTCAGAAAATTATTACATGTACTTGTAGTATTAAATTTACATGTACTATTAAATTTACTTTAAAATCAAATGTTTTTATATGAGCAGATTTTCTGAGTCAGTCATAAAATGCTGTTTACTAATACGAGTAACTTTAATTACTTTTACTGTAAAATTTTATAAATGTGACAGCCTGTTTTTCCCTTTGGCCCTCATATGCATTAGTAACAATTAGTAGCAGAAGCTATAAATTATATTTTTTATTGTATGTATCTAATACATCAATTTATAAGCTAAATGCATAATGAGTAGGTTGCCCAAATACTTTAAAAAGATACGTACATTAAACGTATACCTAAGTAGGGCACCAGTGTTGCCAACTCTACGTCTTTTTACGTAGATCTACGTATTTTAGGCCTTTTCTGCAAACCTACTAACTTCAGTCCCAGAATCTACGTATTTTCTTTATTTTTTTCAAATTTGTAAAATAACTTAATTCACTAGAATAAAGAAGAATATTTTCCTTTACTTTACTTAAAAACTATAATTTTTTTAAAAAATGTTTATTTCTTATAAAGATGTATCTAAAAACTCTTGTAGAAAAGGTTCCCGTTATTAGTATTTTTGACTAAATTAATGCTAGACGCAGGATTTGTGAAAGCAGAAACGGCAAAACTCTTTGACTTGGTAGGTACATTCATAACCTTAAAAATTGTATTTTTAAACTTTAAATATTATTTAATGAGTACTTACATCGAATTGATCTTTGCAAAAAGAAATGACTTTCAGTCGATAAAGTTACAGGATTTAGCAAGTTTTAAACATGCGTTCATGTGTAAGTATGTTTATTTCTCTTGACAATTTATATCACAACTTTTTTAGAGTCTTTTACCAAGTGTATCATGATAACTACTATATTTTTCATGTGATCTATTAGAAATCATGGTTTTAAAACATTAACTCAGAAAGTTTATTTCCCACATGCTTGCAAGTGTTTGTTTACAAATGTTTTGACGTCATAGCATAGATAAGTCTAAAACTAAATAGCGTTTTTGTATGTATTTTAGGTAAAAAAATTTTTTTTCTGTCTGATAGAACAATTATTAACAATTTAAAACATAATTCCAAAAAGCCTATTTAACAACAGTGTCATTCTCTATATAGAATGAAAAGGAGAGACTGATTTTAAATTAAGTTTTAAATTTAGAGAATCATGCCAGAATCGACACCCACCAGTGTCTGTGTCTGATGGTAAATGTCTACCACAGCATGGTAAATGCTTCCAATGCAGCGACTTCTCCAAGAACTCTTTGTTCTATCTCCCATTTTTAAAGAAACTGTATAACAAAATACTCGTTTTATTCGGATTCACTTAACTTCTTCATTTCACTCAGAAAAAAATACGCAGATCTACGTACTTATCATATGCAAAATTTACCAATTCTACGTAATTTTCTCATCGGGCCTACGCCTTTTTCAAAATCCGAGTTGGCAACACTGTAGGGCACGTCAAAATTTTTCTATATTCATATATTTTCAATAATACGGTTGGTATTACCTACTTAAAATTAAATTAAAGCTCAGTTAAATTTATAAGATTCATACGCAAAATTAAAAATCTGAATGTACAGTTGTAATTACGCTACGCTTCAACGGAAGTCACTCAAAATTCAAATTTGTTAAGAATAAACCTATCAACACTGCTATAATACAACACCCCAAGATGACTTTAAGTTATTCTAAGCATTTGCTAATTAAACCAAATTTCTTCAAACCCATTGGATACACCAAAAAACTTTTTAATTAAAGAAGTATTGACGTTTCTTTGGAGTTTCCGAGAGACGAAGATTGATTTCAATTAAACCATCGGTAGGTAACCGATTTATTAGATAGGGAGACCGTGTTAAAAACTTAACTCCTTTCTGCGTTAATTTTAAGGTCGCAATTCGAACAGGCGGAGGTAATAAATCCATGTACCCGATCGCAAGACTCTCAATATTCTGCTGAGGTTTTACAGTGAAAAGGTTTTAAATTCTTCTAATGATCAAAAATTTATAGTAAGATTTGAAGTTAAGCTGATATTTTGATAAAATATTCGAGTAATTTATGCTCTATCTATTGAAGATAAATTTACCCACTACTTACCTGCATGAAAATTTAGCAATTGACTATGCCTAATATATACTCTTTAAGACCTAGTCCACCATGGAATTTCTATAAACATAGTACTTTTTTATATTTTAGTGATAGTATTATGTGAATACATCACATAATATGTATATTATTTGTAAGTATAAATTATTGTAATAGGTAGTATATTGACAAAATATACGCTAACTTAGTAAAGCAAGATTTTTCAATCAAGATGTCAAAATTCTGGATATTTTAGCGACAATTATGTTAAAAGTGTACAGCCGAGCGAGCAAAGTGAGAGTTCCATGGTAGCAGCCAGTGAAGCACCGTAGCATAAGCTTTTTTTTATATATTTTTTTTATATGATTAGGTAGGCAAATGACTCTACCCCACCTGATGTTAAGTGGTGATAAAGTCCAAACGCGAAGATAGCTGGTACAGCAGTTATGAACTGCTACACCAACCATCCTCACCTTGCCGGCCCGCAAAAATGCTTCTTCACGCCTCTCTTAAAGGACCCCAGATTATAGGAAGGAGGGAACACGTGCGCGGGTAAAGAATTCCACTTTCGAATAGTACGACAAAGAAAGGAGTCGCCAAATTTCTTTGTTCGTGAAGGAATAGTGGCCACAGTAAGTCGGTGGCAACGTAGGCCAGCGCGCGTGGTCCTCTGAAGAAAAGGTGATGGAGGGATAAGCGAGAATAGCTCCTCAGAACACTCGCCGTGGTATAGTCGGTAGAATGCGCTTAATGATGCCACATCACGGCGTAATTGTAGAGACTCGAGTTTCTTAGTTACCTCTTCATCGCCAATGATGCGGGCAGCGCGCCGCTGCAACCTATCCAAGGCGAGTAAGTACTTAGCGGAGCCATCCCAGAGGTGCGAGCAATATTCCACGCAGGACCGCACTTGCGTTTTGTATAACAAGCACATTTGATCGGGCGTGAAAAAACGCCGCACCTTGTTCAGGACTCCGAGTTTGCGTCAAGCTGCTTTGATCAAGGTCTCGATTTCGATTCAGGTCTGAGCGAACCTCCATACCGAGCATGGTAATATGGCTCTGTAGCACCAGTGTTATGCTCTGAAGAGAGGGAAGGGGAAGGAATGGCGATGTTTTTGCCGTGAAAGCGCAAGCCTGAGTTTTCTTGGCATTGAACTCAACCAAGTTCCTGGTACCCCATTCGGAAATATGGTCCAAAGCTCGATTGAGCTCAACGACAAGATTCTCCCGTTTCTCCATGGTTTCTACCTGTCCAGCCGCCGCGTGTCCAAAGTATCTCGCATGCACTGTGCTATCGTCTGCATAGCAATGAATATTCGCAAGTGGGAAAAGTGGCTTTTATAACTTTAAATCTCATAAGAAAATTATGCACAGAACACGTTTAAAAATCTATATTTTTTCAAAATTATAATTTATCTTTATCTAAGCGTTTGTAACGTTTAAACGTGTGCCTTTTACAACATAAAGCCAAACTATATAAATAAAAAATGAAATTTCAAAATTAATGATGATCATTTTACAAGAATATATCACAAAAATTCGGGCTTTCACTTTATTGTAGGATGTAGGTATAATACAAGAAATTGATAGGTAAAAGCTTGATTACAATTCTATATCACTGACCACTAACACCGATTATGCTTAACGAAATTATGCAGAATCAAATTTTGCCAGAGGTAAATATCGATACCTGTAATTTCAATTGACTTAAAGCAAATTTTGACCAAAATAAGCTATGAATGCCATCTTACTTTATTTTAATTTTTGTCTTTTTTACCCGACTGTGCAGTGCAAGAGCGCGAAGCACGACGTGCATACAGGGTTATTGTGTCCCGCGCTGTAAAAACCACAAGAGTTACATTAATGTAATGTATGGTGAAAATGTATCTCTTAAATAGTTCTCCAAAAAAGTCAGCAAAAGTACACATTGAAAATAGATATATGATCTATTTTGAATGTGTAAACTATTAACGCTAAAATAGTGAATCAAATATAAAATATTGTTTAATATCCATTTCCTTTTTTTTATATATAGGTCCGACAAATGACTCCACCCCACCTGATGTAAAGTCCAGACGTGAAGATAGTTGGTACAGCAGTTCTACCTGCCGCTCCAGCTGGAGAGTGTTATATACAGTTACTGAACCACAACACATTATTTTCATTACTGCACTTCACTGTTCTTGGTGATCGACAATGGATGCAGGTGCTTTACGCGGATGGGGTTCGTGTTCGTAATTGGTGGTGTAAAGTCGGGTTTTGCGCTATATGTTAATTGAAATTACAAGTATCGGTATGCCTACTAAAATTCTGGTATCTTAAAAGTATGCCGTTGTGAATTCGGACACATGAACATTCGGCCAAACGAAGATTATATTTGAAAATATGTATATGCCTTACAAGTTACAAATACTCGTTCAAAGTAGATTATCCCAAGTGTGTTATGCCAAATGAATTTCAGAGCGACAAGATTCTGCCAGACAGACGGAACCCGTTTCAAATGCTTGGTATTATTATATTAATTTAATGTATTTTTCTTTAAACTACGTAGGTATGTTGATAACATTACAATATCACTACAAAACCGTTAACAAAAGACACATTTTTTGCTTAGAACCTAAACAATGCATAAATGTTATATGAAATCTCATTGTTGCACGGTTTTTCGTTAAAGCACTGGTTTTTATCAACTAAGGTAAAAACGGGGAAGGTTGTCAATTCGACTAATATATTGTTATTTATCGATATTCAGGCATAACTTTTTACAGATTTATATGATAATTCCTATTCTTTTTTTATTGGAAAGGGTATACTCCGAAGTTGGACCCATATAATATAAACACGGGATGATTGTCAGTTCACTCAATGATCGTAATTTATGACCACGCATAACTTTTTACAGACTAGTGCGATCTTGATGATTCTCTTTTCATAAACATATAACATATATATGTTATGTGTTTATTTATATAATAAACTTTTTTTTGTCTTTCGTCAAATTGATCTTACGTGTCAGTGGTTTGCATTTCTGATAGATATGAGTTCACATTTACTACTTAGCTTGGCATGGCATCAACTACAAATATTAATTTGACTAAATAAAAAAAGGTTTGTAATTTTTTGCTTTTCGCCGGTTTATTTTTTTGTTAAAATGTTTTTTTGGAATGATGGGATTTGGCGGATGGAGGCTAGGCGAAAATTTATCATCACAACCTAGCGAGGCAGGGCAACTAACTAGGCAGGATAGCTAGATAGGTTAGGGTAGCGAGGTGAGCGAGCACTGACGGCGTTGGTTGTGGATATGGTTTAAAGTTTTGTTTGGTGTGCGATGGACCGTGAACGGTTGCTATGGACCGGGAGCGCCTGCACTGAGCTCATTCTGTAGTAGATCCATTTCGCAGTGGAAAGGATACTTTTTTAATGGAGTAGGGAGATTGGGCCATGACTCGCCACTCGGGCCCAGTGCGAATAAGTATAATCTATATATATATATAAATATAGATATGATGATTATATAGATATTTTGTCATTAACTTCAGTTTTTATTTTGAGTAGGTATATTTTATCTCCGTCGTACCTATCGACCAACCGTATTGCGCAGCCAGTTGTGCCACAGGTACAAGCTTCGAAACTTTTGTCCCCTTGACACGTGTATGTAGTTGGTTCACCGTTTAAGCACTTCCTTCATAATGTTGTGGTTTTATGTCTGTTGTAGCTGTGGTAATCAACTACGTAGATCAACTAATAAGATTCGCGCGTACGAATCTCATTTAAGGTATGCTTTGAACAGAACGTTGAAGCAAACCCCCATAATACTCATTGAGTTGCATTTGTGTCAATTCAAGCGTATTACACAAGCTAACGGCATTCCTTTACACAGTGCATTGCAGGTTTCAAACATAGAAACGGTTCTGTTTGAAGATTTTTGATACGGAGACTGTCAACTTTGTAGTAAAATGTATCCAAGAATGCCAGTAATAAAGTTAACAAAATGTAGGCTTGCGTTACTTTAGAACTAAATAAATAACACAGACTACTTATGCGGACATTTTATTCGTTTCTTTATGCAGTAAAGTGCAGTAAATTTAAGAAAACTTACTTAAAGGTATGTTCTCAAATGGTTAATCATATTTTTATTTACTCTGGTACAGCCAATCATATTTCAGAAAATTAAGAAATATAGAGTTACCTATTTTATTCGATGGATACGTTTTTATAATATGAATATGCTATCAACGAATATAATTAGATTCCCAGCACCTTTCGTGGCAGAAAATCACTACATTGTACATCTCATTAAAATTCAAATTATAAACAATATACCTTAATGCTAAGACAATTAGACTCAAAATTCTGTTAGTCGATCAGTCGTCATTTAGGCAATTGAATAACATTTGTCACTTAGACATTCCATTACCTCAGTCAGCGGAAATGGAGGAAACTTAGCACTTGACGTGACGGAATAAGGGACATATAACACGACCACTTGGAGGTGAACAACGTACGTAGACTCACGCAGGAGGTATGAGTACGCGAGTTAATAACTCAAACTTGCCGTCACAGCCGTGTAATATAATTAATAGAGAGTTTGTCGCGTTCTACGAGCCACCCGGTATGCCTCCCCGCGGGTGTGTTCCTTTTTGGTCCTAACGGATGACTAAAATTAAACATAACTGTATTATTATCATCATCCTACAGGCCTTCCCTAAAGATTATGCTAACGACTGCAGATGCAGCCGGGACCAACGAAAGACGTGCCTTCTAAACTTCACGGAGGAACTCGAGAACGAGAGGAAGAGAAAATTTTGGCCACCCATTCAATGACCGACCACTGTGAAAGTTGCTTAACTTCAAGGATCGCAGTCGTTTGGCTAACCATTTACGCGCCATCGAGCTACTAGAACTGTTATTAAAATGTTTTAATCATTTATTAAAAAGCTCTTGGGGGGCGTCCATAAATTACGCGAGATGTTTATGGGGGGTAGGGGGTCGAGTCGAATCTCATCTAATCTTACTAGGGGTCTCGGCAAATATCACGCAATTTTTTTTCTGATTAAAACAAAAAAAAATATTATTTTGGTCCATTTAATCCAGATTGTACATGCTTATGATTTAATCTTAAGCGTAATCGTTAACTCTCAGCAATATCGATTACTAGTCTTAACTCTTAACTAGTCGTAAATAAAAGCTGAAAGCATTTTTTTTTCTTTTTGCAATAACAAACCAACGCGTTCACGTAAGAAACCCAGATTTTGTAAAATGTCACGTGAGATTGGGGGATGGGGGAGGAGTTGAATAAAATCTCATGACATCTCACGAGGGGGGGAGGGAGCACGGAAAATTAAAAAAAAAACACCTCACGTAATTTATGGAGTGAGTCTTTCAATATTTTATTCCTGCTGTGCAATCATGACCATGTTTTTTGTAATCCTGATTGCAATGGAAATCAAGTATAAATTAAAAGAAAATCTAATTTAGTAGAATGTACTTGTTCCAGGATTTACAGTTAGCCTTACTGCTTCGACTGCTTAGCAAAAGTGACTCCTGAATATCTCCAAGATCAGTGCTGAACTACAGCACCAAAGCTTGAAGTTCAGTCGTGACTCGTAAAGCACTGAAGTAATAACGACGTCAAGAATTTCTAGAGTTATGTTTTTATTTTATTTTTTTAAGCATTTAACTGCTAGACGTTTAAATCTAAAGAAAAGTTTTACTAGAAAAAAAAATCCACGCGGACCAGGCAGCGGACAGGACTCAAACCCTTCGCAATCCGGGCGAATGCACTGACCAATTATGCTACCACGGCCCTGATGGCCGCGTCGAAATTTTCCTAGCTTTAAGCTGCCTTGCAGCAGCAGGATTTCCAGTTTTTTCAGTTTGCTGGCCATCTGAGATGCAGCAACAGCATAGTAGCATAGTCTAGCTAACAATTTATTCTTTTAGGTAAAATTATGTTTTAAAAGCAAGCAGCAAGCAAGTCTTAAATTTGTAAGTAATCATAAGTTTATGTATTTATATATATTCGCTGGGTGCGCGATGACAGTGCCAACTAGCGGTTACAATTACGGAGGAGCTGACATTACGAAGAATACGTAAACAAACAAATAATTTCAATGAAATATCGTCATTGACATAAATTCTATTCGATCATGTAAATCAGTAGTGTCAATAGTATCGTTTACCTTTTTTTTTTACCGTCTAAAATGCTATAATCATCGAATTCTGGTTGTACACATGGACTTTCTCATGGCTGCCTTCACGAGAAGTAAGTTAAATAAAAATGAAACAAATTTAATCGAATTACACATTTCATATACCTACATTGCAGACGATCATTTACGACTGTGTCATTAATTATGCAGAGTTATTGTGTATTTTTAGTTAAACAATAAGATAATTATTAAAACTGGATTCCTAGAAATTACACATGGCATCGCTTTCCAACCACAGACAAATAAAAAAGGAAAACATTAAGTTTTGGCTCAACATGTGAAAGATGTAAATCCATTGTAACGTGCTACTTCCTACAAAATACGAAATATAATACTAAAAATGTTGCTATAGAAGTTGCTTAATTTTTCCTCTTCACAGAAATTATCCATTTTCTTCGCTGTTCTCGTTTCCAATTTTACTTGTGGAAATTTATAGAATTTGTGATCACTGTTTTTGCCATTGTTCTTGCAGTTAACTAGGTACGCAGAAGGTTTATATATAATATAATGTTTATTTTTTATTTTCATTTAAAATGCACGGATACATACATTTTGTAAGTTTAAAGTGACAGTCAATCTGTCAAAGTTCCTTTTTTCGCCACGATGCGCGCTGCGATCGATTCGTACCTACTTCGCACCCAGCGATTGACGTGGGCTAAAGCTATTTGGATTAGTCCGTCCTAAGAAAAATAGTTATTTAACATTAAAGATTAAATAGCTTTTGGAATTTAAATGTAATCAGACGTAACATACAGTGCCGGATTAGTTTAGAAAATTAAGCAATTGCTTAGGGCAGCACGTCTTGGGGGCACCATCAGTATATATTTTCTTGCGTTATTTATAAGTGCCTGTAAATAGATTGAGGACAGGTGTGGATTGCTTAGGGTTTCAAGTAGTTTTAACCCAGCATTGGCTACGTTAGAGAAAAATAAAATATATTATCTTATTCGAATCAATGCTTAGGGAACATAGTGGAACAAAACCACCCTCATGCTCGCGAAATGACAAACTTCGAAAGCGTCGGCAAATAGGTATTTGTCAACTAAATTCAGAAGTTTGTACACAGCAGAACACGTAATAACTTCTACTCAGATCACTAATACTCGGATCTTAGGGTCCAAAATGGTTTAAAGTACATTAAACGTTGCGCTTATGATAAATATTTTAACTACAGTAATGTTGTAGATAGTTGATGTCTATGATTGATAGGTTTATATTTAAACATCATACAAAGCTAAGGGATTTTAAGGGTTTTGTCGTATTATTACCGAATTCCCATAGCCACCTCTCGGTTCCATTATGAGACCAGTTTCGGGTTATTTATAATATTACAGTCATGCAATTTATTAAAGCAGAAAATATTTTGCTCAATCAAAACCGAAAATTCATCAAAATTTCTTCTCCCACCATTCCCGCAGTCTACTCCTGCATAGTACACGCGCTATCACTTTGTCTGGTAAATTTTTAAATATTTGTGAAAATGACATAGTGTATAAGCACTTTTTTAGCGATAATGGCTTACACATTAAGAATAGATATATGCCGTCGCGAACTTTTTGTACATTTTCACTATACATTATATTCATGTAACTCCTATGGTTTTTACGGTGCGGGTCAAAATGGCTCACAGAAGGTAGATATTTTCTGTCTTACGTGACAATTAATGTTATATTTTAGATAATTCACTCAATAGCTTCATATATTATAATCTAGGTATTATTATGTCTATATTATTTAGTATAGCTATATTATTGTAAAGTTTCATTAAAACCCATTCAGTAGTTTTTGCGTGAAAGAGTAACAAAGATTCATACAAACGTAAGATTGAAATTAAAACGGCAAGTGATTGATATACAACTTTAAATCGTTGTAGATCCTAAACAGTCACTAATCATGAAAAAATATGTTAGAAACCTAAACATGTTTTTCAATATTCTAGACAATGATTTTCCAATCGACATATTTCATCAACTTATTTTTTTTTCTTTTCTCATAATATGTCGCCTAATTATACCCATATTCAATTTCGATTAATATCATGTTTTAAGTAGCACTCCCATGATTAAAACGAATCGATTGACGTATGAGTCATCAAAATCGCAGCGCATCGCTTACAAAGATTATTTATTTATTTTCTGTCTTACTGAGTATATTTAGTAATATTGGGAAAGTGTGTGATTTAATAAAAAAACAATTTGCTTTATTTTTATAATTATAACAGTCATAAGTATTGTCACACAGTAAAAACTTTTCTATTAGAATGCTGGCCACAAAAACGTTTATTGAATTCGAATTTCGAATTGTTTATGAAAATATAAATGTATGCTTTTTAGAATTTTACTCATTTTTAAATATGGAGTGGACGATTAGAAGACAGTGTTGCAGTTATTGCGTTGCATCGTTGCGGTTACGCGCCAATTCAAATTTTTGACATACTGAAAAAATTTAATATAACCAAAAGATTCGTTTATCGTACCATCAAACGATACAATGAAGATTCTAGTGTAGAAGACAGGTCAAGAAGTGGTCGCCCTCGGTCTGTTAGGACTCCAGCAGTGATAAAAGCTGTGAAGGCGCGAATTCAAAGAAATCCCAAACGTAAGCAGAAACTGTTGGCCCTTCAGATGGGGTTAAGCAGAACCACGGTGAAAAGGGTGTTAAATGAAGACTTAGGGCTTCGGGCATATCGAAGAAAAACAGGACATCGTTTGAATGCTCGTCTAATGGACCTGAGACTGAAGAGATGCCGCGCTTTGTTGAAGCGGTACGCGGGAAAAAAATATCGGGAAATTCTTTTTTCGGATGACAAAATTTTTACCGTAGAAGAGAGCTACAACAAACAAAATGATGAGGTGTAAGCACACAGTAGTGAAGAAGCGAGCAACTGTATTCCGCGTGTCCAACGAGGTCATTTTCCATCCTCGCTCATGGTATGGTTGGGAGTTTCTTATTGGGGCTTAACAAAGGTACATTTTTGTGAGAAAGGTGTAAAAACGAATACAGTTGTGTATCAAAATAAAGTCCTGACGAACCTTGTGGAACCTGTTTCTCATACCATGTTCAATAACAGGCACTGGGTATTCCAACAAGATTCGGCGCCAGCTCATAGAGCGAAGAGCACACAAGACTGGCTGGCGGCGCGTGAAATCAACTTCATCCGACACGAAGACTGGCCTCCTCCAGTCCAGATTTGAGTCCGTTAGATTACAAGATATGGCAAACTTGGAGGAAAAGGCGTGCTCAAAGCCTCTTCCCAATTTGGAGTCACTCAAGACATCCTTGATTAAGGCAGCCGCCGATATTGGCATGGACCTCGTTCGTGCTGCGATAGACGACTGGCCGCGCAGATTGAAGACCTGTATTCAAAATCACGGAGGTTATTTTGAATAAACTTTATTGTCTTGAGAATCTATGTTTTGTTAAGTTCATTTTAGTATATAAATGGTTACATAATTAATAAACTTGTTTCAATTATTTTATATTAAACATGTGACAGAATTTATGACCTGACTGTGTATATGTAACAATATATTGTTAGAGTCTGTGCGGAAAGAGAATGGGATTTAGATTGGAGGGCACTGTAGTGCTTTTCGCCACTCCCATTATTTTTCCTCACAAACTTCTATACTAGGTTCCTATTTAAAGAATTAATAAATTTATTCTTATTGTATTATTTATGCTCATTTATGCCTTCGAATTTCTTTTTTTCCGCTAAGGGCGCTCACTTTAAACGAACACTGATGATTTTTCAATAAAAACGCTAACTAACAAGTTATATTGCTAATTAAAATTTAAATATGCACATCTATCAAGGACACTATTTAAAGAAATGTTTTTTGTGTTTCTTAATTCTATAATCTTGCTGCCCAAATAATAATAATTCGGGTTAACTGTATTTTTGTAGATACTTAATAAAACAAGTTCCTTGCTTATGTTTAAATTACTGATCATTATCATGATTGTTAACAGAACTAGAATTGCAGCCTGATTTTTTTACTAGCAGTAAACAAATAACAAAATCTTTCTAAGCTGGCAAAATATTTTTAGCTTGCTTTTTTTGCTTACCAAAATTTTTAAATGGCTTTCCAAATTAGTTATTAATTACTTCTCATTTCTAATTGTGGCGCCGATGTGTGTTATTTACATCATTGTATGTCTGAAGGTCATCATCATCATCATCATCCGGGACCAACGGCTTAACGTGCCTTCCGAAGTCCGGAGGAGCTTGAGATAGTTAATTTTTAGACACCCATCCAATGACCGAACATTGCGAAAGTTGCCTACTTCCATCGCAGCCAAACGCGCTAACCATTTGGGCCATCTAGCTACTCATGTCTGAAGGTGCCATACTTTTGAAGCTTTGCCAACTTCCTAAAAAATGGTGTGAACGTTTGTATAATAAAGAAAAAAATATATATTTTTCGTACCTTCAGGAATTCATTTTAAAATTCATTCTATTGTAAGTATATTTGCGTTCTGTATCTTTTCTTGAAGCTCTAGTGCTTACCATAAATTTCTCTTTCGAGACATAAACGTTATTAAAGTTCAGACATCGCGCAAACTAAATAAATCAAGCGGAGTTCCTGTTATATCTACTTGATTTTGTGTCACGATCGTAAAAGTTAAGCTATGTTACAGTAGGCAGAGCTTTGGATAGTTTGTCAAACCGTTTCTTCAACATTTTTGGTAAATTTTAAATTTCTCATAACATGTCTTTTTTGTTTTAGTGTAACGTAGAAAGTAAGTAAGTAGTAAGAACGAGGAACTCGATGGCGCAAGTGGTTAGCGCGTTCGGCTGCGATCGTTGAAGTTAAGCAACTTTCGCAGTGGTCGGTCATTGGATGGGTGACCAAAAATTTACTATCTCGAGCTCCTCCCCGCTTCGGAAAGCACGTTAAGCCGTTGGACCCGGCTGCACCTGCAGTGGTTAGCACCCACCAATCCGCACTGGGCCCGCGCGGTGGGTCATGGCCCAATCTCCCTATTCCATCCATAGGGAAGGCCTGTGCCCCATCAGTGGAGACATTAATAGGCTGATGATGATGATGATAACGTAGAAATATTCTAATTACAGAATTACAGTTTCAAAAATAATAAATAACTATTATAATGTAATAAAAAGATAAAAGTTCCTATTGTTTTAATTATTTTGACGTTCGGAAACATCAATTCATCAAACCCAGTCACTTTTTCTATGCAGTTCATTTAATTGAAAATGAATCACTTACATTCTCAACTTATGCATTTAGATATATAATTGAACACAGTCACTTGTTTGATCGCAATTTGTAAAGACGCCGCGAACGTGCCTCCCGAACTATTCAGCCACTCTGTGGCAAAAATACCAACCAAAGTCCCAAAGGGGAACAAGTACGTTAATCCCCAAAATAACCTGCCAACAAAACCTCTCCCTGTGCGACTAAGTTTCAATTAAACAGCCCCTCGGTCTGCCCCATTCGTTGTGAGGCTTTATCTAAGCTCGGTTCTTATCATACGATGCGACACGATTTGTATACGACATCTATACTAGATAGCAAAAAAATTACTAAAGCGGAAAGACGCACTGCACTGGTTCTATAAACTTTGAGTGTCTTTCCTTAATTTTTTATAGATAAACGCAAAAAAAATGGTTTTGTTTATCTAGAAATGTTAAAAAATATTTTACTGTATTATATTTAGCGCTATAAATGACGTTTATAGGTATCAGCATAGTATGCTCGGTTCTTATCATACGATGCGACACGATTTATTTACGACATAGCAAAAAACAACTAAAGCAGAAAGACGCGAGATAAATATCCAATTAATTGCACTGGTTCTATAAACCTAAGGAGTCTTTCTTTAATTTTTGATAGATAAACGCAATATAATTGGTTTTGATTAGCTAGAAATGTTAATAAATATTTTATTGTATTATATTTAGCGCTATAATTGACGTTTAATAGGTATCAGCATAGTTAAATTATATCACTAATTTTATTAACCGATTTCATTTTTATTCAGAATAAAACACAAAAAATATCCAGTCTAAATCAATTCCAGTCTTGCAGATTGTTTTTTTAATTTAATTCTTATGTCTAGTAAGTTTATAATGTATCTCTGCATTTTGGTAAAAGTAAATGATCGATTCTGAATATTGGTTAAAATAAATTAACTATTAGAGTTATTATAAATTCATTTCATATAAACGTGAGACGTTGTGGGTAATTAATTTCAGTGCATTCTCGACCTCCAAACACTTTTGATATGTATATTTTTAGACCTTCATCGATCGTACACTATAAAATTCTCCAATGTAAGCCTATTTTCTGTAAACGCCTATGTAGACGGTTTAAGTAAATAGATTACAGGATTTATTCTACAGGGCCATGGAGGTGAATTTGACGGAGAGTTGAGTGTAATGGCCTCGGCGATGTTTGAGGCAGGTAACACTGGTTTAAATTAAGTGTTGTTGTTCTAATCACGGAGAAAATCTCACCCTGTTTCTTGTAAAAGACAACAAACTCACACGAGACAAACTTCTTCAATTATTTTCGTTTTTCTTTCTATGTGCAGCACTGGACTTTGGTCTAATTGTGTTAGTAATATCTGTTTACTTTAAAGTTTCTTTACTCTTGTGCTAAATCATTCATCGTAGAGACAAATAATAGATAATTATAGGGAATATATGCATAAGACTGAAGAAGCTATAATAAAAAATCCCAAGTCTTTTTGGTCTTACATAAAATATAATAGTAAATCTTGAAAACTTCCTTCTGTTATGTCGTATGAAGGTGTAACGGAGACCAATGGGGAAGGAGTCTGTAAATTGTTTGCCACCTATTTTAAGCCTAGCTTCCTTAAACCTAATGATCATAGTGGTGTTAAATCAAACGTTTGCAGTTTTAATAATAATAATATTGGTGATATTAATATTGACTCCATGGAGATTCTTAAGCTTCTTAAAGACGTTGACTTAAATAAAGGTGCAGGTCCTGATGATATATCTCCCATACTTATACAAAAATGCGCTAACAGTCTTGTCACCACCCTTTATATACTTTTTAAACGCTCTCTTAGCGAAGGTACTGTACCCGCTATTTGGAAATCTGCTTTCATTACGCCTATCCATAAGAGTGGTGACAAAGGTAACATAACAAATTATAGACTCATATCTAAGCTCTGTATATTCGCAAAAATTTTTGAGAGGATTATACACAATCAGACCTATACTGCTTTATCCAATTGGTTTACTCCTGAAGAGCATGGATTCCTGAAGGGTCGATCTACCATCTCCAATCTCCTTCTCTCTAATAATTATGTAACGTCGTGTATGGACTCTGGGACACAGGTGGACATGATCTTTACAGATTTTAGTAAGTGTTTTGATAGGATTGATCATTCTATCCTGAAACAGAAGCTTTACTGCGCCGGAATCCATGGAAACTTGTTCCGATGGTTTTCATCGTATATCAAGAATCGTTCTCAAGCTGTAGCTATTAATGGTTTTATCTCGAACTGGATAAAGGTGCCCTCAGGTGTACCTCAAGGATCCCTTGTTGGTCCCCTCCTGTTTGCTATATTTCTGAATGACATTGCATCCTGCTTTCAAAATTCTAAATTTCTATTATACGCTGATGATACGAAAATCTTTAGGCCAATTGCTACACCTGGTGATTGCCATCTCTTACAAAAGGATCTGGATAAATTTTGCGAATATTGTACTCGTAACAAATTAGATTTAAATGTTTCTAAGTGTTATTCAATGAATATTACTCGTAAAACTAATATTATTAAATTTGATTACACTTTACGGAACCAGATTCTTGCATACACCAATAAAGTGAGAGACCTAGGTGTAATTATTGACCCCAAATTAATATTTGATAACCATATAGAATATATTGTAGGACGGGCATCGAAGGCACTTGGATTCGTTATAAGATCTTGGTCAATTTTAGTAGTATCAAGCCCATTAAAATACTCTACTGTTCATTCGTACGTAGCATACTTGAATACGCATCAGAAATATAGAATCCTTCATATAACGTTTATATTAACAGAATTGAGGGCATTCAGCGGAAGTTTCTTCGTTATTTGCAATTTAGATGTAAACAATACCTTCCCAACTATGAAACTAGATGTAAAAAATATCATTTTTTGCCCTTGCAAATGCGGAGAGAAATCGCTGACATTGTTTTCCTCTGCAAAATTTTAAACGGTAAAATAGACTCACCTCAATTATTAGGTGAAATTTTTATAAATATTCCAACAAAACAATTAAGAAGTTATCATCCGTTAAGAATTTCGAAGTGTAATACTAACTATCGACAGTATTCATTTTTCAGCAGGGCTTGTGCATTGCTGAACGACCTCGTCAATGAATATTCTTCAATCGACATATTTAATTTGAAACCTGCAGCTATCAGGCGGTTGATGACTGATAATTTTATTTGTGAATTTTTAATTTAATTTTTCTTTGTCTAAATTTTTCTCAACTTGTAATATTTTATATCCAATCTCTAAAAAATTCTTCATATTTATAAGTGAAAACTTGTTAATGGCTTAAAGTTGTTAAATTTTTTAAAGCAAATTTTGTATGTATAGCTGTAAGTTTTCCCATTCAAATAAATAAATAAATAAAATTATAACGTTAAACGTCTGAGTTTCCGATCGTATTGCAACGCATTTTTCTAATAAAAATAAATCGAATGTCTAGTGGGTCTGTCAGCAAAGATGCATAATATATATAGGTCGCAGTCGCAGTATGATAGATAAAGCCATTATATGTTAGATACTATCGCACTAGGAACATAAAAGAATACGGTTCAAGTTTAATGATATAATTATAGTTATTACTTGATCAAGTTTAGTGAAATAATTGTGCTGCAGTCCCCGCACTACTCTCCTACAATATTTCACTAAACTTAATCTAGTAATTTACTTGCATTACTATCTCACTAGTAATATAATTATAATACGATTCATGTTTAGTTACTAATAATGCATCGCTTTCGCTTAACTAAATAATGTTACGATATATAATTATATCCCTATGGAAAAATATATTCCAGCTATATTTATACTGCGACATTAAATACATAATATACACAATTGATAGTTAAATTGAAAAACCCAAACTTATCTACTTAAAACAATCTTTTGAAATAGTTTTTTGTTTTTAAAAAGAAGAAAACTAAAATTAAAACTTGTGAGCTTATAGAAATTTCAATTAGGACTTCACAAACTTAAGCTTTCAAACCACATTTCGGTCTAGTCTAGACACCTTTTCAGCTTGAAGTTATTACCGAAAGCCCTTCAATAGTGGGCACGGGTAACGAAATTCATTCAGTGGGGATCAGCCGTTTTTGTGCGCACCCTGTTACCGCGAGATTGAAAGTTGTTCGGTCATATTACGAGATACGAGAGTAGATTTCGCTTGAGCGCGTGAATTTGAGATACTTTGGTAACGGTCGGTAAAAGGATGGGTGATCGAAACTGTTATATCTTGCGCTTAGAGCACGCAGGGTTGGATGTCACGGCTGAATTTAAAGTTGTCCGCTAACTTCAAATGATCTTGCCTGAATTTGAAGTTGTCCGCTTACTTCAAATGCAGCCAAACTAAACTGTCCCTATGTCACTTTCTGTTTTCTTTACTTATGTGCCTAGCAGCAGGGACATTATAAGGTTGGAAGTACTGTTTTAGATTGTTGGGTTCTTTACAGGAGTGTTATCATCGTAGTAATTTCAAGTTCTCAAATAAATTCTTAAGGCAACAACTATTATTCATCTGTAACACCTATACCTATAATATTATTCACAGATAGTGTCTGATTCTGACCGACTTTTGCTAACTACTACATTGTTTTACTCTCATAAACAACTAACGCATTCTCTAAAATACATTCAAACACCGCTCCCAAACGCATTTATATTTCAAACAAATATCATATCGCTTCAGTATCGTTTCTTATAAAACTGACCACCCCGTAAGCTCTCTTAATAGGATTTTGATATCGTGCCGCTGGACATTGAACTTCAGCTCCAATTATAGTCCGCTCTTTGAGGTCGGATCCGGGGATTTCATCACCAGTCTTACTGCAGTGGTGGACAGGCTTCGTGTAGACCATAAGTCATGTTTTTAAACAGTTACACAGATGTAAGTAAGGCCATAAATAAATATTTCTAACACTCAGACCAATTAGCCTAGCCCCGAAGTAAGTAGTGTAAGGTTTGTGTTATACGATCGCTCTATGTAGGGGCAAGTGCTTTACCTGTAATCACTTGCTGGATAATCTTACAAAAATGATCGTAAATACAAAAAAGAAAAATAAAATATTTAAACCCTTATTGATATACTTAGATAATAAAATAACTTGCAATAATCAGTATTTTTTTAAAGACGTGGTGTTATTTTAGAAATACGAACGTTTAAAACACTCTTATATTGTCCTAAGGTACGATAAAGAAATGTACCTACGGGCAGTACAAATGTAACTTTGGACAGCTCTGTAGCTATGGACATAGCACATAAAGACACTAATTAAATTTAGTATTTATGGCTTAAAAGAAACTATTTTTTGCATAAGCTATAAAAAATTAGAAACCTACATAAAATAACAAAACATCTCTTACAAATGTAATGGCACTTTTGCTTATAAATAATCATTGCAATAAAATTTAAAAGTAGATGGCGGCTTCATCATCGTCAAAAATAAACGATTCCAGATTTTGCTACATCTCAATTAGTCGCACATTTTTAACTAAAGTGGACCCTGGAATTTGTTTATGTTTTCTTTTTTAATTTCTGTGAATGTCAAAACATCTTTAGTTTTCATGGTTCTATTACTAAACTATAAATTGAGAAATCATTACAGAAATAGTGTAATGATTTCTCAATTTATTTTAGATATCTTATAATATTCCAACATAGTCGCCATATATGTTGTCGCCTACGTTCCATTCATCTCTCTCTTCACTCCGTTCACTTCGCACTGAAATAACTAAACAAAAAAAGTTATCCTATTATCCAGCTTTATTAATGTACCTGTAAAACAGTCCACAGGTACATTCGTAATCCTCTCCAAAGGTACAGATCGGACCACAAAAATGAAATGATCATTAGCCTCTATTGTGTATTTAATAATCTTTGGTCACTAGTCTCCAAAGTTATCTTATTACAGACGGTGAATGAAATGCAGTACAAAATAACATTAATACTCTAAAATAAATATAAAAGGGACAAAATAACCCAATCTAGTGATTTTAAAGAAAATTGAATAGTAAAATTTAGTAAAATACGTACTTTTTCGATGAAAACATAAAAAAGACGATGTCGCTAGCTAGATTCAAAACAAAAAAGCGACCAAGTGCGAGTCGGACTCGACCATGAAGGGTTCCGTAGCAGCAAGTAACATCTTTTATTTATTTTTACCGGTCGCCACAATACAGGCATGTCCTAGTGTGGAAGCCGTAAGTCTATCATAATTTCAATGTTGTAAACTTTAAATTGCTTAAACTTTATTTTTAAATAAATTATTATTATAAAAAAATACTTTAAATTGTTTAATATCATTGTAAACTTTATTTTTCAATTAATTATTATTATTACTTTACCAAGTTTTAACAGTATAGTTCTTATAGTTTCGGAAAAAAGTGGCTGTGACGGACGGACAGACGGACGGGCATGACGAATCTACAAGGGTTCCGTTTTTTGCCATTGAGCTACAGAACCCCAAAAATGTCATGACAGTTGATTAGTACATATGAAAAAGCACTATATGGATGTGTTCAAATTAAGACGCTTTGGGTTACATTTTTTTCGTAATTGTAACTGTAGACAAGTGAAGCCGTCCCCAGGTACAACACTGCTCCTATCTTGTGCCGTGTTTTTGTTAGTTATAATCAACTATATTAAATACCCTAGATACACCACGAGCGCTCAAAATGTGTCCCAATCAAGAAGTGCTTGAACTCCACTCAAGCACTTCTTGGTTCATAGTCACGCGCGGACCGTTACAAAGTCAAGATGCCACAGAGCTCCGCGAAAAAATGCGAAAATAATACTTAGAGTACGAAAAGTGTCGTTTTTTCGACAGGTATCTAGTCAATGTTTGTTAATTTAACGCATTCAAAGTAAATTTTGATCTAATACTTACTATAAACTGATTTAATATAAAATATTTGTTATATTCAAATGCATGGTCGGTTATACGTTGCTATATAGCCGTCTCTTTTCCTCACGGTCCGTGCCTGCTGTATTGCTAACAACGCGTTCAGAATTGCGCGTAGAGTCTAAGAACTAAGGTCTAAATTCTCCCGCATATAGCAATAAGTCGTAAAATTTTAAGAGCTTGCATTTCGTACTGTCAGAAGTCCTTGACGTATGTGTTTTATTTAAGACCTTATACAGTATATATTAAAGGTTACTTTCAATATTTAAATAATGCCTTATATTGATTTTGACTAGGCGATCATCTTACGGAGCTCCGTGGATCGTTCAATGTACCTTTTGGACAGGTTTCGGGCACGATTTTGTTGTGTTGGTGTATCTAGGGTATATAATTTCGTTGGTTATAATACCCAACATCCAGAAAATGGGCACGGACAATACTTATCACCCGTCAACGTTGTATTAGGTACTATCTTAATTTATTTTATACTACTAGTGGCAAATGTACAATTCGTGCGAACCAATTTTAAATATACATAATACCGCAGTAAACTTTCCTGTCACAGACGGGAATGGAATTAACCGTGTAGTATAAAATTAATTACATAACTCCAATTTTGCATTACTAGTATTCTCAAATGTTGCAATACTAGTATTCAACATACTAATATACATACCTTAACTATTCCTTCTATATTAGCGGGCAACCAGCAGTTCTTTAAAGGTTTAAATAGATTTGGTGATGAACTGGTGGGTACTTTCTGAAATAAACAGTGGCACTCCTCTTTGACACACAGTCCACACATTGCGACCTAGACCCAATTATTATTTTCAACTAAAAGGAATTTGGCAGTTAGTAAATGAAAAATATTTAATTCTCTTTTTATGTTTTAATCAAATAGCAATGAGAAAGTAACATTTTTAGTCGGGTAACGCGAAGGCAACGCCAAAAGGCGAATAGTAACGCAAAAATGTTATAAACGTAACGTTCTGGCAATTCTGAGGACAGTGGTAAGTTAGATCAGACGTCTTGCTCAGCCTTCAAGTATCCACTTAGTAATGCGGTCACGTAGTTGTGTAGTGTTTCACGTGATATTTAGCGCTGTTCCACGTGTACCAGAATACTGGTACCATCACTGAAAACGTTTGAAACGTTAGATAATATCACAGAGCTTACGACAGTTTCTGTATGCTTACTAAGTGTAGTCACGTTGACGTGAAGCGATTATGAACCTTGTGTGGCTTAATTTTGGTTCACTTTAGGAATATAATTTAAAACAACCGTATACGGTGAAACGATACTTACTGAAACAATGATATGGACTCAATTTTGTGGCGGTTGATAGTTCTCATTCTACTTATATTTTTTGAATATTAGAGTTTGTATAATTTTAACTCAATCATTTAAAATATGCCGAATGGATTTGGAACAGTACAAGGTCTCAAGGCCGTAGATTTGTAAATTGATGGCATAGCTTACTTAAAAATTGCGTTTAATACCCATAACCGAATAAACGATATTAAATTTAGACATCTGGCACAAAAAAGTCGGAAGTAAGTAGTAGATCGATGTCGACATTCTGATTGACTCTGTTGGTTAACCAAACGTCAGCTGCTTTTAATTGGAACTGTCATTCAAACTTCGCAGTGGATTCCACCAAACGCGCTGTGATTATAATTGTTATGTCAACTTACGTGTTAAAGCACTCTTATATTTTAACTATATAAGCTAATAATAATACACACTATATATAATAACTCTAACTGCCTTACATAAAGTTGTCTCATTTTATTTTGCATTTGTTGCCCACTCTAAGACCACAGCTTTACGTTCGAGTAATCTAGATGCTCCACACGGTGACTAGACGTCCTCCGAAGGGAGATGCCATACGTTGGAATACCTCTAGAGACACTCGCCAATTCTCTGCTTGAGGTCCCTTTTCCCTTTAGCATCTCGCCATTTCCAAACCCGGTGACGATATTAAGGCCATGTGCGGCCAACAGCATACACTAAAAAAGTCAAGCTAGGAGGTAAGTTATCCCTACGTAACCAACCACGATAGTGTGCGAACCATTCACTATGATGAAGAGAGACTTTTCGTAGTATAAACTTATTATGAGATCTAAAAGAGGTTTGAAACCTTTCCCCGCCTATTAGCGGATATGCGAGACTCCTTGCTGCTCATATCGTACAGCTCTATGGCTTGGCGAAATGAGGTCCACCCGCTAAAAACTAGACAATAGTCTTGCAATGGTAACCCGACACACATTTCAGAACGAAGGTCTCCAGAATGTGTCGAGAGTGCGTGCGTAGTTGTAGCACCCTGTCAAGACAGTCCACATACCCGCCGGTGATTATTCACGAGTTGACCCCCTGATGTGTATGGACTCAGTTAAATAATTACTAATCAGGTACAGCAATGGTTTTAAGTGGTTTCAAATAAGTTAAGCATGAAAAAAAAAACATTATTTTTAATATGATATATAAATTTTTAATATCTTGCTGTTTCACCCGCATTATTTGTGGAAAATCTTATAGTTGGTCACCTTTAAAGGATAGATATAAGCTGTCACGGACTTTTTTATAGAACTAGGGGAACAATACGCAACGGAAGCTCTCATATGGAATACCTTTTCCCGTTTTTGCAACATTTTTCAATGGTGCTCCGCTCCTATTAGTCATAGTGTAATTTTAAATAGCCTTAGCCTTCCTCGATACATGCACTACTACTTCTTGAGATTAGCGCGTTCAACCAGACAATCAAGCAAAAAAACCTTAGCTTTATAGTAGAAAATGTATACATTGTAACGGTAATATAAAAATACATAGTTACATTTCCTGTTCATGACTCGAAGTATCATTGAATTGAAGTGTGGACGGTTCCACCCACCTCACACCCTACAGCTTGTCTATTCATTCTTAAAGGACGAAATTTATCTTCATAAATTCGTCAAATTGCAATCAGTCTGAGAGAGAGCTTTATTTATTAGCTTTCGGCAATAAAGCATTTGTCTCTCTTGGCATCCTGTAAATTGTTCGATGGTGGATGCTACTGCTATTGTATTGAATTTACCTGATGGTTAAATTAACTGTGTATTCTATATATAGCTGCATTGTCGTTGTCATATTAGATATTTACCTTTAAGGATATTTAAATATTATGAATAAATAAACGGAGAAACTTACATATTCCGTGTATATTTACACTGTATTAATTTTATATTTACTAATCAATGCTCTTTCATATTTATTTATTTTAATTGTAATCCATTTAACACTCTTAAATAAAAATAAAAACTAAATACTTTATTACAATGCCTAATGGCTTAATCACACTTGATCGTTAGCCCGAATACGATTGCCAACGGAATTCGGGTAAACGACTAAGTGTAAATGAACGGAGTCGAGTACACCCTATTTGGATAGTTTTCGTTTTGGTTATCCGACGCCGTCCTTCAGCCCGTATTACAGTGTACATATTGCTACGGGTGCCCGAATCCGAATAATGTCGTTTGTGCACCCAAATACGGGCTAACGACCAAGTGTAATTGAGCCACAGATGTTATTAAGTTACTTTTTTATTTATATTTTACTTATCGTGACTGCGCTAAGTAGAACCTTTCAGAAATAGAAAATAATAATAAAAAGACCCAGAAATAGAAAATTATATATAACGAAAAACGTTTGTAGTCTACCAAAATCACTGGTTGCAGTTTATATCTAATACAATTTTTTGTTTTGGCGAGGTCTAAAGATAGTCATGTAGTCTTACTTATAATGTTGTTTATTTTGCGTCACAAACTTCTCCCGAGACAATTCAATCTGTCAAAGTATAACGGTGCTGGTCGAATCCCTAATACAAATATAGTCTACATCAACAAATTATACCAAAACAAAAATAGAACTTGGTGTAGAAGCCAATGGTGGGTGGGTAGTTCAGGGCCATATTGGAAAACAGAGAATCTTCGCTTTCTTTCTGATTTGAAAGGCTCTTACAGTTTCGCTAAAATTGTTTAGTTGTATTGTGAAAAAGAATATTCACAATAAATAAATATTTCCAACACACACACCAATTAGCCTAGCCCCAAAGTAAGCATTATAAGGCTTGTGTTATGGGACAATACATATACTGTACATATATAAGTATATTTATATAGAAATACATATTAAACATCCATGACTGGAGTACAAATGCACGTATTCATCACACAAACATCTGCCCCACCGGGTATCGAACCCGGGATCTCTCGAGTCGGCGACACCATGAAACCCGACGTACAAACCACTCAGCCACGGAGGTCGTCAATAAGTATATAAAACAAAAATAAAACACTGTTTCAACGGTTTCATCCTTTACAGGTTCCGTTTTCAAGAATATGAATAATTTTTTACTCTTGAGAACAGAGTCTGTAAAGGATCCGAAAGGTAGAGATGTGTATAAAAGTATTAAAAAGCGTATTTCAAACCCGTTGAAACATTGTTTTATTTAATGAATAGTGTACGTGAAAATATAAGCAATCAATATCTCCAACAATAATTATGTTGTTAATCGATTTCTTTTTTTTGGCTATCAAACTCTAATTCTTTGAAATAATGTGTCGCAAACTCTGTAAGATTCAGTTAGGGAAAATAGATAAATACAAATAACTAGTGGATGCCTGCGACTCTGTCTGCTTGGAAAAATTTGGTTTCCCATACAAAATTCCACTCCCCCTTTCACTCCATTTAAGTATGATTTATGGGATAAAAACTATTGTATGTCCTTCCCTGGGCCTTGTAATATCTCTTTATCAAATTTCATTAAAATTTCATTAAAGTAATGTTTAAAAATCAAAATTTTAAATATATAAGTATCAAATTTCATTTAAAATAACCAACTGACGTCTCCATTATAGTCCTTCTCTGTTAAAGAAGTTATCCGATATTATTTGTTCTTCCCAATTCCCAATTGAATAGTAACCTAAGCCATATGAGATTACTAGGCATGTCTATGTTAATATGGCACACGTTATGTTATGAATATTAAACTGATGAAAGATGAAGCTAAAAGCATGATATACCTAATCATTATCTAAAAGATTTTTACTAAAGTAATTTAAGATTTAGAAAATACACAGTATCGAAGTTTCTCGGTTTGTTTTACCATTTGGTTAGTTTTACTATTAACATTGAAAATGTGTTTTTTCTGCTTCAGTAGGCCCCCATTTTCGCTGAAAGTGCGACTCGCCCGTGATACTCCGAGGTTTAGGGCTACGAGGATGTATGAGGGCTCAATAAACGGAATTTGAAGGGCTTTAAGAAGATGTAAAATTAATTTGAAAAAGTCAAAAACTATTTTGCGCGGCACGAGATGCATTATCACGCGGCGGGCGGCTCGCGAGCGGTGAGGACATACGTCCTCACTGAAGCTCAGAAGATTTTGAAAAAAAAAACCGTTTTAATTTTGTGTTTTTTTTTAATAATCTACTATATATACTAATAGGAAGATTCATTATCAATGCCCTTTCAAGTCGTGTAGAGCACGAGATCTGTGTATTTTTAATAAAATAAAATATAAAGTTAGGTGTAAAGGAAAAATACAGCAGACCTGCGGTAATCCGGACCCGATCGGTTCCGGCGACCCTGTAATCCTATATGCCTATCACTGTCACTTGGGGTTTTGCTTTAATAATTTCTTCACAATTTCGCTTTATTCACCTATTAAAACAATGCAGAGATATACTGATTTGAAATGTTGCATGTCGTCACGTCTTGATACAATTATTACAAAGAAGTGACATCACGAGCTCCCACTCCCAAACTTAGACGTGGTTCATCTTTGTAATTTTTTGGTTATTTGACATACTAAAAATACTTGTCCATTATTTTTTGATAATTTAACTGAAAGACTAAATATAATTTCCTTTAATTTACCCCATGATCATCCCTATTCAAACAGATTTTTTAATATGTAATTTGTAGGATTACAAGGTTCTCATATTCAAATAATTCCGGACTATAGTCCCCTATAGGGGGTGATCTTAGGCAGTATTCTTTAAACGTTATATTGTTTTAAACTTTCACTAACATTATAGCTATTGACATTTCGGCACTGTTGCAATCGCCATGATCACGGAGTAACTAATTGTTCTTTAAACGTTTGTCGGATCGCCGCGGGTTTACAGTATAGTTTTTTAAAGAATATATGGTCCAGAAAAGAAATTTGAAATCAAAAATATATAGAAATATCACCTAACATAATAGAATATATATTATAATGTTGTGTTAAACTTCTTTACGGTACAGTTTCAGCCAGTTGTTACCGAACTGGGTTACTCGCAACATCCCGCGACGTTGCCAAATGTCATAATGATGAGAGTAACATTATACGCCCAACTTTGTTTCGAGTTTCTGAAACGTGTGTGATAATTAGTTTTATGAAATAGGTTCCTATTATTCGAATAGATAGCATTGTTAATTTGTTGGGCATTAGTCATGGTATGAACTACATAAAAAAATCGCTAGTTCTGTCGAAGATACGAGGGGATCTCCAAAAGTTCGCGGAATGGAGGAGGGGATGGAGAGAGGTGGTGTGATTTTTTTACCCAGTAGTACTAGTCGTCTTGATACCCCAATAAATTTCTCAGTTTCATTCTAATCGGGTCCTTTACCTTTGATATATCACTGAATAAACAAGCCAATCGGGAAGAGAGCATCAACTATGGAGAAAATTGAGTTTCATAGGATGATTAAGTTCCTCTCCAAGCCAGGAAAATCATTGCAGATCATTATGGAATAGATATCATCATACTGGGACTCATGGCCTGGTAACACGATAATTTATAAGTGGCATAGCTCATTTAAGCTGGGCAGAGGATTGATTAAAGATGACCAACGCTCCGACAGGCCAATCGAAGCGACCTCTATAGAAATTGACAAAAGCGATCTCCATAGAAATTATCAAAAAAGTTAAAAAACTTGTTTTTGGAGATGCAGTTTTGAAAAACTAATTAATAGTACAAATGTTTGGGTTATCCTTTACAATCATTTTGATTTTTTTTATAACCATCTTGGCATGTTAAAGATTGGTGCAAGCAAAAGTAACAACGCGTCGGGCGTTTCCGCTAGTTCCTGAACCTGTGTATAAGAACAGAGATGAATTATTTAATAAGTACTATACTTATATTATATATAAAAAATGGTTTGTTTTAGTTTGAGACGCAGTATAATCCCTATTTAATAAAAGGTCTCTCTATTTTATGTTAATCAATAAAAAAGATTTTTGTGAATTGCGCTCAAAGTCAAGCAAAATATTTTGTATTTCAAATCGTTTACATTTACCGTTTTATCGCAGAATCGTATTGGACCCCGATCAGCACAGCTCCCGATTGGATGTCGGCCAATTTATCGTTAACGATTTATCGAATATAGCTTTTTAAATGAGAGCAATTTTATCCGTACTTTTATTACATGATTAGGCTTTATTTGTCAAGGAACAATAGATATTCTATTGGAAAACGATGGAAATAACCATTTAAAGTTAATAACTGCTTAGACGATTCCTTTCTTTGCGTAGTTGACATAAAATAATAATGGAACATTTCATATATATATAGGTATTTGTTTCTATAATTCACTAAAACATCATCATCATCATCTTATTACTATCTCTACTGCTGGGCATAGGCCTTTCCTATGAATGACATAGGGGTAATAGGCCCTGACCACAGAATACAGATGTTCTGTAGCCCTGACCCACTATGTGGGTCTAGTGCGATTTGTAGATGGAGGCGAGACCAGCGGCTTAATCCTTCCGAAGCTCTAATTGGCTCGATATTATAAATTATTGGTTACCCAACCATGTCCAATAATTGTGGAAATTTCTAAATCACAGATTAAATGCAATGATACCATGGCACTATAGAAAAGTCCTGTCTACTAACACGTCAGATAAAAACATCTTTTAATACTACATTCTTTGATGTTCGGGAAATCTGAAAAAAAGTAAATTTAAAAATTCAAAAAACCCAAATGCAAAAAGAAAAATACTGCAAATAAAAACTGAAAAGAAAAAAAAACAAGTCTAAATACTAGTTACTAAAACAAACTTCTTTTGCTTATATTCTTTTTAGTAGTAAATATAAAATTCATTTACTGTTATTCGTCTATCTAAAATTGGCAGTGGCTGCATTGTCAACGTCCGGCTTTAAGATTGTGTTATACACAAATGCAGTGCCATATCCTAGTCTCATAATTTGTTTTACCTACATATTTCACAGAAACCAAATATGTAGATGCCAAACGTTAACTTCAAATGTTGTTAATCATCCTATATACAATACCAATCTATGACGTTAATGTCGCAGGTTAACGAAAGCAATAATTATGTCTGTAGTTTTAAACACTGGTGGCAACTACCTTAGATCGCTAAAAATAAATATACAATCACCAAAGCAAAGTTTATAATATTTGATTAAACTAAAGGCGCTGAATAAAATTTCCATAGCGTTAAGTACAGCATAGCAATCTCATTTGTTATTAATTTACCACCCAATGTATAGATTTACATCCTTGTCGTTCTCTTTTAAAGCGTTCACCAGTTACAGGTCGCTCTTCGTCGACTTTCTGGTCTGCACTTTTTTAGGATTCCGTAGCCAAATGGCTAAAAACGGAACCGGAACATGTCCGTCCGTCTGTCCGTTGGTATGTCACAGCCACTTTTTTCCGTAACTATAAGAACTATACTGTTGAAACTTGGTAAGGAGATGTATTCTGTGAACCGCATTAAGATTTTCACACAAAAATAGAAAAAAAGAACAATACATTTTGGGGGTTCCCTATACTGAGAACTGAAACTCAACAAAAAATTTTTCATCAAATCCATACGTGTAGGTTATCTATGGACAGGTGTTCAAAAATGATATTGAGGTTTCTTATATATTTTTTTTTTCTAAACTGAATACTTTACGCGAGAGACACAGCTTAAGTGGTAAAATGTGTGCCCTCCCCCTGTAACTTCTAAAATAAGAGAATGATAAAATTAAAAAAAATATAAGATGACTATTACCACGCAAAATTCCACCGAAAATTGGTTTGAACGAGATCTAGTAAGTAGTTTTTTCTTTAATAATTATTTTGTTTTAAAAAAATGCCCTATTATTAAAACATCGATCAAAGTTACAACGAACTACAAGTACTTTTATATTATGTTACTTGCTGCTACGGAACCCTTCATGGGCGAGCCCGACTCACACCGCACTTGGTCGCTTTTTTAAAAGCTCGAATAATGAGTACTTCCACCTATCCATCGGGCTGCTACTAGCCTAGTTATATTTCAAACGGTGCAATCATAGCAAATTAGTTTCCAAATATATTTTTCTACCTATAAACAAAATAGGAACAGGTATGTATAAATTACCGAATAACGAATCAATGTTTACCAAAAATGCTTCGTAAATTTTAGAAATATAATCAAATTAACCTACTACTTAATTTATTTTTAAATCTTATTCTTCAATTAAATATTACTATCCTATCTATACTATTATTATAAAGAGGCAAGAGTTGTATGTTTATAACAAATAATCTTTCAAACTACTGAACCGATTTCCAATATTAATTCACCATAAGGTAGGTACTAGCTACATCATTTAATATTATATTTTCAAGCATTAATCTCAATTTCGTTGATTAATCTGCTCGATTTATAAATCTAAAGAAAACTTTCGCTTGACAAAAATCAAGTATTTTTCTAGTAAACATTTTCTTTATACTTAACTACATTAATTATATCCAAGTGATATAGGCTATATTTTATCCCGTTAAAATAAAATTTGCCCGTGCAATGCCGGGGCAGATCACTAGTATAATATAATATTATAGATATGCGAAAGTGAATTTTCTTTGTTACACTTCCGCGCCCTAATAGCGCGATTATGTTGAATTTACCTATAGAAATAGATGGGACCTTGGGTCTAAGTTACATTATCGAAATACTTGTAGGGGTAATGGAAGGGGCGTTATTTTACCTATAAAATTTTATATAATTGCTTGAAATTTTGCAGAATTATCGTTTATAATTACAAAACCAACATTATCGCGAGCTGATTAATAAATACAGGAAGTCAAGTATTTACCTACTAACCACAATCATTTCATAATATTTCTCATTATTTTAAGTAAACTTTTAGGAACATGATGTAATATCGTTAAAATAAACTTTAAAAGCAGATTCTGAGTTTTTCATTAAATTTCAATAATCATAAATACCTATTTATGATAATTTATTTTCATCATTAATAAGAAGGAACTGTATGACAATTTTATTGTAATTACCTCGTATAGGATTAGATACCGCGAGTAGCCATTTTTTTTCTTTTCGTCCTAAGGTTCTATCTACGTTTATAAACACCAAAATTCATCAAAACGTCTTCTTCTACTCCTGCATAGTAGTACACTGCGCTCTCATTTCGTTATTGTTGTAACTTTTTAAATATTTGTTCAAAATTACATACTGTAAAGATCAAAGTTTATCGTACTTAAATATCAAAAGCAATAAAAGTATTTGTTTTAATAAAAAATAATGTGCATTTTGGAAATGGATATCAAGTAATTTTTTTTTGATTCACTATTTTAGCGATAATGGCTTACACATTAAACATAGATATATGCTGTCGCGGACTTTTTTGTAAAAATATTTAAGAGATACATTTACACTATACATTATATTCATATAACTTTTATTGTCTTTGCAGTGCAGGCCAAAATGGCTCGCATATGGGAGATTTTATCCGTCTTATGTAATACTTATTGTTATATTATAATCTTTATTTCTGAACCATTACTAATACTAATACAGTTATTAGCGCTAAGTTATAGTAGTTTTTTGTCCCTCGATGAACAATGTATGTGACTACGAATAATTAGTATTTTTATATCTTAACATTTTTTTATGAAGTAAAACATGATAAAAACCGAAAAGTTAGCATAACAACGTTTTAAAGAATATTATAGTTAGAATAATTATAACATTTCAATGCTTTCTTGTAAAATATGAACAATTATGACAACCCCATAAGATTCTTTAACGTTTGAGACAAGCATAAGAAGCTTACATTTTTTACGTTGATTGTAAAGAGGTAAACATTAATTAGTCTGTCGTAAATCTTATAAAAACAAGGGTATATTCCTCAAAATTGTGATAGATTAAAATTTTTGAAGTTATACTTCTTTAGCCGCGTTATGAAAAAATTATGAGAGTGAAATTTTAAGATGCGCGCGCATCACTGTAACACAAAAGTAACTTAATGAAGTTAGCCGCGGGCGCGTTATGAAAAAATGATGAGAGTGAAATTTTAAGATGCGCGCGCAACACTGTAACAGAAAAGTTACACCATGAAGTCGGCCGCTAAACCGCACATTACTCGTAAGTCTCGAAAAAAAGCTTCCAACAAAATAGTAATAGGATCTCTTAGTCGCACATGTTGGGACGCTCGTCGCCTCTGATCACTATTTTCATATTTATAATATTTATCCACATGTTTCTAGTTTCTATATTCTTAACACGTGTTATAATGTTATACAAATGCGAAATTTATATGTGCTAATAAATTTTATTCAGTAGTGATTTAAATTGAATATTTTGATTATTTATTAAATTTTTCAAATTAAAACTGAACTTTATTGACTGCGTTGACTATCCTTTTCCAATCCTTTTATTATCTTATTGTAATTAATTATCTGCATGCAATTAAAAACTATTTTTTAATAATTCCAAAAAGAAGTATAACTTCTCACGCGCGTACTTAAGTACACGTACCCATATTTTTTTATATAAAAAAATGATGTGGAAGACATCGCTTTATGCGACTTTTACTGACTAATGAGGCAAATTTTTAATTTCAAAATATGTTCACTTGTAATTTCAAGATACCCAAACAAACGACAATTCATCAATTTACTGTACTTACTTAGTTGCGTTTCACATACATCACAGTAGCATGCAATGCATCATATTTCATTACTTTAGTAATGAAATAATAACGTACATACATTCAATTCAAAAATAGCGTAGGACCCAGCACATAGCCTTGAGGAACCCCAAATTCGATATTTACCAAGTCGCTACGGACACCATCTATTTCGACAGTCTGGGTTTTTTCCGTAAGGTACGACTGAAATAATTTTAGAGGAGTGCCGCGTATGCCAGCTTGTTCTAGCTTACGAACAAGAATAGAAATAGAGACCGTGTCAAACGCCTTGGCCAAATCTAAAAACACTGCTAGGGACTTGTTTTTATTGTCTAACTTATTAATGACATCATTTACTAAGTCCAATACTGCATCAGATGTAGAAATCTTTTTCCTGAAACCATATTGATTAGAAGAGAAAAAGTTGTACTTTCCAAGAAAATCATTGAGTCTCGTCTTAATAACCTTTTCCAGAATAGCGACGGGAGCAATGCAATTGGTCTAAAATAAGTGACACTGTCTCTATTACCAGACTTGTAAATAGGAATTACGACTGAAGATTTCAAACATTTAGGAAAGATATCAGTATCGATGCATAAGTTACAAATATATGAACGCTTCCTCCGGCGTTTTTTTAATAGATAAGAGATTAGATGCAGGATTCACGCGACTGGGGTTCAAATTACAGATTTGACGAATGAGCTTCCAAGTATGTTTAATGTTTTTATTGCATTTGTTAAATTCTGATATTTCATATTGACATTTTAGGTTTGCTAAAATTCGGTTGCAAAAGTTGCGATACCTTTTATAGGTGATTGACAGAATAAGGTTATTAGGGTCCTTTTTTGATTTCATATGTAGTTTGTTTCTCCACCGATGCACCTTATTAGCCCAGGAGTAATCCAAGGCTTAATATTTCGTTTACGGTTAGATAGACTGATATCGATTGAGCAGGTTTTAATCAGATCTGTGAGTATTTTAATGAAACATTGCGAGGCTAATTCGGGATCTTTGGAGTCTGTAATTTGAAGCCAGCTTGTAGTTTTAAATTTTTCTAGAACTTTAGTATAATCTATTTTAGTAATTGTTTTAGGTACTTTTTGATTAATAATGTTGGTTTTAATTGATATGAGGACAGATCTATGATCAGCTCTACTAGAGTCGCAAACTATGGTTTTAGCTACAGTACAAACTTTCAAAAAGCTATGGTCGATGCAATCGAACCCTCGAGTTCGAAATATGTGGCTCGGTAAAAGACCATGTGTAGCGAGAAGATTCATATATTCGAAGGACCTAGAATCTGTACCATCGCATTTAATATCAATATTAATATCTCCCGTGACAAGTATATTTTTAATATATTTGAGATCTTTAAGGAAGAAATCTTTAAGGACGAAAGAGATCTGTATATTGCTACCATAGCAAACACATTATTTTTTACAACCACTATACAATTAGCATCAGCTAAATTAGGTTCGTATATCTGTACATCCAGATGATCGCGTACATATATCACGACCCCACTATTTTGATTTGTATGATTGGTTGTGGAGCTATAAGAATAGCCTTTAAGATAAGGCAATTGATTCAGGTGCAAGAGCCAACATTCCGTAAGGACAACAAAATCGTATCTGATTTTTAAGCTTGAAAGGAGAACAGAGAAATCATTAAAGTTACGATCAATACTTCTAATATTTTGAACAACTATATTATAGTAATTATTGACATTTCCCAGCATTCTATCACAGTCGGCAAAATCATCCAGTTGAAATGAACTACGAATATCATCATTCATTAGATTATAACTAATGATTTGGTAAATAAAAAACTTTTCCAGCTGATTTTGTACCCGACAGATAATTTAGGAAATGATATACATAATAGGGCATCTATGATGTTATAAATTTGTATAATAATAGATGAGATAACGTTATAAGTTATGTTTATATAATATATATAGTAATTAATATTCCAGAAGGTCTGAGCAAAAGGAAAGGCGATGATAATATAAGCCAAACACAATGACACAATAATAAGGAAACAGCAAATCATGCAAAGTATAAAGTAGAAATAATTTCTATAAGGAAGGAAAGTATTCGTATTAACCATGTCTAATCAATCTAGGGTTTCCGGTAGCTGCAGTTCCTGCAATTGACTCAAAGCAATTACCCGGATAGGTGCTCCATTTTCATTCTTGCGCAGCATGACACTACCATTTTGAACCCAGCAGAATTTGAAGTTGCCATTCTTTACAAGATCTTTTGCTGTTTTCAGTAAAGCTTTGGCCTTTGATGTCAGTTGTTCCGATATATATATAGGAGCAGTTGGTATACCCAGGTCCAAGCAGTCAGAGTTCAGCTTTTTATCTTTATGTACTGTATTATATTCACGAACTGCTTTGAGTACAGCATACTTTTTGTCAGTTCTGCTGAATTCCACAACAATAGGAGCATTTCCCTTTCCTCTGCGATAAATTTGTTGCATACACTCAGGAGGTACATTGATATCTATAGTCGAAAACATACCTTCTACGATCTGATTTAGATTTTCATTATCCAGCTTAGCAATATTTCTTATCTCGAGTGCAGTTTTTTGTTGATTTCTCTGAAGATTTTCAACTTGTTCCTCTAGAAAGTTGATTTTTATATTTGCGTTAATGCTTTCATTTTCGAGAGCAATTACTTTTTTGTTCAATTCATTTTGACTCTCTTGTAGTTTTTTTTCTATCTCAGTGTTGCTGTGGACTAGTGAGGCATTCTGTATCGTAAGGGCTTCAAGTATATCTGAGCTTATCAATTTTTTTGTTCTGGTTATTTTCGAATTCTTTAAACAAGGTTTTGATTTCCTCGCAAAAACTGCCAAAATCATCGGGATTTTTCCTTTTTCTACCACCGATGTTTTGGGGGTAGTTCGCTCTTCCATCTTCATTTAAGTCGGAGAGTGATAACGATTTGTTGTTGTCTGAGAGGGGCGACCGTTGTAGTGGCATCTTAAAATTTTACGTATACTATAGGTGAGCACTCTGAACACGTGATTGCTTACGTGGTGTAGTCTTGAGAAAGGAAAAACTTACTGTCCTTGTTACGCACGCGCATTTACCTTTCTATAGGTATCACTGATTTACGTTAATGTAAAATGAACGTTATGTTGAATCACAGATGGAATTAATTTGAGGCAGTAATAACAGAATATTTTTGAAGTAATCGAACGCACGTCTGCTCTGTACAGTGTCACGGACGAGAATCTAAATATTTGGGCCAATTCACTCAAAAACTACATACATTATTATCTATATGTTATTATTATGTATGAGCTATATTATTGTTGAGTTTCATTAAAATCCATTTAGTATTTTTTGAGTGAAAGAGTAACAAAGACCCATACAAACGATATATTGAAATTAAAAGCGCAAGTGGTTGATATGCAACTTTTAATCATTGTTGATTCTAAACAGCCAGTCGAAATAAAAAATGGTGTAAATAATTTTTGATTATCTAGACAATGATACCCCACTCGACATATTTCATCAACTTTTTTGTTTTTACTTTGTCACAATATGGCGCCTAATTCTTCCCATATTGAATTTTGATTACTGTCATGTTTTTAGTAGCACTCCCATCATTAAGACGAATCGATTGATGTATGAATCATCAAAATCGGTCCACGCGTTTGGTCTCTAGTGTGCCACAAAGGCTATACATACATATATAGACTGTTAAACACTATACCCTGTCAGCGCGTCGCGCTTCGCGCTCTTGCATTGTGCAGTCGGGTAAAAACACACCAAGAAAGAACCTGCGATTTTCTGTTTTGCTTTTCAAATGAGAAAGAAAAAAGTATCCATACTTTTTCTCAATTAGGGAATCTTCATTCTCTTCAAAAGAGTTATGAAGACCCACTTACAGGTTTGAAAGATGAAGGTGGTTTTGGCGAGTGCAGTATATAAACTCTTTGCTAAAACTAGTTATCTTCACATTTAAACTCTTAATACTAAATGAGGTTGAGGTAATTGTTCAGTTTTACGATGTGGATCTATTATTAAGAAGAAAACAAATACACACAAGAATATAATTTCTTTAGATTTAATTAAAATAATGAGATATCGCTGTTTATCTAATTTGGAAATTTTACAGTATCTTTATATATATAATTCTTCTGTGAGTGTGTATGTCACTGAACTTCTCTTAAACGACTGGACCGATTTTGATGAAATTTTTTGTGTGTGTTCAAGGGGATCTGAGAATGGTTTAGATTCACAATTTTGTCCGCTGGACAACCCCTATTTTTTTAGGGCGTTACGAAGTTCGCTGGGTCAGCTAGTATCATATAAAATCATATAAAAAAAGACCGAACGTTTTCAATTTCCATTAAAATTAGCCGAATCTCTCAATCGAAAATGCTTGAAATGGTGTTTTGTTAAAACATTTACAAGTACATACTTCATACTATTCCTTGATAATATGAAAAAAATCGACTAAGGGCCGTAACAACGTCTTCCTGTTGGTATTTATTTTCTCGGCATTTCCTCAGAAAAAAAGTGATAAATACGCCACGTCGCAAAATTGAGTTTCACCGGAATATATTTTGAATACATTTTCGTTTAAGTACGTAACGTATTTTTTTATTCCTCGGTAGCAGGACGAGTATTTTTCGCTTTTCGCTATTTTCAAGGTTCGTCGCGTTATTTTTGTCATGCTTTTCGAGTATATTGAAATGTCAACAGAGATAAGCTACAATTTTGTCATTTATATTTTTCACCTGTTTTAGGTTGTACACAAATGATGCGGATACTATCGAATTGTGTTTTATTTTATTAGTTTCTTTTCATAGAAACCTGGTCCTCATAATTAAGAATAATACTTCATTTAAAACAGTTTGGTTTCACTAGAGGCAAAAGCACTACTGGTGCTGAAACTGCAAACATATATTTTTGCCCATGGGAGAGTAACCACGATGCTATTGGCATTTTTTACGACTTATCAAAGGCGTTTGACTGCGTTAGCCATGAAACATTGTTATGTAAAATAAATGACCAGCCTGTAGACTTAGTGGATTCTACAAAGTTTCTGGGTATTACTTTAGATTCGCATTTGCAATGTATTCCTCATATTGATGCCTTATCAAGTAGACTAAGCTCTGCGGCTTTCGCTGTTAAAAAAATTAGACTTAACTGATGTGGAAACGGCAAGATTGGTTTACTTTGGTTACTTTCATAGCGTTATGTCATATGACCTTTTGTTGTGGGGCTCAGCTGCTAATATCGAAAGTATTTTCATACTGCAAAAGAGAGCTGTTCGCGCCATATATAATTTAAAGACAAGAGAATCTCTTAGGGAAAAATTTAAAGAAATTAATATTTTAACACTGGCATCGCAATACATATATGAAAATATAGTATATATAAGAAAAAACTATGACGCATTTGCAAAAGAAAGTCAAACACATAACTTTAACTCGAGATTTAAGAACAAGCTTGCCGTTCCATGTTTCAGACTCCAAAAATCAAGAGGTTCATTTCTGGGATGTAGTATTGCATTGTTTAACAAAGTTCCCCAAGATCTGATTGAGCTTCCACTTACCAAATTTAAATCTCAGATCAAGAATACTCTTATGAATAAGGGCTATTATAAAGTTAATGATTATCTAAATGATCGTAATGCAAGGACATAGTGTTTCTTGTAATTTTTTATTTGATGGGTATTCTTTTTTGTAACAGTAATATGGTACCTATCTAATGCCGCTTCCTATATACTAAATATAAAATTTATTGTAACTACATATATCCTAAAAGATGTAATGGTGACTTCAGTAGTATCTCTGAAGTCATTTTTCAACTTGACGACTCTGTATATATCAATACAGGGAGAAAAAAGCAGCCCTTGTGTGTTTCTTGCCGGTTCTTCTCAGTACAAGGTCTCCCGCCGTAGTTTTGCGAACCGTTGGCGTAGCTTCTTGACTTTCACAAGTGCTTGTAACAGCCTAGACTGAATAAATGACTTTTCATTTCATTTGTTTATAAGTACATATTTATATAAAAATAATACTTTTATACCATTATAATGTATTCTATACGTCGACCTAGTATCTCTTATTCTTGTAATACTTTACAGTGCTTACTTTGGGGCTAGGCTATTTGGTGTAAATTTAAAAAAAAATATATCATTCTATGTTGCTAGTTAATACAACTAGATTATTCGTTATTTTTGATGAGTAATAAATAACTCATTTTAATAGTTTCAAACACATCTTAGAATAGTTTTTAACTGCAGCTTCAATGGCAGCTAAAAAATTGTACGCATTTCCAAGTGCGAATATTATTTTATTTAAGCAAATTCAGATAAAACGTTGGGAGTTGTAACAATCTTTCTTTCAATGACCGGGCGTCACCATTTTTCTCCGGAACGTCCGAAAATCGTCGAAAACACTCTTGGGGGAGAGCGCAACAATAACAACGTAACGGATCAATTGTTTACGCACCCTACGGAACTCAGACGGAACCCCAAATTAATATTGGTTCCGTCTACTACATCTGACGGCTCGGCAAAAAAGGTGAAATTACTGACGGCTGCTCGGGCGTGTTTAGGGTGGACGCGGACGATTTCTGATATACAAAACGAGTAGTATTTTAGGGAAAAAGCTTCTACGCATTTTATATGAAAATTCAAACCATTTTTAATGAGGTTATTTACATTTAACTAAAGTATGTAGGTGCCATTTTTTTCGATAACTTTTTGCCATATTGTAGGTAGGGCCATGATTCCATTGCTATAGAAATTTTGGGGCTTCTGATGAAAAAACTGCGACAAGTGGTTTTGGCAGTCCTCTCGTGTGTTAAGCTGACAATGCCTAAAGAATTCTGGAGAGACGAAAACAGGTGGAATCTGAAGGTGCAAGGTCAGAACTATACGGAGGATGCATTAACACCTCCCAGTCAAACTCCCTTCATTTTTGCTGAGTGGCAGTGGCATCAGCATCAGCAGTTAGCATTATCATGATGAAAAACCACACACTTTGTGTTGATTAATTCCAGCTGCTTTAATCTCATCAGTTGTTTGCAGTAGAGTTCAGAATCGATGTTCCTGCCTGGCGGTAACAGCTCATAATGAACAATGCCCTTGCAATCCCACCATAAACACAACGTCACCTTGTTACGAGTTAAACAGTTGCATAAATAACTATAAGTACTGATTAAATCACAAAAATGTCACATTATAAATCGTGAGGTAACAGAAACTTTATTAAGCTTCTTTTTTTTGCTTCTTTTAACTAACTCTAGCATATTCCCATGTATGCGCCGAACCTTATCCTAACGCGTTGTTCCGTTCGGAAAAATGTTGTGCCACTCAAAACCCTTTGGGGCGAGAAACCCCGTGGTTATCTATTTGGTTATTAGTGTAATTACGAATGTGTGTGTAGGCTTGAATTGAATGTCAATATTGTTTTGTATTTGACCTTGTCATTATTATACGGCTTATGTTAACGACACACAAACTCCATGAGTAGATATTATCTAATGAAATAAAGTTCGCCGATTTTCGTGATATTTTGTGTAGATATACCTACAAATCTAGCAGTAAATGTTAACGGAACGGTTAACGGAAGGTTCGAGTTCTGTTTGGTACCTGGGCCGAGAGGATTTTGTTACAGTAAAATATTCTTTAGACTAGCGAAAGTTGGGTAAAACCCTTACAACATTAACAACCATTCAAGTATATACACATAGAAATACACAGAATCATTCATGAGTTATGTACAAATGCTTAGATTCATCACAAAAACCGGGAATCGAATTCTGAGTAGGCGACACGTAAAAACCTGGCGTACATACCACTCGGGCCATGGAGGTCGTCAAATTAATTTAATAATTGTGTTTTGCAAAGCAGCAGAGATTTGATTACATTGGTCCCTTCTATTTTCCATCTCTCTAGTATTAATAAGGTTTCTTGCCTTATTAAAGTTTTGCTAAGATAGTTTGATTGGGAAGACTTGGCAAACATAAATGTGCTCGGAACTTTGCCAGTTATTAACATGTCATTAATATTAGTTTTTTTTTCTGTATTTACTATAGAGGGAGAATAACTTGGAATGATTAACTGATGTTTTAAGCTTTACCCGAAGTGTTAAAATTTGTGGATTATTTAATGGATGGAATCACAATACAAATTTTATGAATAAATTTTATTACAATTTAAGGAAGCCTCATACATTTTGTAGGCAATTTCAGTAATATCATATTAAATAAAACTAGTTTTTACGGGTTAATGCACGAAACTTTATTTATTTATTGACGTTTCGCAGCCTTTTAAAAACTAGTTTAATTTAATGAGTGATGTGCGTGAAAACCTAAGAAACAAATATTTATCATATTAATCATTGTATTAAAAAAATGCCTTATAATTTGGAATATAATTCCCGATGAAAGCATCTGGATTTCTACTCGCACTTGGTTTTTCTATGTTGGCATGATAGATTATGGTGCTAATTTATGCACTTTGTACTATAATTAACGAACAGAAATAGTACATTACTGCAGCGCCCAGAAAAGAGACATTGATACAAAGGTCCATCAATGCGTAGTTGTAACCAAGGCTTCTTTAGTAGGTACTTTTCTCAAATAATCTACGTAAATTAAAACTCAGAGCTTTTTATTTGAAAGTGTTCTTTTTTTTTCAATAAACAGCTTTCTTCTTCACATCTATACTTATAATAAATCTGTAGAGATGTCAATTCTGTACATGAAATATATTTTTAAAATAACTATCAGGGGGTGATTAGTGATCGATACTGATTCCAAAAATGCAATCAGTAAATTTTTTGTCTGTCTGTCTGTCTGTATGTCTGTGTGTATGTTCCTTATAGAAACAAAAACTACTCGACGGATTTTAACGAAACTTGGTACTATTATTCTTCATACTCCTGGGCAGGTTATAGTATACTTTTCATCACGCTAGAATCAAAAGGAGCAGAGTAGTGAAGGGAAATGTTGGGAAAACGGGAGAAGTTACTCCATTTTTTAAGCTTCCGTCGCGTGTGCAACCTTAATGATTCAAGTTACATAGAAATCATGTATGACGGAAATATTCTACATAAAATTGTCTAAAAAATATCCTGCAACAGTATATGTCTATCTTTTATGGTTGACTCACAGTAACACGTGTAACTCCCGATAGCTTAGCAGTTCGGAGCATTCTGATCATATTTGTTTACTCTTACGTTTATAATACTCTGACTCATCCCTAATTTAAAAAAGTTAACATTATTACTTATTCAATAAAAACAAAACATAGAAATCGGTATAGAAACACCATCATCCACCACAACCACCATCAACTTATACATGAAATGAGCCATCGCGCCGTCGCACGTGAATACTGAATCATGCTATAAGGATTATTTTTGTGTAACGGTTGCCGCGCTCGACACGGGTCGCGGCGGCGGTAGGGTATCAAAAGGCGGGAGGTCCGAGAGCGAGCTGTCTAAATCTGTTTTATGCGTCGCTCCCCCCCTGGGGGCGATCGCTTCCGATGAAGCCTTAGAGGCCTTCCCGGCCAGAGGCAGCCCCTACGGGTGTTTTTTAGTCAGTACGAGTCTGACATAACCTTGCAGCAGGCTGTAGGGTATCCATGAGGATTTCTCACCTGCTCCCCCGCCTGGGAGGAAACAAAAAAAATGAAAAAAAGAGAGCGAGCGAGCTTCAATATTTGGCTGTTGATGCGTTCAGAGCGTTCGACCTTATTGACAGACAATAATTGAGAAATATTGAGAAACCGTGCTTATCAGCGCGACTTTTAGTCTTTAAATAGTTTATTTGAATTTCTTTTGTTGTTATTTTGTAAAATAGGTATTAGTTGTTTTGGTAATGTTTAAATATTCGTTCAAATTAAAATTATTAAGCGTAGGTACTTTTATTAATTAAAGTATTTATTTTTAAGTGAAGTAGGTATAGGTAGATAGTATTGCACAGGCGTTTCAGCTTTATTTTCATTTCTTTTTTGTTGTGAGTTGTATATATTTCTGGTTATAATTCTATAAGAATATTTTAGTTTAAATAATCACTTAGATTTTAAGTGTAAGGTAGCTAAAGTTAGGACCACGTATTAGTTGTTTTGGTAGTGTTTAAATATTCGTTCAAAGTGTAATTTAATCATATGGAATGAATGTACGATGGCCCATCGAAAAGGAGTAGAAGCGGTAGACAGAACTTCAAGGGATATAAGACAAAATGATCGACCAATGGGCGGTATCACAGTTTTATTTTGTGGTGATTTCCGACAAACCTTACCGGTAATCCACGGGGAACCCGAGCTGATGAGGTTAGGGCTTGCCTGAAAAGCTCTTATTTGTGGCGTGATATACAATCGGTGCATTTGACTATAAACATGCGAGTGAGAACTGTAGATAACCCGGATGATCGTGAATTTTCTGATATATTATTAAAGAAAATACCTTCACCAAAGATACCTATCCACTGCTACACCAAGGAAAACTTATTCTGACGCCTGAGTTATGTTGTATAGTGCAATCCCAACAACATCTTACATCGTCAGTTTACGGTGACGTAACAAATATATTAAATAAGGACAAATCTTGGCTATGCGAAAGGTCCATTTTAACTCCTCGCAATGACCAGGTATCTGAGATTAATAATAAAATACTGTCGAATATCCAGGGGGAAAGCAAAGTTTATAGTTCAATAAATAGAATGGCCGATGAACAAGAAACCACTAATTACCCGATAGAATTTTTAAATTCTTTAAATATGCCCGGACTTCCTTCTCATGAAATTTGTTTAAAAATTGGCATTCCGATTATTCTGCTCCGAAATTTAAAACCACCACAACTTTGCAATGGAACTCGGCTTGAAGTAAGCCAGTTGCAACAAAATGTAATCGAGGCTCAAATTTTAACAGGTTGCGGTGCAGGAGAAACCATCTTTATTCCCAGAATTCCCATAATACCAAATAATTTTCCATTCCAATTTAAAAGAACGCAATTCACAGTATCGGTGTGTTATGCAATGACCATAAATAAGGCTCAAGGGCAGACTTTTCGTGTTGCTGGAGTAGATCTCGGTGTCAGTTGTTTTTTACATGGTCAGTTATGTCGCTCTTTCCCGTGTTAGCGGTCCTAGAAATTTTTATGTTCACGTGCCGGACGGGTCAACTTTCAACGTAGTTTACCCGGAAGCTTTGCGCTGAAGTATTTTCATTCTATATGTACTTAAGCCTCATGTGAAAGCGATCTAAACAATATTATCAATACATTAACATAATAACATACAAGGAGTTACACGCTGATGGTCTTATTGCGATAATTTTAACAGTATTGTGGATTGACATATTATATTTCCCTACTAAAATACGAAAGTTAATCTGTCTGTCACATCAAAACCACGGAACCCTGAGGAAGGACATATGCTACTTTTTTACGAAAATCGACGAAAACGCGGACGAAGTCGCGGGCAAAAGCTAGTTTCTAGTTAGTTAGTTTAGTTAGTTAATCCTTGACTAAAAGATCGTTACCTTTAAAACCAAACTGCGAAGCTTATTATTAGAACAGGCGTTTCATTGAGTGGTTTGTCGTCATTATTTTGTATTTATTTTGGAAGTATGTATGTATTTGTGTATTTATTTAAATATATTAACTTATGTATGTGTTTGTTATTTTTATACACTTTCTTTCAATGTGATTTCCACTTCAGTTGTGCACCCTACCACTAATAATCTCAACAACATCCTATGGTTGACTGGTAGAGAATGCCTACGGCATTAAGGCCGGTAAGGTGAGTTAACTAATTATGTAATTTATTTGGCCGCTAAACCACGACAGATATGGATTTTCATACAACTTTTGGCGGCCGTTGCTCACATGTCTTTGGCCAGTACAGCAATTTCGATTTACCTCAAGGAAGTTTGTCAAAATAATGCTCACATTTCCAAACAGGTTTGAGAAAAGAATGAAACTTACAATAAACACGAATACAGTCAGTGGCAACAAAAATAAGCAACTTGACTGCGTCTGATATTTCACAAATGTACAAAATAAAGTACGTATATGTATTACGTTTAAGATTCATCACTATCATCAGCCTATGTCCACCCACATTGCTGTGGCATACTCTGTGAATGTAATAGGGAAATTACACACCACGAAGCTAGCTCAATGAGGATTGGTGGGTATAACGACTGCGGATGCAGCCGCGACCAACGGCTGTGTCGTGCCTTTCGAAGCACGAGGGTGGTCGAGTTACTTCGACGATCGCAAACCAAACGCGCTAACCACTTACGCCAACGAGCTCCTCAATTAATGCTTCAGACAGTTTATCTTGTTATATTTAAATTTTCTGCTCAAATTATAGCGCCCGTCTGGGGAAGTTGCTTCCACTTTACAGATGACCACAGCAAAATAAGGCTAACTTTTGGTAGTGTTGTGTTTTTGTCGGTGAGTAAGGTTCCAGGACTCTAAGGATTAGGTCAAGCTAGACAACGACGCTATTGATTTTTTTGTATCGTAAACGTCTATTTGCTGTTTTGGCCGCTTACCACCAGGTGGGCCAGAGGCTTGTTTGCCTCAAAACTTAATAATAATACACCTGTATTAAATATTTGGTACTACTCATATGCTATTACGAGCATATATAGATACGAGTTTATTAGATTTTTAACATAATTCTTGGACATAAAAGTTGGACGCAAGACTGTCCACATTTTTTAATAATATGAGGTAGTCCTGTGTAAAAGAAATTTTCAAATCAAAACAACACAAAACAAGTTTCTGGGCGTTATGTTCTCATAGAGCAGGTGATGGGAACTTTTGAGATCACTTTGTATCTTTGGAAGAGAGCCAGACGGTACTATTCTGGAATCGGTTGTCATTTGTTATAAACTAGAATCTTAAGTAAGAGTTTCAAAATCACATATAATGACTTATATATATAAGTGAATTGACGTATTGAGACGATGACGAAAAAGATGATGTTGTCATTTCAAACACTCAAGTGACCTAAGTAAAAAAAATAGTTCGGTCTCTTTAGTCTCCACGTGGTTGTTAAAATATGTTTTTAAGGTCAATTTGTGGCAAATTTTAATTTGATTGATCATTTGATTTAGTTGAAACTTCAGCTTAACTATTTATTTTTATCTTAAACATTTAGCCACCGATTTGTAAATTCTGAACTTACCCACCTTCTGTTTTAAAAGCGATCGCTTGACAAAATCTTCGAATTGATGATGACTCGTTCAGGTGCGTTCTTCGTTGATCCCGGTCTTCCGATTCTGGAACCTTCAATACGTTGATGGAACCAAACGCTCGCGCCGCTGTGTGAAATTACAGTGCTGTGTCTTAATGCATTTAATCATTGTGAAGTCTACGTCATTATTGCCCGCTATTCTGGCTGACGCCAGTTGTCCTTAAGTTATTCCGCTCCATCGTCGAGGGCTATTGAGGAAGAGCAAGAGAGCATTATCCGGGTAGTGCCGGGTCAGTGCATGCTGAAGGTGAGTTGCTGTTTACTTTCGCTATAGTGGAATGCAGCGATTACAGTAGCATTTACCCCTTTCCGTAATAGATGATGATAGTTATCAAATAAAACCTATGGTGATACTTAACTTTGTCCTGGGTAGAATCTACGAACCTTATTAGGTTTAGCTTCGAAATCTCTTCACAACATTTTTTTTATATGAGACAGACACCGCAACTCATATTAGTGGAGTGCAGGCTCAAAGATAGCTGGAGCAGTAGAAAATTGTGCCCTCCCAGCCATCTTTACTCTACTGTCCTGAATCCATACACATATCCCGTGTAGGTATGGAACTTAAGAAATATACTACTACCAAACGGTATTTAACTACTTTAACATTATTTTCTTTACTTATAGCGTCCAATGTGAGATTGTCCAACCCTCAAAGGCAGTAGATAGAAATGTGTATACCACCTTCATGTTATCTGGTTTCCATATTATCTACATAATTCCATAATCTAAGATATCTAAGAATCTAACATTAGATAAGGAAAAAAGATCTTTTGTAAGCTAGAATATTTTTATTCACTCGTATTTGCAAGGCGTAAAAGAATGTAGATCAGTATATCTGTTTTTGACTATTTCAATTTCTTTAATTAGAATAAGACAAAGATAAGCATTTTTAACGCTATTTAGTTAGGTTCATCACAGTCTCGATTTTAAATTGTCATGGCGGTACTTACATTGTACTCAGAATCAGGCTTCTCGCCGGCGGCAGCCTCCGCCAAGTTTGATAATTGTGACGGGTTTAAAATTTGCCTGTCACCGTTTGCTGAATAAACATTACTAGGTACCTATGTTGTATTGTTTTGTTTTCCTTTAGCCAAAGACATTTTATTTATAAGTAACAACACTTACTATTACAGTTCTTATAAATAAAATGTCTTTGCTAATTAAGATCTAAGTATAATTAAAGTCGCTTACAATGTCTCTCTGGATATTCGCTAACTCCTGAATCACAAAAGCTTCAATGGTGCAATTTTATCTATAAGTGAGATAAAAATTTTCACAGCAAACCATCTCGGCGTAGTTCATTGTCGTGGATATAATGCATTTTTTCTCCCCGTCATGGAAAAAAAGGTTAATAATATATTTAATACAAAACGATCCAAAACGCAAAATTTTAGTCAACAGACCCAAGCAAAGCGAAAGCGAGTCAATAGCAAAAAAACCGACCGTAGTAGAAAAAATATTGAGTTCAAATTTCGTACATTCCCACAATCTGGTAATAGCGTCATTACAATACGGCAACGCCTCAAGAAGGAATCCAAGGGGTGACGTCAATCTTGACACCCTCACGGAGGTTAGGCGAGGTGAGGAGGGGTTGAAAACTTTTTGATTAATTACATTTCGCTCGCTGTAGAAATATTGCGACATTCCAGGTAGGTAAAAGTTATGTGAAAGTACACAGAGTTGGAAATTGCGAGACAGCTACAATTAGATTATGCACCGATTAGCGCGTAGAGATGCAGTTACAATATTAATAATAATTTTATTTCATTCATAGAAAATAAAAATCAAAAATTTAATCAGAAATAATAATCATTAATCTAATTTAATATACTCGTATATATAAAAAGGCGAAAGTTTGTGAGTGTGTGTTACTTCTTCACATCTAAACGGCTGGAGCGATTTTAATAAAATTTGGTACAGAGTTAGCTAATACCCTGGATTAACACATAGGCTACGTTTCACTGCGGGAAAATATCCCTTATACACCGCGGGTAACACCGCGGGGCTCAGCTAGTATATATATATATCTTTATATATATAATTCTTCTGTGAGTGTGTATGTCACTGAACTTCTCTTAAACGACTGGACCGATTTTGATGAAATTTTTTGTGTGTGTTCAAGGGGATCTGAGAATGGTTTAGATTCACAATTTTGTCCGCTGGACAACCCCTATTTTTTTAGGGCGGTACGAAGTTCGCTGGGTCAGCTAGTATATATAACTAGTGAAATATAGTTCAAATCACAAAAAAATGCAAATAATAAGTTATAGTATTTTCTTTACAAATAATAAGTTTTTTAATTGGTAGATTACAAATTGTTATTCCGCCATCTTCTACAGTTGACAATTCACGCCACGCGCGGTAAAGCTATTATCTTGTATTTTCAACAAGTGACGAAGTCACAAATCAGTGACTAAAAATTCTAATTTTAACTATCTTCATTTTAGTTATTTCAGAAAAATGCTCAGAAAAAGTGTAGCTCGATTATTATAATCGTTATAATCCGTGCAGTAACTCGAGCTGTTTCGGAGGCGCAAAGATTTTACTACTGGAGATTTCTGCCAAATAGTGGCAGTCATTACAAGATCGACTATTGCTGACTATCATTTTCTCAGAATTATTGTAATTATGATCTCATTTGAAAGTAAGCTCTTTAACAAAGTATTTCCATACATCCTCTTCAAGCAAAAATAAAAAAAAATTAAAGAATGGGCTATTTTAGGCGGCTATGAATACAGATGTGGATGATTTAAGCTTCTCAATTCAGGAACACATTGTTAGTACATGCATACTATACTGCATTTATTGTAAAACAGACTAAGTCGTAGCCACCAATTGGCTGGTTTCTTTTAGATAAATTGTAAAGAGCACTATTATAACTAAAGTTTAGCTCGGTGGTGATAATGCTTCGAAATCTAAACCAGCCACGTAATGGCACACGTTTAGTGATAATAAAACTTTATGCCAAAGATTATGGACTTTTATTGAATTTTCATTTATTTTAATATTGTCCTACTAAACTATGGAAATGTTTTTTTTACTTAAGCTAAACTCTCTGATTATAAGTGGTACGAAATTTGCCGGGCCAGCTAGTAAATATACAAAAAAATCTCCCAGCAATGTCATCATTTAATGTTGCAATAACGAGGCAGCCGCATCAGCATCCTAAAGATGTCATTGTACTGAATACGTAGGTCACTGGAACAGCCGAACAGCAGAACAGCGGATGTGGTTTACCCAAAAACTACTCGAGTAGGAGGTCTGACAGTAAGCCTTAGAAACTTTAATTCTCACACCTCTCGATCTTCTCTCTCGGCAACATGTGGTACTTGAAAAAGTTTATGATAAACAAAAAGCATAGCAATGGTGTGAAACCATAAAATGATGAGTCTTTAATTCTGAAAGCAATGTGTGACCATTTAAACTTTTTTTGTGAGTCCAAATAGTTTTTACTGACTGCATTATTTTGTTTCTGTAAGATGAACAATGCATTAACAAATAGATATATACATATTTTTAACCAATCTCTGTGAATCGTTAGATTTTTTTTCAATACGTTTATAAAATAGTATCTTCGTCATTATATATGGCATTGTAATACTGTGAACGTTGCAGAGTTTTTTCAGTCTGTTTTTCGCCACATTGGAGTTGACCACACCACACCTATGGACCCACCCATATTTCAAAGAAAAAGGTGAAAATAAAATTGCTATGTGTCGTTTCTTTGTCAAAAATTATATCTACCGTTAAATTTAAATAAAGATTGTGATAACGTTCTTTTACTTATTTTCTTACTTACCGTCTGTATAAACATATAAAAGTCAATAGTTATTTCAACTCGTGGGTACCATGGCGCAGTCAGTTTCGTTCTTTCTAAACAATTTATGTGTCTACGTGCGAAGTACGGCGCGGCTCTCAAGTTTATTACCTGACATGTTTGAAATACCGGCCTTCTAGTGGAGGGAGGGGAGTCTGCGGAAACTCGATGAACTCAACACGGTCCGCTTAAAAATAGCTCAAAAAGACCATTTCCGGTCATCTCATTTCTTCCGAGTTGTACCTAGTTCGAGTTTTCGATTTCGATAGTTTCATGGTGAAAAGTTAAATTACTTGTGCTCTGCTATTCTTTTAGATATGAAAAACAAAACACGACTTACTTAGATAGATCCCTAATAATAAAAAACGATTGGCCCTGTCAGAAATGGAACTGAAAAGTCAAAAAAAAGTTCAAAAGATTTTAATGTTGTAGTCGGGGGATTTGGGGGATTTCTCTGAGGAACAAATAAACATAAAGCTCCTTTTTGAAAATGGCGTCCTACCTCTGTCATCTTGATTTTTCTTTCGTCTTTCTTCGTGTCGTAAGTATCCTAACATTGTAACGATACCACACATAACAAAGAAACGAACTTCTTTTTGGCAGTTGTGTAAAAAGCTATAACTGAAACTTGTACCTCCCACGCTGAGTGGGTGAGCAGATATAATTAAGAGACCCCTTTGATAAATTAATCACTTACAAGTTACAACTAATATGACTTTTGTGACCTTTGAAGATAATAAATTAATTTGCAATACTAATAATAATGTGCCTTTGATTATAAGTTTAAATATACTGAAACAACATTAAATAACCTTTACCATGAGCTTTAATTAATAATGTACCTATCTGCAAAGAGGCGAGTCGAAATGGACCGATTAATTTGACGATCAAACGGAATTCTGTCACAGGTTATTATATCCCGGTTGTATGACCGCTCCCTGTGGAACCTAACTTATAATTTCATCTGCAGGATTGGATTATTCCACAGATATTCCACAAATAAATTTGTGTGATGTAGTAATTATTAATTATCTTTTGAAAAATATATTACATAAGTTATACTTCCTAATATGATAAATGCCAAAGTGCGTCTGACTGCCTGTGTGTCATCTCTTCACGCTTAAGCCGCTGAGCTAATTTAGATGAGATTTGGTATAGAGATAGTTTCAGTCCATATTCAGTTCTATATCCTTTATATAGGATGGTCAAAAGGGGCTAGAAGTTTTATTTTTATAGGAAACCACTAAAAATACGCAGACCAAGTCGCAGGCATCCGATAGTTGTGAAATAAAGTGAAGTTGGTGTAAAGAATAGCAAAATTTATTTAATCAATCACACCATTGTAATATAAACTTTGTCAGTTTTTAGATTTCTATCCAATTCTATGATGTAGGTAAACTTTGAATAGTAAGTTTTGTACAAACTTATCAATTATAGATATTAACGGGATTGTTACCATGCACCTTGTTTTTTATGAGTCTCCGATATTTAAAAAAACAGTTTTCAGTTACTCCGTGATCATGGCGTTTGCAACAGTGGCGAAATATCGGAGACTCATAAAAAACAAGGTACATAGTAACAATCCCGTTAATATCTATAATGTTAGTGACCATGAAAGTTCAAAACAATACAGACTTATCAAACTTAAAATTTTCTGCTACACTAGCGCATTACTTTCATCCTGACAAATGCAAGGAACTTATAACATTCAAAGTAAATAATGAAGCTGAAAAAGTAAGAGCCCCAGAGATTTCGCTTAATCTACTAGCAGGCGTGTTAAATAGCCGACATCAATCCGGACAATTACCGCGCTCTTTCTTACTGGGCTGTAGAGTGTATTGTTTGGGCCAACTTTTGAAGCAGATAAAAACATTTCCCAAATTACTACTTATTCAAAAAAAATGCAATTATTAGTATTTTGTTTTTCCCAAATCACGGAATGCTACTCTGGAGCCGCCTATATATTATGTTGATCAAGTGAAAACGTATAGACAGCATAATTTGCCTTACATTGACATCACTCGCTGGCACTTGGCTAATTTGCCAAATAAAGGGAAGCGCTAACGAGTAAAGACCGCATTTGCCGGCACTTGCTGCCGCTCGCCAACATTTGTCTCATTCTGTCCATATTAACTGATCGCGCACCAACGTATGGGCAGCTCCACAAAGTTCGTTTATACTGGCCTTGAATTGGTCTTCTTTAAACTTGCCCAATGTCTAGAAGGTAGCATTTGCGTTGTATAAGTTTGTCTACGCTTGCTTTGCGATTTTGATAGTTTCATGGTGAAAAGTGGAATTACTTGTGCTCCGCTATTCTTTTAGGTATGAAAAACAAAACACGACTTAGTTAGATAGATCCCTAATAATAGACAACGATTGGCCCTGTCAAAAATGGAACTGAAAAGTCAAAAAAAAGTACAAAAGATTTTAATGTTGCAGTCAGGGGATTTGGGGGATTTCTCTGAGGAACAAATAAACATAAATCTCCTTTTTGAAAATGTCTCTTTAAACTTGCCCAATGTCTAGACGGTAGCATTTGCGTTGTATAAGTTTGCCTACGCTTGCTTTGGGTAACGCTCGGTCAACATGCTCGATAGCCCAAATAGCTTGTTCGGTTTTGTGATCGTAGAAGATAAACAACTTTCGCAATGGCCGGCTTTGTCTGCAGTCGTTAGTACCCAGCAATCCTAAGCAACTTTGATCAAAAATTAAGTATCTCGAGATCCTCCGTTCTTCGGAAGGCACGTTAAGCCATTGGTCCCGGCTACATCTTTGGTCGTTAGCACACACCAACCCGTTCTGCCTCTGTTCATAAGGAAGGTCTGCGTCACAGCGGCGAGGACATTAAAAGTATAATAATAGGGATGATGACGGGGTAAGTTATACGAAATTCTTTTAAATCCGTCGGTTAGATTAACTAAAAATTATTGACACATTTTTTCTTTCGTCATTTAACCATAAAATGATTTAGATAAAACACGTCAAAGATGACGAAATAGGGGCTCATGGCGTCACTTCTAAGTAAAAATTGCGAGAGATGTGACGTTGTGCCACATTTCAAATCAATATATATATCTCTATAATCTTCAGATTGCCTAAGTGAATAAAGAAGAAATACGCGTCTAATAATCTTTGATAATCTACCCGATAGATATAGAGGTAGAATCATCCCTATTATGATATGCCTGACCTCCTTAAAGTCGCGTATATCGTATGAAACTCAAACGTTTATTAAATTATTATAACAGACTTTCTATGCCACCTTTTGGTTTTTCTATATGTTGATTTTCTGTAAAATTTTCACTTTAATAAAATTTTCCCTTATTTAGGCCGGAACCGCGTCGGATCCACGCGTGAAAATTTTACAGAGTAGCCCCGCTGAGCTGAGCGGGTTATTGAAATAAATTGTTACCAGAAATGACGAGATTATTGTTTGTTCACAAATGTTCTTAGACACTATGAAATGTTCAAGTATCATGTAGACTGTATGATATCAGTATGATGTTAATGAGCGCATCGAATAGGGTATTTGACAAGTTTTAGAAAACGATCTCACATTATTTACTAATGTTTATAAAGTCCAGAAAAAGTGGATATTCATCATTATGTTGTTTATTTCGGTAAAAAAAACAAAATCAAAAACTCTATTTTTAAGTTGCCGTGTAAACGTATCTCTGGACAATATGGCGTCTCACTGGTGTATGATGTCACACGACTGTCATTAAAACGTCAAACCATATAATCTAAAGTCACTTTAACCGGTAGTTTACTTGCGTGTGACCCCATTTTAGGCTCCACCAATCCCAAGCGTTTTGGGTCACGTGACAATAAAACTATTATCTTTTTCGTGTATTTTAAGTAAAATTATGTTTTTTTTTCTGTAAAAATAATAAAAACTCCTGCCAAAATTCATTCTAAATACAGATGCTAGCGATTGGCACTTTATTTTTAATACTGTCAAATACCCTATTGTATAGGCGTCAAAATCTACACTGATTTGCGTAATTGACAGTGCAACGTAGCTAATGACCTAATTTTAAGCCTCGCGCCGTGACTGGTATCAATTGCAAATAAGCAGAACATAAAATTAAATGTTCGGTTATTGCACCGAATATATTCCCGAGCGGGAAAATTAATAAGAAAAAGTTATACAAAAAGGCAAAGGGTTAGCGATGCTGCAATAGTTATTGTATTGTTATTGCAAATACATATTGGGGGCAGCCGATATATGTAATTAAAACGGTTGAAAAGGGGCTGCAACGAGATAACGATTAATATACAACTACGAATGGGTTTGCTAAAAGCGTAACGTACTCACGTTTGAAACCTTTGTCGCAAGCTTGTGGTCCGCGTATTCTTCTAGCTAGAAGGGCACATTAACAGCACACACAGTCACATAAGAAATTCACAGTTTATTGTTGACGAATTCCACTTGTTTGGTATACCGCACGTAAATATAATAGTTATATGATGTTAGCGAGTGCGCGGGCGCGGAACGGAGTGACGTAGGTCCTCTCGCGTGATCAGTGGCTAACTGTCTGCGTTAGGCTAGTAAAAAACCACATTCGCAGATGCATCGCTCTCGTTGCGAACCTACCCACATTTAAAAAAAATAATAAATCAGTAACCACGATTAAGTGATAACGGAACATTCCGCCCACCAAAAATACGTTAAAGTATTTTTCGATATAGAATAAAACGATTTATACGAAAATTCAGAATTAAGATTTATTACGAAAGGCATATGAACTAATTTCTAAACTAAAACTATTTATAATTATTTAGGTTTAATAACTACAGCGCATTAGTCAGATTGGTTAGGTAAAGGACATAGCTTTACCAAAGGTCTCGTAAGACGAGAGCCATCGATAGTTTTAACTGTAGCTATACGGACAATTCCATCAGGACTAGTATGTAACACCTCTACTCGGGCCAAAGGCCAATGCAATGGTAACGTATTATCGGTTTTAAGAATAACTACGGATCCTACTTCTAATGGTTTTGCGTGCTTAGTCCACTTAGCTCGTACAGTGAGAGACTGGAGGTACTCATGCTTCCAACGCTTCCAAAAGTCTTGTTGAAAACGTTGAAGCAATTACCACCTACCTAAGCGACTGATATTTAAAGCCGAGTAGTCTTCGTCAGGAATCGCAGTTAACGGTTCCATCGTAAGAAAGTGACCGGGCGTTAGTACACTTAAATCGTTCGGGTCAGAGCTGAGTGGATAAAGTGGTCTCGAATTTAGGAGGGATTCTATCTGAACAAAAAGTGTGGTTAATTCTTCGAAAGTTAATGATTGCTCGCCTATGATACGATACAGATGAGATTTAACAGATTTAATTTGGATTTCCCACACTCCACCGAAGTGGGGACTCGAAGGAGGATTGAAACGAAATTCGATGTTTTCTTTATGAGCCGCATTCTGCATAAAACGCTGGAGATGATTGCTTGCACCTACATAGTTGGTGCCGCAGTCGGAATGAATTATACTGACTCTGCCGCGACGACCAACGAAACGTCGAAGAGCTGCTATAAAACCATCAGATGAGAGATCAGAAACAGCCTCTAGATGAATAGCCTTGGTGGTGAGGCAAACGAAAAGACATAAATATGCTTTACCTAATTTAGCACCACGATGCTTTCCAAGTTTTATACGAAACGGACCGCCATAATCAGTACCGACAACTGAGAAAGGTTTGACTTGATTAATGCGGATTGCAGGCAAATCGCTCATATACGGTTCAAGAGGCACAGGTTTTGTTTTATAGCATGCCACACATTTGGACAAGCAATGACGTATAGCTCTTTTGGCAGATATAATCCAAAATTGTTGGTTTAAAAGATACTGCATTGTATTAACACCGGCGTGACAGTTTTCACGATGAAACGCTTCGATAATGAGATATGTGAATCTAGAATCACGCGGAATCAAAGCGGGATGCTTATGTTCAAACTCGAGACCAGATCTGGCTAAGCGACCGCCCACCCTGAGAACTCCAGAGGGGTCTAGAAACGGATTAAGTTTACGCATTTGTTTTGAAAGAATGTGTCCTTCTTTCAACTGTCGAATTTCAGTTACGAAGGCAAAAGATTGAACATGTTTGACAATCATCATTAAAGCACTATGAAGCTCTGTACGAGTAAGGAAAAGATCAGAGCAACACGAACGCTGATTACGAAGGAAAGAGGCGTATCTTAACCACCAACATAGAATGCGTTGTATTTTTCGAATACATGAATAACGGCGCAGAAGAGTATCGAATATCGATATTTGGTCAGACTGGCCATTATCATGGATTAACAGAGCGCGTGGAGGCTTCCTCTCTAAGAGCAGATCTTCTTCCTCGGAAAGATTGATCTGCTGAGGCCAGCGATCGGAAGATTCTAAAAGCCAGGAGGGCCCCGCCCACCATAGAGTATTGTTTACAAGATCAGATGGAAGCTGTCCGCGAGAAGCGATATCGGCGGGATTATCCTCAGAAGAAACATGGTTCCATTTTGCGATGGGAAGGACTTCCTGTATGTAAGCTACTCGATTAGCGACAAATGTCTGCCACTGAGAAGGATGTGAACGAAGCCAGGCAAGAACAACCATCGAGTCAGACCACGCATAGACCTGAGTAATAGAAAACTTATGCGAATATGAGTTATGTACAAACTTTAATAAATCAATTAAGAGCACTGCTGCACATAGCTCGAGGCGTGGCAGAGAGGTTGATTTCGTTGGAGCTACACGCGCCTTCGAACAGAGAAAAAACACTCTTACTTCACCGGATACATTGACTAATCGTAAATAAATTACAGCGCCGTAACCGGTTTCTGAGCTGTCAGAAAAACCATGGAGCTCACACGATATAATGGATACGACAGACACGCAACGGGGAATTTTAAGAGTCTCTAAGAGATGAATCTGGTCCAGATAACGATTCCAGAAGCGTACAACATCGGTAGGCGGGTCCTCGTCCCAGCCCACATTAAGAACCCATAGGCGTTGAACCAAGACCTTAGCAATCAAGGTAAGGGGCGAAAGAAAACCTAGAGGGTCGAAAATGCGAGCCACTTCACTCAGGATATTACGTTTGGTGCATTTTACGTGCCGTGGTTTTACTGCAAAGTGAAAAGAGTCACTCCACGGATCCCACCTTAGACCTAAAACCTTCAAAAAGCTATTTTCATCGGTATCGAGAGACACTGGACCAGTCAAACAATGTTCCGGTGGCAAGTCCTCAAGAAGTTTCGGTTCGTTGCTCGCCCATTTGCGAAGTTCGAAATGTCCTCTCTGAAGCAGGTCGATAACTTCTGATTTAGCCTTTTTAGCGGTCTCCAGGCTCTCAAAACCCGTCACCAGATCATCAATATATAAGTCAGAAGACAAAATCTTACTTCCAAGAGGCAGTTCCTTACCTTCATCAAAGACCAGTTGCTTTATTGTACGACATGCGAGAAATTGTAGTTTAGGCCCTACGAGTAATGTATCGTTAAGCGAAATACCTCTGGAATCCTTGGCAGAAGCGTTGAACACAACGCGAAGTTTCGTTGTGACACTTTCCGGACGAACGACACAGTGATGTGGAATGTAGTACTTTCCAGACTTTAAATTTTCGATAGGAACAGGGCTCATATGACCACTGTCTAAATAGTCTTTCATAAACTCATTATATTGCAAACGAAGATCGGAATTATTGGAAAGTCTTTTTTCTAGTGAATATAAACAACGCAAAGCGGTGTCGCGAGATCCGGGAAAAGAATGTTCCTTCTCTTCGTCTTTGAAGGGTAAGGTAACAACGTATCGATACGTGGAATCTCGTGAGTGAGTATTTGCGAAGATATTCTCACACTTATCTTCCTCAGGAGTGAGATGTTTTGAATTTACGAAATTGAATGAATCTAGCTCCCAAAGTTTCTGTACTTCTTCATAAAGAACGTCATTTTTATTAATGAAGAAGGATCGCACCTCTTCGTCTTTGCAACCAACACTTCCTACCAGAAGCCAGCCAAAAACAGAGTTGAGGGCGGATGGTTGCTTCGGTCCTCCGTCGACTCGACCGGGTAACAGTAGCGAAGCGAAGACCTCCGCACCAAGGAGAAGGTCAATGGGGCCAGGCTTATGACAGGTTGGATCAGCTAATGGTAAATTCCTTACATGATGCCACGATGCTTGGTCGAGATGAACGGATGGCATCTTGCCACATATGTGAGGCAATGTTAAGGCGTTTATGGTGAAAAGCGGTTTACCATTGGCACAAATTTGGAGATCAACATTGCCTGTTACTGAAGCAGTTGACTGTCCTAAGCCACGGACTTGACGTGATCTCGAAGTGTGAGTAATACCTAAACGGTGAAGAGCACGTTCGGTAATGAAATGTGCTTGACTGCCAGAATCAATCAAGGCACGAAAGTTTTGGAATATGCCAGACTGATCGCGTATTTGAATGTAAGCGGTAGATAATAGCACGACCGAACCATCGCCGAGACTCGTCAGAACCCTAACCTGATTAGGGGTCTGATTGTTATTATTGGATTGATTTTCCGAAGAAACAACTGAAACATCTTCGTGAAGAAGCGTATGATGTCGGTGACGACATTTTTGACAACGGAAAATAGATTTGCAGTCACTAACCGTATGAGAAGGTCGCAGACAGTTGAAGCACAGACGATGAGATTTAACAAACTCAATCCGTTCAGACACGGGGGTCTGTGCAAATTTATGACATAAATTGACAGAGTGATTTTCTGAACAGAAAGAGCAGGTTACGATTGGATGTGCTGATGACTGGGACAATGCATTCGAATTGGATTTAGTGACGTTAGATGATTGCAGTTGTTTAGATGAATGGGATGAGTTGGAAAGAAAAACCGAAGTGGATTTGTTACGCGAAGCGAACGAATTGACTTTGGTTGGTTGAACCTTTTCAGAACAGCGCGGTTTGTTATAATCATTTGACGAAAAATGGGTGTCACGAACTAGCGCTTCGCATTTTGCGTAAAGAAAAGATTTCAAATCTTGATAAGAAGGTAGTTCCATTGTCGAGTTTAATTGTTCGAAAGCACAGCGCGTTTTTGTATCTAATTTTGATAGAATTAAATAACAGAGAATAAAATCCCAGTTGTCAGTAGGAAGATTCAAACCCTTTAAAATATTTAGGTTTTCATTAAACAAATCCAAAGTGCGACGAAAATCGAAAGGAGAATTAATTTTAAAATTTATATTTTGCATTTCTTTCCAACACGTAAACGCTAACTCGCGCTTATTGCGGTACCGGGCGATTAAAGTTTCATAAGCCTCTCGGTAAAAAATACCTTGGACAGGATAAGTACGAATGAGTCCTAAGGCATCTCCACTAAGGCTAGATACCAAATAATGCATACGTTCTGTGTCTGTGAGTGATTCATTATTGTGCACCAATGAATTAAAAATATCGTAATATTCCGGCCACGATTTAATATGTCCCGAAAAAGTAGGTAATTGTAATTTAGGCAATTTTAAATTATAAGTACTTGAGCGTTCTAAAGCAGTAGGTAACGATTGATTTAATTGACTTTCGTTTGAAGGAACTAACTGACGGTGCAAAGCCAAAATGTGAAAATACGTTTCATCAAATTCGGCTCGTATGGAATCTTGCTCCTCAGCTGAGGTATCATCAATAACTGACAATATATCGGAATGCGAATCTTCAAAATTATCGACTATTTTTTGCAATGTAGAATAATGAGCAATAAATATGTCAATTTGAGTAGGATCAGTTTTAGCCAGTTCTGCGACAGCAAACATCTTCTTCAAACGATTAAAAGCTAAAGTACGTTTACGACGCAATGTCGATAAATCGGCAACAGTTAGTCCATCATCAATAGGTATACATTTGGAATTGCGTTTTTTAGCCATGGTATCTGGTTTAGAGCGGCGACGAATGTTGTATGACATTTTAGAAATGTATATAAATTAAAATAAAAACGATTGAATTTTGTCCTGGAAAAAATTAAAAATCACTGTCACCCTACTTTATTTCCTTATAGCGAAAATTAAGTACGGGACGAAGCGTAATAATGTAATATGCAAATAGAACAAACAGAATCGTTCGTGTGTAAACCAAAATATTTAAACGTAATTTGCAAAATCTATAATGTCATTTAGGTATAGGTCACCTGTTTACGTACTCAGCTGATTACCGAAAAAATGCGCTTTAGTTATCGGTTTATATAGTGAAACGCTGTGAAATCGATTAAAAGGTTAATAAATGACTAAAAGAATTCAATATATTCATATGCCTTTGATTAAATTACATTTTTTTACCAATAAAAATATTATGAGGTAGTTAAACTATGAAATTTCAAATGGAGAATTTACGTTAAATTTAATAATTTTGAAAAGTATTTCGATGAAATACGAATTAAATTGTCTATGTTCAAATGAATAATTGGGAACTGAGTTTAACTAGAAAATATTCTGAAAATAGATGAAGGTGCGACTTTAGGTCCCGGGTTTCGGCACCATAAAATATGTATTGTTATTGCAAATACATATTGGGGGCAGCCGATATATGTAATTAAAACGGTTGAAAAGGGGCTGCAACGAGATAACGATTAATATACAACTACGAATGGGTTTGCTAAAAGCGTAACGTACTCACGTTTGAAACCTTTGTCGCAAGCTTGTGGTCCGCGTATTCTTCTAGCTAGAAGGGCACATTAACAGCACACACAGTCACATAAGAAATTCACAGTTTATTGTTGACGAATTCCACTTGTTTGGTATACCGCACGTAAATATAATAGTTATATGATGTTAGCGAGTGCGCGGGCGCGGAACGGAGTGACGTAGGTCCTCTCGCGTGATCAGTGGCTAACTGTCTGCGTTAGGCTAGTAAAAAACCACATTCGCAGATGCATCGCTCTCGTTGCGAACCTACCCACATTTAAAAAAAATAATAAATCAGTAACCACGATTAAGTGATAACGGAACAGTTATATTGCTGAAACAAATTTGCTAATCAAAAAATATCTGCTTACTAATGTTAATGTTGGAAAAATGACATGTAGAAATAAAAAAAAAATATAGTCCAACTTCACTAAACAATAGTTGAAATCGATGGACTGTAAAACTGAATGAAACTAATGGAAATTATCGAAATATTGGGTAATTTTAAAGAAATCAAACAAGTTAATGAAATGAAATGAAAAGTCATTTATTCAGTCTAGGCTGTTACAAACACTTGTGAAGGTCAAGAAACTTCACTATAAATTAGTTGAAAACGATGGACTGCAAAACTGAATAAAATAATGGAAATAATCGAAATATTGGGTAATTTTAAAGAAATCAAAAAAGCGAACTTGACACAATCACAAAAAAAAATACAAAAATATTCGATCGAAAATTAAATTGTAAATAATTCACAACACTAGTTTTTTCGGCACATAACCCAAGCTTTCCGACGCGACGCCTTCGAAGTACCCGTTGATGATGATGTCACCGTTGTTACCACATTTCTGTTGTTTCGTACTCGCAGGAATATTACCACAATGCCAATCAATATAATTGACTTTTATCATTGAATTAATGAGGGTGTGATGATTATTAAAAAAATGTATCCTTATTTCCCCTGGGCACGCCATACCTTAAAAAACGACTTTACCGCTTTCATCCACCTTTTTATGTTTTCTAAGGCTTTTTTTTTCTTTAGTTGGTTCTTACGGAAAAAAATACAGGGGTCGCGGGCGAAAGCTAGGACCTTTAAACAACAAAGGAAGGATAATTAGAATTTAGAATGAGTTTTCACAGGCATCAAAATAACGAACTCCACGTATTAGAGAGTAAAGAGTCCGACACGTAAAGTTTTCCCTGGTGTATTGTAAAACTACCCTCTCTTAGAGCCTGGGGATAGAACCTGATGCTACAGGGAGAAAGTCAAAGATTAAATAAATTACAGAGTGAAGAGAATTACATAGTGTTTTTTATGTTTAAAGAGTGGGAAACAAGCATTAGGCCAGCCGGACGGCTACCATAACCTGTAGCTGCTTGCGATCGTGCCGTTGCCTATCCTCAGCCAATTCTCTACCCCGTAGAGCGTGGAGTTGAAATTCAAAGAAACAATTAATTGTGAAAATTACACAGAAATTCAATGCAGACTAACTAAAATCTGTGGTTACATTGAACCATTACAGGACAAACTTAACAAACATGACTAGGTCTGTTCATACTATAGTATTTCACTGTTTAAAATAATTAATATACGCAGAGTATTGTAATATATACAATACGCAGAGTATTGTAATATATACAATACGCAGAGTATTGTAATATTCGTCGAATGTCGAGATCAAAGCTGAATAGCTTACAACATTCTATTAATAGTGCCAATTTAAAGTCAAATCAAATGTACATGTATATCAATTGCTTTCGTTATTATTTTAAAGATTCTATGAATATTCATCAGCGAAAATGACACTCTTTATTATTAACTACCTACGATATAATATTCACGTTTTTAAGTGCTTGAAATTCATCATCATCATCATATCAGCCGTACGACGCCCACTGCTAGACATAGGCCTCCTCCAAAGATCTCCACAACGATCGGTCCTGCGCTGCCCGCATCCAGCGTTTTCCTGCGACCTTCACCAGATCGTCGGTCCACCTTGTAGCGGGTCTTCCCACTGAGCGTCGTCCGGCACGCGGTCGCCATTCGAGAACCTTTCCGCCCCAACGGCCATCAGTTCTCCTCACTATGTGTCCCGCCCACTGCCACTTCAGCTGGGCTATTCTTCGAGCTATGTCGGTGACTTTACCTACGGATCTCGTCATTTCTGACTCGATCACGCAGGGTAACACCAAGTATAGCTCTCTCCATTGCCCGCTGGGCGACCTTGAGCCGTCCTATGAGACCCATAGTAAACGACCACGCCTCCGGTTGTTGTGGTAGCCGTGTCCTACCCGGGGATTCTTCGCACCCCCTGCCCCGCCGTTACCGTGGCCGCTACCGTAGCCAGGAATAGCGGAGCCGCCGGGGACTAGGGGCCGTTTCATGTTGTTTCGCTTCATATGGGGGGGGGGGGGTTGCCATAATCGCCACGCTTGGCAGGCGGGTTGGCGATCGCAGTATACCGGTTCGCATAAGGAGATGCTGCTGCCCATCTCCTTAGGTGAAGTTTCCCTTAGTCGCCTCTTACGACACCCACGGATTGAGAGGGGGTAGTGCTATTCTATTCTAGGCCGGCACTACACGGCGGCGGCTTGAAATTATAAAGCTCTATTTATATTTATGTACAAAGAGGTGTAAAAATGACTTTACTTTTCTATAAGCCTATATACACTCGTTAATGCAATGAATCTGAGTTTCGTACAGAAATCAGCTTAGTTTTTTTTATTACATGTTTCAGACCATATCAATAGATATGTTCATGAATCTCTTTTGATGGTAGTGTAAAAAAATATTCAGAATAACATAGTGTATAGAAAAATAACGTACAAGTATATGATTATTAGGTATAACATAAACATAACATAAAATATGTTTCGTTGGCAAAAATCTATCAGGTTTCAAAGTAAATTTTGGCAACTGAAATAAATTTAACTAGAACCTTTGATTATAATATCATTGCTTTGAGAATTATACTATGCAATATTAATAATGCTGGATACCAATGATTCGACTAACTAATTAATACTGATGGCGTGTTGTAATTGACTGTAACAGATCTACATAATAATAAAATAGCAAATTTTATTTATTACATTTGTAGGTATTGTTTGAGTTTTGTCCGCAGTATTTATAAATAAATAAATCTTTATGATAATAACAAATTTACAGGTAAGAGATCTTATGGAAGCATCACAGAAGAAAGAGTCACTTAGCCACAAAACTGTAACAAACGCTCCATTCAGTTTATCGTTGACTTTTCAAAGCATCCGGTACTCTTTACAGCCAATTTGAAACGAAGGACTTTTACAACCGCCCATTCGCATATCCAGTTATAACCGGTTATCCCTACCGAAATTCGGTTATTACCACTTATTTTTTATACTACCTGAAGAAATTCAAGAGGCGTGAATGATGCACATGATAAGAACGCGTTTATAGATATTTCTGTTTTGAACAAAACTTTTTTGTTGTGGTGAGAAATTCGTAATCTCAAGTCTCACGTTACTTGGAACTGCTGGGAAGAAAGGTCGCCAGAAGACTATCAGACAAAAATATCCATATAATGTACAGAAACTTGTTAAAGTACCTAAATATTACATATGCATAGGTAGGTAGGTACTCAATTTCGTAAGTGAAATCATGTTTTTTTTCCAAAAAATCATAAGTATTCAAGTGCAATTAAATAATTCAAGTTTCTTAAATTAAACTTTATATACTCTTGGACATGGAATAAAATCGAATTAACGTTCTTTGTTTATATCTTACTATTTCTATCACATTAGCGAAACCAGCATACTTTCATAAATATATTAGCATAGGAAAAGTTATCTTAAACCTGAAAAATATATTTTACCGGCAGATATTCATAGTTCGTATATGGACCAAATCGAACTTAAATCATTCACTTTGACTTCGATTATGAACTTTTCAAATAACTGTTTTACATCTGTTCCATTAGTAGGTACATATTAAAATTTGTTCTTGCCAATTATAGTTAAATACAATCCAGCAATAATCCGCTGCCATTACACATACCTACAACAAATAAATAAGCAGAAGCCAAAGGAATGAGTATATTGAAGCATAATTTCAGCAGTAACATCAAAGCATTTTCAATATTCGCGTGAGACGCGAAATCAACAAGCCTGTACGTCAAAATATCACTAAATTATAATAAACTAATTGCAACATCTCATATTACCACACGCCACAGCTATTTTAATTGCTTTCGCTAAAGCAGCCAAATAATTGTTAGGCTGCATTCCATGGTATTAGAGTGTTATTACCATATCACGGCATAGGAAGTTTGTTATAAACATTGCAGACGCGAGACAAAGAGCAATTACTGACGCAACACGTAGCGGTTCATTCATGCAGAACTTGTTAGACGCTCGTCTGTGACGGATTTAATGGGCAGTTCTGTTGGAAAGATTTTCATAAAATGCAATCAATTTCTACATACTTATGTACCTACTTATCATTAGTTGTAAACAAAAATAAACTAGTGTTGATGCGAGACAGACAATTAGGTACCTACCTGAAAGTATTAAAACGAACGATCTAAGGAATCTTTATCATTTATGTAAAAACAACAATTTTTAAAACTGTTATATTTTGAAAAGGATTTAATTTAATTTTTGTCCTTGCTGTAACATATTATTTTCCTTGGTTTTAAGTAGATTATCTAATACATTGGTTTTTCTTTTTACTGTTACTGATTATAGTTCAGATCCATGTTATGGAAAGCAAAAATGAAATTATATCCGAATTCGCTGCTAAAATTACATAGGTATAAATACAAAATTGTCGTGTTTAACGAATAAAACCTTAACCCAGGATGCGAGAGGGGACCACCTGAGCGGGGGGCGGCCAGACGTCAGCTATCGATTATTCGCGAACGAACACGGGACTCGTTCGAGTCCCGGGAAACTGCTTCCTTCATAAATATTAACGCTGACGATTTGTGTCTTATATACAATGTATCAAAGCTCAATTTGCAGTAACGCGCCCGTAAATCACTCATATTCCTTCACACAGCTAGCTCGGCTGTCTCGTTCAAAGATTATATTCTATTGTGAAGGGTGCTAAAGTTGGAAATTCTCTGAGCTGTTTTCTGTCGGAATCAATTTGGGTGTATGTAAATTTTTCGATGAGAGATTTCAGAGTGTTATAGGCGAGTAAACATGTACTAAGGATGAAAATTCGAATAGTAACTTTTCGAGTTGGTTTATTGTTGTCGGTATGTATGAAATGTTTGAGTAGGCAAAAGTATGGTGCCGGAACTTTCGTAAACTTCACTGAAATTGAAATGAGTAAGTTTCGGAAACTTTTGTTGGAATGTGAGATAGGTTATTTTGGAACGAAATCTCATTTGAGGCCGTACCAGTTTCAAGTTAAGCTCAACAGAATATCAATGTCTTTCGTAGATATGTTCTTCCTATATTCCTTTTTGAAATATTGTCGTAATGGTTTTAGTATATTATGGCATTTGAAATTGTGAAAACACCTTACATTTCCATAAACTAAATAGTTTAAATATTTTATTGAATTCTAATCATATTTTGACAAAGAAAACATTGAGAGCTTTATTCGTTGAAACATTTTCTTCTATAACGCGATCTAAATTTTCCTATCAGAAAATATCTTATAAAAAAACATCCTGAATCCTATTTTTATTTAAGCTGAATATTTTAAATATTTCATTGGTATTCGTTCAAAGTTTCAACTAAGCTGAATCACAGACGAATGATTTGCCTATTCGAAATAGGTTTAGGCGAGGATTACCATAATTTCACTCAAACACACTTTCACACTTTAAATATGTAAGTTTGTTTCTTGTTAATGAAAGGGAACGGAAACCTTTATTAGGATTTTCGCCTAAGTTCGTTAATGGTTAAAAGTGGCGAATACAAAACCAGTCATGTTACTAATATCACTGTTAACATATATCTAACATAGATTTATTTTATTAACTTAATTATATCGTTCCTTATTGATAAAATAATGTCATATAAAATTTGGAGGAGCTCGATGGCGCAAGTGGTTAGAGCGTTAAAGTTTAGCAACTTTCGCAGTGGTCGGTCATTGGATGGGTCACCAAAAATTTACAATCTCGAGCTCCTCCGTGCTTAGGAAGGCGCGTTAAGTCGTTGGTCCCAGCTGCGTTTGCAGTCGTTAGCACCCGCCAATCCGCACTGGGCCCGCGTGGTGGGTTATGGCCCAGTCTCGCTATTCCATCCATAGGGAAGGCCTGTGCCCCAGTAGTGGGGACACTAATAGGCTGATGATGATGATGATGATGACAATATTTGAAATTTCAATTTCTCGATCACTTTACTTTTTTACATATATTTTTTTTATTACTATCACAAGCTGCAGTAATGCATTACGTACAAAGAATAATTTTGAGTTGCCAAGTTCCCTCAACCCATGGAGCCTTGGAATCTTAGGGTCAAATGAGGGACAGTGTAACAAGAGAAATAACTCTGTATAAGGTGGGTTACACGATCAGTTTGGCATCAGTTCAGTCCATCAGCCTGGTAAGACTGACGCTAGACTGATCGTGTAATACGTTGACTGATGGATTATAGGTCAGACTGACAGAATTATAAATATTTTGATATTTTACCTCAGTCCGGAATGGACTGATGGAAAAGTGATGGTGTGACACGTTGCCGTCAGTCTCCCGTCAGTCACCGCTCGGACAGCGATGGATGAACACTGCGAAAATGCGTACGCGACGCCTACGCGCCTGCGTCTTTGGTCTCCCGGCCACGAAGTCCCGGGACGTAACGGCTCTTCGAGACTTTTAATTTTAACATTTGTATTGAGTGAATTTGTGGTAAAACGTTTTAATAAAAAGGCACTTTTTAGTAAAAATCAATATTTATTAAATATAAAACAAAATCCATATATTTTTTTAAGTTAAGTTCAGTCTAAATATTTAGTAAGTTTATTTCTTACAATCACATATTCACTTTTGTGCAATTAAATCCTATAGTTATAATCTAAGTAACAATCATACTAATTCTTAATAACTATTATATAATACTAGCTGTGCCCCGCGGTGTTACCCGCGGTTTATCAGGGATATTTTCCTGCAATAAAACGTAGCCTATGTATTAATTCAGGGTGTCAGCTAACTCCATACCAAATTTTATTAAAATCGCTCCAGCCGTTTAGACGTGAAGAAGTAACAAACATACACTCACTCACTTGGAGTATTGCTCTCATCTTTGGGCGGGGGCACCCCAGTACCAGCTTCTCCCTTTGGATCGCATCCAGCGCCGAGCGGCTCGAATAATCGACGACCAGGACCTTTCCGATCAGCTTGATCCTTTGGCTTTGCGTAGGGATGTAGCTTCGCTCTGCACTTCTATCGCATTTATCACGGGGAGTGTTCTGAGGAATTGTTCGGATTAATTCTAGCTGCTGCATTTCGCCATCGTACATCGCGACAAAAATTTCATCCCCATCATCTTGATGCGTGGCTATCCACAACCGTGCGTTTTTGTCGAATTTTTTTACCACGTACGACAAAACTGTGGAATATGTTGTCGCCAGCAGTGTTTCCGGACCGATACGACCCAAAAACCTTCAAAAAAAGAGCGTACTCCTTCCTTAAAGGCCGGCATCGCATTTGTGATACTCCTGGTGTTGCAAGTGTCCATGGGCGACGGTGATCACTTACCATCAGGTGAGCCGTCTGCTCATATGCCCCCTATAACATAAAAAAAAACTCATAAACTTTCGCCTTTATAATATTAGTGTGATTTGATATGACATGTTAACATTCGTAATTGTTTCGTAATAAAATAATCAAAATAAAAAACAGACTTACTTATATACATAAATTAACAAATTAAAATTTGATGTTTCATTAAAATTAATGTCGGCGCGGCAAACGCATTTATTATGTTGTGTGTAGTATTTTTTTAGATTGATCCATGGCTTTTCTCGTAATACGTTCACATGCGGCTAAGTTCTTGGGAAGACTGTCATCAGTCTGGACTGACCACGTAATCTGTCTATCAGTCCATCAGTCTGCTATCAGTCTGGACTGATGGACTGAACTGATGCCAAGCTGAGCGTGTAACCCACGTCTATAACACCCGGCTATTTGACGTCTGATTACAGCTGCTTAAGATGGCGGCATATGAAACTAATATAAGAAACCAAGACAGACAATGGAGAAATATATTACGTTACACTGTGCCTCTTGTTACACAGTCCCCCACGTAACACTTATCTCGCCGTCAGAAACACACACCACCCAAAGTTACCATATTTCACCGTGGTCTTCTGTAAGGCATATTCTTGTATTTTTTTCAATTAGAAGGGTAAACATCTATATCCTGCTATATGTCTGCTATATCCCTATCTCATTATAACCACAATAATTATGATCATATGAGGAGTCTTCTCTAATTCTCTTAAAATATTTGCATGAAGTTTTAACTTTTTGTAAAAACAGTTATTTTTAATGATTAATAAAAATATCGATCATTTTAAGATACGTCACCAGTTCGAGGATCATTAAAAATAACTGTTTTTACAAAAAGTTAAAACTTCATGCAAATATTTTAAGAAAATTAAAGATGACTCCTTATATGATGTACTTCAACGCCCTTCAAGCTATATTTGTATTTTTGTAACATCCTGTATAATCATTATACCCAACTTAGATATCGACGACATCCGTGGCCGAGTGGTTTGTACGCCGGGTTTCATGGTGTCGCCGACTCGAGAGGTCCTGGGTTCAAATCCCGGTGGGGGCAGATGTTTGTGTGATGAAGACGAGCATTTGTACTCCAGTCATGGATGTTTAATATGTATTTTCTATATCATCATCATCATCATCAGCCTATTAATGTCCCCACTGCTGGGGAACAGGCCTTCCCTATGGATGGAATAGGGAGATTGGGCCATGACCCACCACGCGGGCCCAGTGCGGATTGGTGGGTGCTAACGACTGCAGATGCAGCCGGGACCAACGGCTTAACGTGCCTTCCGAAGCACGGAGGAGCTCGAGATAGTAAATTTTTGGTCACCCATCCAATGACCGACCACTGCGAAAGTTGCTTAACTTCAACGATCGCAGCCGAACGCGCTAACCACTTGCGCCATCGAGCTCCTCATTTTCTATATAAATATATTTATATATGTATAGTATATGTATTCTATCCGTTACCCTAGTATCCCATAACACAAGCCTTATAGTGCTTACTTTGGGGCAAGGCTAATTGGTGTGAGTGTTGGAAATGTTTATTTATTTATATTATTCTCGCACATCAAATCATGAATCTGATATACGTACCATCAATTTAATTATGGTGGTTGTAGACCATCCAGTTGACAATTATTATTTGCTATTAAACCAAAAGGATCAATTTTGATCCTTACCTCACCACTTGTCACACAAGCATAATTTAGCTTAGTACGAGGGGTTGACAGGTATATTAACAATTGTTTGGTGAATAGTTCATACAGTGATAAATAGTTATTTAGTGATATATGGTACAATGATTTCTCTACACATAAATTTTAGTGCTATACTCAAGTCACAATCAAGCTAGAGTAAATAGTTAAATTGAGCTTTGCTTGGGATGTAAAAGCGAGATTGTATATTTCATATTTATATGTTTATTAAACTTTCACTCTTTTAGTCTTAAAATAAAGCAAACGTGAGTGTCGTGAAATACTGGGTTGGAACGAAATTAATGCTTAAGTTACGCAATATAAAAACTACCATGGTTGACTTCAAGTTGGGAAAAATCTTCTATGTTAGAAATGATGGTAAACAAAACCTACTTCTTATAGTGAATTTAGTACTTGGGTGAAAACTACTATATTGGAAATGATGGTATACAAAAACTACCATTATAGATTTAATACTAGGTGAAAAGTATTAAGTAAGATCATTTTGAAATGATGGTAGGCTAAAACTGCCATTATTCAATGTTCAAATGTCAAACATGAAAACCACTTTTTTATGGGAAAAGGGTTGCATACAAGCTTATGGCCCGCCTGATGGTAAGCGGCCACCATAACATATAGACGCTTGCTATGACGTTAAACAAAAACTACCATTGTCATAACAATATCAATATCAAAACTTAATTACTCTTTACCAAATAATCTACCATAGTTCAAAACTTTAAACCAAGTCAGTGGTCGCCTATGTAGCTGGGTAACTAGGGTGTGACGGCCACATCTTACGCTTTTTTCGCCTAGTTTCGCTATCCGCGGTACCGTCCAAAAAGGAACTTCATTTCAGTTACAAGATACTTCATGATAGGAAACATAAAATGAACAAATGGAATATTAAATTCCTGAATCATCGAATTTGTAAGTTTTGTTTTAAATATGGACAGCTGACATCACTATTTTAAATCTCATAGTCATTAACTGGATTCTATTGCTGTTGTCAGTTCAGCCAATAACATTTCCCTATTTTATTGGTCTTTCCTTTGGTTATCCTTCCTTTGTCTATTGTTAGCGATTTTGTGTTTAAGAAAAAGCTACTACCAACTTGTTTTTGTAAACGCAATGCAACAAAAACGTATTATGGACATATTCAATATTTTTTTTTATATAAAGGTAGGCAAATGGCTTTCTCCCGCCTGATGTTAAGTGGTGGAAAAATCCAGAGGCGAAGATAGCCATCTTCACATTGCTGGCCTGCACGAACGCTCTTTTAAAGGACGCCGCATTGTTGGAAAGAGGGAACACATGCGCGTTCAGGATCTCCGGAAGCGAAAAGTGTGTTTACTGCGACCCTCATAAAAAGGCTCAAAGTAACATAGCCAGAAATCAAAGAGCATCTTCCTGGGCGTAAAATAACCGTACGTCGCTCGAAGGATTTTTCTGCTGAAATGGCAGTGAGCGGACACGTAGGTAGCAAAGTGACTGCTGGTGTGATAACTCCAATGGTGACTGCGAACCCGTCGATGCTCCGCGGGTAGGCCACCACGAGGTGGACAGCCGATCTAGTGAAGGTGTCAGGAAGCCGATGGATACTCATAACAATGCATCGATCTGTGTAAATATCCTTGGTAAAGGCCAATGCTTAGCAGTGGACGAAATAATATCTAAATCTCCAGTAAGCAGTTCTAAATGGCGCAAGTGGGAGATTGAGTACCTATTGCCCGAGAAATAAACAATTTATTAAATGTTACCTGTATCTCGAATTTACAAATGGTTATACTGCTAATGATAAAGGGAATATTAGATTTTTTTATCCTTAAAAACATTTTGCAATCGTAAACAAAATTGATAAATTATTCAAGTTCCGACTTTGCACTGCAGGGGTTTGTTGATTAATTAAAGGACCTGAATGCACGAATGACCAGAATCAAGATACCATTATTATGTGATAATGACAAATAGACTTGACTGGACATGTGTCCAGTCGAGTGTATTTTACAACGTTAAGTAATGACAAAATGTAAGTAAGTTCAAGTCATTGACTAAAGTCGCGATAAAAACAGATCGTTAGAATATTTGTTTCTTAGGTTTTCACGCACATCACTCATTAAATAAAACTAGTTTTTACGGGTTAATGCACGAAACTTTATGTAAATAAAGTTTCGTGCATTAACCCGTAAAAACTAGTTTTATTCAGATCGTTAGAAATTACAGAACTGCTCCATCTATTAGTCTGTGCGGAAAGAGAATGGGATTTAAATTGGAGGGCGATGTAGTGCTTTTCTACCGTATTTGTAAGGTTTTACCCCTTTTAGACATGATTAAATACAAAAAACCGCAAGAAATCACAACGACAAACAAATCCGTATCAATACAAAACTTTGACGTTTTACAGATTGCTGGGTTTGATTGCCAAATAAAAATATTAATGTTAGTTTCTCTTTCCGCACAGACTCTAATTGATTTCTCATGCAGAACAAGTAGTACTATAGTATACTTACTGTAGTATACTATAGTATAGTAGTACTAATAGAGTACTAGTACTAGTATAGTATTTTATATATGTGCATCCATTTGTATTTAAGTATTATTATTTTGATTTCTGTTAATATGTTCATTTTATTTTATTTTTAGCAACTTTGTATAGAGCCATACTATTTGTCTCCAGCACTCATATTGGTTGACTGGTAGAGAATGCTTATGCCATTAAGTCCGCCGTTTGCTTATGTTTGGCAATGAAGTTTATATAAATATATATAAAAAAAACAAGTGGTGTCCTCCCTCATATCTGCTGTACGTTTATAACTAGAGTTCTTCTCTATCTAACATCTGATCCACCGTCATTTTAAGTATCCACTGCTGGCGTATGTACTTACAGGTCTTTCCTATGCATGGAATAGAGAGATCTGCCATGAACCACACAGACCCAGGGCCCAGTGGGTATTGGTGGCTGTTAATAATTATTACGTCAAACTAAGTGAGTAAGGCTCGTGCTATGTATGAATAACGGATATAAATACTTTAAATTATTTAAGGAAAATATGAATTTGGTTATCACACAAATCTGTTTACCCTATCGAGATGCAAACGCAGGTCATTTGAGGCAGAGCTAAAAAGTGTCGTCGCACAAATCGGTCGGTCCTTAGAATTGTTTAATATTTACGCACCAATCCGTACTTTAATATTTACGTCGGCCTGGTGAGTAGTAATGGCCACGCTCCGTTTTATGGGCTTAAACGTTTCTAGGGTAGGTCCGTGCCCAAACAGTGGGGACATTAATAACACATGCTGATTATGATGAATTCTTACTTTTCTTCGAAACAAACGAAATCAAATTATGCTTATCGTCGTACCAAAAAGTAAGAATATTTTTAGAGGGTTAGGAAAAACAAAAAGTGTGTAGCAGATAACGTCATACTATTGAAATGGGTTTGCTGCCGTAGCTGGCAGCTCATGTGGAACGAACAGATAGCTAAGAGATGGAACTTTTTTGAGGAATATATTATATCTAAAGAGTTTTTTCACTACGTATAAAGAGAGGTAGGGCAAAGCGGATTTTCCGCTCGAATTTCAGCGCCCGTCTTATAGAAGATCACAATCAAATGGCACTACTATTGGTGATGTTGTATTTCTGTCGGTGAGTATGGTTTCAGAGCTACACGGTGTAGGGTATTGGGTCAGTGGACAGTAAAAGTGACAGCTATCAATCATTTATTAAATAAACAAAAAACGGTATTTAATTGGCTTTTAGATACTGTATTTTGTTTACTTAATAAGTGACTGATGGCTGGAAACATTCCTAAAATAAAAATAAAAAAATATGCACAAACGCCTTTAGGCTATGGTGACCGCTTACCATCAGGCGGGCTATACTTATGTTTGTTTGCCACCCTTTTAACATACAAATAATCATCATTGAACTGCTGGATGTATAAAACTAAATAAATTTTTACTAGAAAAAATCCACGCGGACTTGGCTGCAGACGGGACTTGAACCAGTACCTTTCGCGTGCAGATTCGAGTCCCGTCTGCAAAAGCTGGTGATTCTTTTGATATACATAGGGCACAATATACTATTGTTACGAAAGTAGTCATTCACGAATAATAATTATTATCCAATTACGGAATTTTTAAAAGAAGAATATTAAAAAGGCTTTTATCTCTTTTCCTTTGCCATCTTTATTTTGCCGGCCTTTCAAATAATGTTTATTTCTCTTTGATATTTAATTACCACAGATAAAAAATTAAGTAGCTTTATTAATACACTTTTAGTGTTGTTTGATATTTCAGTAATTCGTTAAAAACTAAATTGGAAATAAAAATAGGGTATCAAAATTACAGAAAATGTACCTGTTGACTAATACAGACGTGAAAACCTGTCATTATTTTTTTTGATAATTCAACAAGAAACTTTTTTAGGGTTTTAAATGCATTAGTGCTAATCCAGCATGTCCGATTTTGAGTCTTTGATTACCGTTATGAGTTCAACTATTCGTCTTAGGCCACGTTGTTTGATACATTTATTTCATTGTGACTATAGTTATAATACCTTAAGAAAATTAACTATGTATCTAATTTTTACAAATTCTACCACAATACATACAAGAGCAGTAGCGTAACTCAGCCATTTTCTTGAAATAGATACCTACGACTGAGCGGAGCGCTAGGGTAAAATCTTTGTTCATGTATGCCTACGGCTGGCAGTTATATTAAAAAGGTAATGTCATGATTTTAATATTTGAAATTAGGAAACCTCTGTCGTTTGATAGAAGATTCCATGAGATAGACTTCAGGCACCAAACCAGCTGTTGATAGATTAAGCTCAATTATTAGGTATATTCACCTGATTTCAAATATAAAAAATATAAAATCAAAGTTGTTTCAATTATTATTATTTCGCTCCCAGGGCCTACCCCTTCAGGGTAGATCGCCGCAGTACCTACAAAATATATTTGTGTAAATTTTTATTGTATGTGTATAGTTACTAGTGCCACGTTACGGAATCGAAACGGACGCAGACGGCGCGGGCGGCGCGGCGCAACTAACTTAACTCGGCCAATGACCAGTCTCGGCGGCGTGCGATGTGGCACTGCGTAGATTTCTCTTGCCAATATTTGTTAGCGACGTAAGCGACGACCGTGTAAATGACGTTTATTTGTGTGCGTGCGTCGATTCAGGCGCTTGTATGTAGTCGGAGTACTGCTCTTGTATGTATTGTGATTCTACTATGTATTTGATATGACATGACTTATAGTTAAATTTTACTATTTAGGTATGAAGCAACGAGACCTAAGTCGTTTAACTATGAAAGGCTTGTTTTATGACAAGTGAAATACTAGAAAAAGGAAAGAAAATTTAAAATCATTCATAAAAAAGTCCTGCCTTGGTTGGGATTCAAACCTAGGTCGCCCGCGTAGCAGGCGCGCTTTCTACCAGTGAACCACCGATGATTGTTGATGAAATCATATTTTCAATACCTCCAATCAAAAATATAACCCGGCATGCTAAAGGTGTACCAAGAAAAAGTGGCGATGTAATGAAAGGTTCACTTTAGAAGTCTTATCAGTAGGTACAACTATTATGAGCCAGTGAAATACTGGCGAATAAGCATCACTTCAATGGTTGTACCAGGAGCAACTAATAAGATGATATCTAATAGATCTGTTTCACTATGTTATCTCAGAGCCAAATTTCAGATTGCATTTATATAAATAGGCCCAAGCTACGTCCAAGCTGATGACTCCAGCCCAACTGGGTGTCGATTTTGCTAGGCTAATGTAAAAATCGTGGTAGCATCGTTTTTTGTTCTTATGATTGAAACATAAAATAACAAATACATATAGATAAAAAAATGATACCTAAGTAAATACATTTGTCAATTTGTATATTTGTAACAATAACTGTGTCAACTGTGAGGAGCTCGATGGCACGGGTGGTTAGCTCATTCGGCTGCGATCGTTGAAGTTAAGCAACTTTCGCAGTGGTCGGTCATTGGATGGGTGACCAAAAATCTTCTATCTCGAGTTCCTCCATGCTTCGGAAGACACGTCAAGCCGTTAGTCCCGACTGCATCTGCAGTCGATAGCACCCGCCAATCCGCTCTGGGCCCGCGTGGTGGTAACGGCCCCATCTCCCTATGATGACGATGATGATGAACTGTGGCAAAAATCAAAACTACTGAAACACTAGTCTTAGTCTTAGTCTTAGTCTTAGTAGTACGGCGGGCTGTTTCCGCAACTCGACACCTAGTGCCTATTTTGCGTGGGGGATTGGCATCAGTCCTGCCATCCCAGCTCCTCCAGAAAGCTCAGCAGTCCCCGAATGTTGCTGCAGGCCTCTACTATTGTCTTCGGGCTTCCCATTAGAGAAGTCCTTTGTCTTGCAACGCCCCTGCACTCCAGTAGGACATGGGCGCTCGTCTCATCCGCCTCCAGGCAGGCTCTGCACAGAGGGCTGTCAGAAATACCTATATTACAAAGGTGTTTGTTAAAGTAGCCGTGACCCGTGAGTATACCCACGATTTGTTTCAGGGCTTGTCTAGGTAGTCTGATTAACTTACGTGTTAGTTGCAGGTTTACCTTAGGAACGGCTTCCCTGGCTTGCCTGCAGTCCGTGAGTTTTGACCAGTAATCGTCGTGTTGTCGTTGAGAGCGCTCCCTTATCCAGGTTCGCAGCTGCCGATAGGGTATGGGTATAATTGGCTCCGGACCAATGGCCGTCCTGCTAGACCCCTCCCTGGCTAAGCAGTCCGCCGCATCATTACCCCTTGAGCCGCTGTGTCCTTTAATCCACTGTAGGGTCAATCTATTGTCGTTCGCAATATTAGTCAACTTACTGTGGCATTCGTAAATTAAGCCTGATGTCATTATATTGTTGTCCAGTGCCTGTAGGACAGAAGCGCTGTCAGAGAGGATACGAATGTGTTTACCTCTTACCCCGCGACATTCTATCGCCTCAGCAGCTCTGATGATGCCCACACACTCTGCCTGGAAGACCGTGTTATAGGCACCCAAAGCTGTCGAGATGTGTATATTCAGGTCTTCGGAGAAGACACCCGAGCCCGTACCACAGTTGGTTTTTGAACCGTCTGTGTAGACCCTCAACTCCTTATGCAGACAACGGTCCGGGGTGTCTTCATAAAGTTGAATTTTGTATTTTTTGTGAAATACGTACGTCTTAGGAATAAGGTCGTTTACTGCTGCAAAGTACGGAAAGTGCCTGTGTATGTCTGCCAAGATGCTGGTGTGCGGGGAGTTGTTGTCTCTCCAATGCCCCAGCATGCTTAGGCGCGTGGCTGTACATGCAGCTTCCTGTTGTATAAACAAGTGGAGTGGTCTCACGTTAAGTATTGTCTCCAGTGCTGATGTGGGAGTGGTTTTCATGCAGCCGGTGATTGCACAGCATGCCCGCCTCTGGAGACGTCTTAACTTATTAATTGTCGTTACCTGGATTGTCTTGGTCCACCATACTACTGCTGCATAGCTGATGATGGGCCTAATTATGGTCGTGTATAGCCACTTAACAATGAGCGGTGATAGTCCCCAAGTTTTGCTAATCATTTTGCGACATTGCCAGAAAATGATGTTAGTCTTTGTTGTAGTTTTGTCTATGTGGGATCCCCAGTTCAGTTTGGAGTCTAGGGTTATTCCTAGATACTTTACCTCGTTGGAGAGCCTCAGTGTCGTGTTAAATAGTTTCGGTAGCCGATAGTCGCCTAATGATCTTTTATTCGTGAACATGACCAATTCCGTCTTCACTGGGTTCACCTTAAGGCCGTAGTCGTCACACCATTTTTCAACAACCTTCATTGCCCCTCGCATAACATCACAGGCGGTGCTCGCAAACTTACCTGGAATTATGATTGCAAGGTCGTCCGCGTAGCCCACCGTGTGGTAGTGAAGGTTGTTTAGATTGGTAATTAAGTCGTTTACAACTACATTCCATAGCAGAGGTGACAGTACTCCTCCTTGAGGGCATCCTTTAGTTGCCAATGCTCTGAGATGGTTGTCGTCTTGTAGTCTGATTAGTCTGTTACGGAGCATGTTACTTACCCAGTATATAATGGTCTCATCGACTCCGTGTTTGCCAAGTGCGTCTACTATGCTGGCGAAGCTTGTTTTGTCAAACGCGCCTTCTATGTCTATAAAGGTGCCCAGACATAGCTCTTTCCGTCTGAGACTATCCTCTATTTTACTTACGACTGCATGTAGTGCAGATTCCGTCGACTTGCCTGGACTATAGGCGTGTTGGTTCGGATGTAGTGGAACATTGACTAGTTGGTTGTCTCTCAGCTCTCTGTCGCACAGTCTTTCCAGGGTCTTTAGCAGAAATGATGAGAGACTTATTGGTCTGAAAGATTTCGCCTCGTTGTAGTCTGCCTTACCCGGTTTTGGTATGAAGATTACCTTGACCTCCCTCCAGAGCTTCGGGGTGTATCTAAATGCAAGACACGCTCTCAGGAGGGGCACCAGGATAAGGATTAGTGCTTCACCTGCCCATTGAAGCAGCGCCGGAAAGATGCCATCTGGTCCGGCTGCCTTGAATGGCTGGAAGCTGTTGATGGCCCACCTTAACTTATCTGTAGACACTGTCTTCAATGCAGTGTTCCAGGATTGTTCCGTGGGGGTCCAGCTAGTGTCATTCCATGTATGTGTCGTGTGTATGATGCAGCCCGGAAAGTCGGTTTCAAGTAGTACCCTCTGTGCCTCCTCAGTTGTTTCTGTGAGGGAGCCATCAGCCTTCCGGAGCTGTGCTAGGTCTTGCTGCCTATCTTTAGATAGCAGTTTCCTTACCTTATTTGCCTTTGTGCATGAGTCTATATCTGAACAAAATTTTCTCCAAGACCCATTGCTCCAATGTCGGATGCGTCTCTTGTAAAGTGCCTTGGCATCTTTGTACGCATCCCAGTCCTGGTCGTCACATGTATTCATGGCCCTGTTAAAAAGTCTTCTTACCTTTTTCCTCAGTTTTTCCAGCTCGGGACCCCACCAAGACTGGCTGGCGCCCGAGTTGGATGATGGTGTACTAAGAGGACAGGCTGTCTGATAGCTTGAGATTATAACTCTTGTTAATTCCTCAGCTGTTTCGTCTATTTTATAAGTTTCGTCTAAACTACCAGACTGCAGATGTCGCAGTGACCGAGTTACCTGTCTGCGATACTGGCTTCTGTTTGTTTTGCTAGGTATGCATCTAGGTGGCTGGGTGACACGCTGTACCGCGATGTTGAACCTAATCCACCTATGGTCAGAGCAGGATGCCTCTGGGGAAACGTGCCAGTCAGAGATCAGATCCGCTGCTCTTCTTGATGCTAGTGTAAGGTCGATGATGGATCTGCCCCTTCTTGTTACGAAAGTAGGTTCAGATCCTATGTTTATTATATTAAGGTTAGTGGTAAATAGATAATCTACTAATTCCTCACCTCGTTTGTTGCTTTTCGTCATACCCCACAATTGATGGTGGGCGTTGGAGTCGGTGCCGATGATCAGCGCCTTGTCTGTTTGTTCGCAGTGTCTCACCAGCTCAGCCAGTTCCCCTGACGGAGCTTCCTCTCCTTCAGGCATGTAGGCAGAGGCAACTACCAGGACAGGTACACTTGGATTTTGCTGTTGTATTATTTGGATTGTTGTTATGTCGCTAGAACAAAATTGTGTCATTATTTTTGCCTGTAGGTGTTTTGAACAAACTATGCAGGTCCGCGGTGAGCGGTTACCTGGGTTGTAAAAATTCTTACCACCGGTGTTGTTGAGGCCACATATGGTGTTGGATCTGATCCACGGCTCCTGGACCAGAGCAATAGCCCCGTCATTGTTTTCCTCCAGCCACTGTGCTGGAGGTTTGTCTGAATGAGCTTGACTTTACTCGGTGGAGGCGCCATCGGACGCAAGCAAAACATCGACATCCACCTCTTGCCCGATGTCGATTCCACCCAGCTTGTCAGCCCATCCGTCTATCATGTCCGCTGCTCCTTGCTCACCCAAAGTGGGATCCGCCGGAGCCGGAGTTGTCGAATCCTGCTTTTGGTCTGGCTTTGGAGCTGCTATGCCCCCCGATGAGCCCGGCGACGGAGCAGATGTTGGTTGCTCTAAAGACGGCAGGCTGTCCAGGTATTGACCACCCTGGTTCCTGAACCTTACATACACCGAGCCCATCAGGTAGCACAGTCTCCTGCCTCTCGCAAGCAGTTTCTCTGCGACGTCCCTGGTGGTGCTGAACACCAGGAACGTGTTGTCGTCTCCTGCGATGGCCTTGTGTAATAGCCATCGGTCTACGTCTGCCTGTTTATTTTGATAGCGCAGCAGCTTGGCTATCGTGTGTGGTTCCCTCGTGCCCGGGACAAGTAATCCACACACCACCCTCTTCGGCCTATCAATTTGGCGCTGCACTATCAACTCGTCTTCATACCCCGGGACCTTCAGTCCGGCTACGGTCTTCTTGACCCACTCCAGCGTGCGGGGCGTCTCACACCAGAGGCTCAGAGCTCCACCACCAATGATGGGTTTACCCTTAAGGTTCGGGCCTTCGTCCGTTGAAGGTCCTGCCATAAGGAGTTCCTCTACAACGGCGTCCTCCAGAGCCTTAAGGACAACCCCAGCATGAGCAGCGCTGATATGTCCTGTATTTTTGCCCGTTATTACAACGAGCAAGTCGGCTGTAGCCGCATCGGCAAATGATTTTTTGTCTGTACGACGCAGCCCCTCGGGTCTAGGCTTCTTATGTTGCCCCCTTGGTGAGATGGTGTCGTCCAGTCTGGGCCTCTTCGAGGCCTCTTGTCTGTCCGTCTGTCCCTTATTTGTTTGTCTGTCCGTCTGTACATTAGTCGGTCTGTCTGTCTGTACTTGGTCCTGGGTTCCCTGACTCGTAACAGCCTGTTGAGCGGCCTTGGCTGCTTTAGTTTTGTTACGGGCCTTCCTAGCCCTCTGCCCGAGTCTGTGCCGGTCGGTTGTCATTTTTGTCTTGTCAACACTTGGGCCCCCAGTCCTGTCCACTGCCTTCCGATTCTTACGTCGGTAGGTAGCGACTTGCCAGGAGTCCAAGTCACCATCCACTTCCTGCGGCTGTTGCCTGACACCGGGTTGCCCCTTCACCAAGGCTTCCAACGCACGGGACGTAGATGGTACGTCTAGGTCTGTATTGGTCGGCCTGACACCGGGTTTCCCCTTCACCAGGTATACCGACTCTTTGTCTGTCTTGTTCGTCTGCCTGTCACCGGGTTTCCCCTTCACCAGGTATCCAGACGCTGTTATGTCCTTGTCGTTTATATTATGGGATCTGTTTGGTTCCATTTCACGTGTCTATTAAAGCTTCATCCTCACCAGTCCCACCCGCCACGGAGCCACAACTGGGATGCCGATATTAAAAATCAAGGCACCAGGATTGTGGTGAGGATATAGGGGCACAGGGTTTTCCTCTCAGCGCGACATCGGGAACTGCAGCTACATGGCTGGTAGTCGATCCCAACTACCAGTGGTTCCATGCAACCTTGCTCCTTCAGCATGGCCGGAGTCCATCGCTAGATGTTAAGAGCGACCCCCACACCCCTCGCCGGCGACCCATAGACGGTAGACGCCCTGACCGTTGCCTCGTGGTCGGCTACACCACGAAGTTGCCGTCTCGCTTGAAATCCGGGCCAAAGTGCTGTGTTGCTTCCGGGGTGCCGCAGCTACCCTTTCCGCTCAAACACCAGGATCCCTTCATCCCTGCTTACGGCGATGCTGCGCAGGTCCTAGCGCAGGAGAGGCTGACGCACCACCAGGCCGCCTCCCTACTCCTGGTGGATGGGGAGGAAAATCGTCTGACCATTTCAGTTACGTCTGTTTCATAGGGAATCAGACCAATAACGGGCGGCAACCACGTGAAGGAAAACAGCCAGGCTTGTCTGGGGGATCTACACGACCTGCGCTCGCTCCCCAGACCATTTACCAGATTACCAGACGGGACGCAGAATGGTAAAATAGGTGATGTGTTAGGTTTAGCCGTCTTTGTGCTATATATAAACCTAATACATCCCCCGCCCTACTGAAACACTATTGAACTACGGTACGGTAACTATCGAATGGTGTCGATTCTGGTGGCCGTCATCGTTTTAATTCAATAACTTACTGATCGATATCGGTTATCAAAAGGTTGGATGCGTAAATTAATTAACCAGCACTTGTCAATGACGTCTGCCAATATTCGTTAATTGGACGCTGATTGGCATTCGAATGAAAAATCGCATGCAATCGAGTGAATCGAGGCGGAAATATCTTTGGAATGGATAAAGCCTGATGAAAATTCGCTATGTATTTGTTGATTTTGTATATGACTCCCCAAAAGATGAGTGTTTATTTCTTAACATATACTTTGCCCTTTTCATAAGCTGCCCGTGCTTTTATAATATTATAAAACTAAAAAAGCAGCTGCCATACCAAAACGGGCTAAAAAGTGTAAACTAGTATTTAGTAGTACATAGTTGCAGTCAGAAGTCGGAATTGTTGATAATCCAAAATGGAACGGTCACCAAAAATCTGTGGATGTGGTGAACCTTTATGTGGATTGTGGACAAAAAAAACATATTTATACTTAAAATGCGAGTCTGACTCGCGCACGAAGGGTTCCGTACCATTATCCTATACCTACAACATTTAGACAATATATTGACAGTGGAAAAGCTTAATCGCTTAAATGCCACTTAAGTAACCTTACAGGAACGAGGACCACAGCTTTTATTATTCACAAAAAAACAATACTGAGAGAAATGAGAAGTAGCGCCCGCCATAAACATAAAAACTTATTCATAAACTAATATAATCATATTAAAAAGTTACATGGTGTCTTTACGAATTAGATGTCGCTTAAGCAAAAATCACTCGGCCCGCCATACATTTTTTGTGAATCAAACATCAAACCATACACCAATAGTAGGGCGTAAGCGCCGTCGTTGGTTCAAAAAACACCAAAATTTATGTCAGTTCAGCGTTGTGAACAATAAAAATCTTTAAAAAAATTTAGTTGCTTAAGCGCCGAAAAAGTACTCAAATGTTCGCGAAACATAAACAGAACGACGCAGGAAAAAAATCTGATTAAAATGATTATATGTATATCAACTCATTTTCGACCAAAGTGGTGTATAAGCGTGTAAGCGCCTCTCTACTGTTGATTTTATAATATCGAACAAAAAACGGCAGAAAAACATGTTTTTTGTATGGGAGCCCCCTTTTTTATTCTGTTAAGCGGCCTCAACCCGCATCCCCCTCCTCCAGTTTATAAGTAGATTGACTTCGTAAAAAGCAATCTTTAAAAGGCATAATTGAAAACGAAGAATTTTACTTATTCAAACATGTTATTTTCATCGCATAAAGGAGGCGTACTATTTTTAAGCACAATCTTGATTGTCTCGGTATAGATAGGTATATTTATAACATTTTGTATAAACCATCCATTTCCTTTTCGTTGTCTATCAATAACTTTTTTCTTGATATTTCCTTCAATAACTTCAGAAAATCCTCTTGATCCAGGGGTAGTGTAATCAAACAAAAGGCTCGTGGACGTTACAGAAGCGAATGGGCGGAAAAGGGAGTGAGAGGAGGGGAGGCAAGGTAGTCAAATAATTTAGACTAAACTTAATTATCCAAAAATGTTGTGCCCCATTAGCGTAATATGAATCTGCAATATTAAAACAAATAATTTAATTAGCTCCCCTTCCAGCATTAAAGTTTAATGAAAGAGAACGCCGAGATACTTTTGATACTACAATTAAATAAATTATTAAGTACGTAGCGATTAAGTCAGTACGTCATTTTTGAGATGGGACTTTTATAGCACTTACATTTTTAGTACTTTTTGCTTTTAGAAGAATTAGTAGAAGTAAGTGGGTCGGTGAGATTATTTTCATTAGATCTAAGTAAGTGAGTGAGGTGCTAAAAAATCCTGCCATGGATTCAGTAATGATTAACCCCGCTATCAAAAGGAGCTAGAATATGTAAGTATGCTAAATGTAACACAAAAGTCCTTCTAAATAAATAGAAAAACGGTATGAAAACGCAAGATTGTGTTTGGAGATTCCCATAGGAGGACTTTGACAAGCAAAATAATGGACGTCATCGGCTTAATGATGATGAAATTATACAACACGAGTCACACAAAAAGTATAGATAGGTATATTCATTTAAAAAAAAAAGAACTGTTTCTGTTGCCTATTTAAGTACATATTATCAAAATTCACAAAGGTTTTCATTGGCTGCACAAAGAGACATCTGGCGGTAACTTAAAAAACGAGGCCTACACGCGCGTACACCTCTCTCTGCAAGCATGCTTATCATGATGCATTGCAGTTCATAAAACTAACGATAGATGGCGGCGCACGAGATAATTTTCATTTATTTAAATGTTTACCTTATTTTAATTTTAGATGTTTACCGACAACTTTCTTTGAGTTTTTACTTCAAACAAAATAATAAATAGTACCTAATTGAAGATTTTTTGACCTCATATTTAAAAGAGGAATTTCAGAAAATAAGTTATATACCTAAGTTATATAACATTCATTATTTTATGTGAGCTGTTGACTCTCCCGAAAATAGTTTTATCTTAGCAGGTACCGACAAGTATTATTTTTTCTTATTTAACAAGTTCTATTTATTATTGTGAATGGTAGGTATATTGTACAGTGATATACTTTTGTAGTGTGCCTACATAATATAATTTATATTTTGTAAAATTAAAATATTTGTTTTTTATATAATTTATGTTAATTTAAAATATATATTGTAATGTCTAATAAACTGTATAATTATATTGTAATATAAAAATATCATGTTTAAATATGTTAATATATAATATTGTAAACGATAAATGTAAACTGTATATTTTGGTCGACAAGCGGACAAACATATTTTGCTTGCGCATAGACACTCTTCTGCGCGGACGCAGGCCGCGGCCGCTTGAACGTAACCGGTCTCAGTGGGCGGGGCCTCCGCACCACTTGTTCCTGCGTAGCCGCGGCAGTCAGATCTTAGCCTCTGCTTTGTATGCTTGTCGCTTGTTCTCTCACTATACCTAACGATCTCGACATCAGCTTGTTTAACGTTGAACTAATAGTCACTGCGCTGGACAATCTTTCTATTATACTCATTGTGCACCTTCCATCTTGCATTAATAGTGTTTGCATATTTATTAGGATAATATTGTGTAAACAATAAACCGTGAGTATTGTGAACTTTGTTGCACTCATTTTACAACACCTGAAAAACTCACGCATCATCCTATAACTGGTGACCCCTTCTGAGCACAATCATGAGTGAGTCAGAGAACAAGACCGTTGGCGTAAATTCGAATCCAACGAGCGACGTAAACCGAGTGAGTGTGAGAGTACCTCCATTTTACCCAGAAAAACCGGCGTTGTGGTTTGCACAACTCGAGAGCCAATTTTATCTGGCCAATATAACCACCGACAACACGAAATTCCACTACGCGATCAGCCAGCTGGATCCGGTCTACGCGTCAGAGGTGGAAGACATAATATCGGCACCGGCAGGACCCAACAAATATGAGCGTCTAAAAGCGGAGCTGATCAAACGGTTGTCTGCGTCGAGGGAGAAGAAGGTGAAGCAGCTCTTGGTCCACGAGGAATTAGGGGACAGGAAACCTTGCCAGTTCCTTCGCCACCTCCAACACCTAGCAGGCCCTGATGTCCCAGAGGAATTTTTGAAGACCATCTGGACGAGCCGGTTACCCAGCAGCACGCAGTCTATTATTGCGTCCCAATCAAAGGCGTCCCTGGAAGAAGTAGCAGAGCTGGCGGACAGAGTGCACGACATCGTCCCGCCCAATCCCCAAGTCGCAGCCGCATCGGTTCGACCTGGAAGTTCCACCGAGCTGTCCAGCCAGATTGCGGAACTCACACGGCAGGTCCAGTCGCTGCAGTCTAAGGTCGAGAGGATGTCACGGCCCCGGTCCCGAGGAAGATATACCACCAACAGCCGATCCCGCGAAAATTCTCGGTCTACCCGCTCCCAGTCGAACTATAGGAAATTTCCGTTGTGCTGGTATCATGCCAAATTTGGGAGTAAGGCAAGTAAGTGCGTGAAACCCTGTGATTTTTCGGGAAAAGCTTAGGGCAGACGGTTATGGCGACCGACGCCTGTCCAAATACCGGTCGCTTATTTGTAACGGACGTTCGTACTAAAGTACAATTTTTAGTTGATACTGGCAGTGATATTTGTGTTTTTCCTAGAAAATTAGTCAGCAAGCATAGTCACAAAACCAATTTTGAACTTTGCGCAGCAAACGGTTCAATAATAAATACATACGGTTACGCAAATTTTGTTTTGAACATAGGCTTGCGCCGTGACTATGCTTGGCGATTTATTATTGCAGACGTAACGCGGGCGATAATAGGGGTTGATTTTCTGTCACATTATAATTTAATTGTTGACGTTCGGAATAAACGCTTAGTAGATGCTAATACTACGCTTTGCACCTCGGCTTTGCTTGCTAAAACACCTGACATTTTTTCCGTCAAGGTAGCATCTGGTGATACTGATTATCATCGCATACTAGCTGAGTATCCCGACATCACTCGCCCTTCTGGCTTGCACAACACCACAAAACACAACACCGTACACCACATACGCACAACACCTGGACCGCCTGTAGCTTGCTCACCTCGTCGATTGGCACCTGATCGGCTTAAGATTGCTAAGGCCGAGTTCGAGGCCATGTTGCAGATTGGCACCTGTCGTCCTTCAGAGTCTGCGTGGTCTTCTCCCCTACACCTGGCACCGAAGAAAGGCGACGGCTGGCGACCATGCGGTGACTACCGGATGCTGAACGCCAGAACCATCCCGGACAGGTACTCCATCCGACATATCCAGGACTTTGATTACAACCTCTCTGGTTGCACGGTCTTTTCAACCCTGGACCTAGTGAAGGCCTATAATCAGGTTCCCATAAACCCCAGCGATATCGAGAAGACCGCTATCACAACGCCGTTCGGCTTATACGAATTTCCGTATATGACATTCGGACTTCGTAATGCCGGACAGACGTTTCAGCGCTTCGTCGATGAGATGCTGCGAGGGCTCGACTTCACCTACGCGTACGTTGACGATATCTTGGTCTACTCAAAAGACCAGAAGACCCACGAAGACCATCTTCGCCAAGTGTTCCACCGGTTGAAACAGTACGGTATGGTCATCAACACTACTAAATGTACGTTCGGCGCCTCTGAGGTTACCTTCCTGGGCTATCACGTGTCTGCTGCTGGTGTCAAACCACCACTAGACAGGGTGACGGCTATTAAGAGCTTTCCCGTCCCCAAAACTGTTAGAGAGTTACGTAGGTTTCTTGGCATGGTGAATTTTTACCGCAGGTTCATCCCCCACGCAGCTCAACATCAGGCACCTTTGAACGCCCTCCTAGTCGGGTCAGTAAAAGGAAACCACCCCGTTCATCTGTCTGCTGCTGAAATGAACGCATTTGAAGCGTGCAAAGACGACTTGTCTCAGGCGACAATGCTGATGCATCCGGATTGCAAGGAAAAGTTGGCCTTGGTCACGGACGCATCGGATACCGCAATTGGTGCAGTACTGCAGCAGTCTAAAGGTGACGATTGGCAGCCGCTTGGATTCTTCTCGCGGAAGTTATCACCATCACAGACCAAATATTCGCCATACGATCGCGAGCTCTTGGTCATATATGAGGCTATTAAGCACTTTCGGCATATGATCGAGGCGCGGGATTTTGTGATTTATACTGATCACAAGCCCCTTACATTCGCTTTTCACTCTCGAAAAGAAAATTGTTCACCCAGGCAGTTTCGGCATTTAGACTTTATAGCCCAATTTTCTACAGACATCAGGCATATCTCAGGCAAGGACAACGTGGTGGCCGATACACTTTCTCGTGTCGATGAAATTGTACAGCCTATCGACATGGAGAAGTTAGCCACCATGCAAAGTTCGGATACTGAGCTTAATACGCTCATAAACTCGGATAACACTTCTCTTTGCCTTGAGAAAGTGAAGCTGCCTGGTACGAACCTGGAGGTGTTTTGTGATGTGAGGGGTAACAAAAAGCGTCCGTATGTCTCAAAAGACATGCGCCGCCAAGTGTTTGATAGCCTCCATTCACTAAGTCACCCAGGTGCAAGGGCTTCGGTCAAGTTGGTCAGTGATCGCTTCATATGGCCTGGTATCCGACGCGACTGCAAGGAGTGGGCACGTGCCTGCTTAGCTTGCCAGAGATCCAAGGTCACACGGCATGTCTCGTCACCAGTTGGCAGTTACAGTCTACCATCCGCCAGGTTCAGGCACATACACATAGACCTGGTTGGACCACTGCCAATTTCTCAAGGGTTCAGGTACTGTCTCACAGCCGTTGACCGTTTTACACGATGGCCTGAGGCAATACCCTTACAAGATATAACAGCAGAGACGGTCGCGAAAGCACTGCTCAGCGGATGGATTTCCCGGTTTGGTTGCCCCACGAAAATTGTCACTGATCGTGGTAGGCAATTTGAGTCAGCACTCTTTAAGTGCTTATCTGATATTGCTGGATTTCAGCACAGACGAACCACTGCCTATCATCCGTCATGCAACGGATTAGTGGAAAGGTTCCATAGGCAACTGAAAGCTGCCATAACCTGCCACTCTAGCAGCAATTGGGTCGAGGCTCTTCCCCTTGTTTTGTTGGGCGTTCGCAGCACCTATAAAGAAGACCTAAAATCATCTTCCGCTGAATTGGTTTATGGTGAACCATTGCGCCTACCAGGAGATTTTTTCCAACCAGATGAGGAAAGTACTGTAGATATGTCGGATTATGTGGCACGTCTTCACTTGTTCGCAAGACAGTTGCAACCATCCCCAGCTTCACGTCATGGTTCCCAGAAGTCTCCTTTCATCTTCAAAGATTTAGCCACGGCTTCTCACGTCTTCCTTCGTGATGACGCAGGGGCCGGCTGCCTCAAACCAGCGTACACAGGACCACATGAGGTTCTAGAACGAGGCGATAAGGTGTTTAAACTCGCAATAAATGGTAAGCTGGTCACCGTGTCAATCGACCGAGTAAAACCCGCATACATACTGCGCGATCCAGACACAACAACTCTTACACCTCATCTTACACAAACACCACATTCGCACTCACCCACACTTAACACTACACATAACAACTCACCTGATTCGGTAGATACTCCAGTCAAAACTACCCGTTCTGGTCGTAGGGTTAAGTTTCCGGACTATTATCGCCCGTAGGACGGTCTCTGGAGGGGGGTGGTGTAGTGTGCCTACATAATATAATTTATATTTTGTAAAATTAAAATATTTGTTTTTTATATAATTTATGTTAATTTAAAATATATATTGTAATGTCTAATAAACTGTATAATTATATTGTAATATAAAAATATCATGTTTAAATATGTTAATATATAATATTGTAAACGATAAATGTAAACTGTATATTTTGGTCGACAAGCGGACAAACATATTTTGCTTGCGCATAGACACTCTTCTGCGCGGACGCAGGCCGCGGCCGCTTGAACGTAACCGGTCTCAGTGGGCGGGGCCTCCGCACCACTTGTTCCTGCGTAGCCGCGGCAGTCAGATCTTAGCCTCTGCTTTGTATGCTTGTCGCTTGTTCTCTCACTATACCTAACGATCTCGACATCAGCTTGTTTAACGTTGAACTAATAGTCACTGCGCTGGACAATCTTTCTATTATACTCATTGTGCACCTTCCATCTTGCATTAATAGTGTTTGCATATTTATTAGGATAATATTGTGTAAACAATAAACCGTGAGTATTGTGAACTTTGTTGCACTCATTTTACAACACCTGAAAAACTCACGCATCATCCTATACTTTATTTTATTACTCGTTCGTTAACTGAATTATTATTTTTGGTTGGTTTGGTGTTTAAATATGTGTAGAGTTTGTCAGTACAAGTGGATTGGACCTATAGGAATCCGAGGTCGCGTCGCTCGAGATGCAGCCAAGGTGGTCGTGTGGGTAGGGAAGGAGAGAAAGTGGATAGGACAGATCCATAACAGTGAGAGGAGGAAGGGAGAAGAGAAGAGAGGAAGCGGATTAGGAAATAAATGAAGTGTATAAAATGAGAGTAAGAGGGAGGAGTGAACACGATGAAGTGGATACGGCCAAATCCCTTTTCTGTCAGGAAAATTAACGCTGGTCAAAGAGATCTGGACGGTAATTAGTAATTATTATTAATTATAATGTTAGTCCATTATTATTATAAATTTTTGACGGCATGTGGTAAAGTGTTTGAGCTCTTTATATTTAACTAGGGATCCGCTCTCGCTTCCCTTCGGTGTAGAGCTGTAGTGTAGGTAGACTATAGTTTTTGTTCTCAGGCTTGTATTATACACAATGAATTTCTTTATATAATTATAAACCTTCGATGAAAATTTAATTAACTGATAGTAAAAATTTTGTTGCGTACTTTAGGACCCGCTTGTACCGAATGCACCTATTTTTTTGTTGTACGCGAAAATCTCAGGAACTAATGGTCCGATTTAAAAAAAAACTTTTTGGGTTAGATAGTGCCTTTATCGAGGAATTTTTCATACGGAACCCTAACTTTTTTGAAAATACTCTATAGCCTATGTTCATCAGGGATAATGTAGGATTCTCAACGTGAAATATTTTTTAAATCAGTCCAGTAGTTTCGGAGCCTATTCAATACAAACAAATAAACAAAAAATCAAATCTTTCCTCTTTATATTTGTGACTTATGTATGAGTCGGTTTATTTGGCGAGCATAATAAAATGCAAGTCATTGTTGCATAAAATGAAATGAAACAACACTGTTACATATTCAGTCCAGCGAAAACTAAAATAATATTTTTGTAAAAAAAAGCGGTTTTAAAAAGTAGTTTTCGTTTTATTGCTCTAATAAAACAGAGAAAGGAGATTGCTCAAATTGGCCTAAATGCACAAAAAATATTGACATACACGGTAATTCTTGGCGTAATTTATAATTTAATTTATAGTCATTACATTTCAACGGACACCTTTGTATAATATCTTTAAAAGGACTTTTAAATTTACCGGTTTGGAAAACATACGAATCATTTTTAATGGCTATGGGTGTAGTAACATTCAGCCAAAGACTGATCGAAGTTGTTTATATAACATTTCATGTTCTCAACTCTATTTTGTCAAGATCGATAAAATAAATCATTTTTTTTATTACACTGTGGTATTAATAAGATCCACAACTATATTATCATTTTCACTAGATGCAAATGTGCTCAGACAATTATTATAGATGGAAGGCGACATCTCATAATGTCTATTGCCATACACTTTTCGCGAAACACCTCTATAAACGCATTATAATATGTATATATGTTAGACTTTAAGGTATCTATCTATGGGCCTACGTTCCCTGACTATAAATTAATAAATAAGTAAAATTAAAAATCTAAAACATGGTTATCTTAAAAACATAACAAAAATAATGAAGCTACTGAATATATGGTTATAGAACCTAAATCTCTTAGCTTTCTTTGGTTAACGAGAGTTTAAAAATTCTCTCTAATCTGTGGCTCATTCACAATCATCACACAGATTCTGTCACAGAGTACCTTATTATAACCGGAAATGACACCTGATTTTAAAAGTTACTCTTATGCATTAACTTTAAAAACAGGCAACTATCTGTTAATTTACATGCTGTATAAACATGAATCTAATCCATAATTTCGGTACTTGGCTTGATTTCCCTAGTTTACTATATAACTTATTTGTTTTTTATTATTTTAATGTGTTCAGTGTATATGGTTTATAGAAGTTCTCAGGGGTGTCCGTCAATAATATTCGTTTCTATAGTAATTTATATATAATTTCGAATCTAGGAAACAATTTTTCATGATTATTGGTTTTTAGGCCAAACATGTATGGAAGCTGAGCAATCTCCTTTAATACTAATTTTGATACATTATGTAATTTATATGATACAACAGATGGACTTGCACAGTAAGCTTTTAGGTAGGTACGTACCTACTTCAAATTGCAGTGTTACTGTAAAGATACAGGTGTCCCGCAGGTTTGTCACATGGAGGTAAAATATATTTAATATTGAAGATAGGATATTTTTTATTCCTGAAAGAAGACATTATTTTATTTATAATAATAAGTAGAACTGCATTCGCAGTTTTTGAAAAATCGCCTGCCACAACCGGGAATCAAAGTCGTGAAATGTGAAACAAAAAAACACATGTATTAATGATAACCCTCGAAAGGGTTAATCATGAGGATATTTTTTTCCTAAATAACAAAGTTTTTGACCCTCGCTCCGGGTCGTTTCTGGTACAACGACTGTCTATTGCCATCCAGCATGGCAATTCTGTAAGCACCTTTGCGCCATGAACGACACGGGGCAGTAATTGACGATGTTTAAATTAATTGATCGATTTAATTAAAATTAAAAAAAAATGTAAAATAAAACTAAGAAAAAACATTATTTCATTTCTTTGGGTAGGTATAATAATTTAGAATAACAAAGCATTTGAAATTAAAGAAAAATCACGAAAAATTACTTTCAATAATTGAATACAAACTACAATAAAAAAGGGATGGTGCAAGGTTTGTATAAGTATCGCTTTTATTTCACGCACTTATAATAAGAAAATCTTGTATTATTAAGTGAGCAGGTACTAGTTATTAAATATTTTGTAGCTGTTGGAAACACGGAAAAGTATGAAAATATTTTCCTGATCAATTTTAATTTCATGATCTTTCTATCATTTAAAATGCTATGTTATTCAGGAAAAAATAATCTTTATGATTAACTCTTTCGATGGTTATCACAAAATACGTCATGTGTTTTTTTTTTCATATTTCACGAGTATGAATCCCCGTTGTAGCAGGCGATTTTAAAAAAATCTGTGAATGCAATTCTAGTTAATATTTAAAATAAAATGATGTCTGCTTTAAGTTAAATATATCCTATCTTCGATATTTTATATACTTTCCCTCCGTGTGACAAACCCGTGGGACGCCCTGTATAAATCAACGATTATAACTATGTATTTATCTCAGTAAAACTATTTTTACTTGAAATTTAAATTGTTATTATTACATTTAATCGAAGAAAATCTGAGAAATTGTGTATTGTGTGATATCAAGTGTAATATATTTTTAGTGGTATTTAATGATTGTTTGATAATGATCTTTTTTATTTTTTCTTATTTTTACACTGCAGACTGCTGAAACCACCAAATGTCATCATAATCAGCCTATTAATGTCCCCACTGCTGGGGATGGAACTTCCCCATGGATGGATATCGGACCATAACCCCTCCACGTGGGTCCGGTGGGGATTGGTGGGTGCTAACGACTGCAGTTGCAGCCGGGATCAACGGCTCAACGTGCCTTTCAAAGCACGGAGGAGCTGGAGATAGTAAATTTTTGGTCAGCCATCCAAGAAAATCTTCGTTTTTACGAATAAATGGGTTAGACTAACCCAAAGATCAGTAAAGCTGGCGATTGCACCACCCTGTGGCTTTACCACTCCTTCTACCAGTGATTTACGTTTTTATATTCACTAAATTTTTGACAATTTTAAATGGTATCAATAAAAAAATTACATATAATTTTTTATCGTCCTACGTGCGGAATTGACATTTCAAATTGTCCCAATTAAGTAAGTACATAGTACTTGATCTCGCTAGAAATGTCATGCCTTTCGGAACGCCTGTGCTATATATAAGAATAAACACACTTTTCACCTCTGAATTCGCGGTGTGATTTAAAAGTAAAACACGAATGTCAAATAAATTTCAAATCCTACAGTGAAAGTGAGTTTGTTTTTACAGAATAGCACTACTGATGAATTTTAAATATACTATGAATGAACTTAATGCAGCCGCGCTGTGTACTCATCCGGGATAATCGTTTAGTTTATTTTTTTATTGCACTTTCTGTTTCCCGCTAAGTTTGCAGTCTCCGACAACAACTTGACTGGAAGTGATCTCTTTTAGAGATAAGTCCACCTTTGCTAACTATGTATTTGACTTTCTGTTTTGAACTATTTGATACATTTCGCACTAGTTTCAGTTTTCGATTCTCCAGTTTAATTTTGAATTTTGATTCAGCGACTTCGTCTGGGTGAAATAATTGAAATCCCATACAGAATTTTAACCACTTGACAAAATAAGGCCTACAACTGTCTCCATCTTCCATCAGTCTTCTGTCTATTGATCATACTCATCATCATTTTAACAGCAAAAACAAACGAGCACACACACTTTCGCATGTTTAATATAATATTCAGCATTTCCTACAATGGTAAACACTGATCCAGTTAATCACGTCTTCCTCGTAATTTCTTGCGAGTACAGTTTAAAGCATGTGAGACTGATTAGTATCACGATGGCTGCCGATGCCATGAACCGGGTCGAGAAAGTGTCCGTTCGTGATTATTCTGCGCATGTCGCGAGACTTACTCGCATACTTATGGTGGTTGTGACTTGTCTAGGTACCTACTCAGTACTCACTTCTAGCTCTGCGGTGAAGTAGAAATGTAAAAAATATATTATGTACTAGCGGCCCGCCCTCGCTTCGCTTCGGTGTAGAGCTGAAGTGTAGACTACAGTTTTTGTTCTCAGGCTTATATTATATACAATGACATTCATCTATGATTCTTCTTATACCCGCATTCAAAGTCTCATCCCGATCGGTTTAGAATTGACAAACTTTCATTCTCTATTTTATCCCCTTAGGGGTAGAATTGATCAAAATCCTTTCTTAGCGGATCATCTTCATAACATCTACCTGCATGCCAAATTTCAGCCCGATCCGTTCAGTGGTTTGGGCTGTGCGTTGATAGATCACTATGTCAGTCAGTCACCATTGAGTTTTATATATATAGATTAACTAAAAAAAGTACTAGAGCAAAGACCCTCTCGGTTCATTAATATCTCGGCAGCATAATTGGTTAGTGCGTCCGCACAGATAGCGGAAGACGTGGGTTCGAAACCCGTCTAAAACCAGTCAGTTGAATAATATTTTTTAAATATAATAACTACAAAAAGTATTCGAATAACCGGCATAGGTCATCGGATTACGAAACTGAAGTGCTAACCGACGGGACACATAGTTTGGGGTCCTCAATGACGACCTCGCACTGGGAATCGCAGTTTCTGTAGACCTCTCGAAAGTTAAATTTGTAGAGATTTTGCTTCTTACACAATAACGTAGGTATTCTAAAATTGTTTTACTGTTAACGTAGGTATTCGAATTTCACAATCTCGTAACAATAGTATTGTCTCTTTTCACACAACCAAATTATCATTTTCCCATGATCAGTTACGATGTAGGTATTTTCGTACAAATGGCATTTTCTCCCAAATTAACAGAATTTGCACGTTTCAAAGAAGCACTGGACTTCATGTTTTCAAAGCTTAATACAAACAATTGCCACAGTGAGAGCCGAATACTTTTAATTTCAGGGGAATTTGAAATCAGACACCTATTATTTTTAGATCTGCTATCTAATTTTATTTATGTTTATTTTCTGTTTTTAATTGATGAATCAACAAAAGTTGAGTTATTTTTCTTTATTATTTTTTAATCCCCATAGAAACTTAAACTGCACTGTAAAGCTTATGTTATGGAATACTAGGGTAACGGATAGAATACATATTTATATTGATACCGACATATATAAGTATATTTTATCTAGAGTAGAAATATATATAAACATCCATGACTAAGGTAAATATGTTCGTATTCATCATACTAACATTTGCCACACCGGGAATCGAACCCAGGATCTCTTTGAAACCCAGCGTATGCCACTCGGCCACGGAGTTCATTTTCTTTTTGAATTGAGCTGTTTTATATAAAAAAGGTTCATAAAAAGCTCTCACAATAGGACATTGTATGTAAGTAGTAACTTTTTCAATTTTCTGTCTCAATCAATTTTAATTTGACGTTTACTATCTTCAAAAACAATCACTTAAATGATTCTCTCCAACAATACAATACCTACTTTATCAATAAGTATATCGTACCTTTGACAATCAAAACATAGCGAAAGAAAATAAAGTTCACTCACTTTTACCTAGAATTCATCTGCGATTATTAAGTGAAGCACTTTAGATCTTATTGGTTGAGAGTTAATGCTGATTTTAGAATGTTCAGATCTACTGCACGACAGGCCTAATACTGACTTTGGTAACATTGCGCTTTTATGTACGGATCGGTGCAGTCGTGACTCAGATTGTATACGTTCTATTGTTTTAATATTTTTTTTGTGATTCGTGTCAGTGTCTAAGGAATAATTTTGATTTCCCAAATAATATCCGGACCATAGAATGCAGGTAACTTTTTTTTGAGAAATGTGTATTAATTTATTTTTGCCGACAAAAATATTCCATGTTTGTTAGTATAGAAAATCATATATTTACGAACGAATCCTACATGTCCTAGCATTTAATTTAGGACGATAGCTAGTGTTAAGCAGTATATGCCTTTTTTTTTGTACATATTTATCATTTTAATTCTTGAATTTATTGTTATTTTTGTTGCCGCTGCCACTTTAGGCAATGGAATAACTCGATGTAAAAATTATCTTCTATTATTAAGATTTATGAAACTGACAGACGGACGGTCAGACAGTGCTTAAAATTTGACTTTGAACTGAACATTACTTTTTAAATAAATATGTTTCTATATAGATATTTTCTTTCAATATTTTATGACAAATAGAGGTAGGATTATTGCCAATAATGTTTGTATTAATCAATTGAATATCTACATACTTGGCTATGAAATGTATGTGTGTTATATCATAGTTGTGCGACATTTTAGCGAAATGAAGAATAAACTCCTTAATCACATCATCTTGCGACCAAGGGGACTGTAAAAGTTCGGAAACGCCGAAAATAGTTTGAAAATAATAAACCCAGTCCTAGCATCACTCTATTAAGGTTCCGTGAAATAATTTGATTTCGTCACATCTTACAAAATACATACAAATTGGCGTTTTCAGTATTTGCTGTTTAAAAACAGCATATGGAATATCATATACTCTACATTATTAACTTGTTCCGATTTTGAGATAGACCCTAAATGGTCTAAAAATTACAATATTGACGGCCCCCCATTTCTTTGTTATTAAAAATTAAAAATAATTAAAATTATATTTTAAACCTAATAAACATGTAAAAAATCATTGTATTAGGCTCTAGACAATGATTTGTTACGTATTGGTGTAAAAAAGAAAAGAAAACGTCATCTTTTCATGTAAAAAAAATAGAATGAAGGAAATTTAACTATGTATAATATATTCGGCCTTGGCATTTATCATTCGTAACTCATTCCGTTTTACGATCTAGAGACCCGCGACACACGGGCAGACAGTCGACAGAGTGAGTGAGCAATAGGGTCCGTTTTTACCCTTTGGTTAGGAAACCTTATAGACGTGCTCTATACCCGTTCAAAAAGTAGCAAATGGTTGGTGTGCATGAAAACATAAGAATAAATAAGTATTTTTACTCTTCCTAGGCCCAATTACTAGTGCCAATAATGTTGAATATAATTATTATATATTTTTTTGAATTAAGAATTTTGGTGCAAGTAGGCCTAAAGAGTCTTTTTAAAGTTAAAAACTGTAATAACCATAATCTTAATCACAATTTTTCCCTATAATTACTTCTTTATAAATAAACGAAGAATAAGCTTAGACTAGTTACGCCGCGTTTTGTTTATATCACTGAAATGCCATTTGTGATTCAACAAACAGTGACAAAACATTGCGTAAATAATCTAAGTTTTCTTTTCTTTTATTAATTAGAGGGATAGAGTTTACGTTATAGAAAACGTATTGATAACTTCTTTATTTTTTAAATTTGGTAGTACAAGTTAGTAAATTGACGATTCTACAAAGAAACCTGCTACCAGGTACTAGAACCGAGACAATAGAGAACGAAACGCTTTCTATAGTGACCCGACCGGGAACCGAACCCTCGACCTTTGAGATTTCAATACCGAATACAATAAGATCGCTTTTATTTGAGCAGGTCGTCACTGAACATTTACTCGACAGAACAATAGTTATTATGTAAACTATTGTGAAACTCAAACAAACTGGAGCTAGTGGAGTTTTAAATACCCAATACATTAGCCGACTTTACTATATGTTCTCACCACAACTTGATCAAGTACTTACTCGTAACGTATCATATAATTGCACGCCACATTTGCAAATCAACAAAATTTTCGATTGCTGACTATACGTCAGAGCCGGAAATAAGAATAATATCATTATCATGAGTCTAGAAATAATATTAATACTATTTAGGTATTTGTTTTCCTCAAAAACATGTAAATACAAAATATTATAGGAATACAAAGAAAAATTCACTCGCCTGCAAAAATAAGTATCACACTTTAAAAATTGCAATTACTTTTTAAGTACATAAGATTTACTTTTGAAATAAAAAGGTCTCGAAACAATGTTAATTTTGTATTACAGTTTCAAAGAAAACTGAATTTGCTATAAAATGTTTTTTTAATTAAAATCTCTTAACTAGATTAGAAAAATAAAAATGTGATACTTCGTTTTGCAGGCAAGTGTAGTACAAAGTCCTTGATTATCTTTAAATTTGTGAAGAACTGGTGTCTGTGAAGGGCCGTAATCTGAATTACAGATCACCAGGTCCCACCTCACAGAACCATGTGCGTGTACAACATAGATCGACACAGTCAAATAGCTAAATAAATAATACAATTTACGTAAAAGTGAAGACTTTAAACAAAAGTAAATACATATTTGTATAATGTTAATGTTATGGTGTATATAGTGAATGTTCCCACTGGTAGAGCACTCTTGAGACAAATTAGGGAGAACAAGCCATGAGACACCACGCGTGTTCAGTGCGGATTGGTGTGTGCATATTGCCATCCTAATGCATAAACTGAATAATCGCAAAATCCCACAATCTATAGAATTTTAGTACTAAGATTATTTAGGAAGACTTATTAGGAGCATAGCGTATTTGGTACTCGAATTGGATCGATCAGCGATGGTCTGGTGAAGCGATCTTTACCTTGCAGAAGAGCACAATTAAATAGCCGTTTATCTGGAAGTGTTGTGTTTCTGTCAGTGTAACGTTTAATTGTTACTAATTTTAAAGAGTTCAACGTTTTATTAGGCGGAGTTCTTTTATAACTGGTGAATGATAGATAACATTATTGATTATTATATGTTATTTATATTTGTTATTTCCAAAAACGAAACCTTAAAATTGTTTTATGCACGAAGTTGTTTAATTGTTTAATAAAACAATGTCTTATAAGGATGTTTAAGTACAATATTTGTCTTTAACCATTACCTTCTAAATATAATATTGACCCATTCCTTTTTGTACAACTTCGCACTTTCATTTCGCATGTCATTTGCAAGTCAAAGTTTCAATTTGGCTTAGATCTTAATAATTCATGTGAGTAGTACTCTTCGAATTCGTTTCACTGTATTCTTGAATTTTCATAAGCTAATTTAACAATGTTGATCTCTAAGCAGCAGCAAGTCTATACTTTTGGAATGTTTTATATTTCATGTGGAAAACTTCAGTTTTGTTAAAATTATATAAGAGTCTGGTGGTTCATATTCCTTTAGTTAAATATTTCTGAGAAAGGACAATGGGCAAAAAACACCCAGCTCCGCCAAGAAATGTAATTAGTATAAATCGAAAGATCTATGAAAAAATAACCTTTTTTACTATGACGCCGTAAAAAAATATCCTGGTAATCGAAAGATATGACACAATGTATATTTAAGAAGATAGTAGTTAGTGGGTAATAGAAGTATATACATATATATTTAAGTAGCTAAATAAATTCATTTAATAGTACCTTCATTTTATATTATTAGTAACCTGTACAACCAGATATACGACAAAGCCTGCCGACCAACCTGCGATTGCACTTACTGAGACACCTAAAAACAGTTTACGGGGTAGGGGTACGGGAGTTGAAGGACTTGCGGTTGCAACTAGTCGATTATGCAGTCCTTCGTCTTACTTCATTGTGATTGTGCGCTCCCTGTCACTTGATTGATTTTTAACTAAACGCTTCGGACATTGGAACATGATTATCGTTTTTGTGAATTAGTATTGATGAACTGAAATCAGGTTTTCTTCGAGGCGTGAACAAATTTGTGTGATTTGTAGTCACTCTGTTTCACGTAGAAGACAATTTACTATGGCAAAATGACTGCTTGAAAAAAAAACAACCCAAAGGGGATTTTTGGATTTACTCTAGCGCAGCAGAATAAAATAAGAGCACCCTTGCACCTTGTGAAGTAGTCCCATAATACCTGAGCCCTATAAGTAGAGTTGAACTAACTAATACAATTAATTCCCTTGTTTCATTAATGTTCGTTGGTTATAATCTAACCTATTTAACTTAAAATAACTAAAGACCCCCGGGATGGAATTTGATGCGCTTTGGCACAGATGATCATGACTATAATACATTTCTAGGAAACGTAGTTTAAGCCGTGGCGGACGTGGGCGCAGCGTCCATACATTTTTGCCCAATGTCCTTTCTTTTGATTTATTATTTGAAAAGGTATTTTGTGTTTAGCTGAAAGATTTTAAGGAGCTTTTACACCAAAGTTTCAAAGCAAAAACGCCTTTAAACACTCGGCAAAGATGAAATGATACGTTAAACACGATCAAGCCTTAATTTGATTTTATAATGGTGGTGCAAATGGTCCAAAGTTTATCCTATTTACTCAACATATATTTGCTAAAAGGCAGTACCAACATACTGCATAAGTTACAGACGGATAACACAATTTCCCTCAAGCAAAATGGGCTTAGAACCAAAGTGGGTCTTTGTAAAGCAGAGCTAGCTATTATACAAGATAGCAATCGAAGCACCCACCCGAAGCGTCGTTATGAGTACCTATAGAGCTTGGAATTTCTTCAAATTGAGACATGTTAATAAATGGAAATTTAGCAAAGACAACATTAATGTAGTAGATACGAGTAATTATTAGGGTGTGCGAGCTTTCCCTGTGGTACTTTTATTTTTTAAGAAAAACTAAGGAAATGACATACAATTTACAATGTGTTTTTAATTTGAAGATTATAGAAACAAACAGGAACTCTCTTAAAGATTTTCCGATATTAGAAAATATGACCTGTACCTAGCTCTTCAAATTTTACAAGTGAACGTTTACCTTCTCATTAATAATATATGTGTTTGTATATGTGTGTATGTATATATGGGTAAAGGAAAAAATATATTAGGTTCTTAATGTACACCTATATTTTCCCCTGAGAACAGATAAGGTCTATATTATTACTATTTTTTGGATTTGTTCACTATGTTAGTAATTGTCAGCATCTCATATTTTCTTTTGTAATCACGTCTGTTAGTTTTCAAACCTTATTATAATCTGCGGATAGTCGTAATTGGCTTTCAAATCATATACCATTGATTGTAATTCCAATATACATATAAGCTGTGTACTGTCCCTTAAATAAATAAATAAAAAAAAAACGACGAATAGGATTGGATTAGTTATTCCATGTTTTGTCTTTGTTCATGGAATTACAAATGGCACTTGAGTGACATGAACAAAACACGGCGTAATAAGTCTAAGCTTACTCCTCGCTTATTAATAAAGGGGTTAAAGTTTATCTTACTTCTTACTAGCTATATACTTACTATCTAAATTCATATAAAAAGTCACGTTAGTTACTAAAAGCACTTATAACTAATGAACGGCTGGACCACTTTAATGAGATCTGATTTTTTTTTACTAGTCTTCACCCCGAACAGCAGAAAAGTATTAATTTTTAAACAAATAACGTTTGTTAATCCTCCATCTTTCGCAACTTCACGCATGCGTCAAGTTTATCTTTTATCTACATACTTGAGTAGGTATATACATAAGGTACCTATAACATTTCTTTATTTATCCTAAAATAGTTAAAATAGTCGGGATAGAATAGGTAGAGTTTGGATCACATACATAGTTATGTATGTACCAAATTACAACTTGATCGGTCCAGTAGATTTCGAGCAAATTGATTGTGATAGTCACACAGACAACCGAGTGATCCTATAAGGGTTCCGTTTTGTTTTTGCCGATTGAAGTACGGAAGCATAAAAATATGGCAGTACGAAGTTCGCCCGGTCAGCTTGAGTAATATTATCGATGTTTGTTACTCTTAGAAGAAAGTTGGATTCCTTAAAGAAATAAAGTTGATGTGGACGTAGTCACAGGCGGAAGCAAGTTCTAAATAAAATTTCTATACATGAACCTTTAAAATATGATATCCCTATTTTTAACAGTCGTGTAAATAATTCCTGATAGAAAAATGAAATTCCTGAACTAACTTTGCTTTGTTTCCAAGTTCGAAAATAAACAAAAACGTTTTTTTTTTAATTTAAAAATCAAAAGAAAACAGCTTTGCCATAATACTGATGATACGCTCACTTGCACCAAATTTCCTAAATCTCGATTTAACTAAAACTAGAGTCATACAAGAACATCAAATTGACATTGAAGTTTTGTCATTTTTGTATACTTACATGTTAAATCTAGTTTTAATTAAATCGGGATTTTGTAAGTCATAAATGTTTAATATGTATTTCTATATAAATATACTTATATATGTACAGTATATGTATTCTATCTGTACGGGACGCCGGGCTGTCGCAGTAGCGGACAGTTACCGACTCGTACTGAGGGGGTGGAGGAAGTTACACGCAGGAGTCTTGATTGTAGTGGACTGTAGTTTCGGCGAATAAAACCCCTGGTGTTCGGTATTGAAGAAATCGGTGGGCGCTGATAATGGATGGCCGGTGAGAGGAGGCTTCAGGTCCAGAGTGAACCGCTTGATTGTTTCTTCCTGTTCCTTAGGGTAGGAGCGCCTGTCGCTGAATGCATGTCGGGGCATGTTCCGACTCGAATTTTATATGCTAGGACTGAGCTGGCCAGCGATCCATTACCTCACCCACGCTATACTTTATTTTTCATTTTCTTAAAAATTACAATAGTGCGAGCTTAAAACTAATTGTACATACATCGGGCATACATTTAGGCATATTTTTAACATAGTTATGTGTCCGTAAACACGATATTTTAGGTGTGGCGCGCAAAAAATAGGTCTCCGCAATATTTATACTTTCCCCCTCCATAGGGCTTCGCCCTGCCACGGGGCTTCGCTGCCCCACCCGCGCGCTCCGGGCGCGCCGGGTGGGGAGCGCAACATGTCTCAGAAAACGGTTCTATACAAACATGTTTTGTCTTTTATACGGTACATTTTTACACTTATTGATGCGATACCTATTTATTTACGTAGCCCTACGTGTTACCTATCTAATACAACAAGTTTCTTACAAGAATATTAATAAACAACAGCTCTACGGCCCTATAAAGTTTGCAAATTAAAAAGTCTTAAAAAACCTACTTATACTCGCTTAATGTCTGACTATCATATACCGTTCTATAGAAAAAGTAAAAACACATAAAATGACATCATTATTATAACAATTATACCTATATCCTATTGACTATTCGTAAAAAACTATTCCCAATATTTTCCTTAATTACGCTTAAACTACTAACACGATTCATATAAAACTTCGATATATTATTCCTATAACTACCTACTATCTAATAAGACATAAAATAAATCAATCAAAACATAAAACATACTATTATCGAAAATTGTCAACTCAGGCAAAATCCTATAAGATGTGTGACAAGGACAACCTATTGTCTCCGTCCCTCCTATAGGTCGGAACTATCAGTATTCTGACTAGTTTCCCCGCGCCACCGCTTGGCGTCGTGGCGATCGTTTAGATAAAGTCTTATAAGATTATTGGAGAGAACGGGGCGGAATATCGCTCTGAACTATCAATTTTACAATGGTTTACTATGGGCAGAGCTATCTATTGTTACGATATCCGACTCATTCTAATAAGACAACAAGGGAATGATATCTTTAATGCGTATACAACCGATTCATGTGAAATTATAGATACATTTTTTACATTAATCTCATATTGTCGTAAGTCATCTCTTCTCGCTTCGGTCGTAAGGCGGTCGTCTCGTACACTATCCGTTACCTCTATCCTATAACATAAGCCTTACAGTGCTTACTTTGGGGCTAGGCTAATTGGTTGGAAATATTATTATTTTTATTAAAATACTTAATGTTAAAAAAAATACTTCACATTCTTTCTTAGGACAACTAAAAAAACAATAGTTATAAACAATAAAATTATACAAATTTGTATAAGTACTTATCATGGACGCTATCTGTAGTCTTGTGTAGTGCGATTATAATAATTTCATGGTGCTTAACATGCACCATGGAAAAACCTAAACCAAAATGTATTAAAAAATATTATTAGGAAAGATTTTGGTACAGGTTGAAACATTACACCATGGCAGTATAGTTTTTATTTTTTAAGTATTACAAAAATAAAAATATAGTGCAAAATAATATTTATAATATTTTATGCATTGCCTAGACGGCCCCAGGCATAAACATTGCCTAGGTATGGTATAGACTAACTTAATTATACAGATTTCCGGTGATATATACATTTTATATATAGTAACGATTAAATAAACTCTTAAATTGGAGAAAAGTAATAAACTGAAAATTAAGTGCACACATACCATCTTAATGGCAAAGTGAAAGTATTTTTATACCTTACTTTAATCAAAACATTAAAGAAACCTAACAGAAAAGATTATTTAATTTAATTGATAATAAAAGGCTATAATTACACAGATGATTAATTTGAATATCGTTACGATTATTATAAATTACGAGCCATCGTTGAATTTCTAATTAATTATATCATGCAATAATGCACCTAATTGCGTGTGTTATAAGATAACGCTAATTGATATAGATAGAATTCTGATACTGCATGAGAGGTATATTGTTGATGATAAAGTAATTGTATTTGTGATAACTATGGGTTACTAAGTTTATTATGAGAGGATTGATATCTGCGTGATATTGCCCGTGCAATTTAGGAATTTATGCGAACAAAGACGGGGCAGGAGACTCATATTATAAATATCGATAATTTACTAACTTAGAAGTTATTGGTTTTGACAGCAGTTCTTATGAAAGAAGAGACTCTAAAATATATTTTGTATGAATATCTAAAAAATATCTTATTCAAACTGCCAATTTCATTAATATTATATTTCTGATATTTTTGTTCAATTTGTGTTTCATATAATACTTTGTCATGTAAAGATTTGAAACATTATTGTTATATTCTCTAGTGATACCTACACACACAGATACACAGCAATCAAAATGCAGTTGAACAATAATGTATATTTCACATTATGTAAATTCGCTTTGGACTTCATGAAACATCTCTGAAGTAATTTTTCAACTAGACGACTCTGTTAATAATAATACAACAGGGACAAAAAAAACTGCCCTTGCTGAGTTTCTTTCCGGTTCTTCTCAGTAGAAGATCTCCTGCCATAGACATTTTGGGTGCTTGTAACAGCATAAACTTAATTCATATCATTTTGAGTTTGAGTTTAACGTTTTATGAAAATTATATGAAACATGCAGTCTCGTTAATTCAGACCTTAATCAGGGGGTTAGTCGGGACTACAAAACAATTATAAGTTTATAGTTTTTTCTTATTAGGTAGATCTACCTATGGTCGATTGCCATTTCGCCAGGTGCTTGATGAAAGCTCAAGACGGGCTGATTCACACGATGTAACCGTATCAATTGTGTTTTTATCCTCAATCACGCGCACCGATAGTAATCAACATGCAAACGATGTGGTTACTGCGGTAATAATCTTCAATTATAGCAAACAATACTCACTGAACGGATTATACGGGCTACCTACCTTATTACTTTGAATTTGAACAATCTAATTTAGCGTGTTTGTAAACTCTTGGGAAATTTTCAACTCTCTTTATGAATATTGTTTTTACCCCATTTAAAAGACTCAATAAATCCTATTTTGAACCGAAATCCAAAAACGGAGGAGGTTTTTTAAATCGCGGGTGTCTTAATTTTTTTTATGAAAATGTAAAATTTTATGTTTTCCACTTAATGTCATGGATGGAATTTAGTTAAGTACCTGGATTGAGGCGGGATAAATTTTATCCCGGCAAAATATAAGTTTCCTGTGGGATTCTCATAAACAAGGTAGGTACAGAACTTTTGCTTTTAGTAATGGTTTTCTGGATACTTTTTTATTCTAAAGTGTACGCGAACTAAGTCGCCGCCGCGCACCCGCCACGTGTTTGTCCGCGAACGGACCCAACCCGATGAAGATGCCCCGGAGCATCAAGGACAGCAACATCCTGAGAGCTTGTGCAATGCGACCCCCCCCCCCCCCTCCCCCAAAGACGGGCTAGCGGCTCTCGTAGGAGTGGGAGGGGGGCGTAGTTCTTTCCGTCCATCTCCTACCCCCCTTGGCTCTACGAAGGGCCTTTTGAGCACTTGGTGCTGCCACCCTTCCCTTGCCTACCCTGACGCTAACCTTATCCTACGTTGTGCAGCCCTGGCTGTAGTGTATATTTGTTTTACCCTGAGCCCTGGTTATGATGCTTAGTTCATGTTCTATAATCACCTCGTTGTATTGTCTCAGTATATTTTTTGTGTATGAATGGAATAAAAATATAGTCTATGTGTGTAAATATTAATAAGTTTAATGAATTATTAACTGTAATACAAAAACTATAATGAAAATGCAATAACAAGGAACATCTAAATATAAGCAATTGCACTTTGATGATTCAATTTCTTTAATTTTATCAACTAGAATTTGAACTTGCTACTAATGTTTAAAAACGAAATTCGTGTTTATAACTTCAACACAAGTTTTTCTAATCAAATCGTTACATTTATGGCCGACGACAAGTTTCAGGTGTCATTTAAGAAATTTACAATGACTCATTAGTTACCAAGAAGAACAATAATATCGCGGAAAATATCTGACGACACCACACATGAATTATTCAAGTCTACAAAGTATAGTAAACTATATTGACTTGCAAATTTTATGCGAAACGAAAGTGTACACAAAGATACGAAGTAGTAATATTAAGTGTTAAAATAGTAAGTAGAGATGGGTCAAGAATTACAAGGGCGATGACATTGGCACAGGATAGGGATTCAGTTATTATAATTTGTTATTAGTTATTATTACACAATGAACTTAGTCGGTTGTACGTACATGACCGATATACGCGGCACCTACCTAACCATCCGCGTCGTCTCTTTGCACCACCCTTTGCTCGCACTGTGACCCACGCTCAATCTCCTCTTTGTCGCATTATGACTCAACTTAATGCACTCCTGGCTAGGGTTACTATTTAAAAATTTGAAAAGTCCGGACATTTTATTCACAAAATGCAAACATCAACTACTTAGTTACAGTGATACGCGTGGTGGCAGACGCTCGCATCGCGAGGGGGTCTCGTTGTTGAGTTTTTAAAGATAATTTATATTTTGTTTTAAATTAATGAGAACTTTATAAAGATTATTTGACTTATTTAATATAACTTAAAAATAGTTTTACTCATATTCCATCTAATTAAAAAGATCCGGACAAATTAAAATACCCGGATGGTAACCCTACTCCTGGCTGATAAGCCTAAGTGTTATATGTGTATGCAGATGGATGGAATAAAATAATGTATAACTGTCTATTGTTTTGCGAGAAAAATGAGTGTGAATCCTCGTGTTTGTTTTATTTACTAATTGCTTTACATGGTCTGATGCCGTGGTAATTAAAAATAAATAAATAATATACTATTTGCATGTGTTAAATCATTCATGTTTCATATAAATACTTTGTACCTGAAGCAAATGCGTGACTGAGTTGCATTATCGTTAATTGTGATATTTAGCACCTATACAACTCTAGATCGACTTAATCAATGACTAACTTTAGTCTGGCAAGCGTGAAACGAAAAAAATTAAAACAATGACATAAACAAAAAGGACAACTTTAACGATGATAAAATTAATGCTGATAATATAATATTATAAACCTTTAACCATATCCATTAGCACAACAAATGAAGATGATTTTGTACAGAAATTCATTATTCTTTAGTCTGTAGCATAAAGCTATAGGTCAAAACAGGATTATAACAAAATCTTCTTGACTATTCGTATTAGGGCTTCAATAAAATATCATTATCATTTTGGTAGTATTCTTTTTCTGTTAGTGTGTAAGGTTTCGAGAGCTGGTATTTTCTATTTCCGACCCGTCTTGTCAATCTTTGACGAATTGACAAGGAATTTATGTAATTTTGAAACACAATAGGAAATCAGCGTGAATTAGCTATAGAAATTCAGTACATAAATAAGCCTCCAATAGACCACTTTGCCGATAAAATCGTGTCCCGCTACGCTGTTCCCTAAGGGCCTAGAAAGTCACTTTCAGGCCATTGCACTTGGTGCAAGAATAATGAATAATGAATTTTAGTCCCAAATCGGGCCAGCGTGAAAGTTTTCGGGAAAGCGATTTCAAGTCTCATCAAATAATATGTATGAGCCCGTATTCTTTATCAGTTTTCTGTTTCTCGTTTTTGTGTGTCGATTCTTCATATTCAATATTATTGCAAAATAAGAAGTTTTATGAGATAGCGATGGGGCGATATATAATAGCAGATTTCCCGCACAAATTGGACTGCGCTTCTGGGGAAGTTATCTATGCTTTTTGAAACTAGATTTACCCCATACAAGAATGTCAAATTGTCGTTTTGACGACATTTTTCAATGGTTAATCCTTGTTTTCGTTGACCGAGACTAAAATTTGCTGCAAGTTAGTTTTTGGCAGAATCTTGTTTCACTTCTGGGGCACGACGAGGTAGGGTTTTGGGTTTAGGTTGTCGGGTAAAATAGTTGTCGCAACTGGACTCAATTATTGCGCCTTGAATAAAAAGTTCCCAACAATCTTTTTATTGCTTATTACTATTACTCAAGTAAATGTAGATTACCAAAACTGTCATTGGTTACAGTGATATACATTATAAATCTTTGACCAACATTTACTTGGCTTCTGATTTTCTACTTTAAGACAGGATAATAAAAAGATCGTGACTACAGTCGTCTACATTTAATTCTCATAACAATTATTTCTGAACCAAATTCTGAATAAGTCGTGCGTTAGATGCCCTAGTTGTAAAGAACTTAGTGCGCAACTGAGCAGTTAACAAATAGAAAACATGATGCTCATGTGAATCAACAGACGTAAAAGAGATCAAACAGTTTCTTTTCAATTAAGCACAAGAATAAATGATGATTAGGGATTGACGAGAGAGTCAGAGACCAAAAATGTATTATCTAAAGCTCTTCTGTGCTTCGGAAGGCGTGTTATACCGTGATTGGTCCCTGAAACATCAAAAAATATCGCACTGGGCCCACATGGTGTATCATCATCATCATCAGCCTATCAATATCCCCACTGCTGGGGCACAGGCCTTCCCTATGGATGGAATAGGGAGATTGGGCCATGACCCACCACGCGGGCCCAATGCGTATTAGCGGGTGCTAACGTCTTCAGATGCAGCCGGGACCAACGGCTTAACGTGTCTTCCGAAGCACGGAGGAGCTCAAAATAGTAAATTTTTGGTCACCCATCCAATGTCTGACCACTGCGAAAGTTGCCTTACTTCAACTTTCGCAGTCGAACGCGCTAACCACTTGCACCATCGAACTGCTCGCTGTATCATAGCTCGTTAACTCTATTCTATAAACAGAGTATATACCTGTACTTCAACAATAGAGCGGGGACATTAAAAGGTTGATGATGATGATGACAAAGGATTTATTAATGTTTTTGGTACGTACCAGCAACTCTCATCAGACAAACCCGAATCCAACCGCAATAACAATAGCTTTGGTAACATCATTTCCAACAGTCCAAAGTGAGTTGGATAGTATTTTCTCAGACATTACTTCTTGTGAGTCGTGAGCGATGGAAAATTGTCTAGATTCTCTAGTCACGAGGCCAGTCAAAAGTTTACATTGAAACTTTTACGTATCCTTATGACTTAATTACACTTGGTCGTTAGCCCGTATACAGATGCACGAAAGACATTACTCGTATTCGGACACCCGAAGCAATATTTACACTTAAATAAGGGCTGGAAGACGGTGTCAGGTAACCAAAACGAAAACTTCCCGAATACGGGCGAACTTGACTCCATTTATTTACACTTAGTCGTTTACCCGAATTCCATTGGCAATCGTATTCGGGCTAACGACCAAGTATTATTGAGCTATTACACTTATATCCAAAAGCAGTTTTTTATTCTTCTTACTGCCTATTTATCAGGCAAAATTAAAGGCTTTTTTAATTAAAAAAAGACGTGTCAAATGACTTCTTAAATTGTTTCTCTACAATTCTTATAGACATAAATCAAAATAAAAAATATGATATCAAATAGAAATGGAAACATAACAAATTGAATCACAGTTTTAAGTTTAGATGATGAAAATTCTAAGATGTTATCTCGTGTTCACTTAAAAAAAAAGTAATGCTTTCTCGATGATCTAATAATATTCACTTCCAACAAAACAATCACACAGTATCAAACACGGAAGAACAGTTAAAGCTTCACTTATCTAACGTGTTATATAATTTGAATAAATATCCCATAGCTAAAGCTAACGTACAGGCTCACGCCTGTTTGCGATGACTAATCTACTACCACTATTACTCGCCATTATGTCTGACTTAACTACAATTTAACAACCAAAAAATTAATGCTTAGGCTGGAAGAAAGTGAAAATTACTGATCATAAGTAATTCTTTTATTACAGGTCCAATACATCACCGCAGATCGTTACGAGTGGAAAGTAAAAAGACGTATGGCATGGCATAAGAATTCACAAGAATAACTAACATGCTCTACAAGCTAATACTGAACATTTGACGAGGCTAATTAAGATTCCAATGATAAAAAATACGACATAATGAGCATAAGCGGCATGAAAGAAGACCTCAGAGTATTTGAAGCAGTTGATATCTTCACGAAGTCGTAATTAAAAGTTCACGCAACAATCTGGTGATTGTATCTAGCAAGATAATTAAATATTATTTTACAATAGCTGCCGATATGGATGGACTATACCGAACAATTTGACTCGCCTAAACTGACGTTGGACTAAAGAATTATTATTCCGAGTCATTCAATCAAATTGCACAGGGCGAGACGTCAATTATCTACAATAAAGCAATTCAATATTGCGTACCTACGTAATATCATCTTCTGATTCATGCAAAAAAGGAAAAGTGTTTTAGTACATCATCATCAATGCAAATATATGTTGAACAATCGAAATATCCAAGTCTATATAGTACGGTCCTATTAGCGTGGAATAAAGTTGACATTGGCGGCTTTTCTATTTTTGGAACCACTCAATTAGATTTGTGAAATGACCATAACCTTTGTAAAGGTCGAAAAAGAAACCATCTTAATATTGAAAGCATAATACTAGACTGTGGAGAATGTTTTTTTCTTCTTGTTAAAGACGTGACCAAGAATCGAAATTATGATTCGAAACACGCTGCGACAAATTTATAAATGCGACACGCAGGTTCGAAGAAAAAGGCTGATTTTATGAGAGGTGTATAAACAAGTCAACAAATGCTTCTAACTGGTAAGTGATTATTTATCTAATAGAAAAGCACTGTAAGTCAAAATCATCATTATGCTCATCAAGTTAAATTGGCAAAGGATAAAAAATAAAACAAAAAAGTATGATGCATTTCTTTCACTATGTTAATTGAAGACGAGTATTGCTTTTACTGATGATGTTATTGTGGTTAACCGAGCAATACTGTTCACTTTTTTTATCTTAAAATCAGAGCGCCACCTTATAACATTGCTCACAAAAAAATATTTTTTGTGAAAGTTTTTAATAATATTGTTTTGAATATTCACTTTACGTATGTATGCACACACATTAAAAAAGTCTAAGCAAGACGCATCATTTACAGAAAGTGCATGTTTTATAAATTTAAGTTTTTTTTCTTAGCAAAGTTGGTCGGTATATAATCTCTTTTGTTCTCGAAAATATAGCTAGCTAATTTTAAAAATATTATCTTTTCGATTGTGTTTAACATAGTATAGTATAAATATATTACAACAGTAAAAATCGTTCAAAAGTGCAAATCCGTACAATGTGTTGCTTAGAATTTATTTATGAGTATATTTAATATTTCTTTGGTAAGCACTCTGGACTGTAGCCTAATCGACAGAGTAGAGTGAGAAATCGTTTAAATCCTTACATCAACCCATACACAAGTGGCTGTGAACAATAATTCTGTGTATTTGGCTATAATTTACAAAAATAAATAATAGCAAAGTTAAGGCGCAATTTTGAAAGAGGAATGATATTATATTAAATTGTAATTTATAATTTTATGAATATTATTAACCAGTCCTGAAGAAAAATCTATGGCACATGTAATGTAGCGAAGCTATATGTTTATAAAAAATAATCGAGTAACAGTAATTGGATAAATGCTGGTAATTTACTGTTCATCGTAAAGTTAACTTAAATTTTATCTTGAATATTTATTAAATATACTTTGATTGACACGTTAGGTCATTAAACTAAGCTGTAATCTTCAATAGATTCAGAAATAATTCTTCCTTACGTAGGTAAACCCTAGATTAACACAACGAATAATATAGCTTCCTATTAGTAAAAAAATGGTTCAGTAATTAGTTCTTATCAATTTAATAAATATTGCTGAACTATTCAAGGAAGCCCCATAAGAATCCATCGGCTATACTGTATTACATATTTACCTTCATTGGAAGTCTCGATTCTTAATAATTCACATAGCAGCGATGAAATAATTTCACTTTCATCTTTTCACTAAGCTCGTCTTATTGTGTGTATCCCGAGTTGTCGCTAAAAAATTCTTGCGCAACTGGTTCAAATCCGAAGAACAAAGATGATGTTCATCGACAAAGGGCAGCAAAAACCATGAGTAAAAGCCGAGTAAATTACCAACTGTGGTATGCATTGCTGATTAAAGTGAAGGAGAGAAAATCTCATTAACTACAATCGCTTTTTACACTAGGTATGCTTTTTATACTAGATATGCCCTTAAGAATTCAATTATCTGACTTATTTTTCGTTGCTTTTCTGCTCAAAAAGAAAACAAGAGATTACCAAACAGATTATCTCTTTATATACATAAAAATAATCCTCTTATCGCTTATGCGCAATAAATTGAGAACGACTATACACATGTTTTTAGTTATCATACTTTGTTGAAAGCTTTTGCGGAAAAGGATAAAAATAAGAAATTAGTGCGAATATTTAAGTTTACAGGGATGAAATCGCGGCCAGAACTTAATTAGCCCTTAGGTTTTTATTAGATGAGTAGGGTTAAGTAGGGACCTGCGAGGGGAACGCGTAGGCAATCCTTCCGCAGCGAACGGGGAGAGCGGTGCGATGGGCAATAGGCCGCGCACTTAGCTCCCAGCGCGGGCAGTCCTGCGCACGTGTGCGGGATCACCCGAGATACCCCGGGTAAACTCTGCAGTGGAGCCCCGGCTAGGTCGGGAGGGAGGCTGTTGGGTGCTGAGACGCGGTGAAATCCCTCAACGGGGATCTCGCGGTTGCGAACGTAATAGCGTAGAGGGTATTCGCAGGGTTTTTAATCGAATACTATGCCGAAAGCGATCGTAAGCAGCGCGGGCTGCTTAACGGCTTTTCCGGTTGCGACTTGCGAGAGGCTAGGTGTGAGGTCTGTTTATTAGTGTGCCGCTTAATGGCGCCAACGTCTGTAAATAGAGGTTTAGCCTGCGTAATAAAAAAAAGAGCTAAGTAGGGACAGTGTAACAAGAAGTACAGTGTAACATAAGGAATATCTCTGCCTTTTTCTTATAAATGTATGGTCTGTCTTGACGTGGTTTTATTACTTTCATATGCCACGATCTGAGGCAGATGTCATCAAACGTCAAATTGCCGAGTATAATACAGATATATTCCCTTTGTTACACTTGCCTCTTGTTACACTGGTTCCCACTTAACCCTACGTTTCCAGGGTTCCACGGGGTATGCGATTGTATCAAGGGTAGTAGGCAACGGCGCGAGGGATATTTTTGGTATCGTAAGCGTCTGTTGGCTATTGTGGTCGCTTACCATCAGGGGTGGGCCATGTTTATTACTCACCGTTATAAAAAAAAACTGGCCAAGTGCGAGTCAGACTCGCGCACCGAGGGTTCCGTACAACCTGAATTTTCAAAGACATTGTTTAATATATGATGTAACTAAAAATTTACGGTTATCGCAATTTTTTCTTTATCTGTACTATAAGACGTTACTTCATACCCAATTTCAAGATTCTAAGTTCACCGGGAGTACCCTGTTGGTTTTGATTCCCGTGCGAGTTCCGAAAATTTGCGGCATAAACTTTAGTATCTTTTGATTGCTTTGGCTTAGAAGTTTGATTTTTTCGCAGCTCCAAGGGACAGTGGACCTGAGTATTAGATATGAATTTCAGTTTGATGCCTCCACCTGTTCCGGCGAAAAACGGTCTTGACAGACGGATGGACGGACAACAAAGTGATCCTATAAAAGTTCCGTTTTTTACTTTTGAGTTACGGAACCCTAAAAAGTTTTAATAAATAAGAAACTGAAAACATTGTTTTTCGGGTATCGGTCATAGTATTACTTATGCTGACTCGACATCTCTAACTGACCATGTACAGTGGCAAATCATTCATGACTTCCACAGTTCACATCCGATGGAAAGCGGTTTGCGACAATTTTGTTCGCTTTCTTGTGTGTTGAGTTTGATATTGTGGTTATCTTTTTGTTGTATTCCGAAACCTTTATTCTACAAGAGTAGAAAAGTGAAAACTCGCGTCTTAATTATTGTGGATATTTTTGTTGTTATTACCGAACTGAAATGTTATGTTTTATCCTTAAATTAATTTTGTTTTGATAAAAAGGAATGTAACTCACCCAAACTTTTTTTATTTTACTAATTAGACCTGATTTTGAAAGGACCAATTTTTATTATTTACTAAAAACATATCAAATAATAATCCGCTTTAACTTTGTAAATATTATTCTTTTCACGGTAGCCGTCGGTAGAGGGGGTTCGATAGTTATAATAATTCGTCAACAATAAGCTTAAACTGTTTATTTAAGGTAGAAATAAAAACTGTAATATTATAACAAGGTAACATAAAAATATGTTGTAGTCCAGTAGATAAATAAACGGTACCTAATTTACAAAAAACATCACGTAAGGAATACAATAAAACTACTAACTAATTTTATTGTTTACTATTTTATTATATATCAAATAATATAAGAATTAATGTTTTTGTTACGAGATTTCTGCTGGAATGACAATTAAATTATTTCTGATAACCTTGATGGAATTGAATTTCAAACTAAATAAAATTATAAACGGACTTTTTGGCGGGATCGGGAAGCGTCACTTTAGCAGTTTTGTTTTTCTTGTTAAAAATTGTGTTGTGGCGGATGTTAGTGTCTAATAATGGTGGATTATTAACCACTAAGTGTCAAGGACTCTACGGGGAGGTTCCAGTAAATCCCCACACTTTTACTGAAACATAGGAAAAGCGGATTGACTTGACTGCCACTTACTTTGACTTGATTTATTACTTTGACCACGAGTGCTTTAGTATTCGTAAACATTTTAACACTTGACATTGGCTAAATGCACAAACCGTGCGAAGCCATTTAGAAAAAAAATCATAATCGAATTGAATATTTTATTTCAAATAAGTGATGGACAAGAAGGTTCAATATGGAGAAAATAAACAAGGAGAACGGTTGCGGCTATGCCACCCCGTTACAGTATGTTTAGGACTGTACCTGCGTGTACTTAAGAATCAATAATATGTCAAATCAGTATGATATATAGCAAACCGATCTCTTTGATTAAATATAATATATGCTGCTACTTGAGGATTTCGAGTGCGCAAGTGGTTAGCGCGTTTGGCTGCGATCGTTGAAGTTAAGCAACTTTCGCAGTGGGCGTCATTGGATGGGTGACCAAAAATTTATCTCGAGCTTCGGAAGGCACGTTAAGCCGTGGGTCAGCGCAATGCAAGAGCGCGAAGCACGACGCGCATACAGGGTATAGTGTTTAACAGTCTATATATGTATGTTCCTTTGTGGCACACTAGGGACCAAACGCTTGGACCAATTTTGATGATTTATACATCAATCGATTCGTATGAATCATAGGAGTGCTACTAAAGATATGATTGTAATCAAAATTCAATATGGAGATAATTAGGCGCCACATTGTGACGAATTAAAAAAAATATGTTGACGAAATATGTCGAGGGTGTCATTGTCTAGATAATCAAAATTCAAGTGTAGGATCCCATTTTTCATTTTATGTGATTGTTTAGGATCTACAATGATTTAAAGTTGTATATTAACCACTTGCGCTTTTTTTTTAATTTAATTTCAATCTTACGTTTGTAGGGATCTTTGTTACCCTTTCACCTAAAAATACTTAATGGATTTTAATGAAACTTTATAATAATATAGCTCACACATAATAATAACATATAGATAATAATTAATGTAGTCATTAAGTGAATCGGCCAAAATATAACAATAAGTGTCACGTAAGACGGAAAAAATTTTTCCATCTCTGAGTCATTTTGGCTTGCACTGCAAAAACAATAAAAGTTACATGAAAATAATGTAGAGTGAAAATGTATTTCTTAAATAGTTGTACAGAAATTCTAAAAGCCAAAAAACCCGACTGCTTAAATATTACTTTAAATAAAAACTGAAAAGAAAAAAACAAGTCCAGTAGTCCATAATTTATTTTTCTTCTATTTATTTATCTTTGACGACCTCCGTGGCCGGGTTTCATGGTGTCGCAGACTCGAGAGGTCCCGGGTTCGAATCCCGGTGGGGGCAGATGTTTGTGTGATGAATACGAGCATTTTGTACTCCAGTCATGGATGTTTAATATGTATTTCTATATATACTTATATATGTACAGTATATGTATTCTATCCGTTACCCTAGCATCCCATAACACAAGGCTTACAGTGCTTACTTAGGGGCTAGGCTAATTGGTGTGTGAGTGTTGGAAATATTTATTTATTTATAATTCTTTTAAGTAAGGAACAAAGCTACTTTAACAGTCGGGACCCATTAGATATTCAAGAGTGTATTTTTTTTAGTAATGGGTCCCGATTGTTAAAATAGATTTGTTCCTTACTTAAAAGAATTAAAGACTACTTGTTTTTTTCTTTTCAGTTTTTATTTGAAGTAATATTTAAGCAGTCAGTCTTTTGATTTTTAGAATTTATCTTATTTTTATTCACCATAATATTAATACATGCTCTCATATGTAATCAATCCACTTAAATAACTAACTACATTATAAAACTTGCTTTTCAAGATCACTCAAGTTGCTCGAAAATATATCGCTCGTCTCATGAACTTTGTTCAGTATAGAAGAAGACCAATATTTCTATAGGCTTCTTGCATATTTTAATAATATGCTCCCTAAAGTTCAAATTAGGAGTAAATTGCACTCCAAGATCTCGTATGTGAGACATTCGGGTCATAGGCGTCTCGTCCACCTTGTATTCGTAATGCATGAGGGTTCGTGTCTAGGTAAATGATAGTACCGAGCATTTCGACGCGTTAAAATATAATTTATTTTTGTGACTTCACTGTACCACTTTGTTTATGTCATCCTGCAGGCTTTCACAATCAGGCATATCACTAACCTGGAGCAACATCTATATATCATCCGCATACAAAAAACACGTACTATGTCTGATGACTTCGGGCCAGCTTCGGGCAGATCGTTTATCATTATAATAAATTCCAGAGGTCCTAAATTGCTGCCTTGACTCACTCCGGACCTTGTGTAGTACAGCTTAGATTTATATGCAATGTATGTAGTCAACGTACTGTTGTCAGTCTTTCATATAACTGAGGAAGAAGTGGAGCATATGCGTCATATATAATTAAGTATTATTATAGTATATAATTTACTATTTAAGTACCTAGGTCCTACTAAAGTTCGTTAAAATTCTTCTCAATGAACTGGTTCCTGGTGGAAAAATAGTTTCAAAAATGAGCGAGGGAGGTGAGACATAAGCACAGATTTGGCCATTGGTAAGTGGATAAAACAAAAGAGATGAGATTTTTTTTAACGAATTAGTAAAACAAAATTTATACCGTATTAAAAAAAAAACTCATAAACGTACGATCCCACGAAGTTATATACCTATGGTAACACATAGTTGGTGTTAACTAAAAGTTCACAATTTACATTTGCACAAGTTCACAATTGTATAAGGTATTAGTAATAGCTAATACTGGAGACTTAAAATAACGCAAGAATGTTGCTAAATTTTATTTTATCTTAATAGACAACAAAAAATTCATAGGCATTTCAGACAGTCGAGCATTTAAAATACAAATATAGTGAACAGCGACATCTAGTTTAAGCCCGTGGCACTTTATGCCGCCTTTGAACAAGCATTGTACAATGCGAAACGAAACAAGAGCATGACGAGGTCATTGCTTTTAACTAGTAGCAGTTTGTCTTTTCAAGCTAAGATGGCACTGACTTTAAAAATAAAAGTTAAATGTTTAAGAATTATATATTTTATTGATTTTATATTATCGCCAATCAAAGAAATCCTGAAGTGCAACCTTCCTGTAAAACTTACTATAAACCATGCTATAAAAGTGGTGGATTCGTGTTTATTGCCATAATAAATACCTATATAAAAAATAAAAGACAAGTATATCAGAGGTCATTGGAACGAAGTACCTAAGCTAAAAATATAAAAAAGGCAAAATTAGAAATAAAAATATTAAAAAAATGTCATTGATGTCAAATGTCTTGGAACATCTTAAACTGAATAGCTGGACACATTGCACGTATGAATAATCACACTAATATTATAAAGGCGAAAGTTTGTGAGTGTGTGGGTGTGTATGTTTGTTACTTCTTCACGTCTAAACGGCTGGAGCGTTTTAATAAAAATTGGTATGGAGTTAGCTGACACCCTGGATTAACACATGGGTTGCGTTTTATTGCAGGAAAATATCCGTAATAAACCGCGGGTAACAACGTAGGGCACAGCTAGTAATTAATAAACTTATAAAGTGGCAACTCGGAATAGACTTCGCCACAAAAGAAATAGAGGTAGACCAAAGCAATCATCATCATCAAGGCCAAATATATAAAAACCTGAAGTAAAATGAAGGAAGCCTTTACCATACCCTTATACTAGCAAAGGCGCCCTTAATAAAAAAAAAACAATTTTTTTTCGTTATAATAATTGACATATTTATAATATTGTATGGAATAAATGATGTGTAAGTCTATACCTAATATTACTAAGAATAACATTATCGTTAATACTTTTTAACAATGGAACATTTTTCCTTGCCGTAGATTTGTAACCCGACGGCGCAGGTTTAGAACTTTCATAAATACCAAAAATAAATAATCGAGATTGAATTAAGAAGTATTTAGTAGAATTATATGAAAAGAGCAACCCTAAGTAAACTTCTGAAACTATAAATGAAAGTATTTAAACTATAAATAGAGTATGAAAGTCTTAGAATTCAAATAAAATGATCATTCTTGATTATTTTTTTGCATCTGTTCTATAAAAACTAGCCGCTTCACTTCACATTTCTGTTTAAAAGGTAAAAAAATATTTTTATTTTTTATGAATGTATAGATGAAGAAGAAGAATATACACTTGATCCTGTATATCATCATTCCATTGAAGGTTCTCTCTCGGATGCAGGTTAATACGGTCGCAGTATCTTCAATTGCAAGCAGTAACTTATATTTGTTTTATTTTGACAATCACACACAAACATTTGTAAATGTCTACAGCTAATACACGCTTAGACATTCGCGTTGAAATACCTATTCATGTAATATTTTAAAATTTTCAGTAAGTGGTCATCTTATAGAAAGGTGGTCCATGACAAATATTTATTAGACCGTGTACTTACATCGGTTCTAAAGAATTCATCGAAAATTAATAAAAATATTGTCGTAATTCACTTTACGCGTTTTAATTTATACGATTATAAGTACTATACAGACTACGTCAAACAATTAAATTTCATTTAATTAACTGAAATCGACCTTAGAACGTTCCTTAGGTGCCTTTTTTGAAAAAGAGAAGAAGACTATTTTGGTAGGCCCTATAAATTAATTATTAACTCAGTATTATCTTACTGTTTGACTGCCCAGCTGTGGTCAGCGTATATGTATAACATGAAAACACTCACGGAAGTAGCACGGCATACCGTTATACCGTTTTGTCCGTCAGTCTATCGTGGAACGCAGTTAAAGTTGCGCGCTAACCCGCGGTATAAACTTGTCTTACGATTTTTTTAATAGGTGATTTGAAAAAAAATATCGGTGAGTTTCATTAGTTAATTTGCATTAGCTTAAATATGTTTTTTTAAGTAATATAAATATTATAAAAACATGAGGTCTTCATTGACGCTACTATAAATACAAAGCGTATTTTGAAAATAATGATACATATTTTTTGGTAGGCATATTACTATCACAGAACTGTCTTTAAGATTACTACAGTTTGACCCAATGTTTATTATGATTTTCGATTTTACTTAATTCAATAAAAACTTTTCGCTAACTTTAACTATTATATCAATATTATGCTGAAAAAAACCAATCGCTTTCCTAGTTCATTATCTTATTTTTACTTTGTAACAATAGTTTAATATTCTATTATTAAAATGGGATCCCATTAAAACAAGTTGTCTATGCACGGACATATTCAATTGTTATTTTAATATTGTACGATTAAACAAAGAGTTTAACATATATTCTTCGTAACTAGTTTCAAGTCAAGAAAAGAAACCTCAAAGACTTTTTGCGAAGCCTAAAGTACTCTTTAGCAATACGTTACCTTAGCTAGTCATTAAGCTAACGGATTGTCTGTAACGGCATTGCATCAGTGTATCGTTACATTTCCACAAGACATATCGAGAATACTAATTTTTATATAATTCATACCTATGTATACCCTAATGCCGATCAGATAAACCCTTACATTTTTGTTATTCAATAGCATAACTTTAGGTCTCTTCGTTATTAATATCTAAAATATTACCAATGTCATTGATATCTAAGAATCATGTTCCAAGTAAATCTATATCCTTGAATACAGCAGTTATTGAAATGAGGATTGATTATATAATCTAAAATCTATTAGTACTTATCGATTCCTGTTTTTCAGAGTTCAGATTAATAATAAGCAAATTAAGCATTATAAATTAATACTTCTTCGTTTCTTTGTAGTTTCAATAAATATCATTAAATTAACCATGGACCAAAGATCACTCGATAGGTCGGTATTAGTATGTTCTCAATATCCGTCTAGAAGTCTGTAGAATGTTTCGCTTTTATTTTATATGCGCCTACGAATCGGTAAAAAAATCACGTTCACATGGAAAGAAATAAAATAATTATTTGTAGTCAAATATTTTTCAACTCATAATATTCGACAAAAAAATCTACTTACTTATCTATACCTAAAACATTACTCACCATGGAAAGGTATATGAGTTTTGCTAGTTTTATGAGTACCTATATATAAGGTACGTGCGTATTATTTTATTTCAAATGTTTCAAACAAAACGTAATTCTCTAGATGAATGAATTTATCTCACTTAATACTATAAATGTGACAGTATGTGTTTGTTACTTAATCGCCCGAAAATAGCTGAACGACTTAGGATCAAACTTGGCACACTTAAAACACTAAAACCTCGATTTAAAGATCTTATGATAGTTTTTTCATCGGACATATAAGTTTCCTGTTGGATTCTCATAAAGCTTATTACGTAGCTTTATGGTGTTTGATTAGATTTCCTGGGACTTTTTTAATCTTCAAATGTTCCATTAGGATTATTTTGAATTCTACAATTCTTGCTTAAAGAAAATTTTGTGAGCACAGTCTAGTTCAAAACACTTACGTATTTATCATTAAAATGGTGTTCTCTCATTGTTAATGTTTCGTTGATATATATACTCATATGCGCATTTCAAAATTAATTCTTTACCTATTACCTACCTATTTATCTGCACATGATTATAAACCATAGGTGATCCTAATTTTTCAGTTCAATGTTTTTGTTTTAAAACAACCACTTTGCTTTTATTGACCAGTATTTAATACACATGTTTCTTGGTGAAAGTGGCAACGGATGACTGTAACATTGCAGCCTGCTGCTGTGTGACACTTTCGATAGACAGGGTTAAACAAATAACATTCAATCAACATTAAGAATGCATTGCCTGTGGTACAATATTTATCAGAAAAATTAAATTGATTACGTAATTATTATATGTTATAGGAGGATCATCAGTGTTCTTAATTAGGTGAATACATCATCAATTATAAATATTAAAGGCGCAAGAAAAATACTAAATTGATCTTAATATCTTTAAGCGTCAGAAAATAAGTAGAACGCAAAATAACACTCCCTTGAGGGCTTTCATTTCGTTTCCCCTACAGGGTTGTTTAATACTAAAATTGCGATAATATTTAATATATAAAGTTATTAGATTCACCATTTAATATCGGATGGATATAAATCGTTGTAGAGCACATGGTAAATGGTTGTGCCCTTCAACGATTAACTAAAATGTTTTGATAATTCCTGAAACAACAATTCGTAAAGTAACATGGATTCCGCATCCGTCATCTTGCCATTGATAACTGTACCCTTAGCACGAATCAATATCGAATCCATAACGTTTGCGAGTCCGAAATGTCATTGTCAAATTTTGTATGGAAATTTGAACAGCAGCGGCACAAAGTACGTAACGAGAACTAAAAATCAGTACACATTTGACAATGACATTTCGGACTCGCAAACGATACGAATTCGATATTGGTTCGTACTAGGGGTACTGATCATGTTGCCAACAATAAAAATTAATATCATGTATTTGTAATAAGAATGAAAGTTGAAAAGTAAAAATGGATAGGATAACATTTCCGACAAATTAATATCGAAGTGAAAATCACAAACACTGGGATTTTCGAGCCATTCGAGACAAAAAAGTTCATATTAATTTTGTCTCACTTTCCGTAGACTCACTTGTTAATATCGGTAGCCCTTAGCCTCAGTTAGAATTTAGAAATTAAGGCCACTTTCCCTATCAGACCTTCCAAGGGCACTTTCATCAGGTGTGTCTGCTCTATATATTGCATTTCACTAATTTAAGTATAAATTATGAAGTGTTCTAAAGCTTGTATGTTGCGAATTCTTTTTTCGGATATATTTGATTGCTATTTAAACTTGTTTTTCTTTTTCAAATAAATTAACTTCGATGAAATAAAACGTAATGTGATATCAATACAATGTCGGTATATAACATAATGTACACCCTCGTAAATCAGGCTCATCATGACTTCAAATTCCCAGTAAAAAACTTGTTTCATTTGTGGAAGTTGATGTATTTATGTATGCCACAAATGCACTTTTACATGTTTAATTTTATCATCTACCTAACTCTTTCAATCTGGGTCTATGTTATTACTTTTCTTTTTTACTTTCATTTCGTGTGTATTGATATATCTAGTTTTACATGCATTTAGGAGCGATCTACTTTCAACCATAGTTATTGCTGGATGATCTAAACAACTCTCACATTATTGTATCTTTGACAAACACGCCTATGATATTTTGACGTCCTCCTAAACCAAATACTGATCACGAATCAACGGGACTTGATATTTTCAAACAATGGACTGACATAGTTAAGAGTGAAATAATAGAATGGCATCATTGTAAGGTTTTGAAGAGACAGAAAGAAAAGCATTATGAGACAAAAGATTTAAGTTGCTGAGACAAACACTGGCGTGTTTGTCTCAGCAACTTAAATCTTACCTTAGGTTAGCTTTGAAGCTGAATTTCTATTGGTCTCTTATTAGCTGAGTAAATGTATACTTTTAACATTTACTTAGCTTATTATATATCGTCATACAATAATAACGAAATTCTAGGCTCAAATCAATGCGAGCAAGTAATCGCACGTTTTTTCAAATATTTCTTGTGAAATAAATTATTGATGAAAATCACAACAAATTTTCAATTTTCATTGAAGTATAAATTTTTATTTCATCTATGAAATTCTTAAGTGTTATTCTCGAATATCACCTAAATAGCAATGTTATTAACTGACTCCTACAGATTGACCGTATACTTATATTAAAGTGTTTAATATTGTCTCTCAACCTCATATTGCCAAACTTTTCTAAGAAGGTTTCTGAACGTTATATAAACAAATACATTCTAAAATAAGTGATAAGACCTTCAATATAACTTAATAAATCGCAACAGAAGAATTCAAATGTCACTTATATTAACACATGCAACATTAATAGCTCCTAACACTTAACTTTGATTAGTAAATACTGGTACTTCAATATTTTTCTCAAGTATATAACTAAACACAGCATTGCTTCAGCTTCTCTTGAATTGGATAAGATTCTCATTGCTAAATGGTACCTTTTGTTTACTTTAAAATAAGTTGACTGACTTTAAGTATCACTTATGTTTAACATAATATTGTTTTTTTCTATAATATCTGTGTAGTAAGCTTTTTCTATTTCATGTCCTTAATAGTATTTTTTCTACTATTACTCATTGCGTATTAAACATTCTGATCTGATTCACATGTAAGTTAGATACCATATTTTTCTTCCGTTTCTGACAGTAATAAGCAACATTTAAAGTCAATAATATATCAAAAATGAGGTCAGTTATAAGTGGTATGGTGTATGAAAAATGAATTATACTACATATTGGCGTAAATACCAATGTATCAGTGACGAATGTGTCACACTGTGATACTTAACATGTTGAATATTAAGGTTCCAAACCATCAATTATCGTCTACGATATAGCGGTACTATGAACCATTCGATCCTAAGACATAAGGTCGAATATGAGGATGGGAAATGGTAGTACCGGCTGTCCCAAGTCGAAAGCGTTTCCTATTACGATGGCACGTCGTATTGCACATAACTTGTTATTTATTGTTGTCACTGTTCTATTACGCCGTTACGCCGTTTTGCCTCTTGATACTCTGTTTTAACTTACATCATTTTATTTGTGCACTCTCACCGTCATAGGTTTACGAACTTTACAATTGTGCTTAAGAAATGATTCTCGACTTATATTAACATAAGAATTCGCTAAAGTGTTAATGATGTGTGTTGTCATTTTCATTAATCCTTTTATTTTGTTGGATATTTAACAATGTACAATATTTTTCTTGCAATAACCTTGATTACAGCAAGTTTCTTTAGTTTTTTTTTATTTTATGTATTGCCAGGTATGCAAATGACTCTACACCACCTGATTTTAAGTGGTGGTAAAGTCAAAACGCTTCTAAAAGATTTTTTAGTATTTTTTATATTTAATTTAGTTTTATTTTGAAACTGAAGAAAATGGAAACGTTCTAAGTTATAAAAATGTGAGATTTTTTTCTTAGTTTGATATGCACCGTCTTATGAAATAGGCAGAACTAGAAATGAGACCGCATACCGATGCGCACGCGTCCAGTTATATCATTAACATAATGAAAATACTTAGTTTAAATGACAAGCGATGGCGTTTGTATACTTAGACATTTAAAAGCTTAACAATAGGACAGTTGAGTTACTTGAATGGAAGTGTATTATAAAATGATGTGGTTAAGAAATTTTTAACAACAACTACAATAAAAAATACAAAAAATAGTCATAGCTTGGGTTTAAAACATAACTATCATCATATCAGAAGAAGAAATGTGCATTGGAACAGACGTTGAAGTATAAACTTATTTTGTACACTTACAGTAAAAGAAAATGCTCTTTAATTTTAAGAGCAGAAACACCAGTAACCAATATACTAAATAGACATCAATTTTATATAAACAAATATTAAATACCACAAAGCGAGCTATACTTAAAGATTGAGGTAGTATAATAATCATTGCCGTACTATGTTACCTGTCTTAAATGAGGATAGTTTCTAGTAATTTATTAAGGCTACGATAACTGATAAAATTAAGCGGTTTTATGGAAATATTAGTTTTCAACTAAATAAAATAAATTAAGAAACACCGTTTCTCCTTTAAAGCTAAGGAGAAGTTTATATCTGATAACACGAGTAGACAGAATAGTTGTAAGACCACAACTTGCGCACTGTAATTAAGTTCAATGCTACCACAGAATGTTACGGTCAAGTATCACATAAGTGCACTGAACCTGTAGGAAGTAGAGATACTTAAACATAAATATTTACTATGAGAAAATTACCTTAACAGCTTATTATGGAACTGGAAATCAAGATGCGGTTATTGAGTGGTAGGAGTAAATATGGGTATGTTCTCGTTAAGTATAAATAAGATATTTAAGAAACGCTGTCTTGATAAATACACACATCTAAAAAATTCTAAACAACACGCGTCATTAAAATTTACAGAAACTGTATGTTTTACTGATTGACGTTGAATTTTTTTCTTAACAAAGTAGATTGGAATAAATATTTTATTGGTTTCGATAATATAATGGTAGATTTTAAAGATAGCAACTTTTAAATTGTGTTTATAATAGAACCTTTATTATAAATAATATATTACAATAGTAAAAATCGTTCAAAAGTTCAAAACAATACAACATTTTGCTTCGACTTTTTTGTTGAAGTATTACCTATTAGAGAAAGCAATGTCGACAAATATTTTCGAAGATTCAAATAAGTATAACGATTGTTATTTTATTAATTTAAGAAAAAATATATAATAGCCGCCGCACCAATCATTACTATGAAAATTCAAAAGCTTTCAAATTAATACCTGCATTTAAAAAAAACAATAAAGAAGTTCTTTATGATGTTTTTATAAGATTCCGTAATTAAATCGGCAAAAAGGAACCCTTATAGGATCACTAGGTTGTCTGTCTTTTGGATTATTGGTTATTTGCTCGGAATCTAAAGTTGAAATTTTGTGCATACATGTATGTTTGCGACACAAACACGGGACGATAAAGTAAATAAAAAATATAGGGGTTACTTTTAGGCGGTGAATTAGAAAATATGAATTGAGTTAACTGTACCGAGTTACACATGGGCTCAATAGTTTAATTTTTTTAACAAAGATGAAATGAGCAGTTTGAAAATTATCTAAGAAAATAGATAAAATTTTTCCTGACCTTCTTCTCTTAATGTATACGAATGTTGTATACGATTCCAACCCCCACTTAGTCGGTTTTTTACTAATAGTTAATAATAACTACTTGTAAAAAACCAAGAATAATCTTGGACGATAAAATTACCGATATTTAAATGTAATTAAAAAGACATTTAGACAGATCAAAGGATAAATTTACAGTTCATGGGTTACAAGGAATGTGGAGAAAGTTTAAGGATAATAATTGTGGTGAAAGAAACTTCTTTGCTCACCACAAATGAGATTTTTATCGTCACCTCAGTAAATAAACGTGACAGTAACGGAACGTAAAAGCCAAAATGCCTTAGTAATGTAGGTCAGTGGTGCGGACAATACAAAACCAGTTGGGTGACGGTCACGGCCGCCGGGGTCGTTCACCTCGCTCTGTAAAAACATTGCGTGTCGACTCGATCGTTCTCCGATGAACAGCTATGTAACTCGTTATTGACGTCTTAAGCGGATTTTATCTCTTAGTTGCGGAAAGACTATGTTTATATCGTACACAAGAGATATATACAAATAATATTATTAAACATTTTTTTTATCTAAAATAAATTTTAGAACAAGTATTTAAATTAACAATATAAAACGAAATAACCCCAAAAATACTAATTAACTTTAGTATATCCATATACCGTTTTAGAAAATCATACCGGCATTACGAACAAAGTGAGTACCTAGTATAACATGTTATGCTCTGTAAACAAATAGTAATCCACCATCGTTTCATTGAGGTGCAGTATTTCTTTCTAGGCCTATATATTTCATATAAAAAGTTCAATAATAACTTATTTAATCAATTGTAAAAACTGCACGAAATTTCATTCTGTAGTTTTGGAGATCATTGCGAACACACGGAGAGCCAAACACAATGAGACATTACTGTTAAAAGTTAAAAGTTGGGAAAATTATGCACATCTTAGTCCCGTTAAAACTATCCCAAGTAAAAATGTAAGGGAAATGTGGTGTGAAACACATAATTACCTGCCGACGTCAAAACGTATCTGATCAATAAAAACATCTAAAATTTATTCCATATGGCGATTTAGTAGGATATTTTTAAATTTAAAGCTTATAAATAAATAATAATGATAAATATTTCCAACAGTCACACCAATTAGCCTAGCCCCAAAGTAAGCACTGTAAGGCTTGTGTTATGGTATGCTAGGGTAACGGATAGAATACATATACTGTACATATATAAGTATATTTATATAGAAATAAATATTAAAACATCCATGACTGAAGTACAAATGCTCGTATTCATCACACAAACATCTGCCCCACCGGGATTCGAATCCGGGACCTCTCGAGTCGGCGACACCATGAAACCCGGCGTACAAACCACTCGGCCACGGAGGTCGTCATAAAATTCATTATCTAAAAAATCACCCGTAGGAAAATCTATTATTTTCAATGTGTCATATAAATAATTGTTTTAAATTTGTGTACTTGTAACATCAAATTAGCGTTACTGTACTCTAAAATAAACAGAATAGAATACAAGTAATATTTTTATCATCATGTCTTTTATAATTCTATATTACAGTGATTTTATTCATTTCACAATTACTGATCAATTTTATGTAAATCTAAAATCCTTTTTTTTCTTTACAGGTAATAATCGTAGCAAAGATGACGAGGAGAAAAAGTGCGTGTTCAAAGTGGACTTTAGTTTTATTAATAGTTATAGTGTGTCCGTTTGTTTATTCGCGTCCCCAAGACAATACGGTTCCTGTAGAATCCAGTGTTTCAATCAGTGAAACTGTAGACAAACCCACAGAAAATCCTCTAAGGTATAGGCATAAGAATTATACTTTAAGTTTAAGTAAAATAAAGATACCTGTTATTTTAGATGAAAATAGTTTTAAACGAATAGTTTTAAGGAGTACTGATATATATAATAATGAAACTCACAATAGAAATAAAAGTACTAATAGAAGAAACCGTTTGCTAAGAAAATCACATAATGACAATTCGAAAAATACCAAACCACCGATTAACACCAATAACCTGAGAAAACGTAAACAACCATCAAAAAACACTCAGAATAAACCGATTATCAAAAAAGTTATAACAAAATGGACTGATAGTACCAAATACGAAGATATGAATTTCAATTATGAAACAACAATTTCAAATGAAGACGAAAAACTATCATTGAACAGTTTAGATAGTACAGAAGACTACAATGAAGTGGAAAATCCTAATCAACCAACAGGAATTTCGAAAAAGCTGGTACGTCCAAAACCAATTAAACATTTATTGAACAAAATAAAGAAAATTTACAAAAAACCAAAACCTGACTATTCAGAAGAAGAGCAAGTGTATTCTGATAATGTATATATTGCTAGTAATTATCCTCAAACTAGTATAAAGCCGATGTACATTTTTAATACACCATCACCAACTCCAATAATATCTAACGTTGGAAACCCAAAGCCATGGTCAAGACCTAATTTCCACGCTACTTATCATAAACATACAACAAAGAGACCGGTCATAGTGACAAAACCACCAAAAAATCACTATAACTACCTTAATTCTGTAAATAATAACTATCCGCAGTATCCAAGCCATGGTTTTGAGGTCACGACTTTCCAACCGATAAACGCTTACACTGACAGAATTATAATAAGACCGGAAGAATACAGTGCCTCGCCTGAAGAGTGTCCCACCATATTTTTGACGTTAAATAACACATTTCAAGGCCAAGGAAAAGAGGCTTGCCCCGATTTGAATATAGCTGTAAACACGAATGTTATCAATGAAAATGTTGTCGTTGAATCTGACGAAGACGAAGGAGATGGCGGTATATTTGCTGATCCATTCGAGCTACCTTTTGATGACGAATCAGGTGAAGACACTGGAAATAGTCACGATGTACTTGATTCCGATGAGAATCAAGAGCAAGTTGAAAGTGAAAGTGCTTCTGTTGAAAGTCTATCTTATACCAATTATAATGCTGCCACAGATGGCAGTTCATCTGAACTTGGTGGTCAAGGGTCTGCTAGCCAGGTTTTATCTTCATATCATAAACCTGATCTTTTAAATGATGAAGATGATACTTTCGGTATTTCATCCTTTTATGATTTTTTTAAACCAGCTATTAAAGCTCTAGGCTGGTTAACTACGGTAAATCCTTTTGGTTTTGGCCTCTTTTCTTTGTTTATAGCACCTATCGTATTTTTGTTTACTGGTACTTCGGGTATAGCCACTTTATTTGCCCCTTGGGCTTATTCAGCAAGGGAAGCACCTAAGGAAGTACATATTTATAGACCGCATTGGCATTGGGATGACGAAATCAAAACATGGCATTTACATTCTTTCCCACATAACAGAAATTGGAATCCTTCTTTGCCTAGAAGTAGCGAAGAACGTGTGAGTAAAAATAACAATTCAATAAAACCTACTGTATTTTATAGAATCAAGGAATGGATGAAAGATCTTACGCAAAGATTGAAAACGAGTAATAATAGCAAAAGTACAAATCAACATTACCGGAAGAATAAAAGAAGAAAAAGGGAAATATGGACATTACGTATAAAGTAAATATAAGTTTTTTAGACTTGTTCTGAATTTATTACATCACACTGTGTCCGCTATAGGGTTGTCAGACGATCGGAATCGTCTGGATTCTCCCTATATTTTATGTGATCTCCAGACTTCCGACAAATAACGAAATCTCTCGACAAACGAACATGATTATGCACCATGCACCTTTCGTGTACCTTGTGTAGTATTATTAGACATTAGTTTGGGTTGCACTGTAAAGGGCAGAAAGAGCTGTTCGTGAGACGTTCGGTGAGGGGGGGGGGGGGGGGGGGGGTTGTGTCCCCCGACACAAACCCCAAATCCCGACATTTAAAAATTCTCAATCTGGCAATCCTAGTCCGCTCCAGAGCGATAGGAGTACCAAAGTTATAATATACATATGAAACCACTATGAAAAAGTCTAGCTCGGCACATCAGTATTTACGATGAAGCTGAGAGACAAGGAACAGACAATAAAATAGCATTGACCCATTTTCAAAAATTCTGAAGGTACCACAAGATGTTACTAAAAGAAGTTTAATAAACTCATTAGTAAATCTCTGCTTTAGTGGATTAAACTGAAACATTTTTGAGAAAGTTTATTACTGGTGATGAAATCTCGATTGGACTACAACAAAAAACCATCTTGAAATATTCAATTTGTATCATTGCTGTCAACGATTGATGAGACTTCAACAATAAATTGAGAAAATACGACCAAAACTTGTCATCAAAAAGGATGCGATTTCAATCATGGTAGCGCCATACCACACATGCTTTTATCCACCCGCCATAAATTAAGCGCATATTTAAGTAGGTAGTTCTAAGCCTCCACAAACAACACACACAAAAATCGCACCTCCGCTAAAATTACTTTCAAGCGTTACTATAACTCTTAACACACGCATTTCCACCAATATTGGTGTCATTTCAAAGCCCATTAAATGAACTTAAAAAAACATTTTTTTTGGTAGAGTGCAAAAAACAATAAAATAATATTTTTTATTGTTTTGTAAGTAAATACAAAACAATAATAATCCTTAATCAAGCCTTAATTAAAAACATATTAATTACACAGAAAAAATACAAAAAGTTCTATCGTGTTCTGGTCTGGACTTCTCGGTGGCGACTACATGGCAGAGATCCGAACCTCTTGAAGCTAGTCGTGCACAATTAAAGCAGTATGATCGCGAGCGTTATCGTGCAATAATATGAACCCCTCGCCAACAAAACCGGCATAAGGGACCATATGCTCTTCCAAAATCTTTGTGACGTACCGGTGAGCAGTCACCTTGCCCGCGAGCACCTCCAGTCCGGGAGATGCTTACAAGGCAGATTATGCCGCCAGCCGAAAACATACAAGAACCCGTATTCCACCGTCTCCTGGATGCAGGCTTAGGCGAAACGTTCCCCCTGTCTTTTGTGCACTCGTCTGCGTCTATCGTTGCAGAAAAGGCACACTCTCGTGAAGAGAACAGCTCTCCATTGGTCAAGGGTACAATTGATATGGTCGCGAGCAAACTGCAAGCGGGCTTGCCGATGTGCTGCGGTCAATTTTGGACCCGTCTGCTACGTTTTGCTGTTCTGTGAGTTGCTATCTTCTTCTCCCTCGTCTTCGTCTAACCGTAGTAACGCTCACGGTTGTTCTGCGAGCTGCCTGGAGCTGCTATTGCAACTCAACAGCATTAGAAGACCGATTTCTTGGAAATGTCGATACGATGAATCGGTCGTCTCACCCCGAGGTGCAGCGACGTCTACCAGACCCATGCCTCCGGCCATTGCAACCGGTCTCCAGGAACCGCTGGTACACTATTCGAACAGGAAAAAAAAGTTTAGTTGCAGAGCGACATCACACTGCCGCATGCCTATTGCAGTAGTGCACTTGAGCGGCTTCATAAGCAGTGGTATCCATTAAGTGGTTTAATTTAAGGTCTTTTTTTTGTGAAAGATCTTCTTGTGTATCCTCTTCAACGGTTGGATAGCGAATAACCCCGATTAAAACTGTATTAACCGTTTTATACCCACTAACGGTAGTGCAACTAAGTGACCCTTTTGAGGAGCAAAATTGTCATTTTTTTTAAAGTCATTTGTGGTATCAAGCTTTTTTTAATGAACTAAAATAAGTTTTTTTTAAGTTTATTTAATAGGCTTTCAAATCAGACCAATATTGGTGGGGGTGCATGCGCGTGTAACTCCAAGTTTAACATTAAGAGCGGACTTTTAACACTAGTCATCGCAATGTTTTGACCAAATTCCATACATCAACAGGATCATGTTACTACTTTTAAGAAGGAAACAAGTTTATAAACAGACAAAATGGAGACTTTAGGAGTAAACAGGTCAGAATAAATTAAAGAATGAAAACGAGATGGCACATATATATTTTATTTCAAAAAACTAAAACTTTCAAATATGAATAAGTTTTGAGTTTGTTTAAAAATACTTTTCCCTTGACCTTCAATAACAATCATCGGGTAAAAATAAAATACTAATAATTTACTGCTGCCTTAGTATAAGCATATCTTATACTGAACTTAACTTGAACACATTTTGCTGAAAACTCTAGTTATACGTATGTAAATAGTGATCTTATTTAAATCACACATTTATCTAAGTTCTAAATAAAATACTTTTTATCAACTAAAATATTTCACATGTTTTATTGAAATCCACAAAACATGTCAAAGTACAGGAAATGTTAGTTTTAACCTTATTTTAAGTAACTGTTTACCTACCTTATTTTTGTTAAAGTGTGCCTTCTTTTTATTAATAGTGTAACTACTGGTTCATAAGATAAAACTAATCGTGAAACCCGCTTGGTTAAATCACATGAGTAGTAATCGAAAACATATTTTATAAAATACATAAGATGCAATCTCACTTAACGATCTTCAATTCAATTTCTTCTTTAATGGCTCCATAAAGATTAAGCCAATGAATAGCGTATGTAGCAGTGATTGTCCATTTTATGCTTGTCCATTTATTCGGATTTCTGATAAACGTCAAATATATAATATTGGCTGCTTCTACAGATATAGCGACATTTTGCCGTGTAATTGTGTAATGCATATCAAACTAATATCTAAAATGGCAGCTACCGATATCGGGGCTGAGATTTTATTTTACGAAATCGCCCTGCAGCCCCTTTACCACGTAACCTTATACCCCCTACCTATATAATTATGAACTTAATGTAAACTATGACATTAAAACTATTTTTATTGACTATTCTGTAAATAAGTTTTATTTTTGTTTTTTATATACATATATTAGTATATAATGTTACCGATGTAACATTATGTTTATTGACTAAAAACTTATTTGTGTTCAGATTAATTTTTATTTATAATTTATTGGGAAATTTAACTAACTATAGTCATAAATTTATATATTTCAATAATAATATACACAACAAACACACAACATAAAAATAATGAATATATTGAGTTTAAGTTAAAAAACCACAAGATTCAGTAGATTGATAAAAAGATAATACAATATCTTTGTAAACGGATCAGTATTACCCTTTTGGAATTTACCCGTAGATCATAACTTCGGTTCATTTCGACCTAGACATAAATTGAAAATGTTTCTACATAATATGTGTTTTATAATTTCCTGTTTGAATAAAATTGATAAAATTTATGTGTTTACTATTGTTATCATACGTATCGTATCGTCTTTCTTTTGAGCATAGCAGCATTGTATATAAACTAAAATCAGTTATAATATCATGTTAATCCTTATGTACAAACATAATTTGTAAGGCTTTTTGTAATTATTTTTAACTAATTGACCCAAAGGTCACGTTCTTTTTTTTATACTTAAGTACTTGGTTAGTAATATAAATAGACTGGATAAATTAATAGATATGATTTTATTAGATACTTCTCAAATAACTTTTTAATAATAAATATATAAAATATTACGGCGTTTCATTTAAAAATACTAATGTCATTTTTAAATTGCTATATATTGCATTTGGTTTTTTTGCCAACCAAATAGTACTTAATAACATCATCTATTTAATTATCCTAAATAGATGATGTTATTAAGTACTATTTGGTTATACAAAAATTATATGTTTTCAATTCCCATTAACTTTATTAAGATGTTTTATGTTTGTATCTCGATTTTATTTAAACACAAATTACCAACTTAATAACATATATTTATTAAAACTGTTCCAGGGGCAGTACTCACCACACCCGCGAAAGTACAGCAAATCAAGAAAATGCTACTACAGTCGCGCCTGCTACTCCCGAATCCTCCAGAGATGTCAAGACAAAAGGACCAGTCATTCGTGACTCTATTAAAATGGTGGCCAGCCAACTACTTGACAAGCCAGCCAACAAGTCAACGGACGCACCAATAGTTTCGGATACTAGAATACCACCAAAACTAAAAAATCAATTAGCTCACAAGCATAAAATAAAGCTACGAAACGATGATGGCGATGAACCAACAGAAAATGCTCACGTTGGTGTAGCAGTCCCCATGACTATGGAAGAGCTCGAATCTGAAAACAAAGTAAGTGAGTCTTCTACGTCAAACGAAGGTATCTCGACATGGATACTATTAAGCAACCCTTCTAATATTACTACAGTATCAACTGAACCTACAAAAATTGATGACAACCAAAAGAAACAAAAACCAATGACACAAAAAAACAAAAATAAACGACCAACGAGTAACAAAGTTCCATCAGCTAAAAGACCGGTTATAGGCAGCACAAATAAGTCTGATTTAGTGGCTAGTGGCTCTGCTATAAATGAAAATGTTTATAACAAGATAAAAGATACAGTTCTGAACAATGTTCAGAAAAACAAAAACTCACCTATACCACGCACAACGACTACAACTACTACTACCGTTGCCCCAATTACCGAAGAAACAACAACAGTCAGAGAAATTGCGACAAAGGCACCAAGCTCGATTATTCCTGTGATCAAAGTTACTTCAAAACCCTCTAAAAAGAAAAACAAGAATAAAATAAAAACCAGCACAACGCCTGCCCCTGACGAAGAAGTGGAAGAATCAGCTTTATTGCCGATGGAACCAAAAGAACAAGAAATTGAATTGGAAATTAGCACACCAGCAACCACAACAAAAAAACCAAAACGCAGCTCAACAAGAAAGAAGAATAAAACAAAGAAAAGGAAAACATCTAAACCTAAGCCCGAAAGTGACACAGGTGTTAGTGAAATAAAAACGACTACAAATAAAACTAAATCTACAAAAACTAACAAAAAACCAAATAGCCCAACAGGTCCTTTGACTACACAGATTTACAATTACTTATCTAGAGAAGTAATGCCGTCAGTTGGTGTAGGGGTTATCGGTTTAGCTAGCTTAGTAGGATTGGCTAGTTATTTCTTGTATCCTTTCTCTACACCTGTTAGAAGAACACTTGAAGTCGACAAGAAAGATGATTTGTATAGAAACAACGCCGAAGAATATGCTAATGAAGGTAATGGTCAAGCAGAAGAAGAAATGTTAGGTACCGTCCTTGCTGGTATGCCAGCATATTCAAAACAAAAACTTAACCCATATGCTAGTCAAACCCATCTGAATAGATATAATGTCAAAAAGGAACCAGAAAATATCAGATATCGTCATGTCGCTACCAAATATGAACCAAATTACAATGTTCACTATCCCCAACAAAAAACAGGAATAGCCCATGGTGCTGCATATTCGAAGCCCATAAATTACGGTCCACAGCAATACGAGACTCGAAACGTTTATACTACAGAAAGCAAGTATGTTTATGATAACGGTCATGCATCTTACACACCTTATCCCGCCGTTGAACCTATTTATGCAGCTCCACAAACAGGTCCTTCTGCAGTGTCATCTTACGATACAGATGCAGCAAACTCGGTAGTCTACGGTATTAAACCATCAGCCGATACTGATTTCAGACCTGTTTATCCTTTTGAAGGAAAAATATTTAGTGAGACAACCAGTAACCCTATTACATATCCACCCACATCAATGTATTTAGGGTCCAATAATGATTCCGAAGAACCAGTAGAAGATAAATATGAAGACAATTTAGAAACCAACGCAGGTTCTATAGATAATAAATTTGTAGTTGGCAACGTTCCTAAAGAATTAGCAGAATCTGTAACTCCAGCAGTTGTTCCTGAACATGGTCCAAGAAATATAAGAAAAAAAAGAGCCATTAGCCACAGAAGAAGTATCAGAGGTACAATCGAAGAGATGTTGAAAGAAGCGAATAAAGAGATATTTATTAGTAATGAAATAGACGATGTTCCTGGTATGCTTATAAGAAACTTAGCATCTCCCACAGAACCTGTTCCAATGAGTAATGACGTAACGTCTATTCCTGAAAATAAGGAAGTTTTTACTGTATATGCAACAGCTGTCGACCCAAGCAATGAATTTCCTAATACTACTCCGCCAGATGCAGCTAATGAAGTTATTGTGGAAAATATTTCCACTTTACCAATAGATAAGGGTGCAACAGGAACAGATGGTACAAGTCAAGTAGAAACAACGACAAAAACATTCAGAGTTTATGAAGTATTTACAAATACACCTACAGAGACACAACAGAAAGATTTAACTGAGAAAATTGAAACCACGACTCAGTTCAAAAACATGATGACAGAAACTACCACAGAGTTAAGATCTGAAACAACTTCAACTATGCCACCATCACCATCACCGATTTCAGAAACTAAATTACCACCTCAGTCACCGTCAAGGCCCAGACCAAAACCTACGATGCATCCAGAAGTAATAACATACCCACCCTTGAATCAAGAAGGAGGATTCTTTTCTTTCTTGAAAAGATTGGTAGAATTTAAGTATAGGCTGGGTCTTAGCATTCTACAGACGACATCTGATAATTTGAACAGATACCTCCGCAGTATGGAGGATTCGATGCAAAAAGTCGCCAAGGCTTCGCAATAAAAGTATTTTATTAATTTATGTTAAGGATGCATTTGATACTCAGCGATAAAAACCTATTTTAGTGGCATTTACATTCGAGGAATTTCAATATCAGCTACAATAATGTATTTGATCACAGACCGCGTCGGCATTAAAAATCCAGTTACGATCATTCATAACTTTTAAGCTTTCGGTTGCCATCGCAACTGTGTTTTGTAATGATTTTACGTTTGTCTGTTTATTGAACATTATATTTTCAGAACGCTCTCCTCGGCTAGAAGAACTGAGGGAAGCCTGCTGAATGTATATACTAATAATTAAAATAATTAATCTTTACTTATATTATTAAGAGAAAAGATTTGATTGATTGTTTGTTTGAATAGGCTCCCGAACCACTGGAACGATTCGAAAATTTCTTCCAAATTTAGAATCCTTCACATCCGTGATAAACAAAGGCTATAGAGTATTTTCAACAAAGTTAGGGTTCCGTATGAAAACTTCGATAATGTCACCCAACGTGTGTAAAAAAATAGCAAAAAAAAATATTTATATTTATATCGCGTACGCACCGGAAGTCATAGACAACAGAGCAAAGTTATGTATTAAAGTGTTATATAAGTCTCTCGATATATTATGTCAAACTATCACAGTTATGTCAAAATTGGTCCCCTGCTGTTTCACCCGCGTTAATTTGAAGAAAAATGTTATATGAAAATATAACTAGAAAAAATCATAACAAAAATTATAACTATAATTGCTATTTCTTCTTTCAAATGTTTAATACTTGTAAAAGTATTCATTTGACATTGTGGGTTTACCTATAAAAGAATAGCTAGAAAGAATTTCGACGCGGTCCGTGAGGGCCGCGGTAGCATAATTGGTCAGTGCATTCGCCCGGATTGCGAAGGGTGCGGGTTCGAGTCCCGTCTGCTGCCTGGTCCGCGTGGAATTTTTTCTAGTTATATTTTCATTAGATTTAAACATCAAGCAGTTACATGCTTTAAAAATAACAAAAATTATAACTATAATTGCTATTTCTTCTTTCAAATGTTTAATACTTGTAAAAGTATTCATTTGACATTGTGGGTTTACCTATAATGCGAAGAGATGGCGCTGCCTTGCAGCTTAAGAATAGCTAGAAAGAATTTCGACGCGGTCCGTGAGGGCCGCGGTAGCATAATTGGTCAGTGCATTCGCCCGGATTGCGAAGGGTGCGGGTTCGAGTCCCGTCTGCTGCCTGGTCCGCGTGGAATTTTTTCTAGTTATATTTTCATTAGATTTAAACATCAAGCAGTTACATGCTTTAAAAATAACAAAAATTATAACTATAATTGCTATTTCTTCTTTCAAATGTTTAATACTTGTAAAAGTATTCATTTGACATTGTGGGTTTACCTATAATGCGAAGAGATGGCGCTGCCTTGCAGCTTAAGAATAGCTAGAAAGAATTTCGACGCGGTCCGTGAGGGCCGCGGTAGCATAATTGGTCAGTGCATTCGCCCGGATTGCGAAGGGTGCGGGTTCGAGTCCCGTCTGCTGCCTGGTCCACGTGGAATTTTTTCTAGTTATATTTTCATTAGATTTAAACATCAAGCAGTTACATGCTTTAAAAATAACAAAAATTATAAAAATGTTATAGTTAGTCAAACTTAAAATATGCTGTTATGTGCTGTTGCGGACTTTATTACAGAACTTTTAAAGGGGAAAAATTCCGTAATGCGTGATTTTTGTGTAATTTTAACCATTTACCCAGCGCACGCAACGGAATGTAACAAATGGAATATTATTACCCGTTTTTGCAACATTTTAATCAATTCTCCGCTTCTACTGGTCGTAGCCTGATATTATATAGCCTATAGCCTTCCTCGATAAATGCACTATCCAATACAAAAAGAATTTTTCAAATCGAAACAGCAGAGCAATGGTGCGACAACGGGTCCTAAACTACGCAACATTTTGTTTTCTTGGAATGGAAGGTTTATAATTATTATGAACAAAGTCATTGTGTATAAATACAAGCCTTTGAACAAAAACTATAGTCTACACTACAGCTCTACACCGAAGCGAAGTGAGGGCGGGCCACTAGTTGTAAATAAGTATGTAAGATTTTTAATTGTTCCAAGTTTATTTTGAGTTTTATATTTCTTTAGAATATGAACTATACAGGAGAAGCTTGTATTAAAAGTACTTATTAGATTAAGAGATCGAGATTTTTTGTAAATACAATTATGAATAAAAACTTAAGGTATATATTTGCATTCTATTATTTTCACAACGAGATTGTAAAATTTGATAAATACATAATGAATAAATTATCGGAACATCAAGGTAAGTAGAAGAAATCTGGAAAAATAATATCTTGCCCAACGATTTCTTTTATAGGCATGTGAATAAATAATAATTGAATTAATATAATTACCTTTCTATGCACATACATTAATTGGTATCTAGTTGTACTATGGAAATTAGAAGCAGCAAATGTCACATCTTATAACAAATATTAAACCCCGTCTGAAACCGCTAATGAAGTTATCTTACGGAGTACGGACCCAATAAAGAAAATCATATTTGCATTGCATTTACATTAATCAAATTGTCTAATTTTAACTGAAATCACGAATAAAACCAAAGCAATTATCATTTTTTCATTATAGGTAGGTACATCCTATTTATATAAGTACTATTAAAGGATGTTGTTGGACATTTTTAAATGGTAATAATTAAATAACGTTTGATTTATTTTTAGTTTTGGCGCTTTAAGTAAATTTTACTCATATCTAGGTTTTATAATCACGTTAGTGTAAATTAACACATCAAAAGTGTCTAGGTTGTCACACAAAAAGTTGCGTAGCTGATTACTACGCAATATATAGGGCACGCAGTTGACATCTCGGATATGGGAATTAAAGTAGAAAGCCAATCTGGAAAACTAGATTTGGTATTTGGTAAATACTTAAAGCATAATTGTTTAATTGAAAAAACTATTTTGATGTGTATCGTTGACAAAAATCTTTAAAGTCAAGAGCTGTACTGTAATTCGTGTTTATCGTTAGGTAATGATTTTTAAGCTATTGCATAGATTTTATCGCACGCTTTGAACGCAGTGACCGAATCAAGAAATTCCGTAATGAAAATAACCTGACAAGAGTGCATATGAACACAATTTTCGCCTTTCCACTGTCGATCGAAACGGCGCAGTGTGTTAAATTTTTGCCACGGGACCAACGTTCGACGCATCACCGTTGTCGTCGGTTCAAATACCGCACTCGTATTTTTTTATTTTTTATTATATTTTTTTCTTTTTTATATATTTTTGTTTTAGACCCCAGCACCTGTTCTTATTTTTAATTGTCTCCCTTTTATTTAGACTTTATAATTATAATTTAAATTTTTGGACTAAAGATGTTAACTGTGTCCTTGTGGAAGTTTTTTGGCACCGGGCAATACTGTTATTTGCTGTGCTTGCCCAATAAAATATCGTAAGGGCCTGCTTCGCCATCTATTTGTATACAAGAAAAAACTTGAATTAATATCAAAGAAAAAAGATACTGCATAAATAAAATAAATAAATAATTAAAAAATAAGTTGATGATTAATTATTAATTAATTGATTAATGCTATGCAATAGCTTAACCGCGGCAGTCCCCGAGTGCCTGACATTTTAAAATTTCCACTGTTGGGATTGGAACACAAGCCCTTCCTACGTACAGAATCATATTGGGAGCATGGTACACCCATCGCGCGATCCTAGTGCGGATGGGTGGCGGAAAGGTAAGGATATCAATAATATTCGTCAATATCGTCAATTCATCACTTCGATTAACATTATCATCATCATCTTTTGACGACCTCCGTGGCCGAGTGGTTTGTACGCTGGGTTTTATGGTGACGCCGACTCGAGAGGTCCCGGGTTCAAATCCCGGTGGGGGCAGATGTCTGTGTGATGAATACAAGCATTTGTACTCCAGTCATGGATGTTTAATATGTATTTCTATAACAGTATACTTATATACACACAGGTATACAGTATATGTATTCTATGCGTTACCCTAGTACCCCATAACACAAGCCTTATAGTGCTTTTTTTGAGGCTAGGCTAATTGGTGTTAGTCTTGGAAATATTTATTTATTATTTAACAACCTATTTGGCTTATATTGTGGTCTGGTAACAGTTTCATTTTATATAAAATAGACTAGGTTTATTGTTTTCGAGTAGGTGAACGTGTAAAGACACAATGAATACTCGTAGTATAACCAGTGACGTATAATATAAGAATAAGTTATACGCTAACATTATTACATTTTAAAATAGCACAAATAGTCCCCGCCCCAGCTTCCCAACAACAACAGCAACAGCCGCCAATAGAGCGCACTAAAGTAGTCTCTTTCACTCTTATTCATAAAGCAGATCACATCTCGCTTTTCAGCCTCGACCTGTCAACGGTGTCGGCAACTGTCAAAATAAGTAATCATAAAATATTTTTAAATTAATTTCTTTAAAACTGAACTTACGAATGAAATGACACGTTTTTCTAGTCTCTTATAGTTCCCGTGTGCTGTGTGTATTATTTAAAACGCGCATAGGGCTTTTGAATGAAAAAACGTAAAATATTTACATGTTGTAGTGAAGTGTAGCCGCGGCGACAGAGCGTGCACGATTAAATGCAAATCGGGCAATTACCTGACTATCGTATTGCCAAATTAGAAGCGTGTATGACGTATCTATACGTTTAAAATATCATAGAATATATTAACATAAAAAAGGTACTGACCGAGAGTCTGTAGAAATAAAAAAAAACCTATGTGGCGCAGAAGTGGGGAAAGCGGAGCGGTGCTGTCAAGTCGTCGTTCTTATAAAAGACACATTAAGCCATGGGCCCGACTGTTTACAGGTCAGTTTCAATAAATAACCTCCAGTAAGAAGTAAGGATAATCTGGTTCCGTTTCTTAGCAACGGTTGTTATTTAAGTTTAAATAAGGCTAGTATTTAACTGCAAATATAAAAAAAAACATTTTGTATAAAAAATAATTCCCAATCTTAAGCAAAAACTCTTGTTCCACAGCAAAATAGTCACCTCAAAATATTGTTTTATTAGTAATAATTTAAGTTCGTGATCGCTATTAATTTAAAACTAAAGCTTTTTTAAGAATACATATCTAATAATAACCACCCCACAACAAAGCCTCACAACAAATCTACTACATATTTTTTTAAACAAAGCTGCCATATTTTTATCTCATACAGCAGTTTACTTAAGTGAAATACCATTTAAATTGACCTAATAATCTAATTATTAATTTATTACGACGCAATGAGTTAAACACTCAACTATAACATCTGATACAAAAAGTAATGTCTACTTTTCGCTAATTAAAGCAAGTTTTGCTCTAGCGGGACGACCACGCTTCCTATAATCTCTGATTGGTATATTTTGGCCTCTGCAGGTGCTGTCACATAAGACGAATCGCAAGTCCCAGTATATTCTTGCATTTATAGTTTTTGATAAAATGGGGGCAGGTACATTTACCAGTCATCCAGGCACTTCTTTGCGTGGACAAGACAACTCTGTAATATGCAAAAGCATTTTTTTATAACCATTAAGTGTCCCAATGTCGAGCAAGTTTTGAAATGCTTAATTGGAAACCTGTAGCAAAAATAATTGTTTTGGTATGAGTGTGAGTATTGTGAGTCGAATCCCTGGTTAATTTTCTGTGCAATCGGTATATTTGATACGAAAAACATATTTCTGTACAATTAAATAAGTTTTTAGTCAAGCACTAGAGTAAAAAATGTAATTTTTGAATTATTTTTAGCACTAGTTTTGTTCAACAAATGTTTTGTTTGCAGTAAAATAATTATTTTGATGTAAAGTGTTTAATTGATATAAATAACTTGATGGGCGATAAGTTATTTGCTGTGCATTTAAAAATATTTAAAATATCCCTTTTAATAACAAAAATATTATAATAACAAAGTTCGAGTAGGCCTACCTATCACTGGAATTTGATCATTGAAACTGGCCGTAAGTCAAATTCTTTATTCATGTTTAAGCAGGCTAAAAAAATAGAATAGATATCCAAAAGAGAAGTGGGTACTTTTTTAGATAGTCCAAAATATTTTCAAAATATTTAGCTGTGGGGTAAATATTACGAAAAGTGGTAACAACATTAAATAGAATTTAACAAAACATTATTATTATTATTGTTACAGTTTTTATACAAAACTATGTTTTCCATATCAGATATAATATATCTATAATATATCAGATATAATAGGTAGCAGAGCTGAATCTTTTCGAATTTTTTTCAATATGTGGTCGACACATACAAGTACAAACGACTTTCCATGAAAAAATGGTACGATTGGTAGGTAGGTGTACGTCGTAAAGCTCGACGAACGTACGCTACATTCTGAGTAGCGTCATCTACCAATAAATTCTGAGACTATTCAACCGGAATAAAGCTAGTGTTTGGCGTATTCGCGGCAACGTTTTTCCTATCGGTTCTAGTGCCTGCTGTTAGATGTCGCTATTAAGAAAATAAATTATATTTTGTTTTATTATATAAAAACCTTTAATTTTTGTATTGTAATTTTTAACACGTGCTACTGTTTAATAAAAATACATAAATGAGAAGAATCCCACTGAATATCTGGCATCTACGGAGATTTGTTTTATTTGGTAGCCTGGTAGCCACGGGTGCTGTTAGGACAGCCGAATATTTATCTGCCCAACAGTGCAAGACAGTAAAGCCGTTTGACATACACACATCAAAAAAAGTTTCAGATCTCTTGCAAAAGCTGATATATTTTCAAAATTCAACTTAATCAAAAGATTTTTTTACGTTATTTCTTTTTTTATTTAACAATACACATTCTAAAAGATTTTTTTACGTTATTTCTTTTTTTATTTAACAATACACATTCTGAAATTAAAAAATAAAACTATTTTTAGTATGAAAATCTAATAATACAATCCTAAGGTGATTGTGATAGAACTTTGATAGAAATATTTACGGGTTAATGCACGAAACTTTATTTATATATTGACGTTTCGTTTTGACCTAAGAAACAAATAATAAATTGTTGTTTATATAATACAAAATACCTCCTCCTCTGGCTCAAACACATGCGGAGATCCTCCTGGGCATGCTGAGGATCAAGTTTGCCAGCATTTCTTGTGGTAACCAGTCCCATTCCTGAACAGCAGCTTCCCTGAGTTGAGGCACTGTCTGGGGTGGTGGCTGCCGGTTCCAAACAGCTCGCTTAAGAGCATCCCACGTGTGCTCTATTGGGTTTAAGTCAGTAGACCCGGCAGGCAAGTCTAACCTTGTAATTTCGTATCCTCAGAGAGCAGCATTGACTATTTGAGCTTCGATGTGCGAGCGCATTATCGTCAACCACAAATTGGTGCCCATGGTTTACTCGGAAAAGTCTGACGATTCGAGACGAGGGATTAAAGGCGTATCTTATCAGAAAAAGAAATTACTAAAAAGTCTTCTGTACCACAATTTTTAATTTGTGTCCTTTTCGCCAGGAAAACTCTAGGGGCTGATTTGAAAACGCTGGATCGTGTATTGAAAAAACACTGGAAATAGGTAACACACACATTAATAAGTACTACAGTTTGGAAATTCCCTAGTTTAGTATATTAGTAAGTAATAGTTTTTAAAGTAACAGTAGAGGTAAATAAACTTGTCACTCATACACACAGATCATGAAAGTATTAAGCTGAATTTACTTTACGAAATTACTGACATGAAAGTAGTTCCGTGATATTTATTTCATCAACAATTCATGTGTAAATGTCAAGACGTAAACGTCACACCTGTAACTATTACTGGAATTAATATTGGGCTTTAGAAAATAACTGCTCACTTGCTTCTTACTCATTATACGTAACTAAGCTCACTATATCTAGGCCTAAGTTTAAGGTTTGAAATCATTTTCAAACCTTAAACTTAGGCCTGGCCACGAATGTAGATACAGCCAGATTAGTGTACTTTAGTTATTTCCATAGTGTAATATCGTATGGAATTTTATTGTGGGGAAATTCCGCCCACATTCAAACTATTTTTGTGCTGCAGAAGAGAGCTATTCGATCAATTTATAATCTTAAAGTTAAAGAATCGTTAAGAGATAAGTTTAAAGAATTTGGAATAATGAAGGTCACATCACAATACATATACGGCAATTTATTACTAGTAAGAAAAAATATTAATTTATTTCTTAAAAACAGTGATGTTCACACACTTAATACAACAAACAAAAATAAACGAACTTTACCTGCTACTAGGCTTCCCAAAATTAATAATTCATTTAAAGATCTTTGTGTTCGCTTATACAATAAAGTCCCAAGCAATATCCAAGAGTTAAAGATAAATAAATTTAACGATAGTAAAAAAAAACATTTATTAAAAAAGCTTATTACAAAGTGTCTGATTATATTACAGACAAAAATGCTTGGGTTTGAACTGTTCCAATCATTCCAACAGGTTTACTATATTAAATTAATCATAATAATTGTATTGACGTTGTAACATAATGATTTGTCAATGTTGTTACATTAGACTTTTAATTTTGTGGAGTTTTTTTCGCTCGTTTTTCTCCGCAGCTAAAAAATATGTCTATAACTATATAAAAGTATAAAATAAAATATATAAATATATAAAAGTGGTAGGGAAAAAAAATTTTTGGGCGAATCATAAGAGTTGTAATATACATCTAATTTGAATAAAGATATATTGATTAATGATTTGTGACAATTCAAATGATACTGCAAAGTAGGCTATTTGTTTAAAGCGTGGTTAAAAAAAATATACTAAATTATGCTTTTGGGTTTTAACTTGGCCATTTGAACCGAAGAGGTATTTTTTCGTCCTATACATATAATAATTATCTACTATATTCTTATCAATGCCTGTGCCTTAGCTGAAGGTTGTCCTTTAACTAAGTCCCATACATTTATCTCAGGGTCTGTAATCATAAATTACTTATTCATTACATAAACAAATTAATTAAGCAACCCTCTGCTTTAGACATGTATACAAGGCCAACATCTATTAATATTGAAAGGTAATTTAGGCAGAGCAGACGACTGTGGTTAGCCACAATGTTCTGGCAATAACAATAATTATCTACTGGTTATTATAGAAATTAGCCAGTTTGTGACAAGACCTCCTCTATTACCTATAAACAACTACCAAATATATCAACTACATAATATATATATATATATATATATATATATATATATATATATATATATATATATATATATATATATATATATATATATATATATATATATATATATATATATATATATATATATATATATATATATATATATATATATATATGACGTCTGGAAACTAATGAAGGTTAAGAAAATTAAAGTCTAAAGCAGCTCCAGCGGTTGTTTTGCCCTTAACAATCAACAAAAACATCTATACAAAACTTTGTTCCTTATAACGTTAGGTTTGGAACGGAGACCCCGATAGTGAGTCAAAAAAATGGCCGATGAAACAGTACCCTGCCCCTCGACCCGCGTGATTTGTGTGTAATAATTTTGTTCATGCAAACAAATATGTGTAGTGAAACAAAGTTTTGTGTAGACGATTTTCTTGAATGTTGATATGTTTTTGTTGATTGTATAGGGCAAAACACGAGTTAGAGACCCAGCTTTAGTATGTGTTTTGTTGAATGTTTTCAAAAAACTTTTGCTGGAGCCCCCGCTTTACACTATTGTTTCAAGACCACAAAATAGGTGTTAAATCTATTTTAATAAGGCATTTTTTATTTAATGGACATTATGATGGTCAGGGGTTATATTCACATAATCAATCATTCAATTTTGTGATTATTATTATCTTTTTTTAAACAAGGCGTAATATGTCAAGGTGACTGTGATAGTTGCAGAAAAGTGTGCTGCTTCATCCATCTCCACCTGGCCGCTCGTACCTAATTCCCTACCGTAGAATCCTGGAACTTTAATAACTAACAAAAACACATGACATAGTTTTCGTTCCGGGCGCTAACTTTGCCGTTCATATCATCATCATCAGCTTATTAATGTCCCCACTGCTGGGGCATAGGCCTAACCTATAATTGGAATAGGGACATTGGCCCATGACCCACCACACGGGCCAAGTGTGGATTACTGGGTGCTAACGACTGCAGATGCAGCCGGGACCAACGGTTTAACGTGTCTTCCGAAGCACGAAGGAGCTCAATATAGTAAATTTGTGACCACCAATCCAATGTCCGACAATTGCGGAAATCGCTAAACTTTAACGATCGCAGCTGAGCGCGCTAAAGATTTGCGCCATCAAATTCCTCCGCCATCGAGCGCCTCCTGCTGTTCAGATATTTTACACTTTATGGCAAATTTACTTTGATACCGTAGTTATCGGCAGTTTCATTAACTATAGGTATATCGATCAATGTAAGAAACACTTTCCTGCCAGTCCAGGTGCCTAACAAAGGTGCTAGTTAAAATGACTTTGGTGGCAAGACACAAATTTTGACTAAGATGCAGAGATTGTAAAGTTAGGGCTGATAGAGTTAGGGTATGTTGAGTTAGGAGCATGACTCTACATGAAAATTAATAACTTTTTGACAGTGCGAACCATATGGTCTGGTCTTATCAAAAGTTTACATGAAAATAGTTCTTATTCTTAAGAAAATTTTACTGGAAAAAAAATTCTGCGATTTGTACATCTAAGTGATTCTGGTAATCTTATGATTGTTCACCGTTTATTTTTCGGCAGCAAAATTATACCCACGAACATATTTATAACCCAAATGTATTTGGAGCACTACTCTAATAATGATTTCAAATACACTTTCATGTTCGAATAACGAAAACAATTTGAGACCCGAATAAATCCACTGTTGTGATTTGGGAACGCGATATTGATATGCAAATCACAGTAATTTGCACCTACTACTGGGAAATAATGCGTAATAAATGAGACATGGATATCTGGATTATTATATTTTACCAATAGAAATTTCATATTCGTCTCATAACATTACCTATAAATGTGAAGGTAACATATAAATGTTGGTTACTCAACTGTGCAAAAATACTGAACGGTTTGGGTGAAATTTGGTACACATAACAGTTTATGACCTGGATTGAGGCAAAGGATGGGTTTCCTTCCTGGAAAATTTTATGTTGCTGAGGGATTCTCGGGTGGATTGGATGGATCCACCCGTCACTTCGTCGGCAAGGCGGATTCTAAACTAAGAGATCAGAAAGCACGTACGACACAACCTCCGGTACTCAAATACTCTTCCAATCGAGAGGGCGATCGAGCAGAATCAAGGGTGCAAAGTGTTCGTACAATCTCTTGGAAGAAGCCATCTGACGGAGTTGCCCACAGCAAGTGGGTAAGTTGTTGCTTCAAAGCCGGCAGTCCTTTCGGAAGTGGAAGACTTTTACGGCCAATTATACGCATCACATGCATCTCGACCCGACCCCGTAAATAAGGATTCTAGAGCCACATTAACACGCCACTTCACCGAAGACCTGCCAGAAGTCAGTATTGGCGCAATCGAGATTGCTCTTGGGTAGCTTAAAAATGGAAAAGCCCCTGGAGAGGATAGTGTTACAACAGACCGGGATAGAGGTAGTGAGGGAGCTCCAAAAGCTTTTTAACACTGTCCTGTTCGAAGGGAGAACTCCGGAGGCGTGGAGTAGGTGTGTAGTCGTCTGGTTTTTTAAAAAAGGAGACAAGCTCCTTCTTAAGAACTATCGACCCATATCCCTTCTAAGCCACGTTTATAAGCTGTTCTCAAGAGTGATCGCGAACCGTCTTGCGCGAAGACTTGATGACTTCCAACCACCGGAACAGGCTGGGTTTCGGAGCGGATACGGCACATCCACACAGTGCGGTAGATTATACAGAAAATTGAAGAGTAAAATCAGCCCCTGTGCGAACATGCCCATTTGTGAACTATGAGAAGGCCTTTGACTCGATTGAAATCTGGTCTGTCCTGGAGTCCCTGCAGCGTTGCCAAGTCGACTGGCAATACATCCAAGTGATAAGATGTCTCTACGAAGTCGCCACCATGTCTGTCCAAGTACAGAATCACCAAACAAGTCCAATACCGTTGCATCGTGGAGTGAGACAAGGGGGCGTTATTTCCCCGAAATTGTTCACTAATGAAATGGAGGATATGTTCAAGACGCTGAACTGGAAAGGACGTGGCATTAACATAAATAGCGAGCACATCTCTCACTTGCGATTTGCAGACGCCATCATCATCATGGCAGAAACCCTGCAGGACCTACAACAGATGCTGATTGATCTGGCTGTCTCTTCTATACGCATCGGCCTACGGATGAACTTGGGTAAAACCAAGGTCATGTTCAATGAACATGTTCTACCGGAACCGATTGCAATACACGTTGCCGTTTCGAAGTTGTTCAAAAATATGTGTACCACGGGCAGACATTGCAGTTAGGTAGAAACAACTTTGAAGACGAGGTGAATAGAAGAATTCAGCTGGGTTGGGCAGCGTTTGGGAAGCTACGTCGGGGCTTGACATCGTCGATTTCACAGTGCCTAAAGACCAACAGAGAACCAGAGTTGTCGACATAGCCCATCGAATTAGCAAGTTGAAGTGGCAGTGGGCTGGCCATATTTGCCGCAGAACCGATAACCGATGGGGTAGACGAGTTCTGGAGTGGAGACCGCGTCTAGGCAAACGTAGTGTAGGACACTCTCAGGCACGGTGGAGTGACGATTTGCGCAAGGTGGCAGGCAGGAGCTGGATGCGAGTAGCCCAAGATCGACCGTGGTGGCGTGCAATTGGAGAGGCCTATGTCCAGCAGTGGACTAATGTATGTATGCTGTTGATGATGATTGATGATGTTGATGAGGGATTCTTAAAAAACTTAAGTGGTGGATTTTCAGTGAATAGAGATGTATGTGGTGTTAATGTTTTTTGTATACATAGGTACTTAATAAATGTACTGAAGCAATCCTTGTGACACATGTAAGTAGAATGATGAACATTACAGCGGAGTCACTGAGCGATGAACATTGCCGTATACTAAGCATAATGGAAACGCGATCAATACAACTTGACTATTTTAGTTTGCCAAAGAAAACAGAACTGATAACGAGAGTTGGCACAATAGAAGCAATTCCCACGCTACTCTGTATAGTTCATTAAATCAACAAATTATGTGTCAAAATTTGGCGCGAAACGCGAGTAAAGGGAGTGTTCGGAAACAGGGAGTGGGGTCGGAGCTTTATAATAAAATAAAACGAGAATATTATCGAATAGTACCCGCTGGGGTAACGTGCCATGCGAAGGGTAAACTACGGAAAGGCATGGAGTTACTCAAACACGCAAAATAATGAATGAACGAAATGAGTGATACAAGAATTATAATTATAATAAATCAGATTTTCCGCTTTATTTTTCATTGGAAGATGGAACTAGTTTACGCGCTGACTTAGTTATTTTAAGCATGAAAATCTAAATTATGTGTTATCATCACGATATTATGATGTTGTATTATCTCAATTTATTATATTTATGGAAAAACTTAGTATCCCTTGACAGTATAAATATTTTGTCTGTGAAATCTTTTCACAATCGAAATTCCAAAAGTTAAAGTTCAAAAAGCTTATATAAATGATAATAAAATATATAGGCAATACCTAAGTTATATTAAAAATCCGTACAATTAAAACACACACAATTATTAAAGAAGTGAACTCTAAAAACAAAACAATACTTACCAATAAAATTCAAACTTAAAAAGGTCATCAACATTCCAAAACGTTTTAGTAAATCTTGTAAAAATAAAATTAACCTGTATCCGGTATTATTGAAGCGACTTCACAGCTCTCTTTGTGTTTCCAAAAATCCTAATGTTGCGTCTATAAATCTGTATTCGCCATCAATACTGCTCACAAATTTCATTGAGTCGCAATTGAGGTGCAGCCGCATTTGTGGGGAGGACCGTGGTCGGCCCAACTACGCATGTGGACACAATGAGTTCTATGGGCCGTGAACGAAACGTTTTGACTCTTTGACGCGTTAATACAATTTAAATTTATATTCTTTTTGCGTTACCGACGCTCTTTTGTTTGAAAACACTTTTCGAATTTTAGACAAGATGAAACTGAGCAGAAATAATGACTTACCCATATTGTGGTCTGCAATATGGACGATGACAAGTTTTTTTTTCTTAGTCCATCGGGTAGACTGGTAGAGTGTATTTATTGGACACGTATTATTTTTTTTATTCTCTTAAGCAAAATATTACAGAGATATTATGTTGATTTGAAACGTCGCATGACGTCACGGCTTGGTATTTTTTATGTGTGAAGTGACGTTAAGGGCCCCCACTCCCAAACTTTGACGTGCCTTATTTTAGTAATTTTTGTGGTTGATTGACAAAAGACAAAAATCCATTATTTTTTGATAATATAACTGACGGACTTAATAGAATTTCGTTTAGTTCACCCATATTAAGGTCTAAGGTTCTTGGATGCACATTACACAGGTAGACTTCATATACCGTCCGTTTTAAAAGTTTTGAGAGCCAATGTAATTAGAGGTACCCAATGTCGATGACAGCTCAGTGGTGAAGTTCCTAGAACTTTATCAAATGAACTGATCGATTGAATGGTAAGATTATCCAGATTTAATTAACGTTTAAACTGGACTATCTTATCCAAAACTGTAATTTTAAGTTTGCTTTTAATGAAATGTCGACTAGGCCAATAAGCCAAAGATCAACCGTAGTTATTTTGAAAATATAACAGATGTTGTACTTCAGAATAATAAGAGGGAAAACGGATTTTTGCATAAAAGGTTCATGTAGTGATTACCATCTCTATGGGTGTATGTAAAAATTCCTATAGTCGTACTTTAAAAAACCAAATGTGCTTTTAAAATGTTATATTACGCTGTTATGGATTTGTAAAAGCCGGTTGTTGTGGGATTTAAAATTGAAACATAAATTTATTAATTTGGTAAGTATCAGGATACGGCCGTGTCGCTTTTTTGCTTGACTTGGCGGGGACACTGCCGTGCAGTATTCAGCGTGCAAATTTCTAAATAAAAGACAAAAACCTTTTGATGACCTTTTGTAATATACTCCACTCAATATTATGAAAGGTCACAAAAAGTGATTTTTGCAAGTTGACGTAGTGCACGTATCGGTGGGGACCTTTTAGAATATTATTCTGAAGCATAAAAAGAAAGTTTATGGCAAAATTCAGCTTGCCCTTGATCACTTGAGTAGTTGCGAATTATTTTTCCCATAGATTCAACCCCCTTTTTTTTAAAACATTTTTTCAACGGTGTAAGTAAGGTTAGGTTTTATTTTTAAATTAATTTGATTTACAGGCTGGTCGGAAGACGTGTCATGCGACTACGAAGTAAATCTTACTTTATAACCATTGAACACTTTTTAATATATGTACAGTACATATAAAGAGCACTTTCAGAGAAAATGCATTGAAAAAGTATTTTATGAAATGACTAGCGGCCGCCCGCGACTTCGTTCGCGTGGAGTTGGTTAGAAATAAAGGTTCACAGCTCGTTCCCCGTAGGTGATAGCGTGATAATATGTAGTCTATATACTGACCCGACTTATTAATAATATTCGTGCTAAATTTGAAGTAAATCCATGCAGTACTTTTTGAGTTTATCCCGGACATACATACAGACAAACAGACAAAAATTCTAAAAACTATATTTTAGGCTTCGCTATCGATGGTAGATCACAATCCAAGTATTCTTTTACAAAAATATTCAATGTACAGTTTTGACTTTCCTACCATTTTATTATATGTATAGATTGGTATGCGTTAAAACATCAGAAGTACCGAACCTTCTTTTTCGGAAATTTTAAGAATATAATAATGTTGATTTTAAGTTCCGTACCCAAAGTGTAAAAACGGGACCCTATTACTAAGACTCAACTGTCCGTCTGTCTATCCCCAGGCTGTATTAAACAGGCCGTGGAAGCTAGACAATTCAAATTTTCACAGACAATGGCTTTCTGTTACCGCTATAACATAAAATACTTAAAACAGAATGAACTAAATATTTATTTTCCCATACAAGAAACGTGCTTTCTGTATGAAGTTAGTTATATAAAATGTTGCTTCATCAATTTCATTTTCTGTCCTCAGTCTCACATTTAATCCTATTTCCTTCTCGGGATATGCAGAAAATGCTTGTCAGTTTGTTTTATGGTCAAATAGGGTTAAAGGAGGGATAATAGTACCTCTAAATGTATCTACAATTAGCGTTTTGTTGTATCCAAGCCTCTCTCGATATCAAGGTAACTTTAAAGCCCCTAATAATGGATATATCCAAACAAATCGGGGAGCTTGTTGGGATCTGTAGGCTAATAGGTAGGTTCTCCAGTTGAAAAGACGCTGTTAACTTAAGGCATTTTTTAATTCTCTTCCCCTTTGTTGTGATGAGTCGAGAGTTCCAATGTGTGTTTGCTATTCGAATCTCCGTCACACATTTTTTTTCCTAGACCTTTGAATTTTATAAACATTTCTTCATTTATTTTAAATCTGGGTGAACAGTAGACTGCACTCAGATTAACAGGTCCGACTCGGCTTTCCACTGTAATTCATTTATTTATTTACTAATTTAGTACACACACAATAAAACAGATAAGTAGAACAAGAACGAGAAATTTGTACAAGGGCACTGCTTATTTCATATTGAAATAAATAAATAATTAATAGTAATTGTAGTTTCTTACAGATTATGTCCTCTGCAGTGCTATTCTGTAAAATTTTCACGTGCGTATCCGTGCGGTTCCGATTTGGATCAGCGCGGTTCTGATATAAATCCGCGCGTATCCACATCGGATACGCGCGTGAAAATTTTACAGAATAGCACTGCAGAGGACGTAATCTGTAAGAAACTGCCTAGTTATGTGTTGTTTAATACTGTGTTTTATCAGCACGGCGGCTTTGCCACCATGACATGTGCCATCAGGATGATTAGTGTGATACACATTATAACCTTCAAGTGTGAATGTCTTTCTGTCATTCAGGTGGGTTTCAGAAGAGTTGCATGATATCAATTTTGTTGATGTCAAGCATGATTTTTTATTGATTTTTAATAGGTAATAACCCGTTGGCATTCCATACATATTATTAAACAGAATAAAAAAAATATTTAAGGGGGGCTCCCATGCAACACACGTGATTATTTTGCTGTTTTTGCTCTATATTAATAACATATTGTTTTAAACTTTCATAGTCACTAACATTATAGTAATATAAGTTATTTACGGGATTGTTACCACATTGTTACATGGTACGTTACATGGTAACAATCCCGTAAATAATTTATATTACTATAATATATTATAACGGCAATAGGTAGTAGCAACTCTTGAAATATTGACAGAATATTAAGTTGTATGCTTAATATGTACACTTCAAACTAAATTAATAAAATAAAATAAATATTTAAGAGGGGACTCCTATACAACCGACGCGATTTTTTGCTCGACGGTATGTTCTATGTTAGGGGTTTAGTTTTCTCCTTTATTCGTATATGTTTAGTTCTGGAATCCCTATTTCAGGTGCCGAATATTTCGAGCCTGAAAGTCGCTAGTGTCGCCTCCTTTTTACAACAAGGTGAACGGGTGGTAACCCCAGCATCACCTGTAAGGCAACTGAGGGTATTGTTCTCATGATGCCGGTAATTGCTACGCAGGTAAATCTCTGTAGTTTCTGAAAGTCCTTTTGGGCTGTGCTTAGGTTGGTCCTAGTCCACCAAACTAAGGATCCGTATGTGATAATTGGTCGGATAACTGTGGTGTGTAGTCAGTAGGTGATTTTGGGGTTTATGTTCCAATTTCAGCCGAGTAGCCTTTTGCATTGTCATAAAGCTATGATGGCTTTTGTGATGATGTAATCGGTGTGTTTTGCCCAGCTTAGCTGTTTGTCCAAATAGAAGCCCAGATATTTGGACACTTAGACGGCTTAGAGTGGTTTCAAAGAATTGAGGAAGTTGTAAAGTCGGCAACTTCCTTTTCTTAAAAACAACGAGTTCCGTTTGAGGGCATCCTCTCGTCACGATGGCTCTTGTGGCATCGTTTACTGTGACTTGTACGGCTCTGAGTTTGAGCATGTTGGTGATCCATCCTCGCAGGGTCAAGGCCACAGCGTGTTCCTCGAGGGCTGCGTTGATGCTATGGTAGATGGTTTATATATATATATATAAGTTCTTATAGTCATTCTTATCCCACAAAATTGTAGTAAAAAGTACATTTTAAACTATCAAGTTACTGAAATGACTAGTTTAATGCGCTCCATTGCTTGTGCTTAAAAGCGCGGGCTATTGGTAGTAGGGTAGACGTTTTTTCTTAGCGCGGCACAAACAGTGAGCGCCATTAAGTCACGTAACGTCATCTGTAAAACATCTTTAAAAGGGTTCCTAGTTTTTCGATTATAATAAGAAGAATTAAATAAAATGTGAACAATATAATATAGTGATATCATAATTCCTGAGTTTATGATAGTCTGGTTACAACTCAGAAGCGTTACATTCAAAGTTATCTACGACATCTAGTCTAATAAGACTCAAATTACTCCGGTCCAGAACATTGACCGATACCAGACTCTAGTTGCCCAGTCCATGACACTGACAGTTACCTGCAACATTAGACTCTAGTTGCATCCCCAGTGCTGGCGATGGGCGTTTTAGACTCCTGTGCATATGACCAAGTCCAGGTTGGCGTCTTCGCAGTGCTTCACCAGGTCAGTGATCTCTTCCCCGGACGACACGGCCGACCACACCTTGTTGAAGTGCTCGGCATGGCGGCAGCAGCGTCGCGATCTGATCGCGGCGCTGCGAGAACATCATCACGCAGGAGGCGAGATGATCTCCAAGAGGGAGCGAAAGGATGATCCCCTGGCCGCTCCCTCCCGCCGAAGAAGAGCGGGCAAGAGAGGACGAGTGCGCCTGACCCTGCCCGCGGTGACCCCTAGCTGGCCGGTACGGCACCAAGGCCGCGAAGGTCTGGCAGCCACGGGTTTTTAGGCTATAAATTATTTTATTACATTTTGTTTTTAAGGGTCTGACCGATCTGTAATAAGAATAAATTTATCAATGTTATTATTACTTTGATAGAATATAAAAACATGATGATTTTTGATAGAATGGATCTAAAAAAGTCCACATTCATTAATATAGATCGTGTTTAGACGAATACCTCGTTTTCATTACTGTTATTTAGTTCACAAAGGGTCCATGCCAGCCTCCACTCACCGGAGGATTAGAATTTTTGCATGAATACCGACCCCGATAGAGAATTCACTCAACGATGTGAAATGAGCGCAGGGAATGCTGCGTAATTTTGATAATATTTTTAAGAAACTCCGAAACATATTTATTTTATGAATCTGTGGGGATTCTTAATTTATAAATGACACCTATTTTTCATTAACACAATCTTAAATTTAAACTTCTACGTTGTAGTTTAAATTCTCCTGATGTTCAAAATATACCTTTTGCAGTTATGTTGCATATTATTTTGATATGATGAGATAACGGTAGTTAATACTATGTATAGTATAAATTAATAAGATGACAATAAAAATTACAGATTACAATTTCTTGATTAAGTCCACTTTCACCAAAGTTCTTAATTAATATTAAGACTTCATCGTGTTTAACACATCATTCCACCTTTGTCAATTGCTTAAAGTCATATAGAGTTAGGATGCAATTGGGCTTCAGACTTATTCGTAATCAAAGTTTTTAATAGGTATATCAATCTGTATTTATAAAGAATATAATATAATTTTAAAAGATATTTATAAATTTTAAAAATTTCTTCCAGATTTCTTCAAGATTTATTCGAGCAGAAGATATAAATCCTTCAACATTTAATTAGCATATCGGAGATCCAGACGCTTCGGAACTCTCCAACCAGATTAAAATAGGACAAAGAATGAGGGCTGGTACACTTTTAAATAACTAGAAATAAGTTAAGTAAATTAATGTTTTTTCCGTATGCATTTTTATGAATCATCAGCATACATACTAACTACCTACAATCTTTTGAAATATAGAAAACATTTGGAGAAATCGGAGTGTAATTAATAGTACTTATTTATTATCTTGTTCATTTAATAAACTTATCTGTAGTAATATTTTGTAAGAACAAACTCATTTTTCACCGCAGCGAGATTTGTAATTTGTTTTCTAATTATAAATCACACGTTGATTCAGCGGATAAAAACGAGTTTGTTTTTACAGAATAGCATGGTTGGTTATATTTTAAAGTAACGGACAGAAGACTCGCGAATGAAAAAACTATAACTCATGTTAAATTAGTTGTGTTGGTAACCCTGCTAGGAATATTGCTTGCTTCGCTAGATGATATTTTAAAAGACTGATTTCAACTTATAATAAAGCGGTCAAGTGCGTGTCGTGCCACGTGCAGTGTAGGGTTTCGTAGTTGATCGTCGACACCACAATACATTTTGGAAAGAGTCTAGACTTTAAGCAATTACTCCGTCTTACGTCACTTTAAATGTTTTCTTTTTAGGAATTTTTAATAGGTCAGCAATTGTCTAAACATATGTTGAACGACTGTTACCTTTAAAAACTTACAAATCTATTCTAAAATTTTCCAGGTTTTTCGAGACAGTAGTTTAGCTTTGGGGGGGGGGGGGGGCGCCCTACATGAACAAAAATTTGCACTTTATAGTTCAATATTTCACAAACGGATCCCTAAATCAAAATATAGTCTATGGAACCCCTAAGTTGTTTTCAAGGACCTATTGAATCTTCAAGCAAAACCGGGGACAGACGGACATGACGCAACTATAAGGGTTCCTTGTCAGGACAAAGGAACCCTAAAACAGAGGTCTTATGCAAATTACCTTTTTAGAAAGACACAAGTCATGATGAGATCTTAAACCTGTAACTCCGAAACGAATAAAAAAAAAGATAAAAGTGAATATAGATTAGATTTAGCCAAAATATTATGTTAAACACTGGTTGTCTTATTCTACCTTTTCGTAAAGAAAGGGACAGCAAACTTTGAATAAGTTTGATTAAACTTAAAACTCAGTTGAATTTTTTGTGTGTAGCCGTTAGTTAATTATAAATATGATGAGTGTTCTTGTGCCTTTTCCTTCTTAGGTATATACGAGTATGTTTATAATTTTAAGCAATAAAGTAAAAAAAACAGGCTAAATTTCAACTTGCTTCCCTTTTTCGGGCGAATGCACACACTTTTCTACCGAGACCCTAAAGCACGTGTCAAAATTATCTGTATATACATTAAAAAGGAACCGTTACTAACAGAGATCTATCAACACACAGCTCAAACCACTTGCGGATTGCGCTGAAATTTGGCAAACATATTGCTTTTAGGATGTAGGCGTACGCCAAGAAAGGATTTTCTGAAACTCACCTCCTAAAGGAGAAAAAGGGTGTTCAAAGATTGTTTGGAGCACCAAGGTCTTTATGGAAAACCAATATGTTCATGCAGACAAAGTGGTGGGCACCCACTAGTTCTAGTATATGGTTGCCCAAAACTTCTTGTTTTTTAACAACCACGTTTCCTCAAACCATAATATAGGACGTAGGTAGGTGTGTCTTCATAAAGTGCAAATATTAAAATTGGGGTTACTTGCTTAATTTTATCGTCAAAAAATAAATAAATAACTTTTTTTAATTTTTTGTTATAGAAAAAGGTTTTTCTTTTTTTATAACAAAACATTAAAAAAAGATTATTTTGTCGTTATTGATTAGTTTAAAAGTTATACCGATTTGCTTACACTGTAGCAAACAAGATCTTTAAAAATAGTATAGTAGAAGTCATATTTTCTTGTAATTTTTTCATCGATAAAATGAAGCATTTTAATACTCATTTCAATATGTGTAGTTTATAAAGACTCAAAACTGTATGTGTATTTCATTTAATGAGAAAAAAAATATCAAATAACAACTCGACTTCTTAAAAACATAACAACTAAATGATTTAGTTTATAAAAAAGCTATTACTTATCCTTAAATGTAAAGGACATTTAAAGAAAATTAATATTAAGTGTGCGTGCCATAACTTCAATATAATTAAAATGCAGCTTACTATTTGGCTTGGCTCCGATTCAAATTTTACTTTAAGGTAAAAAGGGACGTATACTAATTCTTTATCCAAGTTATTTAATTTCATGGAGACGGTTTTTTTTAAACTAATTTCTTGTTCATTCTAATAGTGTAGATAGTTTCGAAAACGTTCGAGATGTTTCCGAAACAAAGATGATTGTTGTTTGACAACTTTCGTCGTCGTAAAAATGTAGTCCATGTCATGCATGATCTCCTTTTCGGTTTGGATTAAAGCTATAATATTAAGGTTTAGTGAGTGGTGCTTGTATTTTTTTTTATTATTTTTTAAAAGGGTGGCAAACAAGCTTAAGGCCCGCCTGATGCTAAGCGGCCGTTGCCTACCTTGACTACCCTTACCCCGTGGAGACTTCTTCATGAGGAGGTTGGTTTACCAGAGAGGCGCTCCAGATCGAGCGGGAAATCCGCTATGCCCTACCTCTCCCTTGTGTAGCTTCTATTCTTTGTCCAATATTGTATTTCGGTTATGGAGTTACGGTAAAGCCAGTTTTTTAAATAAGAGATTTCTTTAACAATTTTTTTAATTAAAGAGAAACTATTATAGTACTTCACAAACAAAATTAAACCTCAGTTTATTGGGATAAAAACATGAAAGGTGCGGGACGTTATCGATTCTATTCCCAAATAAAGGTTTGCAGAGCCCTGAGGACCAGTGCAAAAGTTAAAACAGTAAAGTAACAAATATCGTAGGTGCCTTTGCACTAAAATATTTTAGTTAAAATTAAAGCTTTTTCGTTTTATAAAATCGTTTTTAAAAGATTATATTACTTATTTAAAGTCGAAATTTGTAACATAGAAATTTTTAAAACAGATTTTACGAAAGCATTTCCAAGCTTGAACCGAAGTCATAAAAATCTCTAAACGATTATAAGATTTATTTGTCCATTAGTCGTTTGGAATTTAAGATGATTATTTTGGTTTCAAATCACACTTTTTGTAACTATGGTCTGGCTTATTTTTTTATTTATTTATTGAAAATCAGGCTACATAGGTCCATCGATAAATACCTTATAGTCTAACATATAAACGGATATAAAACATTGTTGTAAGTAAATAAAATTACTAACTATGTTAGTAAATACCTAATAAACCCGTATAGACGGCGACGTGTGACGCGAAATGGTGTCAGGTAACCGGCCTCGGAAACGCCAGAACATTACACTTTTCGGCCAAAGATCTTCCTTCATGAAAGTCGTCAGATGTTCAGACGGCACTCTGACCACAAATGAATTAAAATTGACATTGTGACGGGACTCCAACCGTGTAACTCTCAAGGAGAACTTGGTCTTTATCAGCAGGTACTCCACGATCTCCTCTTCCTTCGTAGAGTAATGCAGTCAGGACACGTACAGCGGCATCGTCGGTGTTGCGAGACGCAGCTGGTGGTTCGGTCCAGTCGGGGCAACACCACACAAATTGCGGCGAGCTGGCTTCTTCTTCTTTCTTTCCACCTTGATAAAGCTCTCTTTGTCGCAAATCTGATTTTGTGATGCAGCTGGAGTAGCACGATTGACACAAGGATTGCTACTATTCTGTTTTGCTTGAACATCGACAGACCAGCTGGCGGTAGCAGTTGCCTAATCACGTTGCGGTGTAGACGTGCATGCGCATGACTTCTCCAGCGAGGCAGAGGGGCGGGCGGCGACGGCGGGGCGCGGGAAATCGCGCGCGGTGACGGTGGCCGGTTACGCACTCGTAGGCACCGACTCTTTACTGCCATCGGATGCATTTTGCGCCCCGCGACCTGTGTTCACGTTATAAGCCTCGGGTGACCTACTTGCATCGGCAGCGTTACTGAATAACGCTACCTGAGCCCACAACTCACCGATGGTGTTGTTCAAGTCCTCTTACTTTTTACTACATCGGCCAAGCTTGCTTTCAGGAAGTTATTCCTTCAACAGCCTGGTGACGTCGACGTGGTCGAACGTGATGGGGGCAGCTTTTACAGCTCCTTCGCCACGAATATAGGTTCGTCGTCTGGATCGCTTTCCTTCAGCAGGGTGATGATGTCTTGCACACTGTTCTCAGTACCATCCCTCCGTCGTAATGGCATCTTGTCGGCCTTTCCGACAGACCGGAACAACAGCACCTTGCCACTGCAAAACTCATCCTCCTTGAAGTTCGACTTGCAGATCTGCAGGATGCTGACCTCGTCCATAGTGTCAATGGCGTTTTGGACAAACGCCAACAACTCGTTAACTATGAGTTATATTTATAACTGCTGCACCCGCTTACTTTGCATCTGGACTTTATCACCACTTAACATGGGGTGGGTTAGAGTCATTTGCCTACCTAGCTATAAAAAAACTAGCGCTCTTCTGGGACTTCATCTGCGTTATCTTTGAATTTTTGAGAACACATTAACCTAAATTTTTTCCTGGATAAAAAGTATCCTATATCTCATCTAGGTCATAAACTATATGCGTACTAAATTTCATCCAAATCCGGTCTGTAGTTCCGGTCAGTAGTTCCCTATCTCCTTCATATTTATTTATCTTTCTTTTATGGGTTGCCTGGAAGAGATTGCTGCCTAGCAATAAGGCTGCCTATATTGTGTACGTTCTGTTTATCATGTTTTAATTTACTTGTGTGTTTTCCTATGGTGTATAACAATAAAGAATATTATTATTATTAGTTTTTTCGTGATTAAGTAACAAACATATAAACTTTCACATTTATATTATTAGTATGATATAGTAGGATTATTCTGCCTTTCTAGTCATCATACTTTATTTGTGTGGAGTTCACAGTCCTAAGGCAACCATTCACGGGATGAAAATTCACGTATTCGTCACTGAACCTAAATCATGAATCAAAACTTCATCTGACTACGTTGGTGTTATTGACCAACAAAATAAAACAAAACTTTATACTATCATTATGTTAAAAGCAGATTTGCTTGTGAATTTATCAATAAGAATTTTAGAGTTCATAGCGAATACTTTATTATTCCTTAATCAAAAAAGAATAAATAGATTATTTCCGTAAATATTTTTGCAGGTAACCATCGACATTAGTACATTTCTGTTAACAAGAAACATGCCACAATAGTATAAGATTTAACAGCATCTTTTGTAAATTTGTGAAATAAAACCAGTTATATGAATAGAAAAATCTGTAATTTTAGGTTGTCATGTTGTATTTTTATTCAAACATTAAACTATTTTTTTTATCGTGAAAATGTTACTAGAAATACTTTAACTCGGCCGAGGTCAAATCTGGACACAAACCAGCGCCGTTCTTAATCCGTTCGAATGCTCTAATAGCCGCTATGCTACCGAGAGCTTGCGTGTTGATTTTCTTCTAGTATATATTTATTTCTTATATTTTCACGCATAACATTCATTAAATAAAACACTGTTTCAACGGGTTTAAGATGCGTTTCTTAAGGGCCCTTTTACAAAATTGCGCCACTGCCTGCCGAACTGATCGGCGCGTAGGTAGATTTGCACTAGTATATATGTAATTTATTTTTTTATTTTATTTTATTTATTTGGACAACCAACAAGAACATACACCTTACATGCTAATAATACATTTCTTTTCTTAAATAATTTGGTGTTGCCTTAATAACAGGCTGTCACGGAAAGCAAAAAAAAGTCTAATCTAATTAGGAGCATAAGGCATCCTTTACAAAAATATACTGATTTTATAAATTAACAAAAAGCAAACAGAAGTCCATTACATTTCATTTTTAAAAATAAAAAAACCAAACAAAGACGATAGATAGATGAGTTATTAAGTGTTAAGCTGTATTATTTTTTTTTAAATGAAGGGAGACTCGGACTAAATAAATCGATTACCTTATTTTTGCTTATTAAATTGTATTGCGCTTGAAGCCTGTTTATAGGAGAGTAAAGACCTAAATTAGTCTTGCAATATTTTGGTGTAAACAAGGAGTATCTTGACAGACGTGGTAGTTTGCAAGTGATCGAGAATTTAAGTTTATGTATCAATTGAGGACAATTTATGTTACCATTTGCAACCCTATGGAGAAAAGATAAGCTTATCATATTGCGCCGATTTTTCAGCGATGAAAATTTAAAATGCCTTAAACGTTCGTTATATCCGTGCAGCTTTTTTGCGAGGTTAAATTTATAGGACAAATGATACAAGAACCTCTTTTGCACACGTTCTATTTTATTGGAGTGTACCTACATCATAATAAGGGTTCCAAGCTGCACTGCAATATTCGAGAGTAGTTCTAACCAGGCTTTCATACAATCTTATTATGGTTGATTGGTTTTTAAAGTTTTTAGTATTTCTTATTACGAATCCCAGACATTTAAGTGATCTAGAAACTATATATTCGTAATGTTCTCTTAAACTCATTTTTTTATCTAGGATTATACCAAGATCACGAACAGTCTCGACTTCACGGATAGGTTGGTTAGATATTGTGTAAGATCCAGGCACATCGGAGTGGTTACGAGTAAAGCGGATATAGTAACATTTCTCTACGTTTAAAACCATTTTATTTTCTATACACCAAGAGTTCAATTTATTTAGATCATCTTGCATCAAGCAAACATCTTGTATATTCATGATTGGTCTCATTAATTTAAGATCGTCTGCGTAAAGATATACTTTACAATTTTTGAAGCATTCCGTCACGTCGTTCACAAATATATTAAAGAATGTTGGCCCCAAATGGGAGCCTTGAGGAACTCCAGTAAGATTTGGAAAAGGATCAGATTCATATCCACTCATTACGACCTTCGAAGTATGTTCACTTAAGTAAGAAGCGCACCATTTGAGAAAACTACCAGCAAAACCGTAGTGGGATAATTTCCGAAGTAAAATATAGTGAGGAACCCTATCGAACGCTTTCGAAAGATCAGTGTAGATCACATCTACAGATACTCGGTTGTCCATAGAAAGAGATACATCATCAACAAAGTCAACAATGTTGGTGTTGATTGAACGAGCACCAACGAAACCATGCTGAAAATCCGATAACATACTCTTAAAGTGCCATGATATAATTGGACATAACAACGATTCGAGGATTTTAGCAAACACAGACAATATAGTAATAGGTCTGTAGTTTTTAACACTACTGAAATCCCCTGTTTTATGGATCGGTACAATTAAACCCGTTTTTCCAAAGGGAGGGAAATACACCCGTATCCAGTGAGGCATTGAAGGTAAGTGTACGTATTGCATTTTACGGGTGATGTTTCGAGTCTTATAAAATAATTATTAATGAAGTAATTATAAAAATATGTACATATTTCAATAGTTCAATAATGTTAGATTAGTTTTATGAAAGTTTATGATAGTAATTCTATTTAATTCAATATCAAAATACGAGGTAAACCTGCATTATTTTTTGGGAAAACTCACGGAGATTAGATGTATTTATAATAATTAATGAGATGGAAAATCAAGATTGTAATACATTATGTTACAACTAAAACATATTTCTGATACCTTAGTAATTAATTTGATCTAATTTATTGAATATTATTGAAAGTTTTAGGTGTTTGAAGTTGTGCATATTATCGTTTTTTCCGTAAACTAGCTGCGCTAGAACGATCAGTGGAAAAAAGGAATATAGTATTTGTTTCTTAGGTTTTCACGCACATCGCTCATTAAATAAAACTAGTTTTTACGGGTTAATGCACGAAACTTTATTTATTTATTGACGTTTCGCAGCCTTTTCAGGTCTGCATCGTCAGAATAATGATTTTTTATTTAAAATTGTCGAGCTACCTTCGAAAGAGAGTCTTTCGGAATATAGTATTTGTAAATATTCTAGATTAACTTAACTAATTAATAAATCTAGTGTTTACTTTTATTGGAAATAGTCAAAATCTTTTCTAAGGGGGTAAATGAGGCGCTCAAAAATTAAATTTTTTTGCAAAAAATGTGAAAGGGTTCTTAATACTTTTATGCATATCTGTACGTTTCGGATCATTCGAATTTTGCATGGTTATGTACATCTTTTATTTTTAGTTTTACCTTGGGACTGTGAAGTCCACACAAATAAAGTATGATGACTAGAAAGACAGAATAATTCACTATATCGTACTGATATTATAAATGTGAAAGTTTGCATGTTTGTCCTCAAGAGATATTTGATTAGTTTTGACGAGCTACATTAAACCCGCTGAAACAGTATTTAATTTGTTTCGTATAATCTTAGGCAGAAAAGCAATTTTTATTTAAAAAACCCCCACCTTCGAGGTTGTTCTTTATATGTGTTACTGATTACGCCTCACTTTTCTTACGGGACATCGAGTATCGACGATTCATTTATTACGACCGGTCAGACCCTTATCTCAGCTGACATGTCCCTAAGTAGCCCCTCAAATTGCCCTTTTGAGAGTTGACCGATCACGTGTTACGATCAAGCTATGCTTTAAGCGTTACAAGATCGTATCAGTCGCCTTGGGACGGTAACAGCGTCAACTTTATTTGAACATTCACGTAAATTCATTAATCTTCTGACGTTTCCTGATCTTCTGGTACTTATATAAATAAATGACAAGAAATTGATAAATCAATGATTTATTAATAACAGTGTGGCAGTGTTCAGTTATTGCCAATACATTAATCATGGACGGAGCATTTGAAGTGGATTAAGCCAGAATTTGTATTGGAACAAAGGATTTTAGTCGATTGAATATTAATGTTCCTTTAGTTGTTTTTGATATTCGTCAGCCATTAGGCTTTATGTTTAGTTGAGCTTAAATAAATAAGAGCCTGCAAATGAAAATTGATGACTTTAGAACTTTGTGGAGAAAATCAACTTGTCTCCAAGCTCTAGAATTGGTTTGACATTATATATTAATTAAAAGATGTTGTTGCTACAATTTTAACGCCAATTAAAATAATTCCGGGTTTATTATTTTCCAATAATAATAGTATCAATTATAAACACGGAATCACCGAAGTAATCAAACCAGTTGCTCGGAGACAGTTTTTAATAGAGATCTGAAGTTCAAAAAATTTTTATGAAATGTATTTAAAATTTGAATACATAATTTATATTTTATGAGTCTACCTAATACTTAAAAAAGCGGCCAAGCGCGAGTCGGACTCGCGCATGAAGGGTTCCGTAGCAGCAAGTAACATAATATAAAACCTGCCCCCCCCCCCCCCGCGATTTACTTAGGCACCTATTACAGATTTATTATTAGAAAATAATGGATCACATTTGTGAATATAAATGTTTTTTTTTGTTTAATTTGAGTTGATTGAATGAAAGGTAAATTGTATTAAAAAAGGTATTAAAAAAAACTTCTTACTTGATCACGTTCAAACCAATTTTCGTTGGAAGTTTGCATGGTAATGTACATCATATTTTTTTTTAGTTTTATCATTCTCCTATTTTAGAAGTTACAGGAAAAACTATTCAGTTTAGAAAAAATATAAGAGACATGATGAGGTCTCTTATATTTTTTCTTTGAAGACCTATCCATAGATACCCCAAACGTATGGGTTTGATGATTTTTTTTTTATTTTAGTATAAGTAGGTATATAAAATTTATAGTTTTTTCTATTTTGTGTGAAAATCTTAATGCGGTTCACAGAATACATCTACTTACCAAGTTTCAACGGTATAGTTCTTATAGTTTCTGAAAAATTGGCTGTGACATACGCACTGACCAACAGACACATGACAAATCTATAAGGGTTCCTTTCCGTTTTTGGCCATTTGGCTATGGAGCCCTAAAAAGAGAACTATTAAAAAATCTATTGATTTAAATTAAAGACTTTTTATAGAATTGCCAAATTATAATAATTTATTTTTTGGCCCAATCTCCCTATTCCATCCATTGGGAAGGCTTGTGCCCCAGCAGTGGGGACATTTATTGGCTGATGATGATGATGATAGAATTGATCTTTATTTAGAATTCAACGCTTTTACTTGCTCATTTGTTTTATTTTGTTGCATATTATAAGAGTGGATCTGTAAGTAAATAAATCGTATTTTGATGGAAATTAATGTTATATTTGCTATCATACATGTTTTATACAATTTGTAACAAGTTTCTATTTAAAGAAGTCTTCACATAAATGTACATGTCTAAAGCTTTATTTTGAAAATGTTTAGCGTGTTTCACGTATTTAAATTATGTTATTTCTGGTTGCCACTTCATGCTTCACTTGAGCCCTTACCAACTCAATTAGGTTGATACGGATGTAAAGAACCAATAAAACGATAATGTCAGGGATAAATATTTATGTTATATTATTATATTTATATAATATATTATATTATTTGTTAGGGTTCCGTACCCAAAAGGACAAAAACGGAACCCTTATAGGATCACTTGGTTGTCCGTCCGTCGTCTGTCAAGGCCGTTTTTCTAGGAACGCGTGGAGGTATCAAACTGAAATTCATTCCTAATACTCATATCTACTGTCCCTTGGAGCTGTGAAAAATCAAACTTCTAAGCCAAAAGAATCAACAGACACAGCCTTTTATGCGCAAATTTCCGTAAATTTTCGAAACTCGGACGGGAATAAACCTACAGGGTACCTAGAATCTTGAAAAACTTAGAATCTTGAAAGACAAATTGGCCCAAATGTACAAAAAATATTGACATATACGGTAATTCTTGACGTTATTTATACTTTATTTTACAATTATTAGATTTTAACGTACACCTTTGTATAATATATTCATTTTAAAAAGGACTTTTAATTTTACCAGTTTGGAAAACATACGAATCATTTTTAATGGCTATGGGTGCAGTAACATTCAACCAAAGACTTTAAATAACATCAAAAGAAATCAATTTTGTAAAGTACGATCATATTTTTTTTTATTACACTGTGGTATTAATATCCACAACTATAATATGATTTTCACTACATGCAAATGTGCTAAAACAGTTATTATAGATGGTAGGCGACATCATAAAGTCTATTTCCATACATTTTGCGCCAAAAACCTCCATAAGCACATTATAAGGTGTGATACACTAAAAATCTAAAACATGGTTATAATATAAACATAACAAAAATAATGAAGCTACTGAAGATAAAGCTGTACAACCTAAATCTCTTAACTTTCTTTGGTTAACGAGAGTTTGAAAATTCTCTCTAAACTGTGGCTCATTCACAATCATCACACAGTTTCTGTCATAGAGTACCTTATTATATACGGAAATGCATAGATGATACCTGATTTTAAAAGTTAATCTTGTGCATTTACTTTAAAAACAGGCAACTATCTGTTAATCTACATGCTCTATATACCTGAATCTAATACATAATTTCGGTACTTGGCTTGATTTCCCTATAGTAAATATATAACTTATTTGGTTTTTATTATTTTAACACCTATGTACCTATTCGCAAACATAACCTCAAAATCATTCAGTGTATATTGTTTATAGAAGTTCTCAGGGGTGTCCATAATATTCGTCTCTACAGTAATTTATATATAATTTCGAATCTAGTCAACCATTTATCATGATTATTGGTCTTTAGGCCAAACATGTATGGAAGCTGAGCAATCTCCTTTGGTACGAAGTAACGTCTTATAGTACAGATATAGGAAAAATTGCGAAAACCGTAAATTCTTAGTAACATCATTAATAAAAAATATTTTTGAAAATTTTAAAATTACTACCTCTTTTCTCATGAACGCGTAGATGTATTAAATTGAGTTTGTACGGAAACCTCGGTGCGCGAGTCCGACTCGCACTTGGCCGGCTTTTTATTATATTATAGATAATATTTTCTTATGAAAGAATATTTTTTTGCAGCCATAAACGTTATAATTAATTTTAGGATAGATATAGCATAGCGTTCACCATTTAAAATTTATATTTGACTTCATTTTGTGTACATTTAAATATTATTATTATTTGACTCACATGATCCTTATTGTACTTTACAAACTTTTGCCAAATATTGCCACTTCATGTTACCACTAGGAGAGAGCTCCGCACTGTACTACGTGATGACCGAAAGGGAACTAAGAGAGTGAGCTCGGGTGAAGTCGCCTTAAATAATTTCAAGTGGGGTTAAACGTAAAAATGGCGCCCAACGTCCGAGCTTACTAACTTTTCGACTACCCTCTGATAATATTTTCAAAAATAAGAAATTTACTGTTACATTTATCTCAATAATTAAGCAAAGGCAATATTTGATAGATTATAGTCAACATGGAGATAAGCGGATAACCTCGCTTTCACACTCCAAATCTAGTTGGTCAGAATAGTTAGATTACTTATACTCACACTACACATTGATACAGTTCACGAGGTCACGAGGGCGTGCAAAATTAACACTTTTTAATTTTTGCGGGTCTTTTTCAATTTCCGTCTAAGGCATATTATATATATTATTTATAGCAATATCTACGTGCTTGAGACGATATAATATTAGTTCCAACAGGCGTCATATAATTTTTGAAAATACTCTCCATTATGACAGGACACTGTACTGTTGATAAGTAATTAATGATAAGAAAATAAAAAGTTAGAGGTAATTTAATACACTTAGGTTTTAGCAATTCTCAAGCATGGCGTGGCCGCAAAAAGCTAGTTTTCTTATATGATTAGTGTTGGTCAAGTAAAGTGACTTACAGGAAGTACTAATGACCGCTTCAACCGCACAATTACCGGGCGCTCTCGCTAAGTCTTCACTTTCATCGTGTTTGCGCCAGCACTGAGTACTCCAATACTGGTGCACTCAAAGTGCACATATGGCGAGAGCAGGAAAAATGACTTTAATTCTAAGAAAAAAGACTACCTGATTTGTCCATAACTTTTTTGAGGACTACTTATTATTTGTAGTCACTACCTATACAATATCAATTTAGTACTTTTATAACACCTACTATTAGTTTCATTTTAGTCTCCAAATTTCTATATGACTGTACTTTTCTTAAAAAAAACTGTCAATAAGGTCCAATGGTTCCCATAAAAGAGGTCTAACGGTCACTTTCTATATTCTCTTTTGGGGAGATCGAATGGGTCATACAAAAAAGGTCCAGTAGGTACAGTTGCAGTAAGGTCTAATCTTTAAGGTCCAGTGGGTACTAATCGAATAAAAAAGAGGTCACATTAAATATACAATTTTTAAGAAGATCGAATGACCCCACGACTACGGCTACCTAGAGCCGAGGTTCGAGTCTCAGAGACGACCTCTAGTTGAGCCGACCCCGTCAGGTTCGAGTGCTCTAGAGGCACCTGACGGAGAGGAGACTCTCCCCGTGGGGAGATGCTATCCCGCCTGGAATACTTCTAGAGGCATTTACCAATTGTCGGCTTGAGGTTCCCTTAGGATCTAGCCGTCTTCAAACCTGGTGACGCTGTAAAGGTCATCTGCGACCAACAGCATACACACTCAAAAAAAAAATCGAATGAGCCATGTAAATGCGGTCCAATGGGCACTTTTTGCTTTCGGATCGAATCTTAAGGGTCCAGTGGGTACAAGTCCCGTCATTTCTGTCATACACAACATTATTATGTTTCGGCACTTGTCCCACCGCCAACGATGAACTAAAAGCGAGTAGAGCTAAAAACTAGGAACGATTTGGCGAACAGTAGGAAGCGAGCGTGTAGTTCCGATAGCTTTATCGCTGGAATATAAGCGAGTGCGTTAGTACAACGGCCGAATACTCGCGCCATTTGCTCGCAGTGACAGTCCTGAATAAAAATGCACGCGCACGTTGTTTGACGGCCAAGCGAGAAACGCTGAGCGAGTATAGCTAAGCGAGTATAGCTAGGCGTGTATAGCTAATCGAGTTTTATCTATGTTAGTTTCTGTCGCTCAAACCAGTGGAGCGAAATCTCGCCGGCAGTGTGAACAGTCAGCGATCTTAATATATGAACTCTTTTGTTTACACGAAATGTATATTTAAGGTACGTTTCTTGAGCGAGGAAATAGCCGATATTTACTAGCTTCCTCGCCTGCGCGGGAGGACAATTGCCTAAAAGGCATTCTCACGCAGTTTCAAGCAGAATTTATTTGCAACAAGCGACATGTCTTATCAAAATCAGTAGCGGTAAGGTGTAGGTAATTATTTCGAGGATATCAGGAGTCATCCTTCCAGCTGGCTACTTTCTATTTTCTGCTTTTATGTTGAAAATTTATTCAGCCTATTTCACATAATAAGACAACCTAATTGCCATCGTTTCTGGTACTAAATTCATCACACCGCCTGACGTAGCGTAAACGTTCGCCCATCAACGCATCACGCGGGCAGGACGGAGCCCACCAATTTATTCAAAAAATTTAATTTGATGCTCCACGAGTTGCCCGTTGCGATGTAATGAGAGATGAACAACAACCGTATTCTACCATTCGATGCTATTGAGCGAAAATGGAGGAAAATATAGGGCTCACATCGGATTTTGATTGTTGGGATGTTATTTTTATTTAGATACATTCAGAGGTGAATCATTTAATTAATTGAAAGTAACTAATTGAGCGGTAATGAAAAAATATTTAAAATCATACATCAAGTTGAATGTACCTATTTTTTCATTGCGCATTCTTAAAACGAGAATAGGCAAAAATATTTGAACGTTGGTCTACCTACTCAACACCAACGCCATCTATGCTAAATAAAAGAGAATATGTTAGCGAACCAATAACAGATGGTGTAAAAGTGCTAGGAGCTGGGAATATTTTGAAAAAGAGAAAACAAAAGATCAAAATAAAACACCAGTGATTAATACATAATATTATATTGGCAGTATTATATCATGCTAGTGTCTAAAATAACTTTATTAAGGTGCGCAGCTGGCGGCATGAGACTTTACTGATGGCGCGCCCAGCATAAGTACCACAAGTTATTACATGTGCTCACAAACACGTGCTATAATAGTGCCTGAAAGCGTCTCTTCCTTCAATCCCTCTGTTTATTAGCACGTATGTGCAGTATTGTTTGGCTCTTCAATGACGTGATTGTCTTCGTCCTCTCAGTAAGAAACTTCTTTCTTCCACTTCAATGTGATATCATCGAGTTCATTGTCTTGGTATAATTCAATTATATATATTCCATCATCGAAATGTTTGGCACAGTAAGAACTTGCTATCTTAATATGATAAGTTCCTAGGGCGATAAGAATCAGATGTACTTCTTCTAATCGCGGAATGTCTTCAAAATCAGAAGGATTTGCTGCCATTCTTGTAAACACGGCACGTGGCCTATTTAAGTTTTTATGCATGTCATATTGAGCCAAATGATTTCAGCATAAGCATTGTCCCGGATTAGTGGAAAGCATTAATAAGTGCTGCAGCAATCCGAAAATGTTCAAACATGTTTGGAACGGACTTATTAAAGTTGTTCCTTAGAAACTTATCAATCCTTAGAAACTTGTAGTCACATTTGAACCTTCCGTTTACTACCTCTGCAAACAAGTTTTGTACCTGCGCTTGCGTCGGGAATATAAGCCAACCCTACTCCATACCCTCTCCCCCGCCAAACCCAGTCGAACTATAGACCATTAGTTGTAAAGTCTGTTCCCATAAAAAGTGGAGAAACCCCATGAGCTAAACTTTTCCGGTCATACAAAAAAATAAAGTATAAGAAATGCGCTTTTCATTAATACATGGCTCGTTGGTGTTGAGTAGGTAGACCAATTTGTCCATTCTCCTTTACTTTACGAATACTAAAGTCATTCGTATTTAGCCCAAATAGTTCATCATCATCAGCATATTAATGTCTCCACTGACGGGGCACTGGCCTTCCGTGTGGATGGAATAGAGAGATTGGGCTACAAACCACCACGCAGGTCCTGTGCGAATTGGTGGATGTTAACGTCTGTTCAGGTCACCCATCCGATGATCGACCATTGAGAAAGTAGCTCAACTTTCGTGATGCCAGACCGTTACCTTCTTGCGCCATCGAGCTCCTTGAGTTTGTTAAAGAGCTTTTTATATAAAAACCGGCGTAGTGCATTAAGACATGCACAAAAAATGTTCCGTACTATCATTTCATTAGACACTCAAAATTCAATTCTCTCAAAATTAAGTTGAGCTAACATGTACAACAAAACGCGTCCGTTGGTAAACGGATCCTATTTTTTTATAACTTTTTTTAGCAGCAATAGAAATAAATACTCTTGTGCAGATAGAAACAACCCGTTAAAAGAAGGACGAATGTACAGCAACGACTTTAGAAATAGGAAAATTAATCTTTTGATGCAGAACCCAAAAAATAATCTAACTGGTCGTGGTAACCCTGTAAATTGTAAATGCGGTGGAACGCGAGTGATATTTTATTTGTATTCGACCTTACATCCACACGCTTAGGTCTGAATTCGATTTCGAAAACCAATTTCTGTGTGTATTCGAACGATTCGATTTTAAAAACTCCATCGTATTTAGACTGTGAAAAATATAATTGTGCTCATGAATACAGCTACTGCCAATCTATGTTCCGGGATGAATGCTGAAATTTTATAAAACCGTTGTGGTTACAATATCGTATTGGGAACACATTGGCCTGCCAGTATTGTGTATAATTTAAAGCTTATATAAGAAATCTAACTATTAATATCACGTTGAAGAAATATTTTGTTGCATAAATTGAATTAGGTCACTTTATTTTTGACAAAGAAAAAAAAATAATTATAAAATGCTGAAATACAATATAATATTATAATATTGAGGACGTTAAAATTGCAATATAAAGTAAATAGGAATAAGTTGGGTATGCCATTTGTAAACCAGCTTTTTGATATACTAATACTAAATTCAGAGTAGGAACGAACATAGATAAATAACAAGCATTTAAAGTCAATATCTGTGCTAAACCTGTGATTATTATTTGATTTACTCGTTGGCCAGAAGTTATTCCCCTGACAGATATCACGGCTGAAACTGTGGCTAGGGCATTCCACAATTCTTGGATATCAGGTTTGGCTGCCCTGAGACAATTACTACAGATCAAGGTAGTCAGTTGACTTCGCAGGTGTTTCGAGCACTCAGCAAGCTCTGCGGGGCTGAGCTCCGCCTACCTACGACGGCCTACCACCCGCAGGCGAATGGCATGGTCGGGCGGTTTCATCGTACCCTCAAGGCGGCAGTGATGGCTCACGGTGAACCAAGATGGACAGACGTGCTCCCTGTGGTCTTACTCGGCTTAAGAACGGCATAGAAAGAGGACCTTCAATGCTCCGTGGCCGAAATGGTATACGGTGAGCCCTTGAGAATCCCAGGTGAGTTTTTTCACTCCACACAGACTGACTTTGTTAAACCACCGGATTACGTATCTCAACTAAAACACAAAATGTCTTTAATGGGACCACAACTTGTGACAAGACACTCCTCACCGTCAGTTTTTGTACACAAAGATTTAACTACAGCTGACAAAGTCTTTCTAAGAAAAGATGCATTACGTGGAGCACTCGAACCGCCTTACACAGGACCATTTAAAGTTATTTCAAGGACTAAAAGAACAATCAGCATACAACAGACCAGATCACCTGCCACTATATCTGTAGACAGAGCTAAGCCAGCTTATCCCATGGCCGATACAGAAGGATTTCTGAACGGAAATATGTCAACCCGGGCAACTCGCTCAAGTCGTCGAGTTAATTTTCCTGATTATTTCCATGTTACATCTTGATTCTCCCAATGGGGTGCTGTGGCCCGTCACTAAATCGTGCCTCCAACCCTAGTCTGCACGCGGGACGCGCTGGGCGAGAGACGAGGAGACCTGCTCCCAGTCGGCCGGCGCCCGCGACAGTGTGCTACGAAACACAACCGACGTAACCCGTGCGCCACTCCTCGTGACCGCGCCTCTCGATAGTGAATGTTAAAAGATCGGCTCTCATATAAATATTGTTTGCATTTAATTACTGAAGTACTAACTTTCTGTATTTTGAGTCTTGATTAAATTCTTGTTACATATACATCTACATTTCTTTCTTAAATCATCACCTCACCCATAAACCCCTGGTTCTTAATATCGGTCAGCTTTCCACCTTGGTACATATTACGTATCAATTTGGTATTAATGCAGTAGTCGAAACCAATAACCATTGCCCAAAAGTTAAATCGATTTCTAAACTAATGCTTAAATACCAAAAACAATAAATAACTATTATGTATTAACATCTTAGGTACATTCGGAGTATAGTAAACATAATTTTCTTGGGCTATATGGGTTTCAGTCTATTACTTACATCAACTCAATTTTTTATCACTAGATCCTAGTTATGATATCCTCCTTTTTGTCGATCAAAAAGGCTTTCTGTTACAACAATATTAAGGTAATATTTATTAATAAAAATAACTGTTCTGTCACATTTAAAATATTAATCTTATTATAAAGAAAATCTTATTTTTATTTAAATGATTGTAGTATTTTTTTTACCCTGACAGCTCAGTACCCTAGCACGAACCAATATCGAAGTCCTAACGTTTGCGAGTCCGAAATGTCATTGTCAAAAGTGTACTGTACCCTTAGCACGAACCAAAATCGAATTCGAATCGTTTGGGAGTCCGAAATGTCAATTTTTGTGGGCGATAACGGATTGGTGGATGATAACGGAGCTAGTGCAGATTGGTGGTTGATAACAGACCTAGTGCAGATTGGTGGGTGATAACGGACCCAGTGCGGATTGGTGGGTGATCACGGACCCAGTGCGGATTGGTGGGTGATAACGGACCCAGTGCGGATTGGTGGGTTATAACGTACCCAGCGCGGATTAGTGGGTGATAATGGATCCAGTGCGGATTGGAGGGTGATAATGGACCCAGGGCGGATTTGTGTTTTTTTTGCTATCAACAAATCTTCAGGAAAGTTCATGATTTTCATTGGAGCTAAAAAAGTTTCACTTCAGTCGTGTGGTCATAAGCACATTCGCTTTTTTTCATTATAGGGCGTATACAAGCCTACAGATGGTAAGTGATTACTATCCCATAGACGCCTGCAACACTAGGAGTATCGCAAATGCGATGCCGGCTTTTCAGGAAGAAGAACGCCCTTTTTTAGATCTTTTAGGTGTAACTCATATAAATTAATATTGCTACTAAAATTTAAACATGAAATAATAATAATAATAAACACTTTATTGCTCACATACAAAACGACATAGGTACAAAGAATACATTTAACAATAATATGGGCAAAGGCGGTCTTATCGCTGCAAGCGATCTCTTCCAGACAACCTTCGCGGTATAGGTAAGCTAAACGGAAAAGAAGATGTAGTAAGCCAGCAGAGTCGATAAGAAATGTAAATATGTAATTAATATAATATACGTACATATAAGTAATTGTCTATCATACACTTACATATACATATACACATACATACCACATATACATATATATTATATATATATATATACACATACATACCAAATATAAATATATATCATTGAACATAAATATATACCTACATACTAACAACATATGTAATGTTAAAGTAGACTCAAGTTCGCAGCAGAAGGAGAGTATGTAGTCTACTTTTAAATATGGGAAGTGACTTTGAACTCCGGATTTCAGATGGCAGCTTGTTCCAAAGTTGAGCCACTTTGACTGTAAAGGAATCTCTATAATATTCTAAGAGCGAGTTAAAAGGATCTCCAACAAATTATCATTTTTGGAGCGCAACATGCCGTTGTGGTCCATACCTAGAAATTTGAAACGTTCCTTAAGGTAAGGGGGAGTGCGAGGGTCATACAACACATTATAAAGCAAAGTGAGAGCATGTTCTTCACGGCGCAGTCTAATAGGAAGCCACTTTAGCTCCCTCCTAAATTCGGACACATGGTCGAACTTGCGGAGGCCATAAATGAAGCGAATGCAAAGATTCTGGAGACGCTGAAGTTTGTCTAGAAGTACTTCATTTAAGTCAATGTTACAAACATCAGCGTAGTCCAAAATAGGTAAAAGGAGTGATTGCGCAAGTTCAATTTTGGTTTTTATAGGGAGAAGATTTTTCCATCTGCGCAGTGAACTGGCAGCAGCAAACATTTTCCTACTGACCTCAGCAACATGAGGAGACCAAGAGAGTGTGGAGTCAAAGATAACACCTAGATTTTTTTTTGAAGTAATGTCATGCTTAGAATTTAGTGGACACATAATATAATAATTTAATATTCTGTTAGGTACATATTTATATTATCACTATAAGAATTTTATTTTATTTACACAATCTCAATAAAACCATGAAAACTTACATAACTTGGATTTTTAGGAACATGCTGCTAAGTTCATAGTAATTTGCAACATGAAACAATAGAAGCTACAATATTGAATTCATATTATGTTTGAAGAGGCACTGAATCACCATCGAAATCGCCCTTTAGCGAAATTAATTACCGACGGGCACAGATCTGGTTAAATCACCAAAATTTATATGGAGGTGTGTTCCCGAAACGTAGGTAGGTACTTTCACTTGCACGACGCGTCCGAAGCGTTCTAGCGAGAGCAAGCGATAACAATGACACAATCAGACCAATCGTATTACCCGTAGCATTGATTATTAGACAATGGGAACACCCGTTTTTCCTTCGATGTGGTCGGTCAATTACTCTCTTATTCCTTTAACGCGTTCGGCCCCAATGAAATGGAAGCTGATGGGTTTTCCTCGTTCGCGTATAGAATTATTTGTCAGCATTTTTGGGTTGTTATTAATTGGTAGTTGCTCGTGATTATGAATGGACGGGTTATAGTGGGTAATTCACCTAAGCCTCTTTAATAATATTAATTCTCCTATAATGGCCTGGGAGTGAAGGAATGCGACAAACTTCGCTAGAGATGTTGCTAAAGACATAACAGATAGACGGACGAGCAAACAGGTTGTGAAAAAGTTCCGCTGTCACTCTTTGGGCACAGAAACATGAATCATGGGTTTCAAAAAATGAACATTTGATTCATTTATTCCGGAATATTTCAATAGCCTTCCTAGGTACTCCGCAGACTGCAGGTTTTATTCTGCGCTAAAAACTTTTCTGTTAACTTTTCCAGAGTTTTGAAAATTCAACAGAAACGTAACTAATTTGCATGTTCTAGTATTTTAAAATAAAATTTTAAGCATCTGATTCAATTGCCTTTTACTCACTCGAAGCCAAATTGTAATAAATCTGGTGTGGCAGAGCCGCAACAATTCTCTTTGTTCATTTCCTCCATATTCCTCCATATTACCACTTATTTTAAAATGTTCGATTATGGTTTTTATTTAGTTCGAATTCCAATCTGGCAAGGCTGTCAAAATTAATTTTATTGTCAGTCCAGCAGAAATCTCGTAAGAGAAAGAATATTTTATGTATCAATTTTATTCGGCACAACTGGAAATTCAAAATACATAATTAAATTACCTACAAGGAAACCCAAAACGGGATAAGTTATACTATGTTTGTTTTATGTGATCTGCTTTATAAATTAAGTGTTTACGTTATTATCCGACTAGCTGGACTACCTATACATATTTTTAAGTTTATGCGCATTTTGTTATAAATTTGAAACTCTTCGCGGCGGTCAGAAATAACAAAATTAAATCGTAAGCGATAGTGATAGCCATAGCAATTACGTTAGGCGATAGACACCATAGCCTGCTTCTTCCTATCTCTTAAGATAACCAAACACGAATTGAGTATTGTTTGTAATTGAGGAGTTCCATTGTTTTCTCCGAAAATATTGAATAGACCCTCACCAAATTAATATGAAACCATCTCGCCAATAAACTGTAACAAACAAAAAAGAATTATCAAAATCGGTCCACGCATCTCAGAGATATGCGCGAACAACCAAAAAAAAAATATAATGACGAATTAAGAAATTCCTCCTTTTGGAAGTCGGTAAGTAAATAATATTGAAATTGATTCATTTGCATATTTGTAAAATATTAATTTCAGAGTGTGCGTTATTTCAGACGCGATGTATATTGACGTACAAGTAAAACTTGTTTTTATACGTCACTGCGCATATAAGTAGTACGTAATCGTGTAAGTATTAATTCTAGCCGAAACTAAGTGCTTACAAGTCAAAGTCAACGATTGATATGTCATTACACTACCCATATATTAACCTTGAAAGCTGTGAGCCTTCATCCATTTGCTTAGGTTTCTAAACACGCGTGCCAGCTGCGTTCATTAATTTTGCTTTTGTCAAATCTTTAAGCAATTTTGTTAATGCGACTAAGATTTATTAAGAAAGTACAGATTACTGTTTCACAAACTTGGAGGCCCCAAGGTGTAACGTTTAAAGCTGTGGCCTCAATTTGTGCGCTTAGAAATTTCCAATCGGAATTGCAAATAACCAGTAAATATATAAAGAATACACGAGAATTACTTATACGGGCGCCGTCCCAGCGGTCCTTGCGAGCTCTGATCGCATTAAAGAATTTACTTGGCAGTACTGAATTAGAGCGCTCCATTTGTCTAGCTTATAGAGAAGTGCTGAAGCCTTTTAGTGAAGTGGTGGGATTTCTAATTTTATTTCTTAAGATAACCAAAATATCCAATTTCTAAGTGAAGGTAATATTATGCGACTAAATAAAGGCTCTTAGATATTTCTCTTGTTTCAATTAGTAAAAGCTTAAAGATATCTACAAAAGGATTTTGTCACCCATACAATTATGAACGCGCATATCGTTGCTTAACCTCGACAATTGTAGCAAAATAATGTACTGTTTTCAGAAGTTTTTTCCGGTACCTGCAGCATAAGACGACATTACTTGCTGAATAGTTCTAGGGTAACGGAAAATATTCTATAAGTTTTGATTTGCTTGCGAGTGCCGTAACATACGTTTTTTGCAATTTAAACGGCCGTATCTATCTCGTTAACTTACAAAGTTGATATTGTCACAACTTTAAGGGACCGTAAACTTGATTATGTATATGACTTAAATTTTAACTCGATACCTTCACGTCTTCTCGATATGAAGGGTCTTGACATACAAACGGACGCAGACGGACCGACGAAAAACAAAGTGATTCTGTAATTTCCTTTTGAGGTATAAAATATTAAAAAAGAGCTTACAAAGCTAAGTTTTAAAAATATGTTTCCTAGGTAATGAAACACTACATCAACTAACGTAGTATAAATATTGAATCACGAATCACGCGACTAATCCTTAAAAATTTCCTTGGCTCAAAAAGGGTTCTTTCATCCGATCTCGTTTGGCAACATATGTTTGCCTATAAAACAGATGTTTGTTTTGGATCGCTACGCTTGTTGCTGTTATTTTACTTGTATTATACATAAGAAGTAATAAAATATTTGTTTATTGTGTATACGAACGGATGTGATGCGGACTATCACCCCTTATTTTTAACCCAATTAAATTTTTATTTTCTTATTAAAAATTTGCCTATGACTATAATCATGGTCAACTGAGTTTCAAACAATACACTACCCTTACAAACAAACCTTAATTGTAAAGATAGCCTTGTAACTGAAGAATGTTTATTTGCTTATATCTCTTGTGGAAGATATCTATATCAACCTTCAGGTCACAAGCTCGCTTCAGTATATCTAGAAACAGACGCGACTCAAGAAAGATATTTTAACGATTTCTGACTGGATTTTTTTTAGTGTCTACCATTTTTGGATTTTTATGTAAATAACGTCACAACGTCATGTTTTATTATATGAACACGATATCATAATAAGCCGAAAAGCAAATAGCTTAGCATGACTTACCGAAACCAGGAGTATCCAGGAAGAATAATGGTACGCATCAATCGTGGCGTATCGTGTAGAATTACCTCATACCTACCCATTCGGATAACTGATACAGAAATATGGACAGTTAGGTAATCTGCCCAGTCGAGGATATATTCAGGATTCCGGTTCGAAATAACAGACATTATTACATCAGCAAAATGGGGTAACATTTATTGCGAAGATGTGATTGGTACTCGAGTTTGGTTGACCTAAAAATTTGCACCATTGGAACACAAAACACATAATATGATCAGAACCGTGATACAAAATTAGTCTTCGTACTTTTATTATAAATGTGAAAGTTTGTTGTTTATCATATTTTTATTTAAAGCTTTTAACTGATATATGTTTAAATCTAAAGTTTTTTTTTAAGATTGTTATTCGATCACACAAAGTTGGGCTGAATGGATTTGGATTTGGTTCATTACCTACCTGAATTGAAATACATATAGTACACTTTTTATTCCGAAAAACTTACAGATTCCTGTGGGATTTTAAAAAAAAACACTATTACGTGGATTAAATCGCATGCGGAAATAAGTATGAAAATTGCATTGCATTATTTTTATGATTATATAGATGATGATGATATCTCTAATGATAATATAGAAAGAACATTTTTATCCGATTACTGAGGATGATTTATTATTATAAGGATTATTCGTAATCAGGCTTACCATTATCGGTACTCGTATCTTAGTGAGCCAATTAAGTAAACTAACAAAAGAAAGAGAATAAAGAGATACAATCAAATCAACACAGTGTAGGCCAAGCACTTGTGACAGTCGAAAAGAACGTAATCTGCTCACAGAATAGAAATTAAAAACCGGCCAAGTTCGTGTCGTGCCACGCGCATTGTAGGGTTCCGTAGTTGCCTGTAGTAACCACAATATATTTGAGCAGGAGTCTTTATTTTCTGTATCAGAAATTAGGAGAACCAATTAATATCAATCTATTTATCTCAACTAAAATACCTAAATCAAAGTCAAACTGCGTCTCAAACTTAAAATCAATTCGATTTTATTTCTAATGATAACCACCGTTTTTTTTTGTTTTCTCCGAGGTAGGGACTCCCCTACGGTGTGAAATCCTCATGGATACCCTACAGCTGGCAGAATGTTATGTCATACTCTTACTGACTATAACGCACCCTTAGTTTCTGACCAGAAGCGCCTAACTTCCATTGGTACTCGCGGTAGCGTTGTGGATGTAAGGATATTTTAATGTGGTTTTAAAGTAGTTTTTTTAATTTTTGTTGCAATGCAAGGTTTTAAGCTACAATATCTTCATTTATACAACTGAGAATTTTTTCTTCTAAGGAATTTTTAATAGGTAAGAAATTTTGTTTTACCAAAGTTGAACGACTATTACTCTTAAAGTAACAAATCTATCTAACCGTTATAATTTTCTTTAGAAGGGGGGGGGGGGGCTACTCGAACAATTAGTACTTTAAAGTTCACTATTTGGGAAACGCGGGTAGATGATGAAAAAAATCATCCCCAGGTTATTTGGTACTACATCAAAAAAAAAAAATTCAAAATTTTATTCCACTGTTTTCTCTGCGTGATCGATATATATAATAGTCTCCAAGCAACCAAAGACAGACATGACGAAACCATAAGGGTTCCTTGTCAGGACTACGGAACCCTAAAAAAGAGAATCTGCTCATACATAAACGACGGGAGACCTTATACTAAGAAAGCCCGCCGAAAAGCTTTGCCAAGGCTGTTCATCTATGATTATTTTATTTAATACAAAACCCAAAGGATAAAATCGTATCAATATAAAGTAATTAGTACGATAACTCTTTTCATTCTCATTTAATTGGATATTTTTTAAACTGAATAACTTTTAATGTCAAAAAAGTTACTACCAAAATCTATTTCAAAGCAAAGCCTACCTAATTTTATATTCTCTTATTATTACACTTAGAGCAGATATGTTACAAACTTTACTCAAACGATCGAATTTAGATACACACATAGTTATTCAGTTTCTAGTTGTAATAAGCAAATAGCAGTAATGCGTAGTAAAGTGATTCTAGTTTTGTAGATCATTATTGTTGCATTAAATCAGTTAAAGACCACTTTACTAGTTATTTAAACTTATTAGATTTTCCTATAAAGCTTTGCAGTGTGTACCTGCGTTACGGCTCACGGGCTTAAGGTGATTCGTATTATGTAGTTGATTAAATTACTTTATTCATGTGTCACTTATTGTTATACATTTAAAAAATATGTAATATATCTTTTTGTATTAGAATCGTGAAAATTTCACGATTCCTACATTGTAAAACGTTCCGAATTTTAGTCGAAAATTCCTTTGTTTTAAACATTATGTTCTTACCTCCATATTGTTTTATTCTTTCATTCTATCATATTTTTGCCTCATCATTGATTCTATTTATGCGAATCCCAATCAATTGTTCCCCTTGCTTCCAAATGCTTAGCAAACACGAAATGCTGCAGTCAAACTATGAAATCCGGACAATTGTAAAATGTCAGATATTTACGATTCCAGGGTTCACCGTACCGTTAATCGGGGAATCTCATCTACCGAAAGGTGACGGCTACCCGGGCAACTTATCCATACTACCTGGGTCTACCTGCCTGCTGCCTGTGCTGCAAGGGCTACCTACCGGAAATCCTGCTGGCGCATCCGACAACCTCAAGACAGTGATTGTGGAGCGGACTTTATTGCACATATCGGCTCGTGTATATACTCACACACACCCTTGTCTTCTACTGTCTATGTGTCTACCTACATACTAAAGTTGATTAAATCATTGTAACGGTATAACTTTGATATTTTACTTTCATCCTCTAAAAGGAGTGTTACACTAGATATAAAGTAAGTGATTAAGTCTAATGGATCAGATCTATTTTATTAACGCCCACAGTACCTAGTTATTTCAATTACAAATTGAGTTTGAATAATTCATAATAAAATTCGTTATTGATGTTACGAATCTATAAATACTTGTTCTTTTCTCATGCTGTATTATTCATTTTATTATGTACTAACCATTCGATCCAGGTTTACATGGGCGATAAAATATAGCTTAGGTAACTCAGGAATAACGAAATTTCCTGATGAAAAAAAGAAAATTTAGGGTAGTTTTTGTGTTTATTCTTTACAAACATATAAAGTTAAGTTGAGTAAGTTAGCTTAAAGAAATAGCTTTATAGCTGTGGCTAGCCACCACTCATGGAATGGTGCAATTAAGATTTTCTCAAACCTCAATCTTACAGAGTAGCTGATATGGTACTTTCGCTGTGTACTGTTGACTTGCGACGGGGTGAGTCAGCAGTAAGCATAATGCTATTTAACTTACCACAAAAAACTATGCATGCATAAAATAGCTTGCCAATATTTATAATCTGCCTGTTAAATCCATAATCATATCCGAATCTCCATATCCATTACATACTCGGTACTATCAAATTCTTATCTAAAGAATTTCTGAACATTGTTGCTATTGAAAAAAAAATTTTTTTCGCCAAATTATTCATTGACTAGACAAACAAATATACCTAAACGAAAAACCTTGTTCAAAACCACGTCTGTTTATCAAAATACAGCGTCCCACAGCGCGATTAACGTCACCGTTGACATGGGTGTAAGCTTGTGGGAAAAATATGCGCTTATGACGTTCTGTGGCCAACTTAATATTAGTGATGAGGATATTCATAAAGGTTGTAACGAAAAGTGTAGACATATCCAACTGTGTTAACAGTGAAGCTGTGCTTAACTTAACATTTTAAATTATTGCTGTGAGAATAAATAATTGTATAGTCAATCTGTAGCACGCCATCTATCGCAATCAGCTGTGCTATTTCCGCAGTGTAATTTGAAATTTGTAATTTAATTTGTATTATTGTGAAAAGCACGCCTGATAAAGTACCAGACGTCGAGCACTATAAAAGTCCAAACGCGTACTTTTAACGGAGTTGCAGAGCTCAATTTTCGATTAGCTTGAAATCGCATGGCACTGATATAAATGATGTATTTTTGAATTGTTCGTCTACAATGTCACCAGTTTAATATGAAATATGTGTACACTGAGTGCCGTTAGGTGGCGACCTGCGCGCATATCATCCACTTAGAAGGGAATCTAACATAGTTTCTTTTCTCTCGCGAGCAATAGAAGCTACTACGTAATCTCAGTTAAAAGTTAAATTCATTTGTTTATCTTCCATTGAACTATATGTAAGTTATGTTCATGTTTTACTCTGTTTGTTCATTATTCGAACCTCTAATTTCCGGTTCATTCTTCGGTTCAAAGTCGTTTCCTGAACAACAACAAACTTCGAGAAATGTGTTTTTGCGTTAATTTACACTGAAATCTCTCCAGTGTCTTAACTACTGAATCTATAGTTTCGAAGAAAGGGTCAGTTTGTCTTCTGTTCTTATCGGCCCATTTCAGACGTGACTTCTAAGTTACTGCCAACCAACTCCATCGATCACTATCGACCTAGCCTCTTTTCGTTAAAGTCTATATTTGTTGAAACCGAACGCAAAAGTAATTTCTCCTGGCTACGATTAGATTCTACAGTACCTGATCCCTTTATGTTAGTAAGAATAAAGGCTATATTTCTTAAATTCACATCAAATAAACATTTTGTTTTGGTGAGTAGCCGCCGTTGACAGATGACGACATTCCGAAGCTCTTTCTTGCGTTGTTTCCTTCGATCCTTAACACTATTTGGGTAAATGAACGCAGTGACTTCTTTAGGCAGCTTGACATCAGTAGTGGATTAAAATACATTTAAATTAAATAGATATTTAAATTACTTAATTGTTTATCAATTGCCATTTGCCATAAAGTTGTGGGCACTTGTTTAAAACAAAATTCTTAATGTCAATCTTCGCTCCGCATAATAGGAAATTCTCTCTGCCATAAATAACATCAAATCAATATTTAATTTGATGATTTTATTAGTTATATACTTTTGTTTGGTGAACTTCTTTAAAAGAACTTGGCAATGTATTGATTGTCCGCAATCTTCAATATCTCAAACTGTTAGATGACCTTAAAAAATATAACCCACGTATGCCATAAAACTCAGCCTCAGTTTTTATGAAGGTCATAAAATTTACTACTGTGAAAACCACATTGTAGGTTCTCAAAGCGAGAAGTGTGCTGACCAAGTGGATCAATGTAAAACAAAGGAAATCTATTTGGAAAAGGAAATCGAACTTAAATATTTGTAAAGGGAGTACCGATTGCTAACCAACAACTCAAACAGGCTTCGTTGTCTAACACTTCCTAGTAATCTCATCTTCAGAAAACCATGTTCCCCACTCAAGTTTCATTTCCAAGTTTAAATGTAAATATTTATTAGCAATTATCATCACTCCAAAACAACAATAACGTTATTCATCTGGACACATTGTTCCAAATTCAATTTAAGTAAATTTCGATTTTCTATTCAACCAGCATCGCTTGTGTACAAACTCTCCATTTTATTGTTTTGAAATTCAACAATTTCGAGTTTTGCTAGCCATTATTGTTCAGTGGAGTTCGATACAGGTACATAACAATTAAAACTGATGGATAAATATTAATTTTGTAAAATGATATTTATTTTATTTTGTTAGGAAGACGATGTAGTTAACATTTTTAGATTTCTTCATCCATAAAGATGGATTAACATGAATAAATACTACATGACCATATTTTTTTGAGTTATAAAAACTCGAGTCTTTATTCTCTTTATTTAAGGATTCAATTCTAATTTAAAGTCTTGTCTTATTATGGCAGAAACTACTCTAGTAACTGTGTACTCTGTACTGAGCGTATAGATTTTAAGGATGCGCCGGGCGAGAAAATTTGCTACCTTTGGAAAAAAATAACAATTTCCATGAAAGGGATCAAACAAAAAGGAAGGCGAATGTAGCCTTAAATGTGATTTTTGAAAACCCGCTGTAGCGTGATGAAGCATTCAGGTGCTAAGGAGGTGACAACATTTTTCTTAGCCTCAGGGATATAATTTATGGTTAAAAGAACTTACCTTAAGTGAAGTTCAACCAAAATTATACGAAATGTTACATCCGAAAAGATTTAATATAACCATGTAGTTGTCCGTCAGCATACTGCATCATCACACCTGTTTAGAAACAGAAAATGAAACGATTAGTACACCTACTCTGTGGATATGAACTGCCCTTGTTAATATTCCCGCTCCCTAATGTCATTATTTCAGAGCTTTCTTCTGTACCTACCTACCTTCTGCAACCCATGTGCTAATTGCACATCGGGGTTGGGGGGGATTTTAAATCTTTTCGGATGTAACATTTCGTATAATTTTGGTTGAACTTCACTTAAGGTAAGTTAAATAAAACTAGTTTATACGGGTTAATGCACGAAACTTTATTTATTTATTGACGTTTCGCAGCCTTTTCAGGTCTGCATCGTCAGAATAATGATTTTCGAAGGTAGCTCGACAATTTTAAATAAAATCATTATTCTGACGATGCAGACCTGTGTGCTGAACTTTTGTGTTTACCGCACATTAAGAAAATCTACCAACAAAATAGAAATAGAATCTCTATTTAGTGGGTGCTAACGACTGCATTGTGTAAAGGCCTATCAAAAGTATTTATTAATCTGGAACAACGGAACCAAAGCGCGATTCAGGAGGCTACAGCGCCATCTCTTGACCATTGGTGTAGTAGAACCAAAAACCACATCTTTATTTTTTGTAATAAAGTAACAGTTATAGGTATTCATATTTATAATATCAAAAGTATTTATTAATCTGGAACAACGGAACCAAAGCGCGATTCAGGAGACTACAGCGCCATCTCTTGACCATTGGTGTAGTAGAACCAAAAACCACATCTTTATTTTTTGTAATAAAGTAACAGTTATAGGTATTCATATTTATAATATTTATCCACATGTTTCTAGTTTGTATATTCGGAATACGTGTTTGAGTTTCATACAAGTACAAATCACATATGTTCTAATAAATTATATTCAGTAGCGATTTTAATTGAATATTTTGATTATTTATTTATTTTTCCAAATTAAAACTGAACTTTATTGACTGTGTCCTTTTCCAGACTTTTTAATAATTTATTGTAATTAATTATTTGCATGCAATATAAAACTAATTTTAAACGATGCCAAAGAAGGATAACTTCTCACGCGCCTACATAAGTACACGCACCCATTTTTTTTATTTTTTTTTTTCTAGTACAATGAATCATCATTTATAATGAGATTTGGACTTTAAATATTTAACATTATTTTAATTGACTAATTATAAAATTAACAATTAAGCATAATCAACATTCCCTTAATCATAAAATAAAAAAACACCATTATATAACATTTCCGTTATAGTCAGGAAAAGCAATTATAAACAATCAACTTATTTTTATTTAGTCTTAACTAGTGTTATTTATTATAACACCAGCAAAGGAGCCTTCATCATTTTGGTGGGCTAAAGGCAAGTTATAATATTTTGCGAAGCATAAAGAACTTCCAGTCCAGCCCGCTGTTCTCTTAATTATGTTAAGGGAGAGACCCGACCTCTGCTGAGCAGAGGTCGGGTGTCGTGTACTATGGGCATGTCGTGTACTATGGGCAGTAAAAATATTAGTGTCAACGCCACTATAATTTAAAATCTCTATTATGCACCTGCTTATTGTCTGAGGATTGGCATTGTGGATAGGTTTTTTAGTTGTTAATATAAGTTTATTACATTGTGGTAAGTTCCTAAATGTTACAGTCTTATTTAAATAAGAAATTAATGCCACTGCTGGGCAAATAGATGGTTTTTCCCTGAAAAATGGTAAAATGAATCTAGGATTATTTTTATTCGCGGCAGAAGTTTTAATGAGATCATTTATTATTATTATAATATGAGTTTCATGTATTTCAATATTTTTATATTCAATAAGAGATAGTGTCTGAACGCGCTGTTCTGTGCATAACGCCAATAGCATAACGAGTTTCTTAGTAAGTATGTCTAAGCCTATATCTTCATTAGGACATTTTTCATTCAGATAGTCAAGTACAAGATTGGGATCCCAAATTGAATGGTATTTGCGAAAACAAGGTTTGGTTCTGAACACCCCTTTTAAAAATCTTGTGATAATCTCATTATAACAAGCACTTTTCTCCACTACGAGTGATAGAGCAGATCTAAAGGAATTCAGAGTGCCATGACTAGCTCCTTTATGGAATTGTTCAGTCAGAAAATTTAACACAGATGTTTTAGATCCCTGGTACATATTAATATTTTCTTTTTTGCAAAATAGGAACCATTGTTTGAGTGCAACATTATATTGTGACAAGGTATTATTACTTAATGAATTAATTAGTATAGTTACTGTCTCCTCTGATAACTTTTCCCTACCGTATTTTTGCCTGATAATATGGCGCACGCCAGGGTAAGTGTCTTCCATCTGGGGTGGGGTTCCCTGGAAGGAGATAAAAGTAAATATTTATGGGGTTTGAAATATATAATATCTGAATCTGTCAGAGCATGAAATAAAGGGAACCATGGCTGGCTTGGCCAATGTGGCACTACCATAATACCTCTAGCTTTTTCATGAATAATTTTTCTAATGCATTTTAATATTAGAGAAAAAGGTGGAAAAGCATAGAAAAAACTATTATCCCATTTTATAGTGAAAGCATGTTACATGCATCTGGGTCTGGTTTCCATGAAATATATAGCGGGCATTTTCTATTTAACCGTGAGGCAAAAAGGTCTTGTTCCGTAGCGTAACAGATTTTTTAATAATATATATAATTTAATAGAACACATATTGGAAGATTGTATTTTTTTCTTTTTTTTATTTATGTATGGGGTAGGTGACAAACCGTATTTTCGTTCTGAGCCTACCACTGTGCCTTGTGTGTTGGTACGACTTTACGGCCGACGCCGGCACCAATGTGCGAGTAGTTCACTTCGAGTCCCCGACGTGTAAGCAGCTATCAACAGCTCTAAACGAATTTCCGTTACATCAAGTGAGAGTACCCATTTTCTCTGGAAGATATCGTGAACCTTCTGACCTGTGGACTCCTATGTGCGATACATTGCCGGCAATAGTTTCCCAAGAGCGTTGACGAACCCCGTTCTGAAGCCTAGCCCTAGGTACCCGTGGCGGTGTAAGGAGCGTTTGCGGTAAGTTGCCGAACCCCGGCTTTTATCATACATAAATTTCTTTGATCCGTTCGAACCGGATTGATATCTTCCAATTGTGTTGTTTTACAGTATTACGTACTTTCTACAACTTATTTTCAAATACGACAAATTCGAATCAGCCATCTTTGTTACGCAAAATGTCTGCCGAAGAATCGCCGTGTGAACAAGATTTGTTCGAAAGGGAACTCATCCTTGATGATTTAAAACGCACTCTCCAGTTCGCAGCGACAGATGTTCAACAATTTCGCTCGCGAACTACAGATTTAAATTCTCATCAACGTAAATTTAATAAAATACAGTCCAAAATTGAAAAAACCTACATGAAATTAAAAACATTTAACAAGGAGGAACAGATTAAGATTCGTAACGATTTTAACGATCTTTACTACGCCATTATTACGCATTTAAATAATTTAAAGATGATGGATGAGGAGCAGCGACGCATGAGTCGTCCGTTATTATCACCGTTAATTCAACCACAAGTTCATAGCAAAAATTTACCTACCTTACCTTTGCCTAATTTCTATGGTGACCCTACCGATTGGCCATCATATTTTGATTTATTTCGTTCTTTAGTCCACCTGAACAATGCCTATACAGATGCGGAAAAATTTAGATATTTGTTACTCACGGTACATAAGGAACCGCACAATTTAATGAAGTCGATTCCTATCACGGATGAGAACTATTCAGTAGCCTTGGAAATATTGATATCGCGGTATGAGAATAGAAGGGTTATTGCCACTAAGCATCTCGACAAAATTCTCGATATTGAAACGTGCACTGATAAATCAACAAATAGTATACGTAATTTATTAAACGTTTACCAAGAAAATATCAAGGCATTGGAAATTATGCACTTTCCCGTGAAAGATTGGAGTTTTTTGTTACTTAGTATTTTATTACGTAAAATACCTATGCACATTCGAAAAAACTATGAACGTTCATTAACGAATTCATCCGACATTCCTGATGTTAACACATTGATTTCTTTTCTACAGCGAGAAATATCGGCGGACGAAATTATTAATTCCACTTGTGGGCAGTCGAATAATTTTGCCAATCCGCGCAGCCGTTCGAATCCTAACGACAAACCGTCACCGACGCAGGCGCCGCATGCGCATCGTTCATTCCGTTCGTTAGCTGCTAACATCAAATCAGTTTCGAATCCGTCAATCAATAATCGATCTAATGAACAGGGTTTTAAGAGTTGTTTATGTTGTAATGCTCAACATACGTTGACAAAATGTACGCAGTTTTTAAACTTATCCCCACAAGATAGATTTGCTTTAGTACGAAATAAAAATATTTGTTATAATTGTTTGCATTTTGGACATGATGTTAATCAGTGCAATTCAAGTTTCGTTTGTCGTACATGTCACAAACGACATCATAGTCTTATTCATTTTTCTAACCAGTTAAATCAGTCGCCGTTCATTAGTAAAATAACTGCAAATAATGTTGTCTCGCTTCCACCTACGGTGCAGTGTGACACACCGGTCATCGCTGCCTCTCATGACTCATCGCCTTTAGCTTCCAACGTTGATAACGCTGTTCACAATTGTTGCGCTTCCAATGCGCCGTTAGTTCGTACGACTACGGTGCTATTGTCTACGGCGCTAATCGATGTATACGTTGGTGAGGCGAAACTTTCAACCGTTCGCTGTATTATAGATACTGGCAGTCAAGCTAGTTTTATGACTGATAGTTGCGCGCAGCGGTTGGGAATGATAAAACGTAAACAAGACATTGCAGTTTTCGGAATCGGCGATACTGAGGCGACGCGTTGTAGGGGTTTTGTTTCTTGTAATATTGCGCCTAAGGGTAAACAACAACCCTTATTACCAATTAATGTTTTAATTTTAGATAAATTAATTTCACAAATGCCAAGTGTACAGTTACCGTATACAGGCTGGTCTCATATACAAACACTTAACTTAGCGGATCCTACTTTCCATACCCCGCAGCCAGTTGAAATGTTATTAGGTGCGGATATACTACCCTGTGTTCTTTTAGGCGACGTTATTACGGGCGCGCCTGGAACTCCGATGGTGGTAAATAGCATTTTCGGTTATTTATTGTTAGGTAAGCTCGATGTTGAACACTCTCCGTCCAATATTAAAGTATGTTTTAGTTCATTCGACAATTACAACCTTCAGAGATTTTGGGAGTTAGAGTCGCTTCCTGAAAAACGGAGTTACACTCCTGATGAGGAATTATGCGAATCCTTTTTTCAAAAGACGCATACTCGCGATGAGACTGGGCGATATGTGGTTGCCCTGCCCTTTAAATCGGAGGCTCCCTCTCTTGGAGAATCTCGACAAATTGCATTAGCGCGGTTTCGTAAACTCGAATATAGACTCGAACGTAGTCCGAAGCTCAAAGCTGACTATCACACGTGTCTTCAGGAATACATTGACATGAATCATATGGAACCCGTTGAGGGCGAGGCGCTTCTAGGGAAACATTATTATATTCCACACCACTGCGTAGTCAAGGAGTCTAGCGTGACGACTCGCACTCGCGTAGTTTTCGATGCCGGGTGTAAGACTACTAGTGGCTACTCACTCAATGACACTTTACTGACTGGTCCCAAGCTTCACTTGGACATAGGTAATGTTATTTTAAAATTCCGAGTTCACGCAATAGCATTCACTGCTGATATTAAACAAATGTTCAGAAACATCCTGGTTCGAGAGGAAGACAGGGATTTTCAACGTATTTTATGGCGACAGTCACCCGACGAACCCGTTCGTGACTATCGTCTTCGCACGGTCACCTTCGGTGTGAATTGTTCCCCATATCTCGCTTTGAGAACTGTCCAACAATTGGCTTGTGATGAGGCCGAGCGTTTTAAACTTGCTTCTCCTGTTTTGTTAAACGATGTTTTCGTTGACGACGTCACATCGGGGGCGTCTACGATCCCTAATGCTTTAGCGCTGCAGCAGGAGCTTATTGATATTTGTAAGACGGCTGGTTTCGAATTACGCAAGTGGCATAGCAATTCTCCAGCGCTACTCTCAACTGTTTTACCGACAGAATCTCATGGTGAGCGGCCCGATGTAATCGCTTTTGCCGAAATGGAGAAGGATAAGCAGGTGAAGGTACTCGGTCTCCAGTGGAACCCTGGATCGGATTCTTTTAACTTCAATGTACAAGTAATAACATCCAATTTATGTACGAAGCGAGTTATTCTTTCCGAGATAGCAAAAATATACGACCCTTTAGGTCTTTTATCCCCAGTTACATTGTATGCCAAACATTTGATCCAACTTTTGTGGATAGTTAACATAGATTGGGATGAAGCGCCACCCATAGACATTGTAAATTCATGGCATGCATTTATTAATCAACTACCGTTTATTTCCAAAGTATCATTTCCCCGTCACATATTTCCGGAACATAAATCAATTCAAATTCACGGATTTGCTGACGCTTCGGAGAAGGCTTATGCAGCCTGTGTCTATGTACGCCTTACGGGCAAGGACGGGCACATTCGCACTTCACTTATTATGGCGAAAACTCGCGTATCTGCACTTCGTATACTTTTAACGATCCCGCGCCTCGAGCTGATGGCAGCCCTATTATTGTCCAAGCTTTTACAACAAACATTAGATATATTCTCGGATTACGTTATTATTGATCAAGTTTATGCTTGGTCCGATGCGGCCATCGTGTTAGCGTGGCTGCGATCACCACCACACGAATGGAAAACGTTTGTTTCGAATCGGACTAGCGATATACTTTCACGCGTTCCTGCTGAACGTTGGCATCATGTTCCGTCGGCAGACAACCCTGCAGATGCTGCATCTCGTGGCATGCTGCCTGGTGCGTTTGTCGAACATGACTTATGGTTCCATGGTCCATCTTGGCTCCGTCAAGATCGAACTCACTGGCCCTCGTCAACAGTAGATTATACTACAGAGGAGGAAAAGCGTATCAAGGTTTCGGTTAGTTCAAATTTAACTTCAACAGCTCCTATACAGGACGTGGATATTATTTCTCGATTTAGTAGCTTAGGAAAGTGCGTTCGAGTAACGGCTTTAATATTTAGATTTTATTTTAAATGTAAAAAATACAAAAAATCTTATTCGGACTATGTAACAGTGCCAGAGTACAATTTTGCTTTGACTAGACTTATTTCTTTAGTTCAACAGTGTGTATTTAGTGATGATATTAAAAGCATTTCACTAGGAAAATTTCCCTCTAATAAATTACGACGCTTAACACCATTTTTAGATGATAATAAATTATTACGCGTGGGTGGTAGATTACATAAGTCTCTTTTATCGTACGATTCTAAACATCAGTTAATTTTGCCGAAAAAACATAATTTGACTAATCTTATTATTGACGATGCGCATATAAAATATTTGCACGCCGGCCCACAAACCGTCCAATACTTATTATTGCAGCGATATTGTATCCTATCTAGTCGAGATATAGTGCGTCAACGCATTCATCGCTGCGTTACTTGTTTCCGCGCGCGCCCCGCTCGAAACCAGCCGCGCATGGCACCACTGCCGGTGTCTCGTTTGCGTCCCGCGCGACCATTCATTAAGACCGCTGTCGATTATGCCGGTCCATTTTATGTGCGTGCAAATAAGGTGCGTAATGCAAAGGTTATTAAGTGCTACGTCGCGGTTTTTGTCTGTATGAGCATTAAGGCCATACATTTGGAACTTGTGTCTGAGCTCTCCACGGAAGCTTTTCTGGCCTCTCTCCGACGTTTTACCTCGCGCCGAGGCTTATGTACCGACATCTATTCGGATTGCGGAAAGAATTTTATTGGGTGCAATAATTATTTAAAGGATTTGTATGCATTCTTGCGCAGTAACGCTGTCCAGAATCAATTAAACGAGCTTACACTCCAACAAGGCATAACGTGGCACTTTCAGCCTCCGTATGCCAGTCATTTCGGTGGATTATTTGAGGCGGGTGTCAAAAGCTTTAAACATCATTTGTACCGTGTAGTTGGCACTCGCACTCAAACTTATGATGAGATGCACACTCTTCTCTGCCAAATAGAGGCCGTGTTAAATTCGCGTCCGCTTTGCGCCACGAGTGCTTCACCGGAACCGCTTCCCCTAACTCCATCACACTTTTTGATAGGAGAACCTTTGACTTCTTTGCCTGATGTTTCCTTGGTGGATGAGAATCCTAATCGTCTTACACGGTGGCGTTGGGTTCAACAATCCGTTCAGCATTTTTGGAAAAGATGGAGTAAAGAATATTTACACGAAATGCAGCAAAGTCAAAAATGGTTTTCTGATCGAGGTTCAAGTATCCGTGAGGGTACTGTTGTAGTGGTGAGCGACGACAATCTCCCGCCTCTGCAATGGAAAATTGCGCGTGTTCATGCTCTTCATCCCGGATCTGACAACATAACTCGCGTCATAACACTACGTAGGGGTAGTACTCTTTTCAAGCGGCCCGTTGTTAAGGTATGCCCGCTTCCTATTGATTAGTTTATATCGTTACGAATCAAATCTTAGTACTTAAGTTTTTTTTTTGCATTCTCTCTAATATATATTTTTTTATTTTCATTCATTGATTCAAGTTAAAGGCACTTACGTCCCTTTAAGGTGAGCGGCATGTTCCGTAGCGTAACAGATTTTTTAATAATATATATAATTTAATAGAACACATATTGGAAGATTGTATTTTTTTCTTTTTTTTATTTATGTATGGGGTAGGTGACAAACCGTATTTTCGTTCTGAGCCTACCACTGTGCCTTGTGTGTTGGTACGACTTTACGGCCGACGCCGGCACCAATGTGCGAGTAGTTCACTTCGAGTCCCCGACGTGTAAGCAGCTATCAACAGCTCTAAACGAATTTCCGTTACATCAAGTGAGAGTACCCATTTTCTCTGGAAGATATCGTGAACCTTCTGACCTGTGGACTCCTATGTGCGATACATTGCCGGCAATAGTTTCCCAAGAGCGTTGACGAACCCCGTTCTGAAGCCTAGCCCTAGGTACCCGTGGCGGTGTAAGGAGCGTTTGCGGTAAGTTGCCGAACCCCGGCTTTTATCATACATAAATTTCTTTGATCCGTTCGAACCGGATTGATATCTTCCAATTGTGTTGTTTTACAGTATTACGTACTTTCTACAACTTATTTTCAAATACGACAAATTCGAATCAGCCATCTTTGTTACGCAAAATGTCTGCCGAAGAATCGCCGTGTGAACAAGATTTGTTCGAAAGGGAACTCATCCTTGATGATTTAAAACGCACTCTCCAGTTCGCAGCGACAGATGTTCAACAATTTCGCTCGCGAACTACAGATTTAAATTCTCATCAACGTAAATTTAATAAAATACAGTCCAAAATTGAAAAAACCTACATGAAATTAAAAACATTTAACAAGGAGGAACAGATTAAGATTCGTAACGATTTTAACGATCTTTACTACGCCATTATTACGCATTTAAATAATTTAAAGATGATGGATGAGGAGCAGCGACGCATGAGTCGTCCGTTATTATCACCGTTAATTCAACCACAAGTTCATAGCAAAAATTTACCTACCTTACCTTTGCCTAATTTCTATGGTGACCCTACCGATTGGCCATCATATTTTGATTTATTTCGTTCTTTAGTCCACCTGAACAATGCCTATACAGATGCGGAAAAATTTAGATATTTGTTACTCACGGTACATAAGGAACCGCACAATTTAATGAAGTCGATTCCTATCACGGATGAGAACTATTCAGTAGCCTTGGAAATATTGATATCGCGGTATGAGAATAGAAGGGTTATTGCCACTAAGCATCTCGACAAAATTCTCGATATTGAAACGTGCACTGATAAATCAACAAATAGTATACGTAATTTATTAAACGTTTACCAAGAAAATATCAAGGCATTGGAAATTATGCACTTTCCCGTGAAAGATTGGAGTTTTTTGTTACTTAGTATTTTATTACGTAAAATACCTATGCACATTCGAAAAAACTATGAACGTTCATTAACGAATTCATCCGACATTCCTGATGTTAACACATTGATTTCTTTTCTACAGCGAGAAATATCGGCGGACGAAATTATTAATTCCACTTGTGGGCAGTCGAATAATTTTGCCAATCCGCGCAGCCGTTCGAATCCTAACGACAAACCGTCACCGACGCAGGCGCCGCATGCGCATCGTTCATTCCGTTCGTTAGCTGCTAACATCAAATCAGTTTCGAATCCGTCAATCAATAATCGATCTAATGAACAGGGTTTTAAGAGTTGTTTATGTTGTAATGCTCAACATACGTTGACAAAATGTACGCAGTTTTTAAACTTATCCCCACAAGATAGATTTGCTTTAGTACGAAATAAAAATATTTGTTATAATTGTTTGCATTTTGGACATGATGTTAATCAGTGCAATTCAAGTTTCGTTTGTCGTACATGTCACAAACGACATCATAGTCTTATTCATTTTTCTAACCAGTTAAATCAGTCGCCGTTCATTAGTAAAATAACTGCAAATAATGTTGTCTCGCTTCCACCTACGGTGCAGTGTGACACACCGGTCATCGCTGCCTCTCATGACTCATCGCCTTTAGCTTCCAACGTTGATAACGCTGTTCACAATTGTTGCGCTTCCAATGCGCCGTTAGTTCGTACGACTACGGTGCTATTGTCTACGGCGCTAATCGATGTATACGTTGGTGAGGCGAAACTTTCAACCGTTCGCTGTATTATAGATACTGGCAGTCAAGCTAGTTTTATGACTGATAGTTGCGCGCAGCGGTTGGGAATGATAAAACGTAAACAAGACATTGCAGTTTTCGGAATCGGCGATACTGAGGCGACGCGTTGTAGGGGTTTTGTTTCTTGTAATATTGCGCCTAAGGGTAAACAACAACCCTTATTACCAATTAATGTTTTAATTTTAGATAAATTAATTTCACAAATGCCAAGTGTACAGTTACCGTATACAGGCTGGTCTCATATACAAACACTTAACTTAGCGGATCCTACTTTCCATACCCCGCAGCCAGTTGAAATGTTATTAGGTGCGGATATACTACCCTGTGTTCTTTTAGGCGACGTTATTACGGGCGCGCCTGGAACTCCGATGGTGGTAAATAGCATTTTCGGTTATTTATTGTTAGGTAAGCTCGATGTTGAACACTCTCCGTCCAATATTAAAGTATGTTTTAGTTCATTCGACAATTACAACCTTCAGAGATTTTGGGAGTTAGAGTCGCTTCCTGAAAAACGGAGTTACACTCCTGATGAGGAATTATGCGAATCCTTTTTTCAAAAGACGCATACTCGCGATGAGACTGGGCGATATGTGGTTGCCCTGCCCTTTAAATCGGAGGCTCCCTCTCTTGGAGAATCTCGACAAATTGCATTAGCGCGGTTTCGTAAACTCGAATATAGACTCGAACGTAGTCCGAAGCTCAAAGCTGACTATCACACGTGTCTTCAGGAATACATTGACATGAATCATATGGAACCCGTTGAGGGCGAGGCGCTTCTAGGGAAACATTATTATATTCCACACCACTGCGTAGTCAAGGAGTCTAGCGTGACGACTCGCACTCGCGTAGTTTTCGATGCCGGGTGTAAGACTACTAGTGGCTACTCACTCAATGACACTTTACTGACTGGTCCCAAGCTTCACTTGGACATAGGTAATGTTATTTTAAAATTCCGAGTTCACGCAATAGCATTCACTGCTGATATTAAACAAATGTTCAGAAACATCCTGGTTCGAGAGGAAGACAGGGATTTTCAACGTATTTTATGGCGACAGTCACCCGACGAACCCGTTCGTGACTATCGTCTTCGCACGGTCACCTTCGGTGTGAATTGTTCCCCATATCTCGCTTTGAGAACTGTCCAACAATTGGCTTGTGATGAGGCCGAGCGTTTTAAACTTGCTTCTCCTGTTTTGTTAAACGATGTTTTCGTTGACGACGTCACATCGGGGGCGTCTACGATCCCTAATGCTTTAGCGCTGCAGCAGGAGCTTATTGATATTTGTAAGACGGCTGGTTTCGAATTACGCAAGTGGCATAGCAATTCTCCAGCGCTACTCTCAACTGTTTTACCGACAGAATCTCATGGTGAGCGGCCCGATGTAATCGCTTTTGCCGAAATGGAGAAGGATAAGCAGGTGAAGGTACTCGGTCTCCAGTGGAACCCTGGATCGGATTCTTTTAACTTCAATGTACAAGTAATAACATCCAATTTATGTACGAAGCGAGTTATTCTTTCCGAGATAGCAAAAATATACGACCCTTTAGGTCTTTTATCCCCAGTTACATTGTATGCCAAACATTTGATCCAACTTTTGTGGATAGTTAACATAGATTGGGATGAAGCGCCACCCATAGACATTGTAAATTCATGGCATGCATTTATTAATCAACTACCGTTTATTTCCAAAGTATCATTTCCCCGTCACATATTTCCGGAACATAAATCAATTCAAATTCACGGATTTGCTGACGCTTCGGAGAAGGCTTATGCAGCCTGTGTCTATGTACGCCTTACGGGCAAGGACGGGCACATTCGCACTTCACTTATTATGGCGAAAACTCGCGTATCTGCACTTCGTATACTTTTAACGATCCCGCGCCTCGAGCTGATGGCAGCCCTATTATTGTCCAAGCTTTTACAACAAACATTAGATATATTCTCGGATTACGTTATTATTGATCAAGTTTATGCTTGGTCCGATGCGGCCATCGTGTTAGCGTGGCTGCGATCACCACCACACGAATGGAAAACGTTTGTTTCGAATCGGACTAGCGATATACTTTCACGCGTTCCTGCTGAACGTTGGCATCATGTTCCGTCGGCAGACAACCCTGCAGATGCTGCATCTCGTGGCATGCTGCCTGGTGCGTTTGTCGAACATGACTTATGGTTCCATGGTCCATCTTGGCTCCGTCAAGATCGAACTCACTGGCCCTCGTCAACAGTAGATTATACTACAGAGGAGGAAAAGCGTATCAAGGTTTCGGTTAGTTCAAATTTAACTTCAACAGCTCCTATACAGGACGTGGATATTATTTCTCGATTTAGTAGCTTAGGAAAGTGCGTTCGAGTAACGGCTTTAATATTTAGATTTTATTTTAAATGTAAAAAATACAAAAAATCTTATTCGGACTATGTAACAGTGCCAGAGTACAATTTTGCTTTGACTAGACTTATTTCTTTAGTTCAACAGTGTGTATTTAGTGATGATATTAAAAGCATTTCACTAGGAAAATTTCCCTCTAATAAATTACGACGCTTAACACCATTTTTAGATGATAATAAATTATTACGCGTGGGTGGTAGATTACATAAGTCTCTTTTATCGTACGATTCTAAACATCAGTTAATTTTGCCGAAAAAACATAATTTGACTAATCTTATTATTGACGATGCGCATATAAAATATTTGCACGCCGGCCCACAAACCGTCCAATACTTATTATTGCAGCGATATTGTATCCTATCTAGTCGAGATATAGTGCGTCAACGCATTCATCGCTGCGTTACTTGTTTCCGCGCGCGCCCCGCTCGAAACCAGCCGCGCATGGCACCACTGCCGGTGTCTCGTTTGCGTCCCGCGCGACCATTCATTAAGACCGCTGTCGATTATGCCGGTCCATTTTATGTGCGTGCAAATAAGGTGCGTAATGCAAAGGTTATTAAGTGCTACGTCGCGGTTTTTGTCTGTATGAGCATTAAGGCCATACATTTGGAACTTGTGTCTGAGCTCTCCACGGAAGCTTTTCTGGCCTCTCTCCGACGTTTTACCTCGCGCCGAGGCTTATGTACCGACATCTATTCGGATTGCGGAAAGAATTTTATTGGGTGCAATAATTATTTAAAGGATTTGTATGCATTCTTGCGCAGTAACGCTGTCCAGAATCAATTAAACGAGCTTACACTCCAACAAGGCATAACGTGGCACTTTCAGCCTCCGTATGCCAGTCATTTCGGTGGATTATTTGAGGCGGGTGTCAAAAGCTTTAAACATCATTTGTACCGTGTAGTTGGCACTCGCACTCAAACTTATGATGAGATGCACACTCTTCTCTGCCAAATAGAGGCCGTGTTAAATTCGCGTCCGCTTTGCGCCATGAGTGCTTCACCGGAACCGCTTCCCCTAACTCCATCACACTTTTTGATAGGAGAACCTTTGACTTCTTTGCCTGATGTTTCCTTGGTGGATGAGAATCCTAATCGTCTTACACGGTGGCGTTGGGTTCAACAATCCGTTCAGCATTTTTGGAAAAGATGGAGTAAAGAATATTTACACGAAATGCAGCAAAGTCAAAAATGGTTTTCTGATCGAGGTTCAAGTATCCGTGAGGGTACTGTTGTAGTGGTGAGCGACGACAATCTCCCGCCTCTGCAATGGAAAATTGCGCGTGTTCATGCTCTTCATCCCGGATCTGACAACATAACTCGCGTCATAACACTACGTAGGGGTAGTACTCTTTTCAAGCGGCCCGTTGTTAAGGTATGCCCGCTTCCTATTGATTAGTTTATATCGTTACGAATCAAATCTTAGTACTTAAGTTTTTTTTTTGCATTCTCTCTAATATATATTTTTTTATTTTCATTCATTGATTCAAGTTAAAGGCACTTACGTCCCTTTAAGGTGAGCGGCATGTTCCGTAGCGTAACAGATTTTTTAATAATATATATAATTTAATAGAACACATATTGGAAGATTGTATTTTTTTCTTTTTTTTATTTATGTATGGGGTAGGTGACAAACCGTATTTTCGTTCTGAGCCTACCACTGTGCCTTGTGTGTTGGTACGACTTTACGGCCGACGCCGGCACCAATGTGCGAGTAGTTCACTTCGAGTCCCCGACGTGTAAGCAGCTATCAACAGCTCTAAACGAATTTCCGTTACATCAAGTGAGAGTACCCATTTTCTCTGGAAGATATCGTGAACCTTCTGACCTGTGGACTCCTATGTGCGATACATTGCCGGCAATAGTTTCCCAAGAGCGTTGACGAACCCCGTTCTGAAGCCTAGCCCTAGGTACCCGTGGCGGTGTAAGGAGCGTTTGCGGTAAGTCGCCGAACCCCGGCTTTTATCATACAGGTCTATATCGGAAATATAATCACAATTTTTTGATATTCATTATGATTAAGTGCATCTTGAAGCTTGATCAGCATCTGTATTTTCACATGATTTGACGTAGGATGCAAAAATAAAGATACCTCTTTACTCACACCACTGCCATATTTCTTAACTGATTTTATTTAAGTGAGGATATTGTATCCCTCCCATCATATTAATGTATGCAATGGCAGTGGTGTTATCAATCCTAAGTAATACATTAATATTTTCATAATTGCTACAAAATGACTTGAGGCCTAAGTAGGCTAGTAGGCTAATAATTCTAGATAATTAATGTGGTATGTAGACTCTGCAGCCGACCAGTGCCCTCCAGTCACCTGATTATTACATGCTGCTCCCCATCCTGTGAGAGAAGAGTCAGTATAAATTTCTAAGTTATATGAATGTTTGTTAATGTTATTTGTTTTTTGTGAGCATACATTAAGCCACAACGAAAAATCATTTTGAAGATAACTATGGAGCTGCATTTTGGAGTCATAATTTTCACCTGATTGTTGTAGATCCAAATACTTTTCCCTCTCAAAGTTTTTGGTGTATACCCAACCGTATGCCAATGCCGGGCATGCAGCCGTTAGAACTCCAATGAATTGTGCAAAGTCACGAATCTTAGCTTCAGTTTTATTAATCATAGTCTTGGTAATTTTAATAATTTTTTCCATTTTTCGTTGAGGTAATTGTAAAGTCATAGTCTGAGAGTTGATAACTAGACCCAGAAATTTACATTTTTGTGTGGGGACCAGATGACTTTTCTCATAATTTATAACTTAGCCCAGTTTTTCTAGGTTGTTTATAACTTTTGCTGTATCTAGGCAAGGTGAGAAACTGTTATTTATTACTAATATATCGTCGAAATACATAACAAGCACGTGACCTTGGCTTCTTAAAAGTGTTAGCAAGGGTTTTAAAAGTTTTGTGAAAACCAACGGAGCTGAGCTAAGTCCATAAGGTAAGCAATTAAATTCAAATAATTTATTAAATCTAAATCTCAAATATTTTTTATGTAAAGGATGTATAGGCACTAAAAAATACGATTCTTTCAGATCAATAGTAATCATATATGAATCCAGTGAAAGTAACTGAGATGCTGTTCGCATATCTTCTAATTTAAAATGGTTTACATCAATGTATTCATTAAGTGCTTTTAAATTCAAGATAAATCTATAACCACCATTACTCTTAGGAACTAAGAAAATTGGGGAAATAAATTGATTGTTTTTTTCTTGGCACTCAGAAATGGCACCAAGTTCCAATAATTTGTTTATGGCTGTTTTCATATGTGGATTAAAAGTGGGTGTACTTTGTAAAAATCTGTGACTAAAAGGTATTTTATATCCTTGAACATATGAAAGAATTACAGGGTCATTTGTCAATAGTTTCCAGTTATGCAAAAAATGTGTAATACGACCAGCATGTGGTACCTCTATTAGCGTTTCCTGGTTTGGTTCCTGTTGAGTGGGGCAGGGCAGCCTCGCTGAGCATTGTTGGTCCTCCTCGTTGATGTAAACTGCGCGTCGTTCTGCGGACGATACACTGGCACAGCTCTTATATTTCCCTGTTGGCGAAGAGGACCTCGCAAGTTTCCCGCCTGATTTGCCTGTCTTTGCTGAAATGTTTATGTTTTAGTCGGTGTTGCCTTTTTTAATTGTTGGCTAGATTTTTCTATTTCTTTGGTATTTCTTACACTCTCACCAAGTTTCTCTCCAAATAAAAATGTGTCCCTTTTAGAACTTTGAAGAGCCATCCAAAACTTTTTATGTAACAAGGGTAACAATAATTTGCGTCGATTTACTGTTTCTTCATAATGAAGGTCTAGCAAAATCTGACTTACTCCAGCAATTTCTTTTATTATTTCCATTTTGTCCATATTATTATTATTAATAAGTTCTCTGGTAAGATTTACGAGGCCTATAATACCAAATCCCAGCTGATTTTGGAAGATTTCTAATCTTTTGTCTCTTTTTTTAGTATGTTCATTTAATAGAGCCCCTACTTCAGGGTTCAACTTTGGGGCTTGAATTAGCAAAAAAATTTCCGGTATAAGGATTTTTCCTATTAAGTTTTCTTTTTGATCTTTCTTCAGCCCGTTTATTAAGATTTTGCTCCAGCGATCTGCTATTTCCGTGGATATTTTATCACCCCAACCTTTTTCAGGGTTTCTTACCTCCCCAAAAAGTCTAATATCTCTTGGGCAACTGGAATATCAGTCTCTGCCTGTATTGGTTCTATGTTTTCATTTGGGAGGTATTCCTCAATATTTTGAGACATTATTATTGGACTACTTGTTTGAGAGATGGGTAATGGCTCACAATCATTAGGTGAGTAGGCAACATCGATAACCTCTTCAGATGGCGTGTCTGATCGTTGTTTAGATAGGGATTCTGAAAGACGCAACAAGGGCATTATTTATACCTTCAGGACAGCATCTGGTACTGCCACGTTAAGAAGGATATATCTTTCGTTCTAGGATGACTTCAAGAATCACCACTTTAAAGAACGAAATAAGCGCCGCCATATTGTGCGTCATTGTTGTTAGATATTTACAATGCGGTAAGGAAAAATGAGGCGTAATAATTTGTTTAAGTTAAAAAACAGATACTGTGATAGAAAGCCTAAAAGAAAATGCATACATGATATTTTTTACAAACTGCTAAGTGCATAGAGCGTGGGAACTAACCTTTCTTTGATTGCAATTTCTTTTCCAAACGTTTTATTTTTAAGATTATTTTTTCTTCATTGAACTCTCTCTTCCTTTTTCCCATTTTGCACAAATAAATAACTTTTCACAATCACAATTAACACAATTATATAACAATGTAATTAACACGAAAGTGGATGATGCCGCACACGAAGAACGAATGACATTAGGGAGTGGGAATATTAACAATGGCAGTTCATATCCACAGAGTAGGTGTACTAATCGTTTCATTTTCTGTCTCTAAACAGGTGTGATGATGCAGTATGCTGACGGACAACTACATGGTTATATTAAATCGTAACATTGAAGTATATTTGAAATCAACTGTGTTGATAACAAATATAATCAATTAAAAGCACTCAAGATGATGAATCTCGGTAATACATTTTTGGTCACCCATTCGATGACCGGACAAAATGCACACGCTAACTACTTGCATCATCGAACTCTTCCTATATTCGATAGAATTCAAGATTATCTATATATATATATATAAATAACTCAAAGGGGACTGACTGACATAGTGATCTATCAACGCACAGCCCAAACCACTGGACGGATCGGACTGAAATTTGGCATGCAGTTAGATGTTATGACGAAGGCATCCGCTAAGAAAGGATTTTGATAAATTCTACCCCCAAGGGGATAGAATAGGGAATGAAAGTTTGTATGAAACTTTGGCAATTTTAAACCGATTCTCAGCCCGATGAGACTTTGCATGCAGGTATAAAAAGAATCATAGATGAATGTCAGGCTTGTATTATACGCAATGGCGTATAATACAAGCCTGAGAACATAAACTGTAGTCTACACTTCAGCTTTACACCGAAGCGAAGCGAGGGCGGGCCGCTAGTCATTAATAGTTTCTAACAAAAAATGTAGAAAGAGCAAAAGAACTTTTGCTTATACATAGACATCTACAGAACACATATATAGAACCTAGATGTGTTAATTTTTTATTCGATAAATAATATACCTACATAATTTCATTTAAAAATTATGATGATCATGAGTAATTTATCAATACTACGAAGAAAAACCGGCCAAGTGCGTGTCGTGCCACGCGCAGTGTAGGGTTCCGTAGTTGCCTGTAGTTAACTAATATATTTGAGTAGGAGTCTTTATCTTCTATATCGGAAAATAAAAAACAACAATTTTTAAAAATGTTCGTAGATTTTGTTTTTCAATGCAAAAAAAACATTTTTTTTGCAAAAAATGCAAAAGTTTTGGAAAGATCAATATTTCGCAAACGGCTCCCTAAATCGAAAAATAGTCTTAGAAAACCCTAAATAATTTTAAAGGACCTATTCAATGATACCCGGTGGGGTAGACGATGAAAAAAAACATCCCCAGGTGCATGTAGGGGAGCTACCCTAAAAAAAATATTTTTCAATAATTTTATTCTGCCATTTTGTCGGCGTGATTGATATAAATATCTCCACAAAATTACGAGCTCTCTAACAGTGCTAACAGTCACCAAGCAAAACCGGGGACGGACAGACAGACGTACATGACGAAACTATAAGGGTTCCTTTTCAAAACCAAGCAATCCTAAAAATCCATAATTTTAACATTGCAAATAAGGATAGTTAATGAAAACAGAGAACAAACAAAAGCAAGAGACCGCTCCGTAACAGTGTCAATATCCTAATTATCTGATGAAAAGATAGATCGTTTTATCTCGAAAACACTATTATCCTTGTCGACATAAGTAGTAAATAAATCACTATACTTTCCCGCAAAGTGTTTATCGAAAAGTCACGAATCCACCCTTATTTTTCTACTAACAGTACTTTCAAACTGGCGAACGGCAGAAATGGTAATAATTGAGGCCGATATCGCTGTTTTTCGCATTTGTTTTTCCCAGCTTAAGCCTGTGGTGTTGGGTACAAGTTGATGTGGGTATTTATAAAACAGCCTGTCAGATTTTCACAGGAATATTTTGGTAGAAAATGCTGTAGTTTCTGGTAGTCTGGGAAATAATACACAGCCGTAGGGTTTGACAAGAATTAATAGTTCTAAAGAAAATTTCACTAGAAAATATTCTACGCATTCCAAGCATCGAACGGGATTCCAATTTTTGATTTCGATTCAATTCACTTGATATTATTGCTATATTCGGTAGCGTAGCGAATAGTGCATTAGTTCGGATTGCAATAGTAAACATTTCCTTTAGAACTTATGATCAAGCTCTTTAACTATACTAAATGTCGCTTGATGTTTGTCACTTATACCATACAGTTGAATTCACAATAAATTTTTAGTGTCCAATACCTCCCATTCACCATCATTCAATGATGAACGATGTTTGCGGGATTTGACAGCCTCGACCTTGGAGCGGGGTTTTTACGATTTGTTGCGTTAAATATAATGTTATGTTTTTATTCGACTGCTATAAAAGGAGTGTAATATTCCCAGAGGTCAGGCATATATGTGCATTTCTTTATTGCACTCTAAATGCTTTAAAAGATTTGATTGTATATATGGTATTTTTAAAATAACTAAATCATCATGAGTGGCTGTGGCTATAATTCGCAGCCTTTTCAGGTCTGCATCGTCAGAATAATTCTATATCTATTCTAATCATTATTCTGTCGATGCAGACCTGGAAAGCCTGCGAAACGTCAATAAATAAATAAAGTTCGTGCATTATCACTAGTTTTATTTAATGAGTGATGTGCGTGAAAACCTAAGAAACAAATAAAAAATATTGTACTTCAAATTTCATCTTACCTACCAAAAATTGTTACGATTTCAAATATGTTACGAATACTATTGACAAACAAGAGTATTCTTGCCGAAATTGAGGAAAATCTGCATTATTATTCATTTATTAAAAAAAAACTCAAACACTATAATCTTTTTTTTAGATTTAATTTAATAGCATTATAATATAAATTATTACAAATTCATTATATCGAATTTTTAAGAATTATGTTGACAAAATTGTACGCTTAATTTAATTGCTTACAATAAAGAAAAGTGTGAAATAAATTGTATGATACCTACTTATTAATAACAACATACTTGACTCTGAAAACATTAAATATAATAATAAAAATAGGCATGTAAATATTAATATCGGGGACTTTTTATTAGAATTATTTGATTTGTGTTATTGTATGAGAATATGAACTTATATTTTACGAACATTCGGTTTCTAATACATTTACTTAGATTTCATATAAACGGCAACTTATCCCTCCAGTTGCTCCTATTCAAAAGACTGACGATTTGGACGTGACCCAAAGTCATGGCCCATTGTTTGAAAAAAAAACTTACGCCCTAGACGTTCAATCCTATAAAAAATGGCTCAGGTATTATGGTGGGAGTACTTAGCAAGGTGCAAAGTTGCTCCCCTTATGTTATTTTGCCGCGCTTGAGTAAATCCCAAAATCACCGCTTGCGCTCCCCTTCTATAATGGTGTTTCCAAAATTCATACTATTTTTCACCTTATTTCAAATTAATGTTACATTGAATATTTATATTGACTGGACTAAGAACCATTTAAACATCCTGCTTATTATTACCGATTGTAATTTTGTTTTCACGGAAACATATCTTTATAATTGTACCTATTTTATTACGTGAAAAAAATTAAAGCAATTGTAACCTTAGGCAACTTACATTATGCTTGGGTTGTGGCAGCTTTAGTAAGTAAATAATACAGGCTGGTGTGGTTTTAAAGAGGATAAAGGTCGTAGAAGACATATCAACTTGGAAAGGGATCGTCACCGTAACAACTTGAGCCGTTGAGTATTCTTTGTATGAAACTCTCCACTGCAACGCACACTTATTGGAATCGTAATGTAATAACCTCGGGATAAGCTTGTGTTTCTTTGTGAGACGATTACGAAACGATTCAGATTAAAGTGCGTTGCAGTGGGGATGGTGGCGATCTGTCCCCTTCCCTTTCCGATATGTCTGCTACGACCTTAATAGAGAAGGGGTTAGGAAGTCTTTACTAACATTTACAGATGCTTTGAATAAATAACGCTTCATATAGATTTTTTTGGAAGCTTTTTATGTCGTTATCTTCAATTATCTACCAATAAAATGTATTCTGAAAAAATAGTATAACATTTCACAGTCGATAAAACTTTAACAACAATAAGAATGGGGAAAGAAATTGGATTACCCTCCGGTGTGTGCCTAACATATTCGTTGAATATTCTTCTTTTCTCAGTGTTGATTTGATCTATTAAATCATAACAATAATACTATTGGTCCCCACTAATTTGATTCCACTCACATCCGTCATCGTATTTTAATATTTGGAATACGCTGACAACGCACACATGAGGGGACGATATGCCCCTCAAGTTTATTGGTTTATGCGAATTCGCTGACTGGACCATCCTCTCTATGACTCAAAGTAAGTGGCAGTTTGGAGGGAATTGGGATTAAATCGTGAGGAAATGTTAGGTATTGCATATTTTATGTAGCGTAGTTACTGTTATTGCTTAACTTTTCCATATCCAGTAAGTATAGCAGCGATTTGTCGTTATCTCCCTATGGGTATCAAAAGGGCACTGACTCTGATAATTTAATTGAAGATTTACTTGATTGAATTTGGTGTGTTATATTGTTTGTCTTATGGAAGACATTTGACAGTGGAATGCGATAAGCTTCTTAAACATAGCTGCAGCAGATGTTTGATTAGTAGTACATATTTAATTTGCTAATCACTACAAGAACCCAGAAATAAAAAAAAAAACATTTATCTTTTTATCATGGGATGGGTGACCAAAAATCTTCTATCTCGTTCCTCCGTGCTTCGGAAGGCACGTTAAGCCGTTGGTCACGGCTGCATCTGCAGTCGTTAGCACCCGCCAATCCGCACTGGGCCCGCGTGGTGGGTCATGGCCCAATCTCCCTATTCCATCCATAGGGAAGGCCTGTGCCCCAGCAGTAGGGACATTAATAGGCTGATGATGATGATGATATTTTTATCTATGTAAAAAGGATAGGCAAACATATTATGGCCTACTGGGTAAGCGGCAGCTATAGCCTATAATGCTTGTGGAACTGTAGGTACAGTATTACTTGCGTGTTATTCTCTTATCCTATCTCCAAACCTGTAGAACCCATAAAAATATAATTGCGAAAATAGCTTTGTCCCTTACCTATTCAGGTTTAATAAGCTGAACAGATTCTTATATTTTTTTCAGAGGCTTGGAGAAAAATATAGAGTACTTTTATTGTGAAATCATAACTTCTAGGGTGTGATACAGAGATTAAAAATTCTATGGAAACGAAATGGCTCCATGTATACGATGCCCTGATAATCTGCTAGTGATAAATATAAAACTATAGTAAATTTAAACAATCAAGCACCGAGCACTTAGCTAGCCGACCAAACGGTCCCTATTTCATTAAATTGCGCAGAAAGACCTTTGCAACCAAACGTTGCCTTAGGCGGTTTTACTCGGGGAATTGACAAAAAGGGAACAAATATTTAACAGGCGATTCATAAACAACATACTTGTACAACTTGCCATATACTTTCGTATGTATATAAAGAGAATTAAGAATAACAAATAGTGCAATATGAATGTGTACGTTGAAGAAAGAATTAGGTTCCACTACTAACTAAAGCTTGAGTTTTTAATATAGCTATGTAGAAGGTAATAACTAACACTAATGTATTGAGATATTACGTTTTTGCTTTTAATCAAAATATTATTTTTAAGAGGTGAGCCAAATGATTGTTTAAAAAAATTATAAGCGTTTGCGATTTAAATAATATAGACAGAAAGTAAATCATCATAGGTTTTGTAAAACATAAACCTGAACTATTTATAGGTAAAATATATTGTACCTTTGAAATGTTATCTCATTTTAATTTTATCAATCAAAATCATAAATGATAGTATGAAAGAAATAATAAACCGACTATATAGTTCATTCGCACATCTTCTATTCTGAAGTTAATCTTACTTGGATCAATTTACATGTAGATTGGGTTTCTGAACTGATCCAGTCGAACGTTCATAGTTAATACTGATGTCAATTGCTATAGCGTCAAATTATCCAGAAGCTCTATTTCTAAGTACGTAGGGTGCAATTTTGAGCTTAAATCTGGACAACTAACGGCAAAAAGATTAACGTTGAAATTAGTCAAACAATTTTATTGATGCATCTGCAATCAGTTCTTCTAGTTCCTAGTTTTAACGGGTTAAGGTTTGAATTTCAATACAATGATAAGTTTATGGCGAAATACATCAATATAAGTTTTCAATTCTGAAGTATCGCGAAGCCTAGGGATTCTGTGATGGAGTGCTTATTTGATTTCGTTCGGTTATTTTTATTATTTAATGATTCAGATTCATATTTGTTTAAGAATGTGGGACAGCGAAATTACTATTTTTGAATAGGTCTCCTTTCTTTTCAGATGGGTATATTAAGTTACTGCTATGAATAAATACCTACATTATTTTTAGCATTTTGCTTGATTATACACTTGATTTAATAGGGTTTTGTGGCGGTGTTAATTTATGTAGTCCATATTGTCAGATGTTTTTGTTATTCTCAAATTAAAATAGGAAGAAACTTATGTTTTAAAGGTGTGTGAAAATGTTTATTAATCTATGATGGTCGTTTACCATCTGACAAGCTATAGACATTTTTTTACATAGTACACTTTTAACTTAGACTTTGTCGACTCCAGTAGATTTCATCGAGTAAACTTATTAGCTATCGCTCTGGGGCATATGTTTTTCCTGATGACGGAATAGAGAGAATGGGCAATTACGCAGCCCCAGCTTTAAGCCTGTAAAGCCTTGGGCTTAAAGGACTGTAAATGCACCCGGGTCAAACGAATCGACGTGTCTTCCGAAGCAAAGTTGAACTAAAGATTATAAATTGTGGTCACCCACTCCAGCTGGCTTAAAGAACTGAAAGTAGCTTAAATTCTATAATTCCTGACCAAATACTATAACCAGTCATCATCATAGTCTACTAATGTCCTCAGTGATGGGGCACTTCCTTATGGATGGAATAGGAGATTGGGCTGTGACCTACCACGCGGGTGTTGCTGCTGCTGCCGTGACTGCAGATTGGTGGGCACTAGCGACTGCAGTTGCAGCCTGGTCCAATGTCTTATCGTGCCTTCCGAAGTACAGAGGAGCTCGAGATGATAAGTTATTGGTCACCCATCCAATGACTGATCATTGCAAAAGTTGCTTGGTTGCAGGCCGAACGCGCTTACCACCTGCGCCATCGAGCTCCTCTCACTATCTAATGGATCATTATAATCATGTGTTAAATCCTGAAAACAAAAACTCGTTTTCTTACACCCCTTATTTAGGCTTTTATACTTTAGGGTTTTGGGAGAACCTTATTTACCCTCAACCATCTACCCATGCGACCATGTGTTAGGTATGTTACCCATGCAATGTACTAGGTATATAGTTGTGATTGTTACAGAAGGTAATTTTTTAAAGCGCCAACATACTAGGGAAGTAATTTTATATATTTTTTTTATTTAATATATTTTTTACACACACATATAAATAGACAGTGATTACAAAATAAGATAGTATTGCAAGGACACAGCGTATTTCAATCTGAATTTCTTCCAGCAGGCCCGTTGTACTGTGAAGGAATAGGATGCGAAGCCAGTGTTATGGGTGGGACATTTTAGGAGGGATTTGAGATAGGATCTGTTGTAGAGTGGGCAAAGTAAAACCGCTCCTGAAGATAGGATGGATACGAGGGATTAATGAAGATGTTGAAAAGGAGGTAAAGGATTCTCAAATTCCTACGTAGACATATAAAAAGCCACTTGAGTTCCCTACAAAATTTGGAAATGTGGTCATACTTCCGTAGACTAAAGCTAAAGCGGATAGCTAGGTTTTGCAGGCGCTCAAGTTTGTTCAATAAAGTTTCTGTGGCATCTAAGAAGCAAGCATCGGCTTAACCGAGAAGTGGAAGAATGAGTGACTGAGCAAGTGAAATTTTGGAATGCAAAGGTAAGAAATATTGAAGAGATTTGAGGGAATGGAGCATGAAGTACTTTTTTTGACTGATATTAGCGACTTGTACTGCCCAGGAAAGGTTGGAGTCGATTGTGATACCAATATTTTTAAAGGTGCCGCTGAATTGAATGTCAATACCATCTAATGGCATCCAATGGACGACGCCTGAAATACAGACGACCAATCCTGCCCTGCCCTAAGTCAGGATCAATGTCTTTGTAATTGCGGCGCAATATAAAAAGGGGTTTAGAATTGGTAAGGCGATGTCTATATGAAAGAAAGATAAGATCATGATAGAAAAAACTAGCAGTTAAATGTCCTTGAGAATTCACTTTATCCGGCGAAGAAACTATCATAAGATCAAGACGCGAAGGTATGAAATTGGGAAAATGATGAGTGTGAGATGTACGAAGAATATGCAAATCATATGAAGAAATTATTGTCTGTAGTTTAGTTGATTGCGCATTAACTTTGAGAAGGCAGGTATTAAAGTCACCCATGATTACTAGATATTGATAGCTAGGCCACAACTCCTCAAGCAACTTATCAAAAGAGTCGAAGTAATCTATAGCGAGATTTAGAGAATAAAACACACCGAGAAGTAATTTGGTGTGACAAATAGATACTTCGAGGAAGAGGTGTTCTTCTTTGGCACTATAAAAGGAAGGAGACGTATTCATAACACGAACCGGTATGTCAGTACGCAAGCAGCTTGATACCCCACCACCACCCTTACCGGTCCTGTCATTGCGAAAGAGATTAAAAGTTATATAAACAATGTTATAATAAACAAATTTATGATTTTATTTATTTTTTAAGCATTTAACTGCTAGATGTTTAAATCTAAAGAAAAGTTTACTAGAAAAAAATTCCACGCGTGGATTGTGGGTTACCTACAATGCGAAGAAATGGCGCTGCCTTGCAGCTTAAGGCTAGGAAAATTTCGACGCAGCTAGCATAATGGTTAGTGCATTCGTCCGGATAGCGAAGGATGCGGGTTCGAGTCTCGTCCGCTGCCTGGTCCGCGTGGATTTTTTTTTCCAGTAAACTTTTCTTTAGATATAAACACATTTGTCCAAAAGCAAATTAGAGCTTTGAAAGCTTTGTACAGAATGCATAGCATCTGCGTTTTTTGAACAAGAAAGATATAACAAATTTTTAATACATCGGGGGCTCGAATCGACGCTGGTTGGTTTAATCCTACCACTGCAGAATATAAAAAATAAAACCGACTTCAAAATCGAAAATGGAACTAAAAAATAATATCTGGTTCATGATTTGGAAGTTCGGCGGGGTCAAGATTGAAACATTAAATAGATTTTTTTTCTAGTAAACTTTTCTTTAGATTTAAACATCTAGCAGTTAAATGCTTAAAAATAAATAAAAACATAACATTAAATAGATTTTCGTTTCTGATCAGTAATAATACGTCTTTTAATCTTGACCCGCCCGACTTCCAAATCACGAACCAGATAATATATTTTACTTTTTAGTTTTGAAGTCGGTTTTATTTTTTATTAATTTTTTCTTATTTCATCCATTTTAGTAAAAACTGCATCGTCTAAGTAAACAATAACACAATTGACGGAGAAATCTGTAAACATACATAAAAATGATAAATTTTAAGGTTTCCCTCGATTTCCCCAGATTCCACCATCAGATCCTGACTTGGTTCCAATGGGACCACCTCGGAAGTGAATTCTTTCGAATAAAAAAGAATTTTGGAAATCAGTCCACAATTGATGGAGAAATTCGGTGAACATATATATAATATATATATATATATACTAGCTGACCCAGCGAACTTCGTACCGCCCTAAAAAAAATAGGGGTTGTCCAGCGGACAAAATTGTGAATCTAAACCATTCTCAGATCCCCTTGAAAACACACAAAAAATTTCATCAAAATCGGTCCAGTCGTTTAAGAGAAGTTCAGTGACATACACACTCACAGAAGAATTATATATATATATATATACAGTCGAACACAGAATCTCCTCCTTTTTTGAAGTCGGTTAAAAAGAGAATACAGATTTAATGAGTTTTTATTTCATGTATTCTAATTCCAATGAACCTAATAATCGCATTCTTATATATCGCATCTTAATAAAATGATCGGAGTTTTAGGTCATTTGCCATGGGCATAATTGATACTAAACTTAAATATTTTTAATGCTACTAGCAGCCGCCCGCGACTTCGTCCGCCTTAACTTTAGTTTTTATGTGTTATTAGTTATTAGTGAGAATCCCTCAGGAACCCAACTTTTTTCGCGATATATAGTATCCTATATCTACAGGTTATGAACTATACGTGTGCAAACGTTTGCGTGATTAAGTAACTAAAAAAATGACATTTTCGCATATATCATATTAGTAAGGATTAGGATTACTGCGTCAAGCATACCCATAATAATCCTAATAACTTCATCCAAGTTTAATTATTCTTTAAGCTGTCCTTTTTATATGAAGTATGCGCCGATTTCTATAGCGCCCAAGGACAAGTAAATAATCGAGTGTCAAGCCACAGTGCCGCCGCCAGTGAGACCAATGTTTGAACAAACCCTACCGTTATATTTACTTAGGACATCAAACGCACCAACATTTGCTTTTGATGACAAACATTTGCGAATCAACAGATATTGTTTTCGTCTGCTTTGCTCAATGACGATGCTCATCTTTTTCTATTTTCATTCTCTCAATATGTATGAGCTTTATTGCTATCACCATAGGGGAAACTTTGCCTTACATCCTTAATAAATAAAGGCCAAAGTATTTTTGTAAATGAATATGTATATAGCAAGAAGAATCAAGAAGATTAAGGACTCTTTCTTTAGTACTTGACTGGGATTGAATTCAATTCTGCGCAACACGGAAAGTAAATGACACCCATTGAAGGGTCCGATCGTCGCCAATCCCTATGAACTTATATGACGTAGACGAAGGCACACGTGCCATTGGTCGCAAAATATTGTTCCTAACCCCACTTCGTCGAATACTTTAACTACCATTTTCTGAAAATCTTATTACAACACGCCATTTGTCAAAGCTATCCAATCTCTTATTGTAACTTTTCAAAAGCTAGTCTTCTAAGTTCTGTAGCTAAGCCACGATTATATTATTTAAAACCAAGTACCGGTAGTCACTATCCGGCACAGTACCTAAATGTCATTCTACCTTTTATTTATTTGATTTAGTAGGTAAGTACTAGTGATGATTAAGAAAGTGAAAGAGATTTGTACGACCGCTCCTCGATTTACGAAACTATTCTCTTGACGTACGTTCATAATACTAGGTTTTGCGTGAATTGAAAATAAAACTATAGAAACAAACCCAGCGTTCTCAAATTTATGTTGATCGTCCAAACACTTTCTTATTATAAAATATTAAACATCTTTAACTGTAATTATTATTAATACAACTTTACTTTATTTAACGTTTAAACTGGATTCCCGGCGACTCATAACTGGATCCCGCAGTTACTTCTGGAGGGTGAAAAGGTTAAGAACTTTCTGAAGTTACGTGTAATCTTTCAAGTTTTTCATCATGAGTGAATCATACCAATCATACCATACCATCATACCATACATACATTAACATAAGAAAATTTATATGTTAAACGTATATTGACATTATTTAAACAATATATCATGTACCCCACTCTTTTATTTCCGAAGTAAATGTTCACAACAATAGAGCATAGTATTTGAAAGGAAAATATCTTATTTCCTTCACTAAGCTGCCGAATGGATAACCGTAGGAGTAAGAAAGTCCTCGCAAAGAAACATTATATGCAAAATGCATAAAGGCAAAGAGCTTAGAGCAGTAGAAATAATTCAGATGTGGAACGCAACGCAGCACATGATATGTAATATCGACATGTTATCAACTGCAACTCCATTCAGGGATGCCATTTCATAGAACGCATCTATAAACATAAATAATATACATAACATTGGACTTATTGTCAAGTGAATAAATAAAAAAAATAGCGAAACTAGCGGAGTGAGCGGTGCGTCAACTCGGTCTGAAACTATAGGTTAGGTTGCGATTATTAACTGAATTCAAAAAGGAGGAGGTTCTAAATTTATCACTATATTTTTTTATTGTTCGCCCATATCTTCCAGGAACCTAGACCGATATCGGTGATTGTTTTTGAAGTTATACTTCTTTAGGCGCGTTATGAAAAAATGATGAGAGTGAAATTTTAAGATGCGCGCGCATCACTGTAACACAAAATTTTAACAGCATGAAGTTGGTCGCTTTAGCGACCAACTTCATGCGTTACTTTTGTGTTTACCGCACATTAAGAAAATCTACCAAAAAAATAGAAATAGAATCTCTATTTAGTGGGTGCTAACGACTGCATTGTGAAGACCTATCAAAAGTATTTATTAATCTGGAACAACGGAACCAAAGCGCGATTCAGGAGACTACAGCGCCATCTCTTGACCATTGGTGTAGTAGAACCAAAAACCACATGTCGCTAAAGCTAAAGCGACCACCTTCATGCGTTACTTTTGTGTTTACCGCACATTAAGAAAATTTACCAAAAAAATAGAAATAGAATCTCTATTTAGTGGGTGCTAACGACTGCATTGTGAAGGCCTATCAAAAGTATTTATTAATCTGGAACAACGGAACCAAAGCGCGATACTACAGCAGGAGACTACAGCGCCATCTCTTGACCATTGGTGTAGTAGAACCAAAAACCACATCTTTATTTTTGTAATAAAGTAAAGTTATAGGTATTCATATTTATAATATTTATCCACATGTTTCTAGTTTGTATATTCGGAATACGTGTATGAGTTTCATACAAGTGCAAATCACATATGTTCTAATAAATTATATTCAGTAGCGATTTTAATTGAATATTTTGATTATTTATTTATTTTTTCAAATTAAAACTGAACTTTATTGAGTGTGTCCTTTTCCAGACTTTTTATTAATTTATTGTAATTAATTATTTGCATGCAATTAAAAACTATTTTTAAACGATGCCAAAGAAGGATAACTTCTCACGCGCCTACATAAGTACACGCACCCATTTTTTTTAATAAACATGACTGTTTAAAAACATTAGGTTAGGTTTCATTTTCTAACGGAATTCAAAAAGGAGGAAGTTTCTAAATTCGTCAGTATTTTTTTATTGTTCGCACATATCATTGAGATACATGGGCTGATGTCGATGAAATTTAGAACCTCCTCCATTCTTAATTTGGTTAATAATCGCAACCTAACCTATAGTTTCAGACCGAATCGTCGCACCGCTCACTTCGCTAGTTTCTCTGTTTTTTTATTTATTCACTTGACAATAAGTCCAATGTTATGTTATTCAGATTTTTTATTCATGTTTATCTAGCGGACCAGATAAACGTGCCCGATAAAATAAAAAGTAAATTTTTAAACCCGACTGCTGCGCCACCTATCAGTTGGTAAGTAAATTGTTATCAATTTTTTTTAATTTATTGCACAACTTTCTTATTTTTTCCGTAAGAACTTTCTACAAAGTTTAAGAAAAGTAAAAGAAATGGATTTAGTCGGCACAGTCTTTCCCAAGTTATGGCGTGACCTATTTGGGCTTCATTAGGGTTCCATACCCAAAGGGTAAAATCTGTTTGTCTGTCTGTCACCAGGCTATATCTCATGAACCGTGATAGCTTGACAGTTGAAATTTTCACAGATGATGTATTTCTGTGGCCGTTATAACAACAAACACAAAAAAACGGATAAAATACATATTTAAGGGGTGCTCCCATAAAACATACGTGATTTTTTGGTGTCTGATGTTGTATAGATAATGGTAAAGAACCCTTCGTGTGCGAGTCTGGCTCGCACTTGGTCGGTTTTTTTTATTTAATAAGATTCCAAAGTAACATTTTTTTTCGTTTCAGATGACCGTGGTAGGTGAGATGGAATCACGTGGGGCATCAACCATAATTTGGTAGCCTAAGATAAATCGATGTGTTCATACTACGTTTTCTTATGTCTGAATTTTATAAAATTCAAGCAACAAATAATATTTATTTTATGTAGCTTCGAACTTAATTAAATCAATGAATTCGCAGCAGCATAGTTCTAACCTTAACCAGCTACTATGTTTAAGTAAGAGTATCTTTAAGGGTCACATAACGTGACTCGTGACTAGAGGATTCGATCCCGGGATCCCGGTCTTATTTTAGTCCCGAAATTTTCGGGATTAAATGAAATGAATCTCGGTATTTTCGGGATTGATATATTTTTTATAGAAGTCAATAAAAATATGAGTGAAATGAAACGCACTTACTTTCATTTGACGTTTTGACTGCCATCTTGTTAACACAGCTGACATTATTTATTTTTGCTAACGACCGGTTCCGGATTATGTGTAAAAGTATCTAAATTTTCCGCTTCAAGTCTTGTAAATATTGATATTTTTTTGTCAATTGCCTGAACGTGCTCTTTCCGCCTCTGCTGAGAGATGAGAAGTTGGATGCATTGTTATTCCTTAGATTTTACTTTCATGGCTTAAATAAGTAATTTATAAAATTTCTGGTCTATTTAATTTAAACTATGAGAAACTATTAACATTGATCACTTTAACATATAGTCTTTTTGATCTAACATTGATCACTTTAACATATATCTAAACAAGTTTTAAGATGTTGATTTTTTTAAGTTAGTTGTAAAATTAAATAAACAAACTAGGCAATTCTGTAATGTTTTTTATATTTTTTATAAAACTATTTCATAAATTATTTACAGAAGTGCCTACTTTGTTTATTTCATCAGAAGAAAGCATAATTTTGTTTTGTTTTTGAAAGATTTAATTAAAGATATAATTAAAATAAAAAGTTATTTTAATTTTAAAAAGATATGTTTTTACTGTCTTTTTGTTACCACTTTCTATTAACAATACAAGCCCGGGACTATCCCGGGATTAACTGTAGATAATCCCAAAATCCCGGGATTAGAAAAATCGACCGGGATCGAATCCTCTACTCGTGATATGACGTCAAACGTTTTCGGACGTTCAGCCGGTGTTCATCGATTTATAAGGCGTTATCACGTCAATAAAATTAACATGTTAAACTAAACAGAAACTTATTACTTAACAACTGTACTTCGTACTTCTACAGTCAATAAAATTCCTATAATCCTAAATCTCATAAAAAAAATCCCAAGATAATTTTAAAATAAAATTATTTTATAACTCAATCTGTTGGACACATGTTAGACTAGTACTAATTTGAATAGAGTGAAAAATACAATTTTTCTGAATTGGCAAATGCATGTTTCCCCAACGTGCATACTTCGACTTTTATTTTCTCTTTGCTTGAGTTGAATTTGCACCGAAAGGTTTTCTGGTTGTCTCATACTAAATAGACGTCAAAGCAATTTCACCAGTATGTAGCATGAAGTAAGATAAGTTTTAACTTTTTTGAAAAATAGTCACGTTACTCTCTCTGTAGGCGACGGTGTAGGAAATTATTTTTCCGCGTCGTTTCGCGTGCTCATATGTGTTGCGCCTTCGAGCAATGTCTGATTGGAAGATGTTTATGGGGTTCATGTAAGCTTTTTATCTTTAAGTGGAATTGATAGTTGGGAATAATCTTGAAATATTGTCGTGGAATACTTTACTCACTACCGTCAATGTCAACAAGTGAATGTTATTCACTTCATTATGCCGTTTCCCTTTGTTTTTTTAATAAGTATAAATAATATAAATTTTATAAGCTTTTATGTCACATAATTAAAAAAACGAGTAAAGATAGTTTTTGAAGTGAAACTTTTTTACGCACGTGTTATATGTGTGCACATTGATAAAACCCATAATAATTAGTGACCTATCTTAAAATATAATTGTGTAGTCCTAGCCTTAACTATAATTTTGCTATTTCTTAATTAAATTGTATTTCTTTATATTCATGTTACAGCGTCAGCAGATTAATTTCCACATACGTTGAATCGCTGACACTGCAACACACATACATTCAATATTTAATTTTATTAGATTCATTATTATATCAACCGGCCTCCATTGCGGAGCTGCCAATAGTTGTACCTATAGGTTAAGTTATAAAATAAAGTATTTTTTTTAAACTCCCATCTCGGCTCTGCTTTAACTGGCGCAGTCGGTAGGATCCGTCGCATTCGCGTTTTCCGAAAATCGATAACGGAATAGTCCGTTTCTACGGTCGTAGCGAGGATCCAGAACCTTTCGCGGTAGCCGGGACAGGGACAAGGCTTGGAAGTCATCACAGAAAGGAGACCAAAATGATGCAGTTCCTGTAAGTGCTTGTTATCATTTTCTTGCTATTATTACTTCTAGTGTTCTGATATATTTTTATTCAGAAATCAGAAATCAATATATCTTTATTCAAATTGGATGTATAGTACAACACTTTTAAATCGTCCAAAAATTTTTTTTCCCATACACTCGTTATTAGACATGTTTTTTAGCTGCGAAGAAAAACGAGCGAAAAAAGCTCCACAACATTGAAATTATAATGTAACAACATTTCCAAATCATTATGTTGTTACAACGTGAATACAATCATGAATTACTTAATATAGAAAACCTGTTGGAATAATTGGAACAGTTCAACCCCAAGCATTTTTGTCTGTAATATAATCAGACACTTTGTAATAAGCTTTTTTAATAAGTGCTTTTTTTATACTATCTTTGAATTTATTTATGCTTAACTCTTGAATATTGCTTGGGACTTTATTACATAAGCGAAAGACCTTTAAATAAATTATTGATTTTGTGAAGCCTAGTAGCAGGCAAAGTTAGTTTATTTTTGTTTCTTGTATTAGTGTGTGAACATCACTGTTTTAAAGAAACAAATTAATATTTTTTCTTACAGCTAATAAATTTTCGTAAATGTATTGTGATGCGACCGTCATTACACCAAATTCTTTAAACCTATCTCTTAAGGAATCCTTAACTTTAAGATTATAAATTGATCGAATAGCTCTCTTCTGCAGTACAAAAATAGTTTGAATGTCGGCGGCGTTTCCTCACAATAAAATTCCGTACGACATTACACTATGGAGATAACTAAAGTATACTAATCTGGCCGTATCTACATCCGTTAACTGGCGTATCTTCATTACGGCATATGCTGCAGAACTAAGTCTATTTGACAATTTATCAATATGTGGGCCCCATTGAAGCTTAGAATCTAAAGTAATCCCTAAGAATACTGTGGTGTCTACAAGGCCCATATTCCTATCCTTTACATTCACACTGGTTTTTACCTGTTTTACATTAGGTAATACAAATTTAATACATTTCGTTTTTCCTTCATTTAGTAATAAATTATTAACATTAAACCAGTGGACTACCTTAGAGATACAACTGTTCACGTCGTCAATAACTGTTTCCTTACGTTTGAGTTTAAATAAAAGTGATGTATCATCCGCGAACAATACTATCTCGTGCTTATCTCTAACGTAGTAAGGTAAGTCATTAATATAAATTAAAAATAAGAAAGGACCAAGGATTGAGCCCTGCGAAACACCCATTTTAACCGGCGAACCCGCAGACTTATTGCCGTTAATGTCAACCCTCTGAATCCTATCCATCAGGTATGACGCAATAAGATCCAGATCAGTATCTCTAAATCCATAGTGGTGGAGTTTCCTGAGTAATGTTTCATGAAAAACGCAATCAAAAGCCTTGGACAAGTCGCAAAACACACCTAGAGCGTCCTGCGAGTTCTCCCAGGCGTCAAAAATTTGTTGTATAAGTTCAACACCGGCATCGGTTGTTGAACGACCCCGTGTAAAACCAAATTGTTTACAGTGAAGTATATTATATTTATTAAAATGTGATTGCATTTGATCTAACATGATTTTTTCGAAAATTTTACTAAAGGTGGGTAGCACAGAAATTGGTCTAAAGTTGGTGGGGTCTGATGTACTTCCCGTTTTATGCAAAGGAGTTATTTTACTGTGTTTCATGAGGTCAGGAAAAACACCAGAGTCAACACAATCATTAAATATGCAAGCTAGAATAGGAGCTATTGTCTCAATTACCGATTTAGAAACATCAACGGAATTGCCCCACAGATCCGTGGTTTTCTTTTTATTTAATTGGTGAAACGTTTTAATTACATCTTTGAAGTCAACATGTTTAAAATGAAAATGACTAGTAGAAGGTTTCACGATTTCTCTTAAGATTGATTCGGCAGCAATGGGGGAAGAGTTCAAAGATTTAGTAGTTGAAACTGGAATATCAGTAAAGAAATTTTCGAAAGCTGTAGCAACTTCAATATCTGAAGTAACCCTTTTATTATCAATATTTAAGTTATAATTATTATTGCGAGTTTTGGATTTTCCAGTTTCATCGTTTATAATATTCCATGTCGTTTTAATTTTGTCATTACTGTTCTTAATCTTTGAACTCGATTTTAGTTACATTTTATATTACAAGTTATTATACGAATTCCAAACAATCTAGTGTTGTGAATGATAAAAGTTATTTTTAGCTAGAGTTAACTGTGTTATTAATCTTTTCTTTTCCAGCCCTTTATTGATTGATATTTTGGTGTACTTTTATTTGATTTGCGTGTTACGTACATTTTAATAATAGCTGACGAACAGGAAAGAATCCAACTTGTCCATTTGCTATTAAAAAGTGTTCCCAACAGATTATTTAGATTTATAGCCACTTGTGATAACTTGACAAACAGTTACTTTGTGCCAGAGTATCCTATTGCAAATGCGACTCTATTAAATGGTATACTGAATAATATAATAGGCGACGCAGAGGATATTTTAAACATAAGTGGGAACAACACGTGTTGGCCGGATATACGTAGGACATTAATTGAGAATTTTGCGGACCAAAGGGATGAAACTACCCTAAATCGCGACCTAACGTTATTACGGCAGGAGAACGAGACTCCCCATGAGTTTTACGTACGTTGCCAGCAGATGTTAAGTTAAATCGTAAATTTTATTAATCTTAATATAGTTGACGATTCGACTAAAGAGGTTAAGCGATCATTTTATGTTGAACAAACACTCCAGACTTTTATTGCAGGGCTAAAAGACCCATTACGCTCATAAGTAAGATGTATGAAATCGACCTCATTACCTATGGCACTTAAATATGTCCAAAAGGAACAGAATATTAAATATATGCAGACTACATTCCCGTCTGCTAGCTCTAATAAAGTTGAGATACGTAAGCCCTCCGCGTTCATTATGCCAGCTGCTATGCCTATGGCGATGCCGCCGCAAAGACCTGCAAACCCAAACCAGTTCACAAATACATATAAGACATTTAGAGGTAATGGGCCAATACAAAATCACCAAGGCTTCAGACCTCCGATTAATTTTCAGAATCCCAATAGGTTTTTCACTTCTCGACCACAATATAACTACGGGATCCAACCCAGACCGCAAGGTTAGTACCCGAAGCCCATGAGTGGTGTAAGCGCAATAAAACCACAGTTTAGACCAGGAGGACAAGACCTCACGAACTTTCAAAATCCTACAACTAAATATTTTAAGACACGGGAGATTAACATGAACGAAGCTTATCCGTTTGAGAACGAACAATATTATTATACGCAAGAACCGTATTATGAGTTATATAATTCGTATAGTGCTGAGTGCCCGAGCACTAGTTATGACGAACCTCTCGTACAAACTACGGAGCCTTTCGCACCGGAATGCGTCAATCAGGATTTTCAAGAGTCTGTGGAGACAAACGAACCCTCGTAACTGAGATAAATTTGCAAAGCAGTCGCGTATTGCCGTATATACAGATTATTGATCCCCCGTTAAAGTTGCTAATTGATACAGGCGCGAATTATTCATTTATATCGCTTGAGGCTGTGGAAAGATATTTTTCAAATTTTCCTATAGTATACGAGCCTTTTGTTGTAACTAATATTAATTGCACTACAAAAAATGATTACGCAATTAATTTGCCAATATTCCCAGAATTCAAGGAATCAGGCTTTTCTAAATTTTTTATATATAAGTTTCACGATACCTTTGATGACTATTAGGACTTGATTTCCTTAATAAATTGAAAGCTCGAATTGATTTAGGTGCAAAAATATTAAAAACAGAAAACTCTATAAACAAAATTCAAATGTTAAAATCTGGCACTAATAATCTATTTGAATGCATAATTAGGGCAATGAGTACAGAACTACTTAGGATATCAGTATCATATAAGTATGGAGATATTTTAGTCGCAGAAAATAATGTTAACGGTTGTTATATAATGACACCCTTACGATAGCTCGCGATAATAAGGCATATGTAGAAGTTTCTAATAACACACCTAATGATATAATATTTAGCTTTTATGAACCTTTGCCATGTAGTCCTATAAATAACTTTGAGTGTTTCAATTTTGATATATTATCGATTAAGAACAACCATGATGTAAAACCACTAATTAGCACAAATCACCTCAATAACGAAGAGAAAGCGAGTATAGAACGGCTCTGTGAACGTTATAACGACATATTTTATAACGAAGGTCAAAACCTTACATTTACTAATTCGGTTAAACATAAAATCAATACAGTCGACGAAATACCTATATACACTAAAAGTTATAGGTACTCCTATATTCATAAAAACGAAGTACAGGAACAAATCAGCAAAATGCTAAAGCAAAAGATTATACAACCCTCTAACTCGCCGTGGTCTTCACCAATCTGGATTGTACCAAAGAAGGCTGACGCCTCGAGCAAGAAAAAATGGAGACTAGTCGTAGACTTCCGTAAGTTGAATGACAAAACTATCAATGACAAATACTCTCTCCCTTATATATCAGATGTTCTCAATAAATTAGGGAAGTGTAACTATTTTACAACCCTTGACCTTACCAGTGGCTTCTATCAGATCCAGACGCACCCCTCATATATTCCCAAGACCGCTTTAAATGTCGAAAATGGACATTATGAGTTTCTCAGAATGCCTATGGGATTGAAGAACGCCCCGTCTACTTTCCAAAGAGTAATGGACAACGTTTTTAGGGGCTTGTCTAACACAGTAGTACATTAAGATGACATTATAGTCTTCTCAACCTCTCTCCCGGAACATTTACTAAATCTGGAAAGCGTATTCCAAAGACTCAGAGAAGTGAATTTAAAAATCCAACTCGTTAAGTCAGAATTTTTAAAACGAGAAACCCCTTTCCTTGGTCACATAATCACTTCTGAGGGTATAAAACCCAATCCTCCTCCTCCTCCTCCTCCATAAAGTCAGGGCTATAAAAAACCCCAAAACCCTATCCCCAAAACACCCAAAGAAATCAAAGGATTTCTAGGCCTTTTGGGCTATTATCGTAAATTCATCCCCCAATTTGCTAAAATCACCAAACCACTTACGAACTGTTTAAAAATGGGTGTTAAAATTGATATGACTCCCCAGTACGTAAATTGCTTCCAACACTGTAAATCACTTCTAATGATTGATCCGATCTTACAGTACCCAGATTTTTCCCAAGAATTTAACCTCACAACAGATGCGAGTAACTTCGCCATTGGTGTCGTCCTCTTTCAGGGCAATATAGGCTCTGACAAACCAAAAGCTTACGCCTCATGCACCTTAAATGATAGTGAAGTAAACTACTCCACCATAGAAAAGGAGCTCTTAAGTATTGTATGGGCTACCAAATATTTTCGACCTTATTTGTTTGGGCGGAAATTCCATATAATAACCGACCACAAACCTTTAAACTGGCTTATGTCATTAAGAGAGCCAAACTCTCGCCTTGTTCGATGACGATTAAGGTTGGAGGAATATGACTATGACGTTATTTACAAAAAAGGAAAACTTAACAGTAATGCCGATGCTTTGTCCAGGATAGAATTAAATGCAAACACAGTCGAATTAGACAGTGTCTCTATGATAAATAATATCCCAGCTTCTGTAGCCGATGATATAGGAACAGTTCATAGCAATCTAGAAGATCCCATATTAGAATTGCCATACACTAACAAACCACTAAACGAGTTCAATGTACAGTTGAAAATTAACGTGCAGTCTATGCCTATAGTAAAACCAAAAACGAAATATTCCTTTCCAGGCAAAGTTAGGTATACTAGTCAAGTCAGTATAAATAACTTTGAGCAGGACATTATTAAACTCTTCAAAGAGTATATAAGTCCCAATAAACAGATAGGCATTTTAATTAATAAAGACTATCAAGAACCATTAGTAGCAAAAAATATTTCAAAACAACACATACAACCTATTGCTTTGCGATACCATTCTAGAGGATATTGTAGAAGAAAGCAAACAAAAAGATATTGCTAGTAAATACCATGTCGGTAAAAGTAACCACCGGGGCATTCAAGAAAATTGCGCGGCTTTAAAAATAAAATATTATTGGCCAAACATTATTACTACCAAACCATTTGAAAAGGTTTTTATTGACATATTCACTATAAATAAAGAAAAATATTTAACTATCATAGATAACTTTTATAAGTATGCTCAAGCATATTTGCTAACAGCAGCTGACGCCATATCAGTTGCTAAAGCTCTGAGGATATATTTCTCACACCACAGTACACCCCAGCTAATCATATCAGACCAGGGCCAAGAATTTAAAAATAACGTTATACAAGAGTTACTAGATATGTACAAAATAGAAACTCATTTTACTACTATACGGAACCCTCAGTCGAACGGAACGATAGAACGTTTTCACTCCACCCTACTGGAGCATGTAAGGATACAGACAGGATTGTACGCCAAATCATCCACTAGCGAGTTAGTAGTAAATGCAGTTATTGCATATAATAGTTCAATTCACTCTATGACAAACAAAACACAATTTGAAGTTATTTCTGGGCACTTAAATAGCCAGGATCCGTTAGACATAAAACGTAACAAAGAATACTTGCAACAATATGTTACTGAGCGTAAAAAACTTACCGAAGCTGTGTTTAAAAATATTCACGATTTTAGTTCTGAAAAACATGAGAAGCAAATATCATATCAGAACAAAGATCGCGAGTCCTTGCCTTCTATTTCATCAGGCCAAGTACGAGTAGTATTCTAAAAAACAGAAACGAGACAAAAACAGAACCTAAATATAAAGTACGTATAGTAAAGGATGTTGATCCCTTAGCTATTAATATTGATAGGGGACGAAGGATTGCTAGGCGAAATATTAGGCGTCCTTTAAAAAATACTATTAATTTGTTTCAGGATGATCCTAGCGAGTCTTCTGACAGTGAGAGCTCTACGGGAAGTTCTTATAACCCCCCTTGAGAATAATCCCGGAATACTTCCATTTAAACTAGGGAAAACGAAACTTGTAGATCTAGTGCACACCTTCGTGCATTATATAGATTTAGATAAATTAGAAGATTCTATTAGGACTATTGTTAAGCAAAAGAAGAATATGGACAATTAAGAACTTTATCTTAAGGATGTAGAGCTAGATAATAATTATATGCACTATTATAAGAAGCAATACATATCGAACAACATTGAAAGTTTAATTACTATAACAGTTTATAACAGTTTAACTAACAAAAGATTTAAAAGAGGCCTAATAAATGAACTAGGATCTCTAATCAAGAGAATCTAAGGGAACCTAGATTACAATGATGCTGTTCGATATGATTCTGCTATTAGACATCTGAGTGATAATCAGAATAAAATAGTAACTAGAGTTAATAAGGATATATCTATCAATAAAGGGGCATTGTGTGAGATCAATACGACTATCTCAGGACTCATAGAAAATCAAAACCATATTCAAAATTCTATAAATCAGATGTACAATATTAGTTCAAAATATGATTTGCATTATAGGAAGCGACTTTATTTAGATTCGGTTTACTTAGAATTAAAAAATAATATAGAGACCATCTTTACATTTCTTTCTATTTTAGAAAATATATTAGCCTTTACGAAATTGGGAATATGTCATCATGAAGTCGTAACTCCCACCAACATCCAGGAAATGATAGATATTTTAGAATTAAACTATAGTAGTGATAGATTAGTACCCGTTAAGTCTAATGAAGTAAGGGATTATTACGATTTAATTAGCATAGGCTCTTATTTTAGGGATAACACAATAGTAATAATAATAGTGCTCACGGTTCCTATCCTTGATGCCTCATCCTATACAAGCCTATACCCTTTACAAGCTCTATCCTGTCCCCACTCTCAACCAAATTATACTCATTCCCCGTAAACCTTATTTAGCAATGAATGATAATAAATACAGCTACCTAGAGAGAGAGTGTAAGCACTTAGCAGATTTAAATACCTGCACAGAAGACGACAAGATAACATCTCGCCTACCTGATTGCATTCACACCCTCATAGTTCATCAGCTGATAACATCTCAGTGCAAATTTACGAAGATTAAAAACACCTTAGAGATAATAGAACAGTTGGATGAAGCTACTTATCTATTAAGCCTACCAAATCGAACTAAATTGGACACATGCTGCGATTCTGACACTTATTCCATCTACAAGGGCAGTGTATTAGTAACCATCCCTGCAGGCTGTTCAATATCAACACCCTCATCCAGGATATTCAACAAATACAATAATATTACCGGGACACCTATCAAGCTGATATCTTTGAACCTGTCTCTCGTTCACCTTAACGAGTCTGTACCAGCCTTAGATATAAAGGATATCTCATTGAGCAAACTACATGACTTACATCTTCTTTTAGAAAGAGAAGATCCCTTAGCTATAGATTAACCTGAAATAACATCAAGCCATATTGCGCTTACTGTATCAATATACATTATCATACCTCTGATAATAATTGGGATGATAATCTACAGCAAAACAAAGCAGTCCAAAGGGAAGCTGAATCTAGAGGAGCCTGCCATCTCATCCAGCCCTCCTGCAGTATCATCCAGTATCCCTGCAGTACCACTCAACACTCCTGCAAGATCCGCCATCGATGCTCCTGTATATGCATCGCCATTCTCTCTCCAAGTGAGATAATGGCTCATCTAAGGATGGAGGTTTTATATGTGTGCACATTGATAAAACCCATAATAATTAGTGTATACCTATCTTAAAATATAATTGTGTAGTCCATTTCTTAATTAAATTGTTTTTCTTTATATTCATGTTACAGCATCAGCAGATTAATTTCCACATACGTTGAATCGCTGACACTGCAACACACATCCATTCAATATTTAATTTTATTAGATTCATTATTATATCAATCGGCCTCCATCGCGGAGCTGCCAATAGTTACCTATAGGTTAAGTTATAAAATAAAGTATTTTTTTTTAAACTCCCATCTCGGCTGTGCTTTAACTCACGCTTGACTTGGGGGGTAAGCTGGCGAATACGTTACGCGTTACGAAAAGTGTGTTAGGGCGAGGCGAACAGGAGTTGAGAGGGGGATATAAGCAAGAGAAAGCAGTGCGCGCGCACATTTTCTTTCTCTCTTTCTCTTATAGGTAGTAAATGATATATGTATGTACATACATGTATATATTATATACATACAGATGGAGCTAAAGAAGTTTCACTTTAGTCGTGTGGTCATAAGCACACTCGTTTTTCTTTTATTCTATGTGATTAACTCATTTTCTTCTTCTTTAGCTTTCCGATTCATTTCAGGTTGATATAGTATATTTTGAGGATTCCAGATCCAAAAGGTGATGACGCTTTATCCCATGAACTATAAATAGGTGTAGGTGGCAGCGACCACTGTATAAACATAAAAGCACCATACTCATCATCAGCCTATTAATGTCCCCACTGTTTAGACACAGGCCTTCTCTATGGATGGAATAAATAGAGCTGACCATGAACCACCGTGTGGTCCTATCTGAATTGATAGATGTTAACTTGCAGATGCAATGGCTTAGCGTGCCTTCCACAATTATTCACGACTTTATGTGAAATTAAGTAGATAGAACCTAAATCCAAAGGCAAATCCATGCCAACCCGAGATTTACATGGCAACTCAGATCTATTAATATGCACGGCATTGACTTCAAATTATTTTTGAATCAAAATGTGGATATAAGTAAAAAATATTCATTATTTCTTCTTTTTAGTGGTTTTGTTTTTTATGAAGTTGGTTTTTATTTTTATTTAAAAAAGGTTTTTATAAGTATTTAAAAACTTTTTATAAGCCAGAACGAGACCAACTTACTACGTACTTGGTACCTGGGCTGCATTACCTCTTTCATATCTCTGAAAATAACCAAACAAGAATTGAGTACTGTTTATAATTGAGAAATACATTAATCTTTCCGAAAGTACTGATCAGATCATCCCCAAATTAATACGGGACCATTTCGCCAAAAAACTAATGATCTCATATATCTCGGATATATGAACAACAATAAAAAAACGTAAAAGACGAACCTCCTCATTTTTGAAGTCGGTTAAAAACGAACATTAAGCAAAACATTGTATTTGTAAGTTAGTAATTTTTCAGTTATATACCTTTTTTAAAGAAATATACATGTTTGTATTAAAATAAGCACATTTTTGCCGAAACGTTTTTCATTAAGTATTGTTAAACCCAATCGATTTCCCAACTGAAACAAGTGGTTTGTATCTTTTTGAGTACGAATGAACTAGTACTCAAAAAGAGACAAACTGTTGCAGGGTGGGGATAGTGTCCACACAAAATCCCCCATGATCTTTTACATTAGAAGTTACTTCATTAGCACCTATAGGCAAAATTCTGTTTTGCTAAGCTGACGTATAGTTTAGTAGAATGTCCGTGACTTTAGATTTTGATCAATTTAACTGTAGTTGCGAATCTGTTAGGCATAAGCTGAGTGAATTGAATAAATAAAATGCAATATACAATTCCTCTTCCTTTAAAGTTCGTTAAAATATAGTTGTGATAGCAATATTATGTGTTCAACTTAATTACATCACAGAACACGTCCACACACGTTCATTATAAAAAAAGTACTGAGTTAAAAGGTTCCCCGCATCGTTAAAACTTCGATGATCCACCGGTCTGAAATATAAATTGCTCTTCAACTTTTTATGGCGCTTCGAAGGCATTTTTAGCAAAGGAAGTAATATTTCATGGCATGTGTTGCGCCCTATCTTGGCTTTTAAGAACCTTGGTTTAAGCTCATTTGAAACACGAACTTTGGCGATTTTCACTGAGAATATTGGGTTATTTAAGAGTCCTAAAAGAATAAATAATGTTTACGTGTTTTTGTGAGTGCATTTAAATTAATATAGGGTTTCGAGGAACGATTTAAGAAGAATCAAGAGAGTTATTTGGTAATGTTTTTGATACAATGATGAATTTATAATCTTTCCTCTGATTTATTTGTTTACACGTGCCTTCAAATTTTTATGGTTTACTTACCATTAACTAATATGTGATTAGTAATATTTTTTTCACATTAATTTTATTTTAATTTGACATTGTTTTGTTATTATTGATTCTGATGAAGTTGACTAAATATTGATATTTCTGAATTAAGCTACGCCGTTTAACTGGCAAGTTATTTTACTGTATATAACGAGTAGGCTCCCTGAGTCAACGTGTCCCTATTGCCGCGATTCATCATGAAAGTTTACGCCGCGAGGTCTCAAGATAGATGATATTACGCACATCCACAGGGATGTACTCAATCCCCTATCTCAGCCCCCGCCGGCACCGTCTGTTGCCGCACCGGTTATTGCCCCATCATCGCCGGAGCAGCTAATTCGCAGTCTTGCTACCGTTTCATACTCAATCAGCTTGCAACAATTAGGGACACAGTTAGTGTTCTGCGTCACATTCCAAAATGTGCGAGGAGTTTGGCAGCAGGCAGATTATGTGACGTCATTGATTGTTGTGTCGCCGCTAATGGGTGCGGTTCTCTTCTTTCTCTTACACTGCCTTGAGAACCCCCGAAAAGGCCGGTAATGGCTTACTTCCAAATTAAAAGTAAACGTAGGTGTAGTCCGTTGCTTTTATTCCGCTGACTGCGCGTTGGTAGTGAGGAAGCCACTGTCACTAACAAGGGCAATGGAGTCTAAAGACCACGAGGGTGATTAAAGGGGAGCAATTCGACTACTCATGAGCGAAACCTCGGTTGTACCGTTAGGACCAGACACTGTTGCTGCTCTGCAGCCAAAACATCCGCATCCGTCCCGTCTTCTTCATTTTTCGCCTTCTGTTTTTCCATCTGCAGTTCCGGCCATGAAAATTCGTAGGGATGTTCGCTTGCTCGCCAGCGAGCATCTAAATGACTCCTTGCGGGTGGCGGTCGCCCTCCGCTTGGGCTGCGATATATGTCAACCACATATATGCATCTGCGGTACTATGGTGGGGTGGCAGGCTGGAGCATCAGGCGGCGGCAAATCGCTTAAAACATTCCTCGTTGAGGCAGGGATAAATTTTTTGCCTCTGGGGGTGGAAACGGCTGGTTGTTGGAGCGCGGAAGCCGAGCAAATTGACCTAGGCCGCCGATTCAGGCAAAAAACTGTTGACCTTAGTCGCGAAGATAGGTGATGCGGCAGTAGGTGAGTCGCTCCCGCCATCCTCACATTGCCGACCTGAACCCAATTCCCTTTTTTTTAAATTAAAACCACAACAGGAACCATATGTTTGTCTCTGAATTTTAGAAATGCAACAAACAACAAGGCCGTCGTCGTCGCTAGGTAGCACTTAAAACGTGATTAATAATTCTTGCGATGAGATAAACCAGACTGCCTCCGAAAAGCTACACTGCAAAATTGCTTATTTTAGCTCTATCTTATTATGCTCATTTTAGATTACGAGAAGTCATAATTTAAATCATAGTCGTTCAACCTATGTATTAAAAAAACGGACTTGTGCTGATCTCATGCGATAGAAGTGAAACCTACAAAAATATGAACATATAAAAGTACTTCATATCTACGTCTTATGAAAAGTGATTGGTTGAACAAGTCATAAAACTGTGAGATAACTTCAACATATTGACAAAAACATCGACAGCAGGCAAAAACAGTTAAATCGTTTAAACAGTCTTTCAAAAAAAAACGAAGTTCGCCAGTTTAGCTAGTTTAAATACAAAATTAGTGGCCCGCCCTCGCTTCGCTTCGATGTAGAGCTGAAGTGTAGACTACAGTTTTTGTTCTCAGACTTGTATTATACACAATGACATTCATCTATGATTCTTCTTATAACTGGATGCAAAGTCTCAGCCCGATCGGTTTAAAATTGACAAAGTTTCATACAAACTTTCATTCCCTATTTTATCCCCTTGGGGGTAGAATTGATCAAAATCCTTTCTTAGCGGATGTCTATGTCATAGCATCTACCCGCATGCCAAATTTCAGCCCGATCCGTCCAGTGGTTTGGGCTGTGCGTTGATAGATCACTATGTCAGTCAGTCAGTCACCTTTGAGTTTTATATATGTTATGGGCCAAGTGAATAATGCGGGCAGTATTCATAATGCCAGGGCAATATGAATAATGCTCAACCATATCAGGCTAAGTGATTAATTACAATCTAAACTCATTTATTTATCACATTGCCCGGTCATTATTAATAATGCTAGACGGCTCGTGGTCCATGTAATAAGTCAGTGTTTGAGATAGCTTGAATTTATCGCTTGGACCGGGCAGTATGAATAAATTCAAAAATAAAACTAGTTTAGTGCACGAAACGTCAATAAATAAATAATGTTACGTGCATTAACCCGTAAAAACTAGTTTTATTTAATGAGTGATGTGCGTGAAAACCTAAGAAACACATGAATTGAAAAAGTTGGTACTATTGTCCGCCATTTTGTGTTTGTTTTGAGATCTTGGTAAATAAAAAATATTGTCACAACACTTAGAAAAAAAGGTAAATGTGGCTTTACAACAGTCTTTAATTCAGAACCGACTTGGTCATCCCTGACACGCCGTAGTCTTGGTCTGCCCTACCCCTAGAGTGTTTTTTTAGAGCCCGGAGGCGCGGAGGAAGAGCAGCCCCCGCCTGCTGTGACAAAGCTGCAAGAATCGTGCGACCCTTAGTGCCTGAGGCTGCCAACAAGCCAAAGGTCTGAAGGGGAGTGATGCTTGTGACTTTGTCACGCAAAGGTGGAGGAGCTGCTATTCGCGCAGCGCCGGAGATAAGGCAGAAGTACTAGTTCTTACTTCCCTGGTCCTTGCATCCTAAAAAATAGAGAACCATAAATTCTGAACATTTAACAGATTTAATGATTTTTTCATTAAAACTACTACTATAGACTGTACTTTCTAAATGTATCCCTTCGTAAATTGATCGAATTAAAACCGAAGTCTGATTATTTAAATTTTAAAAATAAATACTAAACTATAAAACATGTTTTTATTATTACTCTACCCGATAATTGATTTCATTACTTGTAATGCTCGGTCTATCTAACTAGGTATTCATTTGAAAGTATTAAACATGCTTTACATCACTCTGCCCAATAGGCACTTGGCATTATTCATAATGCCCGGGCAATGTGATGGATTGATTGGTTATAATCACATTGCCCGCTCTTATTGGGCATTATTCATATTGGCCGGTCATTATGAATAATGCCCGGTTAATCACTTAGCCCATAACATATATATAGATAGATTATGTATTTAGTAGATAATAATAAGTGCAACACATTATGTTGATTTTTTGTTTTCGATAATCAATTTATGTCGGTCGATCGATAATCAATTGAAAGAGGTGGGGTATAACGAATTTTCCGCTTAAATCAGAGCGCCTGTCTGGGGAAACAGGTAACCTTCGATGAACAATTCTACAGATAACGTGTTGCATACAAAATTTAAGCTAAAAACTGTCCGCGTGTGTATCTCATAATTATGCAGCTGCATTCAATTCCCAATGATAAAAAGACAAATGTTTTTTATCAGTTTAGGTTGAACCTAATAACAACCATATCACAAAGCAATAAAATTACAAAGGTACAAATAATAAAATTCGTACATACTAACAAAACCAGCAAAACAATAAATTATATTACATTTACTTGCTTACATCGATATACTTTATCTTTATTTGCCGATTTAAGTTTATTCGCTATGAAACAACCTAGCAGATTTGATCTTTCTACTAACGGTCTTTTTCCGAGTACCAAGCCCCAATTAAAATAAATTTAGAACTCATTAGCTGTCTCTAGATTTTATCAGCTGCTTTTGATTTAAACGAACATAGCAGTACAACAAACAAACTTTAGGTGGCGCTCAATATAGTTTATCCGTGGTCTGTCTGTTCAAATCTCCATTTCAATAACAATTTTAAAATTTATTTCATTTGTTTTTGTTTTCTTGTTCTTAGGTTTTATTTATTTTTATTTAAATATTTATTTATTTACTAAAAATACTTCAATAGCATCATCACTTGCATTCGATCGTCGCAGTGTTGCTAATTTCAAAAAAACTGTCAGTACGTCCACACAAAATTACTTGCCTTTTTTATTTACTTCCTATCACTTTTATAAATTTAAACGTTTGTCAAAATGATGATAAAAAGTCCTCACTTCATTACAAAAATAAAAAACCAGAGCTGTACTAATAAACTACCTACTTACGTACCATACGTTTGATACCGAACTATTCAGTTATTGTAATAATCATGCCGGGAAAATTTAAATATTTATAAATAAAGTTCCAAATAGTAATAATAGAGCTGGTAAAATAAGTTTGGCCGAGCTCAGGATAGAATCACCGATCTTTTAGTATCGACCCCAAGGTCGATTTGGTTCGGCTATCTGTCTCTTGCACGGGTTATAAAATTACGCATACCTACATTATGTCAAATACTCTACTTCCGTTTCATCGAATCTCAAGTCACAACGACACTAAAGAAGTTTTCACTTCAAAAACCTGATAAGAAAACATTAAAAGTGACTTAGATGAACTAATTGCTTGTTTATAAAGAGTAAAACCTTGACATCTGCAAAAGCTTTCAGCGAAATTCATGATGATTTTATGCGGTGTCTTTTAAATCTTTAGTCACTACTATTTTGGTTTGCAACATCCACCATTTTACTTCTCATCAGCTATTTAAACTATCATACATATCACATAATTTGCTTCTAGGTAAAGACAATATTAAAATCCATTCTTTTTGTATATCTATTGTTAGGATAATTTACTTTATTATGTCTATTTCATGCATGATAATTAATGTCTAAGTAGTCGTATATCAAATTTTAAATAGTCACTGCACTTCCGGCAAGATAATTCTGAGTTTAGCATTTCCTGTGAAAATAATTAAATAGTTTACCTGATATTTTTTATATAATAATATATGTATAATCTAAAATAATGGTAAATAAAATATTGTACTTTTAACTGTCAATGATTTGTAATAATTTTCTTTGTTTGTAACTTATTTTCTTTTGGCGCGTTTTTTCACTTCCGGTCTACGGAGAGTGCCAATAACGCAAGATGGCGAGGCATTCAGTGTTCATCAGTCGTGTAGTGAATAGCTTGGAAACTGCTAATATTAAGTGTAAAATTGTGTACCGAAGATTAAGAGTGAAATAAAGTGTTTAAATGCAATTGTTTGTTTGAAATTTATACTGACGACAATACTATTTACTAATTCCGGAACACGCAAATTAAAATTTTGTCATGTGTTGGAAACGTTAAGTTTACACTTAATGAAAATTATTTATCCGCAACCAACTCTAGCACTGTAACTTGTATTGTTTTGTAACCTTACTAAAGAGTGACAGTGAGTGTCTTTGGGTAGGATTAGTAGGATGTGCGGTGTAAAGGTATTTTGATTTGGCTATTGTTTATCTATTATTTAGTTTTTTATTTATTAATTAATTGACATAGTTTTTCAAGAACTTTCGTTTCTATTTAAATACAATTAAAGCTGCCTGGTTAACCTTTTAAACCTTTTATTTGTGGAACATGTCTATTTCCTACTTCGGAGAACAAAGGTCTCAATAAGAATAATTCGTTGCATGTTGTTGTTTCCGCATGATATAGTAAGTAAAAGTGTGTATAAATTTGATTAGATTTTCATGTTATATTCATATTACGTTTCTGGTAATGCTCCCTATGTTAAATATGATGCAATCGGCAACAGAGGTTTTGCTGCCAGCATTTCTTTTTGTTTTAAAGTCACTCCTTTAGGCTGGGCGCATGTATTCCGTTTCCTGATTAGGAATTACGACTCGGAGATCTGAATGTATGTCATTACATACAAAAGGAAAAAAGCCAAAAAAAAACGAAACGTCTGCGCTAGGCTCACGGAATTCCCTATCTGAATTCCTGATCAGGAAACCGTACATATGAGCAAAGCTTAACTCTGAATCATCTGCAGTCATTTGTGTTAAATAGGTTTTGACAAAACATCGAGACTCATAGCTTCTGCAAGTTTGGCTTCAGAAAGTGCTCATCTTTAACATACATACTTTAAAAATTTGAGATGTGATAAAAATATTCTTATTTTGTTCAAAATTCCATATAGTCAAATTACATAACCGCCTCCGTCAAGAGAATAATGTGATTAAAATAAAGATGCACCAATTTTCCTGCTTTACATTGAAATTTAATAAATTTAAATTGGAATGATGAAGAAGGTGACCTGTCGTCTTTAATCTCCAAGAAATTCTGTCTAGTTAAACTGCTTTTTACCACACCATTCATTAGGATATTTGAAACTACTTTACAGTAATAAGTGGCAGCAAGTCTTATTACTTTAACATGAAAGGAAGAAAATAGAGTAAACCAAAACGATTCTTGAAACCAAAGGCTGTGCTTAACTCAAATATTCCAGATCCTTCGAATTTGCAATTATCTCTTTCTTAGATCTTTATTATACTTCTGTCAGCGTTATAGCTCTACACAATACGATGAGACTTTAACATAGTTCCTTTATAAACTTATTGGAATGGAACCTTTAAAATAAACAAAATAAAACTCGCAGCGTTTCACTAGACAGTCAAACACCAATCACAGAGCTTGCGTGTCTCGCAGTTTGTTTAGGACGTCAAACAGAACCGCAAATCAGGGACACTGGTTCTGTGGCGATTGAATTGTCTTTGTTTTGTGATTCCCGTTGAAAAATGTTTGTATATATTTACAGATCTCCTAACAGTAAGTTAACCTATGGCATTTCGTAGTTTTTAATTCATATTTGTAGCATTGATTCTTCACGCCATCATAGTTTAGAAGTATTAGAATTATAATGACGCTTCGAGCCCCCATCAGCTATCTTCGCAACTGGACTTCGTTTACACTTATATAACATTAAACGCTGTGTCTAATTAGTTGTCTTGTAAAAGAACGATTTTTCATGGTCATCAAAAGCCAATTAAGTCGTGATATGGACTATCTGTGCAGGTGCACCTAATTTCCATGCTACCGAGACCCCATGGATACGCCGAGTCTCCCACGGTACCTCCTGCGCTGCAAGATAGCGCCACTTCGAAGTCGACGGAGCCCAAGAAGTGCCGGAGGAGACTGACGCCGCCCGACGCCGACGCCCCGCGGTTTCATTAAACCCCTTGGGTTTTGAGTATGTTATAAAAGAGAGTATAACACCTAATGGTGTTATTCTATCGGTCAGTAATTTTTGAGTAATCCATAAAGTGAATTCTTAAGTAGAGCCTTCAAAATCATAAAAATTCCATTCCCAAAATAAATAAAGAAGAAAAAAACAACATTATAATAATGGAATTATACTTTAATCCGCGTAATTTTGCGGGACTTGTGTACCATTCCCCTTGAGTCTATTGATTATCTTGAAAGCTTTTACATTTACAGAAAACGGTAAAATTTATTTTAGCCAAATGCAAATATTATTTGGTGTTCGATATCAAATAATCCCAGTATTAAGTGATGAAACGAAAAAAATAAATTTGGGTTTGCCAATACGAGTATTAAGTTATTCGTTGTAAGATGGTCTCATAGATTTAAAATATGAATTTCAGAGCATTGGATTGGATTGGGCGTAAATTATTACTCACTTATTTTAAACAGTTTGAAATATACTATCGTCTATATTTTTTTGTTAAGTAAAAAAGAATGAATCATAATTCCATTTAAACATTTAAAGCCTCGGTTACCATGTCTTAGAAGATATTTTCGTAATTCAATTATATTAATAATAACGAATTTGGGAAATCCTCAACATGTATTTAGCTCTAACCTATACATAGCTTTCAATGTAAGCTTATAAGCAAGAATATCGTGGTAACAAGTATTTCAATTAGGGGGCGTCCATAAATTACGTGAGATGTTTAAGGGGGGAGGGGGTCGAGTCAAATCTCTTCTAATCTTACGTTGGAGAGAGGGGGGGTCGAGTCAAATATCACGCAATTTTTTTTCTGATTGCAACAAAGAAAAATATAAAAATATTTTGGTCCATTTAATCCAGATTGTACATGCTTAAAATTTAATCTTAAGCGTAATCGTAATACGATTAAGATCATTCACTATTTCGTTCGAAAGAAATAACTCTCAGCAATATTGATTACTAGTCTTCACTAGTCGTAAATAAAAGCACGAAGCATTTTTTTTTTCTTTTAACAATAACAATCCAATGCATTTAAGTAAGAAACCCACATTTTGAAAAATCTCACGTGAGATTGGGGGATGGGGGAGGGGGTTGAAAAAAATCTCACGACATCTCACCAGGGGGGGGGGGAGAGCAGAAAATTCAAAAAAACACCTCACGTAATTTATGGACGCTCCCTTATTTACACAAACGTTATCGGGATTAAATCTCATTTTTTTAAGACAACCACTTGCCGAGCCGAGTGTTTTTATTTTCCAAAATTCACACTCGATCTAAAATTGACACTGAAAAATGGGAATTATGGAAAAAAGATGTAGAAATATCCTTGAAGGAGACCTATGCTAAGCCTATGCTGGGCTTCGTATGGCTGATAAGATGATATTGGTTATAATTTTTATTTTTTAAGTATTTAACTGCTTGATGATTAAATCTAAAGCAAAAATTTAACTAGAAAAAAATCCACGCGGACCAGACAGCAGACGAGACTCGAACCCGCACCCGTCGCTATCCGGGCGAATGCACTGACCAATTATGCTACCGCGGCCCTGACGGCCGCGCCGAAATTCTTCTAGCCATTCTTAAGCTGCAAGCCAGGGTCGCGGTAGCATAATTGGTCAGTGCAGTCGCCCGGATAGCGAAGGGTTCGAGTCCCGTCTGCTGCCTGGTCCGCGTGGATTTTTTTCCAGCTATATCATATCTTCATGTTATAGACTTGTAAATAAGTTTAGATATTAGGTTGTTTATTTCAAATACTGATAATCACTATTGATTATTAGCCTATTAAAATGTCCACTGCTGGCTGTGTCTTTACTATGGATGGAGTAGGGAAATTGGCCATGACCCACCACGCGGGCCCAATGCGCATTGGTGGGTATTAACGACTGCAGACGCAGCTGAGACCAAACGGCTGAACATGCTTTCGAAGCATGGAGGAGCTCGAGATAGTAAATTACGATTACCCATCCAATGACCGACCACGGCGAAAGTTCAAAGATCGCAGCCGAACGCGGTAACCATTAGCAACATCGAGCTTCTCGAGAAGTACTACTAATCAAAATATAAATATGAAATTCACATACATTAAAATTTCTTTTGCATCTTTACATTAATACCTTTATTTAAAGTTAAAATAACTAGATATCTTCGGAGTATTTGTCAGTTTTTTGAAATTATGTTTTCCGATAGTGTTTTCATTTATTGCCTTGACACATATAAATGTCTGTGTAAAGCATAACAAATAACATCACTCCGCTGTTTTCCATAAAAACAAATCCCAAAAAACATCTCGTTTGGCACGAAAACTGAAAAAGTCTGCCAATATTAATATCCTCAAAGCGTGTTCATCTAGTGACATTTTCATTAGACAAGTTAATATTTTTAAGTTGAGGGAAATTAAATCTGTGCGACTAAAATAAGAAGATCTGCTGGGAGTCTTCAGTCAGTCCAGTAAATAGGTAAAAAGTTCAATGAGCGGTTCATGTTACGTTGGAGTCTTTTAAATACGCCGGCAGTATGGTTCACTATGATTGACGTCTTGTATAAGTTTAGCAGCAGTACGGCTTTAGCTTTTTGAGAAGCTTACTGAAATATATTTCAAGCCTGCTTTGTTGAGATTGTATTCCTACCTACGTGTATCTGATTAATTCTACTGTAGATTCAATTAATTAATTCTATACACCGTGAATATTGAGTCACTTGAGAAACTTAAAAAACGTGCAAATAAAAGTAGTGAGTACATAAACCCCGCGTGGTGGGTCATGGCCCAATCTCCCTATTCCATCCATAGGGAAGGCCTGTGCCCCAGCAGTGGGGACATTAAGAGGCTGATGATGATGATGAGTACATAAACAGTAAACGTATTACATCTCCATACAAAAATATTGATTTATATCGTTTACAAAACTACCCCCAAACGGCGCGATTGTAAATAACATACCTATTATGGAATTATCATCCGATTAAAGTACGTATTAGTTAAATATTTTATTAAAATCAATTTATGACAATTAAAATTGTTAATGTTTCATAATTGCACAATTTTAGTGAGTTAAGGTGGAGATTTATTTCGAAAAAATATAAAAAGATTAGAAATATAACTCAAATCGTTGTCTGAATCAGCTATTGTAGTTAAGTTTCTCAGTTAACTAAAAATTTGCGGTGTTTATAGATTTCTGCAAAACTGATGACGCGAGTGTTGCCTGTAATACTCCTTCAGCTATTGTAAAATATGGAGAACTATTTACCATAGGGCATTAGAAGGGAGTGGTCATAGCGAGATCTTATTATTCACATAGTTCTAACAATTTTTACGAAGCTAATGTGCACGCAAATGCTGTTCCGCATACGTACATATAAAACAAAATCTTTATTTTGAGTAAGAGTCGTGCTTACTCATAAACGATTACAAAAGACACCACGAAATCTCGCACGCCTCTTTATATTTTTGTCTGCCTATGACATGCATAATGGCTCCTTGAATCTGTGTTTTTAACAGAAGAGAAAGCTGCATATAGTTATTCACCTTTTGGCCCCCATTTTTGCGCCCATTGCGCGTCCCTCAGATGTTAAGTGCAGTGCAGTTGTGAAGGTAGATGAGACTAAATATTATCCATCCACTCAAACCATTTACGTCTTGCTGGCTAGAACGCAATCCGCTACGCCGCGGAGCCCTGGTTACATGCCCCCTGATTTTTGACTGCTATTATATATTAGATTTGGTTTGGTATATACATGTAGGTGATATATCGGGAAACTTTTGTGGTAATACAATAATAATGAAATTAATATTAACGTTATGTTCCTCCAAACATTTCTTGTCATCTGATTCGTATGTTTCTAAAATAAAAGTACTTAATATTCAAAAGAAAATTCATTGGAACTTTCAAAGGTTTCGTTTTTATTTCTTCAGTAAACGACAAATTTTAATTCAGTCGTTGAATATTCTGATTTGGTTTTGAATTTATTATTTTATGCAGATACTTAATCAATAAAAGAAGGAAGTCATTGAATACACATTGGATATCGAGACTTCTATTCATTTCGCAACATAATTTTGGCTTTTATTTAAATACAACTATAACAGAAAGGTAAAAAGTTAGTAAATAAGTAAACAAACATTTTTACACGATAGGTGAAATTATGTAAAAAAGAAGCTTATAAAATTAAGAACAATTGAAATGATTTTTATAGTCCCTCTATATTTCATAAATTTTCGTAAATTATTTCTGTCTTGAGATCTGATCATTGATAAAAGTAGATTGAATATAAAAATAATCTTGACTTAAAGCATATAATGATATATTTAGTTGACAAAGATGACGGGCTTATAGCAGCTGGTTTAATTTTTACCAACATAAAACACATCCTGCAAAGAGCTTAAACTAATATCTAATAAAACCACAAGTATTTTAAATTGAATTGGTAGAAGAAGCTTTTATATAGGATAGCTTAGGAGATGGTTAAAAATTAGTTTTAATTTATCAAAGTGGGTAACAATTCCACTCCACCTAATAATATTGCTCTAATGGCGACATTTCAGGAGACGCTGAGGAATACAGTAGAGAAACGTGTTACTAAACAAGGTCTCAAAATAATCAAATAAAGATGTTTCATTAAGGTACAATTCCGCAATGGACTGCAGACTGCGACCGCAGGCTGTAACGTACCTTAATATGGTTTCGACCCATGGTTTCGATTATCATAGGTTCCATTTCGCACATTTTATCATATAACATCATCGATATTCATCAGGCATCATCATATATTTTATTATTTATTCCTGGAAACACATAATTTCAAAAATATCACACACTATTCATCATTTTGTAAATGCGTATAATAATTTCTTCTGTACTGAAAATCACTATTCCAGAGTGCTGGACACTTACCGGTATTTCTCTTTATTCTGTTATTTACTTGTTTTCACTAATTTTGCTTTGATTTTATCTATTTTTAATTTATTTATTTTATTGACATTTATGACAACCTAATGTTTTTTATCCGTTGCCATGGCTACCCATGACACGGATACTCTCTCCAACTACGTCTATGACTATTCAACCTCCACAGACCACCTACTTTGATTCTTTTTGGCTCGATTCGAACCGTGTCTAAATTCAAATGGTTCCGGACCTATAACAGGCCGAGCCTCCCTGATCATTCATTCAATTCTACGGCAAAAGTTGCCTACTCAACTTTTGAAAGCTCGCTACCGAGCTCTAAATTAATAAAAGGCCTTGTCTCGGGACCGACTGCCCCGGGACTCAAGAAAGACCTCAAAGCTTTTTAGCACCTATTGGCTCTCTAAACAACTTCCTAACTCTAATACTCTACTACTCTTCACGTACTCGCAACCTCATCGGTGGGACTGCGCCTGGACTCCAGCTTCTTCGGCCAGCCTCCAGCTGCTTCAGCCCGCCTTCTACCGACTCCTGCCGATTCATCAACGCCTGCCTCTGGCCGATATACGCCGGCCAAACTACCAGCAGCGCAGCCAACCACCACCAGGGCAGGCCAAGAACTAAGACGGCTGCACAGGAGCGCTTCTGCCTCCAAGGAGCGCCGTCCATCAACCTGTAGTACGACCCACGCCCACTTCACCACTTTCACTTTACACCCCACACTTCACACACATACCATATCCCTATTTTTTTTTATAATCTCTACTTTATCTTGTAAATATATATATCCTATACTGTACTTTTGATTTTTCCTTTATTTTTTTTTTTGTTTCTATCTAGTTTTATTTTGTCGCTACACGACAAGGCGATACTGCGACTGGCGCGCGGTCGCGGTAGTTCTATTCCGAGCGCGACGGCATGCCGCGGCTGCACAATGCTTATAATCATCCTCTGTGACTCCAATACCTCCGTACGAGACATAATGTCGGACAACGCTACCGATAATTTACTAATGTGTCTTTTGTTAGAAGAGGAAGATTATGACGACTTATTGGTACTATATTATGTAAAAAAGAAAACATGTGATCTTTTATTTAAAAGTCGAACCGAAGAAGGAACTTATTCTAATTTGATTAAAAAACATATAATTGGGGCAGAGGGAAAGTTTCAAAAGTATTGGTGTCAATTCTGACACGATTCTCTAAACCTAAACTTAAATTTGACAACAGTGTATCTTTCATAGAGATTCATAGAAACTAGTAGTGTCGCCTGCAGTCTGCAGCTGCGGCCTGCGGTCTGCGGTTCAGTTTGGACTTGCACCTTTATAATTAACAAATTACGATTACATATCACAATATCCTCTGTATAGTTTGGTTATGTTTGGTGTCATGCTAGCTATGTTTTTCGATAATTCAATAACAAATATACCAATGCAAAAACATGAGTACGACTAAAGATTTTCCATATAAGTCCAGCATAGAGTAAAATATGTATAGATACTAGGTATAAATTAGCGTGGAAAAAGCAAGTAGCCTACTCTCTCTGATTTTAGAGCGATCAAGGTTTCTGTTAAACATATGGGCTGAAATTTTGTCAAAAACCATAGAAAAAAAAGATATTTGTTTGCAATCCTTCTTTACTTTTTAACGCTATTAAGCCTTACGGAATATTTATTTTTAGTATATATATATTGCGGCTTGTAACAGCATAGACTGAATAAACGATATTGATTTTTATTTAATGATAGGATAAGGTGTTGGTAAATAGGTTGCTGGGACATATACATATTACGTTACCCAAAAAAATTAGAATGGTGAGGATGATTTGTGTCATGGTATCTCTTATCCATTAGACAAGTCCGTCCGTCTGTAGTGCTGTTTCAGCGGCCAAACCGTAAGAGATAGATAAAGAGAATATTAGTTATAAGTTAAGAATAGTCTGATAAGACTACAAACCGGATTTGAGTAACGTAGCACTTCCGGTTTTCGAGAAATTACGAATTTCAAACGAAACCACACAAAATCTCCGAAGTTCTCAATTAATTTAATACATTTTTTCTTTAAATCAGGTTTTGGTGAACATTTGGTTCACTGGTTTGCTAGTTATCTACTAAGAAGCTGATGAACAATATTATCATTTAACATATTACATTTTCAATTTTATTAAAAGTTAAATTTCTAGCGTGGTTGCGGTGCGTCATGAACAAATAAATTGCTAGGTAATTATAATTATGCAATGCGTTTATTCATAACGGAATAAATTCTATAATAACAGCAAAAAGTTCAACTAATCCGGGTCGATGAGGATCAAAAGAAATGGTGGCGCGGATGATGCTAAATATTTAGTGAACTGAAATTTTGGGGATGAAATTGGCACGTTAAACAAAGAAAGGAGATTTCGAACTGCGAGTAGCAGAACAGATGAAAATAGTTCGAAACCAATAAGGAAGGTGGCACAATACCTTGCATCAACGGCCAGTCCGGAAGCCCCTGAGGTTTACGCATTGAGCCGGCTATGCAAAACTGAACCCGGTTTCGTGGCCGGTTGGTAAACCTTATCACAACACTAAGAGGAAAGTCTTGCACTTCAGTTTTGACTTGAATAAGCACTCGAACTGTGGTTATTGTCTTTTAAAGAAATTAATAACGAAGAGTGCGATTTATGGCAACCATTAGCAAAAGATACGGTATTGCTGAGACTGGATGTTACCCTCAACACCTGCTAGATGTCCCCCCCCAGTAGACATTCATTGACTTGTACTTGCAAACGAGAAACGTATGTGTAGAAGAGATGGGAATGAGAAATGAGTAAAGTGCCAATTTAACTTTGTATTTAAAATAAGACGGTAAGCGATTATATGATATATGCCACACTGGCGTAACCATACATTTTTTTTTCAATAATACTGTCTTAATCTACAAACTAAATACATACTTCCTGTGTAGTTTTGGCCATAGAATAATATTGTAAATTAAGGTTAACGAAATAAGCCATTATTATTTATTTATTTCATCTGAATATTAGCGTCCAGAATAGAAAATACCGATCAAAAAACTGGAATGCGCTTCTATCTAGTTTAACATTTCGCACACTTTGTTTTGGACTTAGCTACATTTAGCTGTCTAGTACCTACTTACACAACAAGCGTTTCAGAACGTATTTCTAATCTGTATGTTTTCTAACAAGCCCCTGGGGTGACGCACTGTCCTCTTTCATGTGCTGCCGAGTGGAAAAATGAATTATTCTTCCAATTTATCGAATAGCCCCTTAGATGAGGGGTTCTATTTAGTTTACTTCAATACCAGACTCAACGTGTTGAAACTGCTTTTGACGTCTGTTTTATTTTTAAAAAGAAATCGAGTGCCCGCCCTTCATGCAAATTCGTGTTTTTCTATAATTAACATCAATTTCGGTTTGTTCTATCTTTTTATAAGGCCATTTGTAGTTATTGAACGAACGTAGAACAATTTTCTATAGATTGTCAATTTGAGGTTACATGACATTTATTTCGTTATAGTATTTTGCTGATTATCTAAGTCAATACGTAACTGTATTTTTTTGAAAAATATATTATATTTAAATATAAAAAGGAAAAAATGTATTAAACTTATGTTGTGGTGCCCTTTACAAGCCTGAGAGTGAAATATGAGAAAACGAATGTAAATAATGTGACTCATAGCGATAGTCTATCGACATTTAATGTATTTTCGAAATCTATAGTATACAGGACGTCCCACATTTGTCACACGGAGGTGAAGTATATTAAATATTGAAGATATGATATTTTACTGAAAGAAGGCAATATTTTATTTTTAATAATAACTACAATTTGAAATTAACTGACTTTTTTCTTCGTGGGTAGTCGAAAAATAAAGTCATCTGTTTTTGAGCTCCTGAATTTTATTTATTTAATTTTAATTTAATTACTGTATTATCTATAAATTAATGGAATAAGTACCTGTGAAGCTTCTAAACAGCTGCTGTTATATTTATTTTAACTGTTTTCCTGTTGCTACACTTGATACTTCATTTCTCATCACTCACTATGGATCTAAAACTTGCTGAAAATATGAAAACCTTGGAAAATCTGTTTGAGTCACGTCTTCACCAGTATGAGGTAAATTCAGGATCTGCCGCTGCCGGCCCGGACCTTCATACATGCATGTGAGTTCTCCGAATTTAAAAAATTATATGGCAGGCTTTAATGTCCATTAAATCACAACTCGCATTATTAATTTTAAACCAAGATAGACAAGAAATGGCATTGAGACGCAAAGTTGTCCTTATTCATGGCTTACCAGTGAGTGATACGGACGATTTAGCTGCGGAAGTGGTGCAGTTCATAGAAGTTAAACTGAAATTGCCTGAGATCACAAAGGATAAGTTGCGTGTTTGCCACAGACTTGGCTCCCCGGGTAGCAAGACCCGGCCTGTTCTTGCGCGATTCAGTGATTACGAGCACCGACACCTGATTTGGGAGAACAAGACTGCTCTTAAGGGTTCTGGCGTCATTATCTCTGAGTTTTTAACGAGGCTCCGGCACGGATTATTCATTTCCACAAGAAAACACTTTGGCCTAAAGAACTGCTGGTCTGCTGATGGCAAGATTATCGTCAGTCTTCCAGACAAGAGTCGAAGAAAAATCGAATCTGAAGCTGAGTTGCGAGCCATTATATCCCTCTTCCCATCAGTTGCGGCCGACACCTCAGTCCCCGTCCCGGCGGATTTATCTTCTGGTGAGGGACAGGCATCGCCAAAGGTGGCAGACGCCGGTGCGGTTTCACGGGGTGCAAGGAAGACGCGGCGTCGCTAGTAAACATAATCATTGTGTACATAGTGCATTGCATCTGCATTTCATTCAATACACCATTTGCTATTGTATCACACCGGATTCGCGACGGATTGACCATGGAGGTATGTTTACAATATGGCACATTTCCCGCAATCACCTCTAGTAAGTGCATTCAACACTTTATCTTTCACTTGACAATTTAAGGAGGTGAGGCGTTTTATTTAATCATTACCTTACCTACAAATTGTAAAATATAATTTGTTTACAATCTGGTGACATTAGCTGTCAACGTGTCATGTCAAGTCGGTTGCGTTCCGTTTCTTGCAAATTATACCATAGACTATCACGATAATGAATGTGATAGATATACAGCCAGTGATGACATGATTTGTGGTAGTGTCTGGTGTGGTATAATAGCATAATATTATTTACAATAATCTTTTGTTCCCCTTGTGTTTGTATTTTGTTGATGCGAATTTGTATTGTTGTTTAATGTATTTTGTTTATGTCAGCACTTGTGTTAGGCTCCGCTGTAGTGTATTTTAATTTTTATTGATTTTATTATTTATTTATATTTTTAATTATTATATAAAAGTAATATATTTATACCTATATTGTATTGATTTTTATATATAAATATATTGATGATTTCGATGACAGTTTTTTTTCTTGTTCCTCTTCATCAACTACACACATCAAAAGTGTCTAGGGATCAACATATATTTTTGCAATAACTTTTCTCCTGATTGATATTAATTAAAATTTTCTTTAAGGATTCATCAAATAAAGTGTTTTCGTTTGTCACAGTAACGATAAACCAAGTCACCTTTGCATTAATAAAGAAATTTGCCATTTTCCTAATAAAGGGATTTTTGACATTTGAACCACTAACACAAAAGTTCGAAAAAAAGACTGAAATAACAGTTTTCTCTAAAATTTTATTGGGTAACTTAAACAATTAATAATCCGTATTTCTACCGCGAACACTAACAACACAAGAACATCGGTTTGGCATACTCAAAATGAGTTCATCCAAATCACGCTGTGGAATGGCCGCCCATGTTCGTTGCAACAACAAAAAAAGGTCTTCTTGCGACTAGATACCCTCCATATTCGGCAGAGCTCTTCTCTGTAGCATATCCCATGCATGCTCAATCGGGTTCAAGTCTGGCGACTGAGCAGGCCAGGGCAGGACATTGATGTTAGCTGCGGCGAGAGTCTGTCTTACAACTCTTGCGGTGTGCGGTCGTGCATTATCATGCATTAACTGAAATAAGGGACCGATTTGCACTTGTAGAGGAACGATGACGTCTGATACAATCGTCTCAGCATAAATTTGAGCGTTGAGGTTGCCTCTGATCCAAATCAACTCAGTTCTTCCGCCGATCCAAATACCCGCCCATACCATGATGGTTCCACCACTATAAGGATGGACTTCCTGGCAGGATTTTAATCGCTGTTGGCGTCCAGGGGTTCTCCAGTGTCGTATACGTCTTGTATCCGGTCTCATACCAAAACGAGACTCATCAGAAAAGCACACGAAACGCCATTGTTCTTCTGCCCAATTTCTGTGTTCAAGAGCCCATTGATATCGAATCCTACGATTGTGCATTGCTATAGGTGGTACCCGTAGCGGTCTTCGGGAATGAAGGTTCACTTCATGCAAGCGGTTTCTGACTGTTTGGTCGCTAATTAAGTTCCCTGAAGAGTGATGAAGCCTCACGGCTAACATCATGGCGGTTATTGTGTATCAAAGTGTTTGTTTTTAAACAGAGCGTGACACTGACACACGTAGGACAGCTGTTTTGTCTATGATAGCGAACCGCTTACGTCAGCGTAGCTGTCAAACTTCATTGATTGGGTTGGTAGCCTTGAGGGAAGAGTCGATTTTCCTATTCGACTAAAATATTCGCCTTGAGACTTATAAAAAAAAAAAAAAAAAAAAAAAAAAAGAAGTAATCAGGCGGAAAATCTCTGTGGGGGCGCGTGGATGAATGGATGGAGTTTGACAGTTGTTGAATTTTGAATAGTCTTTCCCAGATCGATTTGAGTCCTCATTATCGGGTGCTGTTTTTAATCGATTTTGAATTTTACTCGAAATTGAATTTCCTCGCTGATTTGGGTAGGTATTCCCTGTTCCTCAGCTTACGGCGAGCGTAGGTATATAGTTTTGAGTTTATTCTTCGGTTCGTCTCGAATGCGGCGGCTGTCTGTTTGACTGTGGCCTTTGCCTTCAGTTGAAGTGGGAAACAAATCATAGACACATGTTTTGGAGGAGACGATCCGTCTATCATCTATGAGCAGTTGTCAAAACAACTTTTAAAATTTCACAATCTGTTTGTGGTACAGTTAACTTTTCATCTTTTCTTCTGCCCAAAGTATAATAAACGGCATATTGTTGTCGTCGAAGTCGTGAGATAGATCCGAAAAGTTTATATCCCGAAGGATATTGGCGGAAAAAGCGCGGAGTCGCTAACCGAACTGAGTTTCGTAGGTGGACGAACACGAACCTTCGCAAGGCAATTGCAACAATAAGGCGGTAACTCGTGATAGGAAACAAAATACTTACGGATAGTTTCATATTTCGAACGGCTTGTACGTTCCCCTCAAGAAATACTGGAGGACTAACAAGGAGACTTTTGTTCTGTGCACGGACCAGAAGGGGCGCGGGAGTTTATTTGCCAGCCGCTCTCCGGTTTTATGTAACCCGGCCGAACAGCAGACAGATTATACACAGCTTAACCTATCATAATCAAGGTATTTCTCTACTAACCCCGGGTGAACGTGAAAAGGAAACAACAGGCGAGGTTGGACCCCGACTTACCCATTTCCATATATTTACATATATCTATATAGCTGGTTATCTCACTGAGAACTAGAATTAACTAAGTTTGTCACCAATATCGATCAAACGAGCCGTAGAACCTCTGAAATCCACTCAATAGCTTATTCAGTCTAGTCTATGTGGTATTTGTGGATAAAATATATTAGTAAGGATTATATTGTAAGTACATGGTAAAGTGTTATGAATGTTTGATATTCATATAATTATAACCTTTCATGACAACTTGTTGGTTTATATACACATTAACTTTGAACTACTGTATTCAGCTTAGATATTTATAATTAGTGAAACATAGTTATTATATAAATAATAAACATAGTTAGACTTGTTGATTTATATAAGCAATAACTTAAATCTACTGAAGTCTTAGGCTTTGGTATCTAAAGTGGATAAAATATACTTATAACATTATCTTAATTTTTTGGTTTTCTTTTATTGTTCCCCCGGTGCTCTGAGTGGGCTAAAGGAGGGCTGTTGAAGAGAATTTAACATCACATGTGGCGCCCGAACAGGGACGCAAGGCTTTGTAGCATTTACTTTGCTCTTTTTTTTGGTCATTTTTGCTCAAAAAAGGTTGATCGATATTGGTGATTTTTTTTAATTTTTCTTTTTTTCTCTGAATTATTTGGCTTATATCCAAAGATTTGTTTATCTGGTTATACTGTGTTGTAAACATAATAATTTGTAACATCGGATGATCGATATTGGCTCAAAATTTACAATCAAAAAAGTCATATTTACTTTTTTTATACCCTTATTTAAAGGAAAAAAAAAAAAAACCCTCTTGTGTACTGATTTTTGGTAGGTTAGTTCACCAACCTCATTTTTTTGAACCTAACAAGAAGAAACCTAACATTGAGAAACCTAATCCTTTAGAACCTAACAATTTTCAACCCTCAGGGGTGAAACCACACTTGTTACAACACTACTATTTCAACTGATATATCTTAACAGGTAGGTGATTTTATTATCATATTAATTACACTTTGTTATTGAACATTTCTTTATTTTGCCACACTAGGAGTAATTTTAACTTACAAAATGGAACAGAGGCCAATCACTTTTAACTTGTTACACAAAGATGAGTTGGAATATGAAGTCAGAATTAGGGGTGCGAAGCCTGTGGACGGGGTGCCTGCTTTAAAGGCACAAGTACGTGCTTTAAATAAAGATTTACCTTCTGATGAAATATTAACTTGTGAAGTAGATATAGAATCAGAGTTGGATATTATTAGGGAGAAATTAGACAGTTTAGATGATCTTACTTCTCAAACTTCTTCTAGAGCTAGTTCCCTTAAAGCACTGAACAGAATACAATCATTAGCACATCACTTGTTTCATAGACTTAGTCGCTTAGATTCTGATAATGATGACAGCATCGCCTCTCAATTGGAAGCGCTGCAAGAACGTCTGGACAAGTTTCTGGTTAAGTTAGATAACATTATGCACCATTTTAAGAGTAGTTTAACTCAGGTGCCTCCGGAAGAGAATAGCAGAGTCCATGCTGCTTCTGAACGCACTGGGAATGCTTCCCCTGACTCTGGTGCTGCCGTACATAAACTAAACATACGGTTTAATGGGAAAACCTGTGTAAAGGCATTCTTGCAGCGTTTAGAGGAGTTATGTTTGTCTCGTGGTGTAACAGATGGTAAATTGTTCAATTCTGCAGCTGAATTGTTTACAGATGAGGCTCTTTGTTGGTATCGTGGGGTGCAATCCGAAGTACATAGCTGGTTAGGGTTGAAAACCTTGCTTCTTGATGAATATTTACCATCAGATTATGATCATCGTTTATTACAAGAGATCCGGTCTCGCACTCAGGGTTCCGATGAAAGCATAGTGAATTATCTTAGCATTATGCAGAACTATTTTACTCGGTTGTCAAAGTCGCTCTCAGAGGAAGAGAAATTGAATATTGTTCTTTTTAATATTAGACCTTTTTACACTACACAATTAGCTTTGAATCCCATAGAGTCCTGGACAGATTTGAAACGCAAATGTAGACTTCTGGAAGGTGCCAAGGAGCGTTCCCAACATTTTAGTGAACCACCTAAAATAACCCAGGCTTGCTTAGCTCCAGATCTGAGTTATAAGAATAGCAATAATAGACAACTGCCTAAGGTCTCAGCCGTGCAACTGGTGGGAAATGATAAGTTCTGTGTGCGTTGCCGTGTTGAAGGGCACACTTTGGGAACATGCCGGGAAGCTCATGTTTTGGTTTGTTATCGTTGCGGCCGAAAAGGGGTGACGGCAAGATCGTGTCCCGAGTGCTCCCAGGGGAAAGCTAAAAATAAATATAATAATAATCTTCCAAAAAACGGGAAGGTGTGAATCGGCGCTGTTATACATTTTTGTCTAAACACGAATGGGATTCGTGGTTGGAAGTAATTCGACGGTTTTTCGATAGTAATAAACAAAACATTATTAAAAAGTGTCAAAATGAATGTCAACATCTGACAGCGCCGATTCACAACACAAGAGGGGATGCCCGTCCATTTTTAAAAATTACTATTTATGAATTAAAATATATAGGCTTGCTAGACTCTGGTTCTGAAATATCTATTGTAGGTAACAATGCAATAAAACATTTTTCTGGCCTTGGTACTGTACATAAGTCATGGGACTTAACACACATTACTACTGCAAACGGTTCGTCGTCTCCAGTGACGGGCTACATATTTTTGCCAGTCACTGTCGGAGGAAGAACCGCCACTATTAAATTCTACTTAGTACCTGGGGTCGCCACTGAGCTACTTTTTGGGATGAATTTCTGGAAAGAATTTAAGATAGCACCCGACGTTCTATCCTTATTGGAGGGTGGTGAGTATTTGCCGGGGGGTAATCATATTGGTTCGATCACTTGTAACGATAGATTTTTACAAGATTTTGAGTCGCTCTCTGAGTCCGAGCGTAGGCAGGCTCAGGAAGTAATACGATTGTTTGAGGATATATCAGCGGAGAAGAGAGGATTAGGTAGGACTCACTTGGTCACGCACAAAATAGACACGGGCGATCATCCACCGATCAAGCAGCGTTACTATATCATGTCTCCGGAAAAGTTGGCCGAAATGAACAAGCAACTAGACCAAATGCTCAAAGATGATGTGGTGGAGCCGAGCAATAGTGCGTGGAACAATCCCGTCACTCTGGCGCAAAAGTCGGATGGATCTTATCGTTTTTGTTTGGACAGTAGGAAACTCAACGCGATTTCAAAGCATGACGCCTATCCTTTGCCGTATATCAGTAGCATCCTGGACCAGCTCCGTGACGCGAAATTCCTGTCTTCAATCGATCTTAAATCGGCATACCATCAAGTATTATTATCACCGGATTCCCGGGAAAAGACCGCATTCACTATTCCCTCCCGCGGGCTATTTCAATTTAAGGTCATGTGTTTCGGTTTGACCTCAGCGCCTGCCACTCAGCAGCGCTTGATGGATAGTTTGTTTGGGCCGGAGTTTAATAAGCTGTTGGGATCCGGGTCACCAGATTTTAACCCGGATAACCATAAAATATTCATTTATTTGGATGATTTAATAATTTTAACTTCCGCGCCTGCTATGTCCGAACATCTTGATATTCTACGTAAAGTCAGAGATAGATTGTTGGAGGCTAATTTAACTATTAATATGGGGAAGTGTCAATTCTTTAGAAGACAGTTGAAGTATTTGGGTCACGTGGTTGATGAATATGGTTTGCGTACCGATCCCGATAAAATAAGAGCTATTGTGGATTTTCCCATACCCGCTAATAGAAAGGAGGTGAAACGTTTTCTGGGAACTGCATCATATTATAGGCGATTTATTAAAAACTTTAGCCATATGGCCGGGCCATTAAATGCTCTCACTTCTACGCGTAAGGGGGCTCCTCCCTTTAAATGGTCGGATGAGGCAGAGCAAGCATTTCTGGACTTGAAGTCGGCTCTTACAAGTGCTCCAGTTTTGGCATGTCCGGACTTCACGAAGGAATTTGCAGTTCATTGCGATGCGTCCAATTTTGGCATTGGAGGTACCCTCACCCAAACCGTAGACGGCCAGGAGCATCCGGTCGCGTATTGTAGTCGCTCACTTACCCACGCCGAGCGAAATTACTCGGCTACCGAGCGGGAAGCTTTAGCTGTGGTACATGTAGTCGAGCATTTCCGTCCCTATCTGGAGGGTAGTAGGCCATTTCGTGTTATTACCGATCATGCTAGTCTAAAATGGTTTCTGAAGCTTAAAAATCCGACCGGTCGCTTGGCGCGTTGGGGTTGTAGATTATCACCCTATAATTTTGTAATAGAACATCGCAGTGGCTCACAAAATGTGGTACCTGACGCGTTATCCCGCTCTGTTCCCGTGGCATCTATAGGTATCACTGACGCCACAGCCGACTCGTGGTATAATAATATAATTAAACGTTGTACGGACAAACCTAGAGCTTGTCCAAATTTTCAGATAGTTGATGGTAGGTTATACCGTTTCACAAAAAGTAGTAATAAGCTCAGTGGTGATTACCAGTGGAAACAGGTTATCCCGATTGAGAGTAGGGAATCTATAATTAAACAGAACCACTCTGAACCAATCGCGGCTCATCTTGGTGTGGCAAAAACTTATAAACGTTTAAAATTAAGATATTTTTGGCCCGGTATGTATAAGGATACCGTGGATTTTATTAAGAGTTGCTCGGTTTGCAACGCATACAAACACAGTTCACTGGCAACTCCTGGGTTCATGGGAGAACCTAAAGTTTGCTGTCGGCCATTCCAGTGCATCAGCATCGATTTAGTTGGCCCACTGCCGATGTCCAGACAGCAAAACAACTATTTGCTGGTAGTAGTGTGTTGCTTTACAAAATATTGTTTATTATTTCCTTTACGTCGAGCTACGGGTAGGGTGATTGCTCAGCGACTGGAGGATCATGTCTTTTTGATTCATGGTATACCTCAAACCGTGATCTCCGATAACGGATCGCAATTTGTAAGCCATGAACTTCAATCTTTGTATGCCAAATATAATATACCACAAGTCCATTTGGGTCCTGTGTATTGCCCTCAGGTTAACACTGTCGAACGTTATAACCGTACTGTCATCACTGCGGTGGCCTCGTTCGTTGAAAATGACCATAGATCTTGGGACGTGAATATTCATAAGATCCAGTTCGCTATGAACACCTCTGTGAACGAATCCACGTCATATACTCCGTTTATGTTAGTTCATGGTAGGGAGGCTGTGACCGATGGTAGTATTTATGCCGGTTTCAACGATCTTGACGAGTTAGTGATAGTACCCCGGGATACTCATGCGTCTAATCTGGGTCATTTAGGTGAAATCTTTAAAGAGGTCAAGGACTCACTGCGAAAAGCCCACGATAGGAACGTTAAATATTATAACAGGCGTCGTAGGGATATTTCCTTTAACGTAGGCGATTACATTTGGAAACGGACGTATAAACAAAGCGCGGCTCATAAATACTTTTCAGTCAAACTTGCACCGAAATATGAACGTTGCAAAATAATCCGTAAACTCTCCCCACTCGTTTACGAGCTCGAAGACGAAAACGGGAAGTATGTAGGCAAATGGCATATAAAAGATTTCAAAAGCGCTGACCCCGAATAGATATTTAGGTAGGGACTTATCGCCGTGGATGTGGCGGCCGACGAATACCCATTCCGCCTTCTGCCCGGCGTGACGTAGAAATCGTCAATGGGTCTTGGTATCACACTGCATCTTAGATACCCATGTGTGTGTTCGTCCCCGATAGTGTGATCTCTTTGTTTGCCACCTAATTAATGCTTAAACACTTAATTGTCTCTTAACTTTTCCAGGAGAAGGTTTTGTTAATGTGCTTGTTAGTTTTTTACCTACCAAGGCATTTTATTGAAGTTGCTAATACAAATGAAAACGTATTAACAACAACTTTTATCATAATATCCTATGATGAGCGTAGAATATTTATGATATTTTTTTTATTTCTCTCGGGAGACAGTAAATGAGACACACGATGGACGAACACACAACATGCAATTTTGTGAGCAAATCACATTTGACCAATAACATCTCTTTGGTTAATTTTCTACCATTATGTTTTTCTCGGTATAACTGGTAACATTATAATTATTTTTTTTTATTATATCTATTTTCGGAGCAAAGATGCTTGCGGTACGGCCTTGAGTGGTATACACTTTGTGTTACTATTGTCATTTATTATTATCTATTTTTGTTACAACTTAGAGATTTATCAATGATTTATCGTTCTGTATGTTTATTTTTTTCTTAACTTAGCGGTTTATAATATTCTTTTATTTTATACAACATAACCTAATCATATCTTAACTAAAGTACATAAGACATGGGGATATACGAACGAGGGCGTTCGACGAATTCCCTACGTGAATTCTGCCGTGAGTGGGGGGATACTGTAGTGTTTGTTTTTAAACAGAGCGTGACACTGACACACGTAGGACAGCTGTTTTGTCTATGATAGCGAACCGCTTACGTCAGCGTAGCTGTCAAACTTCATTGATTGGGTTGGTAGCCTTGAGGGAAGAGTCGATTTTCCTATTCGACTAAAATATTCGCCTTGAGACTTATAAAAAAAAAAAAAAAAAAAAAAAAAAAGAAGTAATCAGGCGGAAAATCTCTGTGGGGGCGCGTGGATGAATGGATGGAGTTTGACAGTTGTTGAATTTTGAATAGTCTTTCCCAGATCGATTTGAGTCCTCATTATCGGGTGCTGTTTTTAATCGATTTTGAATTTTACTCGAAATTGAATTTCCTCGCTGATTTGGGTAGGTATTCCCTGTTCCTCAGCTTACGGCGAGCGTAGGTATATAGTTTTGAGTTTATTCTTCGGTTCGTCTCGAATGCGGCGGCTGTCTGTTTGACTGTGGCCTTTGCCTTCAGTTGAAGTGGGAAACAAATCATAGACACATGTTTTGGAGGAGACGATCCGTCTATCATCTATGAGCAGTTGTCAAAACAACTTTTAAAATTTCACAATCTGTTTGTGGTACAGTTAACTTTTCATCTTTTCTTCTGCCCAAAGTATAATAAACGGCATATTGTTGTCGTCGAAGTCGTGAGATAGATCCGAAAAGTTTATATCCCGAAGGATATTGGCGGAAAAAGCGCGGAGTCGCTAACCGAACTGAGTTTCGTAGGTGGACGAACACGAACCTTCGCAAGGCAATTGCAACAATAAGGCGGTAACTCGTGATAGGAAACAAAATACTTACGGATAGTTTCATATTTCGAACGGCTTGTACGTTCCCCTCAAGAAATACTGGAGGACTAACAAGGAGACTTTTGTTCTGTGCACGGACCAGAAGGGGCGCGGGAGTTTATTTGCCAGCCGCTCTCCGGTTTTATGTAACCCGGCCGAACAGCAGACAGATTATACACAGCTTAACCTATCATAATCAAGGTATTTCTCTACTAACCCCGGGTGAACGTGAAAAGGAAACAACAGGCGAGGTTGGACCCCGACTTACCCATTTCCATATATTTACATATATCTATATAGCTGGTTATCTCACTGAGAACTAGAATTAACTAAGTTTGTCACCAATATCGATCAAACGAGCCGTAGAACCTCTGAAATCCACTCAATAGCTTATTCAGTCTAGTCTATGTGGTATTCGTGGATAAAATATATTAGTAAGGATTATATTGTAAGTACATGGTAAAGTGTTATGAATGTTTGATATTCATATAATTATAACCTTTCATGACAACTTGTTGGTTTATATACACATTAACTTTGAACTACTGTATTCAGCTTAGATATTTATAATTAGTGAAACATAGTTATTATATAAATAATAAACATAGTTAGACTTGTTGATTTATATAAGCAATCACTTAAATCTACTGAAGTCTTAGGCTTTGGTATCTAAAGTGGATAAAATATACTTATAACATTATCTTAATTTTTTGGTTTTCTTTTATTGTTCTCCCGGTGCTCTGAGTGGGCTAAAGGAGGGCTGTTGAAGAGAATTTAACATCACAATTGTTGGAGCTCTTCGAGTTAAGATTTGAATGTATCGGTCTTGTCTCCGTGTGGTGCAGCGATACCGTCCTCCATGGCGCTCAGCCACGGTACCAGTGCTTCGGTATCGTGTCCAAAGTCGACTGATAACACTCTGACTTGTATTCAGAGCTAAAGCCACAGTACGTTGCCGGGAACCAGCTTCTATCATTCCCACGGCTCTGAGCATTTCTTCCCTGCTTAAATGACGTCGCCGCTCCATAATAACGTTGGTTTTAATCAGTAGTAGGGAAACAGTAGCACTAATAATGTCTTCAATGCGTTGTATGTTTTTATAGGGAAAATATTGACAGCTGATTTTCATCTTTTACTCGAATTTGATTCACAGTTCCTGATTCAAATTATGAAATGCACCAAAAAGGATCCATATAAATTTATAAAATCATAAATTTATTACAAAGCCACATCTCAATCTCAAGAAATCCGCATAAAAATGCTTGATCCCTAGACACTTTTGATGTGTGTAGTTATGTTAGTGCTGACAGCGATTCCACTATGACTCTACCCGATAAATTGTCTTCCATTCTAACCAAAAATCGCAATGTCTTCAACGTTGCTCATGTCAATGTGCAAAGCATTCCTGCGCATCATTTAGAACTTCTGGCGTCTATTAACAACTCGACTGTTGATGCTTTTCTTGTAACTGAAACTTTTCCTAAACCTTCCCTTCTTACATCTCAGTTTGCACTTCCTGGTTTTAACCTTATTCGCAACGGCAGGACGGGTAAGGGTGGTGGTGGAGTAGCGATCTACCTTCGCATCGATATTCCGTTCCGTGTTGTTAGCATTTGTTTATAGAAGTGTCCTTTCGTCAAACTAAATTACTTCTCGGTGTCTTTTACTCTTCTAATCTATTTATTGATTACTTTGACAGTTTTATAAACTCCTTGATCTTTATAGACCAACTTACCAGCACATCATTATAATGGGCGACTTCTACACATGCCTCCTGAAATCCAACTTACGTTCCTCTAAACTTCAGTCTATTATGTCTTCTTATAATTTACATATTCTTCCCACGTCTTCTGCCCATTATTTCCCTAACTGTACGAGAAAGTGCAATTACACGGGCAAGTAACTGCAAATATTTTCTTATTACGATCTCGTCTTCCTTTCCTATAAACTGAAACTGCCCAAAAGCAAACCCCCTTTATTAATGCGGCGAAACTGATAATGTGGATTGGTCATTAGTGTATCAGGCCCGATCTGTTGACGAAAAGGTCTGTAAATTGAATTCGCTGATACTAAGCCTTTTTGAATTGCATGCACCATTAAAATTAATCAAAATGAAACCTAAACCTTCTCCCTGAATTAACAATGAAATTAAAGATCTCATGGCACTGAGGGATAAGGCCAAACGTAGACTAAAAAGTCGCCCCTCTGATGACAACCTGGTTCACTATAAAAGCCTCCGCAATCGCTGCAGTCGTATGTGTAGAGACGCTAAGAGACGATTCTTCCATGATTCTCTGTCTAACCGTAATGCAGCGGATACTTGGCGATTCCTTCGGTCAGTCGGTGTGGGCAAACCTTGCTCTTCTGTCCCTGCCTCCAGTTATTAATAGCAGTTGCGACAAGGCTGTTACTCTCAAGGAACTGTCTGAACTTGCTAAACCAAACTGTCCACTATTCGACTTCTTGTTAGTTTCTGAGAATGACGTCAAAGATTCTATATTATTTATATATTCTGAGTTCGTTGGCGAGGATATTTTGTGCTCGAGAATGTTTATTCCTATTCTACCTACTCTACTCCCTGTATTAGCTCACATCTTTAACTACTCCTTGTCATAATATTGTTTTCCTCAAATTTGGAAAAAGCTCACGTCCACGAATATGATCACGTCTCCAACTTTCGAAACGAACTCAAGTGGCTCCCCATACGTCTGCGCAGGAATGTCAGAATCCTTTGTTTCCTCTTCAATATCCTTTACAATCCTTCATATCCTTCCTATCTTCGGGAGAGGTTTTCTTTCACCCACTCGCCTAATGTTCCTTGCAGGTCCCATTTCAAATCAGTACTCAAATGTCCTATTCATAGAAACGAATTTGCATCATTATCTTTACGGTACATGCCGTCCGCTTATGGAACTCGCTGCCAGCAGGAATCGGAGACAGTCCAACTGTTGCTACATTTAAAAAACGGTTGAAGGAACACTATTTATCCTCTTGAATCACTGTTTCCGAACTGTATTGCTTCTCCTTCAACACTTGAATATTTTATTTTAGTATATATGTTTATTTGTACATCTATGTAGATATATATATGTAGGATTTGTTTATGTAAGTATTGTATTTTGTCATTTTTATTCAGGAGGCACACACTGGCGACCTTTTATTGTATGTTTTTTCCTTTCGCGGGCCTGCTGGAAGAAATTTCAATATGAAATAAGCATTGCCCTTGTACATATTTCTTGTTCCTGTTCTTATCTGTTTTATACACAATAAAACAGATACGAACAGGAACAAGAAATTTGTACTAAATTAGTAAATAAATAGGACTGCATTCACAGCTTTTTTTTTTTAAATCGTCTGCTACAACTGGCAATTACACTCGTGGCATTTGAAAAAAAAACACGATATATTTTATGATAACCATCGAAAGAACGACCTCCGTAGCCAAGCGGTTGGTACGCCGAGTTTCAAGGTGTCATCTACTCGAGAGGTCCCGTGTTCGAATCCCGTTGGGGGCAGATTTTGTGTAATGAATGCGAGCATTTGTACTCCAGTCATGTTTAATATGTATGTCTATATAAATACACTTATACCTAGTCAGGTCATAAATTCTGTCACATGTTTAATATAAAATAATTGAAACAGGTTTATTCATTATGTAACCATTTATATACCAAAATGAACTTAACAAAACATACTCTTATGGCAATAAAGTTTATTCAAAATGACCGCCGTGTTTTTGAATACAGGCCTTCAATCTGCGCGGCCAGTCGTCTATCGCAGCACGAACGAGATCCATGTCAATATCGGCGGCTGCCTTAATCAAGCATGTCTTGAGTGACTCCAAATTGGGATGAGGCTTTGAGTACGCCTTTTCCTCCAAGTTTTGCATATCATGTAACCTAACCGACTCAAATCTGGACTGGAGGAGGGCCAGTCTTCGTGCCGGATGAAGTCGATTTCACGATTTCACAGCCAGTCTTGTGTGCTCTTCGCTCTATGAGCTGGCGCCGAATCTTGTTGGAATACCCAGTGCTTGTTATTGAACATGGTATGAAAAACAGGTTCCACAAGGTTCGTCAGGACTGTATTTTGATACACAACTGCATTCGTTTTTACACCTTTCTCACAAAAATGTACCTCTGTTAAGCCCCAATAAGAAACTCCCAACCATACCATGAGCGAGGATGGAAAATGACCTCGTTGGACAAGCGGAATACAGTTGCTGGCTTCTTCACTACTGTGTGCGTACACCTTATAATTTTGTTAGTTGTAGTTCTCTTCTACGGTAAAAATTTTTTCATCCGAACAAAGAATTTCCCGATATTTTTTTCCCGCGTACAGCTTCAACCAATAGATGAGCATTCAAACGATGCCCTGTTTTTCTTCGATATGCCCGAAGCCCTAAGTCTTCATTTAACACCCTTTTCACCGTGGTTCTGCTTAACCCCATCTGAAGGGCCAACAGTTTCTGCTTACGTTTGGGATTTCTTTGAATTCGCGCCTTTACAGCTTTTATCACTGCTGGAGTCCTAACAGACCGAGGGTGACCACTTCTTGACCTGTTATCTACACGAGAGTCTTCATTGTATCGTTTGGTGGTACGATAAACGAATCTTTAGGTTATATTTAAAATTTTCGGTATGTCAAAAATTTTAATTGGCATGTAACCGCAACGATGCAACGCAATAACTGCAACACGGTCTTCTTTAAGCGTCCATTCCATATTTAAAAATGAGTAAAATTCTAAAAACTATACATTTCTATTTTCATGAACAATTTGAAATTCGAATTCAATAAACTTTTTTGTAGCCAGCATTCTAAAAGAAAAGTTTTTACTATGTGATAATACTTATGACCTGACTGTGTATATGTACTGTATATGAATTCTATCCCTGAATGCAGTTCTATTTATTTTTAATAACATGTTAAATGTAAAAATAACATGTTGTCTTCTTTCAGTTAAATATCCTATCTTCAATATTTAATATTCTTTTCCTCCGTGTGACAAATCCGTGGGACGACCTGTATAGTTTGCGAACAGCGTTATTCAGAGCCAATCAGGTAATGCCCTAATGCGTTAACTAAACACACATGATGTTTGAACACAATTACTTCTCTACTAATAACGTAAGAAAGACCTTTCTTCTTCGCCTTAGGATCTTAAAATATTTCCTTTTTCATATAATCAGAAAAATTGTGCGATGCATATTTTTCCACGATTGCGAACGATGTCGAACTCTCAATTTAGGATTCTGCCATCCCGATTATATTCTAGCATGGTGCATGCAGTACAATGTGATCTGTCACGCCTTAAACAGCAAATAAGAATACAAACTGCTTATTACAAAGTTTCCTCTAAAAATATTTTATCACATTTCTTATATTATCATTGAACAAAACTGAAAAAAAGGTAAATTTAAAAAATCAAAAAACCCGACTGCTTAATAATTCTTCAAATAAAAACTGAAAAGAAAAAAACAAGTCCAGTAGTCTATAATTCTGTTAATAAGGAACAAAGCTACTTAAACAGTCGGGACCAATTAGATATTCAAGAATACATTTCTTGAATATCTAATAATATTCAAGAATACATTTCTTCATTATCTATCATAATTAGATATTCAAGAATACATTTCTTGAATATCTAATGGGTCCCGACTGTTAAAGTAGCTTTGTTCTTTATTAACAGAATTATAGACTACTGGACTTGTTTTTTTCTTTTCAGTTTTTATTTGAAGAATTATTAAGCAGTCGGGTTTTTTGATTTTTTAAATTTACCTTTTTTATTTCACACTTTTTAGTTAGTATTTTAAGACGGTATATACCGTAGTCTTGTTACTTCAGTTAGGGAATTAATATCGCGGGAATTATAAAGTACCTTGCGTCGGTCTAAAAGATTGATTTATTAAGACATATAAAGACTTTACCAGCGGGGTCAAGGCTACAGATGGGCCTCAATTTTCGCAAAAATGTGTGAAGTTAAATCAAGTCGTTACATAAATATCTCTAATGTATGTAAATTTTAAAGTAAACTAGCACTTACTCAAAAAGTCATCTTTTGTTTATGTTTTTTTTAATAGTTTAGCAGTAAATATAAAATTCATTTACTTTTATTCGTCGACTATTTAAAATTGGCAGTGGCTGCATTGTCATGTCAATGCCGGACGTCGAAGATTGTGTTATACACAAATTCAGTGTCAGTCCCTAGTCTCATAATTTGATATACCTACATAATTCACAGAAAGCCAATATGTAGATGCCAGAAATTAACTTCAAATGTTTTTAATCACCCTATATACAATACCAATCAATGACGTTTATGTCGCAGGTTGAAGAAAGAAGTAATTCCCGTCTGTTGTTTTGGACAATGGTGGCAACTGCCTTAGATCACTAAATTAAATAATTATGCAATCACCAAAGCAAAGTTTATAATATTTGATTAAACTAAAGGCGCATAATAAAATTTTCATAACGTTAGGTAGAGCACCATAGCAATCTCATTTATTATCAATTTATAGTTCTCTTTGTAGTTTTCTTTTAAAGCGTTCACATTTAACAGGTCAAAGACTTTGTGTTCGACCCTTTTTTATTGGTAGTGTAAAGCTCGAATGAAGAGTACTCCCAGTAGTGCAATCATGGCAATTATTTTCCAATTTTTATTTTGTTATAAAAATACCGAATAACGTATCACTGTTAAGCACAAATGCTAAGTAACTTTTACAAATATAATCAAATAAACCTATTACTTACTTTATTTTTAAATCTTTTTCATCAATTAAATACTTATCTTATCCTAACTATCTATACTAATATTATAAAGAGGCAAGATTTGTATGTTTGTAACAAATAATCTGTCAAACTACTGAACCGGTTTCAAATATTAATTCATCATAAGGTAGCTACATTATTTATTATAACATTTTTCTTTATTTAAATACATTATGTCCGAGTGACATAGGCTATATTTTATCCCGATAAATAAATTTCGCCCGTACAATGCCCGGGTGGATCACTAGTAAGTATAATATAATATTATAGATGCGAAAGTGAGTTTGGTTGTTGCGCTTCCGTGCCCTAATAGCTAAATCGAATATAATGAATTCCCATATAGAAGTAGATGGGAACTTGGTTCTTAGCTACAACATCGCAATACTTATAGGCGTAGGGTGATGAAAGGGGTGATTTACCTATAAAAATCTACATTATTTACTTTGAATTTTGCAGAATTATTATAAAACCAATATTATCGCGAGCTGATTAATAAATACAGGGATTCCAATAAGTATGTTCTTACTAGCGAAAATGGGTTATTTGTCATTATATTAAGTAAACCTTTTTTGTAACCTTAAGTAATATCGTTAAAAAAATGAAAAACAGTAAAATTCTGAGTGTTTCATTAAAATTCAATAATCATAAATACCTATTATGATAATATATTTTTCATCATTTAATAAGAAGGAACTGTATCACAGTTTTAATGTTAGTACTTCGTATAGAATCAGATACTGCGAATACCCCATTTTTTTTTACATAGTACACCGCGCTATCACTTTGTCATCGTTGTAACTTTTTAAATATTTGTCGAAATGACATAGTGTAAAAAGCAAAGTTTATCGTCTTTAAATATCAAAAGCGATTAAAGTATTTGTTTTGATAAAAAATGATTTGTTAATACAAAATGTGCATTTTGGAAATAGATATCAAATAATATTTTAGTTTTGATTCACTATTTTAGCGGTAATGACTTACACATTCAAAATAGATATATGGTGTCACGGACTTTTTTTAGAACTATTTAAGAGATACATTTTCACTCTACATTACATTCATGTAACTTTTATTGTTTTTGCAGTGCAGGCCAAAATGGCTCGCAGATGGGACATTTTTTCCGTCTTATGTGACACTTATTGCTATATATTGGCCAATTCACTCAATAACTACATAAATTATTATATATATGTAATTATCAAATATGAGCTATATTACTGTTAAGTTTCATTAAAATCCATTCAGTATTTTGTAGGTGAAAGAGTAACAAAGATCCATACAAACGTAAGATTGAAATTAAAAGCGTAAGTGGTTAATATACAACTTTAAAGCGTTGTAGATCCTAAACAATCATATTAAATGAAAAATGGTGTTAGGAACCTAAATATGATTTTTAATTATCTAGACAGTGATACCCCATTCGACATATTTTGTCAACTTTTTTTTTTTACTTCGTCACAATATGGCGCCTTATTTTGCCCATATTGAATTTTGATTACTATCATATCTTTAGTAGCACTCCCATGATTGAGACGAATCGATTGATGTATGAATCATCAAAATCGGTCCAGGCGTTTGGTCTCTAGTGTGCCACAAAGGAACAAACATACATATATAGACTGTTAAACACATAACCCTGTCTGCGCGTCGCGCTTCGCGCTCTTGCATTGCGCAGCCGGGTAAAAAAGACTGTGGTCAAAATTTTGTTACAATATGGGAAAATATAGCCCAAGATCCTATGTCCAGCAGTGAACTAAGATAGGCTGTTGATGATGATGATGATGGGAAAATATTAATCATCCTAATATCAAGTTACTCTTTCGTTAGTTTTTAAATAAGTAATTTAATATTTTCATCAAATTACATTGTTTCATTGTGATCTTTTATGCAAAAAACTTGAAATGTGAATCTGATTTAAGACCGCGAGGACATTTTGAGTGATAAATTTAAACGATCCGCAGCGGATTATCTTGAGGACGATTTATTTGGTTTTAAGTCCGTGATAAATCTTAAGTTATGTTAAGATTTCTTTCTACTTAGGTGTAGTTTGTCCTCGTCCTACGTTTTTAAGGCTGCATAATCCGTAGGTTACTTGAATGACGTGATTATTAAGAGTCTAGACGATTGGCTAAAATTTTATGTCGACATTTGTAGTTCAATGAATCGATATGCTTGGTCTGATGATGGCCTCTTTAAAAGTGGTCTTTTTTATTTTGTAAGGTTAAAGGACTTCTTCAGTTGTGGCACAGGGTAATATAAGGGGCAAAAAATTCACTGCCAATCAATGATGTTAAATATTTACGGCTATTACGCAAATAGTAGTTTACCTAGCGTATTTGGGTATTCATCATCAGCCTATTAATGTCCCCACTGCTGGGACACAGGCCTTCCCTATGGATGGAACTGGGAGATTGGGCCATAACCTACCACGCGGGCCCAGTGCGGATTGGTGGATGCTGACGACTACAGATGCAGCCGGAATCAATGGCTTAACGTGCCTTCTGAAGCACGGAGAAGCTCGAGAAAGTAAATTTTTTGGTCATCCATCCAAAGACCGACCACTGCGAAAGTTGCTTAACTTCAAAGATCGCAGCCGAATGCGCTAACCACTTGCGCCATCGAGCTCCTCATGGGTATTAGTGGCCAGAAATGCTCCATGTGGGTATTTCTCTGGAATGTGGTTAAGCCAGGGTTGATGTCTTGCTGGGGCCGCAGCATTGTCCTGTTTTATAAATCGGTGTGTTTTCTGTAATAAAAGAAATCCTATTATGGAAATCATCTTATCAGGTTTTTGTTTGCCTAGGCACCACTCTAGTACCTGGTTGAATTCAGCCAATCAGCGGGTGTCATATTGTCCGGAGGAGCCTAACATATTTGTCAATGCATTATTGTATTTGCTTACTATCAAAATTTTGTTACAATATGGGAAAATATAGCCCAAGATCGATCTGAGTGGCGTGCATTTGGAGAGGCCTATGTCCAGCAGTGGACTAAGATAGGCTGTTGATGCTGATGATGATGATGATGGGAAAATGTACTCGTCCTACGTTAGGTAATTTTTTTAGGTGTTGGTAATTTTTTTAACATTTGTTGATGTTTTTTGTTTATTAGTTCTCTTGTATTTACACAAAGTTATTAAGTGAATATGCAATTGAAAATCAATAATAAATAAATCATTTTTTATATGGTCTCCATTTAAAAGTTGTGATTGCTCGATATTAGCCAGCGCTCTCTATTCCATACAGACATAAAAAAATGTAATTTATTCTTAACTATATTCTTTCGGTATTTTAGGGTACGGCCTTAACAATTCCCTTTAAAAGTATTAAAATGTACAGGACACATGTATTAAATCTAATTCGATGATATGGGACACTTCTATTGCCTGCGCAGATGAGGGACTTTAGTCTGCGGACTTTTTTGTCTGCCAAAATAGATCACTTACAACTGCATCGAGTAACGCACACGAGGGAATAAAAGTATCACTTATAAAAAGTTCCCTGAATAACCGATGATAAAGCGGTACACGGGAGTCATAAAAAAGAACTCATGTGGTTATGCGCAGCAACGTATAGAGCGACCTTAAGTCTGCGTTGAGCGCTCGACGCAATATAAATGTTTTTGGGCCCAGTATTTTCGTTTAAAACGTCTTTTCCTTTTCTTAAACTTCATATTAATTACAATACAATGTAATCTTAGAATATTTTCTTCCATAGCGTGCGCTTATCTTCGGGCGACAAATGTCAACACACCATGTGACTGGAATGCGTGGTACATTCTCGGCTGATATTTTTGAATTTTTGTTCTCCGTGGACAAGATTCATTTGTCTGCGCAGGCGATTACCGTGAGTTCGATTTCTGCTTGAGCAATACTTAACTGAAAAAAGGTTATTTAAAAAATTTGAGCATTGAGCAACTCCCACTCGAACTTTAAAGTTTAATTTTTCGTATACAATAAGATTGTTTGTATCCATATCGTGTCATTGAGAATACTGATATACACTTGAAAAATCAAAGAACAGATTTCTGTATTTTTGAAAGAAGCTTGAATCTCCAACGCTCTCAATTATAAGTCAAGAATTTGTATTAACAAAATAACTGGCTAAAAATGTTATTATAAAACATTAAATAGTCAGAATACAATTTCGCAATCAAAACGTCAATTTAAAATTCGTCACCAAAGAATCCACAGACAAACAAGGGGAACATCTCTCAAACGTTTTGTACTGAGAATCAGCTCTTTGCTACATTAAATCCGATCCTCAAACCGCAGCTCCCATTAAAAATTCATTTCCCACCCTATAATGCTTTCTTTGTGGTTATTCCGAAAACATTCCTTAGAGGTGCCTATTGAATTAACTTTATTCTGTTGATTGTAAATTGAAAATGGTCGAATTTGAAATGCAAATGGCGCCCGCGATAGTCGAATTCTACTTTTCATTCGACTCGAGATACGTTAATATATTTAACGTTCGTTTAATTTTCGAATGTTTCGAATGACATCCGATTATTCGTCATTACGTAGGATACGATGATTATTTTGGCCGTTCTCTTAACGAAATTGTTGTACAATTAATGTTCATTTACTGTAGATTGATTGATTTGTAAATCTACAGTTCAACTGGAAATTGGGAAGCTCTTAATGTATTGCTAGTTTTACATCATAAAACAAAATGGTAATTCAAACGCTTTCGTATCTGAATCAAATCAAATTTAAAATAAATACAGAACATTGAGTTTTTGGTAGTTATATCACTGAAAATAAGGCCACGCAATATTGAAATATTTACCTTGTACAGCCAGTATTCAAATCAAGATCTTTAATAAACAAAGCTTGAACTCGTAATAAAAATACGGTAAAACGTAATTTTAAAGACGAAACCTATTTCAGAAATTCGTACATTAGTTTTTATTCTGTCGCTAATGGTAGGTACCACCTCTACATTTACAAAAAATATTTTAAATGTATATTTTTAATAAACATGTTTTAGAATTATGAATATTAAGCTTTCTGGGAGTCCTGTACCAACATGCAAAGGTTCAACATTTTAAATACAGCTTTAGTGAAAGTCTAGAAAAACACTTTGAGAAAATGATATAGATTCCTTCTCATTCACAAATAATTCAATTTTTAATACTTTTTTTATTTTATTTTTTTGTTAAAGTTCTCTCGTTTTATGGAAGGCAAAGGGAACAATGCCCATACAGCCTGGTCTTTAATTTAATTAATCTTCTTTTTGTTTTTACATTACAATGTCAGTGTGACGCATTCTAATGTTTCTTGGAGTGTTTGGCACGAAATGTATCGAGTTGGCTTTTTCGATAAGCTTCTGTGAGGTAGTCAACACTACAATAAAATTCTCACATCCACTTGACCGGAATAGCGTATATTTTAATGATTCCACTAATTCTTCAGTTACGCAGACAGTTGTTACACAAAACCACACTAATTTTATTTCACAATATCCACTATGAACGAATTTAAGAATAATTAAAATAAGACGCCAACCACACTCGATGAAATCCCGCCAAATACTCCTACTTTTTTTTATTTAAGTAGCTTTATGGCGTGGTAATACAAGAAAAAAAATTGTGCACAAAATATAAATCAAGATTTGCACTATTATTTTATCAATTTCAATTACACTCAAGAAGCTCATATCACTACCATTAAGCTTAGTCATGTAATGGTAATATACCTACTTACATTTAAGAAAAATGCTGTATAAACGGCTTCGTATAATCCTTGCACGTAGCCAATCATATCTTGAGACAACATTACGTCTCGCTACGCAGTATTCGTAGCACGTAGCGTAAGCAGTGTCGTAGCGGTCGTAGCTAATTGGTTTCACGAATGAGCTTAACACAAACGAAGCGGTAAATATTCAACTTGTGAAGCGGTAATATGAATTTCAGATGTTATTAAGACGTGATTATCCATCTTAGAGGAATATCGTAAATAAACAGGTAGGTATTCGTTGTAAATGTAATTATATTGTAATGTGACTACTGCTTATTTTCTTACCAATATAAATGAGACATAAATATTTTATTTAATATGTACTTTAGTTTTGTTATTGTTATGATTCTTATGATAACGCAATAAATATGAAGGATGAATAGTGAAATAAGTTTAGGGAACTAATTAATAAACAGGGTGTATACTCGTGTTTATTTATTAAGGGCCACTTTCAGCAAAGTTCTCTTATCGAATTTAAAAGCTAATAATGTAATGTAAATTTAAGCCTCATTCTATCTCTATTTGACTTTAAATAATTGACAAAGATGGAATTATACGTTAAACACTATTAAAACTTAGTATTTTTCTCTTCGCAACAAATTCCAAAAGTCGTTTGAATTGTGTAAACGAAATACTGCGTAGCTGTTTCCAGTTTTTTAATCATTGCTTTATTAATGTTTACATTGCCGGGGCTCAGTCTCATTTAAATGGAATAGGGAGAATGGGCCATGACCCAAACGCGGGTACAGTGCAGATGTGTGCGTACTAACGACTGCAGATGCATCCGAAGCCAACTGTGTAATGTTACTGTCTGCACGACGGAGTTATCGTACTAAAATGCGTTCGAACGCAAATTTTAGCAAATCAGCGTTCGAAAGAACAATGGCCAGATTTTTATATGAGCTGGACTTGAATTTTATTTTTTATGTCCCTTAATAAACTATAGTGAGAATGGTTTGTTTTTATATTGTAAATACTATCCCGTTTGAAAATCTTACATAAAATAGCCACGATTTTTTAAAATATCGCCACTAATACTTTTGAGGTTAGAATCAACAAGTACCTTTTACCCGACTGCGGCGAAGTCCAAACTGTAGTAGTGAAAAGCGAAGAGGGTAAATGGGGATCTCATAGCTATTTTATTCGATGCCTCATAGAAAAAAAATAGGACTGAACTAAAAAGTGGTTTTTAGTTCAGCCCTATTTTGGGGCATTTTTCTGGCTATGCCAGCTAAAGAGTAAGTCGTTAGACGAGATTAGATACCTGCTATCTTTCACTCACTGACTAATCGAGTCGAAGTAATAATGGTACCTATCATAAGGTAATAATGGTGGGTATGGGGATAAATGAAAGATAATTCTTGACAAAAATATTATTTAGTTACCAGTCCGTAAATCAATGCCAAAGTCAAAAGAACAGAAGGTAATCCAAAATAGTACAATCACAATAATTCACAACAACAATCTTAGCAAAAGCATTAGCACAGAATGATCAATGTCACTAAAAGTGTCAGTCAATCGATGGCGCCGATCGATGACATATAACGTTCCGTTATATGTATAAACCGAGCAATTAAACAAAAAGCTCATACTCAATTTGTACTTACTTAATTACTTTTATTTAAAAGTTCTTTAAATACCTAATATCACTAGTTGATCAGATGCCTAACTATTAATGGAATTACGGTTAACAAGTATTTAGCAAAAGAAATAATAGCGTAGTCTATGAATATTAAATCATTTCATGTCAATGGGTGCGTTCTGAACATGTTATTCCAAATAATTTCAAATAAATAACCAAAACACAAGAAAAGGTATATCTATTTAATGTGGAAGAATATGGATATTTTGCTTATATTTTCTAAAACCTTTAAAATATATGGCATTTTGGGACGTCATCGTTTCCTCATCAGGTACGATTTGGCCATCCTTCTTTGAATTAGTTCCGTCGTAAGTACGCTCGTTCAGGTACACATGAAAATTTATCGTCTCCCACAACCTCTTTTATGCGTATCTAAAGTCGCCAGTCAAGCTCTCGTCTAGAGTTTATAGACACGCAGCTCGATAATTTATAACGATAGAACTAATTTTAAATTTCGAACGCTACTTTTAGCACATTTCGTACCAAGCTTCGTCACGCAGGTGTGAAAAAAGCATAATGTGAAGGCACATAGTTCAGAGGTGCTTGAAAAAATATTTTTAGAAACCCATCCCATTTCCCAAATTCCTTTCTACCTGCATTTGTGTAAGATACTTAACTTCCACGATTGCAAACCGAAAGCGCTAATCTTTGCCTTAATTTCAAACTGGAAACATAATTCATTCGAAAGCATAAGAAATAATAACCAAATGATACTCTTTACTTAATATTAAGATTTCTCAGTATAAATCAACAATTGAATGTAGGCAATCTACAATTCAAAATTTAAGTCAACCGGTCATCGCTGGCCAACCTCATCCTATTTGCATGCTTTATCGCAAAACAAACTATGCGGATACCCAATCTGTATATTAATACAGATATTTATACAAATGGATTCAAAGCAACCAATAATCAGATGCTACAGTCTCATGAATTCGTCTCTGACAAGTTTGGACAAGTAACGCTGCCTTTCATCCAACCACCGCATTTGAATTGCAAATGTAGAACGGGCGTAAAGAAAACAAGACAATTAATTCGGAAACACAAGTGAGAGTTGATGTTTAATCAGATAAGTAGATAACTTGTTTGCTACATAACACAAGAGTGGAGTGTTGTGTATGATTTAGCCGCGTAATCTACTTTCCTGTGGTATTGATTTATTGTAGACCTCTGAATAGTGTCTCTAAATTAAGAGCAAAAGAGGTAGGGCAAAGCCAATTTCCCGCTTTAATTAAAACGCTCTCAGCTAATTTTTGTTTTAGTTCCGTCGCGAGTAAAAATAATTATTTCATATTTTTTATATACACTGCAGCAAATTACCCTACTCCACCCGATATTAAGTTTAATCAGGATCTAGTGTTGAAGACAGCTAATGTAGCAGAAAAATTCCTCATTCCAACATTTTTTCTATACTCGCTTGAATTTAAGCCCTGGGCGCTTGTTAACAAGATTTATACCCGGGTCTAGGCATGGTTTTAAACCGTGTCTCCGCACGGTTGTCAGTTAGATGACACTATGGAGGTTATGTATATGGATATGGATCAGCACAAACGTACAAACCGGGTAGAATCCGTGCCTAGACGCGGCGGAAATCCGGTCATTAACAAGCGCCCTTACCAAATAGAACCTTGTAACTATACTCTCAAACACAATACGTCACCAACAAAAGGCAGTTTTATTTAATTGTGGTCTTCTGTAAGTTGGTGGTTACTTCCACAAACAGCCGATTCAATTCGACCAGATAAGCGGTATGCACAACTCTTTTACTATTTTCTTGCTTCACCCACACCTGCACAACTAAGTTTGGTATTAGCCACAGAACACAAAAAGAGGTTAGAAAGGTGATCATAAACCGTTTGTACGGGAACCGATGTCGCCGGCTTGCCCCGACTACACTTGCATAACCCAATACACTTGCAGCTAATAGATAATAGATAGTGGTTCACCAGGTGGACCACGGGTATTTTTTCCCCCCGTAGTTCTCCTGGTTGAACCACGGAAAATAATTTTTACCCGTGGTCCACCTGACTCTTCCTCAATTTATTACGGCTCTTGAGTGTCTTGAGCACAATAAGAATTGCAAAATCAAAAAGGTGCAAATTCATTGAAAACAATGATTATATGAAAGATATTCAGATGCAGTTAATTAACAACAATATTTCTATAGGAATCGCTTTAGAAAAACTACGCTAATTAAATGATTTTAAAAATTGTAACTGCTTTTTTGTTCATAAAAACATCCAAATTTACTGTTAGAAACATATGGCTATGCGGGTAGACCATGGGAAAATAATAAACCCCGTGGTCCACCTGGGTGGACTACGAGGTGGACCACGGGAAACAAATGAATAAAACGACGCGACAGCAAATAATCCAACCAATCTGCACTCACACCCGTGAGCAATGGCGCAATCAGAACCATTTTTTGGTCAAGTTATGAGCATTTGCTCTTACATATTACACATAACTGTGGCGCGCTTGCCCCATCCACAAGGCCGTTTTAACCTCTTTCTGTGTTCTGACTTATTAGCGCTAAAAATTGTGTTCAAAATTTGTATTTAGTTCTATCCTCTTTTATTATAGAACAGGTTTCGGGAGACGATAAATTTGTACGTGCAGCTGAAGGATACTACGATGAAACTAATTCGAATTTCGGACGCTATTTTTAGCGCATTTAAGTAGCAAAGCCTCTTCGCGCAGGTGTGGGAGAAGCATAGAAACATAATAAACCGCAGTATAACAAAAAAAAACCCTAAAGCGAAAGCAAATCCTCAAAGCTCAGTCTAAGTGATGAAAGACAACAATACTTATTTCAAAAACAGATATATAACTACATAAAAGATACTGAATTACCAGCTTACCGTTGGGAGCGTTTTACATTAAAGATTTAAACCGCTCGAAAACCGTAAGTACCAACATTATTTTTAACGTGATAAGACAAGACAAGACCAATTTTCGGTACAGAAATAAGATTACTGCTCAATTTTCTGACAAAATATTCCCCATGAAAAGTTTCGTTGCCGACGGTGACAATTTTTTTTTCGCGCTCCTGTCTTGATGTGCCCCTATTAAAAGTTGGCGCAAACTTGGATCCATTCTCAATAAGTCATATGCCGTGAAAAGTTAGATTGTAGAGAAATAATCTTGCTTTGAAGAAGTGAAATGGTCTGATTCGGTTTGATAGATTTATGTATGACATACAGAAATATTATGAAAGATGTATTATTTCTATCAATAAAAAGAACTAGCGGAAGCCCGCGACTTTATCTGTTAGGAAAATTTGGATTCCCATACAAACTTTCATTCATCAAAATATTCATTCTTTAAAGGGTTGCAACCCTTTTGCAACAATAAAAACTTTTCTATGTCCTTAACCGGGATTAAAACTATGTCTATACCAAATTTTATTTAAATTGGTTCAGATGTTTAAGCGTGAACAGGTAACAGACGGTCAGTACACTTTCGCATTTAAAATATTAGTATAGAATTCCTAAACGTTAATCTTTAGGTTTCACTTGTAGCAATTTTGCTAAATCTTAATTTAAATAAAATGTAATATATAACTAATATTCCATACAAAAATGTCAAATTGACGTTATGACATTTGTCTATGGGATATATCTAGTTTTAGTTGAATCGAGATTTAGCAAATTTGCTGCAAGTGGACATGGATAGTTTTAAATTATATTAAGAAGTGTTTTTATTTATATTAGCGGTGGCGATATTTCTCAGCGACGGTTTAAGGTAACTTTTTATTTATAAGGCTCTCACAACAATGAGTACACTAATATAAGAATAACTTAGTGCTAATAACCAATTTTGAAGTTACATGATAATAACTGTCGAGTTAGAACTGTTACAAAAAGTAAGTATTAGTTGAGCCAGCGAAGCTGGTGTGCTACTTTAGTGTCCAGCGAAGCGCTAAAACTGTAACGAAACTAAAATACGTCACCACTCATTGCTAAAATCAGGTAGTAGTCGTTTTCTCCGAATTCGTTAGCCAAAACTGATTTTGATTGACTTTTTCAGTTAAAAAGCGGTTTTGTTCCTTTAATACTACATAACTTCTATGGCGATACACATATTAGTAGGTATCTTAATTTTGCTATTTTAATAATAACTATTATATACTCGGAGTTAGTTCAGCCGTATACACTGAAAAATAAGGCTTCTGACTGATGTTGAAACAGCAAGTCTTACTTTAGTTATTTTCATAGTATTATGTCTCATTATAGCCTCTTGTTGTGGGGATTAGCTGCTAACATAAAATCATTTTTATATTACACAAACGAGCAGTTACCACAACTTGTCTTCTTTCTTTTATTAAAGGAAGTTTGGATTTATAGATATTCTTCTTTTAAGTTTTAGAGGTTATGTCATGTCCGAGTAATATAAAAACGAATTATAAAAGTATTTTCAAGAGCATTTTTAGATCAAAATAAAAAATATGTAAAACAGAACTATAGAAGTATACCGGCCCCGTAGATAAGTGAAGAAAAAAAAATTATGTATGATCAGCGGGCGTAGGTACTGACCGACCGCGTCAAAATACTTTATAATACTTAAAAAACATGGGTTATTGCAAAGATTTCAATCGTTAGATGTGCCCTGATACCGAAATACTATGGCCATATTTTGCAATGACGTTATGATTATAGCCGTTTCGACACATTACAATAGCGAAGAGAAAGTCAATTTTTTATCGAAAACATAAAGTAATGCTATTAAATGCAAGTCTCACCTAGATATTTTTTTTGGTACTTTAATCAACATTGCAAAGAGGAGCTGATCAAAAGGATTGAATGAAATGAAAATTATAAATATCTACATAAGCTCAGCGATGTGCGGCGATCGTTTTGATTTATTGTTGCTGGTTCAATGTTAATAATTTACTGCTAAATAAAGGGAAAACTAAGTGTTTATAATTTGTATTACCTTATGTCAAACAGGTAAAAACCAATGTAAATATAAAGGATCGAAATTTAGGCCTTGTTCCACCACGTGTTCCGTGTTCTTAGGTATCACGCTAGATTCAAAGCTGCAATGGGGCCCACATATTGATGGATTGTCAAAGAGACTTAGTTCTGCAGCATATACTGTAATGAAAATACGTCAGTTAACGGATATAGAAACTGTCAGATTAGTCTTCTTTAGTGATTTTCATATTGTAATGTCTTACGGTATTTTACTGTGGGGAGATGCCGCCGAAATTCAAACTATATTTGTGTTGCAGAAGCGGGCTATTCGATCAATTTATAATCTTAAAGTTAAGGATCTTTAAGAGATAAGTTTATAGATATAGGCATAATGATGATTGCATCACAATACATATATAAAAACTTAGTATTTGTCAAAAAAATATTTATTTATTTACTAAAAATAGTGAAATACATTCACCTAATACTAGAAGTAAAAATAATTTAACTTTACCTGCTATTACGCTCCACAAAATTAATAATTTGTTTAGAGGTCTTTGTGTTCGCTTTTAAAATAAAGTCCCAACCAATATTCAAGAGTTAAGCCTGACTAAATTTAAATCGACCATTAAAAAAATCACTTGTTAAGAAAGTTTATTATTAAGTGTCTGATTATATTACAGACAAAAGTGCTTTGGTTTGAACTGTTCCAACCATTCGAACGGGTATTTCTATATAATATTTATTATGAATCATGTACCGTCGGCGAATTACGTACCGCCTTTATGGCAGTCGATAAATGTGGCTATCTTTAATATCTAGCTTAAATAAAATTTAGGACTTTACAAGCGAAATAAAACAAACAAAAAAGTTCAATGGTTTACTCGGATGATCTACATATAAAACAAAATCGTGTTACTTAGAACACCTAGAACTTAAGAATGACTGAACCGATTTTTATGAGAATTATGATGTTTTGGAATCCTCACCGCAACGAATAGCAGAATAGCTATTTATATATATGAAAAATCCTACCTAACCTAACTTAGGTTTACCTAAATTAGGTATGGTATTCCGTTTTCTTCCACAATTGACAGCTCACGTCCCAAAAGCACAAAGCTTATTTGTACCTTCGGCAAATCTGTTACTACAAAATTGATCGCTTTAAAAAATGATATTATATTTAAAAAAAAACTGTAATCATAAGACAAGTTTCAATACTAGCCGATATTTTGGTAAGGAAACGATGGATATAACTTCAACACTATACTGAAGTTAAAATATCGCAGTTTTCATTTCATTAAAACATACATTTTACTCCATTTGGTTTAATTTTCCAAAAATATTCCTAATTTCCTAAGAAGTCGTACGGTACTGAGAGATTAAGGGATGTCTGTGTTTGGAGAATAGTTATTGGGAATATACATTGCAACCCTGGCAAACAATAAACCCCGTTCTAAATTTCGCTGATACACATAAAGTAAAAGTTATCGGAATTTCATTTGCTCTATGTAGGCATTATTATCCTTATAAACTATTTAACTTTTTTGTATTTGTTTTATTGCGGCTGCAAAATCATTAATTTAATAAAAATAAATTTTTATTAATATGCCGGAGTGGGCTGGACGAGAGTGGCAGAAAATCGGGAATAGTGGCGTGCATTAGGGGAGACCTATGTCCAGCAGTGGACGAGCATGGGTTGATGATGAAATCAATATAGAGTCTGTGCGGAAATAGAATGGGCGTGGCGAAAAACGGAACTAACAGTAAGATTTTTATTTGTCAATCAAACCCAGCAATCTGTAAAACGTCAAATTTTTGTATTGATACGGATTTGTTTGTTAATAATCATGTCTAAAAGGGGTAAAACCTTACAAATACGATAGAAAAGCACTACAGCGACCTCCAATCTAAATCCCATTCTCTTTCCGCACAGACTCTAAACACATTCATCGACTTTTGGGCGGTACGAAGTTCGCCGGGTCAGCTAGTTAGATATAAAGAAAAGATAGAGAGAGTTATTATACGTGTAATTCTTACCAGAAGCCGTAAATACAATTATGGGCAATATATTATATTAACTAAATATATTAATAAATAATATAATATAGTTTTGTAAAATTTTAATACTTTGCCCTAAGATTATCGATTCGATAAATTTTAGGACTAAGTGGTCGTCACTAAAATGACAATGAAGAACAGTAATTAGTTCTTTCGAATATAGATTTTTTTATGAAACTTCATGGGCGGATAAACGATAAAACACACAGAGCGGTACCGAGAGAATAGTGTTGTCTCTTTTTGTCTAGCAATATTTTCCAAGACATCTTTCTCTGTCATGCTCTGTCCGATCATATTTCAATATTTATGTCAACAAAGAAAATAAATTTAATAAATAATGAAATCAAAAAACTTACGAGTGAAATGTTACACCATTAGCTTTTTTGTATTGTTCGAATTGTTAGTGCACTTTCGGAAGGCACACGACGGCATTTTTAATACACTTTTCTCGCATAAATGCCTGCGGAATTTTATTCACCAACGTCATACTGCCATATTATTCAGGTGAACACTGATAAGACAAGCCATGATGATACCCTTAGCCTATTCGAGTGTTGTCAGCTTTCAGAGCGGTCAATGTGCTGTAAGAAGTACTTAACAATTTGAAAATGCCCACAGTAATAATAAAGCATAAAAAGTATTTTTAATAGTGTATTAATGGGACATTAATTAGATATGAAACACTTTTTTTATCATATATTTTTATTTCACACCTTCGTTGATCACAATATCATAGATAGTAGATACAATGAAATAAAATTCACAGTAAAGGACAGAATCTTGTCCAAAATGCACAGCAAGAAGTCATCCAAAATAGCAAATTCGGAATTCTAAGGCAAGTACTACTGGGAAGATCTCGAAAGTCCAAAAGCAGTACAAGTCACATAAAAAAAACAAATCTCAGTAAAACACAATAGTCCCGATTTTTTTGTTCTGTGGCTGTTTCCGTTTTACACAGAAATTTCGCCAATATCCCGTAGTGAGAGAGACACGATATGAGAGAGATAGCTCTTTATTTATATAAATAAAAATTTAATATTTTATCAGAATAACCCTTCTTCCTTGAGCTTTTATCATTGTTCTTCTGAAAGCATAAAACCTTTGCAATAACAACGACAATTCGATGAATGTCATGCGACAGTGACAGTTATAGTTTTTTGCGTTAGAATTGTCGCTATACTCCATTTGTATTGTGGAGATTATTTAATTTTATTATGGTTTCAGTATAATATTGAAAAATAATGTTTAATGTTTGAGATTATTATAGTAACATTTCTGATACTGACATCTATAGACGCTCAAGATTAACTTCAACAAATATTTCGCCATTGTCCTTTAAGTTTTTAATTCCAAATTGAAAAGAAGCTACCCACTTGGGCTTAATTTAGTTTTTTATGACACACACGCTTAAACGCACTATCAATTTAGTCTTTTATTGATTTTAGAAATCATATAACATTATTATGGGTTGAGGTGTAGCAACGCGGTACCCGTTGCGTCGGTGACTTAGGACACCACAGTCTCTCATGCCAAATGAGCGCTGACCGAGTCTCCTGCCACGCTTGCATCAATGACGTCATCCGCAGAGCTATTGTCGCTGTCAATGTACCAGCGGCGCTTGAGCCTAACGGCATATTTCGCGACGATGGCAACAGACCTGACGATATGACGCTCAGTCCTTGGAAGCAGGGTCATCCTCTTGTATGGGACGCAACTTGCGTGGATACACTTGCTCCGTGCCAGGTAGTACCTCCCCAGCTGCAGGAGCAGCGGCGGCCTCTGCTGAGTGCTCCAAGTGACGCAAATATCCAGCTCTCAATGATAACTACATATTTGTGCCGTTTGGTGTTGAGACTATGGGCCCATGGGGTCCAAGCACTCGTTCCCATTTTAAGGAACTGTCAAAGACGCTCAGTGAGGCGACTGGTGATCAAAAGGCTGGCAGCTATCTTGGTCAACGGTCCAGCATGCTATTGGGTACCATTCCTGACGGCGGCACTGGGGGTGACATATGCAATATTTTGTAAATTATATATTATTTAAGTGGCTAATTAGGTTAAGGTAATTTAGAATGTAAATTTTAGTCATCATGTAATTTTAAGTTTTTGTTATTTAAATGTAAACATGTGTAAATAATAAACTGAAACTGAAATGAATAATTATTAAGAAGTTACTTATTAATTATTTTTGAAGTTATACTTCTTTAGGCGCGTTATGAAAAAATGATGAGAGTGAAATTTTAAGATGCGCGCGCATCACTGTAACACAAAATATTAACAGCATGAAGTTGGTCGCTTTAGCGACCAACTTCATGTTGTTACTTTTGTGTTTACCGCACATTAAGAAAATCTACCAACAACATAGAAATAGAATCTCTATTTAGTGGGTGCTAACGACTGCATTGTGAAGGCCTATCAAAAGTATTTATTAATCTGGAACAACGGAACCAAAGCGCGATTCAGGAGACTACAGCGCCATCTCTTGACCATTGGTGTAGTAGAACCAAAAACCACATCTTTGTTTTTTGTAATAAAGTAACAGTTATAGGTATTCATATTTATAATATCAAAAGTATTTATTAATCTGGAACAACGAAACCAAAGCGCGATTCAGGAGACTACAGCGCCATCTCTTGACCATTGGTGTAGTAGAACCAAAAACCACATCTTTATTTTTTCTAATAAAGTAACAGTTATAGGTATTCATATTTATAATATTTATCCACATGTTTCTAGTTTGTATATTCGGAATATGTGTTTGAGTTTCATACAAGTGCAAATCACATAATGAATTATATTCAGTAGCGATTTTAATTGAATATTTTGATTACCTATTTATTTATTTTTTCAAATTAAAACTGAACTTTATTGACTGTGTCCTTTTCCAGACTTTTTATTAATTTATTGTAATTAATTATTTGCATGCAATTAAAAACTAATTTTAAACGATGCCAAAGAAGGATAACTTCTCACGCGCCTACATAAGTACACGCACCCATTTTTTTATTGCAAAGAACAGCAAATAGCGGACTTAATGCCATAAGGTATTCTCTACTAGTCGCCCAGTAGTAAATTATGTTAAATTAAAGCAACATTAACGCACGTTCTATTTTTGGCTTATTCGATAATTTCTCTAGGGAACTAAACAGATATTACTAAAACGTCTTGATATTATCGTCTTATACCACCTGGAACGAAATATTTCCTTGTATAAAAGTTATGCTCCCTACAAAACCAAATCATTAGATCTTACTCCGCCTTAACCCTTAAATATCATCCCTAAAATCTATAAACAAACAGCCATACTAGTGATGTGAACAAACTAACAAAAAAATAAGAATATAGCAAAGCAATCAATTATTATGTTTTAAGTGATAATATGACTGTCTAATAGTTACGTTTAATCAGTATCAGTTTTAATCAAATTATCAACTTTTTTACTATACAACGCTTTTTTTAATATTAGGTTGGGGGAAAAGTTTCTTCGCATTTTATATGAAAATCCAAAACATTTCATAATAAAATTAATTTACATTTTACTTAAGTACCAGGCCACTTAGAAAGTTGGGCGAATAAAGTTTTTATGTATAAGACAATGGCCACTCGTAAGTATTTTGAAAACTTCGATTCATTAACAGTAAACATACAACTGCTCGATTTTAAAATTTCCCTCAGCTTTTTTCGAGAGCCAATTAAATTATTCTTGTCTAATTAAAAAATGGATCTAAATTGAGAACATTTTCGTGCTATGATTTTTTTAGATTGTAAATGTGATTTAAAACCTGATGAGTCATTTGATTGATTTCAAACTGCTTGGATGATGGACCTTCAAAAGCAACCATCTACCGCTGGTGTAGCGAGTTCAAACGCGTTCGTCTTACTTTGGGGGATGAACAAAGGAGTGGTCGTCCTACGACGGCAGTCACCGAAGAAAGTGTGCTGGCAGTAAAAAATTAAATTCAAGAAAACAGACGAATTACGTACGAAGAGATTCAGCATACTCTGCGGATTGGTTAAGGAAGTGTTTGCACGAGCACCTTTGCGTAAGGAGGATAGTTTCCCGCAGGGTACCGCACAACCTCACCGAAGCTCAGAAGCAGGCCCGTGTGAATTGATGCAGTAATATGATACAAAAATTTGAAGCAGGCTCGTCACGGCGCGTTTATGATACTGTGACGGGTGATGAATCCTGGATTTATCAATACGATCCAGAAACAAAGCGTCAGTCGACAGTTTGGCTGTTTCAAAATGAATCAACGCCTACAAAAGTGAAGCGATCGAGGAGCGTATGGAAAATTATGATCGCTAGTTTCGTCACTTTGACGAAAGAAGGACTTCCTGGACTCCACACCAGTCAGTCTTGGGACACCCTACTTACAGTCCTGATTTGGATCCTGTGTGACTTCTTTTTATTCCCTAAAATAAAAAATCAGCTCAAAGGGATACAGTTTTCATCGCCGGAAGAAGCGCTAGCAGCGTTTGAGAAGACCATGGAAGAGGTGTCTGCGGAGGACTGGAAAAAATGTTTTGAAAATTGGTTCAGACGCATGAAACTTCGTATAGAGTTCTTTGAAAAGATAGAGTAAAAATATTTTTTCATAGAAGTTAGTTTTTCATTTTCTCAAAACTTTCTGAGCGTCCTACTTTTGTAGGTACCATTTTATTCGATAACTTTTTCCCATCTTGTAGGTAGGGACATGATCCAATTACTATAGAAATTATGTAACTTCTGATCAAAAACCCGACCGAGAACCGAGAAGTGGTATCAAATGACAACATAGATCAATTTATTCCAAATATAGCATTTCTGGGGTGTGTAGTTTATATGGGTTTCTTATAATGTTTTTTATCATCCATTTTCATTCTACTAAACTTATAACCTCGAAAAAATAGAAAAATGTAAATAATATAAAGAAAGTAGTGGGATACACTAATTGAAGATTATAATAAAATTGTAATTTTATTAAATGTTTTTACGATAAAATGAATAATACTTTTTTTGTTTATATTGTAAGTTTCAAATATAATGTGTGAATGATAGTTATTGGCACCTATTTTTTTTTATGCGAGCCTACCCCCCTCCACCTGATGTTAAGTGAATTTATTCATATCATCAAAAGAAAGTAATTGATCCCCCAAAAAATACAAAAACTTAGGTTACCATTTGTATTTTAGGTGATGTTTTTTTCGGGATCATTTAAATATTTCCCATATTTATGTCATAAGGAAATTGTTCAAATGGACAGGACCATTGAATTGGACTATGACAATAAAAGTCAATGTTGTATTTTATCGGGTCCGCTATCGGAATTGGACGACACTATGCTACTGGGGTGGTCAATTACTTAAAAACCCCTAAAAGAGGCTCTATTTCTCACAAACCTCGAGGGCTGAATTCCTGGGTATCCGAAGGAAAATGCCCGTGGACCCGTTTAACGACCTTCTTGCGGACAAATTAATTAATTCCTATCCCAATGCTATCAAGAAATGAAGACCTTCCTATTTTTTACTTGGTTAAGGAATGTGCGGCCTCTTCATTTGTTAGTGCAGGTTAGTTAAAAATGTTCTGGTTGAAACGTGAAATTCAGAATTTCTTTTTATTTAAAATCTATAAGTGTCAATGTTATTTATTAAATTAATTTTCACAAAATTAATTTTGAATTCGAAACTTGATTAAAGTTTATTTTGTAAGTTACTTTTGTAATAAAAGTTAGTTTTTAAAGGACAATGGGAAGAAACTACCCCAACAGATTTGAAAAAAGTGTCATTTGAAGCGTCTAGTAGGATAGATAATTTCTTATTATGGCGACATACTCCAAATATATGGGGTTGAGGGTGAATAAATACTAGAAGTGCCCTGCAGCTTCACCCGCGTTGATTTGAGGAAATAGGTTATAGTGGCTCACCTTTAAAAGATAGACGATTTAAGGAAAAAAATACAACATGCCAGCTGCTAGTTTCAATAAAGAGGGAACTTTCACAATTTGTTGTGAGCAGCCAACTGGAACCTATAGCTAATATTTCAGTATAAAATTTAATCGAACTAATTCCAAATTATGATTGGACTCATTTCGTGTTCGTGTTAATTTTTTACTTTTACAATTTTTGGGTAACTTACAGCTAGTCTTTCTGATTATCTATTCTTTAATATTTATGGTTAGGGACAATTATAAATTTCCGTAGATAATATAAAAAATTAACTTTCAGTGTTGCACCTTCTATGCACTGTCAGCGCAACCGGTACAATACAATAAAAATACCAAAATATACCTAACAGTTCACATTTTGATAAAAATAACACATTATGTAACGAAAGTAGTAACATTTAATGATATATTTACATAAATCAACGAAGTAAATATTACCTAAACGTGTACTCGCGTACAAATGGTTTTGCAATTTATATTTAGTGAGAAGCTTACACATAATACTTGACGCATGATAAATGTGTGGCAAGGTTTAAATACACTCACTGAAGTCAATTTTGTGCCTACTTCGTACGCCTTTTGAAAGTCTGTATATGGAGGAATTTGTTTCATAACCGAAAAAAAGGACCGTTCAACAATTTATAGTTCCAATACGTAACCTAATTTGGGAGAATTATTTTATACGGGAGCATTATAACTATAATGTTCTTGTGCTAGAATGTTAGTTCGTAGGCATAATTCATTTAGTATGTACTACGTTCTGAAAACAAAACTTTTAAATGCGGCTTCCATTTTCAAAATTCAAACTGAGTAGCGTTTAATGCACAAGTTTGTTGCCACCAGATGGCTCTGATCCTTCGCTCAGTCGGGGTTGCGTAGCGATACGCCGAGATAAAATAGTTGTATTTCATCTGGTGGTATCGTACCTACCCCTAGTCTTGCCTGAACATCGGTAGGGGTCGGACGCGCCGCGCTTATCCGATATTCGCGTACACACGATTTCAATTACGATGTTTTGTGTGAGTGATTGTATTGTTACCTAATGATTGGGATGCTTGTTTACGAAATATAATATTGAGGGTGAGTCTTAGCCAGTTAAGAACAAATGTAATCCTTTGTAGGCAACTGTATTTTTCGGAGTTTTAAAAAAGAAAGTTTCCAGAGTTCGGTGAAATATTAAAACTATTGCTGCAAGTTGTAAACGATTTATGCACATGGAAACAAAAATTTTAAGGCAGGAGACTACATTTTAATATGAAAATTTTACACGGGTTTTTGGTATTTAATAATATGAGTAAAATACATTCATAGTTGACCTAAAGCTCAACGTACTTTATGTTATTTGTGATAAAAAACACTTTTGATAAAATTTTAAAGTGTAAATCACAAGATCTACTTTTTTTATAAGAAACATTTTATGTTGTTAATGTTAATAATTATGCGACTCTGGGCTAACGTGCCTAAGGCAGAGCTGTAATATTTTGTAAAAAAAAGTTTTTCATTATTTAAGTATATTGAATATTTTTAATGATCTTGACAATAACATCAAGTGATTGGGTACCATCTCCCTTAATAAATATAATAAGGTGACATCAAGCCGCAATAAATAAACTAACTTGCGAGTCCAGTGCACTTTAGAAGGTGGTAATGACTTTTAGTGCCGTATGCCGAGGAGATATTTCTCATCTTTTTAATTAAAATAAACAATATCATATCAACATATCATAATGTGTTGTTCAACCTATATTTATATGTAGTGTTCGTGATAATAAGACGACATATGCATTAATGAAATAGGTTCTATAAATCCAATTGTATTCATAAGTAAATTTTAGACGAAATCTCTAAAAAATACTACAAGTACTTAATCTCTCAATATTCATTGTATATCCTAACTCCTTAGAGTAGTAGTAATGAAGAACTGAGTGTCTAATGACATACTGTCGTACTCAGTAACGTCAAATTAATTTAATGAATTATAATCATAATGTATTTAAATAAATCAATAAAAAAAATATCTGGACGCTTGGCGTTCTTGCACCATACGATACGCGTGTTCCTTATTCTTGCGTTCCTGCAAGATCTGGAGCGAACTTCCTTCACCAGTTTTTCCTTTCAGCTATGATATGGCGGTCTTCAAAAGGCGGGTAAACGTTTTCCTTCAGAGTCGGCAATGGATGAGTGGTACCCTTAGTGCTGGAAGTGTCCATGGGCGGCAGTGACCACTTACCATCAGGTGGACTGTCAGCTCGTTTATTTGCATAAACATAAAACAACTGACTAAGCCCGAGTCTGGCCTTGCTCTATTAGGGTTTCGTAAAATTATTTGATTGTTTCCGTTACAACTTACAAAGTAGATTATGAATCAGTACTTTTTGTCTAAATAAAGCATATGAGACATCATGAATATACAAAACTAGCTGACCCGGGTTATACTTCGATAATATATTTTGGAGGAAACTTTTACCATAGTTAATAATTGTTTGGAGGAATCTTATGTAAGTCTCATATTTACTGCTAGCTGAAAATGAATGACATGGTGCTTCAAATTTAATAATAGAGGCAACCCCTTATTTTATTGGCAGTAGTCGATCTTGGGATAACTGTCTTTGTTTGGAGGAAATCTTTAGACAGTAAAATCATTCCGCCCCCGAAACCTCTTAATCTATATCTACAAGTTTTTCTAACAATATGGCCCTTATTCCAGGAGAAGCAACTTCTACCATAATGTCAGATTTTTCATGAATGGTGGTCAAATTCAATGATATTAAACATGTCTTCAGAGTTTTACCGATTCCATCTTAGAAGAATTAGCCCGCAAAGCATTTAATATCTGGCTCTGACCCATCCGCCGTAACGACTAACATTTATGTCTTTGCATATTACTCATGTCCTTAATGACGCAGACTATCATTGCGCATAAGTCGGTGGGAAAATGGCCAATTGACCACTGTTAGCTGCATCTCCTTCGGTGTTAATTGCATCACGTAATTATACTCTTATGACGCAGCTTGGCTTGGTTCAACCGAATGAAAGTTAGGTGTTCCGTTTCGATTTTGACACAAGCGACACTAAATCAAATAGTTATTGCCACTTTGGCGAATTATCAAACAATAATTATGCATGGTAGTTTGTCAAACGGATATTATTAGTAGTTAACTTACCATAAATAAAGACAGAAAAAAATATTTCCAGGTCTTTGCACTATATTCTCCAAACACATTCAAAACCTTAATCGACCCTCACGAGTCACTGGGAAATAAGAAGTGGTTTATTTTTTGGAAACCAAAACCAAATTCAGTAATTAAGATTAGATATATGGATGGGTGACCAATTTTTACCATCTCGAGTTCCGCCGGGCTTCGGAAGGCACGTTAAGCCGTTGGTCCCGGCTGCATCTGCAGTCTTTAGCACCCGCCAGTCCGCATTGGACCCGCGTGGTGGGTCATGGCCGAATCTCCCTATTCCATCCATAGGGAAGGACTGTGCCCCAGCAATGGGGACATTAATAGACTGATGATGATTGATATTTACTATATTCCTCCTGTAAGCTAAAATATAAGCATATTTTTTTTCTCTTTATGCCTTAATCACACATACCTTGTGATACGTGTGATCAAGACATAAGATTTGTATATGTTATTTTCCTGCAATTTTTATTAGATTTCGTTACTTATATAATTTAGTAGAACACTGCTTTGAAGTGAATTAATAGGCTCAGCTTACTCTTACGTATTGACGTGACTTGGCAATAGCGGAAGATGGCGTAATAACAAACTTAATGTAGTATGTATTCAAAAATATGTGTTGCAAAATTTTTCTCCGTGACTTTTTAATGTTTTTCTTTTATAAAAAATTTGTCGCGACTATAACGAACACTTTAAATAAAGCATTATCCAATTTGGTTCAGTCGTTCGGAAGTGATGCGAACATAGGTTTCGACGATTCATTTTTATATATATAGACTAGCTGACCCAGCGAACTTCGTACCGCCCTAAAAAAATAGGGGTTGTCCAGCGGACAAAATTGTGAATCTAAACCATTCTCAGATCCCCTTGAACACACACAAAAAATTTCATCAAAATCGGTCCAGTCGTTTAAGAGAAGTTCAGTGACATACACACTCACAGAAGAATTATATATATATAGATTTGAAATTCTCAATATATTAATTTCATACAATACATTTATTTATTTATAAAACTTTATTCACCACTAATATCGGTACAAAAGGCGGACTTAATGCTAAAGCATTCTCTGCTAGTCAACCTTTGAAAATTATAGACGCGAAGACAGCAAAAGCTAATAGCTAATATAAATAAAGGATAGTAAACTACATACATTGCTATAACACATGCTAGTAGGATAGCATTTGGAACACAGCGATTCTTCTCAATGAGCAAAAAACAGCAGAATACAAGAAATTAGAAGCACAAGAAAACGGAAGCGTTCGCGTAAGAAACCTTATTTTCTTCAACTCATCTGACGTTAGTGTAAGTGAATTTTTGTAGTAAATATAGAGTGGTACACCTCAATAGGCTAAACGTCTCTTTTTAAAACGTCAAGCAGTACTAAACCAGAAGTGTCACTTCGTCACCATGTTTACAAGCAGGCGACGTCATTTTAGGCTCCGCAAAACGTTGGTGTTTTTCGTCACGTGACAATAGATCAAAAAAAACTTTTATATAACATATAACCATGAAATAATTCATGACTTTTAGTAATATTATCAACATATTTTTTTTAGAACATTGAAATCGCTCCCATTACCTATTCATTTGAAATACATATAATTGGCACTTGATTTTTCATAATGTCAAATAATGTAGGGAGTTGTGACAACAATAAACTCATATGATATTAAAGTAAAATTGCACATCAATATCACCAGAATAATTAGCATTTAATATAACTTAACTTCCTGTACAGTCCTCCTGATAAGCACTAAGTAGTAAAAGAGCTATAACAATTAAGGCAGGAATTTGGCCTAGTGCCAATACTAATAGGGATGATGACTATTTTTTTTTCTTCGTTTATCAGGTAGATTATCAAAAAGTATTGGACACGTTTTTTTTCTTTTTTCACATAATATAAACATTGCAGAGATATATTGATTTGAAAAGTCGCATGACGTCACGTTTTGGTACAATTTTCACTTAAAAGTGACGTTACGAGCCCCTACTCCCAAACTTAGGCGCGCTATAACTTTGTCATTTTTTGGTTGATTACCCAAAGAAAAAATACGTGTCCATTATTTTTTGATCATCTAACTGACGGACTATATAGAATTTCGTTTACTGTACCCCGTCATCACCCCTATTCTACTTCTATCTTTATAGTCTTATAAACAGTAAAAAATTTGTCAATTAAGGCCTCCGTCCATAGGCGCGTTATTATCGGTCGAAAATATTAAATGCGTTTTTGCGATATCTCTTAGTAGAACATTATGTATGGGAACGGCTACGAAAGCTACACACTGCTGCGATTATAACGACGGAATAGAAAAATGGGGATATATCAACTCCAATTCAATCTTTCAAACTTCAAATTTAAGTTGAGTTTAATAAATGTATGTAAATATTTTAATGTTAAATCAAAGGTGTCGAAATAGAAGACATAATACAATTACTTAGCTTGGTTTGTTGCCTATTAATATTTTATAAATCATGATACAAAAACGTATCAGCAAAGTTTAAATTCGATCATCAGAGATGATAGCGTTGCTTACCCTGACCTAACCCCTACTTCGTGGAGCCCTGGAACCTAACTCACCTTCAGAAACTATGCTCTTCTATAAGGTGAAGTTTACTTCTCCTGTCTTAAAATATAGTTTCAATCCAATCTAAGTAATAAATAACTTACATGTCTGCCAATTTCATCCAAATCCGTTAGCAGTTTGTGTCATTGAGTAAAAAAACCGGACAAGTGCGAGTCGGACTTGCACACCGAGGGTTCCGTACAAACCTGTAGGTATATTGTAATAATTAAAGTAAATACTTTTTATTATATGATGTAACTAAAAATTTACGGTTTTTGCAATTTTTCCTTTATCCGTTCTATAAGACGTTACTTAGTACCAAATTTTAAGAATCTAAGTTTACGGGAAGTACCCTGTAGGTTTTGATTCCCGTGCGAGTTTCGAAAATTTGCGGTATAAACGGCTATATCTTTTCATTGCTTTGACTTAGAAGTTTGATTTTTTCACAGTCCCAAGGGACAGTGTGATCCACCTTATCACCCGAATAGTTTATATTTGACACCAATTAATGAAAACGATATTTATAAGATAATTATGAATTTAAATAATACCTATTCAACTGGTTACGATGAGATAAATACGAATATAATAAAAAAAGAGCAAAATTTATTGTTAAGCCACTTACTCATATAATTAATGTGTCCTTTGTTCTGGGTCATTTTCCTAAATGCCTGAAACGATCGTTAACTAAACCACTACATAAAAAAGGTCCTGTCAATGAAATGTGTAACTATAGACCTATAACCCTAATTCTATTCACTATAATTTTGAAAAAGTCATGTATGATATAGTCATTTATTACATTTAATAAGATTCTTAAAGATTAACAATATGGATTTCGAAAAAACAGTAGTACAACTCTTGCATGCTTCAACCTTGTTAAAGGTATTACACAGAGCCTTGAATCTAGAATGAATACTCTTGCAATATATCTTGACATGAGCAAAGCATTCGATTTCGTCTCGCATAGACTCCTCTTGAATAAATTATAAAGATATGGTATAACAGGTAATGCTTTGAACTGGTTGAAAAGCTACCTTGAAAGTCATTTGCAATGTGTAGAAATATCTTACATACAAGGTAAAGATAGGAAATCTATTACATCAAAATATAGACAAAATCTATGCGGTATACCACAAGGGAGCGTTCTGGGACCTCTACTTTTTCTGCTTTATATTAACGACTTGTTACCGACCAAAAATGTATTTTATTCGCCGATGATATTACCCTAATAATAATTGATAAAGAAGGAAACATAGAACATAAAGCAAATACAGAATTACAGTAAATAGCACAGTGGTTGAAAAATAATAATCTTATAATAAATGTAAATAAAACAAAATTAACAAAACATCATTTTAAAACAATAAATAGCAAAAATAATAAAATAAATATAAGAGTGAATAACCAAGCTATAGAAGAAGTAAATGAAACAAAATTTTTAGGAATAACCTTACACAAATTCTGTAACTGGAAAGCTCATATTTACACTATAATAAATACGCTTGACAGATTTATATATGCTCTGAATACTCATAGCTTACCATGGGTATGTTTCATCTGTGTTGCGTTATGGTATTATACTGTGGGGAAAACCAGTGGATGCAATTAAACTCTTTAAAATCCAAAAAAATAATGTATAACATCACTTTGCAAGGCAGGTTATTTGAACTCTTGTAAGCCCTTATTCAAATTGCTTGGAATATTGCCAGTTCCATGTTTATATATTTTTGTAATGGCAGTGTTTGTTAAAAAGTATTTTCACTTATTTAAGCAAAAAAAAAAGAGGTAGAAAAGGAAACGACTTATGTGTTCCAACCCAAAGACTAATGATATTTTCTAAAATTGCATATTGTATGTCCATTCGTATATTTAATAAGTTACCCTCAAATATAAAAAAAACTGACTTTAACCAAATTTAGGACTGAATTATTTACATTTTTAATTAACAAATGTACTATATAATAAATTATTTTTTATATGATAAAATACCCTAATATATATTTGCTTGACATTCGTGTGTATTTAATTTAATAGTATAAATTATGGTAATGATAAATATATGTAATTTTCTGACATTTTAATTCAATATCGATGCAATTTTTCCTGACTTTTTAATTATGAATAGATTAGAAGTACTTTTTTGTGACATTGCGTATAATGATAACTATTATCTTTAAATTAATTTTATTTATTTTGACGTCACTGAACCTCACTAATTTAATTATCTTCTATAATATCTAATATTTGCACGTTGACATTCAACAAAATATGCTGGAAACTAAAGAGCTAACAACTATTATAACCATATTTTGGCAAATAAATGATTATTATTATTATTAGTATTACAGTAGACCTGAGTATTAGATATGAATTTCAGTTTGATACCCTTACGCGTTCCTGAGAAAACGGTCCCACCCCGATGAATATCGATAGAAAGCCTAATTTTAAGCAAAAAATTATCTATAAAGTTTTTCAAAAAATCCAATACTTTTCAAGTTATTGGCAATTGAAAATTCGCAATTTTTTCACGTTTTTCATCGGTTTTTGCAAATATCTCCAAAAATATACGTTTTATCGAAAATTTTATAAAGAACAAAATTGTAGCAGGTAAAACATTGAACAATTTGGTTTTTTATAAAGTATTCTAAGTGCAATATTAAGCTAGATATTAAAGATCAAAGCCGTTTTTTTATTTTGTCTGAAATTTAATCGATGTGGTCTATGCCATCTAGCGGCAAGCAGATGAATTTTATGCATTTTAATATAAAAGGGTTTAGTAGTGCTTGAAATAGGCTTTAAAATGAGCACTATTAAAAGTCTTTCGCACGTAAAATAAGTGAACTATATTGCAAGTAAGGGGAGCATCTAATGTTTTTTCTTTTAAATCAATGGGTTTTATAAGTGCCATCTCCACCAAAATTTAAATTAATCGTATTCCGCCTAGAATTTAACTTTATTATGAAGAGTTTGATAGATAGTATTAGTTTGGCTGCTTCAGGACATACATTTTTCAAGAAGTCACGATTTAAAAAAAACAAAATTTAAAATTTTTAAAAACCCACTTTATTTTCATAATTTCTCAAAAATGACGACAGATACGTATAAATGTGTACGGATTAAAAATTTAGGTATTTTTCTAACAAACAAAAATTTTCCTAGATATGATTGTTTAAAGAGCGCGTGGCAGCACAATCACAGACTCTATTAAGCCCTTTAACCCTTCACCGTTTTAGAAAAAGGTTTTTTACTATATATTGCAATGAAGGATGTTGTAGCTCTCTTAATTAACTTTATAATGGTTTTTTATAAATTGTGATAGCATGAAAATTGAAGGAGTTATGGTCCAAAAACTTATCATATTTTTTTCTACTTAGTAACTCAGACCCACAACTATTGTAATGTGTATATATATACATAATATGGCTCATATATTTTGGAAATGTAGGCATGAATACATACCAACGTTCTTATATGTATATATAACACATTTGAGTGAAGGAGCCAACGAAAAAGCCATGTTTACTGTTTTAATTTAGGGGTAGTTTTAAGAGTAGAAATATAGAGTAAGAATATGCTAATCATTTCGAGAGTGTGGAAATAATATTTAAATCCTTTTTATTTTATCAAAAAAATTTTTTTAACAATTTTTTGTCAAGGGGTAGTTTTCAAGGGTTGAAAGGGGGTTAAAAATTTGATAATTGGTATAGAGAATATAAAATATTACTTACTTTATACTTACATCTTTTTATGTCATACCAAAGTATGTTTTTGTGATTTTTTCAATTTAGGGGTTGTTTGCAAGGGTTGTAAGATTTTCAAGGGGTTGAAAATGATTTTAATATGAGGTAATTATGTTAAAAAATACTTTACAATTTCACCACTTACTATTAGACATGTTTTCTAGCGATAAAATGGCTCAATGTCAATTTTTCCATTAAGGGGTTGTTTACACCCCTTAAAAATGATAGGTGGAGTTCAGATAATTTTCACTTTTGAAGTTAAGGGTAAGATGAGCCTAATTCCAAAATTTCAAGCAAATCGGTTCACAGTTAAAAAATTCGGAGGTAAGACCGTATTTTTCGCTTCAATGACTGCACTATAGTGGCTTAATGTGTGGTAGCTTTGAAACGGTCGTATTCGATAGAATTTTCTATAGACATTGAAATTATGAAAGAACAAGAAAATAGAAATACACGTCTGTATATTTTGATGGCATACGAAAGCAATCTGAATACGACTGGCGTAAGTGTAAAATATGCCTCTTTTTAAGGAGTGACATGAAGAATGAAGACCTATACAAATATTTCTAAAGTTCTAAGTAGTAAAGTTTGTATAGGCCTTTATTCATGTCCGTTCCGACCCTATTTCTCAGAAACGCGTGGAGTTATCAAGCTGAAATTTATATCAAGTACTTAGGTCTACTATTCCTTAGCGTTGTGACAAAAACAAACTTCTAAGCCAACGCAATCAAAAGATACAGCCGTTTATGCCGCAAATTTCGGCGCAAACTCAGAATCTTTTTTTTTTGTTACGAAGCAAAGACTTACATCACATTTTTTTTATAATTATTGTACACCTACAGGTTTGTACGGAACGCTTGTCCGACTCGCAATTGGTCGGTTTTTTTGTCATGAGCTTGCTGCGGGGTTCGAAAGCGTTTGTGAAATGGGAACGCTATAGATTTCCTTGTTGATTATTGTATTAATTAAGACGTAGAAAAAATCGTCGAATTCAAAATCATCGACATACGACGTGGTACTGTGGCAGAGTGTGCGCGCGATACAAGCGTCAAAACGCGGCCACAAGTAGCGAGCTCGGGCGACTCCCGCAGCCTGTGGCCCGAACGCAGCCACTCGAACGTTTTGCTCTATACAAAATGTATGAGAAAACTCGTCCGCAGCTTGTGATCGCTTTTAGTGGCTGCCACTAGTGGCTCAATGTGCGGTTGCGCTGTGAGGTCATTAACATCTACCAATCAGGACTAAGCTAACGTGGTTGCTCATAACTGAGTCTTTGTGTGAAATTCTGCCTACACGGACAACCGTACCTTTACCTTTACTATACAAAGATCAGTAAATTTAAACTATTTTATATCTTGCCCATACGCATCTCTTTTATCATAGTCACATAAAAGTCGCTGAAACATTTAATATTAAAGCAAATTATAATATTAAATAAAAAAAATGTTTTTCCAGAAAATGAACTAACTATAAAAAAGGTAAAAAAATCAGTCATTAGACTATTCTATAAAACATTTTTATTCTAAGAGATCCCTTAACAGGTAAGGTAAGTTGTATTTGATAATGTATTAAAAAAGCCTTAATTAAAATCAGGTCTAGTTTGTTTGCTTAAATAGATAGGAATAGCAATTTTAAGCTCAAATTCCAGCTTTTTTTATAGTCGGGACGCCATGAAACCCGGCGTATAAACCACTCGGCCACGGAGGTCGTCGTAATAGTAAAGTAGATATTTTTTTTTACTTTAACTTAGTGATGGATTTTATTTCCAGACAGTTTCAACAATGGACTTTATTATCAATTCTCTAATGAAATGACATCTTCAAAGGGACATTGAAAACATGCGAATTTTGCTTGAAATTAAATTCGTTACTTTATGAATGCCATTTCATTGTCACCTACGAAATAATTATTACAAACAAACAAACAAACAAAACAAAATATTTTTTTACCTTAATACGAATTTAATGAGGAGATTCTGGTTTGAAATATGAGGAGAAGGTGTATAAAATCCATCTATATGTCGTCACTATCTTAAAGCTGCAAATGCTTCCTTTTTTTTCTTGCTTCGTAATATTTTTTTATCACTTTAATTTAGATTAAAGAAAAACATCAGACGTTTTAGCGAAGACTCGTTAGTATTTTATACGTAAAGATGACTTAAAAGCTAATCACTTAGATTCTTAATAAAACGACATTTATTAAGAATATTTGCGTACAGTTGAAACATAGTCATAATTTGCCAGAACTCAATGTTTTTGTTTAAAGTGATGCCACAGGAAGGCAATAGACCAACCAATCGTTGAAATTTGCACATTTTATTTCTAGTGCCATTTTTGAGAAAGACGTAAAAACAACTCAACAAGACTAATACTACCAATAGTAATATTCTTTGTGAGCCATAAAAACAACAAGCCTTGCTACTTATTCACAACAAACTTTATACCACAGAGGCTTCAATATCACGCATCCATTTGTGTTGCAAATAAGTCCTTGCGTACCTAAGTCATTTGAAGAACAGGCAAAATGCATTAAAGGAATCTGCTATAAACCTTTAATCCTGAACAGTCTCCTCGCACTAATACGTGTTCGATTCCTCATTGAGTTGTACGAAATAACGACAGTTCCACCCTTCTCGTTAATAAAATAAAAGGGATTTAGGAAAAGGGCGTTTGAGATTCTTTACAAGGGTAGCTTAGAACGGGCGTATTGCGTGAAAAAATCTTCGTCTGAACACCCACACAGTTATTTTATGAACAGTAAAGAACTTTATTAGATTTTCACCAATATACAAGTAAACACCGTTTTATTGGTTTTTTTTAACATAAGCCATTTTTAAGGTTCCGTACCGTTCCGTTTTTAGGGATGTACCTGACCACATTTGTTGTATACCTTCTTAAAGGAAAATTTTGACTTGCGGAACAATGCTGACTTGTGGGACGATGCTGACTTGGAGGACGATGCTTGCTTGAAGGACGATGCTGACTGGATGATATTGACTGGCTGGTGCTCCTTGGCCTCCTCCTGCTGGCTGTTTAAGCATTGTGAATCCAGTTTTGTGTTTCTTATTGTTTTAGCTAAGGATACGGCCTTATCGAACGTAGTTGAATTCTCTATTTGAGATTCCATGAAAAAATATCTTTCAAAATATCGTCACTTATTTCCGAAATCGCATTGTAGACTAACATTTTTCAATTTTGATTATGCCACAGCATATGTTTCCAAATCCTCATTAGCACCTTGTTTTCTATTGAATAGTTTGTGTCTTTCTAATGTGATATTGACTTTTGGTAAAAAATAGTCTTAAATTTTTTTTTGTAGCTCGTGAAATTGTATGGTCTCCATATCTACTTAGAAAAAGTTAATCTTTATATATATAATTCTTCTGTGAGTGTGTATGTCACTGAACTTCTCTTAAACGACTGGACCGATTTCGATGAAATTTTTTGTGTGTGTTCAAGGGGATCTGAGAATGGTTTAGATTCACAATTTTGTCCGCTGGACAATGTTTTTTTAATTAATTTTTAATTTATTAGTAGTTGTTGATTTTGGAATGTTTTACATTGGATCCGACAGACGGCGCTACCATACTAGACAGGACAACGTCTGTCGGGTCCGCTAGTATAATATAATATCTGAAGTGCGTCTGTGCTCATAGCCCATAGAGTAGAAGCGCGACTCGTGTTCGAGGTTGTTTGCCTTCATATAGATGCGAAAAGATAGCGAACAGTTTTTCCATGGGACTGTCATGTTCGATGCTTTGAAATCTAATAGAAACGATGGTGGCGGGAGCATGTTGGGAGGATAATTTTTTTTCGTTCGACGTTTTTACGACGCGTGGTCTAGTAAAATTTTTGTTGACTTGCCTGGGAGTTTGACTGCAACTTCTCAACGTCGACGCGTGATGATTAGCAGTACAGCAGTTCTCCGCTGTTCACTGCTGTCACCATGTCTTTATGTGGCCTCGTAGTATTTTAATAAAACTCCAGTCATACAGGAAGGAAGTGCGTTTGACAGTTTGATATTTTTTATAAAACTGTTACGGCTTTGGAACATGATATAACAGTCCTGACAAGGAACCCTTATAGTTTCATCATATCCGTTTACCCGTCTTTGTAATGATAATGTTTATCAACCACGCCGACAAAATGGTAAAATATTATTTAAAAAAAAAATTAGTGCCACTCCCCTACAGGTAACTGCAGGTAACTACGGAACCCTACACTGCGCGTGGCACGACACGCACTTGGCCGGGTCTTTTTTATATTTCTTTTGTTGGGAAAGTTATTTTTTCGATTAAACGTAAAATCTTCTTTGTTAATCAAGATACAAAACAGTAAGTTTGAGTAACAAACTTCCCCATTTAGTAGGATAATAATAGGATTAATTTTAGTAGGATGGGATTTCTTTTATACAGTTTCCACCAGGTTTCCTCTAATTGACATTCATATTACACGAAGCTACGAAATTTCTAGCTAGCGGCCCACACCGATTTCAAACGAGCAATATTCACTATCATTAAGCTCCTGATTTCCGATTTTTAGTGGTATTTTATAAAAATCATCTTCCGTACAACTTTTCAAAAATTCAGAACTATGTTCTCAAACGGTGGTCTGTCATATATGTCACTGGTATTGGATTTTTATATAACAACAAGTGAAACCGACAGAAGTTTTCAGTAAAAATATAATTAATATCTGCGCACTCGCCCACTGTGTCCGGATAAAGTTATTAAAATCGAAAAAGACCAACTCGAACGCATACACAAATTTTCATCCAAATCGGTCAAGCCGTTTAAGAGGATTTCAGTAAGACACGACACGCATGGACAGAAAAAAAGATATATAAGGCCCACTTGCACAGAAGTTCTTAATTAAAATTGTAAGCCTCATTCTATATCGTTTTGACCTTAGACAGTTGACAAAGATGGAATTTTAAGATTTAAGCCTATAGGCGCGTTATTTTCGGTCGATAATATCAGATGCGTTATTGCGATATTCCGTCATACTTCTATTACGTCGCTTTCATCGCAGCAGTGTGTGACATCGTAGCCGTCCTCTTACATAATGTGATATCGCAATAACATATTCGATATTATTAACCAATAATAATGCGCTTAGGCCTAAGAATTTTGGTGCAAGTGGCCCAAAGATAAATAATATAGATTGTTGTTTCACTTATAATTTTGTCAATATTTTTATACAAGTTTTAGCCTACTGCCAACCATTAATGTCAAAAACACACCCCTGATTCTCCCGTCAAATGCAATTGCGTCACATAATTGACTTCGTTTGTTAAGACTACTATTGAACGTGCTCCATTGCAGTCAATTCCGATTAACTTGATTCAGTTTTGGGTATTGTTAAAAACCTTTTTGCGTAAATTGGAGAAAAGCTTCAGAATGTTAAATATATTGTAGAAGAATATTTCTTAGGCCGCGTTGATTGATGCGTAGTTTAATTAGGCTGTTGCTCAATGTCACGTCAAATACATAGTAGAACGGTAGAACGTGTCAAATTTTGACAAATGGTTAATTTTTTCTAGAGTATTATGTATATATATATTTATAACTATGTATAAAAAAAAAGCTTAAAGCGGCCTTAGAAGAGAATTTCGTGGAGCTCAATGGCCCAGCGATTGGTCTGCGATCAGGGAAATCAAGTAAACTTTCAACTTGTAACATCCCAAAAAAGCGTGACAAATCCAAGCACCTTCATGAATTAGATTTATTCTATTAAATGATTTCTATTTGTACTATTAGCATTTTAATATCATGTATTGATACTATAACAACATATCGTATTGAAAGTATCGTAACGGTTTCTTTTTGAAGTCTCGCTAGTTTTTCTTATAAGAAATTCTATTTTCAAAACATTGTTGTTATTTTAGTGAAATTATTAGTATGACATTCACCATTTTTCAATAAAATAACCTCATTTTAAATTTCCACGAACTATGAGAGACACTGCCTCTTAGATTTATATTTCAAAAGGATATTGACAGAAGCGGTACTCGAATCTATATTAATTCGGTCTAGGAATTTCCACTAACTTCAGGCCCAGCGAAATTGCCCAACTTGCAAATTAGCAGTTTTTAAATATATCAGCTAATTTCAGAATTTATAATGATCAAAAAATCACCACTAATTACGCTTTCAATAACTTTTCAAGATCTCCCAATATCGTGTGCAAAAATTAATTATGAAAATATTGATAAACTGTGCTAATATTTTTAATACACAGCTTTCATTTGGTGCCGAGTTTCGCAAGTCATAAAATGACAAGGAAACATTATTTATTCAAACTAACAAGAACTGACGTAATGACTTAGATTTATGGTTTTTAATTTCTTTTTTGTACCCTGAGCTCCCAGATTAACAAGGTCAGTGCGGTCTTGAATAAATAATGGTGTAAATGAGTTTCTCTTTATACGACGTCACTAAGGGATTTTACGGGTGAAAAATGGTAAGAAACAGCTAATTACATTTTTTTAATAGTAACTTAGACAATTGTATTTCGATTATTATTATAAAAAAAAGAAGATACTTACCTAACTTCTAATTTACTAAGTGCTATAGACTTGCGATAGACTATAGTTTTTGTTCTCAGGCTTGTATTATACGCATTCTGTAATTATAAACCTTCGATCAAAATTTATTTAACTGATGGTGAAAATTATGTAGCGTAGTTTAGAACCCATTGTAACGAATGCACCATTGCTCTGCTAGTAAAAAGGTTTGCCTCCTTACCATTTATCAAACATATCTAGTGTACATATCCATCACTTTTACCACTCATAATTACTATTGATAACTTTTGAATAGTATGAAACTTGGGAATAGTCTTATCCATAAAGTAATTCCGTTTGCACGTAATATTGCATGTATGAATGCATCGGTGCAAAGGTATCATGTAGCACCTGGTTTTGTACCCTTATGTTCCCTATTCCATCCATAGAGAAGGCTTGTGCCCCAGCAGTGGGGATATTAATAGGCTGATGATGATGATGATGTTTACCCTTCAACGGCCAAGTCACACAACATTAACTATAATAATAAAGAAATCGCAAGGCGTAAGGAACCTTAGACTTGGCACGACTTTTTCTAGATTTCACTACTTTTTAGAGATAAACAAGCAGCTCCATCGAGACTTGGCTAGATTTTTACAGAATGTTTTTGGTAGGATAAATTAATACACATTTTGAAAGTAGCTGGACTGAGTTTCTTATGTAATTCTTTCAATTCAATTCAATTCAATTTATTGCACTCATGTGGTTACATCGATGGTTACAAAATGTTTATAGTACCTAACATGAACCCTGTCAGGGTATCGCAATATACAGTACAGTTAAAGATAAAAATTACAAAAGAATTTAATTATTAAACAGTTATGTATATAAGGAACCTAATTAGTATTAAACCACTTATATCTTAAATTATGCATAAATGTTATCTGATTCCATTTGTTTAACAATAGAACTTACTCAATTGATCTTATTAATAGTATAAATATAATAGAAATGGAAATTCATTTATAAAATTAAATTAAATTTGTCAGTAATTAAAATTAAAAAATATGTCAATAAAAATAAAATAATATGTCAATTAACATGGTTATGATATACTAGGTTTGTATTTAAAAAAAAATTAATTCTTTTCCATTGCCTTTTGGAAGCCTCGTAGCTACGCCACAAGATACAGAAAACTAAAGACTGCTCCAACATTATACCCAGTTGTCATTCACATGACAAATTATGAAGTTTAAACTAAGAGTATTAATTAATAACAAATCTAAGAAAATTGCTGAAAACAGGTCGAATATCTAAAATCAACTTGTTCATGGGCACGGCTGCCCTGATTTTTCAGCTTAGAAAAAAGTTTCTAAATAAATAGGTCGAGTATTTTAAATGGCTATTTGGCCATTTCCTTTAAAGCATATAGGTTAAATATCTTTTTTACCCGGAATTCCCTAAGGGAACGGGAACTTCGCGGGTAAAACCGCGAGGCGCAGCTAGTAATAATGTATTAGAGCTGCTGAATATATTCTATAGATAACTTTCTATCCTTATTTCTCGTCGCAGAGATTGAATTTCAAAAACATATGAAACACGTTTTTTTAAGTACAGTTTAGTTTATCTAAGTCAAGTTTCAGAGCTGTCAAGCTAGCCAAACTCATTTTCCCATACAAACTTTGAACCCCTATGTCACCCAATTCACAGCGGAATATACAAAAATCCTTTCTCGCTCGATGCCTACGTCATTTAAACAACCTATTTACTAAATATCATGTCTCTCATCTCATGTACCACTACTAAAAACATTGAGGTATAAAGTTATAGAGAAGCTATAGTAAGCAAAAGTCATGTTCCATTTCGAAATTTTAATCATTTAGTTCGCTGCAGCACTAAAACATATATCAATCGTCTTACCAAACGGAGTTTACGCAGCGCATGCAGCGCTATATTTCGCAAGTAGGATGCAGTTTTTTTGCGACCAAAAGGTTGTAAGCGCCGTGCATTTCCTGGCGCTTACACGTTTCGCTCAACGTTCTGCAATAACGTCATTCTTATTGACTAAACTACAGAATGGACTACTCGCGTTTTTGGGTTGCTTTATGCCTAACCAGAATCTTATAAGAAAAAGAAAATTACTCAAAACTTACGCTTTATGGTAATCTTAATAGTAAATTAAAAATAAAACTTTAATTGTGAAATATTAAAGTTCTGTGTTCAGTATTTATTAAAATCAAACCACTTTTAAACGGATTACTAACGCGTTATATTAGTTATAACGGTTAATCCTGACGTCCTGTGAAAGGATCGAAATGTGAGGATCAGGATAAAATAATTATAAACGCGTTAGTAACTCGTGGAAAAGTGGTTTTAATTCAAAAAACTTCAATATACAGTCGGCAGCACATCAAGCTTATACACTTTGATTGACCTTTGCACCCACCTTATAAATATCATTCTAACAGAGTTCATTTTCGGTTATCGGTGTATAGCTTCAGGTGCCGGGTGTACTTTTAAATAGGAATCTGTATTGAATTTTTGTTATTTTTTTGTATTTTGTATTTGTTTATTGAGATTAGGTATACATTGTGATATAAATATATTTAATATTTATATTTTATTAGCTATAGGCAAGGTTTTTTCTATTGGTATCTGTCTCATACTGTTTGCACACTACGTCTCCCTCTCTGTATAGTTTTCTTATGCAGCAAAAAGCTGTCTGGAAAATATCGCTCATAATGAGAAGGCCGGCCGCTTTTACCCACATTTAAATAGTTAAATATTTGTGGTGATACTGTTGATACTGATATCCGTAACACAAAGTGCTTAAGCTACTTATCTCGCACTCATTTCAATATTATGATCTTGTCCGATATAATAAGTCTAAGACTATTACAACTTAAAAATAATTTTGTTTATTTTATTTTCTGTTATACGAATTCTGCTAGTTTATGTGTTTTGCTAAATGCACCGAGGAGGAGTAATAAAAAGGTATAAATATTAATAATTTAATGTTTATTTAATTACCCTTAAACAATATAAGTTTCGTTAACTTCTGTCGTTTAGACAAATGATTCATATTCAAATCAGTTTTAGCTTCATGTTTTAAACGAATTGTTGTGTATTTGTGTATGATTGCCCGTATTAAATGGATTCGGTGATTTAAAGTGCATGGTTGATTAAAAGAATGTTGTACTAAAGATGAAAATACATTTTTCTGAATAAAATGTTTTAAGGTATTAACAGTAATATAACTGAAATTATATTTGGTAGAGAGACTAATGCCACCACTTTGTTTTATTAGTTTTCTTATTACAGTTTCTGTAGTTAAACATATTTCAAACACGTCTTCCGTAGAGTACGATAAGCCGCCCATATCTTTAATTGTTATTAATTTATGATGTGGCAGTCTTTCTGTTGTGGTTAAGCTATCCACACATATTTCACATTTCAAAGAACTTGCCAGAATCCGGACAATGTAACCAGATATATATCCGACAATCAACTGGGAACCAAATGGGATCCGTTGGCCACTAAGTGTACCGGCAAAAATTTCACAGTTATTCTCGGCTTCTATGTCAGATTCTAAGGAGCGTGTAGCCGACAAGATTTCATATTGTTCGTCTTCATGTCTGTCCGTGGACGTAGTGCCATTAATTATGTCAATTGAGCAATTGTTTAAAATATTAATGTTGTCTAATGGAATACAATTTCCGGAGAAAGTCGAGCGTAGTTCCAAATGGTTTAATGTTTTTTTATAGGCTGCACGAAATTGTAAAACATTGGGATTATTATTGTAACCACCATGTTTTCTTATAATCCCAAAAAAGAGCTCTAAATGATCCTGGCTAAGTCTATACGTTGAAATATAACTGAACACATTTTTTTCTTCGACAGCATGTTGAAAAATTGTTTTCAGTGAATCTATGCAAATGATAGCGCCAATAAATCCTGTTTTGTTTGTGGATTCGACAATTTTCTGCTTTGAAATAGATAATATAATACGAGGTGCTAAATTTTTTCTTTTCATCACTCTTCTAAATTTTGTGTGTAATTCCAAGTTTAATATATATTTCTTTACTTTGTCAAGATAATCAAATACTTCAGATTTATTATTTTCATCAATTGGTCGCTTGAATCCATAACGGTGACATTTTCTCGAATTCATTATGTCGAAAAAGTTGTTCATTATTGTTAAAAAATTAACAGTTGCCGACGAGTCTAGGAACTGGGATGACTTCAGAACCTGATCACATAAAAGCAAGGCTTTTGCTACACTCATACTTAATAATTGTGTGGCAAGCTTCACCTTCATTATTTGGTTACGAAAATGAAGATGGCGTGGTGTAAGTTTATTAGCGAAGGTAAGACCCTCATTCATTTGAAGTTTATTCAGATTGATCAATAGCTGCCACCTTATTTTCTTGCCGTCTTCATCAAAAAACAGTCTCTTCTTGCCAAATGTGTTTCTTATTAATTTAATCACATGGCATGGATCAAGAAATATACATACTTGCTCTTGAGTACTTGGATGCGGAAAATTCGTTAGAAAATTATTTGGGTCGGTTAAATTGCAGCCTAGAATTTCCGCAGCTTTCAAATTTGCGGTACACCCATCAAACGTAACGCATAGAACCGAAACTCCGACGTCGTGACATTTTTGTAAACAGGTCCTAATTAAGTTGGCTTTCGTTTCAGCAGTTATGCCTTTTATTAAAAAGTAACCTACAGGGAGCTTCCAGTTTTCAGTCAGTGCTACTAACATAAAAACCAAGGCCTGTGTCGCCACATGATCGTCACAATCACCTTCCTGAGGACCTGCTCCAAAATTAACGGCTCCGAGCTTCTGTTGGTTGTGATATAGCTTTTGCCTGCGAATCGCCATCTCATCGAAGACTAAATTGCACACAAGAGGTTTATCGCTCAATGCACTTTTCTTTTTCAGAACCTCAAATGCCTCATTAGTGAATCCTGGCTCAGCATCAATCGTACCATACCATCGGCAAAGAGTTCTTGTATGTGGTAGCACGTTATTGTAAACACTTCTTACATATTTGTAAGCCGCTGGCGAGTAATAATGTAGTGTCAAAGCGAACTTACGCAATGCTGGTGTATATTTCAATGTACATCTACTTTGTTTATTTTTTTTCATAATTCTCTTGTGTATTTCGACCAATTCCGCTTTAGCCAACAAATTATTTTCGGCTATTCCATCAAACGAAAATTTAGTTTTAAGAGATTTCACAAGAAGTGACAATGACTCGCATTTCTTTTTCAGATTTCTGTTCTGGCGCTGGACCTTTTTGATTTTATCAGTCAACTTCTTTTTAACAGCGGTTAATTCATGTACCTTTCGTTTGAGAACTATTTTTCTTGGGGTATCAAATATAGATTCAGATTCGCTAACAGACTCAGAAATTGGTTTTATTGTTTCAGCACACATAGATATGTCTCGCTAAAACAAATAAAATTAAATTAGTGTTAGCTGAAAAATATACATTTTAAAATTAACAAACCGCATCTAAAGTATTTTAATTAGTTTTACTTACATCGTCGCAAGGCACAGCAGACTTTTTCAAATAATGTCTTCCCGATTTGGTTGCGTATTTATCCTGCTCGCGAAAATGCAGTGAACATATATAAGAATGGTTGGATGGTAACCAAGTCTCTTCACTGCGGTTATTTTGGACAAATTTTATCCATTGTTCTCTAGTTTCTTGACTCTGTTGTGGGAACCTTAAAGAGACAAAATAGCAAAATTTTTAATAATTTGTCTGTAAATTATTTAAAAAGTTTTGCAATGTTGTTATGCAAGATTAAAAATAACTTTAGCGATGGGTCCTGAATTGTATTTAAAATATAATATATTATAATATTAATAACACACAGTGTATGTTTCATTAAAAATAAGAAGGATCTTAGAAATGAGTCTCAAAGTAAAAAGTGTGGCCTACTAAAACAACTTATATGTGTGGTTGTAAAGAACCAAATATGTGATTGTTTTGTTTCTTATGACTGGTGTTTAGAGCTAGCGCTGGTGAGTAAGCGTATGGATGCTGGTATTTAGAAAACTAGTAAAAAAAAACTGCAGCGTAACTGTTACTTTTTATGAAAATCCATTAATAAGTCACGAGACGCTATTGTTTGTCACTTTATGTATAGGTTCCTAAATTATGAAATACAAAAGAGAATATTGACACAAAAATAAAATTAATAAATATTGGTAATAAGTATAATCTATTGTCACCACTACGTACGGTTCACTTCTGTATATTTTTAATCTATGACGAATGAGTCAATATGGCGTCTCACAAAATGGTGATTGTATTTCATTTTTAAAACAATTAAGACTGGTTACTTACCGGTGGAAAGTTATTCCTTTGCTCTTCGCCGTATTCCTTAAACTATTTGTGCAATACCTCATCACACACCACGGCATATTCGATGCGTTTTTAGGCTCTTTTTAATTTAAATATTTGCACACATACGCACTGTCAACGTTAGTAAGAGACTAAGTGAATTGCGGTGCTCGCGTCGCAATTGAATGGAACATAGTACTGATGGGTGGCGTCTCCTCTATAACTATGTAACCTCAATGACTAAAAATTGCTATCTATATATTTGTTTTATGAGGGTAGTTTTGAAAAATTAAAACACATATAGCATTTTTATTTTATACAGACAATTCCTTGTGAAGAGAATGTAAAATAACACGTCAGTTGACGAGCATTAATTTTTGAGTATTTAATTTTAATTGACATCTCTGAGTACGGTAGTTACTAAGCCTATACCGCTCAACTCAACCTTTTCCTTAAAAAACTTGTATTTACTGAATTTGGTATTAATTGCAACTAGGTATTAAATTATTATAGTTTCTGTTTATACCAAGTCCGGTATTGATAATCTATTTGGACTTTGTGGTTCATAAGGCAACATAATATTTCGATTATCTATTTGCTTTGAACTTAAAATTAGTAGGTTCATTTGGTAGGTGTGATGAGCATAAAATAAAATTTGTGTCCGAATAATTATTGATCTGTATTTATATATATATATATATGCCTAAATAATTATTTGTCCAAAGAACCAAAATCCGAACTCGCTTACAACTGCACCATTGAGATAATGTTCAGAATTTGTGAAATGATTTCATTAAATTTATTATTAACCAATGTAGGGTCTGACCGACCCTTGAACATCGGCAAGGATATTTTTAAGCGGATTCACCGAACATATTGTCCCTTGAATGATTAATTAATTAAAAGTGTCCCTTTTAAATCCGCGCAGAGAGGACCCATAACGATAAATTTGTAACACAAACATCGGTTGGGAGCACGCCTCCTATCCTTTCCCCTGAAGCTGAGAAAACGAAATCACTCTTTACAAACGCCGAACGGAGGTCGAAACAAAAGGGGCCAATTTGTCTAGATTGGAACAAAAAGAACTGACGAGGGCGACTTATTATTTTACTGCAACAACAAAGATCTCACCATTCCCTTAGACCATTCCTCATTCCTTGTGAAGTAACAAATGCTTCGAGAAGTGCGCTGGCAAATGGCGTGAAATTAGAGGCCAATTCTCGAATGCTGCCGTTTTTTCCGACTCTCTTAATTAGGCAGGCGAGTTTTTACTTAATTATGGGCATTAGTCAGTATTACTTTAGGTGTAAACTAGGCTCAGCCTGTGAATTCTGAAAAAACAAGCTAGGAGCGTCTGCAAAACCTTGTGGCCCCGTGCCGGATGTTTATGTTTTGGTTTTCATTTCATAATATACTGTACATATATAAGTACATTTATATAGAAATACATATTAAACATCCATGACTGGAGTACAAATGCTCGTATTCATCACACAAACATCTGCCCCTACCGGGATTCGAACCCGGGAACTCTCGAGTCGGCTACACAATGAAACCCGGCGTACAAACCACTCGACCACGGAGGTGAGGATTCTATCCGTTTCGCTAGTATCCCATAACAGAAGCCTTACAGTGCTTACTTTGGGGCTAGGGCTTGGTGTAAGTGTTGGAAATATTTATTTATATTTTATAATACTATTCGATTATTTATATTTTGTTCATAAGAAAATAAATACATTCTGAGGACTAAGCACGAATCTTTGACAGCTCCGTAACGTATCGCATCGTCAAAGTTTCTATGAAAACTAAGCAGCGGACTATCGGATAATGGTAAGAACAAACTAGCTTTTTCCACACAGAATTTGACGATGACGATAAGTTACGCGCCTATACGCCTTACAACGCGTAAGCGTGTGGGAGTGCTTCACTCTCGATAGGCCGCTGTGTGACGATTTTACAATATAAAGTTGCCCTTATCTCCCAAGTTAGACATAATATTAAATTATAAAGTCAGCGTGTTTTTTTATTTATTTTTTTAGTAAATATAACAAAAAAATGTAGTTAAAAAATTATTAGTACTGCTGTCCGTTGGTCTGTGCACTCGTTTGTCTGCACGTTTTAGAAAAATATACGCAATTAATTGTAATAAATCCCTTTGAATTAATTTCCACTTATACTGAGGATGAACCCTATTTCTTATCATGATTGAACTGATAACCGTTTTAAGATAATAAGATTTTAAGATAAAGAAGTTTTAAGATAAAGAGATATTAATGAAATTCAATGGAATTTATTTACTGGGTTTCTGTTTCGTGAATGTGAGGCGTGCAATTTTGGATTTTCCCAATTTCTTCTATTTACCACCAGGCTAACCCGTGTGCTTGTTATCCAAATTCAAACTGCACTGTCACAGATTTTAAAACATTGTACTGAATGACAATTGGATTGGCTTACGTGTCAATAAAGGTACAAGTCCGAACTGAACCGCAGACCACAGGCCGCAGCTGCAGACTACAGGCGACACAAATTGGAATCAATTTCATAGAGATTCATAGAAACTAGAATGAATCTCTATGAAATTGATTCCGAGCGCGGCGACATGTCGCGGCTGCACAATGCATATAATGCACGGTCAGCCGTAGGCGCTAAATATTACCGTGGCGCTAGCACCAGTGTCGCTTGCGGTTATCGCCTGCAGCCCATTGCGGAATTGTGCCTTAAAAGTCAAAATTAAAGGCTAATAAACTGAACTTCGAAACACTTATGCTATCCGATTTTAAAACATGTCCATTTTTCAATATTACTCGTTGTAGTATATTTTGTTATGCGTGGTAAAAACTTTTTTTATTATATAATATTCTAAGGTCTGTTTAACTAAAGTAAGTCTTTCTTCACGTTTGCGTTAAAAAAACCTCAGGACTTAACGATACGACCGACCTGAATAAAACCTGCTTTTAATTAAAACAACCACTTAAGTAAGTAATATCGGTAGAATGGAAGTTGCCTAAGTGAAAAAGTTAGGAGGAAAAAGAAACTAATAGGTACTTTTGAATTCAGAATTTGAACACTTTTCTCTATAATCGATACTTAAGATTCTGCCGAGCTTGAAATAAAAACCGTTTTAGTTTTCTGGTAAGGAGCCGTAGACGAATGCTAATTAATAAAATACATTAAACTTAAATAGTCCCAATTTAAACTTTATGGTTGAAACAAATGACATTTTGAATTATTTACAGTGAAACCGATAATTTTATAATTTGATAATAGCTGAAAAAAACGATATTCGCATGATATATAAAATAAAATCATAAGAATAAATAATCGCTAGGACTTATTATGAACAAAAAAATGTTATCTTTATATAACTAGACTAACAACTTACCTACATCCGATACTAAATATAGGTTATAAATTTATCTCATTCTAAATCACTGGTATTAAATCACGTTCGAGTCTATTTGCTATTGTTGTAATAAATAATAGCGTCAGAGTAGTAATTGTTAAATTAAACCTACATCTGCCCCAATTACAATACGTTAAAAGTTAGCAAAAGTGTTTAAACACAACTTCTGGACCCTTGACCATTTATTACTTGTTCTGAACTCTTAACTTATTTACCGAGTTAATTTATTAGGGGAAACTGAATATTAAAAGGGCTAAAGAATATTAATGTGCCGAGTTTTGGATGAATTAACCTCGTTATAAAAAAAGGCTAAATACAAAATTGGCTTTCGGCACTGTCAGAGGCAAAACTTTATTTTTACATCGGATAACAAATTTCAAAGTTTGATTATATTCTGTCGTTACTTTGAAATGTTGAATTAGAACTATAAAATAATAGCATAATTTGAAAAAACAGCAATAAAGAATTGCTCGACTGATTTTCTTTACATTGCATATAAGGTGTGTGAACTCGGAACAATTAACATTAAAATTATGTTAGCCCATACATGTATAACTAGATCACACCTCACCACTTGCCACAATTGGTATGAGTTTGGTCTGATTTCTCTTGGACCTGTAAAATTTACAGACAGCCACATCCAAAACTAACATTTTTCTCCAAAAGACTGAGCTTCAAGACGCCTCACATAAGATTCACAATCTTTTGGGAAAATTCGACGAACTTGCTGTGTGGCTGTCTATATAATGTTTTCATTAATTAGTTTTTTGAAAAATCTGAGAAATATTTTCATCACGAAAAAGATATGAAATACTCAAAACTCAATCATTAATTAAGTATTAATAGATATTAACGGGATTTCTACCATGTTCTTTGTTTTTTGTGAGTCCCCGATATTTCGGCACTGTTGCAAGCGCCATCATCCCAGAGTAACTAAAGTAATTGCGGGTAGAGATTATTGGCAGACATATCGCTCTACCCTCTGACGTCGTCTTTTATACCCCTATCACTGATCATATTCACACTATTGAACATTGTGTGTTAGGAACAGGTGCAACTGAATATAGCGGCACCTGTTTCTGACACACAATACTCACAGTGTCTGATCCCGAAACGACACTTTTAATTTTTGCGGTTGTTGCATTATACAAACCACTGGATCCAAGACACATGACAATTTACACCTATCCACATGATTAAAATTCTTGTTATTGCTTCCCTGACCAATCTTGGTTTATAGTGGCATTCTGTTGTTATAATTTGTGGATTATGCAGCTCAATCTGTAGCTGATTTTTACGTATCATTGTTCCTGACTGCTTTTATGTGTTCCTTCATTCGGTAAGCTATTTTTCCCTTCGTTTGGCTAAAAACGCTGCCACAGCTGCAGTCGATCTTGTAGACACCAGCAGTGCTATTTGACCAAATCGGCATATGTCATAAAAATCACAGGCATTTTGTTACAATTTTAATTTTCCGTATCTTACTTCAAGGAAAATTGTGAAGGCTAATTAATAAGTCGACATAATTGTCAGTAGTTCTTGACATGAAATAATGGTTGTGTAAAATTTGCGTTACAATTTTAGTGTTTTCGTAGTTAATTACAAAATGGCTCTTCCCACGAAAACTTGAGAAGACGAGTTCTTATACAAGAGAATTTATAAAAAACTAATGTATTTCTCCTTTGGCATTACTGTTTTTGCCTTAAAAGAAAATTTTGATATACCTACACCAAAAAAAAAAATTAGGTACCAAGCCGCCATATTATGTTGACATAGTGAATAGGGTATCTTTTTCTCCAAGGGGAAGTTGTCTTCTCTGGAAAATACTTAATAAATATTCACTGAAAACTGTCTTCACTTCTTTTCAAAAAGTGTCACAGGTTCTACGGAACCCCAAAGACAACTTCCTCTTGCAGAAACCTTGTGTCTACTTGGTGAAACGAAGCGAACAATAGCGTGCCCAATGAAAGAACACATAAAAGCAGCCAGGAACAATGATACGCAAAAATTCAACCACCGAGGAACATTTTATTGATTCGGGTCTTAACCACTGGATTGAGTTCCATAATCCACAAATTATCTCGACAGAATTCCACTACATACCAAGATTGGTCAGAAAAGCGATTGAAATAACCAAACACAAGAATTTCAATCGTGTGGATGGGTTTAAATTCTCAAGTGTCCGAAATTCAGTGATTCTTATGTGCGAAAACCGCAAATATCAAAAATGATGTTTCGCGATCGGTTACCGTACAAACATTGTGGGAAACAGGTGCGATTGAATAATGAGATTGTGACCAGTGGGATCGAGCGTAATAAGAGACGACGTCAGAGGGTAGACCGATATGTCTGCTAATAACCTTTACCCGCATTACTTCAATTACTCCGTAATCATGGCGCTGGCAACAGTGCTGAAATATTGGGGACTCACAAAAAACAAGGTACACATCACCACGGTAGCAATCGGCATTAAAGATTTAAAACAATATTTGAAGAGAGGCAGGATAGGTTTTGTACTTAGCCCGTTTGGGGAAATAATCTCTATTTTACACACGGCTGCAGGTAGTAAAATTGCACAACTTTTTGATGATGATGCCTTTTTAGGTTTCTCGTTTCTCTAGGTAGGTACAATTTGGATGACATGAGACAGGCCTGGTTTAACCACAATTTTACTTTGTATGCTACCTCGGTGGGCGAATCCGACTCGCTTGTCTTGTTTTTTCATTCACGTCCTTAATTCCAACACAATTCCCATTCAGTGCAAACATCACCATATATAGTGGAGTCCTTCCTAGGATCCGCCGTCCTAAAGGACACAAACACAATATCATTAGAAGAACACCCTTTACCTTCCAAGCAATTGTGGCGTACCAAAATGGCGAAAATTTTACCACGCAGCTTATATTAATTAAATAAGCATACGTATTAACGTTCCTATAATTGCAGCAAGGTATTATGGACCCTCCTGGGACTTTACTCGAAATATTTACGTGTATGTAAATTTGTGTGTTTAAAATTGTTTGTAAATTGTCCTATTCTGCTAATGGATCATTATGTATAATTAAAACCTTACTTCACTACTGAATGGCTTTTAGTGAACATTGTTTGTTGTGAAGTTACTTTTTGGTGAGGTCTGAATACTATGACTATGTTTTCAAAATTTCACACAGCAAATAAATTAAATTCATTTAAATACAATAAACAGGTTTTGCTATGGGAGTCATGTGCTATCAAACAAATTGATACCTTACCCATTTTTCCTGATAATTCACCTAAAAATGTCATAATGATAAGTTTTTTCTTTGTAGGGAATTCCTTTTATAACAATAACAAGAATCTGTGCTAATATGTATCAAAGATGTTTGAAATTTGACGTTTTTTTTCATTGCAATCTCTGAATAAGTATCATATGGAAATGACACGAAAACATACGTAGCTACATTGTAATTTGGTATAGAAATTGCAAGTTTAGTGTTGTCTCTTTTTTACATTCCTATTGATGCATAGGAAAAAGACACCAGCACTCTATTTCGCAATATCCGCTACAGTAGTGACAATCTACAAATGTCATACAATTGTGCTCGTGTCGCCATCTTAGTTCCCCATATGTAGTCTGTGGTTCCCTAGTTTGTTTACAAATAAACTCAAAGTTGTGGACGTGATTTTTATTGGAGGAATTTAAACTGTGAAAATAAATAAATTTAGGATTAAAACATAAATACGAAGTATTCTGTAATTGATTGTGGCCTGTGTCAAAACAAAAATAGAGCTAACCTAAGTTTTCACCGGTAAGTAACCAATTTAACTAGAAATTACCATTCTTCTTCTTCTTCTTCTTCTTGCTACGGGCGTTTCCGCAACTCGACGTCCTTATGGCGCCTGTTTTGCGTGAGGAGGGTGTATGGCCGGAATCACTCCAGCCAGCCCAGCTCCCCCAGGAACGCCCCCAGGGCCTTCACATTGGTGACTGCCTCTTGAAGGTTTCCCGGTGAGCCGAGGTATTTCGCCCGGTATTCGGCCACTCCGTTGCATTCCAGCAGAACGTGAGTAGCTGTTTCTTCTGCCTCCATGCATCCTCTGCATAGGGGGCTGTCCGTGACACCTAAGTTAAAAAGATGTCTGTTAAAATGTGCATGTCCAGTGATAGCACCCGTTACCATGCGCAATGTAGGTTTGCTTAGCTGTAGGAGAGTTTTGGAGAAGGCAGCGTTCACCCGTGGCAAAGCGAGCTTGGTCTGCCTGCACGTCTCCAGGTCGAGCCAGTATTGTTGGTGTAGTTCGGCAGTGTGCTCGCGGATTTTATTGACGAGACAGCTTACCGGTATTGGGACGATTGGTTCAGGACCTGTTGGGGTCGTGTCAGATCCCTTCCGGGCCAGCTCATCCGCAGCGTCGTTTCCGCGTGATCCACTGTGTCCCTTGATCCATTGGATGGTGATGGAATTGCTTGACCCTACCTTGTTTAAGGTTTGGTGGCATTCCTGTAGGAGGCTCGATCTGACTAAGCAGGCATCTAGAGCTTGTAGGACTGATTTACTGTCGGACAGTATTCGTATTTCCTGACCTGTTACCTTTCTTGAAAGGATCGCTGTTGCCGCCAGTGTGATGCCCATACATTCAGCTTGGAACACTGTGTTGTATGGGCTTAAGGGGAACGCGATGTGTATGTTGAGGTCCTCAGAGAAAACACCCGCGCCCGTGCTCGATGAGGTTTTAGAGCCGTCGGTGTAGATCATGAGAGCCTTGTGTGTTACCTTTGGATCGTTGTCATCCAGTAGATGTATTCTATACTTTTTGTCAAATATGAAGGCGGGTATTATTTTGTCACATGCAGCATCTATGAGCGGAGTGTTTACCCATTCCTTCAGTATACCGTTGAGATGCTTTGCTCTTTCGAACCTTACCAGTCCAAACTTTTGTAGTCTCAACGCTGTTTTAGCCGCTTCCTGTCTTATGTAGATATGGAGCGGTGTGATGTTTAAAATAACTTCCAGTGCTGCGGTTGGAGCTGTACTCATGCACCCGGTCACCGCGCTGCATATCTGCCGCTGGAAGCTTTGTAGTTTGTTGACACAGGTAGTCTGGATAGATCTCGGCCACCATATGATGGCGCCATAACTTACCATTGGTCGTATGACTGTGTAGTATAACCATAGGAACAGTTTTGGTGCAAGACCCCAGCGCTTCCCTAACATTTGACGACATTGCCAAAGTGTTACGCTGGCTGTCTTGATTTTGTGTTCCACATGGTTACTCCAGTTTAGCTTACTGTCAAGTATAAGGCCTAGATACTTTACCTCCTTCGACAGTTGTAGTGTGATACCAAACAGCTTCGGCAAGTTGAAAGCACCTACGTCACGTTTGGTTGTAAACATTACCAGCTCTGTTTTTGTTGGATTAACTGCGAGGTCGTATTTCCTGCACCAGCATTCAATCATTTTCAGAGCACCTTGCATGGTGTTACAGGTAATGCTGGCGTGGGTGCCTAGGGTAAGTATAGTAATGTCATCTGCATACCCTATGGTGTAGTAGTGGTTCGAGTTTAGCTTGGTCAGCAGGTCGTCAACTACGAGGTTCCACAGAAGTGGCGAGAGGACCCCTCCTTGCGGACATCCTCGTGCCACCACTGCTCCTCTGCTGTCATCACCTTTTACCCGAACTATTCTATTGCGAAGCATGTTAACTGTCCAGTCAATGATTTGTTGCTCTACTCCGTGTCTCCTGAGGGCAGATTCAATGCTGGTGAAGTTGGTCTTATCGAAAGCACCCTCTATATCGATGAAGGTTCCGAGGCAGATAAGTTTATTTTGAAGGGCTTCTTCTATCTTACCGACTAACTGATGGAGAGCCGATTCAGTAGATTTACCTGAACTGTAGGCATGTTGATGTTTGTGTAGTGGGGCATTGATTAATGCTCCACTGCGTAGGTATCTGTCACATAGCCTTTCCATTGTCTTAAGTAAGAAGGTTGTTAGGCTAATGGGCCTGAAGGATTTAGGGTTAGTATAGTCGGTTTTACCCGGTTTGGGTATGAATACTACCTTGACCTCCCTCCACAGATGTGGAGTGTACCGATGAGCCAGACATGATCTTAGTATACGAGTAGCCGCATCGACCACGTCCTGTCCGCCCCATTGTAGTAGTGCTGGAAAGATGCCGTCAGAGCCAGCAGATTTGAAAGGCGCAAAGCAGTTGATAGCCCACTTTACTCCCTCAGGCGTAATTACCGTCTCTGCTAGTCTCCAGCATCCTTCTGTTGTACTTGGAGGTTCATCTTGCCAAGTCACCTGCTCTGTAAGCTGGCAGTCCGGAAAGTGGGTTTCTAGGAGGATAGCGTCGCAGTCAGCACGATTGTGGGACAATGTGCCGTCAGGTCGACGCAGGCTTCCCAGCACGCCAGGGCCTTGCTTGGCCAGCAATTTCCTTACCCGGTTTGCCTGGTTGGTGGAGCTTATCTCCTCGGTGAAGTTCCTCCAGGAGGCTTTTCTCCAGTATCTAATACGTTTTTTGTACTTAGCTTTGGTAGCTTTGTAGTTGTCCCAGTCTGTGTCGCTGCATGTATTCATTGCTCTGTTAAGGCACTTCCTCACCTTTCCTCTCAATCTCTCGAGCTCCGGCCCCCACCAGTGGTGTTTTCCGGATACTCTCGAGTTCGGGAGTCTAAGGGGGCAGGCCTCTTCGTAGCAACGCGTTATGCTGTCCGTCAAGTGTTTTACCTGTTGTTCTAGCTGCTCCGTGGTTTCAATTCTGCCCTTACCGGAGTTGTTTCTTAGAAGGTCCGCCAGTAGTTGTGCGTAGCGGTGTTTATCGGTTTTCCGAGGGTACCTTTGGGGTGTAGGAGGTAGAGTTCCTACCTGTAGTGTAAAACGGATCCAGCGATGATCTGAGCATGATGCCTCATTGGAGACATGCCAGCCAGATATAGCTGTTGCCGCTCTTGGTGTCGCGAGGGTCAGGTCTATGATGGTCTTGCACCGTCTGCCTACGAAGGTAGGTTCATTGCCTGTGTTGATTAACTCTAGGTTAGTAGTCAGAAGGAATTCAAATAATTGGTTACCTCTGTTGTTGCTTTGTTCCATTCCCCACACAGGGTGATGGGCATTGGAGTCTGTCGCGATGATCAGTTCTACGTTTTCCCGAGCACAGAAGCGGACCAGAGACGCAACGTTTTCTGGTGGGGCCCGCTCGCTGTCAGGCATATATGCAGAGGCTATGATCACGTCACAACTGTTATTATCTTGGTTTAGGGTCAGTTTTACAGCGCAGAGATCTCTGGAACAGAAATTCATTAAGGGCTGTGTTCTGATGTTTTTGGAAATGTATATGCAGGACCTTACGTCGCTAGTAGTGGCTTGAACGAGCTTACCTCCTATACTGGAGAGTCCTCGCACCGTGCCACTCCTAATCCACGGCTCCTGGATTAGTGCGACTGCTGTGTTGTTGGTCTCCAACCACCGCCGAAGCTGAGCCGTAGCGGTTACGCTGTGGTGGAGATTTATTTGCAGTATGTTTGCACTACTGCAGAGGGACGCCATCGTCCTGGCAGTCGACGTCCTCAAGTCCCAGCCCGTCGAGCTCCAGGAGACACTCCTCACTGAGCGGCGAAGACGCCACCTGCGAGGGTCCCGGAATTTCGACAGCCGGTGACAAGGCACGTAGAACAACGGCGTCCGTGGGGCCAGCGCTGGATGTGGATGGTGTTGGGGGCGCTGGTGTAGGTTTCGCTGTGGTTTGAGCCCCGAGTGGTGCTGAGGGGTTGGACGTCGGCAGAGTGTCGACGTACTTCCCCTTGGCGTCCCTGAACTTCAGGTACACCGACCCAAACATAAAGCTGAGTCGGCGTCCCCTAGCCAGGATCGCAGGCACAACGTCCTCAGGGATCGAAACCACAACGAATGTGGCCCCGATGGAAGGCTGCTGTTGGATGCCGTTAAGCAGCCAACGTTCGGGTGTCAGGTCTGGATTCCCGATCTGTAGGCATTTGCCTAGCAACGCCTGATCGTGTTTCCAGAGCTTAGGCAGCACAAAACCACACCTGACTCTCTTGGGGATCTCGTCGTCCCGGAGGACAACAAGCTCTCCCAGGTCCGAGTCGTGGAGGTCTCGTACCACCTGTTGGAACCACCCAAACGTTGCGGTGTTGGTGCAAGTGAAGCGAAGGCACCCGTCCGCGTAGAGGGGTTTCCCGCTAAATGCAAGACCCTCCCTCATACAGGCCGGACGCTCCGTGCTCATCGCTGCCTGTAAAAAGGCTTCCTCGAGCTTCTCCTCAATTAGCTCCGCCGTCGGTCTCGAGATAAACCCGGTCTTCGACGTAACGGCGCACCTGATGAGAGCCGTGGAGGCCGCTGCAGCTGCGTAGGATTTTGGGGCGGTCTCGGTCGCCGTCGTCTTAGGCCGTTTGGATTCGCCTCGAGGAGACACTGTCTCATCGAGCCTAGCCCGCTTGGCCCCAGACTTCGTCTTCGCGGGTCCTTTCCCCTTTTGCTTACCATTTTTACAAGAAGTTGATCATGAAACTAATAGACTTAAGAAAACAAAGGCTACAGGAACCAAAGCTTGTTGCCTTTTAACGAATTTTGATGAAATAAGTTTTGAACGAGTATTAATGCATTTTTAATATTTTTTCACTGTATTTTTGACATTTCGCATCCTTTTCAGGATGCATGGAAAATATAGCAAGGTGTTTCAGGTGCAGTCCTAGTCCGCTAAGGAGTTGTGGTATTACCGCATACAATTTTTAAAACTCATTTATTCTGTATATATTTTAGTTTGTTTAACCCTACATAGCTAACGTTCCTGAAGATGTATGTTAAGCTAACCATTCGACTTTTTGACGATCATTTTTTTAAAGTCTGTTTTATTAAAGTTTAATTAGGTTTTTTTATTTATAGGAAATATGGGATATGAATTAAAAGATAATTATTATAAAAATGAATATTTATTTAACTTTTAATACTAAATCACAAATATAAAATGGCACGTACGTTTCTTTGAGATCAATAAGCTCTAAATCTTACAATGACTAATTAGGAACTATTTTTAAGATAATGATTATATTTTTTTTGGTACTGTAAAGAAAAAAACCTTAAAATTAACCGTAATATCAAATGACTTGAATTTTTTTAGCACAAGTTGGGCAAAAGTCAACTGTATGTTCGCCACAAATGGGAACTTTGCAACTATTGCAGTGATTTTTTGTCATACGCCTTTTCTTGTATGAACACAAACTACAGCTTTTCCTTTTTCTTGTCGAGGCATTTTCAGGAATCAGATGACTTCCAGAGTCAGATTGCACAGGAATTTGACCATGACCTTCATCGCGTTGCTCATGGTTCAAAAACATCATTTGTGTTGATATAATCTTCATCACCTAACGCACGAACTATTTCGTCATCAGTGATGAACTTTGCAGCCATTGTTCACTATCAACGTTATAACTAAAAAAAAAAAAAGTAAAAATCAAAACAAAGTACAGGTATAAAAGTTACGCATAAGCTAACCATTCGTCAAAATGACGAGCATGCAGTATGTATCTCAAAAACAAAAGTACTTACCGGCTAAACGCGACCACCTCGTGGCGTGTTCTAGCAGCCACTTAATTGGCGCGAAACCGCGAGTGTGTAGGTAAAACCGTTAGAAAGGGAGAGAAGGATATTTATTAGATGTTCGTAATTTTGACGAACGTTAGCTATCTAGGGTTAATGAGTCGTGTGCGTGCAAAACTTAGAAACAAACCTGTCTAACGGATGAATATATATGTTTTTTAATTACAGTATTTAATTCTTGTAGGTGTCTTTTTTGTTTACTGGATATTTCGTGGCTTTTGTATATTTATTGTTTCCAATTTTACATTATGTGATGGAAGTTGACCTCCATACATGTTTATAATTCTGATGTCAGCTTTCAATTTGACGACACTGTAAAATAAAAACAGGGAGAAAAAAGCAGCCTATGTTTCTTGCCGGTTCTTCTCAGTATACAAGGTCTCTCGCCGTAGATTTGCGAACCAACGGCGTAGCTTTCGACTTACATATGTCTCTTCTAAAAGCCTAACGGAATAAATAAATATTGATTATTTTGAATTTTAACATCTGAAATAAATGTTTATAATTAAAACTTGAATTTTTGACTAGAACTTGAACATGATCGATATGCCCTTGGAGTACATTTGGTTTAATATAGTAATAATGTTTTAAGCACTAGCCTTTATCATAATATGCACATGCAGACGAATAGGTTCGTGAAGTTTACTATGTGATTTCTTCTTGCTGTCTTTGTACATCAACAGTGGTATAATTTAAACTAAGTTTAATAAAATTATCTCCGATTGTTACCGAAGTTCAAATAGATTCTTCTCTCTCTTCAACACTTTCCTCCAGTATATTTATTTGACCCTATATGCTTTGAACACAGCAAATAAAACATAACATCGATAAAAAGTATTGACTAAAGACATTCTACGTCCGCCATGTTTCTTTCCCGTTTTGCTTATATAATTAAACACGCGTAGTACACGCTTGTGTCATTTGCATATGATACTTATTCAGGGATTGCAATAGTACATCTTATAGATAAAATTAGATTTTAGACATTACTTTTAAAATTGTTAATGTAACAGAAACTCTTTCGATTTCTTGGCGTTATAAAAATGTGGTGAACTAATAGAGAAATCCTTAGTCTATGGGCAGAATTCCAAATAATTGATGTCAGAAAAAGGGCGCGAAATTGAAAAGTGAAGTCGCGGTTTTTAAATTTTTATTTATTTAAATAAGAAAAAAGCCCTTTTGATTTAATTACTGCTGCTCAAATGGGCAAATCAAGTGGCGGAAGAGGATCTCCTATGGAGACCGCTCAATCTGAGGCTTTAAAGCGTAAAGGTGCTAATATAGATGATGATGACACTGTGCCTCAGGCCAAGCAACCTACTAAATTTGTGGCAACTAGAAGAGGTTTGTTCAAGAGCTTTAGTATGCTATACAAAGATGAAAATACCAATAATTACCCATTACTTGTCAGCAAGACAGACAAATCTCCATTTAATTTACTGCAAGTAAACAGTATCTTGAAAAATTTACCTGGCGTTCTTTATGTCAAGCAACTGGGAGTATCCTTCTTGAAAATTTTCTTTAAAAGTATGAAAGATGCTAATTCATTTCTGCTCAACAATGAACTACTTACTACTAACAACTGGTCAGCTAAAATTCCTTTTGATAATGTAGAGAGCCAAGGTCTAATAAGGGCTCCAATAGAACTCACTGATACAGATCTTTTAGAGAATTTATCTGCTTCTCATGAAATTATCGGAGTAAAGAGATTTATCAAGAAGAAAGAAGACGGTTCCATTATTCCTCTTCAATTAGTTTTAGTTACTTTTCACACCACACATCGTCCAGACCATGTCAAATATGACCACTTATGGTTCGATGTTCAAGATTATATCAAACCAATACCACAATGTTTCACCTGTTACAAGTTTGGACACAACAGGGGATCATGTAAGAGCAAACAAGTCTGTTCCATTTGCAGTGGAAATCATTTTTTCACTGAATGTACAAACAAAGAATCTATTAAATGTAGCAACTGCAATGGCCCTCATATAGCTGTTTCTAGATTGTGTCCTGTAAAGGTATCGAAGATAGAAGAAATAAAGCACAAAATATCTCGAAAAACATTTGCTTCTGTGGTATCAAGACAACCTCCCAAAATTACAGCTCCAGTTTCCTCACATACCAGTCCTACTCCTTTCGCATCAAGTCAGTATACTCCTTTGAATAAAACACCCCAAGGACGAGCTTTAGTAACTGATATATTAAATTCAGACACTGTTTTAAATGTAATCACTAAAACTGTTATAGACATATTGAAAAAATCACTAACACAGACGGGTAGTTGTGACCTTAGTAATAATTCAACAATTTCATCTAAATCAATTAAAGATCTCCTCATAAATAACTTTGCTTCATAATATGGATAGTATAGTTCTTTATGAGCAGATTAACATAATGCACTGGAACTCCCGTAGTATTTTACCTAAATTGGACCAACTTAAGCATTATCTTAGTAATTGTAGTAAACACATAGATATAATTCTTCTAAATGAGACTTGGTTAACTTGCTGCAAAACATTAAAAATTCCTGGTTTTACTATAATCCGTAGAGATTCAGATCACCCTCACGGGGGTGTAGCTGTAGCAATTAGAAATAGGTACAAATTCAATGTTATTAACACATACTCTTGTTATGATTTTCAAAATATTTTAATTCATATTGAGTCTGGTTCCTTTAAAATGCATATTTTGTCTGTTTATAGTCCACCTCCACCTAATGGGAAAATGCAAATCAAGCACTTATCAGATGTTTATCATAACATTAATTCTCAAAACTTTCTAATAATAGGTGACTTCAATGGTCACCACTCATCCTGGGGCTGTAGGAACAACGACCGGAGAGGTAATTTTATCCACTCATTTGCTGAAACGTGCAATTTAGTATGTTTGAATGATCACGAGATAACGACTCTTCCTCCTCATGGGCAGACAGGTAATATTTTAGATTTGGTTTTTGCATCTCCCTCGTTAAGCTCCAGCTGTAAATTCTCCGTTTCCGATGAACCCTTCAGTAGTGATCATTATCCAGTACTAGTAGAAGTAATTTTAGGGGACGGTTCTCGTCCACTTCATAAGCGAACATTGGATACTTCTTATCCAAGTCGTCCTTATTCTCTCGCGGATATTAATTATAAGAAAGTCGACTGGTCTGAATTCTCTAAGAAATGTGAAGCAATGTTTTTGGAATTTAAAATGACCGAAGACCCTGTTTTAGATTATTCTAATTTCGTTAGTAATGTAAGTGAAGTTTTGTTTACATTTCCGATGAAATACTCCCGGTGTGACAAGTTTTCAAACCGTAAAGCTACCATTTGGTGGAATGATTCTTGTAGTGAAGCTGTTATAAAGGCTAAAATCGCTCTCCTTTCATATAAAAAATATCCTAGTTTGGAAAACTATATAATTTATAAGCAGTTTGATGCTAAAAAGAAAAGAATTATAGCTGAACAGAAACAATTATCATGGTACACACTTTGTACTTCCTTTAATCGTATGACTTCTTCTAAAATAATTTGGGATCATATTCGTAGATTTAAATTTTCTAAAATTGGACATTCAAATAATTTACAGTTTTTTGATAACATCGCGAATGTTAACGATTTTTTAGAGAAAATAGTCTCGTCGAGTGATGTCAGCGATGATGATAATTCAGAGTTAGATTCTTTATTTTCTGGTCAGGGCTTACAATCGGCACACTGGCTTAAAAATCCTTTTCTTTTTAATGAATTAGACGCATCCTTGATCAATAAGCGTAATACATCTCCTGGACCAGATTTTATTCCTTATTTAGTGATCCAAAAATTACCGAGTAAAGTTAAGCTAGTTTTACTATCCATTTACAATTCACTCTGGGTTTCTGGTCTTATCCCTCCTTCGTGGACGGATCAGCATACTATACCAATACTAAAACCTTATAAAGACTCTGATAGTACTGACTCATATAGACCAATCTCATTGACATCTTGTTTTTCTAAAATCTTTGAAACAATGCTTAAAAATAGACTAGAGTGGTTTGTGGAACATAACTGTCTCATTCCTGAAAACCAGTATGGTTTTCGAAAAGGAAGAAGTACCATAGATAGTTTAGGCTGCTTGATTGGCGACATTGCAAATGGTTTTAAAAACAATAAGGTGACTTTCGCAGTATTTTTAGATATTAAAGGTGCGTTTGACAATATTGACCACCTATTTTTAATTAAAAGTCTTAGTTCATTAGGTTTTCCAGGCTCTACTCTCCGATGGATTTTTAATTTTCTACACAGTCGCAGTATACATCTCAAAGTTAATAATAAGCTGTATGGTCCAAAATCCACATGTAAAGGAACACCACAGGGATCTGTAATCTCTCCTTTAATTTTTGTTTTATCTTTAGTAATGCTAATGAAAAAAATTCCAAAATGCGTTAAGTACTTACTATATGCTGATGATTTAATAATCTACTATAGTTGTTCTGATCCTAAAGAAGGAGAACTAATAATGAATGATTGTCTAGTTTTCTTGCATAATATTTTGACTACATACCTTAAATTAGAAGTTAGCGTAGAGAAAAGCTCATTAGTTTTATTCACAAAAAAAATGGTCCCACAGTATAACCCTGTAATTTTATATAATAATATAAAAATTCCCATGCAATCCTCCGTAAAATACTTTGGTATTTATCTGGATTCAAATCTTTCTTGGAAAACACACATAGATTATATATGTAAGAAAGTTGAATTGGGACTTAACATAATGAGGTCTTTGTGTGGAGTGTCTTGGGGCGCCGACCCTAAAATCCTTAAGACCCTATATATTGCAACAGTTCGAAGTCATTTTGACTATGGCTCTATGTTTTTTGCAAATGCTTCCGATAAGTTATTGAAAAAATTAGACATTTTACAAAATAGAGCGTTACGTATTATAACAGGTGCTTTGATGTCCTCTCCCATTAACTCTTTAGAAGTAGAAGCAGGAATTGTTCCACTCTCAGTTCGAAGAAGCTACATAACTGATAAATATTGTCTTAAACTGGTTACACGAGATAACGCTATTACTTCTAGGTACTTAGAAAATTATTTAATTCCTAATTTTAATCTGATTTCTTTACCAATTGTTAATTCATTACCTCTTTCTATATCATACTTAAACTTTGAGTTTCAGGATGTTGTTTATTGGTCCAATTTAGTGCCTTGTTTTAATTCCGATTTTTACACTGTTATATTGGACATGAAAATACATTTATCTCATTTTAATAACAAATTAGAATTTTTGGAATTTCTTAACTCAAAACTTGAATATGTCAAAATTTATACTGACGGCTCTAAAACCAGTGAAAGAACTAGTTTTGCTTTTTACGATGCATGTAAGAAAATAGGAAAAGTATTTGGATGTAATAATTATTTCTCTGTTTTTTTTTCTGAAGCTTTAGCTATATTATTTGCCTTAAAATACATACTGAACAATTGTCGCCATATTTACAAAAAAGTATTGTTGTTATCTGATTCTATGAGTGTCCTACAAGCTATTTCAAAGAAATGTTTCAATGCATCAGACAACTACTTAATTCATGAAATAAAAAATTGTGTTAGCAGTCTGAATAACTTTGATGTAAATATAGAATTCGCTTGGGTTCCAGGTCATTCTGGCATATTTGGTAATGAATTAGTTGACACCCTTGCCAAGTCCACTATAAATCTAGCTATTTGTGATTACAAAGTTCCTGTATCTGACTTACTTTTGTTTGTTAAAGAAAATATGGTAAAACATTGGATTGCTTTGCTCTCTTCCACTAGATTGATCAAAGGAAAATGGTTAGAGCAAATTGTTCCCATTCCATGTACTAACGCATGGTTTGAGAAACACACAAAATTTTTGGGTAGAAGTTTCATCACCACTTTGAGTCGGTTAAGAATTGGTCACAGCCGAATTCCGTCCCACTTACATCGTCTAAAGCTCAGCGAGGATGCTAGTTGTCCTCACTGTGGTTCACTTTTTTTGTGATATTGACCATATTTTATTTATATGCCCAAAATTTTCAATACAGCGTTTATTACTGATAACAGAATTTACTGAAATTTTTGAAAATGATATTCCGAACTCTGCCCAAAAATTGCTTACCAATATTAAGACGTATTATCATATTTATAATTTTATTGTAAATACTTTTGGTCAAATTTAAATTGTTTTTTTTTGTTGTTGTTAATTTGTGGAGTATATATATTTTTCTTTTGTTATTTCTCATTGTATTCTTCTGGATGTTATGTTTTTGTTTTATCTGTAAATTTATAACAAAATTTGTAATATTACCTATGTAAGTCTCTAGAATACCATTGTAGTAATTCTTTTTTGCTGATGGCCCAGGAGCCAAAGCTGAATAAATTAAAAAAAAAAATAATTGATGTCAAAATTATGTCACTGTCAAACTTGGAAGGCGGCACTTTGTCACGTCAATTGAAATTGTTCAGAAAATAACAAGTTTGTTTTCAGACACATTTAAACAAAAATTTACCTTATTGTTTTGAAATATGTAGTTGTAAAATAGGAAGCTTATTGTGAGTCAGGAATCGAATTGGTTGATAGTATCTAAATAATTGTAATTTTGATATTCTGCCGAAGTTGTCGTCGATATTTGTGTCTACCCAGTCATGAGCAAGGGCAAAATAAGTAGGTACTATGACTAATTTGCCTTTGCTTAAAGGTCGCACGACGCCATTGTAATGTGGGCGTATCCATCTATTAACAAAAGTAGCGGTTGTTTACGAAAAGTAGATGTTATTATCTCATGTGCTATATCAAATTGTAAGGCACTAATTAATATTTGTTCACACACACACTACAGGCACTAATTATTTCCGTAGCAACGGAATCTTATACACTTGTAAAATGTAATATGAGATTTTAATATTATCATATTACATTTTGAACAATATTATAATCGTTATATTGCTTGTTAATCGGTTTTCCGTAGTTTTGCTGTAAGAGTTTTTTTGTTTGATAAAATTGCAGGCTCCATGTAAGTCCCACGAGTAAGGTCGATTTAATTTTACTCTCGCGGGTAACGCCTATTCCGCAAGTGAAGCTATATACTGTGGAGGGCGCCTGGTATCTACAGTTTTGAAACGAGTTCTCTCACGGGGTTTATAGACTTTTCCTTGTCGCAGCCGGCCGGTCAAGGCAAGCTCCAGTTCCTCCCCAGTACCTCTCCGCTACACAAGCTCGCCCACCCGGTCTGCTTACACGACAGCGTCTGGAGTCTGGTCATGTAGTGGAAGGCGCCTTCCCCCAGAATACACCACAGCGCCACACCGTGTGGATAGTTACCGGGGAGGGAAGGTACGGATTCCGAGAACTGGCGCATGTCCCCTCCAGTACTACCCTTTCAAGTAGCACCTCTCAGCTCCCCATTCGGGTTGCTGGTTACCACAAGGCAAATGCCCCGTCGAGGCCTGCATCCGGGCAAATACCCACGCCGAGACTTGATTGTAGTTGTGGGACTGTTGGTAAGGGAAAGTAATACCAGTGTTGTAGGCAGCTAGGTGTTAACGGCAAGCTGTGTGGTCTTTCCCCGTAAACCCCCCACCACGTTAAGGTCGCTCCACCAAGGGGGGGCTTACAGGAGATTACAGTAAAATAACGCTACAAAAAAATGACGTCCTCGTCATTCAACATGATTACGAATAAAAATACTCGTATTGGTCGAGGTGACTCAAATCAGCTGAATTGCATCGCATTGCTCCTTGACGACGTACATGCAAATAAAATCGACAATCAATTCGATTTCGCTCGCATTGCTTCATGAGTAAAGTCCCTTACTCTACTGTTACACTAAAGAAAGTCATAACAATAATGTGAAGTATCCTTGTAAATCCTATTTTCCTATACGCGCATTTGTCAAGCCTTATCAGATTTATCAAATGAAAAAAACACTACAATACGTTGCAATTCACTTAGGCTATTGGTACTTTAACTTGTTCAGTTACCAAAAAAATACCTACGTAAAATAAGTAAGTAATAAAAAAAACTCGGTGAATTTGTAATCTGGCTTTATTTATGTAAGTGGCTGCAGACGCGGTATATAAATCATATGTGGGAAACTTGGCCGTAGCATAAATTACCCGTTGCGGTCGCGGAATGGGACATTCGATGGCCGGCCGTTGACTTGCCAAGTCACCGATCGCATGAAGGTACCGAAACAGTTTGGGCGCCAAGTGAATTATAATATCTTTTGTAAGGTTTCAAGTTATCGAAATGTTTTAGCTGGTTTCTTACACAATATGAAACGATAGTTGCCCTGTCTGAATGTTGTTATTTTGGTTGTATTTCAATGAAACGATCTTGCGCGTTAAATGAAATAGAGACGTATAACTCCCAAGATAACAGTTTGTTCTTTTTATTTTTCTTGCTACAACCGTTATTTATATATTTTGGGTAGATATTTGAGTAACAAAATTACCGCTTTCAATAGTCAAGAGATAGTAAACAACTTTCTTTCATTATTATTTTGTGCTGTAGTCACCTTGTAAGGTTATATTTAAGCCACATTACTAATTGGAAATACACTTGCAAGCAATAAATTTTAGTAACCTCAGAAATCATTTTAGTTTCTCATTTATTTTAGTAATTTTAAACTAAGCTTTACAAGTTACTTTATTTAATCGTAGATAAAAATTTGTATCTAGTAAAATATTCAGTAACTTGTAATCAAATTTCATAATAATGAATACAAAGACATTTTATAATCAAGTCTTTCTGAAAATATAAAACTTCGGTTTTCTTAAAACCGAGCCTATTATTTATACTACCTAACCGTAGCTATATATTACAAAAGCCATGACACTTTGAAGAATAAAGCTTTTATAGTTACGTCATTTTGGCGCCTTCCTCACCGATCGGTGTGGTCTCGTTTCGTAATCGTTTCTGTACCGAATCTGCACAGATTATTTACCGAGGGCATGTTATTAAATGAGAGCTTCCGCACTGTGTAGTATCAGTACAGATTCTTTACCAAGCTGATACACAGCTCTCTGCACCGAGAGCTACCGAGGGGTGCCCAGTGGTACAGAACCATTCGACTCGTCCGTCCTGTTACTCCCGCAAACAAAACCGTAGAAATTAAAACGTAACGATACCTCACCGCGCCGGTCAAGAATTGGATTTTGGTAAAGATTCTGTATCAGCTTCGGTACAGAAACGAAAACGAAACGGGCCCGCACCGATCCGGTAAGGGAGGTGCCTAAGACATTGTGCATTTCAAGTTATTTTCAGTACCATAGTCCTGATGTATACTACAAAAAAAAATTCGTTACCAAAACTCTTTCGACTCTTGACTTTAATTCCAGTCAGCATATTAACGAGTTACTTAATTTAATATTCAATCGTACTCATTTTACGGTAATTATACTTTCAAATGTATGTAAAAATGTCTGAACCTAAATACATTATGCATATTTTCAGTTATACGTTATTCCAACCGAGGTTGATACATCACTTGACTTTCCGTCAAAATTACTTTTGAGGCTGAATCAAAGGCTCATGTAGCCCAATAATTACAGTGCCATTTATAGGGCAAATATTTAGGATACCCATTAAGAGATAATTATAACGATATACTTGGAATATGTCTTTATAGTTTGGAAATTTAAAGAGCAATTAACACATTCTGAATTTTAGATATGTTCTAATGTATTGTATTATCTCTTTGATGAATGCTTAATGAATAGGTCATGCGTCGGTTTTAATACCAGTTAATAAGATATTTGATGTCCTCAACTTACGAGAGGAGGCTTCCCTAATGGCGATTCCACCCTAAAATAATTTTTAATTAAATAAGCAATGTCTTTCGACTCATGGTATCCATTCAAACTCACGGGAAAGCCCGATCTATGTTTCATTTGGTTGGTACTTTTCCAAAACTGACTGAATTTCTTGTTCTTGTGGTGTTCAGCAATAATGTCAATTTTTATTTGTTGCTGATTTTTTTTGGCACCATTTAAGTTTTGCTTTAAGAATGCGCCTAGTTTCACACATATTATTATAAAAACGGCCAGATGTTAGTTTACCACGAAGTAACCACATACGAAAACAAAGTCGAGCCCTGTCGTGCGCGTCATGAACGTGTTTGTTCCAGCCGGGTAAGTATTTGCGTTTTTTCTTTTTCTGACCACGTTACTACAAACTGTGGATTCTGAAAGTATACATACTATATTATCATACATGTTATCTAACAAAATTTTGTGATAGTCATTACTACAGAAACCGTAACAACATTTAATGAACTGCTCAGGAAAATCTAATTTCCTTAATCTATAATGACATTCACATAATTTCCTATTTGAACCATGTCACGTTCCGCCCATGTTACTTGATCTTAATATTATATTTAGATTTCACTTAACAAAAACAGGATAATGATTAGACCAGTAGGTGTCGTAAATTATTGACACAGAATGAACGGAGAGCCGGGCTGCACTAGTCACTAAGCAGTGATCAAGCCAGCGGCGGTATCCGTGCGCATCATTCACAAACGTATGACTATCCGATGGCAGTAATTCCATGTCCTCACAAGACCATAATTGTTCAGCACAAAACGATAACAGTTCCTTATGAAATGACTCACCCGGATGTTATATTATTTATTTTTATTTATAACTTTTTCGGGATTTAAATTAACATTTCGTCTTCACCTAACGTCGCTTTTGTGTCCCTTTTAATCTTGTTTTCAACAAGTATATGACATGAACGGTCCATCCCACCAGAGGTCCAAATATAATGGGGTTGCATATGGATATTATCTAGGACCAAAGTTTTCGACACGACGAATCATACGAGCCCAAACTCGATGGCATTGATGGCAAGTTGTGATCGAAAAACGGTTTACAAATTTTAAAGCTACATACATATATAAGAACGTTGCTTGTAAAAAATACTACTACTATCGCCGAACTAAAAATTTAACATTGTGTAACGTAAACAAGTTCGTTTCTTTATCTTCTGTAGATACGAACGTAGTCTCTATTACGCGTTGACAAAAGAATGTACAAAAAGATTTCTAAATCCGTCCTGTATTGTGTTCGAAGGCTTTGTGTTTGACATTGCACACAGCCAGACAGGCCGGACAAGCTAGGTACGACTAAAGAATCGTGTGTGGTTATGATGCATCGTCCAATATGTTCATCGTTTCAATTTTTTTCATAAATCTCTAAGGTATGTATCATCGACTGTATGATTCATCAGACTGTGTCCTATTTATTATCCTATAATAATTATAGTTATTGGTGATAACAGTTGCGGCTGGCAATCGTAAATATAAATACCATTATACTTCGATGTGCATTCTCGAGATTTATATTAATCAAGTAGTAGGTACACTCTTCAATGTACCAGGCATCTAGAAAGAAAGAAGAAAGAAAATGATTTTATCAACCTCAATTGCATATACACAACTAATCGTTAAATATATAGAATAAAAATAATAATAAGGGTTAACCAGGACCCTGTCTTGGCATGAGCTGGTGCGGCGATGGTCGCTGATGAAATCTAATACACTGAAGACTACTACTTATCTATACTTATAGGTATTATAAAGCTGAAGAGTTTGGTTTAATGCGCTAATCTCTACTACTGGTCCGATTTAAAAAAAACGACGGGTTGCACTCCGGGAGTGCCGGCAGAAGTGAAAACTTTAATATTAACGTTGTGTTTTTTTGATATTTTGAAATGGTTAGGGAATAATTTTGCACGAATTGCTTTAATTATCAGTATATAAGTACTATCATGTATGTGGTAGAATACAATATTTATTTATTGCGTTATTGTATACAAACATGACAATTTATATTACATAAAAAAAGTTCATCTCTCAGAAAAATCAACTTACATGAATCACGTTTAAGCGCACTTAGTTACATCTATTGTAAAGAATTCAACTTACATGAATCACATTTAAGCGCACCTAGCGACATCTATTGTAAAAAAAATGCATTTTCTTCGCAATAAAACTGACACGTGGACGTCCTAGATAGAGACTTCTTATTATAATGCGGTAAAATAAAATATTACTATGTTTCGTCCAATATATTGAAAGTCGACAACCTTTCCAATTTTATTATGTGTCATGATGCGATCACATTTTTTACCCATACAAAAAAGTGTACAACGCCGCTAAAGAAATTTTCACTTCAAAAAAACTTTTTTGTTGGATAGTGCATGTGCACGAGGAATGCTTTTATAGGCTATATAACACACTACGATTAATAGGAGTGAAAATGGGATGAATCCGCAGAGCAACTCTAGTTGAATATAAATCTTGAGAATGCACATCTCGTAAAATTATGGTCAAACTTCACTTAAGGTAAGTTTGTTTAAACATTAATTGAAACTTAAAGGAGCATGGGGGGTTTTGTGTGGACCTCCCTACCCTGCATCAGACACTGAATACCTGTGGATTTGTACACTCGTACCCAAAAAGAGAGAAAACACTTGTTTTAGTTGGGAAATCGATGTGGTTTAATTACAATTAATAAAAAACTTTTCGGCAAAAATGTGTTTTTTTTCTCAAACAAAAATATATTTTTCATAGAAAAATCGTCTCGAACTGAAAATTTATTGACTTACAAATACAATGTTTTACTAAATGTTCGTTTTTAACCGACTTCAAAAAAGAGGCGGTTCTCAATTCGTCATCACATTTTTTTATTGTTGTTCACGCATCTCTCCGAGATACCGGGGACCGATTTTGAAGATGATTTCTTTATAATTTTTATTTTTTAAGCATGTAACTGCTTGATGTTTACATCTAAAGAGAATATAACTAGAAAAAATCCATATCCTATCCATAGGGACTCGAACCCGCATCCTTCGCTATCCGGGCGAATGCACTGACCAATTATTATTTAAACATCAAGCAGTAACATGCTTAAAAAATAAAATTTATATTGTAATTGCTATTTCTTCTTTCAAATGTTTAATACTTGTAAAAGTATTCATTTGACATTGTGGGTTACCTACAATGCGAAGAGATGGCGCTGCCTTGCATCTTAAGAATGGCTAGATAGATGTTTTTGGTTTAAATCAGTTTTATGGGTCCCGAACCTGATGATGTTGAGGATCTGATCAGTACTTTCGGAGTAAATAATGGGCTCCTCAATTACAAACAGTACTCAATACGCGTTTGGTTATTTTAAGAGATACAAAAAAGATAATGCGTACCAAGTACTTAGTAAGTTGACCTTGCTCTGGCTTCTAAAAAGCGTGAAATAAAACTTTTTTAACAAAAATCAACTCCATAAAAGCAAAACCACAAAAAAATAAGAAATAATGCTTACTGTTATCTTTATTTAAAGGCAAAAATAATTTGAAGTAGGTGCCATTTACTGCTTCGTTTGTCTTTGGATTTTTCAGTCTCATCTAATTCATTTCACATGAAGTCGTGAGCTACTGGTCTGATTTTAATAATTGTTTTTGAGTTAGATAGTGCATTTATGAAGGAAGTTTATAAGCTCTATAGCATGAAGATGCAACCAAAAGGGGCGAAGCAACAATGGATATTGACGCAAATATGGGAAAAATATTCCATTTGAGAGCTTCCGTTGCGTGGGAGCCTAAACGGTAAAAGTTACACAAAAATCATGTATGACGGAATTGTTCTCCTTTTAAAACCCTATACAAAAAGGCTTCTACCGCATACGTCTTCTTTTAAGGGTGATCCACTATAGCATATTCCTCAAACTAATACGGGTGAAACTGCAGGGCACTTCTAATATTTATTAACCTAAACCCCGTATATTTGAAGTAAGTCGCCATTGCAAGAAATTATTTATCGTAGCTTTAAATTTCGTTCAAAATGTAAGGATTAATCTCTGTCGAATAGATATTTCAAATCACTATGGGAAGAAACGACTCCCCCCCCCCTCCAACAGATTTGAAGCAAGTCTCATTCGGAGAGTCTATACCAACCAGAGATAAATTTTAAATACACATTAAGAATTGCTTACTTAAGAAAGGATATTATTCTGTCAATCAATATTTGAATGATAAAACGGCTTGTTTGTAATTTTACCTGTAGATAATTTTTCAAAAGTTATATTAACACTAAGCCTTAGAAAGAGTTTTGAAGAGAACCTTGCACTTACTTATTTTCAAATACTTGTTCATTTTGTTTTGAAAATCGTTTCTTGCTATTTTGGGACTTTTCTTTGCACGTATTGTTACTAAATTCGTTGATTGTCTATTGTTACATATTTGACATTATGTGATGGAAGTTGACCTCAACACATGTTTGCAAGTTTGATGTCAACTTTCAATTGGACGACATTGTATGAAATAAAACAGGGAGAAAAATCAGCCCTTGCTGAGTTTCTTGCCGGTTCTTCTCAGTACAAGGTCTCCCGCCGTAGATTTGCGAACCGATGGTAGCTTTTCGACATTCACAAGTGCTTGTAACAGCCTAGACTGAATAAACGATATTGTTTTTTTTTTTGATAGAGATCTACAAAACTTACCTTGTTCAGCTCAGTATCAAAACATTATTGATCAATTTGATGGACCAAGATTACAATTTTACGCCTCACTTAGCCAATCGTTTGACTCGGGATAATAATTTTCTGGCGAGGAGTTTTACGAACGGATTATTTTCAAGGATCTCGGTAAAATATGGAATTCTTAATTTAGCAGTTGCTTTTACGTTACCTGAGAAACTTAAAAAGGCTTGTACATAAAAATAGTGCGAATTATAAACAGTAAACGTACTACACCCACAAACAAAAATATTTTTTACAAAATATCCTAAAACGGCGGATATTTGTAAGTAACTTATTATGTTATGTTATCCGTTTAAAGTACGTTAATCCTTAAAGTCATTTTATAGGAATCACTTTATGACAAAGTAGTTAAAATTTTAATAATTACACAATAACGTGGATACATTTTTCGAAGAAAATCAGTAAGGATCTTGTTTTTGGAAATATAACACAAAGCGTTGCCTTTACCTGTTTAGTTTCTCAGGTAATGACTCAATTACACTTAGTCGTGAGCCCGTATGTCCGCGTGCACGAAAGACGAATTCGGGCACCCGAAGCAATATTTACACTGAAATACGGGTTGGAAGACGATATCGGGTAAACAAAACGAAAACTAACCGTATATGGGCGTACTCGACTCCGTTCATTTACACTTATCGTTTAGCCGAATTACATTGGCATTCGTACTCGGGCTAACGACCAAATGTAATCGCGCCATGACTCAAAACTTACGGTGTATATGTACTTTTTACGCGTCGAGGTAAATATTATTGACAGATTTTTCTCTGCAAAAACAGTAGCACCCAAGCTTGTATAACCCGCATGATGTAAAGCGGCTATCATAGCATATAGGGGCTTGCGATACTGTACAGTATTACTCCTATGCTGTCTACCTTAAGAGCTCGTTCCCACTTGTTGGGTGTCAAGCTCAGATTTTGAATCGGATGTTCGAGTGTCAGAGCATTTTTGACGTGACAACGTCTTATACTTTGATGGAGCCGGCTGCACGCACGAAAAACCATGATTCATGCGGCGTTACCACGCTCTGAGGCGCTCTATTTAAGGCTTGAAGTGCAAGCGAGAGCGCGCAACAAGCGACAAAGAGGCACAATCGATCTCCGCGTTCGCCATCTGTCTCTCTCCTACTTCTACTTGAGTGAACGATGCGTCCGCGTGGACAGCTGCTATAGAATAATACATTTACATCATCGTCCTATTCTTAACAGAATAACACAAATTGTAAGAAGTTAAATATCACACACACATGTTGAAAAGTTGTAAAACAATTGTTCAAAGCACATTCATACTTGTTAAAACTATGTACATTGTAAAAAAACGTTGTCACGTTCAAATTTCGTCAGTAAACTGACTTTACAGACAACCGATTTTTTACGAAGCTATTCACACTTGTCACAAAAACCGATCTTGTGTCGGAGCCATCAAGAAATCATATAAAATGCTGTGCCACTAGAACATTCGATTAATATCCGGGCAACACTCGACAAGTGGGACTGAGCTCTTAAGCACTTGTCTCACCGCTGACGATGAACGAGAAGCGAGTAGAGCTAGAAACTAGAAACAAGTTGGCGAGCAGCGGAAAGCCTGTGTGGAGATCTGATAGTTTTATGGCTGGGCTATAAGCAAGTGTGCGAGTAAAACGCGAGATTACTCGCTCCACTCGCTTGCAGTGACAGTCCTGACTTTAGCAAAATTGCATGCGCACGCGTTTTGACGGCCAAGCGAGCATCGTTGAGTGAGTAAACACTCACAAAGCAAACGCTTTGATAGCTCTTGTCACTCAGCGACAAAGTAGTGAAGTGAGTTCTCGCCGGCATGGCAGTGTGAACAATCAGCGATCAATTTATTAATATATGCATCTCTTTTTGATTTTTGATTCACATAATAATAATATAATATAATTTTATACGATTCCTAATTGCTTAATCGGAATGTATGATTGTCTGATTTTAAAATATATAATATGTTTGTGATTGATGACGGTTGATTTTAAGGTGGGTTATATTTAGTAATTTGGTATGTACATAATTTTTTTATAATTCAATTCAAATGAATTATTAATATTATTTTTTATGGAATAATTGATGAAATATATTAATTTTGATAGTAGATATTTATATTACGTAAATTCAAGAAAAATTTATTAACTATAAATTGTATATGAGATTATTATAATTTTTATTCATAAGAGCACCAAGTATTGCGATACCCTGACAGGGTTCATATAACGTACTTTATAACATGTATTTAACCATCTCTGTAACTACATGAATGCAATGAATGATTTCATATATGATATTTGACCCTGTTGTTCCCTTTTGTTATTGAACGTTTCTTGATTCCTCGCCGGCAGTGGGACAACTGCCTTACACTATTCCTAACGCCGTGGAACCCTAGAACCTTACTCAAAATCAGAAACAAAATAGTAGTAGTTACTTCCTAGACGGGCGCTTTGATTCCATCAGCAAATGCTACCTTTCATTATAATACTAGTTGAAAGCTGTTGCTTATTCCGAGGTTTTTACCTAATAATGTCAACGCTTAAACAGAGTTTTCGTTGGAATTTATGATGTAAGAACCAAATAAAATATGGCTTTTTTCTAAAATTTTGTTTAAGTTTTATTTTTTCAAGCTCAGGTTATAATATAAGAAGTCAAGTATGGTGTACTACCAAAATGCGCTTGTTTGTTAAAACCAAAGTTAAGTACAATTTCGAATTACAGCCTTTTAACTAAAACATTTAGTACAATTTGGTATTTACACCCTGAGCTCAAGTATAAATGCATTTTCACCCTTTAGAACAGATTCGTAAAGTAAAAATTGGCTTGAAACTCAAACTCAAATCATTAATTGCAACCATAATGTGTACAGTGGGTGGTAGGTACTTATATAAATATGAGCATTATGGACCCCGTCGGGCACGCGATTAATTAGAAGAGATGATGCGCTTCCCAAAATGAACAACACCAAAATTATAATTGGAAGATAAATATTGTTTTATGTGCTTATGTTTGATTGTGATAACTGCATTAGATTGATTCCTTTTAAGATTATCACTATCTGATCAAATTATAAATAATAATTTTATACTTTAAAAATAAAATAATTAATAAAATTATCGTAATAAAATAATGTAAATTTAATAAAAAAAACATTTGTATATGTATATTAATAATTACTGATTTATATTCATAAAATAAACAAATAAAAAAATATTCATTAACATTATAATAACATTCGTTAATTAGAAATTCCTTTAACTTATTTATATTATGGCTTTTACATCCTTAGGATTTTTTACAAATAATATTGTAAGTAGGTACTTACTCCGTTCGAAAAACTACCTCTGAAATCAAACGCCCGACGCGCCGCGCCGGCTGAAAGCCGCCGATGATAACAGAAATACCTACATCATCGGCAACTCGGCATAATAATTTTAGACGGTATAATTGCTAAAATAAGTTTCATTTTACAATGACGACCTCTGTGGCCGAGTGGTTTGTACGTCGGGTTTCATGGTGTCGCCGACTCGAGAGGTCCCGGGTTCGAATCCTGGTGGGGGCAGATGTTAGTGTGATGAATACGAGCATTTGTACTCCAGTCATGGATGTTTAATATGTATTTTCTATATAAATATACTTATATATGTACAGTATATGTATTTTATCCGTTACCCTAGTATCCCATAACACAAGCCTTACAGTGCTTACTTTGGAGCTAGGCTAATTTGGTGTGAGTGTTGGAAATATTTATTTACAATAGACACGGCCTTTCCAATTGTTATGAAAGCTGGGCCATCGCCGAGTTAGAAAAGTTTTTGGCACAATTTATTTACCTTTAGTGTTATCTATATAAGTGCCTGTCTATTAATAATAATGGCTAAAATAATAATTGATAAGGTACTTTTTTTAAATAATGTAGTTAAATACTCAGATAGCCGTGGCCGTTTTAAAGATCCTTTTTGCTTTTTTGGTTTTAACGGTATTAGTGGTTCGTACGACGTAGTTTGCTTTTATTCAAAATATTTTTTTTTGTTTTTTAATCAAGTCGTTTATATTCAAGAAAACGTAAACACAACGTTAATTATGCGATTCAGTGACAGTAATTTTAATTATAAAAATACTTCCGTGTTTCGATGCTACCTAGAACGAACGACCCACCGTCGATACGTAGTCCTCTTTTATTTGTACGTCAGTAATCATTAATAAATATTTTGAGCCACTTTATTTCTTTTAACAAAAATATAAAAATTCGAAGGAACTTTATATTTATATTAATTTTCATTTTGGTCATCTTCATCATCATCAGCTGTATCTATTAGGCAGTCTTGTAAAGATTCATGAGGTAAATTCAAATATTCATGTTGATACGGTTTTGGTATCGTTCCTTTTTCACACGAACGTTTCAAATCGTTGTATTTTGCAGTTGAAATAGACTGTCATACAATACTATTTTTTCTCCTTGAATGGAACTTTGTTCTCTATTTAAATCGTCATCATTATCGTGAATTCTACGTGTTCTCTTACATTTGAATCTACCTGTTCCTTTCCCTTTTCCCTATGCCTTTTTGCAGATGCTTCAAAATTATTGATTGTTTCTTCGAGTACGTCTTCAGATCAGACCAGGGGGCCATTCGCCTAACGGAAATGCTTTGGAAAACGCTAACGCTTACGATTTCATTTTTTTATTTCTAGCCGCCTGGGGTTTGCAAATGCCTCGCGGTCTTTTTTTTCTTTTGCATTGGTAATAACAATATTAAAAAAATGAGCGTGAGGTATTTGAAAACCTTTGGCGGTCAGAAATAACAAAATAAAATCGAAAACGTTAGCGTTTTCCAAAGCATTTCCGTTAGGCAAATGGCCCCCAGGCGCGGTCCGAAGGAGGGGTTAGGAGGTCACAGGGGACATACCCCCCCCCCCAAATCTAAGGTCAAATTGAAAAATCTCAAAAATTTGCCAAATAATAAAAGGAAATTTCTAGCTATTCGCTAACAGCGATAAATTTATAGTTTGCTGACATCTAGTGGTGTTTTTATGAACTACGTACGATGCCTAAAATAACTTGGAAATGACATCTAGTACTAGTTCAGAAACAAGGAACCGAACTACTTAGTTTTGGTAATTCTAGCAAAATCGAAATGCGTCGTTCGTCGCAATAATGTTTATATTATTCCAGGTACTTTTTTTTCTTCTTTTTATTAGTGTAGTGAGTCCAAAATTTTTCCAAAATTTTAGGCTGCGACCGCGCCTGCTTCAGACATTGAGTTCTTAATTTATTTTTTATACTTCTTTTTTAAATATTGCAATCCTGATTTGTTGGAGTTAAAATTTAGTTTTTTGCTCATCTTGTAAAGTAGGGTTTTGGCTTTTACTACCTTTCTGCCCCAAGGTAGCGAAGTAAATTTCAACGCAAGATATGTCAATAAAGTTAATGAAAAATCCTTTTCTATTACTAAGGTCATAATGTACAAAAAGAAATAAAAAAACTTTCATAATGAATCATAAATAAAGCAAAATCAAATTAAGCATCCATCCTTCTTCCGTGGATCCTTTACATCCGATTACTTTCGAGAGTAAAGAAGCGTACACAAAATAGATTTTACTCAGATAAACCGTAGAACCTACAATTTTCCCGAGGCGCAAAAGGCAAATGTGTTTGAGGACATGCTTAATAGAATGTCGTGAAGTATAAAGAATGTAAAGGGATCGATTTTGTATTTGCCCGCGCTGAATAATAATATCGGCGGGGATTTTTGGAAATTAAGTGGTTCAAGCAAAGATTTATTAACAGTTTGAAAGGAAGACATTATTTAATTCGATATTTCAAATTGAAATCTCTTTTTCCCCTCTCTTAGCTTGGATTATTAAGATTTGGTTTTATTCTCACAACCTTCTTCACTCATTTTGTAAACGAGATTTCGTCTTATCCGTTTTTTCTGGGTTTTTTTTTATTTATGGGAATAAAAGTTACGTCGTATTAAAAAAAAATCTTTAAACAGGTTATTATAAGAATTACTTAAGAAATCTTAAAAAATAATCATCTTTTCGTTTCATGCTAAAGAGTAACGGAGTATAGCTATAGCAATTTCTTGCAGGGGATAATTTGCTCCACAAATGCAGTTTACTGAACATAGGTAAAAAACAAAACTGTAAATGATATTTTTTTTTCTTACTTATAAGTAGTGAACTGGAGGCTTACTATGATCGACCAAAATTTCGATTCAGTTCTCAATAGGAACTGATTAAGTTCTGCTTAAATTTTGTACTATGACATTCAAAACTAAAACCTAAACTGAAGGGAATGAACGGAATGAATGATAGTCACAGATTAAGTACTATTTAATAAAAGTCTGCTATTCATAGATATACATTTCTTGGTATTGAATAGATTTTTTTAAATGTATTCTGACCATGCACATATTTATATAAAACTCCAAAAAATAACATGAAACCATAAACCTAACATAATATTTTTTAAATTTGTTTATCAAATATATTTTTATCTAATAGGCTAGTCAACACTTTTGGAAATATGTTTTAAATGGTTAATAATTGTTCAATTAGACAGAAAAAAATGTATTGTATTTTTTTTGACCTAGAAAGCTACAATTTTTTTATTTTTAAATAGATTTTTCATGGATATACAAGAACGCTATCGGCCATTTTAGTCTATAGATTATCTATGGTATGACGGCAACAAAATAGTAAACAAACACTCGCAAGCACGTAGGAAATAGCCTAATATCGAATCGAAATAGATAATCTGAATTTACATTACAAAACCATGATTTCTAATAGATTTCATGATAAATATAGTAATTATCATGATTGTATTATACGAGAATATAGAAACACATCGTCAAAGACTCCAGAAATGTTGTAGTTTAAATTGTCTAAAAAAATACACATACCTACACATAATACACGTTTAAAACTTGCCAAATCCTGTAACTTTATCGTCTGAAAGTCATTTCTTTTAGCAAAGATCACTTCGATGTAAGTACACATTGAATAATATTTAAAGTTACAAAATCAATTTTTATATGAATGATGAGGATGAGGATACGAATGTACCTGCTAAGTCAAAGAGTTTTGTCGTTTCTGCTTTCACAAATCCGGCATCCAGCATTAATTTAGTCAACAAAACCAATAAACGGTAACTTTTCTTCAAGATATAAGAGTTATTAGATATATTTTAGTCCAACGAAAGACACCACAGTTAACACGACAATGACGTTTAGTTGTGTTCTAATTTGTTGCCGTCACAATCATGGTGGATGTGGTGGACAGCGTTTTTAGTGTTGAAAAAGCATAAACTAAAAAACTATTTTACAAATTAAATTACTACCAGCCATCTTCTAATTTTATGAAGTGAATTGAATGCACAGAGGATATAATCAAATGCAATTTGTGTTGTACAAATCTTGTTAAACTGGCTTGGTAAATAAATATATTATATTAATATTATGTAAGGAAGCACATTTATTCAATAACACAGAGTTGTGACGTTCTGGTGATACTCAAGGTTCCGTAGCTAAAGGTTGATATAGCGGAACCATTATTTTAAAATTACACGTTCTTCTAGTATAGCCGTTCTGTCAACAAAATAAAAATAACGTTAAAAGATAAATATGGTATTTTTACTTAGGCGTTTAATCGTTTTATAAAAAAGTAAAACAGACAATAAAGTTAGTTATGTCAGCCTACGTTAGCTGTTTCATTTAGTAGTATGGTGTGATCACATTATATTATTATTCTTCTAAAGCCACTCTGACAACAAAATAAAAATAAAGTTAAAAGATAAAACAGGTATCTTTACTTAGGTATTTATACGTAATAGTAAATATACTAAACAATTCAGCAGACATGTAACAAAAATAAATTACACTAAGCATAAATTCCGTTACAGAAATATTTATTGTCACCATATTTTAGGTAACATTAAGGTCTTTAAGTTAGAAATGTTGTTGTACAAGAAGACATATCTTAATGATAAATATCTATCGGTATTGTATCTTTAGAGTTCTGTAACGAAATAGTTAAAATGTAACTTCATTAATTAGTATCCGATGTTTGTCTATCTTGAACCGTCACTACACAGAAATTTTCATAGAATTTGTATTTCATGGGTACTGCTGCTTTAACAGCAAATACTTACGTCTGTTGTGCACGACTACACGGAGAATTAATTCATCTATCCTAAGAAGCTGGGTGTCAAGACACCTCTTTTCAATCATCATACAGTGCCTCCAAAAATAATCAAACTTGTCCGGGCTTCTCGTCTCCACGTGTCCAACGCGTGGCGATAAGAAGCCCGGATAATTTTGAGAAGCTTCTGGTCATGGGACATGTGGAAGGCAAAAGGAGAAGGGGCAGATATTCATCCCAGTGGATGAACATTATTGGAGAAACCACAAATAGTAACTCGCAGGCGTCAAGAATGTCTTTTTTTCAAATTTTATTATGATGAAATGGCATCCTTTACTGCGAGCCCAATTCTTAACTATGAGCTTCTTTTTTACTTTACCGAAAAAAAAAATTCAACTTTACATACACAATAATATATTTTTCTACTTTTACTCTTGTAAAAGTGTTCTTTCAAACCCGAAACTTGGAATATAAAAAGTAAATCTAGGCTTAAATACAATTTCGCAGGCGTTGTACATAAAGCTGAGGTCGTGGTTTCTAACCGCGTACGACGCGGGCAGCAGGGTCACATTAACTACATCTTTACGACTCCGAGTAAATATCACAGGAGGTCCAACGTTTACCGTAACTGCCATATCTAATTAATTTAATGGGACAGGCCCCCGAGAAAGCCTGTGGTGGCATCGCTCGTAATGGTCTGTAAGGGTTTTGCTTAATGCCAAGTGACCTTTTGTGAAACGTATTTCTGCTACATAATTCTATCTGTCATGCGTTCTTGCCTTAATGGAGTTTAACGGGTCCGCGATGCGTACAGGTGCGTACATTGAAAAATGCGTGGAGGTTTTTAGGGTTCCGTATCCAAAGGGTAAAAACGGAACCCTATTGCTGTCACTCCGCCGAAGCCGAACATTTATGTAGTTAAACATTCAATAATATTATTTTCCATGGTAGACCATAAAAAGGAGACGAAATTTTTCTCTTTTTTATCACACCATGTGACACACCATTGTTTAGAGCTTGTTAAGTAGGATATAAATAAATATATTTTTTTATATGTTATTTAAAAGTTTTAAAATTACTTTTATATATTTTTATACATATTTTTAATTACATTTTAGAGAGACAAATTTTGTTCCTATATCAAAATTGAAACTAGCCAAGAATATGAAGTGTTGGTATTGTTGTTTAAATACAGCATAATAATCATGTGATATAATACAATATGTCCTATTATATAAATACACAACAAATACTGAGAACGCCAATTAAATAAATACTCACAACAATTAGCCTAGCCCCAAAGTAAGCACTGTAAAGCTTGTGTGATGGGATACTTGGGTAACGGATAGAATACATATATTGTACATATGTAAGTATATGTATATAGAAATAAATATTAAACATTCATGACTGGAGTACAAATGCTCGTATTCATCACACAAACATCTGTCCTCACCGGGATTTGAACCCGGGACCTCTCGAGTCCGCGACACCATGAAACCCGGCGTATAAATCACTCAGCCACGGAGGTCATCAATTGATAATGTAATTTGTGACAAAAACTAATGATTTTACGGAACACTAATAGAGTGAGGCCAGACTCGCGCTTGGCCAGTGTTGTTTATTTCTCGACGCCTTGTATTTGAACAAAACGTGTTTGTGTGTGTGTAACGTTGAATGACAGCCCGTTAATGTGTGAAGTCAAACATTAAAAGCTGAAGCTTTGGTATTTTCAATTTAATATGGCAGTTTAGGTTTATCCATGTGAAAGTGTATTTTGTAAGGGTCTGTAAGCGATTTTTGTTTATGTATAATATCATCATTATTTTATTATTATATTGGTAAAGTTATTTCAAAAGTATCACATAAATCAAAGAGGTAATATTAACATAATTAATTTTAATCTTGTCATTCATAGACTCAGGGCAAATCCTTTGTGATTGGATAGAGTAACAAAGGTCTGAAAAAACTGGTTAGGGCATGTCGGACACGCAAGCAAATGGTTCCGTACTTTCTAACAAGATTTACCACTAGGATTACAGAAATTACTAAGACCGAATACAGTGCCAATTTCAACATTTTCGTACCCGTATTTAAGTTCCGGAGTAACTAGTATTTGTGAAATCTATTTCCGAAAGCGAATTGCCATCAATTTGGAAGACTACATTTATTAGGTCAGGATTATCATACTGACGTTATACACTTGACGACCTCCGTAGCCGAGTGGTTTATACGTTGGGTTACATGGTGTCGCCAACTCGAGAGGTGCCGGGTTCGAATCCCGGTGCGGCCAAATGTTTGTCTGATGAATACGAGCATTTATACTCCAGTCATGGATGTTTAATATGTATTTCTATATAAATATACTTATATATGTATTCTATCCGTTACCCTAGTACCTATCCCGTAACACAAGCCTTACAGTGCTTACTTTGGAGCTAGGCTAATGGGTGTGTATTTTAAAAATATATAAATAAATAATTCAGCTAAATAAAAAGGAATAAAATCTGATGCCGCCAATTTAAAGGCCAGTTTATCCAATATTTTTAGGTTTAATAAACATTTATTTAACACAATTGTTAAACATTATAACTGAAGGTACATCAAATTAGTTTTCGGTGGTTTTGGACAAAGCTTGAATAAACTTATATTCGCCAGTAATAACGACTTTAAATCAGTTAAGATAACAAAGACACACAACGGGTCACGGAGACAGCACGGCCATAATAGTGTACAGACAGCGAACGAACGAAACTTTGCTGCTTCCGTTCTGCTCTGCTCTTGTTTACGTTGTGACAGTTTGAGATTCTGTACTCGTCAGATGCATACTCAGAGCTGAAAAGAAAGGCAAACGCTAAGTTAATGCTAATGCTAAAAACTTGCATGAACTTCATGATTTGTCAAAAGTAGAAATTTAAAATAAACATGTGATATAATCAGTTTGCGGATTTGCAGCTTAAATCAGAGCCTCTGTCTGGAGGAGAACATACGCACCTTACAGAATCCAATTTTTTTTCGCGCATCAGCTGTCTTTGGATTTAGAATCTATTCGTATTCGCACTTAACATCATTTGTCGTTGGCTAATGATTTGCTGCGTATAATATAAACAAAATTTTATGCGTAGTACTTATATAAAATACATTTTCAATTGTAGACGTGAGACAAATATTAGATTAGCCACAAAGTTTTAATAGAAAGTTAACAAAATATTATCCCTGAAAAATAAACAGGAAAATGTTTGACACCGTTAGCGAACACGAATTATAAAAACACCGAATCAATGTTAAATTATTCATTCCCCTTGAAAAGGAGCGTATCAACAAACATCGGAAATCTGCAAAGCCTTTATGAATCACCAATATTTTCATATCGTTCCCTGAATACAAAATGGTAATCATAAACAGATCAACGATTTCAATTTTTCTTTGCTTCACCAAAATGGATTTCCCCCGAGGTAAGAGAATCGAATCCGCGGTAAATTTGAGACGTGGTGTGTAACGCGGTTGTATGTAATGTTTTTGTATCTTGAACATGTTGAACGGGGAAGAAATACAGCACGTATCGGTGCAGTCTCCAATATAACACGAGTTTCGTGTTTTAGTTGAGTTTGCAAGGAGGCCATGAAACGAGAGATTTCGTTTGTTAGGAAAAGTTCTTACCGATAGGCGAATAAAAGTGATTATTTGACCAGCCCAATTTACTTTTTTCAGTATCCCTGACGTTTCGAATGCTTTACTGTCTTCGTTGTGGTGAGACTGAACTTTTTTTTTACTGGAATGACTAATTACCTTCTAGCATTCAGAAGTAAGTATGTTCTATGTACCTAAAAAAATTAAGAACCGAACATTTGTCACATATGTAACACGTAGTAATGATGAAAATGAACCCTGAAAACTTTACATTTTTGGGCAGTCGTCTAAAGATATTGTAATTTGAGATTAGCAGGCCTTAGGGTTACTTGACTTGAAAATATAGTTCGTTGTATACTGGGCCTTCCATTTGCCTTGGAATGCGTCGTCGGAATTATTCCAACGACGCATTCCTGCACAGGATGCGAAACGTCAATAAATAAATAAAATCAGTGCATCTAACCCGTTGAAACTTATTTAATTTAATGTTTTTTGTCAGAAATTAAGAAATACTTCATATTTAAAATTTATTTCTATAAAAAGCTTGAAAAGATTTTTTGTTTTATGGAATGTAGGTCTTCGCGTGTAATATATAAGTAAAAAGCTCCACCTGTTTTTGATGCAGTAGTTTTGGAGATGAGGGGGGAGGGCATGTATGTACCACATTTAATACGTGTTTATTGACTATATCGAAGGTCTTTACATCCTTTAATAGGTCCTTATATTATTAACTAACTCAATTCCCGCCTTTATCGTGGCCACAATAGTTTTGTTTTATTTAGTTTAATGCAATACGGGAATTGTCGGAATGAGATTTGTTAGTTCCTTTCGTGTTTCGGGTTGACACGGCTACGCTCCGGATGTCTTAAGAAGTTTCCTTACTTTGTGGAAACCTTTTTTCTTGTTGCTCCATTATAAGATAATGTATGTTAAAAGTTTGCACAATAGACCTCGTAACAATAATAAACTTTAGGAGAAATATTAATGCGTTATTAGTATATTTGGGTTGGCAACAGAATGTTCTTTAAAATAAATAAGTACGAGAAGCGTGATTGTGAATTGTACCAACTATCGATTTGTTCCATTTTAATAAGAACCTTAAATAGTAAAGAATAGAGGTATCTTTCCAACGGAGAGGAGAAAAACAAAGATATGTCATGTACAAATGAGTACAAAGTACACTGCGATGCTCAAATTCATCGGCTCGCTTCTGAAAATGTTTACAAGACTGAAATTCAATATAATGGAACACGTAACAAATAGCTGAACTTGCTCAATATTGCCTTAGGAAAATGCTACTATTGATTCAATTACAAAGAGATTTCAAGAACCAAGAGGTTACACTTTGAGTTTCGTTTCGACTTTGCCGTTCTGTTCAAGTGGTAAAAGTTTATTTAAGTATAAAGATATTTGCCCTGTTAATAAGTGCTGATGAATTTATATTCTTTTGTCAGAAATCTACAAAATACTTAATGCTATAAAATTTAGATACAAATTATCATTCAATTTCTAGAAAGATATACTTTATTATATCTTGACAGAAGACCACGCATCAAAGGTGCAAATATAACTCCCTAAGCTAAGATATTTCATAAGATGATGTATTAATAACGCATTTTTAAAATATGATGGGATGGTATACAAAGTTATTAAAATTACCCTACTAAGAATTCATTACTTTTGAATTACTTACATTGCTATTGGCAGTCATCACATGGTCTGCGATCATGGTAGTTAAGCTACTATCTCAAGATAAAATCTTGTTTGTATATCAATCCCATGATCAGCCCCGGTCACCTATTTCAATTATATCGTTTGACATCTGGTGTCAAGAATGGTTGGAACATTAGAACAGACAACTCGCGCTCCACTTTAGGTCTGTACGTACATCGCCTGAAAGGGGAACGAACGCTAGGCAACAGAAATTAGAGCTAATATTGCAGCTTTAATTCTCTCCATTTTTTTTTAAATTAATATACACCCGTATTCCGCATGCACCAATTATAAGATCCGCTTGCCAGCTGTTATTAGAAAAATAACAGTCAGCCTGTATATTTCATTGGCTCCGAGGCCGGCGCATGTGATACGCAGCACTGTCATTTATTTAATAACCAGCGGGCGCCCGCGACTTCGTCTGCGTGCTATACATGTTCGCCATAAATATATTCATCTCCCTTTTTACCTGCTTAAAGAAAGAGGGATTTTGAGGATAAAACTGATGAAATATCTGTTTGTATGAGAAAAAAAGTTTGTTTTTTGTTATTTTTGCGTTATTTCTCTGCATAGAAACTTTTTATGTGTTCTTTTTATATGTGAAAAAATGCCGAATAGGTTATTTGACAAGTTTTAGAAAACGATCTCACGTTATTCACTAATGTTTATAGAGTCCATTAAAAGTGGATATTCATCATAATGTTGTGTATTTCGGTAAAAAAACCAAATTAAAAACTCTATTTTCAAGTTGCCGCGAAAAAACGTATCTCTGGACAATATGGCGTCTCACTGGTGTGTGACGCCACACGACTGTCATTAAAGCGTCAAACCATGCAATCAAATGTCACATTAACCGGAAGTTTACTTGCGTGTGACGTCATTTTAGACTCCTCCAATCCCAAAGTTCTGGGTCACGTGACAATAGACAAGAAAACTATTATCTTTATCGTGGGTTTTTAGTAAAATTATGAATATTTTTTCTGTAAAAATAGTAAAAACTAATACAGATGCTAACAAATGGCACTTTATTTTTAATTCTGTCAAATACCCTATTGTGTCCAGCCGTTCTCAAGTTTTGTGCTTGGCAACATTTATTTATGTAGATATATAGATACGGAGCATTTACTTTTGTGTAAGCTATAAATAACGCAAAAAAGTAATCTAATATTTGAATTGCTCACAGGGGAACCAGTAGATAGGAAAAATGGCTTTTTCTCCATTTCAAATCAATGATTTGTTGCATTAATGTTACAGCGCTGTTTCAATTTCCTATGGACGTTTGTTTTTAATCCAATAATTGTGTCAAAGGAGATAAAGTTTGATTAATTTGCTTTAAATTTAAACCTTATGTCTTTTGAACTCCGTACCCAAAGGGTAAAAACGGAACCCTATTGCTGTCACTGTCTATCTGTATGTCCGTATGTCATGGTTCTCTAGATCGTAAACAGAATGAGTTACAGACACACTCACACATTTGGTATTTTTCAATATAATAACTTTTATGGGTTCCCCTATATGTCCCATAAACATGGCCGGATTCAGAAGTGTGGGGGCTCTGGGGCAACGAAGAAGTAGAGGCCCCTAACGGTGGCATATTTGAAAATCTAGGACTGACGACTTGCGTATGATTTGCGTATTTGTGTTTAATCTTCTCTTTTTTTCTCCCGCCTGCCCTGCTGTAACTGCCTGCCCATACATGAAAATATGATTATCGGGGGGCACGGTAGTGCCCCCGCCAAGTCGAGCGCGAAGCAAACACTGCCGTACCATCCTTTACTGGAACCATTTCGCCGCATTTTCAGGCCCCTATTTGAGAACCTCTGGATAAGACCAGAACGCAGAAATTTTCGTCATCCAGTTAGCTATAAAACATACTTAAAATCCAAAATTTCAAGTGTGTAGGTCATTTAGTTCCGAAGTTAAGCGAAAGCAAAGTTTCGCATTTATGACACTCACTCACTCATGATCATCAGAATAGAGTTACTTCCCATAAACTCAGAGAGCTGAAATTTGGTACAGAGTTAGGGTTTAGTGGCCACATAAAGGGAAAACTATAAAAACTAGGATAATCGAAGATCTGGAGTACCTGATGACCCTGATTAGAAAACACAAGAGCCCAATGTCAAAAAAAGAAGAACCCTCAGCTGGTCTCAGCTGTATTAGAGATATGGTAATGCCCCCTTCTACTATTGGTACACAGAAAAAAAACGACTGTCATTGCAAAAATCCAGCGTAGTGGGACACATCTTTTAATTTAATCTAGCCTATAGCGTCCCACTGCTAGACGAATGCCTCCCCTTCTACTTTTAATTCGCATATAAATAAAATTAAAGGAAAACTCTGGATAATACTAGACTGGCTTTTATACTTATACTTATAAGTTTACAAGAAAAAATAGTCGAACGATTAACTTTATTCTACTCGAACATTACACAAATTAAATAAACAAATTACACTAAAATATTAATTTCGCTCAAAATTTGGTCAAAATATAATGCATTGGACTAAGAGTGGCGGTGATACCAAGGTCTAAGTCTAAAAAATGCTCTCATGGACATTGGCACCTCCATATTCTCTTGTGGCCAAGCCTACGTGGCGCTTTCACGAGTAACCAATCTTCATGGGGTACACCTCATAAATGTTGACTTCAAGAGTATAAAAGCTCAAGATCACCGAATACAACTGGCTTAGGGATAAATACCGCGCCGATCTTTCAAAAATTAAACCGTCTAAAAGAATAAATAAAGAACGCGAATGGACAATACGAAAAACTGTTGCTACTGTTCAAGAATGAGAACCGGAAAAAAGAAAAGAATGATTTGTAATAATAGGAAGACTACTCCTAAAAAGAAAAAAAAGGTGTCAAATAAGAAAATCTAATAAAATAAATCAATATTTCAATTATTTAATTTTTAGTCCACGTTTCTACAAAAAGAAATGAAATCCCACAAAAACATTCTGTAAAAAACTAGCCAAGTCTTGATGGATCTGCTTGTTTATCTCTAAAAAGTAATGAAATCTAGACAAAGTCGTGCCAAGTCTAAGGTTCCTTACTGCGATTTCTTTATTATTATACACACATCAAAAGTGTCTAGGGATCAACATATATTTTTGCAATAACTTTTCTCCTGATTGATATTAATTAAAATTTTCTTTAAGGATTCATCAAATAAAGTGTTTTCGTTTGTCACAGTAACGATAAACCAAGTCACCTTTGCATTAATAAAGAAATTTGCCATTTTCCTAATAAAGGGATTTTTGACATTTGAACCACTAACACAAAAGTTCGAAAAAAAGACTGAAATAACAGTTTTCTCTAAAATTTTATTGGGTAACTTAAACAATTAATAATCCGTATTTCTACCGCGAACACTAACAACACAAGAACATCGGTTTGGCATACTCAAAATGAGTTCATCCAAATCACGCTGTGGAATGGCCGCCCATGTTCGTTGCAACAACAAAAAAAGGTCTTCTTGCGACTGGATACCCTCCATATTCGGCAGAGCTCTTCTCTGTAGCATATCCCATGCATGCTCAATCGGGTTCAAGTCTGGCGACTGAGCAGGCCAGGGCAGGACATTGATGTTAGCTGCGGCGAGAGTCTGTCTTACAACTCTTGCGGTGTGCGGTCGTGCATTATCATGCATTAACTGAAATAAGGGACCGATTTGCACTTGTAGAGGAACGATGACGTCTGATACAATCGTCTCAGCATAAATTTGAGCGTTGAGGTTGCCTCTGATCCAAATCAACTCAGTTCTTCCGCCGATCCAAATACCCGCCCATACCATGATGGTTCCACCACTATAAGGATGGACTTCCTGGCAGGATTTTAATCGCTTGGTTCTCCAGTGTCGTATACGTCTTGTATCCGGTCTCATACCAAAACGAGACTCATCAGAAAAGCACACGAAACGCCATTGTTCTTCTGCCCAATTTCTGTGTTCAAGAGCCCATTGATATCGAATCCTACGATTGTGCATTGCTATAGGTGGTACCCGTAGCGGTCTTCGGGAATGAAGGTTCACTTCATGCAAGCGGTTTCTGACTGTTTGGTCGCTAATTAAGTTCCCTGAAGAGTGATGAAGCCTCACGGCTAACATCATGGCGGTTATTGTTGGAGCTCTTCGAGTTAAGATTTGAATGTATCGGTCTTGTCTCCGTGTGGTGCAGCGATACCGTCCTCCATGGCGCTCAGCCACGGTACCAGTGCTTCGGTATCGTGTCCAAAGTCGACTGATAACACTCTGACTTGTATTCAGAGCTAAAGCCACAGTACGTTGCCGGGAACCAGCTTCTATCATTCCCACGGCTCTGAGCATTTCTTCCCTGCTTAAATGACGTCGCCGCTCCATAATAACGTTGGTTTTAATCAGTAGTAGGGAAACAGTAGCACTAATAATGTCTTCAATGCGTTGTATGTTTTTATAGGGAAAATATTGACAGCTGATTTTCATCTTTTACTCGAATTTGATTCACAGTTCCTGATTCAAATTATGAAATGCACCAAAAAGGATCCATATAAATTTATAAAATCATAAATTTATTACAAAGCCACATCTCAATCTCAAGAAATCCGCATAAAAATGCTTGATCCCTAGACACTTTTGATGTGTGTAGTTAATGTTGTGTGACTTGGCCGTTGAACGGTACAAACCAGGTGCTACATGACACCATTGCACCGATGCATTCATACATGCAACATTACATGTAAATGCAACTTTATCAAGCCTACAATTGACTTTTGTGTTTACCGCACATTAAGAAAATCTACCAACAAAATAGAAATAGAATCTCTCTTTAGTGGGTGCTAACGACTGCATTGTGAAGGCCTATCAAAAGTATTTATTAATCTGGAACAACGGAACCAAAGCGCGATTCAGGAGACTACAGCGCCATCTCTTGACCATTGGTGTAGTAGAACCAAAAACCACATCTTTATTTTTTGTAATAAAGTAACAGTTATAGGTATTCATATTTATAATATCAAAAGCATTTATTAATCTGGAACAACGGAACCAAAGCGCGATTCAGGAGACTACAGCGCCATCTCTTGACCATTGGTGTAGTAGAACCAAAAACCACATCTTTATTTTTTGTAATAAAGTAACAGTTATAGGTATTCATATTTATAATATTTATCCACATGTTTCTAGTGTGTATATTCGGAATACGTGTTTGAGTTTCATACAAGTGCAAATCACATATGTTCTAATAAATTATATTCAGTAGCGATTTTCATTGAATATTTTGATTATTTATTTATTTTTTCAAATTAAAACTGAACTTTATTGACTTCGTCCTTTTCCAGACTTTTTATTAATTTATTGTAATTAATTATTTGCATGCAATTAAAAACTAATTTTAAACGATGCCAAAGAAGGATAACTTCTCACGCGCCTACATAAGTACACGCACCCATTTTTTTATTTAAAGGTAATAATTCAAGGATCATGGAAAACATATGGTCTGCCGATATGGACAAGCCGAAGTAACAAAAATCGTTATAAAGTGTTGCGCGTGCAGCTGCAGCGAAGCATGTATTTCATACTACGCACCTCTCTCTATTTCCCTCTTTCTCTATCTTCCACTCTCTCGCACCATCCCCACATCACTCTCTGTCTACCATTATGCTTTCACAGCTGATCACAGCGCTCGTGAACCTCATAGAGATGGGCGTTTTTAGTTATTTGTGAAATCTATGCGCATCGGTATCATTTAAACCGCATCGGAACTGCGCACAGATGCCGGCATTGCATCGATGCCAAGTGAATGTTAGTATCGTAGTATCACAAACTTTTTAGTGCCGGTGGTAAAAATTGGAATTGGATTTTGGATTGGAAATTGGATTTTCAGCTTATTTTTATTTGCAAGCTATTCTTTATGAATTTTATTTATCACATTCAATGATTTGAAAAAAATCACGGAGAAAAATTTATTTAAGCCGTCAAATTAAGAAAATCCCTCCGAATATTCGTCAGATTATGGATCAGCTTGACCAGGGCATCAAGCTGAACCGCATGTATGAAAACCGCCTGTATGAGAATCGAGTATTTCCAGATGGCGATTTTTTTTTGCATTTTCAAAAAGCCATCACGAGCTTGCGTCGCGTCCGAATCGTCAGACTTTTGGATCTGAGCTTCGTTTAGGCTCACTTAACATCCCATCTGAATATCTGACGCGCTCGAGTAATTTTTTTTTCCCCATTTTCAATCCATCCGTACGGCTAGCCCCACCATGCAAACCGGCAGATTAACATTCTTCCGTCGTCATAGACACAAGGGGCATATACAATATCAATATCTGATGCGCTCAAGTATTTCCGTGTGACAATTTTTTTACATTTTTGAAAGCTTCTAGACACTTGTGCCACCGGTGAAAGGGTCATTTACCCTTTTTTTCTTTCTACCATCTGATCTTCAAAATTCAATAGGTCTCCACGCGACGCTCGAGTAAATCCCCATTTAGCATCGTGGCCTCCCCTACTAATAGGTATATTTTATATTATATCCTATTGATATAGAATAAAATATACCTGCAAACGCTAATTTTAGCGTATTTTAGTTCAAAAATTATATTACGCAGCTGTGGGAGAAGCATTATAATAATTCTAAGCATAAACCACCCACATGAAGAAAAACAAACTCAAATTCAAATAGAATGACGTTCCAAGCTGAATGGATCGGAAGCTTCGTTGTGACTGTTTTGTTTCACCGACTAGTTTTCTGGTCTGAACAACGGAAGACACGGAACTTCCACAGAGCAACTCATTTAAACTTCAACAGCGAATGTGTGTCTGTGGACGGTCTTTAAAGTTTTTATTTTTTGCAACCTGTTACTATTACTATATTGCACTGAATCAATATTTAAAGATTAAATAAAGAGTCTGTCTAGAAAATAAATTGCTTAATCTAGTTTTTCCACCTATTAAAGTACTGCTGCTGAGAGGATAATATTATGATGACGATGATAACTTAGAGCGCTTAGTACTGTGGATTTGGAGTCTAACGGCTCAGATACACGACGGCACTGACACTCGACAGAGATGTCGATTGCATCCATATGGTCAGCAACTTTGTGTCGACATTAGTGTTTACATATAGTGCCCAGTGCAAGTGTATTAGCTGTCGGTCGCACGTCCTGTCTCCACGACTGCGACATGGACACTAAGCGACATTGCCATTACATCTGCAACTAAGTGTCGTGGCAGTGAACACACAGATACAGTCGATGTATGTATATGTCGCAGGCAATTTGTATGATTCCGCGTTTTATAAACGGTGTCGTCCGTTTAAAAGAGCTCGCTGCTTTAAAATATGCCGAAGGCATATTGGCGACTCGTTCAATTTACATTGATTGTAACAGTAGGGCGACGATCATAAAACACAGGTTAGACTCATCAGACTATTCAGAAATCAAGTAGTTACCTATTCAAATATGACTAACTCTGGTACTGAATTCTGTCTCGACCACTACGGTCAGAGTCCCTGTGAATATCTAATAATATATCAAAATATTCACATGGACCGGTGGACTCCTTATGCTATCTCTTTATTCAGAATAAGATAGTCCACGTCACGAATATTTATCATATCATACTTTTTATACCAATAAATAATATTCCGTAGGAGTCCTCCGAGCAACAGATTCCATGATCACCTTAGCGTTTTTTGGGTGCTGGATAACCTCAAAAACTTTGTCATCTGTACACAGCTTTTTTACTGCTCTTATTTGTGAATCGTAAAAAAAATCTAAATTAATTTTGTTATAAATCCTTTCAGCACGTAGAATTTGCACTGTTTTCAATATTATTCTGTGTCACAAAACTACTACTCGACGCTATTTTTCGTGTTTTGATTAATGCACCACGCATCGAAAGAAATAAAACTAAATACTTCAAATTGGCACGGCAATTTGTAAGCGCCGATTGAATTGTCTATCAAAGTAGCAGCATATTATAAAATAACAAGATCATTTACATTTTGCCTGCAGCATATTTCAAAACAGCGAGCGGTTTTAAACGTACGACGCCGTTTGTAAAATGCGGAATCATACAAATTACCGGCGACATATACACTGAGTATTTAGTGTCTGGTGTCGTCGTGTATCTGAGCCATTAAGTATCATAAACATAAACGAAAAAATACATTGCCGAATCATTTATAAACAGGAGATATATTAATTATTTTAGTACTGACGATAAACTTAAAACAAATAAACAATGATAATTTGTATCGATTTGGATCTTAAACTACCTTGTTGCTTAAGAATGATATTTATTATATATTTTTAAAGACAAGTGAGTAAGTTAGTGACCCGCCTACTCTTGGTTTTGACGTAAACTATATTTTTACTTCCGGGTATGTATTGAAAAAAATAATCTGGAAAATTTTAAAACGCATCAACCTCGGGTTTTTTGAAGTATTCAGCAAACGTAAAACCACGTGCGGAAAGTGATTTTATTTTGATAATTACAATAAATCATCAACGATACTAATACGAAAAATACTTTTTCTTCTTTTTACCTCGCCATTACTCTTAAATTAGGTTATAAGGTAAGCTGTCAGCCCAGAAAATTTCATGCCAAGTAGAAAAATTAATCAACTCTTGTAACCTTCGTTCACTCACCATTCTGCTTTAAAGGGTTCGTAGGTGCTTGCTGGTTCGAAGTATTGAATTTTATTATATAACTTTAAAAGAAAAACCACTTGTTAACATATTGAAAAACACAGCTGAAATAAATAGTACTGCGAAATAGTTTAATGGAAAAGAAAGTTGCAAAAAATTTTTTACCATGAAACGATTTTGGATTGATTGCCAAAAAAAGGGAATCCAAATAATTAATGATATCAAGAAATTAAGTCATAAAATAAGAGTTCGCGCCGTTGCGCACCCTGACCTAATACCCTACCCCGTGGAGCCCTAGAACCATACTCACCGACAAAAATACAATTACAAAAATATAAGCATTCTATTTTAAATAATCAAACAGAAAACTCTTTTAATTTATATTTATTATTAGCATAAGAAGCTATGAGAGATCACCTTCTTCAGCATGATAGGACAGAGTTTTCTTATAAATTTCCCTCTATATGCTAATAAATAAAATTACCCGTCTGAATTGATTTGATGGAAGGTAAATGTTTCCACAAAAAGCCTCCAAAAGCAATTATCGGTGGCTTCTTCGTTCCTTCAATAAATATCCCTCTTTGCCACAATATTTCACCTTCCACCTATAGATAGGTGGAATGAAAACGTATAGTATATAATATATACTATACGTTTTCATATAGACATATTATGAGTTAGTTACGACCTGAAAGCTGTATCATGAAACTTGTTACTTATTTTTTATTTATTTTTTAAGCATTTAACTGCTAGATGTTTAAATCTAAAGAAAAGTTTACTAGAAAAAAATCCACGCGGACCAGGCAGCGGACGGGACTCGAACCCGCACCCTTCGCAATCCGGGCGAATGCACTGACCATTATGCTACCACGGCCCTATTCGCCGCGTCGAAATTTTCCTAGCCTTAAGCTGCAAGGCAGCGCCATCTCTTCGCATTCTAGGTAACCCACAATGTCAAATGAATTCTTTTTCAAGTATTAAACATTTGAAAGAAGAAATAGCAATTATAGTTATTTTTTATTTATTTTTTAAGCATTTAACTGCTAGATGTTTAAATCTAAAGAAAAGTTTACTAGAAAAAATCCACGCGGACCTGGCAACGGACGGGACTCGAAACCGCACCCTTCGCAATCCGGGCGAATGCACTGACCATTATGCTACCACGGCCCTATTAGCCGCGTCGAAATTTTCCTAGCCTTAAGCTGCAAGACAGCGCCATCTCTTCGCATTCTAGGTAACCCACAATGTCAAATTTTTTTTTCTAGTAAACTTTCCTTTAAACTTGTTACTTTTTGCAATATAATTTTACTGAATATGAATTTGCGTTGAATGCCACAAATTTATAACCTGAACGCAGAAAATTTATTACTTCCTCAGCTTTAACAGTTTAGTATATTATTCCAAAATAAATCTTTAGTTTTAACAGTGTTTAACTTTTAAGGTAAATTGTTAATAAAGTTAAATAAATAATCATATATCTCTGAAGTATAAAGAAAATAATATGAAAAAACACAGCTTTTCTCGAGCAATCCCAGTGGAAATCTCCAAGCTATAGAGACACTTGATACTCGGCATACGATATGTTGAAAGGACATATTGAACAATCTCGAAGTAAGTGCTATAAAATGAATATAAAACACTTCCTCTTTTATTCTATCGTATAGGAAAACAGTAAAATGCTTATTTATTTTATGAATGGAATTGTAGATGAGCAATTGGGTTTTGGTATTTTTAAACTATTTTTTATCGGCCAGGGCGACGGATGTCTGTCTGGTCCGCTTGTATTTTATAGTTATGTTTATACAGAGTGTAAAAAAACCTATAACGAAGTCAAAGGCCACGTATTTTCCACATCACGACGATAATTTTTTCTTCTGGACCATACCTGGGAAATTTATGTTTATGGAGATATTGAAGGTCAAAGCCAAAATATTTTTTGACGTGACAACGTCTTAAATTAGGTTGCGGCTGGGAGTCACTTATGAAAAAGTGTAACGCTCGGTAACGTTACGATGAGTCTCTCGTGTTAAGTTTAAGTTTACATGTACAATGTTTTAGTAAACAAAATATATTTCTATAGTTAAAATTTGTGCAATTCTTATTTTCATTCAATTCCTTGTTCCTATTGTGCAATTTAATTATATTCATATCAATAAATATTCTACCGAGAAAAAGACGTTGTCACGTAAAATCTTCGCCCGTAAAACCGACTTTACAGGCAACCATTTTTTCAAGATTTATACATTAATACTTCAAAACGTTATTTAGAAACTTTTTTATCGACGCACTTAGATACACGCACACACATACACACAGGCACATTCTTTGCGTAGCGCCACAGTAGTGCGCCGCGCTATACATTGCGTACTGGAAAAAAATGTATTTTTTTAACTTAAAAATAAAATAAAATCCCATGTATAATATATTGTAATATGACTTGTTTGGGTGTACAGAATGCGTAGTTTAAGTCTTTGTCATGGTTTTTTTACACCCTGTATATATTGTCCGATAATTCCGTCACACGTATATCAGTTACTACCTATCCACCTCAAACTTTTCTTTTACGATCGATATAAATTCGGTAAACACCGATGAGGATTTGGTATTCAAGGAGTTGTTGAATGTGAATCCTTACAAAGGCGCTGCTTCAGATGATATTCTCCCATTTTTATTTAGGTTAACCAATATCAGCGATTTATGCATAATTATGGACACAAAATGAACTTTCAATGAGCATTTAGATCATTTAATGGCGTCTGCTTTTCAAAGATTAATTTTTATTTATATGATATGATTAATTAATTTATGTCTTTAATTATAATTAATATTGCTACCAAGCAGTTTTACTTTCTCATTTTATTTTATTGTATAAATCGCGTAAATACCAAGTATATTTATTTGTAATATAGTCCTCAATTTTATAACAAGCTTTGCTAATCAATAGTTTTTTAACGTAGTATTTAAATTTAGTGTATGTCAAGGCAAAGATATCATCAGGTATTTTGTTATAGAAACTAACACTACCGCATAGAAAGTACTTTCTACTTTTGCTAAGCCTCAAATTAGGGACCGGTAATTTATTTTTATTTCTAGTAATCAAGTGGTGAATTAAATATTATGCAAACTAGATCTCCGTTTATTGCAATGAAGGTGCGCTAAAGATTTTTCTACATCCTTCGTGCTTCGTTGGCTATTGCCAAAGTACACTCGCTTCATTCACTCAGCTTACGTTTCTTTTAGTCATACTTCTTAGAGAATAGAGAATGGGATTTAGATTGTAGGGCGCTGTTTTGCTTTTCTACTGTATTTGTAAGGTTTTACCCCTTTTAGACATGATTAAATACAAAAAACCGCAAGAAATTACAACAACAAACAAATCCGTATCAATACAAAACTTTGACGATTTCAGATTGCTGGGTTTGATTGCCAAATAAAAATCTTAATGTTAGGTCCGTTTTTCGCCACGCTCATTCTCTTTCCGCACAGACTTTACTTATATGTGTATAATGTAACAAATCAAGTCTTACATCATATTAGCTTCACTTCAATCAACCTTCACAAATTCAGCACGTTACTCGTACCACTGGTTATGAAATAATATAATTAGAATTCTTCGTTTTAAGTTGTTGTAATTTAGTTTTCTATATATTGTAATACTGTAAAATACAAATCATTTGAAAAATATAAAAAAGAATTCTTTGAAAATACGTAATATAAGTTCCCTGTCGGTTTTACTACAAAGGTAATAAATTATACACATTGAGTCCCGTCCGCTGCCTGGTCCGCGTGGATTTTTTTCTAGTAAACTTTTCTTTAGATTTAAAACATCTAGCAGTTAAATGCTTAAAAAATAAATAAAATCATAACTATACACATGTTCTTAGAATTTTATCATCATCATCAGCCTCTTAATGTCCCCACTGCCCCAGCAGTAGGGACATTAAGAGGCTGATTACTTCCATAGGGAAGGCCTGTACCCCAGTACAGGCCTTCCCTATGGATAGAATAGGGAGATTGGGCCATGACCCACCACGCGGGTCCAGTGCGGATTGGGGGGTGCTAACGACTGCAGATGCAACCGGGACTATCGGCTTAACGTGCCTTCCGAAGCACGGAGGAACTCGAGATAGAAATTTTTGGTCACCCATCCAATGACAGACCACTGCGAAAGTTGCTTAACTACAACGTTCGCAGCCGAACGCTCTAACCACCTGCGCCATCGAGCTCCTCAATTATATACAAAGGATTAAACATATTTCCGGTCACATAATTATAATATCACATAATTACGTAGAGTCATATCTATCTCAAAGATATCCATTTTAGGGAACCAACCCTTCTATTATATTTGGTGATCGTCACATGTTACGTAATGCAAAATTTAAACGACCTATATTCTAACTTTTGTTGTCATCGCTTATTATAGTATATCGCCAATCTGATGGAACAATAAAACGATGTTACATTCTGTATAAATTTATAAATTAAAAGATAATCAAATTAATTTTTAAAACCAAACTTATTAAGATTCAGAAATCGTGGTTTTCTAAGGACCACAGGTCGTAGATTGAAGTAGACGCCGTATATGCTTCAAATTGTATAAAAACCGAGCGTGTCACATTTTGAGTACTCACGAGAAAAAAATAAATGGCGAAAAAGCCTGAGCCTCAACCTCGTATATTTCAATTATATCGTTCTAAGGCTCAACTCAACTGGTGCAAGGTCATGTAGCGTCATTTTTGTCGCCTTGGGAATACTTTAACAGTGGGCCAATTGAGATGAAATTGTTATAGGCGAAAAACATGAAACCTGTTGTTAAGGAATCGCGCAAACTAGCGCGCCGCGCTGTTCGTATCGAGGCGTGTCACATAAGTTGGAATACCTTAATAGTGGGAAAATAGAGATGAATTGGCAACAGGCGTAACATGGGGAACTATGTCGAGTCGCGTCGCTTTAGACTCTGCGCCAGTGAAATTTGAGCCTTATAGCTGATTATTTTAATATTAATATTTAATGATATTTTTTTAAACATTGCGATTGATGTCCGGTAACCAGAACGGTAATGCGGAGAAATAAATAAGCGTAAAGCGGAAGTTTAAGTTCGTATTTTTTGACAACGAAGTACATACACTTGCGTTATCTATTTCCATCTATGTCTGTGGTTAAAACGAGACTTCAAGGAACATCAGAATAAGTAAGGGTAAACTATGTTATTCTCCAGATAAAACTTACGTGCACATTCTACCAATAGGCAACGCTGCTGTTAGGTCCTGTTGTCTTGAAATTCAGTATAGTACCAATAAAAACACTTTATAAACAGATTCATTAGGCGAGTTTAATATGTAGACAATGAAAGTGTACCTAATTAAAAAAAAAATGTGTGCGTGTACTAGTGTACACACGTAAGAAGTGAAACTTCTTTATGGCCTTATTTTTCGAAAAATGATCTACATGCAACTTTCCAGAAATTGGTTAAATAAAGTGAAATTAGATAAAGTTTAAACAAAAGGATTTTATTATCATAGACATGAATACAAATTACTGCCTATGAAACTGTTATGATTACACGGCTCAGTAATCTAAGGCACATGTTCCACCTCCGACGATGAACGATAAGCGAGTAGAAACTAGAAACGAATTGGCAGTCCTGAGTTAAAATGCACGCGCACGGCTTTTGACAGTCAAGCCAGCTTAACCGAGCGAGTATCGCTGAGCTAGTATCGCTGAGCGAGTATCGCTGAGCGAGAATCGCTGAGCGAGTATCGCTGAGCGAGAATCGCTGAGCAAGAATCGCTGAGCGAGTATCGCTGGGCGAGTATCGCTGAGCGAGTATCGCTGAGCGAGTATCGCTGAGCGAGTATCGCTGAGCGAGTACCGCTGAGCGAGTATCGCTGAGCGAGATTCGCTATGCAAGTTTGGCTGAGCGAGTCTTATCTTTAATAACTATTGTCACTCAGCTACAAACGAGTAGAGAGAGTTCTCGCCGGCGACAGTGTGATCATTCAGCTATCAACTATTAATATAAAAAAAGATGGCGCGTAACGGAAAAATGTGACGCGTAACCGAAAAATGTGACGGTAAATTTTTTTCCAACGCCGATAAAGAAGTTTCACTTCAAAAATTCTTGTCTGTTTCTTCAATCGTTATTTCACAAGTTTTCATAAAATATTTCGAGTGTAACGTCATTGATAATAAAGAAAAAAACCTTTAGTCTCAATTTCTACAAACATAGCATCAATCACAAAACACTTCTCTTTGTTACAGCGTCATTATTCCAAACGTTCAGCTCTCGAAATTTATCCGGCCATTTTTATTGTTCAAAGTTGACAATCTGACTTTCAAAGTTTTCGGAAACTTTTCGAGCGTGGTCTTTACAACGGCATAATTAAGCAGTTGCCGGAAAAGGGCATACGATCTTAAACGTTAAACATTGAAAGAAGTACAAAAGGTACAGGGGGCTATTAATCAAAACAAAGAGGCTGTCGCCCTAGTCTCAAGACTTCTTGGAGGGAAAATTATACCCCAGAGTCAAGGATACTTTTATAAATCAGTAACCACTTATTTCTTAAATAAACATCAAATATTAAATTTATTTTTAAGCAAATGTGAATTGTAGCTTATTAATTGAAAAAAAAAAACTAGGAAAATAATCTATATTTTTCTCAGGTACCATGCTACATTGGAAAAGTAGGTACTTTTTCCAATCTAGCATAGCAAGTAGGTACTTACCGTTATTTACGAGTATACAATCGCTCTTTATTGCAATCATAGCTTAGAATCGTCCGGATAGCTATGATGGCTCGATAGTTTGCAGTAGTTCGTTTTATGGTTTTCATTTGTTAAGTCGATGGCGCATGTGGTTAGCGCATTAGGCCTGCGATCGTTAAGGTTAAACAATTTGCGCAGTGGTCGGTCATTAGATGGGTGACCAAAACGTTATTATTTCGAGCTTCTTCGTCCTTCGGTAGGCACGGGAGGACCGTCGTTAACACCCATGAATTTGCACTGGACCCGCGTGGTGGGTCACAGCCCAGTCTTCCTATTCGATATACAGAGAATGCCCGTGCCCCTGCAGTGAGGACATTTATAGGCTGGTAACAAGCTGATAATGTTGAATTTAAGACAACAGAGGAACTCTCTAGCTACAACATGACCAAGGAAAAGTCTAAATACCTAAATATTGTTCACCAAAATATACAAGGCTTTTCTGGTAAAGACCTAGAAGTATGCTTATTTTTAAATGCAAAGAATATTAGAATATTATGTATTACTGAGCACTGGCTCAGAGATTATGAATTAGTTATGAACTTAGATAATTATACAGTTGCTAGTAGTTTTTGTAGGAAATCGGCTATCAGGGGAGGCTCTCCCATAATCTTACAGAATGATCTTAAATACAAAGAACGTTCAGATATTGTTTCACTTTCAGTTGAACGTAATATTGAACTATCTTGTGTGGAACTTGATGAAATGATCATAATATGTGTATATCGACCCCCATCTGGGAATTACACTCAATTTGAGTCCGCTATGGAAGACGCTTTCAATATAGTATGTAAATATTTTAGTTAAGTGTCCGTTAGTGGGTAGGTTTCTAAACTTATTTAAATCATATAACTTGGAGCATATCTTCTTTGAGCCTACCCGCATCACACATGCATCAGCAACCTGTTTGGATAATATTTTTTGTAATAGGAAAGTTTTTAATAAATCAATAATAAATTGTATTAATTCTGATCATAGTGGACAATTAGCCTCTCTTGAACACCATCATGCTTCACACAAACATGACCTAACTTATAGACCAATTACACAAACGGGTATAAATAAATTTAAAGATAGTGTTTATCATAAAATGTCGGACTTACCAGTTTGTAATAATAATAATATTTTATATGAAGATTTATTTAATTTAATTAAAGATGAATTTAATAAAATATTCAAACGCAAAGTAATTAAATGCCATAGCTCTAAAAAGAATTTTAGTGATTGGGCCACACCTGGTATTTACAAAAGTAGAAATAAGTTGTATCAATTATATGCTCTCAAAGCAACCTCATCTGATCCTAAGTTTATAGAATATGTCAAAAACTATTCAAAAACTTTTAAAAAGGTGTGTGCCATAGCGAAAGCTAAATTTTTATCAAAAAAAATTAGTCTATCAGATAATAAAATAAAGACAACTTGGAATATAATTAATAATGAAACTGGAAGAAATAAATTCAATGAACGCACATATTCTTTAAAAATAGACAACAAGATTATTCGGACAGATGATGCCGTTGCCAACACTTTTGAAAATTTCTTTTCTAGTGCACCGTTTGAATCAACTAGAAATCTTAATTCTTGTTCTAGGTTAGCAATGACCCTCTTTGAGTCAAGCGTTGATAAGTGCAGTAATGATTTTTATTTTAGACATATCAGTAGTGATTGTATTATAAAAACATTTAATTCTATTAATATTAAAAAGACAGAGGATTTATGGGGAATATCAACATATATAATAAAACCGATTATCACTGTCATTGCGCCACAACTGGCCATTATATTTAACAAATGTATTGATGAGGGAGTGTTTCCAGATCTAATGAAATGTGCTAAAGTTATCCCTCTTTTTAAGGCTGGTGATAAATCAGATCCCAGCAATTTTAGGCCTATATCTGTATTACCAGCGCTAAGTAAAGTATTTGAGAAAATAATTTATAACCAATTACTAGCACACTTTTCTATAAATAAGCTACTTCATTTAAAACAGTTTGGTTTCACTAGAGGCAAAAGTACTATTGATGCTGGAACTGCACTTCTCAAACACATTTTTGATATATGGAAGAGTAAGCACGATGCTATTGGCATTTTTTGCGATTTATCTAAAGCGTTTGACTGCGTTAGCCATGAAACATTGTTAAATAAAATGAAGCATTATGGTGTATCAAATATTTCACTAAGTCTGATACAGTATTATCTTTCTGCTAGGATTCAGAAAGTATTTATAAATGAAGCTGAGTCTACAGGAGCACCCATTTCTATGGGCGTGCCCCAGGGTTCAATATTGGGCCCATTGCTTTTCCTTATTTATATTAATGACCTTCCTCACTTTACAAGAGATTTGTGTGAGACAGTACTATTTGCTGATGACACCTCTTTAGTGTTTAAAGCTAGGAGAGGAAATGATTGTTATGACGAAGTAAATTGTGCTCTCTCTGAAGTCCTTCGCTGGTTTACGGTAAATAATTTAAAACTAAACTCTAGCAAAACAAAATGTGTTAAGTTTACTTTACCTAATGTGAGGCAGGTTAATACTAGTTTAAAAATAAATGACCAGCCTGTAGAGTTAGTGGATTCTACAAAGTTTCTGGGTATTACTTTAGACTCGCATCTGCAATGGGATCCTCATATTGATGCCTTATCAAGTAGACTGAGCTCTGCGGCCTTCGCTGTTAAAAAAATAAGACTCCTAACTGATGTGGAAACGGCAAGAATGGTTTACTTTGGTTACTTTCATAGCGTTATGTCATATGGCCTTTTGTTGTGGGGCTCAGCTGCTAATATAGAAAGTGTTTTCGTACTGCAAAAGAGAGCTGTTCGCGCCATATATAATTTAAAGGCAAGAGAATCTCTTAGAGAAAAATTTAAAGAAATTAATATTTTAACACTGGCATCGCAATACATCTATGAAAATATAATATATGTAAGAAGAAACTATGACGCATTTGCAAAAAAAAGTCAAACCCATAACTTAAACACGAGATTTAAGAACAAGCTTGCCGTTCCATGTTTCAAACTCCAAAAATCTAGAGGTTCATTTCTGGGATGTAGTATTGCATTGTTTAACAAAGTTCCCCAAGATCTAATTAGGCTTCCACTAACCAAATTTAAATCTCAGATTAAGAATACTCTTATGAATAAGGGCTATTATAAAGTTAATGATTATCTAAATGATCGTAATGCATGGACATAGTGTTTCTTGTAATTTCTTATTTGATGGGTATGAGTCAGTTTTGTAACAGTAGTATGGTACCTATCTAATGCCGCTTCCTATATATACTAAATATAAAATTTGTTGTAACTATATATCTATACCCTAAATAATGTAATGGAAGGTGACTTCAGAAGTATGTCTGAAGTCATTTTTCAACTTGACGACTCTGTATATATCAATACAGGGAGAAAAAAGCAGCCCTTGCTGAGTTTCTTGCCGGTTCTTCTCAGTACAAGGTCTCCCGCCGTAGTTTTGCGAACCGATGGCGTAGCTTCTTGACTTTCACAAGTGCTTGTAACAGCCTAGACTGAATAAATGACTTTTCATTTCATTTCATTTCATTTCAATGATGATTGGTTGAGACTCTAACATAACATGGCTGCAAGGATTTTTGACCTGTTTGTCATTTTATTAGTTCAGCAAAATTCATATTTATTTTATTTCAGTTTATGACGTCTTCCTTAATTGTCCCCGATCGTACGATGACACGATGCAATCTTAACGTGCGATGAAAATAATGCGTACAAATAATATATCGATTTCAATCGCGTTTGAACGATCAAACCCATCGGAGGTATGATCGTTTGCTTCAATGCGTGTGCTCGAATGATGACTAACTCTCTAGTTGGGACATCGCACGGCGAGATCGCTTCGTTCTTTCGCATACATCGTTCAACCTGGCCGAGTGGTATATATTGGTGGTTTCAACGTGTCGTTTACTCAGAGGGCCGGGGTTCGAATCCCGACCGGGTAAATGTTACCTACTAACATTTTCCCCACGATGAATACGAGCATTTGTATTTAGACATAGATCTTTATATGTATTTATATATAAACTAATATATGTTACAGTATATGTATTCTATCCGTTACCCTGGAATCCCACAACACATGCCTTACAGTGCTTACTTTGGGGCTAGCATTCGTACCTTAGTTTGGTATTTTCATTTACCTACAATAGGTAAATATTGCCCTCATATACGTACAGTTTTGAATGACATATAATCAAGGTTACAAATGTAATAAAGATTTTTTCCCCGGAAGAGAGTTGAAAGAATCAATCACAATGAGATTCTAACAACGCAAAGATCTTGCCTGATGTCTGAGGAGCTTACGAGAGTATTTCAGAAAAGACGTTGATTGAAAAACAAATTTCGTATTTTTCAGAACCTCCTTTGTTGCGTTAGAAAATATCCCTGTCTTCCTTATTGCAAACGCAGTACTTGCAGAGTAACGGTTTGGAGATAAACTAAATAAACATATATTGATATTTAATTCAGAAATCTCTGTTATATAACTTTTAAAGTGTTGCCTAAAAGTAGTAAAAAATCTAGCTTTCTATTGACATATTTTTTTCTTTACTTAATTGCCTTATTTGCATAAAATGCTCAGTGCTACATTTTCAACAACTTTCTAGGCTCGCGGGCATTACAGTATCACTAAGACTTAATGCAGTACTGTGTTTATTACTGCGAAAATTATTCACCTAGCACGTGCTCAATACTGCGTTTGTAGTTAGCAATCCTATTGTCATTTTCGCTGAATGCAAATGCAGTAATGGTGAATACTGCGTTTAGTTTTAGAGTCGCGAAAGTAGTTCTTTGTTATTCTGGCTCCATTCAAATGTAGTAATGGTGAATATTGCGTTTAGTTTTTCTCGTCCCGAAAGTAGGCGCGAGCCCAGTGGATTGGTCAATCATAATTATATAGGTACACAACTCATTCACCCTTATTAATAAGCGAGGATTAAGCTTAGACTAGTTACTTAGTCTTTTGTTCATGTCACTCAAATGCAACTTGTTATTTAATAGACAGAGACGAAACATAGAATAACTAATCCAAGCGTAGTATCCGTTTATTAATAAGGGTGATTGTTTAAAAAAACTCCATGCACGATTCAAATTCTTGAGATCTCATATCTTGGCACATGTAAGTATAAAACCCGTTATATATATCATGGCACATGTAAGTATAAAATTCGTAGTCACTACATAGTTACTGATTAGCCTTCTAGCAATTTGTGTAAAATCATAATCCTCGTATGAAAGGAAATAAAATTACGACATGCTTTTGCACTTTCGCGAATGCCTAATATCTATTTCAAAGAGTATTCGTAAAGTAACATTACATGTTATATATTTTCGTCTCAGTTTTTTCTGTACACTTACACTTATAGTAAAGCATTATTATATTGCCTTTACCTATGCTTATTCTATATTCTGTTTTACTAGTAGTCCGTGGATCGAACAGCTGGAACATTTTTTTTCCAATCTGATAGACTAACTCCGTTGATCGACCTGTTTGGATATAAATCACACTAATATTTTAAAGGCGAAAGTTTGTGAGTGTGAATGTTTGTTACTTCTTCAGGTCTAAACGGCTGGAGCGATTTAAATAAAATTTGGTATAAAGTTAGCTGACACTCTGGATTAACACAAGGCTACGTTTTACTGCGGGAAAATATCCCCGAACCCTATCCCTATCCCTAATAAACCCCGAGTAACACCGCGGGGCACAGCTAGTATACTATATACCATCTTGTCCTACTAGATATCTACATATTTCTGCATGCGTCTGTACCTACTTAACGTAGTGATGGATATCTGGCAAAGAAGTGTATTATTATCAAAACCTCTTTTGATAGAGTACCTGTCACTTGAAATAATTATGAAGCATAGAAAAATACACTCCGAGATACAAAAGGGTCAGCAGTATGGAAATAGTAAAAAAATAAATAAAAAAAAATAAAGTTACTTTTTTGTTCGGATACTAAACATGTTTTTTTTGCTTATTATTGTATAAGAAATAGCTAAATCGAATAGTTCCAAGAAACATAAGTATAAGTAAGAATGAAAGATACTGACGAGTATTAAACGTAGAATCAGATAAACCAGAATTATATTTGTGAAAATAAATATTGATGATGATGAACTTGAGATCGAATCTTTAGAACTGTTCGTAGTAAAATTGGTGTAATAATAATGATTAAGCTATCTGGCTCTCAATCTAAAAGTATCTAAAGTATTTTTCTGACTGTTCATAAACAAACTATTTCATTATGATACCTTTAAAAGCTATTATATAAATTTTAAAAACTTATTGTTACCGATGACAACGAATAAATGATTTGATTGATAAAAAAAAAACTTATGGATATATAGTATATCAAATATGTCCACTTTAAATATTCAATCCAAATTCACAAAAAAAAGATGTTTTATTAAAAAATAGCATTTGGAGAGAGAGGATTTCAGATCAAACATAATATCGCAAGAGGAAAAAGTAAACTGAAACATAAAGACAGACGGACAAGGATAGGGACTGTTTTATAAAGTAGTATGATTAACAGCAACACATTTACAGCGGTTTAGTTCTAAGAGACATAAAATACTAAATATTAACGATAATTATTTATAGCCATAATTTCTTTATATACCTACTATATAAAGTCAATGTACATTGTTCCATAGCACTTGGTGTTGAATAGCTTACAGTCACGAAAATAGCTGACGCTACGTGCCATTCCAACCATCCCCTACCTAGTGGATCCCTCTCACCGACAGAAATACAACTCCACAAAAATCTTAGTATTTTACTGTAGTTAGCTTGTAAGTAGGTAAGTTACTTCCAGAGACGTCTGCTCCATTTCAAGCAGGAAATATGTTATACTTATTGTTAACTCCTATCCGTAATCACTAGATAAGTAAAACAGCTACTGTGTATAAAGCAAGTCTCCTATACATTTCAATTGAAAAAAAAATAAAGCTTGTTTAGCATAAAACTGATAGCTCCATTCCCTTTTCGTGTGATACAAATAATTTCAATTGGTCTTAATATTTCTTCAAAGAGAACGGTCGAAAATATTCCCGTGCCTGCGTCTGGAATTCACAAGGAATAAATCCTGGAGGATTTCTTTCGCTTCAGCCATAGCAATTTCCGAATCCATTTTTTATTAAAGTCCCCGATTCGGAAAATACGTTAACATGGCGCGACGTAGTTTTAAAAACCAATTCCAAATTACCATGTGAGCTTTTTTATGGCTGTATTAAGGTCTTTACTGGATCTATAATGCGGTATTGGAAATGCTATAAATCTGTATGGATGTTACTTGGTTAAATGCAGTTTTATTATTACTGCAACTGTTTATACTATGTTATGGATTGACGAGTAATTCTCGGGCAGCTATTTTATACCCAGTAGTATACTAACAAATAATCCTTGACGTGAACTTATTTAAACAGGATAATAAGATGGAAACTTTAGTACTAACGGCATGAAAATTGTGTGAGGAAACCTCCTATTATAATAGAATAACAATAAATATTTCCAAACACACCAATTAGCCTAGCCCCAAAATAAGCACTAAAAGGCTTGTGTTATGGGATACTGGGGTAACGGATAGAATACATATACAGTACATATATAAATATATTTATATAGAAATACATATTAAACATCCATGACTGGAGTACAAATGCTCGTATCCATCACACAAACATCTGCCCCCACTGGAATTCGAACCTGGGACCTCTCGAGTCGGTGACACCATGAAACCCGGCGTACAAACCAATCGGCCACGGAAGTCGTCCTATTATTATGAATGTAAAAAAATGTTAAGGATATTATTTTGTTTCATAGGTTTTCACGCGCATCACTCATTAAATGAAACGATTTTACGGGTTATATTATATTTCTGAAGACCAGTCCTGAAAACGCTGCGAAACGTCAGATAAATAAATGCAGTGCATATAACCCGTAAAAATCGTTTCATTTGTAAAGGATGTTTGTTACCAAATCAAATAAAAACGGCTATAGATGCCGATTTTAGGGTTCCGTAGCCAAGTGGCAAAAAAAGGAACCATTATTCACACAAAACACAAAATTTTCACACAAGAATAGAAAAAAAATGTTTAATACTTGTAAAAGTATTCATTTGACATTGTGGGTTACCTAAAATGCGAAGAGATGGCGCTGCCTTGCAGCTTAAGAATGGCATGAAGAATATCGACGCGGCCATCAGGGCCGCGGTAGCATAATAGGTCAGTGCATTCGCCTGGATAGCGAAGGGTGCTGCCTGGTCCGCGTGGATTTTTTTCTAGCTATATTTTCTTTAGATTTAAGCATCAAGCAGCTACATGCTTAAAAATAATTATAAAACCAATAAATTTTGGGGGTTCGAGTCCCGTCTGCTGCCTGGTCCGCGTGGATTTTTTTCTAGTTATATTTTCTTTAGATTTAAGCATCAAACAGCTACATGCTTAAAAATAATTATAAAAACAATAAATTTTGGGGGTTCCCCATACTTAAATTAAAACTCTACTATGAATTGATATCGAGGTTTTTAATATCATTTTTTTCTAAACTGAATAGTTTGCGCGAGAGACTGTAACTTCTTAAATAAGAGAATGATAATACTAAAAAAAAGATATATGATCTTCATTACTATGCAAACTTTCACCGAAATTGGTTTGAACGAGATCTAGTAAGTAGATTAATATTTTTAATACGTCATAAATCTTAAACCGCAATTTACCTTGTAATGGTATTTGTCTCTTTCCACCGCTGTCACTAGTGTACCTCAGAGCACAGGGGAATCAAAGAAAGAAAACTAAAAACATAATGTTATAATTATATTGGCCTAACTGTTATCATAAAAATGGCTTAATCTAAATTTTAAGCATTCCAAAAGCTTATCAGGTAAAAACAGTAATTCTTAAGTTCTATAGGTAAGTAGTATTAAAAAATACACTATTAATAAACATCGATCAAAGTTACAACGAACTACAAAAACTTTTATATTATGTTACTTGCTGCTACGGAACCCTTCATGGGCGAGTCCGACTAACACTTGACCGCTTTTTTTATTTGATTGCCTTGATAAAATCCAAAATTTAGTGAGTGCACATTTTGCGCATACTTCCACCTCTTCGCCATGATCTGTTTGAGCAGGACGATTAGGTCTATGGTGCTACGATTTTTTACGAATCCACATTGGTAGTTCCCTATTATCTCTTCGGCTTGGTTCTACAACCTCCCAAGAAGGACATATGAAAGGACCTTATATGCAGTTCACAGTAATGCTATTCCCCTATAATTGGAGCACCTCTTCTTACACCACTCTTTGTTTATACTGCAAATAACGCCAACGTTCCATTCCGCAGGTTGTTGATTTTTTTTCTCATATAAACGATATGAGCTTGTGTATTCGTATCTGGGTTTCCTTTCCACACAATTTCCAAATCTCGCCAGGTATCCCATCTACATCAGGTGACTTGTTATTTTTCAGTGACATTATGGCTCGTCATACCTCATATTTACTAGTTGGCTTTAATTTCGCTTCACCCGTCACAAGATTTCCCTCACCATCCTCCAGGAACTACGTTGTAGGATGATGAACTCTCTGGACCGATAATAAATAAATAAATATTTCCAACACTCACACCAATTAGCCTAGGCCCAAAGTAAGCACTATAAGGCTTGTATTATGGGATACTAGGGTAACGGATAGAATACATATACTGTACATATATAAGTATATTTATATAGAAAATACATATTAAACATCCATGACTGGGGTACAAATGCTCGTATTCATCACACAAACATCTGCCCCCACCGGGATTTGAACCCACGACCTCTAGAGTCGGCGACACCATGAAACCCGGCGTACAAACCACTCGGCCACGGAGGTCGTCTCTCTTCCTTGTAAAATTCACGTGTTTCGTTTGATCGAATCAATGATTTCATGTCTTTAATAATCCCTTCAAGATTGGTCCTTTTAAGCGCGTCTAACAGTAATCTTAACGAGTTTGCTTGGAAATTCCGTCGGTCCCTTCATCGTGCATCTTGCTAGGATCCTTTATTTTCGCTTATATTCCATTATTTTTTCACACTCATCTGTCCACCATTTCCTGCGTGGTTTCTTCTTTCGCTAGCCGATTATGTCCAGAGCAGTGCTCTTTACATTTCTTTCATTTGCTCCCATTCTGCATCTATCCCCTCTTCTACCACAAGTGCACTGAATCAATTCCGCAAAGTCACCTGGAACTTTGAACATATCTTCGGGCACCTAAATGCCTCCATGTTAACTAGGCTTTCTCAGTGCATCGTTGGTCTTTTGGTCAACCTTAATTCTAGATTTTGTTGCAAAGCCCAGCAGATCATGATCACTAACACAGTCAGCGCCTCTAAACACCCTATCATCAATGTAGTTGCTGTGTCTGCTATCGATCAATACGTGGTCTATTTGGTTGATGTTCGGCTGTCCGGTGATTTTCGGATTCCCTTGTGAATGTCCTTGTATGGGAACATTGTGCATTTAATCACTACTGACTTTGGCGTCGCCAGACTTACGAGCCCTATTCCATTGTATTTGCTTTTGCCGTGTTTGATATGTCTACCTATTGTTGGCATAAAAACCACTTTCCTACGGACTTAAGCGTTGAAATCACCGATTAGTATATTTATATCAACTGGCCGTTATGACATACACCATCTCCATCTTCATCGGTCACTTCAGTTGGTGCATAGCCGTTTATGATGGTGATGTTTGAGAACCGGCTTCTAACTGGTAGCACGCATTGGCGGTCTGATATGGCTTGAAACTTAATGATGCTTCCCATGACATCCTTCCTGACTATAAATCCAGTCCCATTTGCATATTGTGTTAGATTTCCTCCATTGTACAACAAAGCATTTCCATCAATGCTGCAATCGCCCTGTTCCAGCCACCTAATTCCTGTATAGTTGCTATGTCTACTTTGTACCGTTGGAGCGCCTTGTTAAACACATACAAGGCACAAGGTCTGTATAAAATGCAGACATTAGATAAAGCAATTCGGAGGTCCATAAATCGTTGCCGTCTGCCGTTGGTTTTGGTTTCTGTCCGTTTATTTTCTCGTGTTGGTTTCGTAACAACAAGTTTTTCCATGGAAAGGTTGTCAGCCTGCCTCACAACCCCCGATAGTTGCTGGAGGACCACACCCTACGTTGGTCAACGGGTCCTTTTAACCTAGCCGTACAGACTTGCAATTCCTTGCTGTCGATCACTCCCACATCTGCCATCCGGAGGCGCCCCTCTACGCCGTGTAGGGCCAACGTGAGATATTGTAAACTGTAAGTTAATTATTATTATGTGATAAAGTAACACTAACAAGTTGTGATATGAAACGTCCGATTTTTTCGTTAAATATCGTCAGTTCCCCACAAAATAATATTAAATGATAATTAAGGGTTTAGTAGACCATCGGATAATAAACTACTGAAATTTAAGATCAAACATCTACATACAAAAACTATGTGTGCTCTGAAAGCATCTTAAATAGAAATAAAAAAGGCGAATACTTGCATTGAATATATTTGATTCTCAAAACTAATAATATAGAAGGCAGGACAAAAACTGAGCACCAAGTTTCTATGAAAATTTACTTTTGAAGGGCTTACTTCTTAGTAACTGAAATAAAAAATAAATAAGGTTTTTATAACAAATGCGTCAAAAGCAGGCCTCGTGATTAGAATTAACCTGCTTTAATTAATTTTGATTGAATTCTATGAAATCCATTTACAAATTCAACGTGTTAGTAAGCTGTAAATTAATATTAGGTATTCTCGGTAAGCATTTGAATTGTTTCAAAATTGTACCATAACTTTGCAAACATTAAGCACTTCTAGGGTAGCAGATTTGGGAATAAAAAGAATTTGCATATTTATTGCTATCATCAGCCTATTAATGGATCTACTACTGGGGCACAGGATTTGCCAACAAGTATAACAATGAAAATGAAAATATATTATGTATTTATTTTAACTTCATAGTGTTAGAAGTTTAATTTGGGTACGTTAATAGCTGTATTAGGGATGATGACTAACATTTACTTTCTTCGTCTATCAGTTAGATTATTATTGGACACGTACCTAATTTTTCTTTTTTCACATAATCAAAACTGAATAGCTGAATTCGGTCCTGAGATTTAATGTATGTGGAGAACTGAGAATATCATTACAATACAAAACATAATGAAAACACAATCATAATATATGTAGGTCGTAGGAGTGTCGCCTGTGTTGTTTGGGTTTTAGTGTGGTAAAATTAACACGATGGAGAACGCAGTGATTTTTTACCTCGTTTAGATTATGCCCATGCCGCTGCCCCTCGCGTTGCCGGCAATAATTCCCTAAATATTGCTGCGGCATGATTGAGAGAAGTATGTGTTTACATACTGCCCCACCTTTCACTTCGCTTCAGAGTTTCGGCAATGGCAGACGTCGAAGTAATTACAGCGGCTGCGCTGTGTCTTTTTGCAATCCATAATTATGTTCGAAATTTAATAAATTAATAAATATTAATTATTAATAAATATTTAATTAATTAATGACGAGCTCGATGGCGCAGGTGGTTAGCGCGTTCGGCTGCGATCGTTGTAGTTAAGCAACTTTCGCAGTGGTCGGTCATTGGATGGGTGACCAAAAATTTCTATCTCGAGTTCCTCCGTGCTTCGGAAGGCACGTTAAGCCGTTGGTACCGGTTGCATCTGCAATCGTTAGAACCCGCCAATCCGCACTGGGCCCGTGTGGTGGGTCATGGCCCAATCTCCCTATTCCATCCATAGGGAAGGCCTGTGCCCCAGCAGTGGGGACATAAAGAGGCTAATGATGATGATGATGATAATGATTTAATTAATTAATAATTTTTGATTTCACGTCTTTCTCCACCAAGCGCATGGCGCGTACTAAGAGACGCGCAAAATGTGAACACGCATTACCACTCGCGCTGCCGGTCCTTTGACTTCCGCACAAAAAACCGCTCTTTTGGGGAGCGCCGGGCAGTGCGAGTAGCAATAGCAGCGGCATGACGAGTATCGTGTTTAGATACTCGTCATGCCCACTTCCCTCCTTACTCGCGCTGCATGTAAACGAGGTATTACCATAGTTTGACCGCTCTGAAAGCTGACAGCACTCGAATAGGCTAAGTAGTGTATCATCATGGCTTGTCTAATCAGTGTTCATCTGAACATAGTGTCAGTTTGACGTAGGTTAATAAAATACCACAGGCATTTTAGCGAGAAAAGCGTATTAGAATGCCGTCGTGTGCCTTCTGAAAGTCCACTAACAATTCAAGAAATACAAATAAAGCTAATAGTGTAACATTTCACTCGTAAGTTTTTAGATTTCATTATTCATTAAAATTATTTCCCTATGTTGTCATAAATATTGCAATCAAATCAAACCAATATCGAATTCGTATCGTTTGCGAGGCCGAAATGTCATTGTCAAATGTGTACTGATTTTTAGTTCTCGTTACGTACTTTGTGCCGCTGCTGTTCAAGTTTCCATACAAAATTTGACAATGACATTTCGGTTTGCAAACTATTCGAATTCGATAATGGTGAGTGCTAGGGGTACTGATCGGACAGCGCATGACAGAGAAAGAAGTCTTGGAAAATATTGCTAGACAAAAGGAGACAACACTATTCTCTCGATACCGCGTTGTGTGTTTTGACACATGAAGTTTCATAAAAATTGTTTTAAATTTGAAAGAACTAATTACTGTTCTTCATTCTAATTCTAGTGACGAGCACTTAGTCCTAAAATTTATCGAATCGGTAATCTTAGTGCAAAGCATTAAAAAATTACAAAACGTATTATAAATAGAACAAATACAAAAAAAGTTAATAGTTTATAAGGATAATATACATATATAGAGAAAATGAAATTTCAGTAACTTGTACTTTAATATTGTATCAGCGAAATTTAAAACGGGGTTTATTGTTTATCAGGGTTGCCATGTATTTGCCGTATAACTATTTTCCAAACACAAACATCCCTGAATCTCTCAGGACCCTACGACTTCTTGGGAAATTAGGAATAATTCTATATTTTTGGAAAATTCAACCAAATGGAGTAAAATTTATGTTATAATGAAATGAAAACTGCGATATTGATATTTATATTATATGATTGATGCAGTATAGTGTTGAAGTTATATCCATCGTTTCCTTACCAAAATATGGGCTGGACTTGCAACTTGTCTTATGATTACAGTATTTTCTTTAAATTACAATATCACTCTCTAATGCAATCATTTTCTATCTATATTGTAGTAACAGATTTGCAGAAGGTACAAATAAGCTTTGTGCTTTTGAGACGTGAGCTGTCAATTGTGGAAGAAGGCGGGATACCAAAACCAATACCTAATTTATATAATGGCAATCGATTTTCCGCATTACTTTTTTCCGTGATTGTTCCTATATTTAAATAGTTATTCTGCTATTCGGGGTAGAGAGGATTCCAAAAAATCATAATTCTCATAAAAGTCGGTCCAGCCATTCTTGAGTAATAATTGTTCTAACTAACACGAATTGAGATTCATCCAAGTAAACTATTGAACTTTTTTGTTTTCTTTTGCTTGTAAAGTCCTAAAGGACAATGGCGAACTCCCATACAAACTTTTGTTTGAATGAATGAAAATGAATTGCATGTTAAATTATAGAGTTTAGGTTCTCAATTTGATTCATTTTTTTTATTATTGGATTTATAGATATTCTACTTTGAAGTTTTGGAGGTTATGTCTGTATGTTATATATATGTGCTGTAAGAAGCACTTAACAATTTGAAAATGACCACAGCAAAAATAAAGAATAAAAAAGGATTTCTAATAGTGTATTAATGGGATATTAATTAAATGTGAAACACTTTTTATATATTTTTTATTCCACATTTTTGATCACAATATCGTAGATAGTAGATACAATGAAATATTGGTAAGGGACAGAATCGTGTCCAACATCCACAGCAAGAAGTCGTCCAAAATATCGGATCGGAAGGCCTAGGCAATCACTACTCAACAGTCGCAGGGAAAGATTTCGAAAGTCCAAATGCCAATAAACGATTACGCCGATTAACAATACGCCGATTCTTGCAATATGCATGCACTTATGCACAAGCAACGATAATGATAACAATAACAATTCAATGACAAGCATGACAGTGACAGTTATAGTTTTTTGTGTTAGAATTGGCGCCATACTCTTTTTGTATTGTGGAGATTATGGTTTCTAATAATTTTTCCCGATATTTTTGATAGATAATTAAATACAGTTTAAGCGTAAAGCTATGCAAAACATACGAACAACTTAATTAAAGTTGATTTCATCATTAAAATCACTTAAAATAAATGGCTCAAAAGCCATGATGCCAAGCCACAATAAAAAAAAATAGTCAATTGTGTTTCCCTTTATTAAGTTTTTAATTACAGACTTAGACAACCCTCCTCAATGGTATAATAAATCTTTTGAGATTATTTTATTAATATTTCTGCTAATGACATCTATAGACGCTAAAGATTTACTTCAACAAATATTTCGCCATTGTCCTTTAATTAAGCTAGATATTCAAGATAGCCACATTTATCGACTGTTATAAAGGCGGTACGCAATTCTCCGGGTCAGCTAGTGATAATATAATTGCAATGTACTTATTCACCACATAACTAAGCATTTGTATTTTTCTAAATTCGATATATATAATAAATAAATCAAAACGACCGCCGCACATAAGATCGCTGAGCTTATGTAGACATTTATATTTTTCATTTGATTCAATCCTTTTGATCAACTACTGTTTGCAATGTTGGTTAAAATACAAAAAAAAATATCTAAAGAAAAGTTTACTAGAAAAAAAATCCACGCGGACCAGGCAGCGGACGGGACGTTTTTTTTCTAGTAAACTTTTCTTTAGATTTAAACATCTAGCAGTTAAATGCTTAAAAAATAAATAAAATCATAAAAAATATCTAGATGAGACTCGCCTTTACTAGCATTACTTTATTTTTGCGATAAAAAAATAACTTTCACTTCACTATTGTAATGTGTCAAAACGGCCATCATCATAACGTCATTGCAAAATATGGCCACAGTTTTTCGGTGTCAGGGCATACCTAACGATTTAAATCTTTTATTTATTCTATACGTCAAATGTGTACTGATTTTTAGTTCTCGTTACGTCCGTTGTGGCACTGCTGTTCAAGTATCCATACAAAATTTGACAATGACATTTCGTACTCGCAAACTATTCAAATTCAATATCGGTTCGTGCTAAGGGTACAGGTGGGGTGGAGTCATTTGTCGGACCTTTTTATTAAAAAAAAGGTAAATAGGGTGATAGAGTAAAACACATGGTAGTTTTGTAATGTTTATGGTTCATGTGCATTGGTAATAAGACATTAATATGGTAATAAAGGGACACGAAAGATTTTCCTTTACACATGAGTAAAAAAATATGATAATAATATAGTAATACACGAAAACTCAAGCTAATTTCTGTAATAGGGGGACTCGTATATCTCCCTTAGTGTATCACAATTACTTTTATCTCGTCAAAAAACAAACAGATCTTGACATTACTACCGTTGTTATATCAGACCTACTAAGGCTTTAATCACACATTACTCAAGCATTCTCGGAATTTAATTATAGCAAGCGGAGGTTTCATAACGAATATGTCTTTATATGTGACGAGAAGGCGGCGCTTTGGGATTGATAAGACCCATAAAACAGTGTAAGGCACTCGTTTTTTTTTTAATATTTATGAATTGAACTTAACGCTTTTTAGATTGTTTGTGCGGTAATTAAACCAAAATATCACCGTGTTCTGTGTAGTTTTGCCGTATTCGTTTCATCATCATCAGCCTATTAATGTCCCCACTGCTGGGGTACAGGTTTCCCAATCGATGGAATAAGGAGATTGGACCATGACCCAAAAGTCGGGCCCAATGAGGATTGGTGGGTACTAAGGACAGCAGATGCAGCCGGGCCAAACCATTGCGTAAATTACTTAACTACCGCGATCGCAGGCCGAACGCGCTAATTAGGCACTTAGCGCACTAAACTGTCACGACCACGGCCAGTGGTCGCAAAGACCAGATTAACTTAAAAAACCATACGAACGCCGGGCACTTGGCCAACTTTAGTTTATCTGGTCGTTGCTGCCTAATACGCGAGGTGCCTTACCTGTGCCACCAAGCTCCACTTTCCTTTATGTTTTATGAGGATGCAATAACTGACTATTGGTATTTATTTTATGTATTTATTACTAGATGATATTATTTCGGTCTCCATCCGTATCCGTTAGTATCTGCTCGTCTGACAGCGGGCTGTATCTCATAAACTGTTATACGCAGATAGTTGACATTTTCATATAAGATAACTTATTGGCGTTTTTTTTGGGTTTCTTAGTCCTGACAAGGAACCCTTATAGTTTCGTCCGTCCGTTAGTCTGTCTATTGTAAGCACTAGAGACCTGTTATTTTGTGGAGATATGTATATCAGACAAGCCGATAAAATGGTAGAATAACATTTTTAAAAATATTTTTTGGGTAGCTCCCCTACATGTAACCTGGGGACAATTTTTTTTCATCGTCTACCCTATCGTGTGGGATATCGTTAAATAGGTCCTTTAAAAGTACTTAGGGGTTCCTCAGACAATTTTTCGATATAGGGATCCGTTTGTGAAATATTGAACTTTAGAGTGCTGATCGAGTAGGGCACCCCCCCCCCCTTAAAAGCTAAACTACAGGCTTGAAAAACCTGGAAAAAATCATGATATAGTGCTTTTCATGTATTTTTAAGGAAAGTTATAACGGTAAGAATATAATTGTTAGTTTGAAAGTAATAGTCGTTCAACTTTGGTTAAAAAAAATTCTTACCTATTGAAAATTCCTTAAAGGAAAACAATAATAGTGACATAGATAAAGTTATTGTAGCTAAGGTTGCAAATCGTGCACAAAGTTCGAAAGCCAGATTACGAAATTTTTGCCTGCATAAATTAGAGGAAAAAATATTATTGGTTGGCAACCCTTTCCGTATTAAAAAAAAGATTATCGAATTGATTTTGTGTCTGAGACGCGGTTTGTCTTCGATTCAGGTATTGACGTTGAAATACATAGTTTGATATTAATTAATTTATTATTTTCCGATACAGAAAAAAATACTCCTGCTCAAATATATTGTGGTAAAGAACGACAGGCAACTTCGGAACCCTACACTGCGCGTGGCACGACGCGCGCTTGGCCGGTTTTAGGGTAACTCCCTTACATTTAACCTGGGGATGATTTTTTGCCTTACTTTTAAGTCTTGTACGAAGGCACAAGAACGGGTCCGCCCTTCTTGTCCAAGCCCAACTTGCACTTAACCAGTATTTATAAGCAAATTAAAATTTGGCTAAAACTCCTCGTAATTTAAGTAAGCTTGACTCGATGTAAGTGGCAGAATGATCGTCAGCCAGGAACATTGTGGGACACGTCATTAGTTATAATTCATTTGGGTATTTGATATCGTTGTATATTTGTTATTTAATAGAACACTTTTTAAACGAATACTAAATGAGTTTCCAGTAGTTTTTTGCATTATTCATGAAGTTTTAGTTTAAGCTTGCGCCTACATGAGCCGTGGTCACATTAATTTATTGTGTTTCAATATATATAATATTCCTTTTAACTTATTCTTAAACCACTCAATTGTTTAAATTGTACGACCTTAGAAAAACTCCTTAGTTTTAGTATCTTCCTACCAATCACTGATAGAAGGCAAAACAAAATTTTGCAACGTCTTTTTCATTAAATATTTCATAATTCATAATTTTAATAATAAAGTGTCTAAAACCATTAATATCAAACGACATCCAATAATTAACATTATTGTCTTAACTTTTTTTATTTACCTTTTTTAAATTACCAAATAAATTAGAATCGCTAGTTCCTGGAGGAAATCAGCAATGATCGACCCAAATCGTGAACAAAAGCTTCTGAAATATGGAAAAATTATAATCTTCAATCGTCGACCTCATTCTGTCAGATTGTGTTAACATATTTATATTTCCTACCAAAGGTACAAATTTACTTTATATTTAGTTATTGTACGCAACATAAACGGCCTTATCTTTTTTACGTTTAGTTAAGTTAACTTAGTGGTTCGATTTTTCACAGCTTTGAGGGAATGCAGACTTAAGTATATGGTTTTAATTTCAACTCGATACCTCGACGCATTCCCGAGATAAAGGGTCTTGACACCCAGACGGACAACAAAGTGATCCTATAAGGATTCCATTTTTTCATTTTTAGGTACGGAACCCTAAAAACTGTTATTTAGAATTTAATATAAAAGGATATTATTTAAATTTAAATCAGTAGAGATGCATAATTTTAACACGTCTCCAAAGTTAGCACTAAGGCTATTTGTATCACCAATAATACAGGTGTTTCAAAATATGAATTTCAGCATTGACTTAGGTTTCAATTCAACCTATACCTGCGTGACAGCACTTTCGTCAAAGCTAAAATAATCTCAAACAATATTGCGATCACGATTTCTGTGGAGGGGTATTGATTTTCAATAAGTCGACGTAAAATATAATCGTGTCTTACAACTTCGGTCATGTTCAGCAAGCAGTTTGTAAATGAAGATTATAGCTTCCGTGGAAAAACAAAAAAAGTATCGTATCTGTTTTCTTTATTACAGGGGGAAAATATTATTCACGGATAGCGATATTACGGCGCCGCTTTTCAGTAATATTAAAGTCTTCCGAATTGTGTTGTATTTTTAGTCCTAGCAATTTAACTTCTCTCAGAAATACTGTCCATATGGCATTGTAAATTTTTGTCTCGAAATATTAAACACCCGTCGTTTAATGAGGGTTACTTATTTATTTAGACTACTTCTTCTTTACAATAGTCGTAGTATAAATCTCATATTTACAATAGTCTTGTGTTAAAGAGTAGAGTAGTAGTGTGGTAAAGCCGTAACCGTTCTTGACATGGATCCACGTAGAGCATGATAAAACTTTTTGTTAAGTATATGCTCTATTTAGTGATTCGGTTTTTATTTTTATTTTTTTGATAGCTATCAAGAAGAAAAAGAATGTTTTTTTGTTTCAAATTGAATTTAATTTGGTTTTTGTGATCTTTAATATAATTATTTTATCCCAAAGGACTATTTTATTTTATTAGTATCTTGGGCAAGGCGTAAGCCTGGTATTCATCCAAAAGAAGCGAACAAATTCTTCACAGTTCTCTTCTTTATCCATCCATATTCGACCTACTTCAGCACCATTAATTTTCAAATGTCTGTTTATGGTTTTAATTTAGTTTGAATTCAATTCGGACAAGACTGTCAAAAATAATTTTAATGTCAGTATAGCAGAAACTTCGTATAAGAAAGCACTATTTTGTGATAATTTTATTTTATTCGGGACGATTCAAAATGTTTTAAAATTATTAATGTTCAACCCATCACGGGGTAGGTTACATTGTATTTGATAAGCATTGTATTTTGTAAATTTTGTGTATAATCTACTGCATTAAATTCATACTTTTGAAGTGAAAACTTCTTTAGCGGCGTTGTACACTTTTTTTTGTATGGGTAAAAAATGTTAAACTCGCGTCATGTTAAACACGTGGGCTGATCGCATCATGACACACAATAAAATTGGAAAGGTTGTTGACTTTAAATATATTGGACGAAACATAGTAATATTTTATTTTACCGTATTATAAGGATGAGGTTCTATCTAGGACGCCCACGAGGCAGCTTTATTGTGAAGAAAATGCATTTTTTTACAATAGATGTCGCTAGGTGTGCTTAAATGTGATTCATGAAAGTTAATTTCTTTACAATAGATGTCGCTAAGTGCGCTTAAACGTTATTCATGTAAGTTGATTTTTCTGAGAGATAAACTTTTTAATGTAATATAAATTGTCATGTTTGTGAACGACAGCGCAATAAATAAATGTTGTATTCTACCACATACATTATAGTACTTTTATACTGATAATTAAAGCAATTCGTGCAAAATTATTCCCTAACCATTCTAAAATTAGAGCTGTAGCAAACCGTATGAGTATTCGGTACTGAGTAACGGGTGCGCCATCTAGTACCGAGTAACGAAACGTTACACACAAATAAACGTTACTATCATTTTTCGTAGTATGACTATCTATGTATTTCAGTTAACGCAAGTACAGTTGATGTATGTATAGAAACATTTTCTGATCGTATGTTTGAGCATGCGCGAGCATATTCGGACAATTTAAAAACGTACGTTGGAGTTTTTGGTGGGATTTCATCGAGTGCGGTTGGCGTCTTATTTTAATTATTTTTAAATTCGTTCATAGTGAATATTGTGAAATAAAATTGGTATGATTTTGTGTTACAACCTTCTGCGTAACTGAAGAATTAGTGGAATCGTTAAAATATACGCTATTCCGGTCAAATGGACGTGACAACTTAATTGTCGTGTTGACTACCTCACAGAAGCTTATCGAAAAAGCCAACTTGAAAGATTTTGTTTAATTTTTTTTATAATTTTATTTTGAGGACAAATAATTTTTGTTGTAGTTTTTTGTTTCGTTATGTTTAATTTTATTCTAAGCAAAACTATTTTTATGTTGATTTATCGTTAGAATGCTATTTTAGTATTATTATCAATACAATAATTTTTGACACCTATTTGTTGCTTTATCATTATAATTGATGAATAATGGATTGCGATGTTATTGTGATATAACATAAGCTCACGGTTAAAATCTTAAAAACAGTAAAACTGATTTTTTATGAGAAGTAACGAGTAACGTAACGATACTATAGTAACGAGTACTAGTTGTTAAAGTAACGAATACATACGGGTACGCTTTTGTTTCGTTACTTTTACACCTCAATCCTTTATATCAAAAATGCACAACGTTAATATTCAAGTTTTCACGTCTGCCGGCACTCCCGGAGTGCAACCCGTCTTTTTTTTTAACTTTTTATCTATTTTGCTACAGTCTTATATTTATACCATATAGTATAATACACAATATCAAGCTTATTGTAGGCGATTTATTTATTCGAATCCCCTCTACCGACGGCTACCACCGCACTAGTATTATTTATAGGTAATCATTATGCCAATGTGTTTGGGTCTTATCAAGTTTAATTATGCAAAAATCTTACTCTCCTTTCGGCGCAAAGGAGTTTAAAAAGGGATTTGAAAGTTTCCTTTTTACAATTAATGCAATAGGAATTTCGTACCGTTAATTAATCACAATACATACACGTGCATCTATTGAAATGACATTTATTGGAATTGCGATCTATAATTAGGATTGGCACTAATAACATTATTTCCAAAAGGCAGTTTCTTTGATGCCTCAATACACCGTGAATGTATTGAAATACATGCGACTCTGTAATTTATCCCCCCCTCCCCGTCCCTCCCGAAATAATGGCGTGAAGATCAAAGCGGCGGTCCTAAACAGCCACTTAATATCTAATTTGTTTGCTGTCTGTATTAAAATGACTGCGCTATGCTTATTAAACGGTAATGTGAGTAAAGAAAGTAATGTAGGCACAAATTTATACATTTGTTAGATAAATTTTATATGCGAAGTGTGTCGACATAGCGGCGAAAAGATTCGTTCCAAGAGAGACATCGTTTTAACTGCTGGAGTATAGACTCGTAGGCGTATTTTCAAATCTGGTGCCCTAGCCATTTTTGCACTTTTTGCACAGTTTAAGCACTGAATTTGATATCTATAAAACTAAGAAATAACATAAATACTTAAGTTGGTTATGTTTTACAGAATAAGGCATGTGCTAAAGCCACAGAATATCAATTATACTATTCTACGAGTTAGCTTCGAGTTGGCCGCTTCCGTCCTCCCTCACTTCACCGCACTGCGCTCCTAGACAGACCCTATTAGTCGATCCTATTGGTTGGCGGTACCAGTTGATGTGTTTGTGATCGGCCTGTGACACATTTGGTAACGATCATCGATGGCCAACTCGAATCGAACGGGTAGTACTAGTAGATGCCGCGTCTCTGTGTCCGTTAAAAAAATTATGTCCCATGCTAACTTACACCCTCACTTTTCATCCCCGAGAAAGGTGTATTCTAGGATAAATTATGTAAAGCATAATCCTGTAAACTGTTTTGTGTTAGTCGATGAATGAGGTGCTACGCTAGCATTAATTACGTCTGAACTACACCTTCACATATCACATGTGGGGTGGAGTCATTTCGTTATCATCTACGGCCTATTAATGTCCCCATTTCTGAGGCATGCTTTTCCTATGAACGTAATAGGCAACTATGACCTATTTCGTTTTCTGGAAAATATGTTCGTTCTGGAAAAGATGTTACGCCTCCCTGAACCACCGGAAGAAATGCGAACAGGGTATCTGAAGACTCCTTTCAGCACTTTTCATCCCTCTGCGGCTCGATGAAATGAGCAGGACCCAGTAAAAACCAGATAATACTCCTGATCCAGTCACTAGGCAAGCACTATGAGTGCCGAGGTACCCCTAATGCGTGCCGGGAGTGTGGCCACGCACTCACAAAGGCAAATCATAACCTATCAAGCGATAGTAATTTGTTTTTTTTTTACAATGAGTTGCTTTTCTTTTAGATTGTCAAATCTTAATATTTTCCTTTTACAGGCCAGTAACTGAAGTTAAAGCATCATTATAAAACAATAAAAAATATTATTCAAATTTTAAAACTGATTGGTATAAGGAAAAATAATTTATGTTCAACGAAAGCAAAAAATTAAGTAATCAAATGACATTTGATTACTTTATTTTTTGCTTCAACAATTAATAAGTGGAATAACGCTTATTAATTAAAAATAAGCCATATCAAATGTAGTTTGCTTTTATCGTGATTATAAATTATAAAAGTACTTTACTTTTTAGGGGCATCTCTAGACCTTCTATTTGTAAAAGGGAATCATTTTATAACAGCAAAATATGAGACGAATTTATTTGATTAAAAACAAGCGACGTCTTTTCTGCGTAAGCGTTATTAAGGGAACATTTACAACGACTGTACCATTTCGAATCAAATTGATGAATTAATCACATTTCGAAGCGTGTGAGTAAGTACTTACGTTTATACTGTGGCGTGTGTACGCTTTTGCGGCGTAAACATACATAATGCTTAATGAAAACAGCTATTTCAGACAAGAAGAAGTTAATTGAAGTCGCGGTAAACAAATCACTGCCTTGTTGATGAGTAGTAGTAATAAGCTTCATGATAAAAAGCTGTTTTTCGGTTACGAAACAAATTAATGACGAATTTTCACATTTTAATATTTTTTCTTACTACAGTATTAACTTATTTTTGTTTCAACTGATACTCGATTCGTGCATTTTATATGCATGCGGGTTTGCTTCCTCAAGTCAATATATTATAATTTTGTAGATATAATCAATTCGATTATTTATATAACGTGCTTAACAACGTGAACTATGTAGCCAAACTTTATTACAGTGTCAAATACACACAGCCGAGACTTCAGTGACTTGGTAGAGCGAGGGAGAATACAGTTTAGCACAAAGCTGTACTTGACATCAAAAATAGATAACAGAAATAATACGTTTCGAGACTCAATAACCTGTTTACATCTACACCAATTAGCCTAGCCCCAAAGTAAGCACTGTAGATGTGTGTCATGGGATACTAAGGTAACGGATAGAATACATATATATATATATTAAACATCCTTTACTGGAGTTAAATGCTCGTATTCATCACACAAACATCTGCCCCCACCGGGATTCGAACCCGAGTAGGCGACACCTTGAAACACGGCATACAAACCACTCGGCCACGGAGGTCGTAAAGGAAACAAAGAGATTAAATGCAACTCATAAAGTCGACTAATATAGTTATCTTATTTTTACATTATAGACCAAATAAAATATTATGAGACAAGTATATATGTTGCTTTGAACAGCGTGCGTACCACTATACAAATGTCAAATTTAATACATTTGTTGCTTTGTTTACCTTGTGGATTACCTTTACGATACCGAAGCAAAAAGCTATCTAATGTCAAATGCAACCTGCCAATATGCTATTAATAATAATAAGAATAATAATAATAATTATTATTAATAATAATAATAATAACGTGGCAACCCCCAAAAGAAAAACGTCTCAAGAAATGTCATTCCGATAAAAATTAAATTTCACATATTAAATACGTCGTTATATACACGATAAGCAGTTTTAAATTGTGCTTAAGTCATATTTAAAATGTTTATTATTCAAAATTTTAGAAAACATGTATTTGAAGAAAATGAAAAAAGTGCTGATGTGATGACACCTGTCAATATAACTCTGATGGCTATTTCACGAGACAAACAATGATTTTAAGACCACGACGAACAAGAAAAACACGCCCTCCATCTCCGGACTCGTCGCTCAGCTCCGCCTTGCAGCCGCCCCCGCCGACCGAAGAAACCCCGTCGGTGGCTACGACAGCGTCGAGCTCAAGCAACGAGTACTTCTCCCCGCCGACGTCGCCAACACCTGTGCGCCGGCCGGGGAGACCCCGGCCACCAGCAAGCTTAGGGTCCAGGAGCCACCCGGTTCCGAACCGGGCCCCCGCTGCCGGTGGTTGTGTGCCGCGCATGCGATGGACTCAGACAATAAATGAGAACGTCATGCGCGCATACTATGGGTCTACAGAGGGAGGAACTAATCTCACCGCGTACCGTGTAAGGATGCATGCTCTGTTTCAGGAACTGGAACCAGCCCTCAACGTTTCGGCCCAGCGACTTTCGGATCAGGTGCGGGTCATTCAACGTAGTCATAGGTTGGATGACACCGTGCTTGATAGGCTACGCTTAGAGATGCTGAGCAGCCGTGTCGGCCCTGTCCCGTCACTGACCGCGGTGGAAACACCAGCACGTGCAATCCTGCCGCGGTATGAGGATAGTGATGTGGAGGAGGTAGGTAGGGCTGCTACAGTAAGTACACAGTACAGTGATAGAGTGAGGAGTGCTCTGGAGGATGCGATTCGAGAGTATAGAATGGCTCCTCCCGAACTTAGACCGCGATTACCTCGCTTGCCCATGCATAAAAAAAATAAAGCCTTAGTAGGTGTCCTGGATTCGCTGCTTAGTAGTTATTTTGAAAGCAGTCAAAATCTCGGTGATACACATTCGATTTTGTACTGCGCGGCCGTTGCGGCGTGTCGTGTAGCCAATGTCAAGTTCCCAGACATGACTGCACGACCGAAACAAGCCTTACCGGTCTGGCAGTGCAGGATTGAACGTCGTATCGCCGAAGCTAGGACACTTATAGGTAAACTCATTTGCTTCAGGGAGGGTAACACTAGGCCAAGAGTGATGCGCTTTGTGAGGCGGGCGTTCTTGGGGACTGATATCAGTCCTCGGGATTATTTATCATGCGCCACAGAGCGCATCGACTTCCTGAAGCAAAGGGTCTGTGCATGGGCAAGCCGTATTAGGCGGTATAAGCGTCGGGTGGAGCGCTATAATCTGAATCGCATGTTTCAGTGTGATGAAAAGTGGGTATATAGAGCATGGGAGCAACCAATCCAGGATGTGGCTGACGGGGGCCGGCCGGATGATAGTGCTACGAATTCATTCTGGCGTAGCATCTGGTCTGCACCTGTCAGCCACATCGAGGGTGACTGGATGGGCGATGTTGAGCAGGCGTGTGATGGAATTTCCCCAATGGAACCCATTACCATTACGGTGGAAGACGTGACCTGTGCAGTCAGTTCGGTCCCGAATTGGAAGTCTCCGGGGCCGGATGGTCTGCACAACTTCTGGTTGAAATGGCTACGTACGTCACACGCTTGCTTGGCATCGCAGTTTCAGTCCTGCTTAGACAGTGCTTCGCTCCCGCAGTTGCTCACGACTGGTATTACCCACTTGCTCCACAAATCAGGTAGTACCATGGAACCCAAAAACTATAGACCGATTACATGCTTACCAACGGTCTATAAGCTTCTTACATCCATTTTGAGGGCAAAAATTTTAAACCATATTGTACAAAATTCTGTAATGAATGCTACTCAAAATGGATGTAGGAATGGGTCCCGTGGTACTAAGGAGCTTCTCCTCATCGATATGGCCATTAGCCAACAGGCTCGGCGTTCTCGAAAGAATTTATCGACATGTTGGATAGACTACAAGAAGGCCTATGACTCTGTGCCACATACATGGCTCATGAGGGTGCTGGAGTTGTACAAAGTGGATACAACTCTACGCACCTTCCTGATGTCATGTATGGGGCAATGGAGGACGGTTCTTTGCTATCCAGGATGTCGACCAATTCGGGAGAACGACGAACTGATAAGGATTGAGCGGGGAATATTCCAGGGTGATAGTCTGAGTCCATTGTGGTTCTGCCTAGCCATGAATCCCCTCAGCACATTGCTGGAAGCTTCAGGGCTGGGTTTCTGTTTGCGAAGAGGAGGTCAGATAATATCTCACCTTCTTTACATGGATGACCTAAAATTGTTTGCTCCTACTAAATTGCAATTGATGGAGTTACTGAAAGTAACAGAAACTTTTAGTAAAGATATCAATATGGAATTTGGTGTGGACAAATGTGCAGTTATGCATGTAAAGAGGGGAGAGATTGTCGAATCCGAAGGATTGCAACTTTCGGATTCTATAAATATCAGATCCCTCTCCGCAGACGAGACCTACAAGTACTTGGGAATGTCCGAGGGGTTAGGCATTAATGGGGCTGACATGAAACAATCGGTGCAGGAGCGCTTCTTTGGTCGCCTGAACAAAGTACTGACAAGTGTTTTGTCAGGTGGCAATAAGGTGCGCGCCTTCAACGGTTGGGTCATGCCGGTCCTGATGTACTCCTTTGGCATACTCAAGTGGACTCAGACAGAATTGAACGCCCTGGACAGAAGAGTTCGCACACTGTTGACTGCAAACCGAATGCATCACCCACGTTCATCGGTCATGAGGCTGTACATTCCACGGAAGTGTGGAGGTCGTGGCTTTTTAAATGCCAAGACTCTCCACAACCGTGAGGTGTGCAGCCTTAGGGAATACTTTTTAAAAGCTGACGTAGGTATGCATCGGGATGTGGTCGCAGTGGACTCGGGCTTGACCCCTCTATCCTTAGCTAAAGAGAACTGGCGCAAACCTGTAATAATGACAACAGATGAACGCAGGGAGGTATGGCAGGGCAAAGAGCTTCATGGACGCTTTTTCCGGGCGCTACATAGACCCGAAGTAGATCTCAAAGCGTCCATGGCCTGGCTTCGATTCGGTAATCTATTTGGAGAGACCGAAGGTTTTGTTTGTGCAATTGCAGACGAAGTTATGATGACGAACAATTACCGAAAGTATATCCTGAAAGATGGGACGGTTGACATATGTCGGGCATGTCACTGTCCTGGTGAATCGATTAGGCATATTCTTTCGGGTTGTTCTCGTCTAGCTAACGGCGAGTACTTGCACAGACACAACCAAGTGGCCAGGATTATCCATCAGCAGCTTGCCCTGAAATACAACCTTGTTGCTTCTGAGGTGCCATATTACAGGTATGTGCCCGACCCAGTTCTCGAAAGTGGTCATATCACGCTGTACTGGGACCGATCTATCATCACTGACAGGACTATTGTTGCTAATAAGCCTGATATAGTGATGATAGATCGGGAAAAGCGCCTCGCAATGATAGTTGATGTGGCCATCCCTCATGACGAGAACCTCATGAAAGCCGAGAAAGATAAACAAATAAAATATCTTGACTTGGCTCATGAGGTTGTCGCCATGTGGGATGTTGACTCGGCTATCATTGTGCCGATAGTTGTGACAGTCAATGGCCTGATAGCTAAGAGCTTCGACTGTCATCTGCGGAGGCTCGAGTTGGGTGACTGGATCAAGGGCCTGATACAGAAGGCAGTGCTCCTTGACACGGCTCGCATTGTGAGGAGGTTCCTCTCTCTGGGGCCCTAACCACCGGTAGCTAGGACCCTGTTCCCGCTGCCGGTTGGCTTCTATTTTTTATATTTTTAAATGTTTTTATTTTTATATCAATATTTAAAAATGTAATCAATATGGTATACAATAAATAAAGAGAATAATAATAAATATATCTTTATTCAATACTTTATGGTTGGGTAATACTTTCTTTGTACATCTTTGGTCTATAGGAATGTACGCTCAAACGTCATACATAGCATTACTTCTATGCTTTAGTTCTTTTCCTGGTAAAAAGGCTGAAGCAACAGTTGAAAATCGAAAGTATCTATTGATAAAAGTTTATATCTACGAGTGTATGAATTATACGATATATTCGGCAGTGTTCTGGTGTCCTAGTTACATTATGCGAAAGGAATAAATCGAAAGCACTCATATTACTTAAATTATAAGGTAGGTACAGTATAAATTGTCCTGGCGACGCGCGACGTATATATTCTGCAACACGGAACATGATATTTAATTTTTATAATGATGATGAATGATTATTGAAATGAATAGCCGCGTTAATTAAATCCAGTTCGAACTTTCACTGCGAATTATGCGGATATTATAAAAAATATAAATGGACAATTTGGTATTATCGAATGTGTTCAAAATGGTACAAATTTTGACAACTAAAATAAAAAAATGTTAATGGTTTTGAACTGTGCGTAAATCAGATACTAAAGTCTTTGGAAATGAGTTGTCAGCCTCTTTAGTTGATTCATGGAAAATGAGAATATAGATACAACTCTTGCGAAGGAGTAGAAAGAAAACAATATATCTATATTCCACAGATTTCTCTCAAAATAAATGTTATAACAAAAATATGTACTATGTAATAAATTATCATAATGTAGCTAAATTAGACTAATGTGCTATGATTAATAACACAAAGAAAGTCTTGTAAAATTGCGATTAAAAACAGTCTTCAAAACCGGTCAAGTACGAGTTCAACTCGCGTGGAAAGGGTTCCGTTCGCAGAAATTCGACTTGATCGGTCCAATAGGGTTCAAGCAAACGGACTGCGACAAACAGACAGACAGCCAACAGAGTAATCCTATAAGGGTTTAGTGTTATTTTTGACGATTGAGGTACGGAATCCTTAACAGCAAAATACTATTAAAATGAAACGTTTCTCAAAACGTTCAAAATTGTGCTATACTCACTGTAGGATCTCTACAAGTTAAATTTATTGCAGTCGATTTAATTACCTCTGATGTTCCAGACCCTTTTTAGGAGTTGGGGTCAGAGAAAGACTAAGGTCGTGTTAGAATTAATGAGCGAGCAGCCGCTAGCTATATTTAACTGCATTACAGAGGTTTATATGTATGGAATTTACATAAATTTCCACCATCACCATAACGAAGGAAAACTTAGAATGTAATATATTAGCTAAATTCCCCTCACAGAGAAGCAAAGAGGTAGGGCGCGTTCTACTCGAATTAGAGCGCCCACCTAGCTAGGGGAAGTAATCTCAACCTTACAAAAAAGAGTTTTTCTTTTTATGTTTATTCGGGCAAATGATATGACTGTCCACCTGATGGTAAGTGTTCTTTGCCTCCCGTGGACACTTGCAGTACCAAGAGTACCATTCATGCGATGTCGAATCTACAAAAAAAATAGATCTTGTGATCTCGTGCTCTATACGACTTCAAAGGGCATTGAAAGGGCAACAACTTTTCCAAAATGTTTTACATCATTTTAAAGCCCTTCGAATTCCGTTTTTTGAGCTCTCATACGTCTTCGTGGCCGCACGCGATCCGCCTGCGGCGTGATATCACACTTCTCGCTACGCAATACTCTGCGCGCGACTCACCTCAACCGTCAACAATATCGAAGGTGATGCTTTTTTCATATTTTTGAAATTCGGCCCCGTTCTCAAGATATCGCAAAATTTTCTGTGAAAGCACACCTCATCTTTTGAGTCCTCATACGTTCTCATGGCCCTAAACCTCGGGGTATCACGGGCGAGTCCCACTTTTAGCGAAAATGGGGGCTTACAGGAGCGAACGAGAAAACATTTTCTATGTTAAAAAGAGTATAGTTTTCAGAGCTCCGTTGTATAGGAGATTGAGTCAGGACTGGTAAACGAGGAGTGACACACAGATATCATACACATCCGTGTCGTGTGAGGTGGGTCGTTACATTCCCTAAAATATGGTTGAGCGAAGCGATGGCTGGTTCATGCGGCATGCTCGTGAACGGGTGCTGCCAGCGGTGATGAGTCTGCCCTAGCTACTTTGATATTGAAGAAGTGAATGTCTAGTTACACCTAATATCAATAACACTATTTGTATTTATACTGTATGACACAGCAATTAAAATGCAGGTGATCAACTAATGTATATTTCACATTATGTAATGAAAGGTGACTTCATGAATCATCTCTGAAGTCATTTTTCAACTTGACGACTCAGTGAATAATAATACAGGGAGAAAAAAACAGCCCATCCTGAGCTTCTTGCCGGTTCTTCTCAGTACAACATCTCTTGCCGTAGATTGACGAACTAATGGTGTAGCTTCTGGGCATTCATGAGTGCTTGTAACAGCCTATACTGAATAAATGATTTTGGTTATGATTATTATCCTATATATTATGGTGGTTTGCCATCAGGCGAAACATTATTATGCTTTATTATATTTTTAAGCATTTAACTGCTATTTTTTCTTAATCAAAAAAATATTTACCAAAAAAAAATTCACCCGATCTAGGTTTCAGCCAGGCTTCGAACTTGTACCTTCCGCAATCCAAGCGAACACACTAATTATGCTACCGAGACCATAATGGCCGTGTCTAATTTCTTCTAGAATTTCTCAGGCTGCAAGGCCATCTCTTCATATTGAAGGTATCCCACAATGTCAAACGAATAACTTTACAAGTTGGTTCAACTCTGAAAGAAAAAATGGCAAATGGTTAGTAAACCCGCCCGGATTGCAGAAGGCGCGGGTACGAATCTTGTCTGAAACCTGGACCGAGTGGAATATTTTCTAGTATATCTTTTTTAGAAGCATTTATGCTTCTAAAGCATTTATACTTCTGATCGCATATATGCTTTCAAATATTTAGTTATGCTTTATTACAAATAAACACAAAGTATATTTTTCGATTGGCGATCTTACTTAACTTAATTTAAGTTTGAGTTGTAAAAACAGCAGTAGCGTTACTTAAATTAATTTAAGAAAGATCAGATGAAAATTTTGATAGTACAGCGTACCTAATATATTACGGTGTTTCACATGATGCAAAGCCGCTGACAAACCGATAGTTGGATAGGGTCAGTTGTCAATTGTTGTTATAGACATTGAACCTAAAAAAAAGTACACAGTGATCCCAATTTTTATTGCCTCATAATGGTATCTAAATGTCCACAAAATACAATAATAATCTCTGTGTTAAAATGTAACTCGAAATATCGGGGACGCTCGTTTGACGTGAGTAATTTATTAAGATTCTGTTTACGAAAACATGTTTACGTGTCTTTCACGATATACTCGAAAAAAGTTAGGATATAGCTTTGCATTATATACGGAACATAATGTTCAAGTAAACGTTTCCTTTGCGTGGTATTATGGGAATAATTATTTTTATATGATGTCCCGTATATGTATATATGTACCATGTCTACATTATTTTTACTCTTATATGATATTTCGTATATAGATGTACCATGTATACTTATATTCTAGTTTGTCCCAGTTATAGTTGGGTAGTTACAATATACCTTAAAAATATTGGTAGATAATCTAAACTTTTTCAGATTTTATTTTTTACAAAACAAAAACAAAGTGTTTCTTAGGTTTTCACGCACATCACTCATTAAATAAAACTAGTTTTAACGGGTTAATGCACGAAACTTTATTTATTTATTGACGTTTCGCAGCCTTTCCAGGTCTGCTTCGTCAGAATACTGAGCATAAAAAACAAAGTGGTTTATAGTTATTTATGCAACTGTTGTATAATTTGGGGTATTAAAACACGAATATGGGTTTGCTAAACGAGGCCAGGCCGAGTTACATACAATAGAGATGAGAAAACAGACTTTATTCATCTTCAAAGATCAACTTATAAGCTAAAGGTTACCGTATACCCTACGGTACACAACAAATAATCATAACTAAAACATAACTAACGACTGCAGATGCAGCCGGGACCAATGGCTTATTCGTAGCCGGGTGGACACCGGGTTTCATGGTGTCGCCAAGAGGTCCCGGGTTCGAATCCCAGTGAGGGCAGATGTTTGTATGATGAATGTTTGTGTATTTTCTATATAAATATACTTATATATGTAGCAATATATGTATTTTATCCGTTACCCTAGTATCCCATAACACAAGCCTACGGTGCTTACTTTGGGGCTAGGCTAAATTGTGTGAGTGTTAGAAATATTTATTTCGTGATAGAAGACAAGTTGATGTTTATAAGAAAAATTGAATCTGAACTCAGCGTGTTCAAATTATGAGACCAGTGAGGATTTACTATTAATAAAAAATAAGACTTAGAGAAAGAACAAAACTAGTTTTTAGTTAACTTACAAAACACTACAAGTCTTAATACATTTTTAGAAATCTTCGTCGTAGTAATGGCTCCTATTGGTGGCAAACAACAACAACCTATAGGACCTAACCGAATAAATATTCCTGATTGATACTTGCTTTATTTCCATGTTAAGGCCTCTCGCCCATACTAAGTGCGTTATTATTGGCCGATAATATCGGATGCTTCATTGCGATATCTGTTTTTAGTACTTTATGTATGAGAACGGCTACGAAGTGAAACACTACTGCAATAATAACGACGCATTAGAAATATGATGAAATATCGCAAAAACGCATCCGATTTTACGACCTTTATCTTAGGATTTTATTTATTTTTTAAGCATTTAACTGCTAGATATTTAAATCTTTAGACCTTTATCATGTTAATCCCTTTTACTGGTTGCTCTTTCTTCATTACATAAGGTTCAGTACCTTATTTGCACAGTTTCTCTTTGGCAGAAATACTCAATTGATTAAACGGACCCGTATTCTGAAATTGATTTATAGACGATTTAGAAAGTGTAATTGTAACAAAATTTACAAAGCATTGGTGCGGTAAATGAAAGCTTAATTTCAAAGTTAACAGTGTTGATACGTTTTGACCGGTTTCGATCACACTGTAAGGAATTAGGACGAGTAGGTACATTGAATATTGATTTAATGGAATTGTATTTCAGCTAAAGGAAATAAACGAGATCTTCAGCATGGTCTACGTCTTCTGATATATGAAAGGCAACCCTCGGAACGGATTATGCTGTACGTAAATTTGGCAGAGATATAGTTATTATGATGTAGGCGTCCGCTAAGAAAGGATTTTTCAAAACTCACCCACTAAAGAGTAAAACGGGAGTTCAATGCTTTTTTTATTTACTGTGTTTAACATTCATTCATTCACTCAAAATCAAATCTAACGCGAGCGAAGTCGGAGGCAAAAGCTAGTTAAAAAATTAAAAGTGGCTTTAAGTAATGTCCTCTAAACTGATATCATATTATTATAATAATATGAATATAAGACTAAATGGGAGGCTGGCAGGAGCTGGATGCGATTAGCCCAAGATGGACCTCAGTGGCGTGCAATAGGAGACGCCTATGTCCAGAAGTGGGCTAATGTAGGCTGTTCATGATGATGATAAAGACTAAATTCATTTTTAAATAAATCTAAGCATATTAATACTTGACGAAGGCCTGATATTATCAATTTGTTCCCAGAAAATATTTATTACTTACTTTAACTTTGAAAAGATTCGTGGAGCGTTCTAAAGCCGGCAGTAGCCTGACGCAGCGAATTTCGCACTTTATCTTTCTAGCTTTGAAGTTATTCATGTATTTCAATAGTAGGAATATTTCATTTGATCTTAATGAATTATTTACTGATGGCTCTTTTTTTGTTTTCAGGTACATAATACTTCGACGCTGCTCGACAGGTTTGTGAATTCATTGACTTATAAATTGTCATTTTGGTTTGTCAAGTATGCATAATGAACGTTCTTTTGTTTTAGCAATGAAAGTAGAACGGAAAATGTATTGTCTATTTTGATAGTTACAGTAATGGAGACCAATTAGGTCTCCCTTACTGTAACTGTGTGATTTACTCGAGCGCGGTAGAATTACATAAGGGGGGTAACCTTGCACCTTGTGAAGTACTCCCACCATACCTGAGCCTTATGACTTTTGGATGCATCCAAATCGTCAGTCCTTTCAATAAGCTACCGGAGGGAGTCTACTATTATCTTAACTAGTTGCCTATTCGCACCAAGATTGCTCTTGTTCAATCTTTAATTTTGCCCATTATCGATTATGCCGACGTATGTCATCCAGATATTAATGAAAATCTTTTAAATAAGTTGGATCGTCTTCTCAGTAACTGCATTCGTTTCATATATGGACTACGTAAATACGACCATATCTCACATTATCGTCATCAACTCAAATGGCTTCCTATTCGTGAGCGTAGGAACCTTAGAGTTGTTTGTGCTCTTTTTAATCTTCTTTACGATCCACATACACCAGCTTACCTGAAAAGCAGATTTAGGTTTCTGTGTGATTCTCATGACCGTGTCCTCCGTTCAACGGACAACCTCCTTCTGCATACTCCCGTCCACTCTTCTGGCTTCGTCTCATATTCATTTACCGTCACGGCTGTACGACTCTGGAATGACTTGCCCCCTAATATACGTAAAGCTCCTAACAAACTTGTATTTAAGGGATTGGTTCGTGAGCATTATCTTAATGTAATTAATCTGCGTTCTCATATTTGACTGGCATAATTATGTGTATGTTTATGTATGTATTTTAGATATAGCTTATATATTTAGATGTATGTATTGTATATATATTATAATATTTGTGTATTCTATTGATATAATTATATATATATATATATATTACCTACCTGGTTTACTTAGCATATGTCCTTATTGCACCCCCGTATTTTTATTTCTCACGCTTTTACTGGTCGACTGGTAGAGAATGTCTTATGGCATTATGTCCGCCATTTGCTGTTTTTTTTGCAATAAAGTATAAATAAATAAATAAATAAAAAATACTTATCTTTCTATTCAAGAAAATCAGTGCGCAATAAGTTAAAACAAATTTTGCACTAAAATCAACCAACTGGCTTCCTAGATACCGCTACCCTGTGTTAAAATTTTGAAATTAAGTTACACGCTGACTCCTTCCTGGAGTAATACATTTAAATAAACGGCGCCGAGTGTGTATGGAATTAATAATACTTAATATGCGAATAGTTTAACAATTTCACTGCTCAAGTAGTTAAACAGTTAATTTCATTGAAAATAATTTTTGATGCGGTCGAACTATTTTATTATGATTAAAACTTTATCATGATAAAATTAAGCAATAAAAAATGTTTTCGTATGTGTTTGAGCAAAGCGATATATAGGTAGACCGCTTAACTGAGTCTTCGCCTGTGGGGTAAAGGGTGTGGGGGAAGAGTAAAATTACACCGCCCGCTACTCTCACGGTCCCCGTTCTCGTCCTCCCCCACACCCTGTACCCCGCAGGCGAGATCTCTGTTAAGCGGTTTACCTATAGTCTTTATTGTTATCCTATTGGTTAAATGGATTTTGATTAATTCAATGGAGTTGTCAAATCCGGTATTTTAAATAATTGATGATTAAATCAAATTTATTAAGCTAGTATCATCTAAATCTTCTTCTGGAATTATTTGTATTAAACGATAAATAATTCTAGCTCACGGAGGGAACAGTCTAAATAACTTCTCTAAATCAGTGTTCAGTGGTTGGAATTTAATTATAATTCCATTGTTGTACGTTAGTTGATTGACACTTATAGCACTTGCGAGTAATTTGAACTCTTAGTCGGTACCGAAACATAAAATAACATTACTTAGTTTCTGTTAACTGGCATTATTCAAACTCTACGCAAACAATCTGACGATAATATACAGTAGCTACTTCCATTGAAATGCTGACACCGTCAAAGGCCGCGTTGTTTCATCGATAGCTAAATTTGACTATAGTAGTCACGTCAAATGCATAGTAAATGTAGGTAAATATGTAAAATATTTGATAAATATTTTTTTTTGGTTTTAACTTTAGCAAAATTTTACTATCACTTAACAAAGCAAGCCCGCGTGGTAGACATGGTAGACGTACATGTACTGTGTGTTCTGCCTGACATTATGTATGGCCAAGGATAAATTGATTTTCTTAATTTGATATAAAGAATATTGCAAATATCGAGCCGTTACAAACGTAAAACAATTAAATTCAAAAAGTAAAACAATTTCGTTTAAGGAAAAAATGTAAACAAGATGAGTACTGTGTGTTATTTCTTAAAAAGGTAGTTTATTTTTTGAATAGCAGAGGTCATCTAGGGTCTGGCACAAGGTACTATCACAAAATCATGATTTCGCATTCGGCTCAACTCCGAATATTGATCTGCCGATAAAATTATCTTCAACGTGGATTTTCTCATCGGCTTAAACTTTTCCCCTTATTTTTGCCTTTGGTTCGTAGCCCATTTTAAGGGTTTCCTTTCAATCGTGTGATTTGAGGTTAATCTTCCATGCTTCTTTATAGGTAAATCCATTTCATAAAATGGATGCGCTTTATAAAAGAATATATTTTTATGAAGCCCAAAAACCCCGTATTTGATGAAAAGCAAGTGTTGAATATAACTGTTTGCACAACATAACATTCGAAGCAAATGTTAAAAATGTTCTACGAATTATTAACCGTCGTATAATTAACTAAGTAAGTAGTATTAAAAATTTGAAACATTTTATTTAGTGAGAGAAAGTGAAATTGAAGACTGGCCTTCATAAAAATGAGCATTTTGAATTTGTCACATAATAGGTACCTACCTAACATTTTTCTGATTATTCGGGTGGAGGCAATTTATGTTTTGATCGTTATATTCCCAGTTTCAATTATATTCTAAGCATCACCAAAACTCGGAGAAAGAGTATTATTATGTTGTGAAATAATTATTTTATACAATACGTAAATGTTACTTGTTCTTAATGTTGGCAACATAAGTAAACATAAGCGTTAATTTAACTAACACAAATTAGCCGCGATAGCAACATTGGGACCGTAACGGTGTAATAACATAATATTAGTTCCTAATGTCTCCACTTATCATTGATGATAATTACTTGGAGATATGGGGATCTCGATGGTGCAGAGGAGCACGACAGCGCAGGTGGATAGCGCGTTCGGTCTTTTTTTTTGTGTCTGAGAAATGCCTTACGATCGTTGAAGGTAAGCAACTTTCGGAATGGTCGGTTATTGAATGGGTGACCAAAACTTATTATCTCGAGCCGTTGGAACCGGCTGCATCTGCAGTTGTTAGCACCCCATTGCGTCCGCATGGTGGGATATGACTCAATTTCCCTATTCCATCCATAGGGAAGACCTGTGAAATTACTAGGCTGGTGATGATGATTATGACTTGAAGGTAACTGGAGTAGGTTAAATAAATTTGGCTGGAAAAGCTCAGATGTTAGTAATTTCTAATGAATGAGTGTATATTAAAAATGACTCTTAATGATAAGAGAAATTCATAATAATTTACAATACCTACGTTTGGCTAAAAACTGTCACTATTTGTAAAGGAATAGTTATTTATGATTTTAGTGTGGTAAGTTGGTTAATATAAACGTATAAACGAATTTGAGCCCGGACGAAGTCGAGGGTTTACCATAGTCTCGAGTTTGTAAATACCAATTCCGGATGAGTATCGTTCAAAGTTTTTGAACTTCAACATTTGCGAGAAAACAGTATAATTTTTTCGTAATGAAGCAAACTTTCTCTAAATATAAAATGGCGCGAATTTCCAAGTGGCGCCATGTGCGAGTGATGTAAGTTTGAAAAAAATCATTCGTCTCCTTTTCTTTTTATTATTAAAGTGAGAAAAAGGTATAGATTAAAAGGTCTTCCAAGGAGGTACGAATGAAATTAAAAAAAACCCCCGTAAAGAATACGCACGCCCGCCGTCATGCCGTCGGAGCGTGCGGTAAAACATTTTCCCGCACGCTCCCATATGCGGGCGGTCATAGATATTTATGATACCAGTGCGGTAAATAGGTTATTACTAACGAGTAGACGAATGTAAGGCCGGGACGAAGTCGAGGGTTTATCATAGTCACGAGTTTGTAAATACCAATCCGCACGAATATCATACAACGTTTTTCAATACATTTGCGAGAAAATAGTACTTATACTTACCAATCCCCAATTATCACCCATCAATCCCAACTATCACCTCCAACCCCTTATTATCACCCACCAATCCTCTTATCACCCTCGAATCCTATTTGACCCTCCAATCCCCTTTTCACCTACCAATCTCCTGTGCTCATTTAGTTTAACAACTTTACTCCTCCTCTCTCACTCTAACCCGCACGCGATTAATGTAATGTGATTCGACCGAAATTAAAAAAAAATCGCACGGTGCCTTGTATGGGAGGAGGAGGCCTTGAGAGCGAGCGCAATGAATTTTTACCGCACGCTCCGCTGTATGGCGCGTAATTTTGAATTTTTGTAGATGCATTTTTTCAGCAAGTGTATTGAAATAGTACATTATGATATAAGTGCGGTAAGTTGAGAATTACAGCCGAGGCGATATTGTTAGCCCGATCCGTACGTGAGGGCTATAAGAAGGCAGAGGCTGTAATTATCAAACCGCACGTATGTCATACGACGTTTTATAACACGTTTGCGAGGAAATAATACTACATACGTACGTACTTTCTGAAAATGAATTTGCACCTTTGTTTGTTTTCTATAAGATGAAATTTTGATACGCTTGACTGTAAGTATCTCTCCGTGGATTTTTTCTTGGCAAGAGGCTTAGCGTAGCGTTTTTAGACTTCTGGCGGTGTCAAATTAATAAATTCATTACTGCTTGACAATATTTTCAAATAAAAACAATACAGCGAAAAGAAAAAGAAATAACTTTTTTACAGAATGGTGATGCGCTTTTTTTAGGCAAAGGAACAAAAAACAGCCAGTGTTACTAATAAAGTAAATTAATATTTTTGTGAATTTGTTACCCATACATGGTTGTAATTAATTGTCAAAATGAATCAAATTAAAGAATGAAATGTTTATTTATTATATTTTATCCCCCAAAGTTTATTTTATTAAGAAAATGTTGGCTACCTTTCCTGACATAAAAACTCTTTGCTAAGATTTAAAAAAGTTTTTTTTTTTATTTTTTTTTATTTTTTTTTTTTTTTTTTTTATTTGGGAAACATACAATATTTTATTACATTTAGATAAATTAAATATAGATTAACATACATCAACAAAGTTTCCACTAACAATTATTACAGTTATGAGCAGCTGTGTATTTAATAAAAAATCATATAAAGTTAAGTTAAATAAAAACAAACAAAAACAAAGTAACAGAGAAGTTTACACAAATCAAATTGACAAATAAATAAATTTTAATAATAACAGTTCTTTCATTCAATTACACCATTTAAAAGTTTTTTGTATTCAATAATTCCATTTTTAAACATATCAATAAAATTAAATTTATTATTATACGAATCACAGGCTCGGTACAAAAATGTATTAGAAGTATATTTTGTCTTAAGAAAAGGAACACTAAACAGGCTGTTAGACCTTGAGTTTATACGGGAACACTTAAATCGAATGTTACTCAAAAGAAAAGGAGAATCAACCATATCATTTAAGATTTTAAACAGGAAGATCTGATCCCTCACGCAGCGGCGATTACTCAAACTATCTTTGAGAATCGTTTCATTGTTTACTTTACAATGCGAACACCTAAATGAAATGTGTTTAACAAACTTTTTATGTATTCTCTCTATCATGTCAATAAAATATTTATATTGAGGATTCCAAATAATCGATGCGTATTCCAAAATAGATCTAACTAAGGAGTTATATAATAGAATTAAAGTGGAACATCTTTTAAAGTCTTTGCTAACCCTTAGAACAAAACCTAGCATTCGATAAGCTTTAGAAGTTATATTTTCAATGTGATTATTAAACGATAATTTGCTGTCCAGAATTACTCCCAGGTCCCTAACTAAAGTAACACGATTCAAGGACTGATCAGTTAGTTGATAATTATATAATATTTTTGATTTTTTCTTTCTAGTAAAACTTATAACACAACATTTACTTACGTTCAGATATAAGCAATTATTATTGCAATAAGTAACCAAATTATTTAAATCTTGTTGTAGTAATAAACAGTCAGAATAACTTTTAATAGTTTTATATATTTTCATGTCATCCGCGTAAAGTATGAAACACGAATGATCGTATCGTTCGTTTTTAAACTTAACATAATAAGCCGTGCGTTTTATTTTTACTACACGCGTGTGTAATGTGATAGATTATGATATTGAAATTGGTGCAATAAGAGACGCTTTATGAGCAAATGTGTTATAAAATATTTTACCGCACGCTTCGTTGTGTGGCTCGTAACTTTGAACTTTCGAACAATGTACACAATCTCCGTCAATGCATTATTTGAGAAAATGTGTTGAAAATATTTATACAGTTCGGTGTTAGACTGGAATCGAACCAAAAGTCTCGTTATCCAGACGAATGAATTGAGCGTTATACCAATAACAGACGTTCGATACGTCTGTTATTTAATCTTAGTATTATTAGGTTTTTAATCTTTCTAGATCTAGATATGAAATCTAAAAGTTCAATTCTTATTTAAAAATATGTCAAAGGTCTCGTCTAAAGAAAACATTACTACGAAAATTCCACAATTTAAAGATCTAGCAGTTTAATATTTAAAAATATAAATATACTAAACAAAGCTGTCGTCGCTGAATGTGATTGATGTATATAAATATACCTTCACCTCATACCGCATCATTTCTGATGTTTTCACAGAGATTAATTTATTCAATCGAATAAAATAACACTACCATTCGTGATGTTGTGTCTCTGGTAAAATTTAAAAATTCTAATTTCAATATCGTTTATTCAGTCTAGGCTGTTACAAGTTTTACTTGTGAATGTCGAAAAGCTACGCCATCGGTTCGCAAATCTACGGCGGGAGACCTTATACTGAGAAAAGCCGGCAAGAAACTCAGCAAGGGCTGTTTTTTATCTCCCTGTATTATATACAGAGTCGTCAAATTGAAAAATGTCTTCAAAATGAGATAACTCATGAAGTCACTTTCTATTATAAATTTAGGGTATTGGGTATGGGATTGGGTCATGGTACGCAAAGGTGCGACGTAAAGCCGGGTACTCATTAGTGAGCTGTAACCGTAACCGTTGCATGCATGTAACCAAAAAGCATAGTGTGTACGTGGTTCGCTAACCTGGTGCGAGCGGTACGCGTGGGGTTTGCAGCGAGCCGACGTTTACAACTGAGCCTCAAGCGTACATACTAGAACCTCGTACTGTATCATGCATGTTACGGTTACAGCTCGCTAATAAGAACCCGGCTTAAGATATGATAGCCGCTTACCATCAGGCGGGCCATACGGTTGTTTGCCACTCTATTAACATAAAGAAAAATCGTCTCTTTTACAATAATTGACGAAATGCCGATTTAACGTTAAAAGCATTCTCATGCATAGTTATGGATACAACGTATTCTGTAATGATGAGTATGTGACATACAGCTTGCATATGGATAGCTTATCTAATACATAAAATTCTCGTGTCACGGTGTGCGTGACACGAACTACTCCGAAACGGCTCGGCCGATTTACGTGAAATTTTATATGCATATTCAGTAGGTCTGAGAATCGGACAATCTATTTTTCATCCCCTAAATGTTAAGGGGTGGAGGACCACTATTAATTTTTTTTTGGACAAAACTTTTTTGTTTTATTTTTTTATGATACATCATTCAAAAATACATACAACTCTTAATTTTCACCCTTCTACCACCAACCCCTATTTTTATGGCGGTACAATGTTCGCTGGGACAGCTAATCTATTTATATAAAAGGCAACCGTTACCGACTGACTGATCTATCAACGCACATCTCAAACCACTGGACAGTTTGCGCTGAAATTAAAACTACATATAGCTATTATAATTTAAGCGTGCGCTAAGGAATTTCCAAAACTCACCCCCTAAAGGGTTAAAACGGGAATTGAAAGTTTGTATGGAAAACCAATATTTTCACGCAGGCGATGTCGCGGACAACTAGTCCTTGCATAAAGGGCATACAGCTAATCTCAAGCTCATGCTCATATGTGCTTCTGAAGGCATGCTAAGCCGTTGATACCCACCAATCCGTAATGAGCCCGCGTGGTGGTCATTGTTAATCTCCCTTTCCTATCTATAGAGAAAATACACGGGCTTTCGTTATAGATAGAAATCTTATGGCAGATTTTCTTATGATTCCTTGTAACGGAGACATCAATATCCTAATAATTTTGATGACACACAGCTTGCATTAGTCAGCTAAGATTTTGAGCAAATTATAGTGCTTATTCGACTTTACTTTTAGGAAAATATAAAATTAGTTTACTTACCTATTTCTAGATAATTAAATTATATAAAAGTATAGGAAATAAAGGGTCTATATAATTCACATTTTGAATGAAATTGATAAACTGGGAAATATACAAAAGGAATTTGTAAACACAATAACCGTTAAGTGCACTTTTCTTAACAGTAAAAATAGAAAAGACAATTTGTCAACTGGTTTGGATTTTTCCCGAGAGAACGTTTCATCTTGTTGGAGGTTCTGACTTTGTTTCAGACTAATATGATTTATGGTGCATTTTATGTAGGAAAATCTGATTTCGGACGGTGCTGTTGTGCTGTCATTTTTATCTATTTGTAATTTTGTTTCCATGTTATGTAGTCAAATATTTTTAATGTACAAAAATCATTAATGATTGGATTTTTTTTGCTGTGGTTTTATTCTCTCAATTATACACACATCAAAAGTGTCTAGGGATCAACATATATTTTTGCAATAACTTTTCTCCTGATTGATATTAATTAAAATTTTCTTTAAGGATTCATCAAATAAAGTGTTTTCGTTTGTCACAGTAACGATAAACCAAGTCACCTTTGCATTAATAAAGAAATTTGCCATTTTCCTAATAAAGGGATTTTTGACATTTGAACCACTAACACAAAAGTTCGAAAAAAAGACTGAAATAACAGTTTTCTCTAAAATTTTATTGGGTAACTTAAACAATTAATAACTGAACTGAATAACTGACTGAGCAGGCCAGGGCAGGACATTGATGTTAGCTGCGGCGAGAGTCTGTCTTACAACTCTTGCGGTGTGCGGTCGTGCATTATCATGCATTAACTGAAATAAGGGACCGATTTGCACTTGTAGAGGAACGATGACGTCTGATACAATCGTCTCAGCATAAATTTGAGCGTTGAGGTTGCCTCTGATCCAAATCAACTCAGTTCTTCCGCCGATCCAAATACCCGCCCATACCATGATGGTTCCACCACTATAAGGATGGACTTCCTGGCAGGATTTTAATCGCTGTTGGCGTCCAGGGGTTCTCCAGTGTCGTATACGTCTTGTATCCGGTCTCATACCAAAACGAGACTCATCAGAAAAGCACACGAAACGCCATTGTTCTTCTGCCCAATTTCTGTGTTCAAGAGCCCATTGATATCGAATCCTACGATTGTGCATTGCTATAGGTGGTACCCGTAGCGGTCTTCGGGAATGAAGGTTCACTTCATGCAAGCGGTTTCTGACTGTTTGGTCGCTAATTAAGTTCCCTGAAGAGTGATGAAGCCTCACGGCTAACATCATGGCGGTTATTGTTGGAGCTCTTCGAGTTAAGATTTGAATGTATCGGTCTTGTCTCCGTGTGGTGCAGCGATACCGTCCTCCATGGCGCTCAGCCACGGTACCAGTGCTTCGGTATCGTGTCCAAAGTCGACTGATAACACTCTGACTTGTATTCAGAGCTAAAGCCACAGTACGTTGCCGGGAACCAGCTTCTATCATTCCCACGGCTCTGAGCATTTCTTCCCTGCTTAAATGACGTCGCCGCTCCATAATAACGTTGGTTTTAATCAGTAGTAGGGAAACAGTAGCACTAATAATGTCTTCAATGCGTTGTATGTTTTTATAGGGAAAATATTGACAGCTGATTTTCATCTTTTACTCGAATTTGATTCACAGTTCCTGATTCAAATTATGAAATGCACCAAAAAGGATCCATATAAATTTATAAAATCATAAATTTATTACAAAGCCACATCTCAATCTCAAGAAATCCGCATAAAAATGCTTGATCCCTAGACACTTTTGATGTGTGTATATGTGTATATACATCGTTATTGAAATACTATCTTTGGGAAGATAGCAATGTTATAAAAGTATAAAAAATGGCATAAAGACAAATGATAAAAAATATTAAAATCTACGGCGTTGATGGTGAATGCTATTTATTAACCTACGTGTAACCGGAAAATCCGTAGGTACCGTATTTTTTCAATTCATATTTTCGTGATATAGCTACACGTGACGAAAAAAAATCAGCCGGTACACCATTTATCATTTTTGAGATAAGCCTCCGTTGCCTTTGGCGTGAATATTCTAAAGCCCCATTGTATTTAACGTGTAATATTTACATTATATTTAATGTCTAACTTCAGAATACGGCGATAAATTCCATAATATAGGAAGCAAGAACACGGAGTCGGCATTAAAATACTAAAGTCTTTTAATGCCACTAAAACATTATTAAATCAATAATGTGGAAAATAATGATGATACATATAGCCAAATCCTCGCAGACTTCGGCACTTCGGCCGAAGCCGAAGTCACTTCGCTGTTTTGTCGGTGAACTCTCGCAGATCAAAGGATTTTAACTTAGGATTCATTAAAATCGTCGTATCCGATTTTTGTATAATAGGAAATTATATGAATAAAAGCAATCAAAGAATATTACTACTCATGCTACTATTAATAAAGGACATTGGGAAGTTGCGTACACATCATTAGTGTTGTGTTGGTATTACTTAGCATCCTAAACCACCGGCTAGACATCGAGATCACTTTGATCACCTCGCAATGGGTATGGATTATGTTTTAAGGGACAGAAATTGGATCAAACCAGAAAATGAGAAATCTTTGATCTGCAATGATCATAGAATACTACGAGTTTTATGAATCGTAAGTTCATTGTTGTACAAAAAGTTCAAAATATATATAATCCAGCTACATATCTAGTCCATTCGGATATATCCCATAACTACTGTAACGTCATTTAGTTACATATATTTATGAAATTTGTAGATAAATAGGCATTTTCTATATTATTTTTCGAGAAAAATCTGAACAAAACCTTGTCACGAGCCAGGGCGTTTAAATGAAACCAACTCTTGGTGTGAACAACAAATTTATTTGGGCGTGGTTCGAAGTGCCCGGGTAAAAAAAACCGTTACAGTATTTGAAAGTTCTTTGCTTTCCCGGCCAGGGTTGGTACTCTCCTGGTAGTTCCGCCGAAGAGAAGTCCGGGCCCAGAGAAGATGGAGATGGTCACGAAGCGGTGGTCGTACTGGTCGACAGTGAAGTCCCGAAAAGAAGTCGGAAGTCGTCGCCAGGCGATGGGGTGACCGTGACGGGATGGATTGCTGGTCGTTGTCACACGATGGTGTACGGTGGACGCCACACCATGGACCCTGTAATATGGTCGCATTAATAACCAAACTCCGTTGTCTCCTCTGATTGTGGCCATGGCAAGAACTGGAGTAGAAAAGTACCCGGAACGTATGTGTGTTTTGTTATAATTGCCACAATCAGATCGGAGTTACAATCGGAGAAATAAAACAATTAAATAAGCTAAAGCACAGCTTAGTAAGCTTAAAAAACAATAGGAATATAACTAATATAACTTGCAAAAGCATTATAAATAAAGATAAAAATTCAAAACGACGGTTACTATTTTAAAAATTTAAGATTTTCCACTTTATAATCGGACGCTAATTGAAGGAATACTTGTTCAACACTTACCAATACGTGGGTTAATGCACTGAGTGTAATGATTAATTATCTTAAACAATTATTAAGAAAAAATAAAAAAATATAAAGATCGCGCGTTGTCCGCAAGGTGGCTGGGAGCACAGAACGAGCGCGTGTCTGCTTGGAGTTCAATTTCGGAGTGTCAGATGGCCGGCCGCGCCGCAGCCAGCGCGCGGTGCAGGTCGGGGGGGGAGGAACTCAACAAACGAGTCGCCAAACTTGGAAGCGCGCGTGCAGCGAAATTTCATTGCCCGATGTTAAATGAATTAGGTGTTTATAAACAATAGGTATTCAAAAAAACTGATTTGTGTAAATAATGTACAATTTAAGTTAATAGTATTAAGCGTAATTTAATTTTTAGGTAGAATATTATAAGTTTTAATAAAATAAATATGTAACAACGTTACAATACCCCCGCGCGCAGTGAAGGATTTTATTGTTTATAGAGAAATAAAATCCGTTTTGGAAAATGTGAATGTAGTTGCTTAACCTAAACATAAATCATCTTTCATATTATTATTTTATCATTCTTCTATCATCATTCTTCTAACTATTAAAACAAAGTAGGTACCATACAAAGGATGTTACCGACTCCTACAAGCAATCCTGAAAACATCTAGTTTAATGAACTAGAAACTTGGCAAATACTTATATCCAATAAGTTAGTTAAGTGCGCGACGCGAGATATAAAGCTACTGTTGTACATAACAAACCAAACAAAAATATATAAAAAGAAAAAAAACTACTTATTGACACCAACCAACTTCAAGTCTTTAATGTGCCAGGTGCCTAGATCTTTTCCAGTCATATCCTGCAATACATATACCAATGGTGACTTTTTAATTACTATTTTAGCTTTAATAAACTTCGGAGCCAATTTCTTTGAAAAACAGTTATCTTTGTCGCTTAAAAAGTAAGCACGCTTCATGACTATGTCACCAACGTTGAACTCGGCAAATTTCCTTCTCAAATTATAATGAGAAGTATTCTTCACATGGGCTTGCCACAACCGTTTTTACACTTTATCGAAAACACTAGATAGACGACCTAGATTTTCGGCATAAGCATCACGTGGTAAAATTGATAAATCATTACCGAGGTCATTGTCAACGTAAAGTGAGCCACAAACGACTAGCTCCCTACCAAAAACTAAAAATGAGGGTGTATACCCTGTCGCTTCGTTTACGGAGTTATTTATAGCGAATTGGACTTCAGGAATAAACAAGTCCCAAGACCTATGATCGTCGTCTACATACATAGATATACAAGTAATTATTGTTCTATTATATCTTTCCACTAGGTTAACTTGTGGGGTATACTTAGGTGTATAATGCACGTTAGGTATATGATATTTATTACAGAGACTATCCATGAGCTTGCTTGTAAATTGGGTGCCGTTATCCATTAAAATGGTTTGTGGAACACCATGTACGAGAAACACAGATTCCTCAAGGATTTTTGTAATTACATCTGAAGTCGCTTTTTTAATAGGAAATATCAAGCAATATTTCGAAAAACAGCAAGTAACGACGAAAATATAACTATTACGAAGTTTTGTAGTGGGGAGAGGCCCCATAAGGTCTATGGAAATAGTTTGAAAAGGACGTGAACAACTTTTAGGACGACCCATTTCTCCTAATAGTTGATGATTTTGTGATTTATATGAAAGACACTTGTCACAAGAATCTATATATTTAACTACATCATTATACATGCCAGGCCAATAATAACGTAAGGCAAGACGTTTGTATGTTTTGAATATGCCCAAATGAGCAGCGGTAGGCTCACTATGGTTTTCTTTAATAATATTCTCACGGAATTCAGAACAAACTACTTCTTTCCATGAGAATTCAGAAGTTAACTCGTGTTTGTTTTTAGATAAACGGAATAATGTATCATTTTTAATAATAAAATTTGGAAAATTTGCAGGGTCATTTAAACAACCGAAATATAAATTTTTGTACCAAGCGTCTTTAGAGTCCAAATAAGAGTTAGCAGTTGAGATGGCGTTACATGGGATTCTGGAAAGGGCGTCAGGAATCACATTGTCGGAACCTCGACGATGTTTGATGACAAAGTTAAATGCCGACAAACGTACTCCCCAACGAGCTAACCGACCGGTCGGATTACTAAGAGAGAGAAACCATTTTAGCGCGCTATGGTCGGTATAAACTGTGAATGGCTGACCGTTTTCAATATAACAACGCCAATATTCAAGCGCAGTTAGAACGGCTAAGGCTTCGCGTTCAGTAATGCCGTAGTTTTTCTCAGATGCAGTAAACGACTTGCTCATGTACGCAATAGGATGTTCCTTGCCATCGATCGTTTGGGTAAGCATAGCGCCAATACCGTAACTACTAGCATCGGTGTGTACTTCGAATGGCTTAGTATAATCTGGACAGGACAAAACTGGGGCAGAGACTAAACACTCCTTCAGTTTTACAAACGCGGAGGCTGCTTCAGGTGTCCACTTGAAAGGAGCGGCGCCTTTCCTAGTTGAGGTCAATTTATTTAAGGGCCCAGCCACTGTACTAAAGTTTGGGACAAAACGCCTGTACCAAGTTGCGGTCCCTAAAAATCTTTTTAGTTCTTTCCGAGAAGTAGGTGTCGGGTAATTAAGAATAGCTTCAACTTTAGCCGGATCAGTACGCAAACCGTAATTGTCAACTGCATAGCCTAAATACTTGAGTTGTGGCTTAAAAAAATCACATTTCTCGAGATTTATTGTAAGATTTGCTTGTTTTAACTTGTCTAATACACGTAAAAGTAAGGTCACGTGACTATTGAAGTCCTTGGAAACGCAAATAATGTCATCAAGATACGCAAAGACGTTGAGATCGAATTCGGCAAATAACATATCAACTAATCTCTGCTGTGTTGCTGGAGCGTTTGTAAGTCCAAAAGCGGTTCTTTTAAAACAAAATGTGCCTCTATTTGGGACATAAAAGGCTGTTTTTTCGCGATCTTCAGGCGCGATAGGAATCTGCCAAAAAGCCTTAGATAAATCAATGCTAGTTAAGTAGCGCGCATCTCTAAGGTTATCCAAAATTTCGGAGATGTAAGGTAAATTATAAGCATCCCGTTTAGTGACAGAGTTGAGTTTTCGGCTATCAAGACAAAATCTAGGTTGTCCGTTCTTTTTAGTCACGATTAAGACTGGAGAAGACCAGGCACTTTCACAGGGCTCGATCACGTCCAATGATAACATTTCGTCAACCTGCTCAACTAAAATTCGTTGTTTCTCAGGTGACAACCTATAGTAACGTTGACGGATAGGTTGAGAGTTACCAGTGTCGATTCGGTGAGTCATTAGATATGTAACTCCAAGACCTTTTCGTTCAGCTGATATATTCTCAAACTGTTTAATGACGTTATCAGCTAATTGTTTATGAGAATCGTCTAAGTTTGAATAACTTTGAATGAAAGTTGGTTGTGAGTCAACAAGTGAAGCTGTACTATCAATATTGACACACATTTCGATACTATTAATGTACTTAGGGCACAGTTGAAATTTTTGCCAAAAGTCTACTCCTAAAATGAGACTTTGTGTAATATTAGGTACCACAAAAGCCTTCAAAATGTGAAATTGGTTTTCAAAATTTACTGGCAAGTTAACATAACCAATACCACTAATTTTCTGACCTCCGGCAGCCGTCACAGTAATAAAATCTTCTGTGATAATAGGCAAACCATGCTTTTCCAAAACTAAATGAGCTTCGTTACCAAGTATGGTGACTGCGGAGCCAGAATCCAAAAGTCCCTTAATACTCAAACCATTGATTTGTAAAGTTACGTAAGGCCTATTATCCATTTCAGTATTTTTGTTGAGAATTGTATGAATATTGTAAGAATTAAAAAATAATTTAATTGTATCAAGCCATTTCCGCCAGTCATCTTTATCAAAATTCTTATTCATACAACTCTCACGCACTAGTTTTTTGAATTGTCCCTCTTATCTTTTTGACAAATTGGACATTCAGGAGTCTTAAAACCTTTATGACCACAGACAAAACAAACAATTTCAGCCTTGTTAGCTGTACACTGTCTGAGGTTGTGAGTATCATTACGACAACGAGGGCAGTAACGTTTCATTTGATTGGAAGAATCTATAGCATGTATATAGTTATTAGGAGTAGAATTAGGTTTATATTTACTAAAAGTGCTATTTTTGTTACTGTTATATGAAGAAATCTTATTAAAATAATTATTGTTTTGTAAATAAGAAAATCTATTTGTATTAAATTTACTGTTATCATCACAATTTTGTTTTGATTGTGAAGCCCCAGAATAAGCAAACTCAGGTGCTAGAGTATTCTGTGTTAGTTTGGGAGGTTCTTTAAATTGAGAAAGACGCGCCTGTACACATTCGTAGTTACGACAAGCGGCTCTAAGCTCATCAATTGTCTTAATTTCCGAAAGGTTAAATAAAATATTTGCGTAACATGGACGAACATTATGAAGGATAATTTCTAATTGATCGGCTTCAGACAACCTTCTTGACAATCGTGAAAAAAGTCCAGACATAATTGACAAGTAAATCACTATATTTTCTGATTCTCCTTGTGTGCGAGATCTAATTTCAGAAAGTAGTCTGTAGTCATAATCAGACTGATCGAAATCACGTTTCAATAAAACTACAAGTTCGTCCCAACTAGATACGGTATCTCTAATGCTTCTAAACCAATGAATAGCATCCCCAGTGAAAATTTCAGTAGCATTGCTTAATATTTTATTGTGAAGAATACCTTTCGCTTTACAAAATTCATTAACACGCTCAACAAAAGCGCGCACACACGACTTACCGTCAAATTTTAATTTGGAAAAATTATTGGCACTATTGCCCTCGCAAGTGACATTAATGTTGAGTGGCAATGCTGAACTGAAGCTGAAGGCTGAAGCAGTCGAAGGTTCACTACCGGAAACAGCAAGTGCATCAAAAATTGTGTCCTTAAGCGAGTCCAACTTAGAAACTGCATTTCTGTATGAGTCATAGCAATCACTAAGCTCCTTTTTTAAAGCGTCGGTGCAAACGATACGGTTAAGCCGATGATAAAGATGATGTAATAAATTTTGAGTACGAAGCCAAGTGTTTTTATCGATTTGCGCGACCAAGTTAGAGTTAGCTCTCTCAAGGACGTCGTTAACACCCTTAAGATCCTCCGCAGGATCGAAAGGACTCGAAAGAATATCCTCCGAAGGATATAATGGCCCGCACTTAGCAATTTGTTTGCGCAACTCCTGAACAGTCGAAGCAGGTGTTTCGCCTCTAATGGTCACTTCGTACTCTAATTCGGTCTTTTGAAGTGACATAAATTTCACGGGGTAAGACATCATGAAGAAAAAAAATCTTAAATGAACAAAAAAAAAAATTGACAACCCTAAAAAATTGACAACCCTATCAAGGTGAATGTTGAACAAGTATGGCAAAAATAATACAACTACTCCGTCTGTTACAAAATCTAAACTACTTGTAACGCTCTGGTTGATATAAAAAAAAACTACTTATTACTACTAAAGCACTATACTACAAAGCGCTAAAAAACACAAAATTAAAATATCTAATCGCAACTAAAAAATAAAAAGCACAATACAAAAATAAAAATATGCAACTAATGTGTACGCACCCTTTGAAAATTTAAAAAAAAAAAACAATCTATATAAATGAGCTGCTAACTGTGCTAAATAAGTAGCAAAAAGTTAAAGAAAACAAATAGTTGAGCAGCAATGGAAAAAAAAACAAACAATAGATTAGTAAAAAAAATGTACCACTTTTGTTGGTGACCGTAGTTTTAAAATTATAAATATGTAAAAATAATAACCACGTTCGTACACCTTAGTTGCGGCAACCAAAAAATAAAAAGCGTTTTACAACAAAAAAAGCAACAACACAATGACACAGCATATAAAAATACCACCGGCACAGGAAAGCAAAAAAAAATACTGTACCCTAGAACCACGTCAAAGGCGCCAGTGTCACGAGCCAGGGCGTTTAAATGAAACCAACTCTTGGTGTGAACAACAAATTTATTTGGGCGTGGTTCGAAGTGCCCGGGTAAAAAAAACCGTTACAGTATTTGAAAGTTCTTTGCTTTCCCGGCCAGGGTTGGTACTCTCCTGGTAGTTCCGCCGAAGAGAAGTCCGGGCCCAGAGAAGATGGAGATGGTCACGAAGCGGTGGTCGTACTGGTCGACAGTGAAGTCCCGAAAAGAAGTCGGAAGTCGTCGCCAGGCGATGGGGTGACCGTGACGGGATGGATTGCTGGTCGTTGTCACACGATGGTGTACGGTGGACGCCACACCATGGACCCTGTAATATGGTCGCATTAATAACCAAACTCCGTTGTCTCCTCTGATTGTGGCCATGGCAAGAACTGGAGTAGAAAAGTACCCGGAACGTATGTGTGTTTTGTTATAATTGCCACAATCAGATCGGAGTTACAATCGGAGAAATAAAACAATTAAATAAGCTAAAGCACAGCTTAGTAAGCTTAAAAAACAATAGGAATATAACTAATATAACTTGCAAAAGCATTATAAATAAAGATAAAAATTCAAAACGACGGTTACTATTTTAAAAATTTAAGATTTTCCACTTTATAATCGGACGCTAATTGAAGGAATACTTGTTCAACACTTACCAATACGTGGGTTAATGCACTGAGTGTAATGATTAATTATCTTAAACAATTATTAAGAAAAAATAAAAAAATATAAAGATCGCGCGTTGTCCGCAAGGTGGCTGGGAGCACAGAACGAGCGCGTGTCTGCTTGGAGTTCAATTTCGGAGTGTCAGATGGCCGGCCGCGCCGCAGCCAGCGCGCGGTGCAGGTCGGGGGGGGGAGGAACTCAACAAACGAGTCGCCAAACTTGGAAGCGCGCGTGCAGCGAAATTTCATTGCCCGATGTTAAATGAATTAGGTGTTTATAAACAATAGGTATTCAAAAAAACTGATTTGTGTAAATAATGTACAATTTAAGTTAATAGTATTAAGCGTAATTTAATTTTTAGGTAGAATATTATAAGTTTTAATAAAATAAATATGTAACAACGTTACAACCTTAAGGCAATATTTTGGTGTTAGCCATTGATTTCGAATAAAAAAATATACCTATAATTTGACTTTTTCAAATTTTATGTCTGTTCTGGGTTTTTTTTCTATGGGGCGTGACTTTTTTTTATCAGTAATTAAAAAATATGCATTACGTCATCAAGCGAAAAAATACTGCAATTACCGTTGAAGCCTCAGAATAATAACTGCGTTCAAATCGTGTTTAAGCAGCTAGCAATAGATATTTGACAATTGTCAAATATCTATTGCAAGCGTGAGATAAAAGTCTATCTGATGACGATGTATGGATGAAATATACTTATTTGTTATCGACTGACTGAGTGGAATTTTTCCTAGTAAAATTTTCTTTATACTTGTTCGATTTTGATTTAAAATGTATTTGTGATATCTGTCGTTCACAAATAAAAATGACAGGTTGCCAATTCGATAAAATTCTTCATTGCTCCAGCCATAGATGAATGATTGGTCTCCCTATTGAATCGAGACCAATCATTTATCTATGGCTCCAGAGTTATTCTGAGAATATTAAATGTATTTTGCTAAAAAATGGGTTGAAAATCGGGCGAGTGCGTGTCGGACTCGCACAGCAAGGCGGAACCCTTTCTGTGCGAGTCCGACACGCACTCTATCATTGCAAAAGATTTGATACTGGACGGAACATAAAAAGGCGAAATAATCTTGATACTTGTACACTTTATAATTTTATCTTTCTTTAATTACACAAATACACAACCTACCTATCATGGCTCATAAGATTTATAAAAGTGACAGTTTATAGTGATAAATGGCCCGTGACAGGCTGTTGGATACAGCTTCTGGAAAAGAACCCTATAAAATACTACAAAACACAGCAGTAACAAATAAAGTGTCGAAAGCAAACTAAAATATTTGTCAACCCTTTGCAAAAGTTTGCTATGTTGGTCTTCGCATTATAAGAGAAAGTTTTAAGTGCTTACCTCAGGGGGGACAAAGATACGTTTTAGAGAGAAAAGAAAGCGTAACTGAGAAAGGATGGACTCGAGTTTGACGCTTTAAGTACCTTACTTGCCTACTTACACCTAACTCCGTCTAGATGTGACAATTTAATCTCGAAGTTTTATATAATACCTATTTTTACGCATGACTTTCTTTTGACGTATAATGGTTAAGGCCAACTAAACATACACATATATTAAAAGCTTTTTTATCATTTTGTGTCATTTTTACAAAATAATAACACACTCCAATTGTTCACAGTTGTTACAGTGTCTCAAACAGAGTCAATTATAATACAGCATGAATTTATAACGTCATTACACAATTTACGAGTATATAATTACATTTTAATATTTAAAATATAGTCTTAAAACTTAAAAAGAATTAACTACTTAAATAATATAGCGCCGACATCAGGAATGGTGTCCAGGTTGGCAGCATCTCCACGTTGGATAGCAAGGCTAACCCGTTGATCAAACTAGCTGCCAGCCTTTTGATCACCAGTCACCTCGGTGAGTCTCAACACCAAACGGCTCAAAAATGTAGCTATCTTTGATAGCTGAATAATTTTGTGCCGCTTGGAGCACTCAGCAGAGGCTGCCGCCGCGCCCGCTGCTAGTACCCCCACTACCTGTATGGTACGTAGCAAGCATATCCGCTCGAGTTGCGTCCCATACAAGTGGACGACCTCGCTTGCTAGGAATGAAAGATGCTGCTAGGCTCTAAGATCGCTGGCACATTGACTGCGACAAGAGCTCTACGGATGACGTCATTAATGCTGGCGTGGCGGGAGACTTGACCAGAGCTCACTTGGCATGAGAAACCATGGTGTCCCAACTCACCGACGCGAGTTACGCAACGACAGCGATAGGGGTGATTGGTCTTGACATCAAATCTAAGTGAAACGGTATGAGACTCAGCTGCGTTTTCAGAGGAAGCTAAAAGATCACTCTGAAGACGCATACAGAGTGGCTCGTCCCATTGCCTCTGAGAAGATAAAGAGCGTGGTGGATTTACTCCCGGGCGTGCCTTTCACCAAGAATTCCTGGTCTCTGCAAGGTGTGCTAGCTCCACTACCCCTAAAGAAGGACGTAGTATTTTATTAAAGAGCTCGGCTGTACTATGTGAGCAGAAGACAGAAAAGCGAGAAGGGCAATGTGTGAAATATGAGAGAGGCCTGCTTCCAACCGTTATCCGAAAATGCGAATTTTGGGGCAAAAGCGCAAAAAGGAATTAAATACAAAGCTATGTGAGGATTGATTTTAAACATTGTTTTGGAGACTTACTGAAATTTGTTCATCAATAAAAATCGGAATAGCATCAGCAAAAATATGGGGGAACTTAAGAGACGGAGTGATTTAGTATCAATAATTTTAGTATTAGGAGCTAAAGCCGAAAATTTGGTAATAATGTATTGTAACTGTACCCCTAATCGAACCAGTATCGAATTCAAATAGTTTGCGAGTGCGAAATGTCAATGTCAAATTTTGTATGGAAACTCGAACAGCAGCGCCACAATGGACGTAACGAAAACTAAAATTTAGTACACAATTGACAATGATATTTCTTAGAATAAAAAGTAAAAATAATAAATTATTAAACTTACCCACCAAATTTTCATCCGAAGCCGTTCAGTAGTTTTGGCGTGATGGAGTAACAAACATGCACACATAGAAACTTTCACATTTATACTATTAGGAGGATATAGCTTGTCATATCTTTTCCAGCTTTTATCTAAACCTGAGTTTGGTTCCGCCTCCTTAATTATGCAGTAACCCAAGTTTAGTTTTATTACCTCGCTTCACCCGGGGCTCGTGACAAGCCTCCTGTGACACAGATTCCCTTAAAAATTAAGACTTTCTTAAGTTTACTATGTAAGGAAGCTGGTCATCACCTTTAATAATTTTGTTGAAAGTGATTTTGATAATTATAGTTACAAAATAAAAATATGGGTATATAATAATATCATAGTACATTTAGAAATTAGAATGAGCACGATAGGAGACCCAAAGCGATAGTTTGTTTAATATAAATCACTTTTACACTTTAATGTATTAAATTCTCATTCGAACCATTAAACATTGAATTACTATCATAAGCAGTAATAACTCAGACAGATAAAAGATAAATCATTTTTACTTCACCGAATTTATCGAACGAACGTGCTCCATTAATGACTTCAACACGGTTTTTACATTAACAAACAATTACGAGTTTAAGTAAGCAGAACGCAATACACGATTGAATTCGCAAAATAACTTTGTGAATTGTTTGTTAATCAGCGATTTTATATAGCTTTAAAACTGTAAATAACAAAATACTTATTAACTTTATGTTGATCTCGTTTTGATATAAAACTTATGCGACAGCTTTGGTATTAATCCCTTGAGTTTTGTTGTCAAAATGTGTTCGAAACTACATTATTAAATAACTTTATTACGTGGCTAATATTCACGATCAGCGCAGTTTTAAGCAAACACATTTCAATTTAATTTGAGCAACAGTTGTTTGAAATTGTCTGTTATCTGCATAAAGCGCAAATTTAGATAAAAATTTGGATGATTCGCTTCAAGTGAATGGCACGATTAAAAGTTATCCGAGCGAGTGAGCTATGAAAGATCGATTACACACGTCCATTAGGTTATTGATTGAGGGATCGGGCTTAGTGATTAGGACTGAAGGACCACTGAAATTATCTTAGTTGGTCGGATGTTTATTGATGAGATGCTAATGAATGGAACTAACGCTTCTTCAAAGGCTACAGCGATGAGTATGCTGTTCTTCTTGGCAAAACTGTTAACATGGTCATAATCAAATTTAGTCTAGAAGTGAATTCTGAAGTCTGCAGACAATAACATCCAGGCATCAATGGCAGGCCACTACCCCAATAATTTGTTTTTACTTATCTAGGCCCAGCAAATTTCCCCCACCTTATTTGAGTGATGGCCAAAAAATCACACCAGGAATCTTCATCTTGGCGGTCTGAACCCGGTCTCTATAAAATAATCTGAACAGCTTTCCCGTTTAGCTCTAAAAACTTATCACGACACTACCGAAGGTAGTGCTATTTTAATTATGAATATAAAAGGCGGGTAAACCTTTTCTTTCAGAGCCGGTAACGCATGAGTGGGACTCTTGATGCTGCAAGTATCCATGGGCGACAGTGATCACTTACCCTCAGGTGGACTGCCAGCTCGTTTGCCTGCATAAACAAATAAAAAAATAGATTTTCTAAGAACAAATAAATAAATATTTCCAACACTCACATCAATTAGCCTAGCCCCAAAGTAAGCACTGTAAGGCTTGTGTAATGGGATACTAAGGTAACGGATAGAATACATATAGAGTACATATATAAGTATATTTATATAGAAATACATATTAAACATCCTTGGAGTACACATGCTTGTATTCATCACACAAACATCTGCCCCCACCGGGATTCGAAACCGGGAGCTCTCGAGTCGGCGACACCATGATATCCGGCGTACAAACCACTCGGCCACGGAGCTCGTCATAAGAAGGTTTGATTTAATCATTAAATTTGGTAATTCTCCTAAAATTCTCAAGAATCTGTGCATGCTTGGATGTTGACTGTTGTGTAGTTCTGAATTTATCTTTACATTTCTACATAGTACACAATATTACTAGATTCTTTAGGAGTTTTAAACTTACTCTATAGCTTTTGTAAGAACGATATTATGAGAGGCAATTGAGTATATGACTTCGTGGAAAATGCGAAGTGCTTCGAAAGCTTATTAACGACGAAAGTATCGCTAACGTATACCCAAAGAAGGTTAGAATTGCAGCAAATATAGCGCTGATCGTTAAACTGACTCTTCTTTGTTTACTTCGTATAAGCATATTGATATAGTTTTGATATTATTAAATTCCTTCTGATGTTGAGTTGAGAAAGAGTTCAATGAAAATAGAGATATACGCGCAACGAATCATCATCACTTTGCTGACCTTAAATAATATTCCTTTGTAATGCAAAGGTTAACTTTCCACGTGAACATTTAAAATTCAAGTGGAAAACTCCGTATTTCATCGGAAAATCATCATGTACCCTGTTACCAAATTACAGACATCTACATAAATATGAATGATATTTTAATAGCGCCATTTAAGACTTGTTTAATATCCATTTCGAAAAGTTACTCTATACTAAATTAAGATCAACTCTATAGAGAAAGACTATTTATTTTAACAAGCTTTTATTTAATTTGCCCTGTTATATGAATATGTATGTAGCTTCTTCTATAGAAATATGTGAACTATTTTCTTTCTTGATTAAGTCTTGAAAAAAGATAACATGACATAACATATTTCTCATATTATGACAAATATAAAATAGAGAAAGAAAAAGGAAGTGAATATTTATTTTTTAACCTTTCATTTCTTAAGCTTAAAGCTTAAAGAATGAAGCACATCCACATACTTTTCCATCGAAGTGCCATTTAACCCTCTTTATTGATGGCACCAGCGCGGAATTGGTGCCAATACAAATACTATGATATAGTACAACATATTTCACTCAAGCACGAGTTTCGGCTCGATTTTTCAATGAAAAGAAGTCGGCCATACTATGAAAAGCGCTCGTAAACCGTTCTCTGTGTATTTTTTATGAATATGGACGAAATATATTATTTTATAGATATCGACAGTAGAAAGGCAAAATCGCTTATATGCCACTTTGGTCGAAAATTCGTTATATATATTACTAGCTGACCCAGCGAACTTCTTACCGCCATAAAAATAGGGGCAGGTGGTAGAAAAGAAAATTTAGGGTTGTATGTATTTTTTAATACCACATTATAAAAAAATTAACATCGTCCAAAAAAAATTTAGGGGTGTGTAACGTAGTGTTCTATCAGTTTCCTGGGATAACATTCCGCCTAACCCCTACGTATCAATACCCAATAGTTTGAATTTTGGCGCGATGGCGCATTGTAGGTTTCAGAATACTACGTTACAGGTGGACAACGATTATCACTTAAGGATATGAAAAATAGATACTAGCCGATTCTCAAACCCACGGAATATGCATATAAAATTTCATAAAAGTCAGGCCGTTTCAGAGGAGTATGGTAACTAACATTGTGACACGAAAATTTTATATATAAGATTTTAATCAGATTTTTTTCTGCGACGATCTGTTTATGTTTTGTGAAGATTTGAGTCCTTTTTTTGGCGCTCAAGCAACTAATTTTTATTGAAGATTTTTATTGTTCCCAAGGCTGGAGCGACATCGAACCAATGACGCTTACGCCTTACTATTTGGCGTATGATTTGATGTTTGCTTGACAAAAAATGTAAGGCGGGCCGAGTGATTTTCGCTTAAGCGACATCTAATTCGTAAAGTAAAGGCACTATGTAAATTTTTAATACCTAGGAAGATATATAGAAAATATTATTTTATGAATGTGTTTTTATTTTTATGGTGCTACTTCTCATTTACAATAAGTTAAGATTTTTTTGGTAAAAAAATAAACTTTGACCCTCATTTCTGTAAAGTTACTTAATTGGCGTTAAAGCGATTTTGCCTTTCTACTGTCGATATACATAATAAATCCGTATGTCTATGTGTCTGTCTGCATGTCTGTTACTTCTTCACGCTCAAACCGCTGAACTGATTAAGATGTGGTGCTTATATAAATGGTTCCCAAAAATGATCCAGGACTTAGAAGGAACTCAAATCTTATGTTTAAGAAGATATAGAATTATATCAATGACAAGCGATGTAGACTAACTGAAAGAAACAAAAAACAATGAAATGTACATAAATATACACTTACATTAGCATTACTTACTCTTATAAGACGAATACATACGAGTAAAACGCTCTACAAAATTAAACATGGCCCCTCTCAAATTTTAATGGGAACGCTTAACTTTACTTTTATATTTTTAAATTGCGCTGCATGAAAAGCATGGAAGCACTTCGCGCGGGATCGGCTGTTATGCCGTATTATGTTTATTGCACGATACTTCAGTAGGTATTCCAGTTAATATGTTGTTTCTAGGAATATACAAATTGTTTTATGAATATTATCATCAGGGTAGTGGTTATATCACGTCAGGTTAGTGTTTCTATTAGATAACTATTGATTACCGATTTATAAAAATAGTTTTCTGTAATTGTACCATATAGTAGATTTCATAATGCACACAACTTTAACTGTATTTTAAAGTAGGTAGCAAGATTATCTATCTTATTATTTTATAACTTTTTATTTTTTTCTTTACTTGCGGAACAATTTACCAAAATTTACCTGCTCACCCTCATTTAAATCGTGTTTTGATAATTTTTTTTTTAGATCGTCCAGTGTAGATGTCGTTCTTGCTTGTTTTATAACAAGTAATGCAGCAACTTTTTCACCCTACGAAATAAGTAAGATATTTAAGGATAGACACTATCTTTAAATTTATTTATACCTGTTTTTTGTAATTGGTCTACAAGTTAGGTCATGTTTGGGTGAAGCATGATGGTGTTCGAGACAGGTGTATATAAATGTGAAAGTTTGTTACTCAATCACGCAAAAACGGCAGAACGGATTTGTATTATATTTCGCGCATACATAGTTTATTACCTGGAATGAGACACATGATATTTTTTATAAGGAAAAAAATGGTTCAAATGGCATTCTCAAAAAACTAAAGTTAATGCGGACGAAGTCGCGGGCAATTGCGGGCGGCCGCTAGTATTTTGAAAATTATTATTCTCCTAAGTCAGCAGCAGAAGTAATTCCATAAAATGCATATACTAAACAACGTTATAAACACTCTTTCTTCGCGAAGATTACATAAAAACAAATTAGGGAGGTGTAAATACTTTTCTACGTTTTGTTCCTTATATTCCAATATAGTTGTAGCACAAGAGGTTTTAGAAAAAAATGTTATCTTGTAACAATGAAAAACTTTCATATTCAATTTAAATAAAGCAGTTTTTATATCTTAATATAATTGTTGGTATATGGAAGTAAGAATGCAATAAACACATTACAAGTAGAATTCGTAATTTTTTCGGGTATATCTCTATTAAATTACAATAGTGCCTTTGTGCAAATCTAATATATAAAATTCTCCTGTCACGGTGTGCGTAATTTAACGACTTCGAAACGACTCGACCGATTTACGTGAAATTTTATATGCATATTCCGTAGGTCTGAGAATCGGCCAACATCTGTTTTTCATCCCCCTAAATGTTAACCCTTTACGTTTTTTTTTTTGACAAAATTTTTTGTTTTTATGATACATCATACAAAAATACATATGACCTTAAATTTTCACCTTTTTACTACCAACCCCTATTTTTTATGGCGGTACGAAGTTCGCTGGGACAGCTAGTCTCTTGTATATATTTTTATTGATTATTTTATTCTGTGTGTACAAAGTTAAATAAATGAACAAATAATTTAATTATGTCACCAATGCATAGTGCGATGTATGTTTTACTGTATTACCTAAACAGAATTACACTAGCTATTTAATACCCAAATATATAAACCTAAAAAACGCCAAAGAAAACGAACTAAAATGATAAAAGTGAGCCGTTAACTTCTTCTTAGCTAATTATTACATCAAGACAACAAGCAAAAAATACATTGACTACAGATACAACAGTAAATGAAGCCATGTTTCTGCGAGAAACATTTATAAAAAGGGTCAAGGCTAGGTGCTTTCACCCAGGTGCTCGAGAAACATCAATTTTCAGACATTTTCTCAAAAAAATAAAGAAAAAGAAAAAACACACTTCGTTTATTTCCCTTTTGAAGATTTAAGATAATCGTTAACGTATATTGCTCATTCTAATATTACATTTAATATGTTTGAATCATCAAAATTGATTTACATAGTTGAGAGCGTAAATGTTAGTCATTAACGGTCATTGCCACATACTAAACTTGACCAACAAATATGTGTAGAGTAAGTTCAAAATATCATTCAATAGTTTGAAATCCAATTTAGTATACTAAGTTAAACAAATAAAAGTTGCTTTATGTACTTATACGTATTTAGAAAAGTTCAGCTCAAAGCAAAATCAAATTTATAATCCTTAATATTACTAAAGCACAGTTGGTCTAGACATTTTAACCTTGTCACGCAGATATAATTATAAATATGTAGTCTTCATAAGTCACCAAAAACTTGGATACATTTTTGATTGCAATACAGTAAGAAAACACTGACAATCCGCCCGGATAGCAGAAGATGTGGGTTCGAATCCCGTCTGAAACCTGAACCAAGTCGACCTTTTCATAGTAAAATTTCCTTTAGATTTAAATAATGACAAACTAATGGCCGCCCATATTTTTTTGATAGTATTAAAAGTTATTTGAAGTCTTTAGTTAAGGTCGTATTTTATATACAGTCAGAAGTTTCGCCAAAGGTTACAATAACTTCTAGTCATCACTCAAGCATGGTTGCAAGAAAACCCAAGTATCAAGATTATGTGGAAACAAATTACGTCAACTTTTTAACGTTTCGCCAAAGGTTACAATTACTTTTAGTCATCACTCAAGCATGGTTGCAAGAAAACCCAAGTACCAAGATTATGTGGAAACACATTACGTCAACTTTTTACGGTAAGATAGAGTAAGGAAGAATAGTATTTTATTTGTATCATATTTTCCGTCCGTACACCTGGTGATCCTACGAGTTGCAGCTCGCGTTTATTCTACTGTTCTGGCACGACATTCCGATTTTAGACTAGTGGCAACTTTATTTTTCCTTCTGATCGCAAAACCAAATGTTGAATTATTTTGAAGTTTAATAAACTAAAATCAACCTTTGACTATGTATTTAATAGCGTTAAACATTAGTGTTTTAGTTCTATAGATTCTATAGATAGATATAATCAAATCAGAATCGTTACCCGGATTCAGAGTAATACCGAAGGTGTCAATTTGAGCGTCTATTTGCGTCATCCAATGCGGTAGCAACCGTACGCAAAGCAGACAGCCACACATCTGATAAAGAACATTGGTTTAAAAATATGATTTACTCCAAAAAAGTTAAAAGTCAGTTTATAATTTGTATGTAGGTAACATATAGCAACACGGCCGACGCGGCCAAATAGGTAATCAGGACAATTGTATAGATTGATGTTTTCGGAGATACCTAATAATCATAATGTCCTCAGCCTTAGAAAGCCGTAACCTACCCTAAAAGACAAGTTAGTTTTTTTTTATTTAAAACGATTTTCTATTTCAATACCGCCACTTGAAGAACGATCACGGAGTACACAATGCTTGTTTGCCAACTGGTTATCTATTTTTAAAAATATTCCAATCTAATTTTTGCTCAGCATCCACGTTGTAGTTACTGAAAACAATTTTTCTCCGCTCTTTTCATAATGTTTCCACAACAGCCAATAGTGAGCGTAGCCTACATTTCTTATGAAAGATACTTATAGTCCCCTCGCTACGGTTGCAGCCAGATAGGTTTTCAAGTAACAAGCTTAAGCGGCTTTTCGCCTTTGCCACTTGATTACAAGTGCTTTTCAGGAAATAACTATATGGACGTTTAGTCGACTGGCTGTACTTAATTTCTTTCACATTTTTCTCCACTATAGTCACCGCTTCGAGAAGTTATAAATTACGAAAATAAACGTTTACAACTTTTACAAATTAGAAAGCGGAACGAAGACGTTCCTAAAATATGGGTGGCACGGCCTTCTCAATGATATTTTTCTTATATTTGAATTGGTATTAGTCACTTAACAGTCTGCGTATAACAGCCAGTTTTGTAGCTAGCCTTAGATTTATTCATGGAGCAAATATAAGCAAAATCATAGATTCATGGTTTTACTACTGATCTTTGTCTGCCGCAGCGGGGCGTCTCGCTATGGTTCGGCGCGTACTCTGCAGCCCATGCCACCCACCGCTGGTTGCCACGTCCTGATAATGTAAAATTGTAGACTCTTTGGTGATAATGATAATTATATGGAGTTTATAAAAATGAATAACATATCTCAGTGAAGGCGTTATCTTTTAAATTCCGAAAATAATATAGCTATTAACGGGATTGTTACCATGTACCTTGTTTTTATGAGTCTCCGATATTTCGGCACTGTTGCAAGCGCCATGATCACAGAGTAACTGAAGTAATTGCGGGTAGATGTTATTGGCAGACATATCGGTCTACCCTCTGACGTCGTCTTTTACTGCGCTCGATACCCGTACCACTGGTCACATTCTCACTATTCACTCGCACTTGTTCCCGACACACAATACTTACAGTATCAGATCGCGGAACGACACTTTTTTGATTTTTGCGGTTTTTACACATACGAACCACAGGACTGGTACATGGTAACAATCCCGTTAAGAGCTATAATGTTAGTGACCATGAAAGTTTAAAACAATATAATCCGAAAAAAATGTTTACAGTCCAGGACTTGGACACGCCTATTAAGTTTAAAAAGTGACTGAAAACCACTTTGTATCTAACTCATAATTGTCGCTTTTTAAGTATAAGTAGAAAATAAATAAAACACTTTTATAGAGTTTCAGGTGCGTTTTTCTAATACTTGTATACATTACTCTACGTTTCAAATCCTTTCTCCGTTCTCCAAAAATGTTATATTATTATATTTAACGAGTGGTGAGCGTTAAACATGAGAAATAAATAAGTAGAGGATGTTTGTTTAAGGCCTTCTTTCTGTGCATGATTTATACATTCTGTTGATAGGGACAGGAAAAAAAATCCCTTATGTTTTGTTTGCTTAGCATGACAAAGAAAGAAAACTTAATTCCAGTTAGGAAATCATTTCGGAAATGCATAAAAATCAAATAGTAAAAATATTATTAATTAACATCAATTTTAACTTATATCTCATCATTGGAGATTTCTCACTGAAGTTTGTGGAATTAAAACATTTGGATTTGTTGTCGAAAACTAGAAATACTGGATCACACCAAATAAAGTGACATCGAAGTCTATTGTAGAAGTTTTCAACCAACTATAAACATTACTATAGATTCGACTATAATATAAGATATTAGGTCAACCAGATAGCTCAACTTGGTGAATAATAGCCACCACTTGAACAAAACCTGATTTTATATCATTTGGTCTACGTCTAATTTGAAACATACCGAACAAAATCTATTTTTTTTAAGTCTATCAACGATTTTGTAAAAACACAAGCACAAATATTCAACGCCAAATTATTACTAATTCAGGCAAATAAAATACGAATCACAAAAGAAGTAGCAACGAAATTCGACAGAATGAGCAGAACATAAGTTATTGTCTCCCCATTATCATAACAAAATTAGTTTCTTTCTGAATGTTTTATAAATTATTTTTGTCTCCAAATTATCGTAACTGAATTAATTTCTAATTCTTTAGGTTTTATAAATCTATTTATTTTATTTTATATCTTACAAAGCAAAGGTTTTGGTTAGAATTTGAATGACAGGAATAATATCAACAGTTTTCGCCTTTTCACAGTAGCGTTTGTTGAGAGTGTTTCTGGCACGTGCGTTAGCCTGACGTAGAAAAAGTGGCGCACCCGCTCATAAATAATATTAATAACAACATTTCTTACAGCTACAGTTCGCAACTAAATAGGGTTGTAGAAGAACAACTCTATTTCTCCCTACCGTTAAGTGACGCTGTGATAAGCACAATTCTGAATAGAGTTTCAATTAATTATTATTTTGTACCTATAATTTTAACTAAAATCTAAGTATAAATGAAAAAATGGGAAATGCTTGATTTTACTTAAATCTTGTTGTGTAAAAAGCAAATTTTTGCATTTTATATGTCTAATTATTTACTGGCAAGTAAAATTAGTTAAGGCTTTGTTGTAACCACAGAATTTCTGTTCTTGTATAAAATCGTCTACTCTAAACTGTTTTTATGCATTCAGAGAGGGTTTTGCTCCGATTCAAGCAGCTCACATTTCCATTTTAACTTGAAGTAAAAATCTTACTGCTGCCTTTCCTATATATCTACTTTCCTGTATTTCTTAGTGGTAATCAGGTTTTAATGGAAGAGTAAGTTCAGAGAACGCTCGTATTGAGGCAATATTATCATTTGTTTATGTTCTACCAGGCACATCGGATCCTCACGTTAAAATTTTACAGAACAGCACTGCAGTGACTTCATAACTTAATTGAATTTCACTCATATGGTATGAAGAAATAAGCTCAAATGAACTTAAATCTGACAGGTTACTTAAAAGAAACAACTTTTTGTTTTTGGCTCAGCTTCTCGACATTTACAAGTGCTTGTAACAGCCTAAATTGAATAAATGATATTGAATTTGAATTTGAGTAATAAAGAAATAAGGTTTAGTGACCACTTACAACAATCAATTGGAGTTTTGAAATTGCCTAAGTTTTAAAAAGGTATTGTAAAAGTAAAAACATAAGTAGTTAGTTATACTTACACATGAGAAATATTTTTTTTTCGAGTTACATTGGTTGTGCTGCGCTACACATATAATAGTTAGTAAGTATTATATATATCATTGTAAATGAACTTTATGTTGGTATGAGAATAAATTCTTTCAACCTAAACCTAACCTAACCTATACATTAGTATTATAATCATAAAATAAACGCAATAATTTCAAGAATGGCAACGAAACACTTTTCAGATGGCGATTCTCAAATGTCATTATCATTAAACAAAAAGGCAATTATGACATGAAAACATTCAAAATTCACGATTCTTATGGGACAACTAACTGTTTTATAAGATCATAAAACTTAAAATTAATAAATTTGTGTACCATAAACGTCATTTTTATGAACGACAAAATAAGCCGAAGTTACAGTTCTCAAATAAACCAACAAGCACAGTAGCAAAGCAAGCAATAAAAGTCCAAAGTAGTTTAACCTTGCGAAGGCAATAATCAAACTATTTCACTGAAGTATAACGAGAATTCATAACTCACTACACAAAAGTACAAAACAAACCAAAGTCAGGTCCCCCACCGCTCTAACAATGCGCAGTAGGGAATTTTTGTTAAAGGTCACAGCGGGTGAAATAAAACCAACAAATAACGCCGTACCGGGTCGTGTTCATAAGGTAAATCATAAAATAAATGATTATGAAACAGTTTTTATACATCCACGAATATTACGGAAAACTTGTTTCAGCAACAATAGGTAGTGTTTACTTTTCTTGGGATTAAACTAAGGTGTTTGTAAGCGACATTGGTAGTTTTATGTTATTAAGTGAAAAATTTGGCTCGTACTCGATAAAATGAAAAGAATAATTGTTGTGTGTAGCCCTCAGGTTAAGTTTGGAATAATTTGAAACCTCGCTGATGTAATCAAAAGATGTGTTTTTTTATATAAAAAGCAAATTACACTACCACATCTAATGACCAGTGTAAATGGAGTCTATTTGCGAATATAGCAGATGCCGCATAAATACGTACTACTCATTCCCACCTTGCGGTTCAGGTTGAAGCAAAACTCCTGCCTTGTGGAGGCCCCAGCAGTGGTTTTTATTGTGGTATTCTGTATATTTGAGGTTACAGAATTTGGCATAATGACGGTCACATCACAATACATATATGAAAATTTATTACTCCTTAGAAAAAATATTAATTACTTATGTTTTTACTTTTATAATACCTTTAAAATAAGCATTTTTTTTTGTTTTTTATAGATACGTCCGACAAATGACTCCACCCCACCTGATGTTAAGTGAAGGTGAAGTCCAGACGCGAAGATAGCAGATACAGCAGTTTTACCTGCCACACCAGCCATTCTCACCCTGCCGGCCTGCATGTTGCTTCTTCAAGCCTCATTTAAAGGATCCCAGGTTGTAAGAGGGAGGGAACACGTGAGCGGGCAGAGCATTCCATTTATGGATAGTGCGACAAAGAAATGGGTCACCGAATTTCTTTGTACGTGTTGGAATTGTGGCCACAGTTAGATGGCGACAACGTAGGCCGGCGCGCGTGGTCCTCTGAAGGAAAGGGGAAGGTGGATAAGAAAGAATAACTCCTCAGAACACTGGCCGTGGTACAGACGATAGAATGCGCTTAGGGACGTCACGTCACGGCGTAATTGAAGAGCACGAGGTGTTTAGTCACCTCCTCATCGCCTATGATGCGGATCGCTCGCCGCTGTAACCTATCCAAAGCATCGATCAAGTACTTGGCGGAGCCATCCCAGAGGTGCGTGCACTATTCCACGCAGGACCGCACTTGCGTTTTGTACAACTTAACCTGCTACTAGGCTTCACAAAATCAATAATTCATTTAAAGGTCTTTGTGTTCGCTTATACAAGAAAGTTCCAATCAATATCCAATAGTTAACCATATATACATTCAAAGATAGTATAAAAAGCACTTATTAAAAAAGCTTATTACAAAGTATCTGATTATATGTATATATCACAGACACAAATGCTTGGGATTGAACTAATCCAATCATTCCAATGATCATGATTGTATTGACATTGTAACAACATAATGATTTGTAAATGTTGTTATATTATACTTTTAATGGTGTGCAGTTTTTTTTCACTGTTTATCTCTGCAGCTAATTAATATGCCCAATAACGAGTGGTAGCGAAAAAATTTGGACGATTCAAAATAGTTGTACTACACATCCAACTTGAATATAGATTTATTGATTTCTGATTACTTGCCCAGAAAATCAGCTATCGAGGCTCTCTTAAAATTCTGCTCATTATATAAGCATTAAACTTTTTTTAAACTTAAATATCTATATTAATATATACAGGAACAATGAACCTTAAAATAAAAACCTTAAAAAATATAATATAATAACTAAAATATATTACTAAAAGGAGTCCCTTTAAGCAAGGTTCCGAAGATACTGGCAGTGTTCCCCCTTTGAATAGCTAGACTAATTCGTTGTCCGAGGTAGCTGCCAGCTCTTCGGTCTCCAGTGATGTCGACTAACCTTTTTGATATTTCCTTAAAGAACTTCATAGCGCTAGGACCCCACGGACCAAGGGTCTCAACACCGAATGGGACAAATTTATATTCGGAGCCTAGACCCCTGTATTTGCATGCTTTTGCTTTTCCAGCCGCTTCACAAGCCGCACCAGCTCTGTTGTTGGTGCGGCATAGGGATGATGACGGGGTACAGTAAACGAAATTCTATTTAGTCCGTCAGTTAGAGATCATAAAATAATGGACACGTATTTTTTCTTTGGGCAATCAACCAAAAAATGACAAAGTTATAGCGCGTCAAAGTTTGGGAGTAGGGGCTCGTGACGTCACGTTTGAGTACACTTATTAGTGAAAATTCACTCAAAAGTGACGTCACGAGGCCCTACTCCTAAACTTTGACGCGCTATAACTTTGTCATTTTTTGGTTGATTGCCCAAAGAAAAAATACGTGTCCATTATTTTTTGATAATCTACCTGATAATCGAAGAAAAAAATTAGTCATCATCCCTCGACTGGCTGCGGCTACAAACCACCTTATAACTATGTGTCGCTTTCCTACATCCACCTACGTCCACCACTCCAAAACAATAATAGTAATTTTAATAAGCCTATTCACATATTACAAAAAACTATATACTAATAATTTTATTAATATGTAAATATTTCTTATTATAAGTTTAAGGCTTGTATGATATAAGAGAATTTCCCAAACTGGCCCTCCAATTCGAGTAAAAATTCTTCTCCTGTTTTAGAACTCACATTTGCTTCTCAGTTTCAAATCTAATTTCAAACTAGGGAAATTGAGCTTATAACATAAGCATTCATATTAGACGTAAAAAGGAAACTCCTCCCAAACTCATCAGCTTAGGTATGAATACTCAAATATAAAATAATAAATCTTGTTAGTGTTTTGCTGGAGCGACAAAAATCCATGTTATAATATTGTATTTGTGGCTTACGAAGTGAAATATCATGAAAAACATCTCACTCTACGCAACGTAAAAAAATAGTTACTAAGATTGTAAGAATAACAAAAAGGCTGTGTTTTCTTTAGGTACTGCTTATTTCTTGTTTACGTCGATGATTCAGATTAATATAAGTTATAACTTACAGGCCGGCCTACGTCGCCACCTACTTACTTTGGCCACTACGAACAAAGAAATTTGGTGACTCATTTCTTTGTCGTACTATTCGTAAGTGGAATTCTTTGCCTGCGGACGTGTAACGTCCTTCCTACAATCTGGGGTCTGTTAAGAAAGGCGATAAGAAACATTTTTGCAGGCCAGCAAAGTGAGGATGGTTGGTGTGGCAGTTTCTAACTGCTGTACCAGCTATACTCGTGTTTGGACTTTATTACCACTTAACATCAGGTGGGGTAGAGTCATTTTGCCTACCTATATAAACATATAAAAAAGTAATAAATTTTAGAAAAGAAACAATATATCTGATTTATCTTCAAAATAGTGCTAAAAATGTTAGTAATGGTAAATTGTAGCGCATTTAATATTTCTAAAATAAAATTTATTACTGTAAGTTATAACTTTTATTAATCTGAATCACTTTAAAACCTTACGCATTTCCTGACCTAATCCGTGCTCTATGTCTGGTGGACATCGCGTAGTCAACGTCTGCTCCCACAGAATAAATAATATATCTGTGCTTGGTCCACTCAGCAGAGACACCCGTGCATAGTCAATGCAAGAAAAATATCCAAATTAAACTCCTTGTCCACGCGTAGAAACTCATGAGCGAAACGGTACGGAGTTAATGTTGTGAGCGCGTATTTTTAGAAACTAAATAATACTAACCAGGCGAGACGAGGTAGTGCTGGGGGCCAATCGCCTAACAGAATTGCTATGGCTATCGCTTTTGCTTATGATTTTATTTTGTTATTTCTGACCGCCGAGGGTTTACGCTTGTTTTAGTAATTTTGAAAATAATATTGCAATTTGCAATAATATATACTCTGATATAACACTCCTGTCTTCTTGTTCGGGACCATCTTCGGTTTCAATCGCGGAAGGGGATTCCTTCTATCGTTGGGTACTTATAATGCGATGAGCACTTATATCGTAGATATTAGAGTGTTCTCTCTGCGATGGTGAAAGTTTAGCAACTTTTCATATTGGCTGGTCATAGGATAGCCAAAGCCAAGTACAAACAGAAATCATTAAAATATACAACACAGCTAAAATAAACATAATACATAACATTAACATTTGACGAGCTCCGTTACCGAGTGGTTTGTAGATACATAGTTATATATATATATATATATATATATATATATATATATATATATATATATAGATATCGACGCTTGAAAGGAAATATTGACTAAGCGACATTAAGCTAACTTTACAGGAGAGCAGTTTAAAGTTTGGATTTTCAGAAAAAAAATCGTATAACTTTTTGCAATCATCCCACGGGCGCAATTCTGACTGTTTCGGAAATCTTATTTTATGGTCTACATCGAAGCTTAAACAACAATTCAAGCACGTTATTGGTTCACAAGTTAAGTGTCGCTTAGAAATTTTTACCTTAAAATAGTGACGGCAAAAATTTACTAACCGACAATTTTTGATCTAGACATGTAAAGTCAAAATGTAATATAGAGGATCTGTAAAGAATGATATCAGAGTAAAAGTTACCTAACCAAAATCACAAGTGGTTTCAAATGGAGTCAAAATTGTCTAAATAATTTTTTAATTATTGTTCTTTCTCAGCAAATTTTACTTACAAGTATTACACTTGTCATCGAAATTAGGATTATTAAATGTTAAGAGAAATATAAAGATAAATGCAGTTATAAATACTATTGAGCTATATTTAGTAGGAATATTTCTTGAAGTAGTTCTAAATAAAATATAAATCAATATAAATCAACTTTGAGACTTGAACTATTTTATTAACATTATAGAAAAATAATTAGGGAGAACCTATCTTTTTCAAAATACCCAGCTAATCAGTCAAAAATTCCTAATCTTCTGATTCGAGTAAAGAATCTTTAACATTATTTGCCTTTGGTATAATTGAGTACTCTTGATGGAATTGAGTGGGTATTTCTTGATCTTTGCAAAGTTTCCTAAGATCGTCGCATTTGATTTCGACAACTGTGATCGCCAGCAAGACATTAATGGAATCTTTGTTTTGGATTGAACTTTAACATCAAAAGAGTTTGCAGAACTATTCATTGATTTTTTTTTATGGAAATTGTCAAGGGTCTATTTTTTTTTAATGTCACGATACGAACTTTAGTCAGTTTACCAGATATAGATTTATTATTCGAAAATTTATTGAAGCTTTCTCCTTTTTCAGTTTCATGACCTTCCTTTTCTTTTTCTTTCTTTGAATTATTAATATCTGCCTGTTGCAGTTATAGGCACTTCAAGCACTTATCTTTCTTGAAGATATGGAACGCGATATTAAACTCTTCAGTAAATATTTTTCTAAAAATCCTATCACTTACTTTACTACATCTATGCCAGCGTTCACAAAGCGTTTTCTATAATTGCTGTATAAGCTGGAAACATTTTTGTATTCTTGAGGTAAGGAAACTCTGTTGGAATCATGACGACAGTAATGTGAAGGGACTGCTGGTAGACATTGTATAAAATTAACGACAGTCTCTTTAGTAGGTTTAGTTTTGTTAGATAGTTCTCACTTTCCACGCAAGTCGTCTCTAGAACTTCCACAATTAGCATTTCTAACAGTATAATATATACACTTTTGTAATATATCTAACGTTGCTGCCAAAAACTGTAAACATAAAACTCTTTTTGCCTTCTCCTTCAGTAATATAATACCTAAATGTATTAGAACGCTTCTCTGAATCGAAACGATTATGTTTAACGGGTTCTCTAATAGTCATGCCAACCAACCTTTTTTTGTAATATTATTGAATTTCTCACCACTTTTGTTTTTGTTTATTTTTTTGGGTTTTTTTGTGTTTTTTTCTTATTTGACTGGCTTTGTTCTTTACTAATATCTAACACATACGATCCTGCCCATTTATCGGAATTAGTTACAGTAGACCCAAATACGGTGGAGAAATCTTCATCAGACATATAATCCATGTATCGGGTACTTGTTTTGACATTACATATACCTGGAACAGCACCATCAATCAGAGGTTAGTTCTTTGTACGTGTGATTATTTCCTCGTGTTGCGAATCATTTGCGGCGGCATCATCTATCGAAGGTTAGTATGGTGGGATAGTCTCGTCATTCTTGGATGGTACAAGATCTGTGATGGGGCAATTTCGTCATTCTGCGAGGGGTCAGGATCTGCAGCGGCATCATTTATCGACGGTAAGTATGGTGTGTCAGTTTCTTAATTTTCCGAGGGCTTAGGTTCAGGGGCGGCATCATTCATCAAATGTAAGTTTGTTGGAGTAATGTAATTCTGCGAAGGGTCAGAATCTGCAACGGAATCACATGTCGACAAGAAAGTGCCCCACCATACGTGTTTCTTCTTAACTTTACGAGGGTTCAGGTTCTGAGGCGGAATTATCTATCGACGGTAAGTGTGGTGGGGCAGGTTCTGCGGCGACCTCATCTATCGACAGTAAGTATGGTGGGGCAGTTTCTTCTTTCAGCGAGGGGTTAGTTTCTGTATCGGCGGCGTCATATATGGCGGTAAGTATGGTGGGGCAGTTTCTTCATTCTGCGAGGGGTCAGGATCTGCAGCGGCTTTATTGATCGAAAATAATTTTAGTGGGTCAGATTCGTGCATAGGGTCAGGATCTGTGGCGACATCAACTAATGAAGGTAAGTTTGTTGGGGCAATTTCGTTTTTCTGATTAAATAAATCGTCGAAGAACCTGCACCATCATAAGAATCAGACTTCGTCTGATCAAAAACTTCCTCATGGTTATAGTTCTCTGCATCCTCGGTAATACGTCGTGACGCTGTCGATCAGTACAATTGAAGTGCAGTTGGCTAGTATTTTATTACATACTTTTAATTATGATTTATTATAACTGTTTTCCTTTGATTCCAATGCCTTAGATTTAGCTGGATGTTCTTACGGTTTTTCGAGCAAACTTTTCTAGACTTTTTAGAGGCCAATAGCTCTTCATTACCGTTATTTCCTGAGCATTCGAGAGCTTGTTCCAAAATATAACATACATTTTTTCTTCGTTCTATTGCATTGATCTGGAACACACATAATCCTTTATTCTAAAAGGAACAACAATTAAAACTATTCAAATAAAAGTTCGTGTGGTAAACCTACAGTTTCCGTATGCTTTGCTGCAACGAACACGTGCGTGATGTCGAAGCGACGTCCCATCGCTTTCTTTGTTACTTTGAAGCTAACACGGTAGGTATAAGCGACCGCGCACTAGGTTCCCGTAAATATAACCAACATACTGTCAATGTATTTTATTCAAGTAAAAAAAATTTAAACGCCTATGCGTGAGGTACCCGTAGGGTATAACCGTCAATTAGTAATAATGTAACTTCAGGTTAAACTTACCCAAATATGAAAATAATATTGTACAACGGCAGGTAATAATTTACTAACCGACAGAAAGTGGTGTCCATAAGATCAGTAGTCAAAGGAAAACAAGGTATATTGTTTAAAACATAAAATAGGCATTTTTAACTAAACGCCGTCAAAGAACAATTTGAATTCAGTCAATTTGAGATAAGCGATTATAAAAAAAAACTTTGTCGGGAAGAAATGTACCATACGCATAAAACTATATTTACACGTGTAAGCAAAATAATCTAAGTAAAGAAATTATCGCACCAACAACATGCAAATAATTACCAAGGGCAAAACTTACTTGTAATAGCTACGACAACCGACATTTTTTAAAAATATGCCAAAGTTTTTGTCTCTTAGAGACAAAAAAAACTGAAAATTCATAAAATTCGTCATGCGTAAGCGACATCAAAAATCGACGTAGAAAGACGTGACAACCACAAATCGACGCAGAAAAATCAGACGGTTCGAACTGTATACTTAACTCAATATGACCAAAAATGTCGCTTAGTCAACATTTCCTTTCAAGCGTCGATATATAGTTTCAAGGTATCACCTACTCGAGAAGTGTAACACAAGCCTACAGTGCTTACTTTGGGGCTAGGCTGATTGGTGTGAGTGTTGGAAATATTTATTTATTTATTATATAATACCTAAGTACGTTGTCAATTAAAGTTAAATGCTGATACATAACGACGTAATTCCATTTTGTGTAGTATTTGGGCTTACGAATATCGTTAGAAAAATACATCGTTAGAACATTAATGCAACAATACTAATAATCCTTATTGCTCATACGTTATGGACAAGTCACTATATAAAAGAATACAAATTAGTGTCCACTTCGGGACCAACATTATTTTAGAGCTGCGGCGGCTGTCGGCGCTGCGCAGAGACAGTTGAATTTCAACAGCGATATCGGAACGAATACAGAGTCGATCAAAGTGCAAGGAAAGTGTTCACGTGCGATTGTTTAAAGGCTTGTATAGTGAAGTACAGTGTTTAATGAGTGTATTGCGATTAACATTGTGTGTTAACTGTGTGAAATAAAGTACTGTCAAGCGTGAACTGGCATATAATTTCGAACCCCATCCCGACACGTAAAAATAATAAGGTTTGAGAACAGAGGAAGATATTTATTTTTGATTATTTTATTATGTGCATAATCTTACTTTGTAGTGCTTTTGAGTTAATTATCACCATGTCTACAAAAACGATCTTACAAGGTAAGATATCCTGTTATGCCTTACGCTTTTTTAGAGCGGACTAAAATGGAGTCACCGAGTGTGATGTAGTATCGCAGGAATGTGCGACGCTAATCATATCGAAAGTTCTTGCGGTGCATTCGTGCGAGCTCGCAGATATTTGCTATGCGATGCGAATTCGCAGTTATGTGTGGGAGCTCTAAAAGCTAGAGCGACATACTTTGAATTCCTCACCGCGCTCAAAATTCAAAAAACACTCTCGTCTTTAAAATAGTTATTTGCTCCTTTAGTAAACAATCCTAGTGGATTGTTTACTAAAGGAGCTTACTAAAGGAGAATAGCTGAAGCACTATAGTTAGTGCTTCAGCTATTGCGAAGGTTTGTATAAATGTCTAAAAAACTTTTCATATGTTTGGACGGGCCACTATTTTCAGTCTCAATATCTAATATTGGCTTACAAGCGCTAACCCAGCTTGTTTAACTAAAATCGGGTGCATAATATGTCAAATTCCAGTTAATGGCTTAGGCTTTTCCTAAGATGACTTAACTAAAGTGGATTTAAGCTCGAACTATTTTAAACGGTGTTTGATAACACAAAGGTTTTATGTTACCATTCGGAAACATACCACGTGGTTTTCCGTTGCGTTCGCTCGGTTTAATTATCCGTGGCATGGCTTAAATAGCGTTTTGGAGTAAAATGCTGAGATAATGTAGCATTGGAAACTCCTGTGAGGTGAATTAGGTTAATTTTGTCCATGCAAGTAAAGTGGATGGCCATCTAGGTCTTCAAATTTCAAGAAAAATACGGCTTTTTATTTTAAAAACTGGAGTTCTTGGTAGCTTCATTTTTCATTTAGTGATGATATGAAACCAGTTTTTCTTTTGTGCACACTGCCTGTGTGAGTTTGTTTTAAACAGTGAACTGGTTCTGGAGTGTTTTTTTTTATAGATAGATCCGACAAATGACTCCAATGTTACATTAAGTATTAAAATCGGATGTAACTATATTCGTGTCGTGTCCGGCTACTAGTCGTGTACTACACTACAACATTAAAAATATAAAGTTACAATAGGCTGTACGGCGATTGGAAAGCCCCCTGCATAGTATGGAAGCACCAGGCCTGCATTTTCCTCTTCGCATGCTTGAAAGACTGATAGTTGTTTATGTTATTCTGATACCCGGGCATAAGAAAAACAATAGAATAACCACGAAATAATAACTTAATAAAATTGGAGTAAAATAGAACACACACGCTTGAACAACCTCCAAATGTTCATGCTGTCCTAGTACCCAGGCAAAGATTGAATAGAATATAATTATGAAAATAAAAGATTAAAAGTTTAAGACCTGGGGCCCAATTCTCGCGGCGTAGATATTATATCGTCTTCGAGATAATATCGAAAGTAGGGATATCTATTGAAAATATCTACTGATGGTAAAAAATGCTATTCTCGTGGATTTTCGATATTCCAATGATATTATATCTATCGTAGATATTCTTTCACTGCCGAATGCGTTCCGTTTTTCTCGATTAAGTTAACATCATAGTCTATATAAAATAATAATAAATTAGAGCAGAATTTTACAAGCAAAAAAATGATATTTTATGAATTCCATTCATATTAAATATGAGTATACATTTTTTGAGTATAAGAAATCTCAACTTTACCTAAATTGTATGCGTATATAATTTCTACGTTAAGTATAATGAAACGTCAATATTATTTAAGATTCTCCCTTTTCAGGGAAGGCAAAGGGAACAATTCCCATAAAGCCTAGTCTTTAGTTATATTAATCTTCTTTTTTTACATTCGAATGTCGGTGTGACGCATTCTAATGTTTCTTGGAGTGTTTGACACGAAATTTATGGAGTTGGCTTTTTCTCTAAGCTTCTGTGAGGTAGTCAACACTACAATAAACTTCTCGCGTCCACTTGACCAGAATACCGTATATTTTAAAGATTCCACTAATTCTTCAGTTGCGCAGACGGTTGTAACACCAAATCACACCAATTTTATTTCACAATATCCACTATGAACGAATTTTAGAATAATTAAAATAAGATGCCAACCGCACTCGCAGAAATCCCGCCAAAACTCCGTATCGTCAATAAGAAAATGGTGTCGATTCTGGCATGATTCTGTAAACCTAAACGTAAATTTGACAACAGTGTATCCTTGTCATTCTCCATACAGAATGAAAAGCAGAGACTGATGTTAAATTTAGTTTTAAGTTTAGAGAATCGTGTCAGAATCGATACCAATGTCATTCATAACTTTAAAGATTTCTAACCAAATTTTTGTTTAAACATAATTTTTTTAAGTCGGCGTCCCTCATTTCAAATGGGTCCTCTTGCTCTCACAACGGCGGCGCCTTAGCACAGCAGCAGCAATCACGTCATTTATTAAAGCATTGACGAAAACATGAATCAACTCATCCATCGTTAATATAAACTGGTGTCGATTCTATACATCTAAACATAAACTTGACAACAGTGTTTCCTTGTCATTCTCTATACAGAATGAAAAAGAGAGACTGATGTTAAATTTAGTTTTAAGTTTAGAGAATCACGCCAGAATCGACACCATTGTTTACCTACTTCTTTATTTACTAATTATTTATGAAGGCAGTTAACAACATCTTGAGGTAACAATAATTGCCAAAGACACACGACAACACAATAAACAATAGGTAAAAAAAGTGGAAATAACAAGATTGACATGCCAAGATCCATAGATATTTATATATCGAAGGCTCTTTACCAGTCGATGTATGTCTACTGATCATCCGTAGATAAATATCTATTGCGACATGGTGAGAATAGGGCAAAAAAGTTTTCCTTCGATAAAAGCCAGATCATTCGATATATATCGAAGGTGATATAATATCTATGCCGCGAGAATTGGGCCCCTGTTGAGTTGTATTATTAAATTCTAATGAATTCTTCTCACTTGATAAACAAGGATCCCTTTTATTTGTCCTCTTCACATAATCGATTGACCTCTTTGTTTATGTCACCCTGGTACCCAGCAAAGAAACAAACCAAATAACAGATAATAATATGAATTAAAAAACTCACACGCATGAATTGATTAACCTGTAAGCGTACTGTGCCCCGGCTACCTCTGATTGAATTCTTATATCCTAAGTATAAGAATATTCTAATCTGTGATTGCGCACCTATGCTGTGAATGAGTTTGAGTACACCCTTAATACACCTCCTAAGAAATCAAATTCCCTAGTGCCTGTTTATCTCTGAAACTACGAAATATTTTTTTATTATTTTGGGTACAGGGAAAAAATAAATAAACATAAAAAATGCCTTTGAAGCGAACACCACCCAAATCACCGGGATCCAGCTCTGGTACAAATTTCTAAAACCCAATCAGTACGAACTCCACCTATAAACTCAGATAAGTCAGAAGGCAAATCAACAACTTTTGGTTCAGACCCAAATTTGCCAAAGTCAGGTGATGTGGTGGGAAGTACGCGCAAGGTGAATAAGCGCTTACGACGGGAGACTAACGACAATAACACTGCGATCTCGCTGGCAAAGGATGAATCGATCAAATGTATGATCGCAGCGCAGGATTCAAAACTCGACACTATTATGGAATTTATGCAAGATATGAAATCACAAATGACGGAGGTACAAGATTCACTAGAGTTAATGTCCCATAAATATGATGAACTCTTAAATCGTTTTAACTCCTTAGAACAGGAAAGGAAAGAAGAATAAAAGTACATACAATCTCTGGAAAATAAGATTGAATATCTAGAAAGAAACGGAAGAATTACAACTATTGAAATAAGGAATATACCGATATATAACGCTGAAAATAAAACGGACCTTTTAAATGTACTGAAAAAAGCGGGTAAGACTCTTGATGTTAGTATAGAAGAACAAGAAGTCCGAAACATATTCAGAATCTCCACTGCAGTACCAGAAAATAAACCAACAATAGTTGAATTTAACGGCATTTTTAAAAAAGATGAAATTATTAAGTCGTACAACAAAAAAAACCCGAATGATAAATTAAACACATCCCATCTCTTATTTGCTGGACCATCTAAGCCAGTTTTTATAACGGAAAGCCTTACTTTCAAAAACAAGAAGCTGTATGCAATTGCCCGCGACTTTGCTAAGTTGCATCAATATAGATACTGTTGGACCTCCCGCGGAGCTGTTTACTTACGAAAGACCGATGGAACTTCAGCTCATCGTATCAATGTAGAAGCAGACCTAAACAACTTCATAGCATGACTATGTTTCCAGCAACATATTTATTGCTTACTTGGAATTTCCTACTTCGCTGCGACAATACTATTTATTAATATAATTTATACATTTAATACTGTAAAAAATATCAAACAATATCCACTATTTACAAAACTTATTTTAAATACAACAACTCAAACTCACACATACAAACAATATAACACAACAAGCAACGACAAACATTATTTTACTATTACAAAACCTTTCAATAACTATTTACTCATAAAGTCACATATACAACTCATGCACGGTACAATAAAACACAACCAATGTATGGATCTACAGTTAGCTAATGTTATAAAAAATAAAGCTTTACTGGAGCCATTATGTAATAAATAAATTTTACTTCTTGATGTATATATTCCCAGTACCATATAGTTATAATAAGACGCGCTCCTTTTCATATTACAAATATTTTATTAAAACCTTAAATGAATACAAGAGATAACTTCATAAATCAAGAAGTAGAAAAGTTACACCAAATACCATGTACATTTGCTAACTCGTCAAAGGCGGCGAAATTAATATTAAATGCGTTAGCTGAAAACAATTCAATCAACATTTTGTCAGTAAATATCAGAAGCATATACATCTTGATAGGCTTTTGGTATTTCTGACAAAGTTAGATATTCTAATCGATGTTATCGTACTTACGGAGTGCTGGACTAATGTTGATACAATTATACCCGAAATAGCTGGATACGATGCATATGCTACCCGTATTACGCACAATCAAAATGATGGGGTTGTTGTATACGCAAAAACCAATATTGTTGTTACTTGTTCAGAGGTCGAAATCTGTGAAGGGAATTGCATGCTCGTTAAAATTTCCAATGATATTACTATCATATGTACTTATGATCACCGTCAAAAAGCCCATCAAACTATATACACGCATTTAATGATCTGCTGATGAATATTTCAACTAAAAATGTTATGTTAACTCGTGATGTTAAAATATTTTTTTTACCTAATAACTTGAATAGTACAGCAAGTGACTACCTTAATGGCATGGCTTATTATGGTCTTGAACAAGGCATATACAAACCAACGAGATTAAATGCATGTTTAGACCACTTCATGGTTAAAACCGTCCTACCTTGCCAGACGATTGTCTTTGAACAGTTTACAGATCACTCAAATACTACTTAAAATTGACAAAACCATTGTGAAGAAAAAATCTATGCCGCATATAAAAACCAAAATTGATTATGATAAGGTCGAAAAAAGTATAATAGAACTGGATTGGAAAGAATTCTATAACTTCTCAGACGTCAATATTGCTACAGAATTTTTAATCACCAATATACAGAACATATTACAGAAACATATAATAATCACTAATTTGCCTAACAAAACTAGAAAGCTTATTTTCGCCTTTAAGCAACTACGTATAGCAGCGGACCTTGAACTTCTCACATCGGCATATAAGGCTTTGTGTTAATGCATAATTACGTACAGCATGTGTGTTTGGGGAAGTGCTGCAAAGACGCACATGATCCAGCTCGAAAGAACACAAAGGGCAGTACTGAAAGTTGCCCTGGGTTTGCCGTATCGATTCTCAACAGAGCTACTGTATCAAAGGGCGAAGGTTCTGCATTTATAACAAAGTGCTACGGTCATTCAAAGACTTTACAACATAAGTCAAAAAAATTTAAGCAACTAGTTATAAAATGGTTGGAACAATTTAACTATGACAATCTAGAACAATTAGTACAAACAATTACTAGCTTGTCTTAGATCTATACATAATTAAATATCCACACACATAACACACACACACACGCATACACACGCACATACAGATACACTCAAACTATACATAATTGGTTGTTTGTAGTTTTCAAGTAACGTGTGTAATAACTGCATGTTTATCATAATTTTATATTTATATAATAAGGATGAGCCTGCCTCTCATAATACAGGGTAACCTTATATGAGAGCAGTTCTAATTTTGTACAAACAAAAAATATTTGGAATAAGGAAATTTTTGTTTTTGTATTATTATTTCTATGGATTCACCCAGCATCTTGTATACCAGTACTAAGTAAGTTAGGGAGCTTAATTTTCCGCTTAAAGTTCCAACGAACTTGTTTAAGTCAATTTGATGCTCGCACACAGCATCTTGTATTGAAAACTTGCGATAGCTGTAACTTGTACAGTGGGTTTGCAACAACATCCATTAACAGAATTTTAAATAAATTAATATGTGATATTTTATAATATAATTATAAAGAAAAATATAAAGTATTCGAAAAAGTCTAGCCAATCTGCTCTGGGCCCTTAAATTAATGTTCTAAAGTATTGCAGAAAGTAGTTCTAAGGCATTCGATTGCGTTTTTCATGAAACATTGATCAGGAAACTACAGCACTATGGATTTAGAGACACCACTCTGGATCTTATTGTATCATATTTGAGTGATAGGGTTCAGAGGGTTGACATCAATGGAGAAAAATCTCCTGGTTCGTCGGTTAAGATGGGAGTTCCGCAGGGCTCAATCCTTGGTCCTTTCTTATTTTTAATTTATATCAATGATTTGCCTTATTTTGTAAAGGATAACCATGAAATAGTATTGTTTGCGGATGACACTTCACTTTTGTTTAAAATTAAACGTAGGCAGTCGCAAATTGACGACGTGAACAAGTCTATTTCTAAGGTAGTCCACTGGTTTAACGTTAATAATTTACTGCTAAATGAAGGGAAAACTAAGTGTTTGAAATTTGTTTTACCTAATGTTAAACAGGTAAAAACGAATGTAAATATAAAGGATCGAAATGTGAGCCTTGTAGATACCACAGTGTTCTTAGGAATCACACTAGATTCAAAGTTGCAATGGGGCCCACATATTGATAAATTGTCGAAGAGACTTAGCTCTGCAGCATATGCTGTAATGAAAATACGTCAGTTAACGGATATAGAAACTGCCAGATTAGTCTATTTTAGTTATTTTCATAGTGTAATGTCTTACGGTATTTTACTGTGGGGAAATGCCGCCGATATTCAAACAATATTTGTGTTGCAGAAGCGGGCTATTCGATCAATTTATAATCTTAAAGTTAAGGACTCTTTAAGAAATAAGTTTAAAGAAATAGGCATAATGACGGTTGCATCACAATACATATATGAAAACTTAGTATATGTCAAAAAAAATATTAGTTTATTTACTAAAAATAGTGAAATACATACACTTAATACTAGAAGTAAAAATAAGTTAACTTTACCTGCTACTAGGCTCCACAAAATTAATAACTCGTTTAGAGGCCTCTGTGTTCGCTTTTACAATAAAGTCCCAAGCAATATTCAAGAGTTGAGCCTGACTAAATTTAAATCGACTATTAAAAAAACTCTTATTAAGAATGCTTATTATAAAGTGTCTGATTATATTACAGACAAAAATGCTTGGGTTTGAACTGTTCCAACCATTCCAACGGGTATTTCTATATGATATATATTATGGATCATGTGTTGATGATACTTTTATTGAAAAGCTGTATTTAAAGCTGATTACGTAAGGAAGAATATCAGACTATTTAAGAAGATTTGAATGACAAAACGGCGTGGTCATGATTTCTCCATTGTTTTTGCTTTGTAATTGTTTGCAGTGTCCTACAGATAAATGACTTTAAGTTTAAGTAAATATGTTGTGGTTGATATAGGTGGTTATGGGTAGTCATGCTCTCTTAAAAGTCTCTTCGGTGGTGTCGTGTGAGGCGGGTCGTTACGTTCCCTAAAATATGGTTGAGCGAAGCGATGGCTGGTTCATGCGTCATGCTCGTGAACGGGTGCTGCTAGCGGAGATGAGTCTGCCCTAACTACTTTGATATTTAAGATATAAATGTTTCATTACACCTATTATAAATAACTCTGTTTGTATTTATACTGTGTGACACAGCAATCAAAATGCAGGTGTACAATTAATGTATAATTTCACATTATGTAATGAAGGGTGACTTCATGAATCATCTCTGAAGTCATTTTTCAACTTGACGACTCTGTAAATGATAAAACAGGGAGAAAAAAACAGCCCTTGCTGAGTTTCTTGCCGGTTCTTCTCAGTACAAGGTCTCCCGCCGTAGATTTACGAACCGATGGCGTAGCTTCTCGACATTCATATGTGCTTGTAACAGCCTAAACTGAATAAATGATTTTGATTGATTGATTGATTGATTGAGTGAGGACATCGTAAGGTAGATAAGAAAACCAAAGTTATAAAATAAATCCATACCAAATTACAATTTAATAACTTTTTATTTTTAAATTCTTAATTATAATTAAGTGGCATTTCTTTCTTTTGTTAAATTTAGTTGGCATAGCACGTTATATGAACAGTTTTATTAAAAAAAGTCGTGAAAAATAAGGTATCATCATTTTATTCGTATAAACATTAAAAACAATTTTATTGAAATAATAATTGTGATGTTCCATACCTGCCAAACGTACCATTACAGCACAGTTTTAAATCTTCAGTACTTTATTTACCGTCTGACATCTAATATAAATGAATTTTGATGCTAGTATATATTACGCTTTACCCATTTTACTTAACCTAATTAATGTCTGACAATCCGAAAATTAGTTTATCTGCCGTCTTCAACTTGAACTTCCTTGGCGGTAAAACAAATTCTCTTCACTATAGACATAAAGAAGATTTCGATCTTCCTCAAAATGAAATCCTAAAATTTTACCATTCCATTCCAATGGGAATGGGAAAATATATTGAGTGTGTTTGTAAGTGGATTAAGTCTGTATATTTTTTTCAGGCACGTAGAGTTTTATGTTTTTACCGCAGTTTTCCGCGTAGCCATTAAGGAGTCTTTGTCACCTTTCATTGCAACAAAAAAGGGATGTTTGCTTTATTCAGTTATGTCTTTGTTCGTTTATGAAAACTTGTGGTTCCCTTTTGCCATTATTTGACGACTTTCGTGGTTTCAGGGTGTCAATGTTCGAGAGGTCCCGGGTTCGAATGTTAGTGGGGCAAATGTTTGTGTGATGAGTACGAGCATTTTTACCTTAATCATGCTCCCGTAGCATGAGCACCACAATTTATATTATATCACGATTTTTCACGTATTAATATCAAACTCCATAGTAATTTGACAATTGAGAGTGATAAAACTGCATTATATATCATATCGCTGTGCTCATGCTAGGGGGGGTGGATTATATATGTATTTCTAGATACATCTTTATATATATAATTCTTCTGTGAGTGTGTATGTCACTGAACTTCTCTTAAACGACTGGACCGATTTTGATGAATTTTTTGTGTGTGTTCAAGGGGATCTGAGAATGGTTTAGATTCACAATTTTGTCCGCTGGACAACCCCTATTTTTTTTAGGGCGGTACGAAGTTCGCTGGGTCAGCTAGTTTACTTATATATTTGTCAATTTAAGTATGTATTCTATCCGTTAGTATAGTATCTCATAACACAAGCCTAACAATGTTTACTTTGGGGCTAGGCTAATTGGTGTGTGTTATAAATATAAATTTATTTTGTATTATTCTCTTATTAATCTTTCGAAATAATTACAGTTACAAAAAATCTTTAGTAATAAACATCAGGGTGAGTCTAAACTTTAAGGTAGGACTATATATTATGCACACCCCATCCCCCTGGGAAGTGATAGGATAATATATCTTTCGAAATGTTGACACAAGACTCTAACTTCGTTTTTACTTTTAAAATTTGGTCAACTTTTGCCAATTAATCTTGGTTTACGTATAATCGTTGGTCTTTCTCTGCAGTTTGACTTCATTAGCTTGGTAGATTCCGTTAAATTCCGAACGTTATTCAAGAAATTCTAAAAACTAATTGAATTAACATTACCTTTATAAATACAATAAAACCTATGACATTATTCGTTGAGGATTGATATATCCTGGCGTTATAATAAATAATTACGTATTTATTTAACCAAAAATTACCGGGAATTAATTTACCAAAGTCAACGCAAATGATTTCTGGGGATAAGTCAGTAAAACGTTTCCATGACAATAATCGAAATATATCTATCTATCTATATCTTCACGCTGATTCCCGGGTGGGGTAGGCAGGAAGAATATATATATCATGGTAGCTATATAGACAATATGCACCAAGGAACCGTCATGAAAATTTCATTTTCCAAAGAAATATAGGGCAAACCTTTGAGAACATTCAGCCCCTAATTCCGAGAGGATTGAGACTTATTCAAATCCGTGGAAGCGATGTTTCTTTAGACAATTAGTTACGCTTCGCGAGGCGACACGAAGACTTTGGTGTCTCATTTATAAATCTTCTAAGATTGTTATTTGTCCAGTTGAAGTAAAAATATTATAGCAACAGTGGATGTAAGATGAAAAACCCATCAGAACGTAGAAGTTTGTCATTCTAATTAATGTTGCCGTAAATAGTAAAAACTTTTTAAAACAACAAGCACAGCAGGATTACTTTCCAAACGAAATGATTTACCCTGAATGTATGTCATCTCATACACCAATATTAGTGGTTAGATACTTCGTATCGTTCGTGTTAGAAATATGGGAAGGGTGAAAAAATGGTGTCCCTTACCCCTTTACTTATAATTTGTATTTGGACTGTTAATAAAAAAAACATAATAATAACTTTAACTGAATTTAAAGCATTAACTCCAAATAAATCGGTGCTCGCAATTTGATTTGTAATTTTAAACGCTTAGGTTAAATCAAAAAGGCTTTTTTGATTTATGTATATTTTGTCTTCTTTACATTGTTTTACAATCTCACCAGTTTTAAATCGGGACTTTATTATTTTTTGTATTTATTTCTTCCCCTAAATTAAGGTTATTGGGTTCAGTCGAGCTGGACTGCTGTAATGGTTAGTTTTACAACAGATTCCCTCAATATCCACTGAATCTGTGCTCTCTTCAGGGACCGTAACTACATCTTGTATATTTGTATTATATATAACAACATCTCTACTGTTTGCAACAAGATTCGTTAAAAATGTACTTCCAGGGCCTAAGAATTCTATGTTAATGAAATGAGAGAAAAAAGTCTATGTTTATGAAGTCTCTATGCAGTCTCCATACCAGGACGCTTATAGTTTTTGAGAAAAATAAAAAAGAAAAAATTATTGCTTTTATATAGTAAATAGATAACACCATTTTGTTTTTTTTTTATATTATATTTTTGTGATAAGGCAAAAGAAACAATTATAGAGCCTATTTTTTTATTTTCATATCAAGATTACTATACAGCCATCGAGAATTTCTTTGACGGCCAAAAATGTGCAATTATTAAAAAAAAATCGGTGCGTGTACTTTCGTTGAGGGTAGCTGTAAAGAAAAGTACTGTTTAAAATTTATCTAGTTTATATTTAAATAAAAATAAGTAAATTCAAATTTAATATCTACAACTTATATGTTAAATTAATATTTATTGAACAATACCTGCCGGAGAGTGTTATCTTCACTGTTACTGAACTAACACTTAATAAAAACCACACCTCATTTCTCTGCTGATCATAAACAAATGGACGCCATACAAGACTCCCTGTCTCAACTCCAGCGAATGTTCATAGAGAGGATGAACAACTATGAAAATAACCTTCAAGCTGCCACCCCGTCATCCACAGTTGCCAGCCTCACTGCAGATTTTACAGCTTTTCGGGGTTTTATTTTAACTTCCATTCATAGTCTTCAAGACCAAATTAATATTCTTGCGCGTCAGGTGGACAGCATAGAAATGCATAGCCGAAGAAAGATCCTGCTGTTTCACGGACTACCAGAATCTTCAGAGGAGGATGCAACTGCAGTTGCTGTAAAGGCCGTCGCTAGCCAGTTGCAGATATCATCTTTCTCAGCCAGGGATATCAGTCGCTGCCATCGTATGGGTCGATTCACTAACAATGATCGCCCACGACCCCTGGTAGTGAAATTGTGTGACCTTGACATGCGGAACAAGATATGGTTTGCCAAAACAAAATTGAAAGGGTCAGGTATCACTTTATCCGAATTCCTGACTAAAGCCAGGCACGACGCTTTTATGGCTGCGCGCGACAAATTTGGTGTGAACAAGTGCTTTACAAGGATGGGGTTTGTCTTCGTCATTGGTGGTGATGGAAAGCGTCACCGTATCAGCTCCCTTAGTGAGTTGAACAAAATCCCACTTCCAGTTACGGTGACACCGGAATCGCCGAAGCCTGTTGGGCAAACATCCAGCTGTACCAGCTCTCAAACGGTAAATATAGTCCCAGCTCCAAGTACAGCGAGGCCTGAATCACCGAAGCCTGTTGCCCAAATCTCCACCAGGGGCAAGCGTACGGTTACTGCATCGGGTAAAAAGTAGCTGTTTATGTGAATGTTTATGTGATTTAACACTTGAGGACTCGCTAATGGGTCCAGTGGACCCAGTGCCTCGTATTTTGTTGAATTACTTAAAAATTATGAAGTTTGCGATGTTACCGCTCTTAGTACCTTTCGACAATAGTATGAGGCGATAGATCGCCTTCTTAGCTGTCAGTTAGCGCGCTGCCTGTGAGTGCTATGGACGTGAACGGTGTGTATGGGTTCGTTGGACCCGGTAGCGACTAAATACGTTAGTGTTTTTTTTCATCTAGTTATTTATGTCTGTTTACTAGTTTTCGTTTCATTGATGGTAGAATTATTGGACAATTATAGCCTGACTTGCTTAGGAACTCTAAAGAAAAATAAAAGAGAGATACCTCTAGAGTTTACACAAAGAAGAGGGAGACAGGATCACGAAATCTACTTTGGATTTCAAAATGATGCCACACTAATATCTTACGTACCCAAACATGTCAAAATAGTTCTCTTAGCATCCACTATGCATCATGATGCCAAAATTGATGATAAAACTGGAGAAAAAAAGAAACCTGAAATAATAACTGATTACAACGCCTTCAAAAGCGGAGTCGATGTAGTTGATCAGATGATTGGCCCATAAAGACAGGAAAACCAAGGTTTTTTGGGTAAAATGTAATACCCCAGTTTGTGGAGAAGATATGAAACAAATTTGTGCAAATTGATATAGCTTAGTTTTATAAAGAAAAATGTAGACCTATGATGGAAAGTGATTATATACTAAAAATAATAATCTAAAATTTGTTGATTTTGAAAGTTGATTTTGCTTGTTCCTATGATGATTGATCTCTTAATTATATTTTATCTTAGTAGATACATAATAGTAGTATATTAAAGTTAAGAAGATTTTGTTAAAAATATATTGTTACAGATTTTACAGCTTTATGTTTAAGTTTAGTCGTAAAACTATGCCAAGATTCGGTATATTTTTGTACTGACTATTTGATTAAGTAAAACAATAAATATTCGTATTTTATTAAATATTTGTTTATTTTTTGGACATTATTAACGATATTTAAAAACATCAACCATTTTCATTGAGAAGTTTTCGCATAAACACGTAATATTGTCTGGGTCCGCAGGACCCGGTAGCGAGTGTTTGTGTAGCAATTTGAAGCGCGGGTCCCTAAGTGTTAATTGTGTTTTGTGTTATCGTGCGTGCGCGCCGCTTTTGTTCCGTATTCCTTTTACACTTTTGTATTCGTTCTGTGGATCTTCTTATTATATTGTGTCATTTCACTTCAATTTCCATTTATTAAAACATATTATTTTCCATTCGATCAGTCTCATAAATTGAAGGTAATTTGAATTAAATTACTAACTTGTAAACTTTTGCGTTTTGTGACACACTGACTGACATTGACATATCGTATCACCTATACCCACGTCAAAATTATTAAAAAAAAACCATAACTGGTAGGCATAAGTATTAATGTTCATACAGCCACATTATACATTTTTTTTTCTTATTTATTTTTTGTTCTTCCTATTAGAATTAGATCCACAGAATTAAAATTTGCAACCTGAAATTTAATTAATATTATAATAGTTATTTTTTTTAAATGTACTTTTGTATTTTGCTTCCATAGTTAACTTCATTTAGCGTGCTATGTTATCCACTCAACCGGCAGGTGGAGCATATTAAGTATTTAGTGCTTATTTTGTTCCAACTGTTACTTATTTTATTTTTATTATCTATTTATTATAATATATAGTATTTATATTGTGTATGTCTAGTTCAGATAAAGATAGTATTGACTCCTTTCAGACCTTGTCAACAGTGAGCGACTGCACTGATGCTAGTTTTGCTAGTATGCCTTCCCTTTCTGACTGCATCGATGGTGAATTTTCTGATGTTCCTAAAAACTTTAACGTTGTTCACATTAATGCGCAAAGTATTCCGGCTCATTTTACTGATATGCTAGCGTCTTTCAACCACAAAAACCTTCATGTTGTTTTAGTCTCCGAAACCTGGCTTAAACCTTCTCTGCCCTCTTCATCCTATATTTTACCTGGTTTCCATTTGATACGTAATGACCGCACTGGCTCTCGAGGTGGTGGAGTTGCTATTTACTTACGTACTCATATTCCCTTTACTATAATTAGCTCCTCCATACAACCTCCTCCAGCGAATGCTGGCGAACATCTACTTGTCGAGGTTCTCCTGTCTCATACCAAAGTCCTTCTCGGAGTCCATTACAGCCCCTCTTTAAATGTTAACTTCTTCAGTTCTTTTAAACAGCTCTTAGGAGATGTTATCCCATCTTACAGCCATTCAATAATAATGGGTGATTTCAATACCTGTCTTCTGAAAAATGATTCCCGTTCCGCCTCCCTTAATTCTGTTATTAGCTCTTGTAATCTTCATATTCTCCCTCTAAGTGCCACCCATTATTTCCCAAACTCTTCTCCTTCACTTCTTGACTTAATTATAGTCTCCTCTCCTCATCTTGTCATGAAGCATGGTCAATGTTCGGCAGATGCCTTTTCATACCATGATTTAATTTTCTTGTCCTACAAAATTCGTCCTCCCAAAATTAAACCCAAAGTCATTCTTCAGCGTAATTTCGGTGGTATGGATAGGGAAGCGTTTCTTATTGACGCTCTAAATACAGATTGGTCGCCGGTAACTGATGCAGAGTCTGTGGACGAGCAAGTTGAGACGTTTAATTATATTATTACCCAGCTTTATGACAAACACGCTCCTTTTCGTCTCATCAAGCTGAAACATGTTCCTGCGCCATGGCTCACCCAAGACATTAAAGCCCTTATGCACAAAAAGGATATTGCTGAATGCAAATACAAACGCCGTCCAACAGATGCAAACAAAGTTAACTACGTTAGAGCTCGTAATCACTGCAATTTGGTGTGTAGGGATGCCTTACGTCGCCACATTCATGTTTCCGTCGATAATAAAGATCCAGCAAAAGTCTGGAATTTTCTCAGGTCTCTTGGAATTGGTAAGCCCCGACATGAGTCTATTCCTAGTAGCATTAACGTTGATTCACTCAACCTTCATTTCTCCTCCTCTTCTAGTCTCAGTGATTATAACAAGACTAATACTTTAAATTTTCTTTCTTCGATACCAGTTCCTGACTACTCTCCTTTTGTCTTTACTCAATTCACTGAATGTGACGTTAAGAAAGGTATGCTTTCTATCTCCTCCAACGCAGTGGGGAACGATGGCATCAGTCGCAACATGTTAATACCAATCCTAAATATCATTCTTCCTGTCCTTACTTTCCTATTTAACAGCTCAATTTGCAATGCTGTCTTTCCGTCAGTTTGGAAGCAAGCACAAATTATCCCACTCCCTAAAATATCGAGCCCTCTATCCACTACTGATTTTCGCCCCATCTCTATCCTACCCTTCCTATCTAAGGTCCTTGAACGCCTCGTCCACAACCAATTTAATATGTTCCTATCTCGCCACAACCTCTTTAATCCTTTCCAATCTGGTTTCCGTCCCGGCCACAGTACTACGACTACCTTGCTCAAAGTGACAGATGACATACGTCTTGGGATGGATAATGGTCTCCTCACGGTATTAACATTGTTGGACTTCAGCAATGCTTTTAACACCGTCAATTTTGACGTTCTTTTGGCATTGCTGCGCTCACTTAACGTATCTCCATTAGTGATTGAGTGGTTTCACAGTTACCTGTATGGGCGCAGGCAGCGCGTTTGCCTTGAGGATACATTTTCTACTTGGAGCGACGCGACTGCTGGCGTTCCGCAAGGCGGCGTCTTATCTCCTCTTCTTTTCGCTGTTTTAATCAACTCCGTTTCAAATAATATCTCTTCTTCCTACCACCTATATGCAGATGACCTCCAAATCTATCGCCAAGCATCACTTGTTCAACTTGGAGATGCGGTGCGAGCCACTAATTGCGATCTACATACCATATCGGAGTGGAGCAAATCTTTTGGATTGCAATTGAATCCTTCTAAAACTACTAGCATAATAGTAGGTAGTTCTAGAATGATAGATAGAGTAGAATGGCAGTCACTGCCCAATATCCAACTGTCTGGTAATAATGTTCCTTTTAGCGTGTCTGTAAAAAATTTGGGGTTAACTTTCGACACTTGTTTGAGCTGGGGTCCGCAGATGCAAGTGGTCAGCCGCAAATTGTTTGCTTCAGCAGCTTCGCTTAGGAGACTACGTAATTTCCTACCCATCACCACCAAAATTACCTTAGCGCAGTCGTTGTTGCTTCCCATTCTTGATTATGCTGACGTCTGCTATCTTGATCTCACGGAGGACCAGCTAAATAAGCTTGAGCGACTTCAAAACTTTTGCATCCGCTTCATATTTGGCTTGCGCAAATATGATCATGTTTCTCAATTTCGTTCGCAAATCAAGTGGCTACCTATTCGTCTTCGCCGGAATGCTCATATTCTCACTCTCCTTTACAATATATTGTTTAATCCTAAGACCCCGCGCTATCTTAAGGAATGTTTTAATTTCCTTCACACCTCTAACACGTTATCTCTTAGGTCATCAGAAAATCTTACTCTCATGACTCCTGTACACGGTACAACATTTTATAGCCGTTCGTTTGCAGTACGAGCCGTACACCTGTGGAATTCTCTCCCAGTTACCATACGACGTGCAGAATCTATTCACGCTTTTAACAACCTTGTAAAGTCCCATTATCTGTCCATATAGAACTTTTGGTTTTAATCTTATTTGTGACTACTATTGAACTAGATTTGTTTATTTATATGTATGTATGTATTTATTTAATATATATTTATGTATGTATATGAATGTATATATTATTACCTATATCACTCAAATGATTTACGCCGCCATCTCTCCCACTTCCTTCTAGTCCTCTCCATCCAAAGGTTGTCTGGAAGAGATCGCTCTCAGCGATAAGGCCGCCTATTGTTACACCTGTTTTTAAATAGTTATGTACTGAATGTTATGTTATCTGTGGTGTACAATAAAGTGTTTTGTATTGTATTGTATTGTATTATGTAGGCGCGTGAGAAGTTATCCTTCTTTGGCATCGTTTAAAATTAGTTTTTAATTGCATGCAAATAATTGATTACAATAAATTAATAAAAAGTCTGGAAAAGGACACAGTCAATAAAGTTCAGTTTTAATTTGAAAAAATAAATAAATAATCAAAATATTCAATTAAAATCGCTACTGAATATAATTTATTAGAACATATGTGATTTGCACTTGTATGAAACTCAAACACGTATTCCGAATATACAAACTAGAAACATGTGGATAAATATTGTAAATATGAATACCTATAACTGTTACTTTATTACAAAAAATAAAGTGGTTTTTGGTTCTACTGCACCAATGGTCAAGAGATGGCGCTGTAGTCTCCTGAATCGCGCTTTGGTTCCGTTGTTCCAGATTAATAAATACTTTTGATAGGCCTTCACAATGCAGTCGTTAGCACCCACTAAATAGAGATTCTATTTCTATTTTGTTGGTACATTTTCTTAATGTGCGGTAAACACAAAAGTAATGCATGAAGTTGGTCGCTAAAGCGACAACTTCATGCTGTTAAAATTTTGTGTTACAGTGATGCGCGCGCATCTTTAAATTTCACTCTCATAACGCGCCTAAAGAAGTATAACTTCAAAAGAAACTGCGGACGTCAATGCACTCCGCTCTATAGTAGCTGTTGCTTGTAAATTTCGCTGCTAAAATAATAAACTCAATAATCTTGCATATCAATTTAATGTTTAATGTTAGTTGTTTTTTATATGTAATATATGTTAGTAAAGCCTTTTAAAGTTTTGGTCTCGTTCTTTTAATTTTAACAATTATACACGTAGTTTTGTTAAATAAAATAGTAAATAACGGGTTCGATTCCCTTCCGTAAATTCTGCTTGTATGATGTGTACTACTCGATAGCACATACCTGCACGAGTAAATAAATTTCTGTTCTCCATCTTATCATCATCATCATATCAGCCGAGAGATGCCCACTTCTGGACATAGACAAAGGAATTCCAAATCGATTGGTCTTACGCTGCCCGCATCCAGCTCAGTAAGTTTATTAAGTTATTCTGGATAAAAAAATATAGTTTATTATTTGAATAAAAATGTTATAGGCGACATTTTATCGAAATATGTTTGGTATTCGGATCGAGGTCTGGCCGTAACTGGTGGATAACCTATTTGGGGTATATTATAATCAAATTAAGCTCGCTTTCAACCTTTCCACCCTTACTAAGTACGACAAGAATCTGAGAGCTATTTATATTGAGATGAGCTAACACACTCTTAAAGGACATTTTTGGTAAACCTTAACCATTAACCAAATTTGTTTATTATTTACCCAAGTAATTTATCTTCAAATGTTATTTCATCTTTCAGAAGGGAGATTTGCTTGCCTAATTATACATGTCCTGGTGTTGATTTATGTGAAAAAATAACCTTTTATTTAATATTACTATATTTAATATAGGACAGTTGCGTCTTACGAAAATAAAAAACTATGTATCATGGACGGACAGAGATTCCTATTATCGTTACACAACTGTTTAAGCTACTTATTTTGAGATCTGATCGTTGTGTATTATACCTATAAAAATAAGTAACCTTAATTAATAACAAACAATCCTTAGGACATTTTAATTATATGACTTTAAATGTAGAATTTTAATTACATAAAAATATTTTGGTTTGACATTTGGTTTAGATTACTTTTTATTTCATTATGATACAATTTCAATATTTAAAAAATACTCATTGATTGAATCCTAAAAATAATATATACTAACATAGTGTGGCGGCGACATCTATATGCCCCACATATATATATACAACGGATGGAGGAAATCATTACTCACCATCCTCAAGAGATGGCGTTACCTGCACTGCGATCATAATAGTATGGAAGCCTACATCGCGCAAATGAAATTCGGAGGCTAACTCTTCATAATGCCCGACCAACATCAGTCGGGCCGCGGCTCCCGAGCTACCATCACCCAGCTCGGAGGAAGATCTTCCCCTTTGGCCTTCCTACACTGGTGGTGACCCCGACGTGATGCGGAGACCAGGTCGGGATGATGCCGTCGAGTGCTGCCGAAGGTCCAGGAAGCGTCGTTGAGAGCTGCGATGGAACCTTGAGGCTGATGCTGGCTTGCTGTGTGGCTGCTGATGTTGCTTGACCTGATGAGGAAGGGGTATGAGGATTGATGGCTGCGCTGCGATGGTAGAAGGTTGCTTCTTGCTGCTGCTGTGCTCAGTCGAGGGTCACCAGTGTAGGAAGGCCAAAGGGGAAGATCTTCCTCCGAGCTGGGTGATGGTAGCTCGGGAGCCGCGGCCCGACTGATGTTGGTCGGGCATTATGAAGAGTTAGCCTCCGAATTTCATTTGCGCGATGTAGGCTTCCATACTATTATGATCGCAGTGCAGGTAACGCCATCTCTTGAGGATGGTGAGTAATGATTTCCTCCATCCGTTGTATATATATATGTGGGGCATATAGATGTCGCCGCCACAATAGCATTTAAGTTAAATATTGTTACTTACGATTTGAATTGAATTGGACTTTAAGACCATTTGGGGTTTTTAATAAAATTTCGAACAAAATCGTGTTTGGGTCTAAATGAAACATCTTTTTAAAGTGAGTAGCTGACAAGTATGAAGTGATGTGCTAAACTTAACTTATGCTTAAATTTCAATAAACAATGTTTCTACAAGTGGCCCTTATTGTTTAATATTGACGTAATCGAAATTTACATTTCAAACTCTTCATCTAATTAATTCTCAAGATACCTATTTAATAAAGATATTCCAATTACATTAAAACTTAGTATTCCACCCGACGATCAAAGAGAAGCGCTATCAATACAACATCAAGTAACAGGTGTGTCTCTTTAAGGGCCCTTTGGCACTCCTCTCAAATTTGTACCGGTACATTATGCCAGTCGACAAATTGTGTTATAGCCAAATTAGATTCACCGTGAGCCCCCAAGGCTGTAATCCGCGGAAAGGCCTGGAGTATCGTACGGAGACTTTACATTGCAAATAGACACGCTGTTGCTTAAGCTTGGAGAGCTTGAATATATTCTTTTATGCGGTTCTCTTTTATATCCTTTTCGTTCTTTGTGGAGGTTTTTAAACTTTTTTTGGGTTCAGTTTCTATAGGTTAAAAATGGAACCTCAGTGATAACACTCTGTCTCTGTTTGTCTGTCTGTATATTATGGATCTCTCTAGATCATAAACGAAAATTCTTTAACTAAGAACTGCAATTCATTTATCCTTACGCGATTTGTTGCGATGTCTAGCTCGGAAACGAAGTATTTTATAAGTCAGTGATATTAGATTGCTTCAATAACAGGTTAATATGGTAAGAAGCAAAAGAATCATACCAAAGAAATCATTACCTAATTACTTACAAAATACTCAGTTCATTTTACGGAACCCTTTTTTTTTCAGCGCGGGTCTACCTATGCCGAACGGCACCTATGGCACGCGGCGGCCAAGCCGCGCCCAGGCTACCTTAGGGCCGTCCGGAGTCACGGCTGCCTGCTTTATTCGGCCCACAAGTCTACGTCGGAGGGGAGGGGCTAAAGCGTCCTCCTCCCGCTCCCTCTCCGCGGCCTCCTTCTGTGTCATCACCGATCTGCAGAAGGAGGCGGCAGCCTTCCAGGCCCTCTCGCTACCAAGCATGGCTCTAACCATACTTGGCAACGAGAGGTCTCTACCGCCGAGCGCCACAATCAAAGTGCGGCGATCGTTTCGCCAGGCCGGCCACACGATTAGCGTATGCTCCTGCGTCCACCAGTATACCTGCCCTCTGTCCCGTGGGCCGGCCCACGCCCTCGGCATGGCGGCGCTGCAGACGACGTTAATATCGTCTGCAAACAAGTCTGCCATGCCGTCGGCATCCCCAGCGACAGCGTCAGGGACCTCTGCCCAGACCCGCACTGTCACTGCCTCCTTCGCCACATTTGGCTGGAGATATGTGAGCGACCACCGTTTGAACGGTGAACTGCCCACACGGGGGCCCAGATGAAGTGGGGCCCCTGGGGATGCCGTGGAGACCTCATATCGGACGTATCTATGGTCCGATAGGTTCTCCATGTCAACCACCACCCGCCAGTCCCGGATACGGGCCGCGAGCGTCACGTCAAGTGACGTGTCAAGTCTATTAAAGACCTGCTCTGCCAACGGTCGAAGGGCGGGATGATTTCTCGATTGAGGATCTGGAGCCCCAGCGAAAAGACCCAAGACTTCAGGACACCACCCCGAACGTCGGTTCTGCGGGACCCTGAAGCCGTAGATTTGGCATTGAAATCCCCTGCCACCAGCACCTGGCGGAGGGCTGCGCGGTGCACGACCCCTTCGACCGTAGCAAGGAACCTTTCAAAATCGGCCTTGCTGCGGTTGGGGGAAAAGTAGGTGGACACCACCACTACCTATCCCCAACAGGCTGCCACATACCCTTCCCCTCTTTCAACCAGGACCATGGAGGGGCCCGCACCTGTTACCATTAGAACTGCAGAACCGTCTGCAGCCCTCATCCATTTATCGGACGGGGGGATGCGGTACGGCTCCGAGACCACCACAAGGTCGACCCTCCACTCCGCTGTTATCTGGCACAGGAGATCCTGTGCCCCAGCGCAGTGGTTAAGGTTCGCCTGAAGTAGTTTCCCCAATGTCCTACTCAGCATTATTGACGGACATTGGGGTCACTGCTGGGGCCGCCTTTGGTGCGGCGCGGAGAGCCGCTCCCGGTTGGGGAAGGCGGCCCCTGACAGGTGGGGGCTCACAGCTAGCCCCCGCCATTCGGTGCCCGGCTGGCAAGCCCCTGTCGGCACACACCGCACAGTGCGGCGTAGCTTCGCAGCCCTTCGCTTTGTGCCCCTCTTTGCCGCAGCGATAGCAGAGGTTGCTGCGGTCTTTACTAGAAGGGGAACTTGGTTGCTGGATGTCCCAGTGCCAGGCACCTGTGGCATCTCATAGGGCGTGGTTCCATTAGCCGGTCCGTGGCTGTGCTCCAGCCCACCTTGAGCTTGCCGTCCTCAACCACCTTGGCCACGGCCTCAACAGAGCAGGAGGCAATTACCGAGCCGACCTCCCTAACACCGAAGGATATTGCCCCCACTCTGATGTTATTGGGGAGGGGGGGAGGCAACTGGCTTTCTCAGCCAGAGCCGCACGCACGTCTTGGGGCGTCGCGGTGTCGTCTAAGCCTGTACCTGGGTAACCCTAATACTCCCAGGGCGGCGGGCAGTGCCCCGGGGTGGAAGCGCTAGTTGGTGAACTTGCCCAGCCCACCACCTTAACCTTTGGGGTTTTTTACTAGGTGTGCTCCTCTCAGGGCCAGCCACTATAGGCAAGCCCCACTGGTCCTGTGCATGTGCCGCTAGACGTGGTAACGACACACACACAGGTTTCCAGTTCGCCCGACGGTAGACCGAAACCCATCCCCAGTGGCCACCCTCGTGGCCACCGGGCCGCCGCGCATGTCCGTAGACCACGCCGTAAAACGGCCACTGGGCCAGCCAACAAAGGCAAGCCCCGCCAACCAGGCGTACTTGGTACGCTCGGGTGTGGCATCGCCACGTGGGACAAGAATCCCCGCAGACACAGTCCGCTATCCACCGCCGACAATGCCGGCCACTGATCGGCTGCCGCTACCCAGGATACCCAGGACGCAAGCCGATTCACTCCGGGAGGTTGTCTACCTCGCGACCACTGGCAACCGAAGAGAGCCCTGGCAGCCCTCGGCCCCGCACAAGTGTGGGGTTGCGAGCTCTCCCCCAGCTCGGCTGCCGCCCCCGGGCTACCCAGGTCGCCAGCCGTGATCCCCACTGCTGGTTCAGGTCCACGCCGGCCGAAGCCGGTACCTCCCATCCGCCACCCGGACTCACAGACTCGCGCGGTTGGTCACATTTTTTATACTTCAAAAGTTTTTAGGTTTTATTTTGAAACTGTACTGTTTCTAAAAGATTATCTTATTTTTTCTCTGATTTAAAAACATTTTCTGAATATTAAACTGCATCACTATATCATTTGCAAGAACTTTGTCATTATGTGATTGTATGAGTATAAGTATTTATCATCAATCATTTATGTATCTATTACTCCTCAGGTGTTAAAATAAATTGTATACAGTACTAGCGGCCACCTGCGACGCCGTCCGTTTAATTTTGTACAAAAAAAACCGACACACCAATTAGCCTAGCCCCAAAGTAAGCAATGCAGTCTTGTGTTATGGGATACTAGGGTAACAGATAGAATATATATACTGTACATTAATAAGTATATTTATATAGAAATACATAATAAACATCCATGACTGGAGTATAAATGCTCGTATTTATCATACAAACATCTGCCCCCACCGGGACTCGAACCCGGGACCTCTCGATTCGGCGAAACCATGAAACCCAGCGTACAAACCACAAGGCTACGGAGGTCGTCAATTAGATTTAATTGTTACAATATAATATCTTTCATGGTTTTGGTTTTTAGTTTATAGTTCTCTATTGAGACCCAAAATTATTTAAAATTGTCTTTGGGTGGGGGCGCTGGCAGCTGTGCCACAGTTTTAACTATTACAGCTGACAACGATTACCTCTTAACATTAGAAAATCAATTAATGCATCCACTGATTGTTTCGAGGGAACACTTGTATTTTGGAGTGCAAATAATAATAAAAAAATATATAAAGAATTTCACATTGATATTTACCAAAATTTCCGAACTAATAAATAGGTCACACTTCTTACTTAAAGGTGTCTTCTGTACACCAGCTGAGTCGCAGCACAGCCAAACTTCCAGAGCTTAGCTACACTGTAACTGAACTGACTTTTTAAATATCCCTTATTAAATAAGCTAGAACCCATTGTAAAAATAATGGTTAGGTCCAAACGTCGTTAATTCTTTCAAAATAGCAAAGGCTTTTATTGCTTTCCTGCGTCTTAAACAAGAAGATAAATGGTGAATGCGTTTTTACTATCTCATAATATATCATTGGTGGTTAAGTTTTTCGCATAAGAAATAGCATCATATATGTTATAATGTTGATAATTTAAACTGATTAAATATGTGTACATATTTCATATATAATATGTATCATTAATCTTTGCTTTGTTTTATACATGTATATGAGGACTTAAAATAATTATTATTTCCAAGTTAGTTATTATACTATTATCAAAATAGGCTATAAACAAGAAAGTTTTTTTTTATTCAATATATCTAGCAAATCGTAAATATCGCACAAACCCGTACCGTAAACAACGTTGATACAATTTGGATCCTAAACAACACAATACACATAAATTGGGAGCCTGACATCTAAAACAAGAAGGCAATTTAGCATTCTGACATTAAATTAAACACATTCCATGTAATCCAATTTATTTAGACCCGTTACCGGTGCTGGCATCTATTGCAAAATCATCACATTAAGATTTTGAAGCTCGCAGATCAGTTTATTTTGGACAAATGTACGCGTAGAAACGCAAATATGGAAACATAACACTCAGGATGGAGTGGTACTAATTAATTTTCGTATTTTATGGGTGTATAATACCACAGAGATAATATTTACACGGTGAGTAGTTTCTGGTAAGTTACTTCGTAGAAATGAGTTAATATATATTTGTTCGTGCATATTCCCTGAACACGTTAGGTTCTGATTTCATGGTTAACTAAAAAAAAACATTTTTTTTTCCTGAATTCACATTTGATATCAAATCCAATTTTTGAAAATTCAGGGGTCCAGGTTTGGTGAGGAAGGGTTTAAAGGTAAAGGTTAAAGGTTTCTCAAAAAATGGAAAAAACAAAATTCAATTATTTTCCTGAATTCGAATTTTATAAAAGATCCATATTTTGAAATTTCAAATGTCTATGGGGTCACCTAAAAAATCGATATTTTTTTAAGGTGCACCTGGGGGATATATAGATTGAAAGATCCTAATTGCTATTTACTGAAGCTTTAAGCTGTATATAATGAACAATACTAGCGCTAATTCTGTTCATGGAAAGATCAAGTTACGCCCACAAAATTAGTTCACAATGCACCATCTCGACGTTCCATAACAAACATTAAACATCACTAATCTTGTCCGTGGTTTCCTATTATTTAAACGTACGACATTATACAAAGAACTTGTATAAGTTCTAATAAACGTGGTGGAAGCTGCCGCATAGAATTCAACCGCAGCTAAAACTTCTTCGCCGATTTTAATTTGCGAGAATGCTTATAAGGAGTATTTACGTCAGAGCTTAATTTGAAATTTTCATTTGCGTGTCCTTTCACTGCCGGTTAGATCGCTTGAATTAGAAAATTATTTCGGAGACAATTCGTTGGAGAGCATTTTGGTTTCTGTCACGAAATCTGAGTTCAAAACAATTAAAAGGCGTTTTTAATGGTGCTCCGGTTCCGGGAATATTAACTTTAGTATACGAGTATCTTTTGAACAAATACTTTTAAATAATGTAGAATTTAGGAACCATTTATTCAACAATACTTGATAAAATTACCCTCCTGCTGAAATGCGAAGTAATTGTATAAAAATCTTTAACGCGCTGGTAGTAAAAGTATTTCAACAAATAGGCATCTATTCGAAAATTGTTTAAGCATATTATTGAATCAATACAACCACGAACTTTTTTAATTTCTGAAATCAGTACATATAAATTTCATTTTTCATCAGTACATACTGAAACCTTTTGCGCTTGAAGAGTATATGTCTAAATATAGTTGTTTGTATTCGTATGTTTTTGTACTGTTTGTATTTGTCGTATACCAATATACAAAAAATAAACAATTCCGACTGACGATTTGCTCGTCATCATCACTGTTATAAAATGACAGCTTTAGTAGCCTTGTTTGTTTCGTAATAAAGCAACGAACTTTGTTTTTAAGAATATTACCCCATCACGTAAGTCTAGTGCAAATTGATGCACCTCCGAAAGCAAGATGCACTGAACCACTTTAAGACAAGATTTTATTATATCTTTGAATCCAGAATAAATTTGAAAGAAGTACAGGCATAGCGACAAATAAAAAGATCTCTTGCCAAAAAAAAATAAAGGCTTAATAGAGCCGTCTTCCATAATTAACGAAACTTTAACGATGTTTGCCGTGGACTTGAAAAATAAAAACTAAAAATCGCCCGAACGCCGGGACAGGCCAGAGAGAAATATTCCCTTAGATAAAACAAGTTTCAACAAAAAGTTAAAAAAGTATAGATGCACTGATTTATTTATTTAAGACGTTTCGCATCCTTTTCAGGCTGCGTCGTCAGAATTATGATTTTATTTGCATTAATTACTTGTCGGGCTACCTTCGAAACTTGTTTTATTCAAAAGTGGTGTTCGTGAAAACCTAAGAAACAAATAAATATTCACTTTTTGAAACACCAGAGTATTTTAATTTAAGTGACGAACTCACGTAACACTTTATTACTAGTTTTAGTATTTTTATGTTTTGGAGTTGATATAATTGCTCGATTGGTTTTAAATAAAATAAGCACACATTTTAATGATCATGTACCTAAAGATTAGGTTACCTATTGTATTTTTAATCAGGTGATAATTTTTGAGAAACATTTAAATATTTCTCAATAAAACGTAAGTTCATTTTCCGGTTGAATGTAATACCACTGTTGAGAATTAACCTTCATATTCTGTTATCCGGATAATTGCCTAAACCACTGGGGCTATTCTTAAAGAACCTATTTACCGAATAGTCCCTTAAAGGTGCTTCCAACCCAGCGAGATGTCAACACGTGAATATATGTCAAGGAATCATTCATTGAATATTTTTTCTTATTTCATATCACCTATCACAATGTTGGATGAGACAGAGATGTAATAATAGTACTTTAATATACTGTTAGTCCAACTTACACAAAGTTCCTAATTCAAAGGATGATGGGCAATTCGGTATCCCCCTTCAACAGCAATAATTGTACTGACATGGAAAAGGTCTTTTCAATGGGAACCATACTCACTATGACAACTTTTACTAATTCTTCGCCGTTTTTTTTATTTTATTTATTTTTATTTAATGCACAAGTGTGCAATGTCGGCCTTAATGCCACAGACATTCTCTACCAGTCAACCATAGGGTGTTGTGGATAAATGTCGGCCTTAATGCCATAGGCATTCTCTACCAGTCAACCATAGGGTGTTGTAGATAAATAGTGGTAGTGTGCCGGTTTGGAGTTATCTCACCATGAATATGACGAACTTTGTATATTATTCCTTTAGGCCATTTAAATAGCTAAGGAAACAATCACCACACGATATACATAAAGCAAGCGGCCGCTGTGAGGGGAGAGCTTTCCTTCACCTCTTCCATGCGCATAGTACGCCGAACGATGCGCGCACCGCTGCTGCGCCTACGTTTGCCGCAACTCCCAGTCGTTCGCTAATAGTGCGCGATACTAGTTAAACGGTATATATCCCCAACCTATTACACAATTATGTAGAGAGGACACAATTAAGTAGTCAAAGATTTGATTTTGTGAGAATAGAGGCAAAGAATATACCATGCTTTTCTCAAATGACTGAAGAACAGATTATTGTACTGTCTCTGGGTCGAGCATTTGCAAAATGGGCCCTATAACATAGAAATATACAAAGAACAATAAAAAATATTGCTGTTGATGCGGTTACCAGGATCAATACATTTTTGCCCATCATTCTTTTAAAGCTAATCACGTTTCGAAATATTTGCGAAACCTTTAACTCGTACAAGACTTGAACTATATTTTAAGATATAACAGCCCAATGTATCCGTATAAAAGAGGCTAGTTATTATACAACTTATAGTCATAAATACCACAGCGAAAACTTGTCCTTTGTGCAGAAAAATCGTCCAACGGATTCTAAGCCTGGTTGCATCCACTAAATTCTGGATCGTTGTAAAATGGTCGGCTATATTTCGCACGCCGCGTGCCGACATTTCCTGTAAGAGAAATTTAATTCCAAAGGTTCTCGTGCTTAGTTTAAGCTCAAAGCTTACGTTTCACGGAGTTTCTACTCGTGGTGCTACATAAGCACAAAATGCAAACTAGGTCATTGCTAAGACGTCTTTTGTCTAGCTTGTGGTCAAATATCTTGAATTCTATTGAACCGCTTCTGTTGTCTTTCTTAACAAACAAAACACATGCGATATTGTTTATAGTTCAGTACCCCTAACATGAACCCTTATCGAATTCGAATAGTTTGCAAACCCGAAATTGGACAGCAGCGGCACAAAGTATGTAACGAGAACTAAAAATCAGTACACATTTGACAATGACATTTCGGACTCGCAAATGTTACGAATTCCATATTGGTTCGTGCTAGGGGCGGGTACAGCATTGTGCTATTTAAAATATTCGAATTAGGATTCTAATCGAACTTAGAATATAAATTAAAATATCCTTTTAATAGAGTACAATGTAAGACCACGATCTTAAATAAGTTTGTTTCAAGCAAATATGAAATCAAACTGAAATTCATTTAAAAAAAGATAATATTAAGGTTTTTCAATAAAAGTTGGAGTGCTACGCCATAGTTTGAAAATCTACGGCGGGTGACCTTGTTCTAATAAGAATCGGCAAGATAGGTACTCCTAAGCAAGAGCTGTTTTTCTTTGCTTTTATTACTTTTCACTGAGGTATACATCCATCACATAATACCTAATAATAATAAAAAATTAAACTGTTTGAAATTTTTGTATCTTTATTTTTTATTACAAAATAAAAAACAGTTCCAGGTATCAAAAGTACATTTAATCGTACAACAATCATTAGGTAAATTTGGTGTTCAGTCTGTCATTTTCAATTAAGTAATACAATTATCAAAAAAGTTATACCAAATATGATGTTATGTCAAAACTTTAGCAATGGTCGTTCTTATACATTCATTTTCTAAATACCTTTGCTACCGCGCTACTCGTTTGAACTTCGCAATAAATTGTAACACAACGAGGGTTCCGCTTACAGAATTGCTAATTACATCATTTATTCAACTTCCACCACGTCACGCGCACCCCCTAAAATTCTAAACAAAATTGCCTTGTTAAATCCTCTAGCTGCTAAATGTCGAAACTCATTAGCGCAAGTTTAGCGCTGACCTGCGTGATCCTCGTTGTGAAGCTCTAGACTTTATGCATACAGAAATGATCACAGTGAAATGGGAACTGTGACAGTTCTAAAATAAAGCTCACATTTGCTGCCGCTTTTTATCTTAGATTTGCAGTTATGAAATGTCTGGCGCTATTTCGCTTCACAGTAGGAGGGTACGGATTAAATTCTGTCCCAGCGTAAGTGAGTAGATACGCTGTGAGAAAAAAAGGTGTACAAGTAAAAATCACTTTTATAGAGTGAATTCCTACATGCTTCGTTTAATTTCCCCACAAAACTTTAATGTTGAAAAAATATTACGAAACAAAAATTCTCTGTTTTCATTTCATCAACTTTATGAAAATTACTTTGCCTGCTCTTCTGTTATTTATATTTCGTAATGGGGTACTGTAACATGAAAAACCGAGTAAATGCGGTAAATAAAAAATAGATTCCAATTATCGCTCCACTTATTGGTGTAAATAAGTTATGTAACGTTAAATTAAGGTAAGGTTAAGTTAATTTAAAGTAAAGTTAGATTAAGTTTAAGTTACGTTAATTTTTAATTTGATTAAGTTTAAGTTACGTTAAGCCCCAAGGTCACGCATATAAATCTGTCGTTACAATTCATAACATAGGTAAAAACAGGATGTGGCGCATTTGATCGATAACACTTTGGTATACTTTTTTAAATTAATTTTAGATAATAGTAAGGGTAAGGATAAAAGTATTTATCTGTTGGTCCAGAAGATACAGCGCTCCCAGGGTAGACTGCATGAATGGTAGTCTGCGCACATGGTGTAGCCTGATTCACCGGGGTAAGTTGACGAGTCGGGGTAAGCAGGGGGGGGGGGGCTTCGTCAGGTATTTAGTCCTAAATAGCACTTCTGGGGTAACTACGCATCATAAGTTAACATTACCTGGGTAGCAGGACATCGGGGTAAACTTTGCATCACTCCTCGGTAACAGGACACTTTTAGGGTAACATGAGATCGCCATCGAAAAGGGTACCACTCAGACCCGGTCAACTACATTCAGGGATCCTTTAAAATGCATGAAGTGTGCAGGACGGTAAAATGAGGATGGCTGGTATGGCAGGTAGCACTAATACAACAGCTAACTTCGCGTCTGGACTTCACCGTTACTTAAAATTAGATATGGTGGAGTCATTTGTTGGACCTATTTATTTATATAAAATAAATCCTATAAGAACGTCTATTTTCAGAAACACCCATAGTACAGAACAAGATGAACTATGAGTTTTTTTTCAAGTGCAGAAACTTAAAACAGATGGAATTTGGAACCTTAGATACATTGAATATTGTTATCAATTGTGTAAACGGAATTTTCTTAATTTTTCACGCAGTCACGCTTATCTAGTTTTTTAATTGCATTTAGAAAAGTATAATTTCTTTTGCTACATCTTATCATTCGACTGTCTTTATACTATTTATTATCTATTTAGTATGCATAGCGTATATTACATACATCGATTCTTTACGCACAAACCATTCCAGCCATCCAAGGTACTGGAGTTCTTTTTTGTAAGAAAAGAACTCACTTTTGACCTCGGAATCCGCGGTGTGATTTACAATTAGAAGACGAATTTCAAATAAATTTCAAATGAACAGATTCAGTCGGTGTGATCGTATGATTGATTAATGTTCTTCACGTTTGGACTTCACCGTCACTTAACATCAGGTGGATGGGAGTCATTTTTCGGACCTATATACACATATATGTGTATATATAAAAAAACTTATGAAACGCCACATACTTATAACTTGAACCAAACCCGCACAGTTGTTATTGTACAACAGCTCTACAATTTTGCAGATTACTGTTGTTTCTTACGGTGATGTTTGAATCTGCATACAAGTTAGGTATTTTTCATAGGCTTAAATAGATGAAAAAAAATACTAATAAAGGTAGCGGTTTCATATTAGGGCAGCCATTTTGTCTTTTGCTTTTCGCGACAGATTAGTGCAATGGTGTCATGTAGCACCTGGTTTTGTACCCTTGTGTACCCTTCAATGGCCAAGTCACACAACATTAACTATAATAATAAAGAAATCGCAGTAAGAAACCTTGGACTAGGCACGACTTTGTCTAGATTTCATTACTTTTTAGAGATAAACAAGCAGCTCCATCGAGACTTGGCTAGTTTTTTACCGAATGTCTTTTTATTATTACAAACCTTTCTTTTCTTTTTTTCTGGTTCTGATTCTTGAACAGTAGCAACAGTTTTTCGTATTGCCCATTCGCGTTCTTTATTTATTCTTTTAGACGGTTTAATTTCTGAAAGGTCGGTGCGGTATTTACGCCTAAGCCAGTTGTATTCGGTGATCGCTGAAGCTTGAGCTTTTATACTCTCAAAGTCAACATTTATGAGCTGCACCCCATGAAGATTAGTTACTGGTGAAAGCGCCACATAGGCTTAGCCACAAGAGAATATGGAGGTACCAATATCCATGAGGGCATTTCTTACACTTAGACCTTGGTATCACCGCCACTCTTAGTCCAATGCATTATATTTTGACGAAATTTTAATTAATATTTTAATGTAATTTGTTTATTTAAATTGAGTAATGTTCGTGTAGAATAAAGTTAATCGTTCGACTATTTGTTCTTGTAAACTCGTAAGTATACGTATAAAAGCCAGTCTAGTGTCATCCAGGGTTATCCTTTAATTTTATTTATATGCGTATTAAAAGTAGAAGGGGAGGCATTCGCCCAGCAGTGGGACGCTATAGGCTAGATTAAATTAAAAGATGTGTCCCATTACGCTGGATTTTTGCAATGACAGTCGATTTTTTTGTGTACCAATAGTAGAAGGGGGTATTACCATATCTCTAATACAGCTGAGACCAGCTGAGGGTTCTTCATCAGATACTTCGGACCTTTGACTTTTGACATCAAATGAAGCGGCCCACAAAGTTGAATATTTTTTTGTAAAGGCGGTACTTTTGTTATGCTTTCTAATCAGGGTCACCACACCAGGTACTCCATATCTTCGATTATTCTAGTTTTTATAGTTTTCCCTTTACGCGGCCATTAAAGCCTAATTCCGTACCAAATTTCAGCTCTCTGAGTTTATGGGAAGAACTGGTTCTATTCTGATGATCATGAGTGAGTGAGTTTCATAAATGCGAAACTTTACTTTCGCTTAACTTCGGAACTAAATGACGTACAGACTTGAAATTTTGGATCTTGAAGTATGTTATTATATAAAACATTGCTATTTCTTCTTTCAAATGTTTAATACTTGAAAAAGTATTCATTTGACATTGTGGGTTACCTACAATGCGAAGAGATGGCGTTGCCTTGCAGCTTAAGGCTAGGAAAATTTCGACGCGGCGAATAGGGCCGTGGTAGCATAATGGTCAGTGCATTCGCCCGGATTGCGAAGGGTGCGGGTTCGAGTCCCGTCCGCTGCCTGGTCCGCGTGGAGTTTTTTCTAGTAAACTTTTCTTTAGTTTTAAACATCTAGCAAATGCTTAAAAATAAATAAAACATAACTATAATTGCTATATCTTCTTTCAAATGTTTAATACTTGAAAAAGTATTCATTTGACATTGTGGGTTATCTACAATGCGAAGAGATGGCGCTACCTTGCAGCTTAAGGCTAGGAAAATTTCGAAGCGGCGAATAGGGCCGTGGTAGCATAATGGTCAGTGCATTCGCCCGGATTGCGAAGGGTGCGGGTTCGAGTCCCGTCCGCTGCCTGGTCCGCGTGGAGTTTTTTCTAGTAAACTTTTCTTTAAATTTAAACATCGAGCAGTTAAATGCTTAAAAATAAATAAAACATAACTATAATTGCTATATTTTCTTTCAAATGTTTAATACTTGAAAAAGTATTCATTTGACATTGTGGGTTACCTACAATGCGAAGAGATGGCGCTGCCTTGCAGCTTAAGGCTAGGAAAATTTCGACGCGGCGAATAGGGCCGTGGTAGCATAATGGTCAGTGCATTCGCCCGGATTGCGAAGGGTGCGGGTTCGAGTGCCGTCCGCTGCCTGGTCCGCGTGGAGTTTTTTCTAGTAAACTTTTCTTTAGATTTAAACATCTAGCAGTTAAATGCTTAAAAATAAATAAAACAACTATGTTATTATAGCTTACTGGATGATGAAAATTTCTGCGTTCTGGTCTTATCCAGAGATTCTCAAATAGGGGCCTGAAAATGCGGCGAAATGGTTCCAGCAAAGGATGGTACGGCAGTGTTTGCTTCGTGCTCGACTTGGCACTGCCGTGCCCCCCGAAATTTATTTTTCAAAAGTTCAAAAAAAAAATATATATATCGCTGTTAATATCAATAAATAATAGTGAAACTACAAGTAATCCACAATTCAGCCTATAACCTGTATGCGAAAAGCGTTTTCCAATATTTATAGGGTAACATTTTAGTATTTGTGAAAACACTAAATTTTTATTAATTTATAGAAGCCCTTACAAATAATTTAAGCTCTCATGATGCTAAAACTGAGTGAAGTGTAGTGGAGCTTTGTTTCGGAGAATGCTGATGCATTATAAACTTATGCTATACTAATATCACTTACCTTGTCATCATCACTAGCCTGTTAAAACCCCAATGCTGGGACACAAGCCTTCTTTAAGGATGGATTTTGGAAAATGTGCCTTGTTGCACCACGCAAGCCCAGAAGGGAAGGTGGGTGCTAACATCTGCTGTGTAAGTGCAGTGGCTTAACGGCCCAACCGAAGAATGGAAGAGTTCGGGATGGTAAATTTTTGGTCACCCACCCTATGACGGGCCATTGCGAAAGTTGCTTAACTGCCACGATCGCAACATAAACAACTTCCCAACTTAGACTCCTTAATCCATGGAGCTCCCACTTACTCAGCAAGAAGAAGAAATTTTCCAAGCCCGTTTAGGTCTCGTTACCTTGTGGGTGCGTGGCCAGTCTCTTGTGGGGCGCCACCTCGGTCCTCAAAGTGCATGTCTGGTGACGGGTACAGGAGTATTATCTGGTTTTTACTACTCCTTTCACCGAGCCTCTTGGCTTGGTGAAATGGGAGGAAGGGCAGAATGGGCTTCATATGCCCTGTTCATACCTCCAAGTGGAATTTATCATATAAATACCCTTCAAAATTATTTTTACCTTACGTTTACAGATAATTATTGTGTTAAATTAACTTATTAATTCTATTTAAAACTTTGGAATAAGAATATATTATTGTGCCAAAGATTTGAAAAATAAGAAAATAAAACATTATAATAACAACCTAAGAAACTAGAATTCACAAGATGCATTCAGAATAGGCGAGGGACCTTTAATGGTTTTAGTTTTTTTTTATTTATTGCATATTAATGAAGGGGATTAATTCGAATAAAGTTTCGTTTTAAGATTGTTTCATAACTATAAAATTGAAGGAATGAATTTTCTCCGGCGTATCCGACGAGTAGAAGTGGAATCGCCCCCGCCATCTCACTTGAGGAAGACAGTTTTCTGAATTAGAACTTCAGAAACTGAATAATAATAAAAATGTACAAAGCATACTTGCGTACATAAAAAGTGGGAAAAAGAACACGAACCTTATGATATCATACCGATGTGTTTCGCACAAGTTCCTCCATATATCATTCGACAAGTTATCTCCAACTGAACTGTGAGAGATAACTTTTGGTATTATGTTAATACTTTTATATTCTTATTTATTACGAGTTTAAAACTCTTTTCCCGCCTCTAGATTGTTTGTGCATATTTTTGCTACAGCCCCGTTATTTGGTATAATATGGTGATGCTAGAAATATTCATGAATGTTAAGCTCTTTAGATCATGATTCAAAAACGATTGTATTTGCAAAATTGTAGTTTTAGACAGGGTATATAAATTGATATAGTTTTTGTTAAATATTGTTGGTAAATGAGTATTATAAATTTGATTAGTTGTGATATTGTTACTAGGTATAATTTTAATATCTAAAAATATCATTGCTTCAAAAAAATTAACAAAAATCACTCCAAACGTTCGGATTAAAGTAAAAAAAAATAACAAAAATATCATTTGAAGATTTGTTCCCATGTCTATTATAGAAATTGAATTGATAAAAGCCTACATTGGTTGAATATATCATTTTACATAGTCTTCCAAGAAAAACGAATTATATTTATATAAGTTTCATTCAATACTAGCTAGTGTTCACGATTTCACCTCAATATTTTCATGACAGAAACTGTAATGTTCTTCTCCAAGGGGCCTATTATAGATATTAAAACAAAAAGTTCAGCAGTGTAAGCGTTACCTTAGAATTTTGAAGAGAACCTTCTTTATGCACGCTTGACTTAGGGGGTAAGTTGACGAATGCGTTACGCGTTACTAATAGTGTGTTCGGGCGAGGCGAACGGGAGTTGAGTGGGGGATATAAGCAAGAGAAAGCAGTGCGCGCGCACATTTTCTTTCTCTCTTTCTCTTACAGCTAGTAAATGAAATATGTATATATACATACATATATATATTGTACAGACACACACACACACACATATATGAATGTATATACATACAGATGGAGCTAAAGAAGTTTCACTTCAGTCGTATGGTCGCTTCAGGGTATAAGCATACTCGTTTTTTTTAATATCAATATAGTTAAAGAATAAAAGCGTTCACTTGCTTAATTAATTGCGATCAAAATTATTGAAGAAATCATTATTAAAGAAATTTGATCCATCCTTGAATATCTAATGGGTCCCGACTGTTGAAGTAGCTTTGTTCCTTACTTAACAGAATTATAGACTACTGGACTTGTTTTTTTTTTCTTTTCAGTTTTTATTAGAAGTAGTGGTCGGGGTTTCTGATTTTTTAAAATTAACTTTTTCTTTTTACACTTTTTAGTTAGGATTATAAGACGGTATACAGGGCGTCCCATGGCTACCGCACACGGAGGGAAAGTATATTAAATATTGAAGATAGGATATTTTACTGCATTTACAGATTTTTAAAAATCACCTGCTTAACAACTGGGAATCAAATTCGTGAAATTTCGAAAAAAAAACTCAGATTCCCAGCAAAAACTGATCCCACCAAAAACATTCTGTAAAAAACTAGCCAAGTCTCAATGGAGCTGCTTGTTTATCTCTAAAAAGTTATGAAATCTAGACAAAGTCGTGCCAAGTCTAAGGTCCTTACTGCGATTTCTTTATTATTATAGTTAATGTTGTGTGACTTGGCCGTTGAAGGGTACACAAGGGTACGAAACCAGGTGCTACATGACACCAATCTGTCGCCAGAACCGCTACCCATTGACGATCGAAAATTGCCACTTGGCAAACGTTGATTGAATAACCAGTCAATTGTAGGCTGGAATTGTAGGCAGAACGAACAAATGCGGGAAAATACACTAAACATACGTTTTAAAGATAATTTCCACTTACCAGCCAGTAGATTAGAAATGTTCAGCAGTAGTACATTTGTCATGTGCATTAAAATATGTAATAAAATTCCACAACACTTGAAGTCGGAGGTTCATGATAAATCATTTCTAAGAGCTTTAAAAGACTATTTAATAGGTAAAGCATTTTATAGTTTGGAAGAGTTTTTAAAGTAACAAAATGACATTATTATACTAAATTGACATTGTAAAATTCTTTATTGACATTGTATTTTAATGAGCGCCTATTAATAAATTGAATGATATTTATTTCAATTAGTATCCAATTGTATTTAAACCACGTTGACATGTTAATAATATTATTTGATTTTTATTTATTTTAAAGTGAATTGTTGTATTATATTGTAGTGCCCCAACGGGGTTCCATGTTTGTACCTAATGTATTTATATTTAAAGACCTTTTAAACCATGTAGACAATAAAGATTTGAATTATAGTAATATAAGTTATTTACGGGATTGTTACCATGTACCTTGTTTTTAGCGAGTTTCCGATATTTCGGCACTGTTGCAAGCGCCATGATCACGGAGTAACTGAAGTAATTGCGGGTAGGCTGTTATTGGCAGACATATCGGTCTACCCTCCGACGAAGTCTTTTATTGCGTTCGATACCCGTACCACTGTTCACATTCTCACTATTCACTCGAAACTGTTCTCGACACACAACACTTACAGTATCGGATCGCGACACGACACTTTTTTGATTATTTCCGGTTTTACACATACGAACCACAGGATTCCAGACACTCGACAATTTAAACCCGTCCTCACGATTGAAATTTTTATGTTTTGTTATTTCAATCGCTTCCCTGACCAATCTTGGTATGTAGTGGCGTTCTGTCGAGATAATCTGTGGGTTATGAAACTCAATCCAGTGGTTAGAACCAGAATCTATCAAATGTTCCGCGATGGGTGATTTCTGCGTATCGTTGTTCTTGATTGCTTTTATGTAAACAACTTTGCTTTTGCTTTTATGTAATACCGTAAATAACTTATATTACTATAATGTTAGTGACCATGAAAGTTTAAAACAAGATTTGAATTGAATTGAATTGATAAAGTTGCGTTTACACGTAATGTGGCATGTACGAATACATCGGTGCAATGGTGTCATGTAGCACCTGGATTTGTACCCTTGTGTACCCTTCAACGGACAAGTCACACAACATTCACTATAATAATAAAAAAATTGCAGTAAGGAACCTTAGACTTGGCACGACGTTGTCTAAATTTCATTACTTTTTAGAGATAAACAAGTAGCTCCATCGAGACTTGGCTAGTTTTTTACCGAATGTTTTTGGTGGGATTTCACATCTTTGTATAGAAACATATTGATTTATTAAACAGGGCATATTGATTTATTTTATTAGCTTTTTTTATATTACACACTTTTTTTTTCTTTTTAGGAGTAGTCTTTTTAGTATTACAAATCTATCTTTTCTTTGTTTCCGGTTCTGATTCTTGAAGAGTAGTGATCGCTGAAACTTGAGCTTTTATACTCTTGAAGTCAACATTTATGAGGTGCACCCCATGAAGATTGGTTACTCGTGAAAGCGCCACGTAGGCTTAGCCACAAGAGAATATGGAGGTGCCAATGTCCATGAGAGCATTTTTTAGACTTAGACCTTGGTATCACCGCCACTCTTAGTCCAATGCATTATATTTTGACCAAATTTTGAGCGAATTTATATTTTAGTGTAATTTGTTTATTTAATTTGTGTAATTTTCGAGTAGAATAAAGTTAATCGTTCGACTATTTTTCCTTGTAAACTCGTAAGTATAAATATAAAAGCCAGTCTAATGTTATCCAGAGTTTTCCTTTAATTTTATTTATATGCGTATTAAAAGTAGAAGGGGAGGCATTCGTCCAGCAGTGGGACGCTATAGGCTACATTAAATTAAAAGATGTGTCCCACTACGCTGGATTTTTGCAATGGCAGTCGATTTTTTATGTACCAATAGTAGAAGGGGAAATTACCAAATCTCTAATACAGCTGAGACCAGCTGAGTGTTCTTCATCAGATACTTCAGAACTTCGATTTTTGACATCAAATGAAGCGGCCCACCAAGTTGAATATTTTTTGTAAAGGCGGTATGTCGATCTCTTCTAATAGTTTGGTTGGGCTCTTGTGTTTTCTAATCAGGGTCACCAGGTACTCCAGATCTTCGATTATCCTAGTTTTATAGTTTTCCCTTTATGTGGCCATTAAACCCTAATTCTGTACCAAATTTCAGCTCTCTGAGTTTATGGGAAGTACTAGTTCTATTCTGATGATCATGAGTGAGTGAGTGTCATAAATGCAAAACTTTGCGTTCGCTTAACTTCGGAACTAAATGACCTACAGACTTAGAATTCTGGATTTTAAGTATGTTATTATAGCTTACTGGATGACGATAATTTCTGCATTCTGATCTTATCTAGAGGTTCTTTAACAGGGGCCTGAAAATGCGGCAAAATGGTTCCAGTAAAGGATGGTACGGCAGTGTTTGCTTCGCGCTCGACTTGGCGGGAGCACTGCCGTGCCCCCCGATTCCCAGTTATAGCAGGCGATTGTTAAAAAATCTGTCAATTCAGTTCTAGTTGTTATTAAAAATAAAAAGATATCTTCTTTCAGTAAAATATCCTCAATATTTAATATACTTTCCTTCCGTGTGAAGTAGTCGTGGGACGCCCTGTATACTGCAGTCTTGTTACTTCAATAATGGAGTTAATATTGCGGGTTTATTAGGTACCTTGCGGTGGTCTAAACGACACCTTACCATCAGGGACAAGGCTTTATGGACCTCAAAGTTAAATCAATTCCTTACCTGTATATCTAATGAATGTAAATTATATAATTAACTAGTACTTATTTTCCGTATTTATTCAAAAAGTCATCTTTTGCTTATGTTCTTTATAGAAGTAAATATAAAAGTGATTTACTTTTATTCGTCGACAATATAAAATTGGCAGTGGCTGTATGAAGAAGAAGAAGAACGTTTATTGGCCTTAAATTTATTTTTTATTCTCTATTTTAGCTATAATGGCTTACACATTAAAAATAGATATATCCGGTCTCGGACTTTTTTGTAGAACTATATAAAAGATACATTTCCACTATACATTATATTCATGTAACTTTTATTGTTTTTGCAGTGCAGGCCAAAATGGCTCACAGATGGGAGATTTTTCCGTCTTACGTGACACTTATTGTTATATTTTGGCCAATTCACCAAATAACAACATAAATTATAATCTTTATGCTATTATTTTGTATGAGTTTTATTATTGGTTAGTTGATTAAAATCCATTTAGTATTTTTTGAGTGAAAGAGTTACAAAGATCCATACAAACGTAAGATTCAAATTAAAAGCGCAAGTGGTTAATATACAACTTTAAATCGTTGTACATCCTAAACAATCATATAAAATGAAAAATGGTGTAACTAACCTAAACATGATTTTCGTTTATCTAGACAATGACACCCCACTCGACATATTTTGGCAACTTTGGTTTTTTTTTCATTCTCACAATATGGCGCCCAGTTGTCTCAGTATTGATTTTCGATTATTATCATATCTTTAGTTGCACTCCCATAATTAAGACGAATCGATTGATGTATAAATCATCAAAATAGGTCCACACGTTTGGTCTCTAGTGTGCCACAAAGGAACATACATACTATATAACAGTCTATATAAGACTGTTAAACGCTATACCCTGTCTGCGCGTTGCGCTTCGCGCTCTTGAATTGCTCAGTCGGGTAAAAAGGGTTCCTCTGGAGATGTTTATATAAATACTTATGTGCTCATATCACTCGATCACGCTCCCGCAAAGACAACATTCCACTCCACTGTGCCGCAAAACAATGAAACAAAACAACTCCACAAGACCACTTAAAACGTAATCTTCCCAGAAGTATTCAAAGCCAAGATAACTTCCGACTGTACGATTTATACGCGAAGATTTTTCCCTCGAAAAAACCCGGCCGTGTTGCGAACGCACGCCTCCTGTAACTTCTGCTGACGTAACACTAACAAACATAATTTTTCATCTCAATCATATTTTTCTCGTTACGTTTCTCCTTTTATGGGTTAGCGTGATAGGGTAGGTATACGCTATGCTAGAAGGGATAACTCATAAATTTTGAAGCTTCCGCCCACTTTTGGAGGCTATTAGCACTAGAGAGCTGTATATTTGTGTAGATATGTATATCGACCATGCCTACAAAATGGTAGGATAAAATTTTGAACAATATTTTTTTTAGGGTAGCTCCCCTAGATGTTACCTGTGTATGTTTTTTTTTTCATCATCTATCCCATCGCGTGGTATATCGTTGAATAGGTCCTCTAAAATTATTTAGGGGTTCCTAGGACTATTTTTCGATTTGTAAACAGCTATAACGTAAGATAGATTTGTTAATTTAAGAGTAATAGTCGTGCGACTTTGGTTATAGAAACCTTCTTACCTATTAAAAATTCCTTAGAAGAAAACTTTAATAGTGTCATAGATGAAGTTATAATAGCGTAAAACCTTGCATTGAAACAAAAGCTAAAAAAACTGTTTAAAAACCACAATAAAATATCATTAGTTCCACAACGCTACCGCGAGTACCAACGGCTTCTGAGTCGCGCTAACGTTTCGTTTTCATGAAAAGTATATAAGCACTTGTGAAGATCGGCGGTTATACCGCATCATCCCCTGGATGGACTGTCTATGGACTCGATGTCTATGGACGACGGTGATCTCTTACCGTCTGGTTCTATGTCCCACATTATAAAAAAAATATATGTATTTCTTAACTAAAGCCTAATGTCATTAATATATCAAAAACTATCAGCTGACAATTTTATCAGCTTGATACATGGCTTGATATAATTACATTAATCAGAAGCGGCATCCAGATCATATCCGTCACTTGATGTTTTATTAACATCCAATCTGTTCAGCTAGGTGGCGAAGTTACCGTTAGCATAAATCACTCTTGTAAGACATTTGGTTTCAGATTCTTATTACGTTTACGTTTACTAGCGACCTCCAAAGCATAATTCTTATAACTTGATTTTGTACAAAAGCTCTCTAAGATTCATTCTAAATTGTCATAAGCGCATTGGAAATTAAACATTCAACTGTAATAACATATACTTTAATTTAGAGCCAGAAAATTTTCAAATGCTTTACTTTGACGCTAATCAAATATTGTTAGTTATTATGACATACATTTTTAAAATTTTACGTCGTTCATTAATAATATTGTATTTATATTTTTCAGAAAAGTCTCCCATATATCTAATAAAGCCCACTTGAGCTTCTTCTGTTAAGTTACTCCAACATTCTGCAATACTACTATCTGTCAATTATAAAGGCAAATGAGCAACGTCCTAATTTAAACAAACCAAAAACGGCAATAGACTGACTGAAAATTCTAAAACGGAATAAAAAATAACATCTCGAACCGGAACTCAGTCGCCGTGTGTTCCAAAGCAATGCAAATGAACAAGAGCGCAGTGATTATTTTGTACGAAGAACAGGTCCTCGTGTTTGATGCAATGGGTATGTGCTTTTGAAATAGTAAATTTTCTAGAATCTTTGTTCCAGTAATAAGCCTGTTATTGTAGTTCCAACATGCGCAACATTGCTTGTTATTATTTCGATATAAACAACCTGCTTCTACAGAAGAGAGATATCTACTGCACTACGAATAACGATGTCATTACTACGTAATAAAGTTGCTGATATTTTTTTTATGTAAAAGACTGGCACGTACTTATGCGTTAATCACACGTACCCAATAAACGTGCGAGACAGTAAAATGTTTCTTGGCCGAGACAGTGATGGAAGTTATCATCTCATGTAAGAGTGCTCGTCCGAGCACTTGACGCTGTTTGCACGTACCGAGTACCCGCCGAGAGAACTCTCGCTCGATAACTCGGTACGTGTGATCAAGGCATTAGCTGATGGTAATCGGCCACCATTATCAATAGATGTTTACAATAAGAGGTGTAGGGCAAGGCGGTTTTACTCTTGAATTGATGCGTCCGTCTGGGGAACCAACTTCCAGATTACAGAAGATCACAGTAAAATAATATTGTTTTATGTTGGTGTCATGAATCTGTTGATGAGTAAGGTGGCATCAAGTCTACGTGGTAGAGGATTGGGTTAAGGCCGACATGGTAAGGAATGCCGCAATTTTTCCGCCGCTTAAGTTAACTTTCAACTATACTTCAAACTCGCTCCATTCGACAACTTTCTGTAATAAGTATTCATCATCATCATCATCATGATCAGCTTATTAATGTCCCCACTGCTGGGGAACAGGCCTTCCCTATGATTGTTTCTCACGGTTTAACGTGCTTTTCGAAGCACGAAGGAGCTCGATATAATAAGTTTTCGGTTACCCATCCAATAACCGACCGTTGCGAAAGTTGCTTAACTTTAACGATCGCAGGACAAGCGCGCTAATTACCTGCACCATCGAACTCCTCAAATATTAATATATTATACATATAAAGAAAAATATTCTAACGTTTTTACCATCCCCCACTCTTACCCTGTGGGACTTTGCAAACCAATTTTTTTCAATGTTTCTCTGATAAAAAATCGTCTGACTGAATTGTTAAAAACATTAAATGTTACGTACTGTTTGCATTTACGTTTCTAGACGGGCGTGGCGTCTGAATAAAAAACAAAGGTAACTATTGAATCCAACAAAAAGGGGAAATATGAATGTTCGTATTAAGCAGCCATCGGCCAATTTGGCTCACCAAAGCGAAAGCCACAATCATTCATTCTCCAAATCGCGTCTCATTAGGCGAATGGAATTCTTTTATAAAAATAATTGTATCAAAATGTCTCCATTATACTCAGATTCGCTTTACGCCGTCATTTTCTTTGACCTTGCCTCCCATTATTTCATCTTTGCGTAATTTGCGTTGAGTTTGAGTGATGATTTCGCTATCAGAATCTTGTTTTGAAGGAATATTTTCAATTCAATTTCGTTATACGTAACTTCCTTAGCAACTTGTTATGAAGTATTTTCGACTTTATTTCATAAGGTAGTTGATTGCTTTGAATTTTATAAGAAAAGAAACAATAGCTAAAAGCAATCATGTTCGACTAGAAATAATATTGATATATTAAACATTAGCAAATATACCTCAAATATTATGTGAAGATGTATGCTACTGAAAGTATAACTTACAATGACTAAAGGACAATGTTAAAATTGGCCTAAGAACCAACACCAATTTGGCATTTATGATAATTCTTAATATATTTTTTGGGATAATTATCAGTATTTAGATTGTGACGGACACTTCCAGTTAAGTAAGCTAAATTAAAAAGTAAAAAAATATTCTGAGACAATAAATACCATTTTATGTGTATAATCTATGACAGCGCTGCAAACAAAACACTCTTTCTTCCTAATGCCGGCACTTCACTTGGCTATTCGTATTTGCTATTTTATAACATGACATCAGTCTGTCTTTTTCAGTCCTTATTAAGCATGACAAGAACAAACTATTGTCAAGTGAAGGGCCGGCATAAAACTCGATACTCTGTGGTTGTGGTGCAAGCAGGCAGTTTGCATTCGTAGTAATCTGTGGCATTCGTGCATTCAAAGAGAAAAGGTATATAAAGGGAACGTGCATTCCAAAAGAGTAGTATAATATACAGGAAAGTGCATTCTCGTTTGATATTACCTGTTGTGTGTGTTTATTTGCGATTGTTTTTCCTATAATTTAACTATTTCGGCTATCTAATATGCCATCGATGTTACCAAAGAGTTACCTTATTACAAAGTGCTAGTGAACCTGTGCCACAACATCCTGAGAGGATCATACTGCCAAATTATTCAAGAACACCTGATACACCTTCACGCTGCATATTTACACAATATACATGTGATATATAAATAAATATCATATACAATATGATACAATTATGTGAAAAATAGTCAATAAATAAGAAGCAAAACTACAGTTTTTATTTTATTCATGATTCCTACCTATCCAAGGTTTTCCTAATAGTTATTCTTTAAAATCGCACCGGATAAAATGAATTAGTTGTAATATTAATTCACTTCATACTAAGTTCATAGGTTGACCTATGTTTCATTGAATATTAAACATAACCTCAAAAAACATTTAGTTTTCCTAATAATTTATGTTCTCAGAAGTGTCCGTCAATAATCTTTGTTTTTACAGTCATTTACTTGCAATTTCGAACCTAGAAAATAATATTTCATGATTGTTGGTTCTTAGGCTAACTATGTATGGACGCTGAACAATGTCCTTTCTTTCTTTCGTACGTACGTACTTTTACGTTCTTTCGTACGTAAAAGTATGTAAATACCCGATCAACACAATTTGACACATTTGTTACAACTGCTACCACGATGTGTTGCTGCATTCATGTACAGTTTACATAATAATAAACTAGCAAATGCCCCCTACTTCGCCTGCGTGTAATCTCCCTTTTCACCCCCTTATAGAAAGAATACGAGGTAAAAAATAGGCTTTTTTTTCCTATGTCCCTTTTCTTTACCAAATTTCATCTAAAATGCTAAATAGCTCTATACTACAAGAGATATGGTTATATTACAAAATAACGTCATTCAAACGTGCCTTGTGATTTTTCTTATACCAATGAATATACTTACGATACTCGAAACAGAAGCTTCTGCACTGTCTGATAGATCGCAGCTGTGCAAAGGAAACTGCAATCAGGGAGCCGGTGTGCAATTTGGGGCACGAAGTGTGGTACAAGACTTGATATTTATCTTTGCGAAATGAGCTTGTGATAACTCGTGATATTTAATTAAAACGCTTGTGTCCATTAGTTACCTATTCAAGTTCCACTTTAGATAGGGATCCTATTTTCTATTAAACTTATAAACGTGAAATTTTGCATGGTTGTTTGTTACTCTTTCACGCTAAAACGGCTAAACGGATTTGGATGTTGCATATGTATACTTTATTAACTAGTGTTAATACGCTACTTTTTATCCCGGAATTTTTTTAGGTTCCCGCAATATTTCTAGAAACCTTATCATAACGCGGACACGGCGGAATCCAAACATATTACTGTATAGATCTTTTTGTTTGTTAATAGCCTTTTAAGTTTGAGACTACCTGTCATATTCTGAAGCCCCTTTGTATTTAAATGTAGTTGAAGTTTTCGGTACCGGTATTGGTTCTTGAACGGTCTCCCATAAAAAATTGCCCAGTCTCCTTTGAATATTATATCCTTTTACGAGTAAGCTGCAGCCGCTGCTTGTTAAAACTAGGCATTCTCTATTATTCATTCAAATCATAACTCAAGCAATCATTTCACAATTTCTCACTACATTTTACAAGAACATCAATATTCCTAAAGGAGGTTTCACATCGTAGATCATCCACTGCAGTCGATATGTTTAATTAATTACTGAGGTCCTTAGCCTCCCGTGTTTTGGCTCGCAGTAGTTTGTCAATGTCATCCCCAAGCTCAGACCTGGATTGTAACTTATGTAAATCTGCGATTGTGATTTGTGGATCACAAAACGGTTGCGTTGTAAAAAAATATACTATACTTGATGAATAGTTTGACAAATTTGGCGTGTTTTTGACAACTTTCTTGTACAATTGGTTGTGAGTAGTAAACTAAACAAGCAACTTTCATAATGGTCGGTCATTGGCTGGGTGACCAAAACTAAATTATCTTGATCTCCTGCGTGCTTCGACAGACACGTTAGGCCGTTGAACTCGGCTGCATCTGCAGTCGGTAAGCACCCACCAATCCGATATGGGCCCGCGTGTTACGTAATGGCCCAGTATCCCTATTCCGTCCATAGGTAAGACCTGTGCCACTGCAGGACATTAATAGGCTCATGATGATGGGTAATGGTAATTAGTTAGTCCTGATCCGTATAACCACATAATATTTGTACAATATGATAACACTTAGTTGAGGAGAAGAAGTCGGATAAATCATAATTTGGTAAATTACAGATGAACTTACCTAAAAGTGCAGTTCAATCATAATTACACGTGATTTTACATTGCAAGACATTCAGTTAATCAGGCAGTAAGTCTTCTCCGACGTATATATGTGCCAAAATATTATGAGTCCCACTGAAGAAACAAAATCTGTTTTATATCTTTAACTCATTTTCAGGACATGTCACGTCATTAGCTTTATAGCCTAAGTACTGTCAACAGCGTATCATGATTTCCAATCCATTAATTTTGATCAAGCCATTATGAACTATACGAAGGTATTATTTTGTCGATTTAACGGAAATATATATGTAGCATTCCATGTCTTTCAGTAACGGTACGCTCATATTGTTTACTCACTCATTGTATACTCACAATTTTTGTACGAAATTAAAAATAATTATAGCAGTCGCCCAATCTGATGATGATGAATCTTTACCAAGTGCTCTAAATTTAGGTAGTAAATAATACTTTCTTTGTCTGTATTAAGTAGGTATTTGTAAATTCAATGTGGAAGTCATACAATCTACATACAAAAAAGATACTAAATTTTGTACAAGATACATAAAAAATCTACTATTAAAACAACGTTCAAGTACTTTAACGGTTTCATTAAAAAATCGAATTTTAAATGTGTACACAAATTCCTGATCAGCTTCAATAACAAAAAAAATGATCGTTTTCAGGAGATCCGCTCATAGCGAACATTTTTCCGATTCCCTTTGGTTCGTAAATCTTACAGAGGCTTTGTTAGACCATGGATCCTATCAACAAACGCGTCCACCCGACAGGAATCCATTTCATTAAATTTTTAGCGTTGCCAGAATCTATCATTGTCAAACAATTGTCGGATGAACAAAACGAGCGGTGTTTGTTGAAAACGTATAAATGTTCCTGTTATTTTTATATGTATAGTAGATTGGTTCCTTTTTCCTGTTTGAATTGCTCTCGTGGGTAAGCGATTCTGCCCAATTGAGTAATTGAAAAAAAAATTGTGATCAATTTTTTGTGTATTTTAAACTTTACCTATCGTAAAATATATTAATAGCGGAAGAGAAAAAGTCTCAAAAAATATTTTAGTTAATTCTTAATCAAAATATATAAAACAAGAAACTGAATGATTGACTGAGTGACAATTCATCGCCAAATCCAAATTTAGCTCGTAGGTTCCTTATGAGGTCTAGGGGGTGCACCCCTATAGAATAAGAAAGTATTTTTCAAAATTCATTCCCTAAAGGGTTAAATTAAAGGATGAAAGTTTTTATGACAAATACTATTCTTGAGTTGTGATAGACTTAAAACTTGTCACGATAACTTGTATTAAATTATAAAGTTTGTTATTTTTAGTTTTCCTAAACTACCCCCTAAAAGGGGCGGGTGTGGAAGTTTTTAAATAGATTAATTTTAACGCGCATTTCGATTAACTCGAAACTTATTCCAAGTTTAAACAGAAGGTGATAGTTAAATTATTTATCTGACTTGCAATAACAAATTCACAACAAAATATAATTATAATTTTTATTTTTAAGCATGTAACTGCTTGATGTTTGAATCTAAAGATTAAAAATTATAACTGTAATTGCTATTTCTTTCAAATGTTTAATACTTGTAAAAGTATTCATTTGACATTGTAGGTTACCTATAATGCGAATAAATGGCGCTGCTTTGCAGCTTAAGAATGGCTAGAAGAATTTCAACGCGGCCATCAGGGCCGCAAAAGCATAATTGGTCGGTGCATTCGCCCGAATAGCGAAGGGTGCGGGTTCAAGTCCCGTCTGCTGCCTGGTCCGCGTGGAATTTTTTCTAGTTAAATTTTCTTTAGATTTAAATAAAATATAATTTTAGGTAAATAGGAACATCATAATCGTATCAAAAAGTGGTAACAGTTTGTGATGTGGAATACCAGTTGCGTTATATTCAGTATTTAAGAACTCTACTGAATGATTTACCTACTGCACCGTCAGTGTTTACGAAAGTATTTCTGTCTTTCAAAGGACTTCAACATTTATAATCGCTAATTGGTCATTATCAGTCCTTTACTATTACTATAGTGCACAGTTACTTTTACTAAGGGTCATTTAGGTCACGCTTTTATCTCATCGGCACGTTTCCCTTGGGCTTATCGGAAGAGTGTGTTGTAAGTCATCGATCCTTTTTTTTGCCAAAATCAAACGAAATTGAACAGTCTTGCCAGTTCCCAAAATATATAAACTTCTTCTAAAATCTATCACATCGTTAGGTAACCTTTTTACCGGCTATAGTCAACGATATTAAATACCCTAGATACACCAACACGAACAAAATCATGCCCGAAACCTGCCCACAAGGTACATTGGACGATCCACGAATGTGGATTCGCAACTCGCAACATACGCGCAATTCTGAATACGCTGTTAGTTATATAGCAGGTACGGACCGCGAGGAAAAGAGACGGCTATATTATCGACCATGCATTTGAATATCACAAATATATTCTATTAAATCAGTTTATAGTAAGTATTAAAACAAAAATTACTTCAAATGCGTTAAGTTAACAAACATTGATTAGATAGGTACCTATCGAAAAAACGATTTACATTCTTTTTGTATTTCTTTCGCCTGTTTTCACGGAGCTCAGTGGCATGTTGATTTTTCAACGGTCCGCGCGTGACTGTGAATCAAGAAGTGCTTGAGTCGTGTTGAAGCACTTCTTGATTGGGACACATTTTGAGCGCACGTGGTGTATCTAGGATATTTAATATCGTTGGCTATAGTACTTCCATCTTAGACAATCATTTTAGGTTTTTCATAGTACTTTTGTAAGTTTCTCTGTCTGCTCTGAAACCGATCTGAGCCACGTCAGGATTTATTTATATTTTTTACAATATAACTAGATCTTGAATTGCACTCATCGAATTACGCAGGGAATGTAACGTTTTTTTTTTATTTAAATTTACCCCTTATTTGACACGTTATTTATGTTTGTCTATTTATTTATGACAGACATATATTACTTGACAAATTATATGCTGTTGGAATTAGAGGGAATATTTATAATCTTATTAAATCATATTTGACGAACAGAATCCAAATTACACAAATAGACAAAATTGACAAAATTACTAAAACGGAAATGACTTATTTATCAAAACCAAGGCGTGTGAAATATGGAGTGCCACAAGGTAGTGTGCTTGGTCCTCCCTTCTTTTTGGTTTACATAAACGATTTACCTAAAATTACTAGTAATCATATGACACTGTATGCTGATGACAGTACTATTTTGTTTAGCGGAAAAGATTTGACATTGCTAGAAAATGACATAAATGGGACTTTATCATCAATAATTAAATGGCTAACTGCTAACAATTTAAAGGTTAACTTAGATAAAACAAGTATAATGAGTTTTCAACAAAGGACTGATGCAGTGAATCTAAATATCAACTACTCTGGTAAGCAAATCTGTGGAACAAGTACAAACAAATTTCTAGGTTTATAAATCGACAGTGACTTAAAATGGAAAAGCCATATAGAACAGCTATGTAATAAGTTGTCTAGTTATTCTTATGCGTTGTACCAATTAAGTAAAGTTGTAAATTCAGATGCTGTACTGTCTGCTTATCATGGGTACGTTGGATCTATCCTAAGATATGGAGTAATGTTTTGGGGGAACGCAACCGACAAAGAAATCGTTTTTAAGTGCCAAAAACGATGTATTAGGTCAATGTTTAATTTATGCATGACCGACTCGTGCAAACCGTATTTTAAAAAGTATAGGATACTCACACTTCCATGTCTGTACATTCTGGATTGCGCCCTATTTGTTAAAAATAACACAGATATGTTTAAGGTCTTGTCTAGTGCACGCCATAGGGATAAATTCCGCATGGTTCCTTCGAATACTGCACTTATGAATCAGAGTGTGTTCTGTAACGCCCTTTGTATATATAATAAAATTCCTGGTCCAATAAGAAGTAATGAGAATGTCCTCAGTTTCAAGCATATGTTAAAGAATTTCTTAGTTGACAAATGCTACTACACAATTAAGGAATTTTTATCTGACAAAGAAATTTAACAATAACATTCTGGGTACCACTTGACATGAATAAAACGATATGGAAATAAACTAAATTGACATTTAAAATAATATTGATTTAACTTGTGACATCTAATGTTATTATTAATAATTGTACGCCTTATGGCAGGACATAGCTGAACTGTATGTACTGATGTAACACCCCATTATTGTACCTATGCTCCACAATAAATGAATTATTATTATTATTATTATTATTTGTAAATATAAAACCAGTAATATTATATTTTTTAAATAGTAAGCAGATTGATGAAAAAGCTGATTTTGTAAAAATGTGTTCCCTGAATCACTGAGTCCACGCTCACGAAATCGCAGGCAAAAGCTAGTTAATTATAAGCAATTTAGTTTTTTTTTAAGAATCACTTGAGTAAACACAATTTGCTAAGGAAACCATATAAACGTCATTCACTTGGTGGCAGCGATTGGCGCTCCTTCTATTCAAGACCAAAGATGTCTCAGTTCAAAAGCTTTGCTCTCGAGTCATGATCGTTTCTTTTACATTTTTATACAAGCACTGAAGATGCTGTAAGATAGAAATAAGAAAGAACATTACGCAGCCAATCAGCAACTTCCAAAAGATTACAAAATCCTGGACAACTGGCGCCAAAAGCCCAACCCTTATTTCAATTTACATTTCAAGCCCAAACAGGTATTAAACTTCACCAATACTGTTAACGGGCCTTCATTTTAATAAGACCCATTAAAAAGGATCGTTGGAGGCGAAAGGATTTTGTTTATAGCCCATTAATGAATTTTGCTGCAGAACGATAGCCGGGATCTTTGATACCTTATTTGTAACCGCATTAGGAATTAAACGCCTCTTACTTATTTCTAAAGCCTTCACTTGATTTAAGGATCTAATAATATAAGATGCTTACTGGGACATCGCTTGATTTAGGTAGACGAATACGTCGAATGCATTTACTTTACTTAGTACTAAAGACCTGCCCTTTATTCGATGACGGGGGGAATATAGCAATATTAATGCCACATCATGCACCCGTAGATACATGACCCGACATGCTGCATTCGGTAAGTGGAAAGCAGTCAAACTGTGGTCATAATTTGACAGTGTCAACTATCCAAGCGAGCGCAGTAAAAAAATAAGTAAAATCTAACTTTAACTACGAAGCTCTATGGTGAAACTCACACAGGTCATTCTACAGGTCTTTCTACTACACGCTAACACTGTATCAGTCTATAAAATCCTTTGACAAGGTATAAAGATAATTATTCTTTAAAAGAGCTTAATCATCCTTTACTAAATGCATCAACAGGCTTTGTGTTGCAGCAGAAAATACGTTATTCACGAAAAATAATCCTAACGGCAAAATCTTTAAAGAAAATCTTGAAGCAGCTCAGAGAAGATTAATTAGTGATTCAAAACAAATGAAAGATTTGTTTAGAGATCCGTCTTCATCTTTTCTGCCCACCTCACCAAGTTTAGCACGGCGGCAATTAATCATACTTTAGTTGGTACCAAAGTTATTTTCACAAAAGGTTGATTTTTTTTGACTTAAAGCTTAGCTAACAGTGAATTTCCAAGCATTTATCTGCACAACAGAAGGCAATAAAATAATAATAATCTTTGAAGAGGTTTGACTTGACACATTACCTTTGGTTCAATGTATTTATATTCTTCCATAAAGAGCCCGAAAGTTGAAGTCAAATAAAATAAAATAAAACCGGCCAAGTACATGTCGTGCCACGCGCAGTGTAAGGATCCGTAGTAACCTGTAGTTACCACAATATATTTGAGCAGGAGTATAGTTATTTACTGTATCGGAAATTAGAAAAACCAATTAATATCAATATATGTATCTTAACTAAAATACCTAAATTAAAGTCAAACTCATAGTCAATTCGATATTATTATTTTTTTAAATACGAATGATAACCGACGATTTTTTGTTTCCTCCCTGGCAAGGGAGTAGGTGTGAAATCCTCATGGATACCCTACAGCCTTATGTCAGACTCTTACTGACTAAAACACACCCGTAGTTCATGCTTATGCCAGAAGTGCTTTACAAGCTTCACCTGTAGCGCTCATCCCCTGAGAAGGGGATGATGCGTTATAACCGCCGATCTTTTTAAGTGCTTATATACTTTTTCTAAAAACGTAACTTTAGCGCGACTCAGGAACTCATGATATTTTATTGTAGTTTAAAATTTTTAGATTTTGTTACAATGCAATGTTTTACGCTTCAATAACTTCATCTATGTCAACGATATCCCACACGATAGGGTGGATGATGAAAAAAAAATATCCCTAGGTTACATGTACCTGACGACGAAGCCTGTAAAGGCTACGAAACGTCAATAAATAAATAAAATTTCGTGCATTAACCCGTAAAAACTAGTTTTATTTAATGAGTGATGTGCGTGAAAACCTAAGAAACAAATATGTACCCAATTTTTTTATACAACCATTTCGTCGATGTCATTGATATGTATATTTAAAAATTAAAGCAAAATTACAGCTTTAGTGTTAATAGTGTTCGAGCAAAACCTGGACAGGACAGACGGACATGACGAAACTATAAGAGTTCATTGCCAAGACTACGGAACCCTAAAAATCTAGTTATGGTCAGACTCGCAGACTATATGTTTGCAGGTATCGTACAATTTTATTACATTTTATTTTACTTTATTTATTTGGACAACCAAAATGTTTTTTCCTTAATAATTTGGTGTTGCCTTAATATAAGGCTGTCACGGACACAAAGAATGTGTAATCTAATTAGGTGCATAATGCCTTATCCTTTACAAGAATATTCCGATTATGTCGTCGTCGTTTGAAATACAAAGAAGGTTGAGTGATAAATACCAAAACAGTAGTACATTTCAGGTATGATGCTTTTAAATCGTTATTACTTAGTTGATATTACAGCGGCAATAGTAATATACAATCTGTAAAAATTTAGATTACGACTGGCAAGTTACAGACTACAGATAAATCAGGGACGTCGATGAATAATAAGAAAAATAAATAAAACGCGCTTTATGACTTATTTAAAATAATTTTATGATTCTAAATTTATTCTAGAAGCTTGCAAATCAACTTAAAAACTTCAGCTGCCAACAGAACTAATCGATACGCAAACACGAAAGAACGTCTTAATGGAAAATGATGCAGTGATTCTGATTCAAGTGAATTTTCTTAGCCGTCAGCCGCAGTGCTTTGATAGATGACCCTCTCTTGTGCTATTCATAACCTTATTAGTTGGGGTGAGATATTGTTATGTTACAACCGATGTATTAATTCCCGATATGGAAACGGTGAATTGCTAAACAGCGTGTATAGAAAGCGTTTGTATCAATATTCAATCAATAATATGGAATCTTTTAATTTTGATGCCTAATATATCGTTTTCTTTTAGCAATAAGATATTTTTATTTTACACGAGTAGTTTTAAGGTCGTTTTAAGCAAGTACCCAAGAAAAAAGAAATGTTACTTTATTCAAAGCTAGCCTATTAACGTCCCTTTAAAGCTAGGGCAGAGCTCGAAGAAATTTTTGGTTACCTATCCTATAACTTTCTTAATTGCAAACTGAACCCGCCAAAGATTGCGCCACTGAGCTCCTCAATTTATTTAAAATTTATATTATATTTTATAAGTTAAACTGATAGTTATTACAAAAAAGAAGATGACGTTCTGTATGTATTTTTTTGCACATGTGATTTAATTTTAGTGTTTCGAACAAGGTTACATGATTTGCTCGAATTATAAAAACAATGAGACTAACACAATCACGCATACTTAATACAGAATGAGAAAGTTTTATTTTCTACGGAAATCGATGCCACCCTCGTATACGTATCATCATCAGCCCATTAATGTTCCCACTGCTGGGGCACGGGCCTTCCCTATGGATCGAATAGGGAGATTGGACCATGACCCACCACGCGAGCCCAGTGCGGATTGCGGTGTGCTAATGACTGCAGATGTAGCCGGGACTAACGGCTTAACGTGCCTTCCGAAGCACTTAAGAGCTCGAGGTAGTAAAATTTTGTATTTGTTTCTTAGGTTTTCACGCACATCACTCATTAAATAAAACTAGTTTTTACGGGTTAATGCACGAAACTTTATTTATTTATCGATGACGTTTAAAATATTGGTCATCCATCCAATAACTGACCACTGCGAAAGTTGCTTAACTTCAACGATCGCAGCCGAACGCGCTAACCACTTGAGCCATCGAGCTCCTCATTCGTATATGTATACCTCCTAATACTTATACTAAATATTAATCTGGGGTCAGATTTGGGATTGCGGTCCACCTAGGGGACCCATGGGGACATACAGGAAAAAAACCTGAATTCGAATTTGTTATCAAGTCTAATTTTTGAAATTTCAGAGGTCCAGGGGTTGTGAGGATGTGTTCAGGGTCACTTAATATGGAAAAAAGTGTTATATGTTAAGATATCATAAACAATCAAACACCCCTGATTTGCATGACAGACGCTAATTAATGGTTTTATTATTATATTTTTATAAGATTATCATTTAGCGTTTTTCTAATATTTTTAGAAGAGTCGTGCTTCTTAATGTTTTAAAAACTTACCTATAAATATCTTAATTACATTTTATCGATAACCTCTTGATACTAAGCTTTTGCTACCCTAGACTCATTTGAAAAACAGAAAATGCGTGCGAATTCTCAAAAGTTTTAAAAACAAGCCTATTTTCTTGTAACGACTGTCACTTTGTGAAGCCTTCGGTTTTAACGTGCCTTAAATCTACTTAACGGTAATTTGGACTGTCCATTAAGAAGTTTAGGACTGTCCCTACGATCCGCCGACGCATTACGTAACTTGAGAATAACTGTCTAAGTGCTATTGTCTGCTAAGTCAATTGGAGCTTTGAATCAATAGAGAAAATTAAGCAATGGCATCTTAGGGCGGTAAATTACAAACGATCTAAATAATTCTACCCCTAAGCGTTCCAGTCGATAAATTACGTTTCATCAGTAATATACAATAAATTTAAAATGAAATATGATTCGTACGAATACAAATATTTACTATTATACTACCTACATTATGTTTCATTAGTCTATTTTCAAGACGCCATTTTGTAAAAAAGAGTCTCCCACCCGTCGCGTGTTAAACATGTTACATACAGATATTTGCGATGGTCCCGAAAACTACCGAACGGTTTTCACGCGGTATCAGTTAGATATTTTCACACGGAAAATTTATGTGCTGAATACAAACCCGAGGAAAAAAATACTATAGAACTGAGGTGCGATAGTTTTTTTTAACTTAAACTATTGGAAACCCTTATACAAAACTATTGTATATACAGGGTTGGCAGGCTCGAAAGCCCCATGTAATTATGCCGTTTGAAGAGAGGTAGGGCACATCAAATTTCCCGCTCGTATTGAAGCGCCCGTCTGTGAAGCAACCTCCACCTTACAGAAGTAAAATAACACTATCTTCTACTGGTGTTGTGTTTCTGCTGGTGAGTAGTATGCTTCGCGGGATTGGGTTCAGGCCGGCATGGTGAGAATGGATGGAGCGGCACACTTTCTGCCGCTTCATCTATCTTCGCGATTGAAATCCAGTAACACTTAACATCAGGTGGGGTAAGGGTAATTTGTGGCACCTCGTAAAAAAACTATATTGTAGCGCAAGAAAAATAGCTATGGGGATAGCTTATACGCAAGCTGCGTATAAGCTAGGTCTTCTTTATATAAATAAGCAAATGTTTCCATTCCGACTAACACGGAGTAGTGAAAGACTCCAGATACGAAGATGACGCAGCAAAGGACATGGTAAAATTTTGTATGAGCGACTGCCCTAGCAATGTATAATTTTTTTACTTAGTAATATATAATGCAGAAATATTTATAATTTCTATGAAAAAGGGCTCAGGAACTTTTGATAAAGTTACAATCTTGAAAATTATGAGATCTCCTATGACGTCTTTACCTTGCTACATTTGATAAAAGATGTTGCCAATTATTTACAGAGCCATAATTTCGCATTTTCTTAGAATGTTTCCCCCCATTTATCTGATTAACACATCACAAAAAGTATTTTTAAAAGTAAAAATAAATACTAATATTTTTTTTTTCGTCAGCCTGACATGATTCTGTGAAATTTTATTTTGTTTATTTGCAAAAATCAAAGCATTGTTTATCATACAGCCTTCTCTCAAGCCTGATCAGAAAAATAAAATCTATTATTTTAGGCCTTCAGTGATTTGTTATATTAAAAATAAGTGCCAAATATATCATAGTGTTTGGGAGTTTTGAATTAATATTGTTTATTTTGATATACTGGCAGAAATATTTTTAGTATACATTTATTGTTCATTTATTTTTGTAAAACGGTACATTTTCCATTTGAAACAGACACAAAGTAAATTTTTATACTTTTAAATAATTGATTATTTCACGAAAGTTGTATGAGAATTATAAACACGTAATAATTAATAAAAAAATATTATAATGTTACGGGCAAGTGCAATATAATTATACACGTTAAGGGCAGTTTCTTAGCCATGTCCTTTGCCTGTGTCATACCAGCCATTCTGACTCTGCCTGTCTACTTATAATAATATGTAAGTTATAATATGTGTCTTCACATTTCTTTGTAGGACCGCGGGTTGTAAGGTATTTCACTTGCAGATAACACACCACAGAAATTATGTTGGGGTAAGCATTAGTGATCCTTTGGTGGGAGGTGTGTTGTTAAAAACGATACGGTTGCACCAAATCATAAAGTCCCACTCAGTATCCTCATTGTCCATATGGTAAACACATAGATAGGCTACACCTCTCCAATGGGCGAATGACTTCAATCTGCCAGTGACTTTGGTATTGAGACTATCTCGCTTATAGACATTCACATGACAATACTTCACTGATTTATTAATAACCTGAAAATATTTGTTCGCTTTCGATTTAAACATAAAAGTTTATTGCATTTGTTACTATATCATAACTTCTGATCTGCAAAAATAGTTAAGACCCAAGTTCGTAAATTATTGAGTTCTAAACCGAATAATTCTTGAAATTATGAGAAAAATTAAAAATTTAGTAATACTTGGATTTTTATTTAAATAATCATACATTAAATCCGTTATTAAATATCTATGCAGATGCTATAATAGACAAGCAGTTCCTAGTGAATGCGATCGGAATATAAATATAAAGACATCATTTAATAACACTTTTCTAGACTACAACATGCAGAAGACAAATAATTAACTTAAATGACTCAAATCACAGACTAGACTCAACTAAACTTGATTGCACAATCACCATTGGACCGCGTATGGTGGTATGACGGCATGATATTGGATCATGCTGAGTGGATTAGCGGCTAGAATAAACCAAAAGAATTAGCATGACAGTTATACTTGACGGAACAATCACAATTCAATTATTTCAGCTTGATCAAGACGATCTGATCATGCCGATTGGACCGTGTATGACTATCTCACGATCGAGTTTTTACAATAAATTAATCAGTTTAACTAACAATCCAATAATATGATTAATGATACAAATTCAATTCTGAATTAGACTGTATTATTTACAGACCATTGTGTTATAGTATAGTATAATTTGGGAGCCTCCATCTAAAAGCATTGTCAAACTCTAATTACCGCAGTCGAATAGTACCCGATTTAATGGACTCAAGGCTAACTTTGGCGCGGTATTTTACATCTCCAAGTGCTGATATTCATTTGGAAAATTGTCTCCGACCAAAGTCTCCAGTAGGTCTTATAATGATTTGACCGCAGACTTTGCAGTTATGTTAATAACTACGTAGAGAAGCGGAAACTTTGTTAATATAATATTGGGAAGTCAAACAGTAAGGGATATAAATTTCCAATTTTCCGGCCGTGACGTCTCTTTCTTGTTGCGACTCATTTAAACCTTTGAAAAGACTTCCTTGGACGAATTTAAGCTTGCTTTGCATTTTCTTTGAAGATTTTTTTCGTGTATAATTTTATATTAATCTGACTATTGAATCAGATAATGTAAAGGAAATCTCGAAAATACCTAAAATATTATGACTGTTATCTTATTACAAACTAATCATAATTATACCTCTGGCCAAAAATGTAGTATAGTGGTCTCAGAATAGCTTGATTGACGATTTTAATATGAGAAGAGCTTATTACGCGTTTATTTATTCAAAGTGGTTATTTTTTTTTACCGTAAGATAACGAATACTTTCAATAAATCAAATGTTGCAGTAAACGCGTGTTAAGCGCTTCCAGTCTGTATCTAGGAGTAACTGAAACTTTCCTATCGTATAGAAAATCGAAGTGGTTTTCGTTTTACGTTAGTCCAGTTAATTGAGCTTGTGCTCAGTTTAATTGAAGTTCGAAATGCCGTCGGAGGTTTTGTTTGAACTACTTTGAGAAGATGGATAACGTTAGAATTAATCAAATTCTGGCTACTTCTACCTGCTTTCATAATATTTGTGTAGCGCCGCCGAGGCAACATGATGGCAAATTTTATTACTTATATTAAACTTCCAAGAAATACTCATGAAACTTATCTTTGTTTTTTCAGTTTTAAAATACAAAATGGTACTCTACGTCATAAGACGTATTCGGGCTTTTGTAGTATGCTTAATTTAATCTGTATTTTTTTACAAAAAAATATTTTTACAATCAACAGTAACTCATCAGCTCTGGCTTTACTCGAGTCAAATCAGGATATACTTTATCCCCACCCTTAATTTCGATTGAAATACTGTTGGAAGATATCATTTTTTTAGCAAATGAGAATATTACACGATAATGCACCTCCTTCGTCAACGAACATCCCCTAACATTATATTAATTATACTATTAATAAATCTTTGAATTTTGTTGACTAATTTAAGCCATGTGTACGATAACCCTTTAAATTTATAAATAAGGATCAATATTATTTTGCTTTGGGTGATTATTAATAAACATTGTCACCTACTCATGTATCGACCGTCACTTACATAATCGAAATTATACAAATTGCGACCTACGATCAGGGCAGGTCCTCAATCCATCAGGCTATTATTACTTTGTAGCCATTGTTTTGCTGAACCGACTGACAGACAAGGTCATTTCTGTCGAAATTAATAAATCATCGAAGGGGGGTGACAGAAAAAAAATTCATTATCACCCCGGGGCGCGGCCTGTTTTTCCTATCTTTGTATACTTTTTGCCTGTCAGCTTTGTTCGTACACTTAAATGGCTCCCTTGAACTGGAAAAAATTTGCTAGAAAATAAACCAATTGATTGTCCTTTGACTCTTGTAGGTGTTTTGGCTATAAATTTTTAATTAAATTCAAGGAGTTGTAATTAGAATAAGACTTCACCTCTTTCTTCTGTTCACAAAAGGGAACACCTGGTTAGAAACCTTTTCTTCAGAGGGCCACGCGCGCTGGCCTACATTGTCACCGACTTACTGTGGCCACTATTCTTACAGGAACAAAGATATTTGGAGACTCAATTCTTTGTTGTACTATTCGCAAGTGGAATTATTTGCTCCTTCCTACAATCTGGGGTAATTTAAGAGAGGCGTAAAGAAGCATTTCTGCAGGTCGGCAAGGTGAGGAAGGATGGTTGGTGTGGCAGTTTGTAACTGCTGTACCAGCTATCTTCGCGTCTGGACTTTATCATCACTTAACATCAAGTGGTGGAGAGTCACTTGCCTACTTGGCTATATAAATAAAACGTAAACGAAAAGCTAAGTCGATTTGTATTATCCACAGAATACAAATAGATTTTGTTTTTCTTTTGCAACAATCCTTTAATGTGTTTCCATTAATCCCTTAATGTGATATACAATGAAGTGAAGTAGGGTAAGTGAGTGACGGGTACTGTCAGTTGTCCCGCGCAAACCTCTTTGACGTTCACAGCTTTAAGGTTGTTTTATACTGAAGCGGACCGGAAAATATAGTCGTGTTATATATGTTATGGGCTAAGTGATTAATCGGGCATTATTCATAAAGCCCGGTCAATATGAATAATGCCCAATTAGAGAGGGCAATGTGATTATAATCAATCAATATACCGCATTGCCCGGGCATTATGAATAATGCCAAGTGCCTATTGGGCAGAGTGCTGTAAAGCATGTTTATTTTTTTTTAATTTTTTTATGTTATAGGGGGCATACGAGCAGACGGCTTACCTGATGGTAAGCGATCACCGTCGCCCATGGACACTTGCAACACCAGGAGTATCACAAATGCGATGCCGGCCTTTAAGGAAGAAGTACGCTCTTTTTTTGAAGGTTCTTGGGTCGTATTGGTCCGGAAACACTATTTTCAAATGAATACTTAGATAGACCGAGCATTACAAGTAATGAAATCAATTATCGGGTAGAGTAATAATAAAAACATGTTTTATAGATTAGTATTTATTTTTAAAATTGAAATAATCAGACTTCGGTTTTACTTCGATCAATTAACGAAGGGCTACATTTAGAAGCTATAGTCTATAGTAGTTTCAATACAGTTTGTTTGAAAAATTTATTAAATCTGTTAAATGTTCAGAATTTATGTTTCCCTATTTTTGAGGATGTAAGGACTAGGGAAGTAAGAACTAGTACTTCTGCCTTATCTCTGGCGCTGCGGGAATAGCAGCGCCTCCGCCTTTGCGTGACAAAGTCACAAGAATCACTCCCCTTCACACCTTCGGCTTGCTCTCCCTCCGCGCCTTCGGGCTCTAAAAAGCACTCTAGGGGTAGGGCAGACCAAGACCACGGCGTGTCGGGGTTGGCCAAGTCGGTTCTAAATAAAAGACTGTTGTAAAGGCACATTTACCTTTTTTTCTAAGTGTTGAGCCCATACTATTTTTTATTTACCAAGATCTCAAAACAAACACAAAATGGCGAGACATCTGTCATTTTGACAATTGTACCAACTTTTTGAATTTATTCATACTGCCCGGTCCAAGCGATAAATTCAAGCTATCTCAAACACTGACTTATTACATGGACCACGAGCCGTCCGGCATTATTAATAATTACCGGGCAATGTGATAAATAGGTGAGTTTAGATTATAATTAATTACTTAGCACGAAATGGCGGGGCATTATTCATACTGCCCTGCCATTATGAATACTGCCCGCATTTATCACTTGGCCCATAACATATACACACTAGAGTAATGAATTACAAATTTAATTACAAAAAAATATTGCATCGTGCAACTGTTCGGTGTGCGTGTTTGTCAAAAAATGCACTGCATAATACCCGCCTCAGTGATAGAACGCTAGTGTAAAACAAACCAATGTCAGTTTGCTCAGATCATAGTTCATAGATCATAGTTCTTTACATAGTTTTAACGTTTTACTTATAAGCCAGAGTGAACAGGCATCTTCTAGGCAGACGTGTACCTTCCTAGGCCACAACATCGCTTTCCATCAGGTGAGATTAGGGTCAAACGCCTTGCCTATTAAGCATAAATAAAAAACAGTGGATTTTCTTAACAAAGTCACATAACTATAGGACGTCAGGGCTAGGATATTTTGCTATAAATACTGTTGCGTGCAGGGATAGGGTTCGTAATTATAATGTCAGTTCACGCTAATTCCACGTGGACGAAGTCGCGGGCAAAAGTTACCTTTCAGTATATAAAAAATATTTGAATACCCGGAAATTAAAAACAAAAGAAACATCTTCACCTAGCCAGCCTGAATCTAACTTCTTTGAGCCAAGGAACCTTACTCAAACAGAGAAACAAATTCTAAAGATAGTAATATTTTACTGTTATCTTCTGAAAGGCTATGTTTTACACGATCCCTGACGTACTACCCCAGGTGGGCGCTCCAATTCAGGGAGATTTTGCTATGCTCCTAATAAAAAAATCATAAAGCGAATAATTGCGGGGAAGCAGGTTCGATACTTAGTCATCATAATTAGATCTGGGATAAGTTCTTGCATCAGTGACGGGGATATTTGTTAAAATAGAAAACGAGGACCCAGGGATGTCGTAATGGCATTTCTTTAGAATTCCGAAATAAAAAAAAGTAGATGTATGTATCCATACTCGCTAGCACATATCTCGATCAAGAATATTATAAATAACGGGTCAGCGCTTAAAATCCATCTCGGTAAATATAGGCGTAATAAACTGGAGGCGTGAGATCTTAATGTCAATTAGTGTATACACGTCACGATGACTCAATGTGCATTAATAGGTCGTAAGTAAGAAATAACATTTTGTTATTTGTAACGAACGGAACTTCATTCCTTTGTAACATGGTTGTTATAAGTTCAACTTTAACTGTTTTAAAACATTTGTCTTTGTTTATTGGGAATCGAATGTAGCTGCATAAGTATATACATACTTTTTTGTATGCAATCCAATATCTATAGAATTGTTGATCGAAGTGCACATAGCAGTATATCACGGAGTACATACTTATGTAAAATTATCATTTTTATTAGCCAACCAATTTGGTACTATTTATAAATAAATAATAAAACCTAAAAAGACAGACGCAGATGTGGAGTATATTTTATTAAATGATATTCTAAGATAAAAACATAGATAGTTATAATGTACGACAAATTAATATGGCAATAATTTGTAACAAAAAGTAATACCTACTATAATTAACATTGAGATTTTGTTTCGACTCCGCGACAGTGGGAATCGGACCTCAGTATTTTATTATACGGATTAATAATTGTACTCATCGCTTTCGCTCTCTAACAATTTTTCGCATGTTCTCGGAAAGATTCTTTGATTTTTTTGTAACGTTTTCACCCATTTTTTAATGGCTAACAAGTTTGATATGAGTGATAAAAATCAAAACTAGAACCGACGTTGACAGTTGTCGTTGTTGTCTCGAGCATACTGAGCTTATGTAATGATAAGCAATGACACGAAAATATAGTTTGGTTAAAAATAAACTAAATACTAAATCTATCGAAATTTCACTAAGCAGAAACTCAGATTTATTAAAAAGCTATCTAACAAAGCAGGTTTCGTGTTTATAGTCATATTAGATTTTAAGTTACTTGATTCTTAAGTAAACATTCGAACATTTTTCAAAGACTTAATCTATCGAGAAAAAAAATCGAACTACGAAAGAAAGAAACGAAAAGAAGGAACTGAAGATATACATTATAAAAATCACATGTACAGAATCTTTATAGGTATTCTATTAACTTCGTCAAAAATGATGACTTGAAACTACAGCACCTTAACTTGACCTGAATAATCTGATACAAATAAGATTTATATTACAAAGATTTTTGTTTTAAACTAAAATAAGGAGTTTCGATTTGTACAAATAACAAACAGCTTTCGTATTTATTTTCTACACCGAGAATTGGCACAAAGGATCCCGAACTTAGTTTTTTAAAGTTCAAGCAAACGAAACAAACCTCTTTCCTCCATTCAAGAACTTTAACTTTGCAGTTCTCTAAATAGAATAAAATATTCTTGGCTTTTGAGCTTTGAATTCTAATGAAATTTTATGGCAAGTAATATGAATTATTTTCATTTAAAAAGTTAAATGAACATTTATAGCGGAACTGTAACCCACCAGCGACCTCTAACGAAACTAGTCGGAGTATGTTAAATATTCAATGAGATGAGTCGCATAAAAGATTTTTTAACCAAAACAAAAATCATACTTAAGCATAAAGGAAAAAATAATATATAAAACGAATTTTCTTTCATACTACTACAAACGATATATTTCAACATAATTATATATAAAAAATGCTTACAAAAATGCAAAAAGATGTCCCCAAAAAGGTACAACAATGCTGAGGAGCTTTTCGATCTTGTTATTCCAAGCCTTCATTTACAAAAATATGAGTAATCCTCGAACTAACCTGAAAATGCTTAAATAAGAAATAATTTATAACAACATAATTTTTATATTACGGCTATGAGCAGAATGCTCTGTGTTAACTATCATCGCCCGCCATGATTCAGCCGGCCGTACCTCTTTCACGCCATTTGCCACTTCTTGTTCTAATTTAATACAATAATCGATAAACTACTTTTAAAGGACATTGGGCAAAAATGTATGGACGATGCACCCACGTCCGCCACGGCATAAACTACATTTGTTTGAAAGGTATTATAGTCATGATCATAATTATGTGACAAAACGCATCAAATTCCATCCCGGAGGTCTTTAGTTATTTTAAGTTAAATGGGTACAAGTACTACCTATAACGAACGAAAAGTAAGGGAATTCTTTTAGTTAGTTCGACCCTACATGAGGGCTCAGGTATTATGGGAGTATTCCACAAGGTGCAAGGGTGCCCTTGTGTTATTCTGCCGCGCTAGAGTAAATCCAAGAATCCCCGCATGGGTTGGGGTTTTTTCAAACAGTCTGTTCGTAATAGTAAATTGTCTTATATATGTAAAACGGAGCGACCACAAATCACACAAACTTGTCCACTCTTCGAAAAAAACATGATTCCAGTTCATCCATACTAATTGACAAAACCGATAATCGTGTTCCAATGTCCAAAGCGTGTTAGATGAAAATCAATTAAGTGACAGGGAGGGAGCGTACAATCACAACGAAGTAAGACGAGTCGACTATTTGCAACTGCAAGTCCTTCATCCCTCGTAAACCGTTTTGAGGTGGCTCAGTAAGTGCAAGCGTAGGATGGTTGGCAGGCTTTGTCGAATATCTGGTTGTGTAGTGCGATATGGCATATTATTATGGTTACTAATAATATAAAATGAAGGCACTATAAAGTGAATTTATTTAGCTATTTAAATTTTAAGTGAATTCACTTTACATGGGCATATTTAATATGCCCATGTGCCATATCTTTTGACTACCAGGATATTTTTTTACGGTGTCATAATAAAAAATGCTAGTTTTTCATAGATCTATCGATTCATACTAATTCAATTGTTGGCGGAGCTGGGTGTGTTTTGCCCATTGTCCTTTAAAGAAAAGTTTACTAGAAAAAAATCCACGCGGACCAGGCAGCGGACGGGGCTCGATCCCGCACCCTTCGCAATCCGGGCGAATGCACTGGCCATTACGCTACCACGGCCCTATTGGCCGCGTCGAAATTTTCCTAGCCTTAAGCTGCCTTAAGGCAGCGCCATCTCTTCGCATTGTAGGTAACCCATAATGTCAAATAAATACTTTTTCAAATATTAAACGTTTGAAAGAAGAAATAGCAATTATAGTTATGTTTTTATTTATTTTTAAGCATTTCACTGCTAGATGTTTAAATCTAAAGAAAAGTTTACTAGAAAAAAATCCACGCGGGCCAGGCAGCGGACGGGACTCGAACCCGCACCCTTCGCAATCCGGGCGAATGCACTGACCATTATGCTGCCACGGCCTTATTGGCCGCGTCGAAATTTTCCTAGCCTTAAGCTGCAAGGCAGCGCCATCTCTTCGCATTGTAGGTAACCCACAATGTCAAACTTTTAAATTTATAAAAATATGTTTTTTTTTCCTCAATGGCTTCGCGCGGCTTGTGCATTTAGCCAATGTCAAGTGTTAAAATGTTTACAAATTCTATAGCACTCGTGGTCAAAGTATTATATCAAGTCAAAGTAAGTGGCAGTCAAGTCAATCCCCCTTTCCCTGTGTTTCAGTAAATGTGTGGGGATTTACTGGAACCTCCCCGTGGACTTCTTGAGGGAACGTCGAAAGACACTTTCCACTATTTTGTTTCACTTGCCAACACTTGTGCATGTTCCCGAACACTTAGTGGTTAATAATCCACTATTATTAGACACTAATATCCGCCACAACACAATTTTTAACAAGAAAAACAAAATTGCTAAAGTGACGCTTTCCGATCCAGCCAAAAAGTCAAAAATATGATTTGATTAATGATAAATTATGAACTGACAGCGCCATTTATACGATGCAAGTTTCTTGCCTGTTGCATACAATTAAATTGCGATAAATGACTAGTATGGTCTAAATAGTACATTAAATTCTTGTTGTGGTATATAAGTTTTGTTTTAAAACTTTTCTTAGTGTAAACAGTACATACAATAATTTCTTAAATAATTCCTCTCTCCTTGTCCTTAAATACTTGTATTGGTGTAAACGAAAGACATTTGCAATTCTTTTTTGTCAAAACTGGCATTCAATAATTGAATGCAATCTTTTTACTATGTCCGTGTCTCAGACCAAATAAAAAGTAAAGACGGAGTCTGCCGAACCAAAAAGTGAAGCCGGTTTTTTATGTATGTAGTGCATTAGCCAGTGTTACCAAAGTCATATAAAACACCCCAATATTAGAAAAATGTAATAACGTTATTCCATAACGTTATTAATAACGTTATAAAATATTAGAAAAAAATATCGTAAGCTTATTCTCTAAACCTCTCGTGAGCCAAAGGTCATGCGCCGTTCTTACAAGTCCCGGACTTCTTTATGGACCGCCCGCCCGCTGGGTGGGAACGATTGCATTGTTCTGCCGATTTCTCTGTTATTTTGTAAAAATACCCTTCACAAACGTATATTTGGATTCTCCATAAAATTTTCAATAAAACAGTGTGTACACAATGCGTCATGTCTATAATTTATTTTAATTACATTATGGTAAACTCAGGAAAGATAAAAAAAAGTCGTTTATATAGGTAATATGAGGTATATTTTCAAAATTTGTAAATTATAAATCCAGGTTTTTGTACATATAGAATGTACTATATATAAATGAATGTATATAATAACTTACCAAATAGAATTATAAAATATAACACGCAACAGAAAAAAAGGGTCGTGTTTCAAGTGTTGATAAAAACAAATGCGAGATCCAAGTGCCTTGATTAATGTGTTGACGTTTAATTATGTTGGATTGTTTATTTTACTTTAGTTACAAGTCTCGGATGGAATAGGTTTGTTCATTTTATAGTTTCAAGCACTCGCAACAAGGCACTTGAAATCGCTACCAAATCAGTCATCTCAACTTTATGTCAATAAAACGAAAAGCATATACAAATGTTGATAAACAGTTTCTTTTATTAAAATGTACATGAAATTTTCTATAGAATACACAAAATATAATCACTAGTTCCTATACAAGAACATAATAAAATAAATCTACAAACATCGCGAATTTTGGGTCAAAAAGGCCATTAAAAAGTAGATGCATCTTAAAACGGTGTGCACATTAGATGACATATTTTTCTATTGTGCACAGTTGCGGTCAAGGTTAAGTTTAAAATTAGCTAAGTACCAAATTAACATTATTTTTACTATTGTACTAATACTTTTAATGAACAATGATACTTAATTCAAGTAAGTTCGCTTTAATTTAGTAGCATAATACGGCAAAATGGGGAAACTGAAGCAAGTACCACAACATGATAGATGGTGGGACTTGTACAAACAATAAGCAGTTAGCATATAAATTATTGGAATCTTTAAAATATAAATAAATCTAAGTAACCATAATAATAGTAAAAAAAATACCTTTGGATATGCATTTTGTTTTACACGACGTAACCCTTTTGTTGTGTAGTACAAATCGTCGCTCTGAAAATGAGTCGAACAAACCACGCTGCGGGAAGCTGGTTGCCACAATGGTTCATTTCTACTCTTACGAATGACTGCAATCCACTTCTCTTTTAGATCTTGATCTCGATTAGGAAATCTTAAAAAAAACGTATAATATATAATATGTATTACATCCCAAAAAATTTATACGAATACATAAAGAAAAAAGATGTTTCGTGTAATTGTTTATCCATGCATTACAATATTCGAATAATATAAAACTATGCCACACAATGTATTTAATAAAATAACGTTACATTATATTTCACGGTACCCAACAAAAGGGTAAAACTGTAACGAATAATCATGGCAACATTTCGTTCAGGTTTTGTTTACAAAGCGACAACCTCCAATTTGATTTTGATTAATTGAAAATAGCAGTTTATAACTTTACTTACGTATGAAATGTGATTCCATCCTGTTTTTTATTCTTGGAAGATTGGTTTTTACACGTTTTCACTACACAATTCGGCATTTTCTCTAATAAATATTGTTATTTATTATTACGTCACACTCCGCGCGTCGGGATAGCTCGACTGAGAAGCCAAGGCGTAGTTTCGTTGCATGTGTGTGCGTGTAACTGTGTATGTACACGGCGAGGCGTAGTTTTATCGGCTTCACTTTTTGGTTCGGCAGACTCCGTCTATACTTTTTATTTGGTCTGAGGTCCGTGTGTAAACAATTGCTTACAATTCTTGTAAGTCAATTATTGCGCCTCATTAATTGTATGCAACTATTGCGTGTAAATGGCGCTTAATAGTAGTAATAGTAGTAATTATTGAAATCCAATCATTGGCAAATAAATAAGTCAATTTTTCGTTGAACCACATGACTTTTTTCCCAAACATTTAGGATTTGAGAAGATTTCGTCGAATATTAAACCTGGTTTAGCTTAGAATTCTTTTTCAAGATAAATCACATTTAAATAATGAACGTGCACTTCGTAACGGGTCGAAAATGCCCATTGACTTTTGGTCAGCACATAAGAGGTTAAAATAGAAATTATGGTTTCTAAGAAACTTCTTTAGTCAGCTCAGTTCAGCTTATAGTTACCAAAAACAGGTTACTATAAACATTTATTTTTGCATATTCTTTTCACGCCTCACAAAGACAATGATATATTTTTTTATACCGACTGGCCTATCTCTGTTTTGTCATCACTTTCAACCCTGCTCGGATCTAAATAAACGTAATTGAATTTTATATTTCAAACATTTACAAAGTTACTAATGTCATGAATGCATAGAATTTTCCTACTATAAACAAATTCTTTTTTACCAATATCACAAAATTATTCAAATATTTATTAAATCTACATTACGAATGTCTCGTTTTACGAGTACGCCTTTTATACAAATTGAAAATACTATGAAGTCAACTTTTAAAGAAATAAATTTTGTGATCCTTAATTTATTAAGGGCTGCCAAACACAAGCTGTTGGCCACGGTTTCGTTTGTGACACCATTGTTCAAAGTAAAATTTAAAATAAGTCAGAAACACTTCAGTCTGAATTAATAGATTTCCGGAAAGTGAAGGATAACAGTGACTTTCATCTGTAAGTATTTCATTAAATTTTGAATTATTTTATCTTGAATATCGTTAAATAGCTAACTTAAAAAAAAGGCGTATAAGTAAAAGGTACAATATATTTCTTCATTTTGATGCAGTTTTTAATTCCAATTGAAAAAGATGGTGACTGCACTCTGTGCGTAGTCTGTAGCTATATAGGTTTTGAAGCATTCTCGATTCTGTTTGTATTTGATGAATAGCAAATCACAAAGCAACATGACTAAATTTTAATTCCTACAGACGCCATGCTTTTACCAGAACATTCCGGGTTCCTGAAATTGAGATGATTCTTTTGGCAAACATGTATGTACAACACCAGAAGTGACGTCATATTATATGACTGTGCAATTGCCTAAACAGTAGATATATTCGGAAATCTTTATTACCGTTAGAAACGCAACACCAGATGATAAGTATTACTATTTCAAGAAGGTTATTTTCACAGACGGGTGCTTCAATATGAGAATGAGAGTATTTGATGATTAACAAGTACCTAAGTTCATTATGATCATTTTATTGTTTAAGTTAATATTATTCCTAATTTATCGGAAAAGCTCTTTATATCAATTTATGTATAATTTTGATAGTTGGTAACATTTATTTTCAAATTGTGTTGGATGTTATTGCTAACTTTTGTAAAATAATATCAAAAAACGCTGCCACTGTAACCGCGCCTCATCAGGGCAAGTCGAACGATCAATCATAACAACAAAATACAAACGTCAAACTGAATCAACTGATTAGCACGTCAGCTAACTGGAACACTTTGGAGAATACAAATAATAAACAGTATAAAAGAATTTATAATGCTTTTGTTTCAAAGATATCTATACTTTATAAAATTGTAAAGGTCGCTCATTCATTAACTTGGGTGAATTGCACCAACCTACTTGAAATTTTACTGTTCAGTTAAAGTATCGGTACTTTCGTATTCGTATCGGCTAGGTAAAATATAGGTTACACCATTTATCGATATTCAAAATGAGAACATAATTTGACAGTGACAATGACTGTGCAATCTAGGCTGGTTAAAGTCATAGTATAAAATATTAATTGTAACTAGCTCACATTTTATCCCTGTATGGTATGGATTCAAATTAACATTGAATAAAACGCAATATATAATGACGTTATTTGGTAGGTATTTTTTAATATTAGCATACTTGCATGCCCCACTGGCTAATTATGTCATGCACCGTATACGACCGACATAAACTTACCAAATTCTTTTAAAAATACATATTAAAATAAGATATGTAAGTAAGTATTGTAAATATAAATTATATTAATTTATTACGTGTATTATGTTCTAAAGAAAAGTTTACTAGAAAATAATCCACGCGGACCAGACAGCAGGCAGCATTTAAACATCTAGCAGTTAAATGTTTAAAAAATAAAAACATGAGTGTATTATGTTTTTATAATATATATTCAGGTTTGTTATATATGTGTAATTATTGCGCCATGCGCCACCGTGATATTTTATTTTCTCATAAACTTAATGGTCGACTGATAGAAAATGCCTTATGGCATTAAGTCCACCATTTGCTATTTTTGCAAAGCATAAATAAACAAATCGAATATTCCGCTATCCGCTGCGTCTAAGACTGCGCCCTATCCGTCTGCGCTTGGCTACAATCAATCACCACAACGAAGTGCTGCTGTTGTCAACCCTGCATTTAGCCGATTAGCTTGTCAGCTAATTTGCGAATTTCAATTAATAATACCGACTCGACGAAAAGTAAATCGTATCTTTTAGACCGTTGAATTGATTCAGTCTAACTGTTTAAATAGGTGAAATTATACATTATTTTACGTTTAAGCTTTTGCGCTAGTCTAGGAGGTTATTGGATTTTTAGAACTTAGCTTAAGACACCGTCGGCACGTTTTGGTGGCATATTTTTGACCCTATGTAATTTTTTTACTTCGGAAAAAATACAGATTGATCCATATTTAATAGTTGTAGAACTTTTGCATACATTTTCATTATGGCACCATGACAGACTAAAATGGAAAAAACCGTTTTTGGCCAACCAGTTTACTATGGGCCTCTGAGGTGTCAGTTTTGCGTATTTCATAAGATGTTTTACATATTTTTGTTTACTGTATCTCCACTTAATGGTCCAAATCCGTAGACAGACCGCACGGCTTGACATATTCACATAATATTTAGTTGTATGACTATTTACTTACAAATAAATAATGAAATTAAAATGAAAATAAATATTTGAGGGAGCTTTGATACAACAGACGTGTTTTTTTTTTGCCGTTTATTTCTTGATATTATAAAATTATATTATTTAAACTTATTATGCTGCCATAATAATATTTAATATCACGCGTCGATACCGATCGTCTTCCGCTAATTTGTGGGCCTCGCCCGGCCCCGAACACGATCAATCACCACAACAAAGTGCGGCCGTTGTCAACCCTGGATTTGGCCGATTAGCTCGTCAGCTGACTGCGGCGCGGGCGGACACTCGGCGGGGCCCCTCGAGGAGTCTGTCCGATTCCAATGAAGGGTTTCATTACGCGGAGTGCCCTAAACGTCGATACGAATGCTAATTGTACCCTAACTTTGTTATTGTTTATAACTATACTTTGAAATATAACTGCCTTTTAAGTGGAACTTTGGGAGATAATACACCTAACACACACATTGACACATATTATACGCATCGTGTTCAGATGGGAGTATGCAGAGAAAACTGAGCATCACAATTCACGGTCTTTGCACTCTTAAAACTTCTTATACTAATATTATTACTAATTTTCGTATATTTACGGTCACGGTAAATGCGATTGATTTGATTTATATAGGAGTCGTGACCATGTAGCATAAGCACCACATTTTTTTATTTCATTAAGTTTTATCGCTTTACCACGGTTAAATGTCAAAGTCCATAATAATTGTCAAACAATTCAGTGTGGATGATGATATACTTGAAAATGTATATGACACCGTTAAATTAACAATGACGTTTGATAATTATCTTTCTCGCGAGATTGTATACTGCTGACAATAATTGTAAACAAAATGCATTAAACTATTTAACGCATTTTGTTTAGAAAGATTATAATCTAAGGTATACTGGACAGTGACAGATCCTGGACTGCGTTAGTTTTCTTCTGCGACGTTGTTCTCCAGAAGGAGATAGCGAAGAGGACCCATGAGGGGACCCCCTTGCTGGTCCTCTTCGTCGCCGGCGTCAGGGGCGAAGGAGGAGGCGCAATGCGCCTCTTTCCTCCCTAGTGAGACTAGTGGATGGAAGTATGGGATGGCCTGCATCCGCCTTACTCAGTTTACTAGTGCTTCTCCGGATCGCAAGGAGAAAGAACCTCTGTGGGGGTAAACGTAGAGAGTATTTGAATCCTACGAAACCCATTCTCGCAAACGAGATTTTTTAGCCGGTCCCATGGTTTAGCTGAGTGGTTGGGTGGGATTCGGAAGGAAGAGGAGTCCCACACATAACCTTGTCTCTCACCCGGAGCCGAGGTATGTGTCATGCATTTCCCTAACATAAAAAATGTAGATTATAATCTACATATATAAATTGCGAAATGAAATGCGGCGAACGCACCTCGCGCGCGTATTTTTTCCTTATAAGTATATCTGTTATGTTTATCTCTGCTTCAAACTTTGTTAATATTAATAACGACACTGTCTTTCAAATAAAGTTTCTTAGTTCTACTTTACACCTGCATCTCAATTGTGAAGTCGTTTGCATTTAAAGTTAGTTTGGAACTTGACCGTTATCAAGTATTCTTAATGGAAACTGAAACCCGCTACTATCCAAACTAAGGCATGTTTCTAGCATGAGACGGCTCAATTTGGTCTTTGAATATTATAAAATAACACATAATGCTTTTAGAGAACTCTTTTATATTCTTTCACAATATAATCCCTGGCTCATTCAATCTACATAATGTTCAACCGATGCTTGTAACGTTGGCATATCCCATTCATTTACGTCTACCATTTAAGCGAACTTGGTCTTCTACTTCCCGAACTTTCTGAATGACGTGTTCAAACATTAGGTTGAATAGAAGCGTGACATTAAATATGTTCGTAATTGTTTTCTGTTCCCTAATGAAACTGGAAAGTCGGAGCGTTTTGTTAGCTGCTAATCTCAGCTGTTAATAAATTTAGAGAACCGCTTGTATAAAGAACGTGAAATAACTATTTTCAAATAACTTTGTAGAAAGATGAAAAAAAAAACATTCTGACACGAACTTACAAACTTTCACATTTATAATATTGGTATTATACTACTAATATAATAAATGTGAAAGTTTGTAATTTTTTATATAATACGGGATTTTGAGGAAAATTTCACACAGACAGCTTATAACCTGGAAAGAGGCAAAAGATACCTTGTATCCCGAAAAAAATTTAGGTTCCTGAGGGATTTTCAAAAAACTAAAGTTAACGCAGACGAAGTCGCAGCCAGCCGTTAGTATTTCTGATAATTTTAAAGCTATGTCAATGACAACGTGCAGGTACGTATGGCTCATCTGGATAAGCGGCTGCTTTAAGCAGTTGTTCCGCCGCCGGCAAGGAAGCGACTAACTATCAGTTATTTTCTCTTTGTACTATACAATTAATAACAATCGTTTTAAACTCTTTATTCGGCGGATTGGAGTTAGAATTCTTTTAACCAGCTGCCTTTTTCTCCAAAAGGTTCTGGCATCGAAACCCAATAGGATTATTTATTTGCGTAATGGTCATAAATAAATTTGATTCCAAGTCATGGTTGTTTAAGTACTGCTAGGTAAATATACACAATTAAGTTACCGTAGTACAATTACTGCTTAGTTATGGGCTTAATACTTATTGTGAATTATCTGAAATTTATTTCATTAATAGTCCAATATTGTTACGCTTTAGTAAGCTTAAGAGGAAAGTTAGTAATTTCCTCCGCTCGAATTACAGTCTATAAGCGATTAGTATTAAGGTATCAACCAATAACTTGATTTCATTTCATTATCAAAATCACGATAAATATTATATTATACACGTGGCTTACAAACTCTATGTTAGTTAGTCTAAAGGTGTTTCATCATCAACATCATCATCATCAACCCACGTTCGTTCACTGCTGGACATAGGTCTCCCCTAATGCACGCCGCTGCTCCCGATTTTGTGCTTCTCTCATCCAGCCCACTCCAGCCAGCCTACGAATATCATCATCTCATCTTGTCTCAGGGCGTCCTACACTACGTTTACCGAGTCGTGGTCTCCACTCAAGAACTTCCCGGCTCCAACGGCTATCAGTTCTGCGGCTTATGTGACTAGCCCACTGCCACTTCAGTTTGCTAATTCAGTGGGCTATGTCGGTGACCTTGGTTCTCTGTCGAACTAAATAATTTCTGATGCGGTCCTTCAGGGATACTAAAGGTGCTTATGCCTAATAGAATTATGTAATCATCAATCTTTATCGGTGAAAAATTCATAAAATAATATAGATATATGTACCTATCTAACTACATACTATTTATCCCATTCAACCGTGAAAATAAAGTTAGATTACATTCACACTTTATCTTTTGCGGAGTTGACAGAGCATAATATTCAAGATATATTTTAATACATTCAGGTATAGAGAGTAAGGATAAAAAAGCTTTTCGGTTGTTATGAAAGCGCCCATCTTGCAAAGTAACTTCCTTACAGAGTACCACAGTGCATCAACATTCCTCTGGGTCGTCTTGTGTTTAAAGTCTACATAAATATTTATTTAAAATACCTAACGTACATGCATAGAATACATTTAAATATATATACCCAATATTTATAATATATACATATATATATCGAGGGTATTCTGGCAAAACCAAATAAATGCAAAAAATTTAAAAAATATGTTAGAAACGTAGAATACATAGTTTTTGTCACATGTTTTAACAGGCAAAACCATATAACTGTCGAAGCTTTAACAACGGTTTTTTCCTCTGGGTAAAGAAAATATGTACCATTTTTGTCTATAAATTAAAAAGCAAAAAGTGATATGGACTCTTAACAAACAAAATATTTTATTTATTTCAGTGACAATGGAATAAAACTATTTACATTGTTTACCCACAGAAATACTAACCGATAATTGTATTTTATATTAACAGGTAAAACAAAATATTGTATTTTATTTGTTTTTCATTGGTAAAACGAACTGAATTCTTTGTTTAATTGACAGGCAAAACAGAATAAGCGAGTTTGTTTTGTTTTGCATGCTACAAGTAACGCAATTTGATCCGCCTCCACAGAGATATGGCTTACTTAGTCTGTTTTGCTTGCTAACGTTTTTGTATATTAGTCTCAGTTATAAGTCGTCGCGTGCGCACGTGTTTATTTCATTAGGAGCTAATTACTGTGTTATATTCGAATAATTACTGTGAATCTGTGTAAAATGGTTTCCAGAGGAAAGAAGATTGTATCGTTGATAATCAATGACAGTTCAACACAAGGTAATTTTAATTTACATGAATAATGTAATTTTGAGGTTATATTTTTTTTTCATTCAAAATAATACATTGCAGTGTTGTTTAAATGCTAAATTAATGCTTAGTTTATGTTTCAAGGGCAACACTCTTCTTCTGAAAGTGATAGCGAAACAGTTCAACATCATACTGTTGTAGCAGCTGATGTTCATCAGGTGGACGGTGGACTTCCCAGACGTCGATCCGGTATGTATTTCTGCATAAGTATATACCCGTATTATGATAATTTATAAACAGACAAATTAACCATTCACTTCCGGCAATAGATGCATACCTATTTTCATGTATCGGTATGAAAGACAAGTTGAGACATTAATCTTACCCTACCCAATTTAGCGATTCATCATCATCATCAGCTTATTAATGACAGCACTGCGGGGGCACAGGCCTTTCCTATGGATAAAATAGGGAAATTGACCATGACCCAGCACGCGGGCCCAGTGCGGATTGGTGGGTGCTAACGATTGCAGATGCAGCCAGGATCAACGGCTTAACGTGCCTTCCAAAGCATGGAGGAGCTCGAGATTAAGTTTATGGTCACCAAATTAATGATCGACCATTGCGAAGTTGCTTAACTTCCACTATCGCACGCCGGTTGCGCTAGCCACCTGCGCCATTGAGCTCTTTGAGAACGATTACCCAGTTAATAAAAATGTCTAGTTATTTACAATGACTGGTATTTTTTCAGGTCGTCAACCAGTACCAAGAGATCCACGGTATGAATTTAATATCAGTGATGAAATCGAAATAGAGATGGAAAGCTTATTTGGCGATGTATCTGATCACGAAGATCCTACCTATTTACCGTCCCTCCCCAACCAACACATGAATCAAGATGGTGAGTTAATTACTCTTCAAGATTTACTAGGAGATAGTTTACAGCCAAATAATAATGGAATCGATGGTATGTTAGAAAAAAATATTCTATTGCTACAGGAACAAAATAAAAAACAAAAAGAGACGTCAGAAATTGCTAATTCAGTATTACATGAAATTTTAAATAATATGTGGAAAAAAGTTAAACCTATGAAAAGGTGGAAAAAATCTAATCCTGAATGTTGGGCAGTAAACGTAGCAAAAAGAAGAAGAGCTGATGGTTTGCCCTACAAGTCTCGCTCTAAAGAGCGGCCAGCAAAGATTCCAAAGGACATTAACTGTTCTGATTGTAAGTACAAATGTTCTGATAACTTTGATGAGAACGCTAGAAAGCAAATATGTCGACATTACTGGCAGCTTGATTTTGTCGGTAGAAAAAATTTCATTCTTTCCCATATAGAAGTAAACCGTCCTAAGCGAGTACTTGCTGTGAAAAATAAACGTGAAAAAAGGGCTTACACAAAAAAATGCTACTTCACAAACAATGACGCAAAAGAACAAGTTTGTCAAAAGTTTTTTACGAAAACTCTTAACATAGGGCCATCTGTAGTCTTTGACGCTGTAAATAAACGCAATAGTATTGGTGCTTTTGATGCAATTGACAGTAGAGGAAAACACGAGCCGGCTAACAAAACTAAACCAGAAATCTTGGAAGAAATTCGTCGCCACATAGAATCATTTCCACGTATGGAATCACATTACACAAGAAAAGATACTAACAGAAAGTATTTGAGCGCAGATCTTAATATAAGAAAAATGTACACATTGTACAAAGAGTTATGCCAAGAAAAAAATCAAGAAGCAGTAAATGAGCTCACTTATCGAAGAGTATTTGCTACGGAATACAATTTTAGTTTTTTTGTGCCGAAAAAAGATCAATGTACAATTTGTACAAATTATGAAAAGGCTGACGAAGAGAAAAAAGGATTATTAGAAGAAAATTTTAAAGAACATATCCAGAGGAAAAATGTTTGTAATGCAGAAAAGGAGAAAGACAAAGAAAGAGCTAACAAAGATCGTAACTTTGTTTCGGTTTCATTTGATCTGCAGGCTGTACTCCAGATTCCTCACTGCAAAGTGAGCCTGTTGTATTATTCTCGAAAGCTGTGCGTGTTTAATCTTACTGTTTATGAAGCGGGTCTGCCCAATAATGCATACTGTTTTCTATGGTCTGAACTGAACGGTAAAAAAGGGAGCTGCGAAATTGGAACGATTTTATTACATTATTTAACAAAATGTATACCAGCAAATGTAACTGAAATTAGCCTTTTTTCTGATACTTGCTCAGGTCAAAATAGAAATCAATATGTGGCAGCAATTCTTTTCTGGGCTGTTCAGCAAATTGAACATTTACAGATTATAGAGCAAAAATTTTTAGAATCCGGACATACATACATGGAAGCTGATTCTATGCACAGTGCTATTGAATCACAAAAGAAAGAGACATCAGTTTATTCAATGCAAGACTGGATTTCAATATGCGAACGTGCAAGGCGTAGGAAAATACATACTGTTCAACAAAAGAAGATAGTCAAGGAGCCATACAAAACAAAAGAGTTTAAATACCATGAGTTTTATGATTTAAAAGATCTGGCTTCTAAGATCATTCATAACAAAGATAAGGACAAGGACGGAAATAAAGTACAGTGGCTTAAAATCAAACGACTGAGGTTTGTAAAGGGGGAGAAAAGAATTTACTTCAATTATGACATGAGCGAGACTTTTAATTGCATTGATGTTACCGGTAAAGGAGGAAAAACTAGACCTACACGAACGAAAAGAAAGGAACAGGATGAATTTCCGACGGAGTTAAAAAAAATGTATAAAGAATCATTACCTATATCCGAAGCAAAAAAGAAGGATTTACTAAATTTGGTTAAGAAAAATATAATACCAGAAGAATTGGAGCATTGGTATAAAAATCTGAAGACGGTTAGTGTTCCTGAAGATACTGAGGAGGAGATGTCTTGCGAGGAAACTATTACGTAATTTCATATAGTCATGTTTTTCTTGATAATATTTTTAAGTGCTATTTTATCTACAGGATTAAACTGTTTTAACTTAAGAAAGCTTACAATTAATAAAATTAATATTGCCTATTTGTTTTTTAATGCAGTAATTCCCAAAAAAATTACAGGTAAAAACAGATAACTGAGAAAAAAATAATTTTACAGCCTTGATAACAATTCTATTTCAATTAATTTTAACATCAACTTATTTAATACAGGACAGTGAACTGTTCCTAATATATTAGATAAATATAAATGTGTGTTAACAAGACATACAGCTTTTTTACGTATTTCAGGTAAAACAAAATAACTGCAATACCTCCACGCTAACTTTCTCCTTTTTTAACATTTTATGACAATTATTGCAAAAAATGAATGTATCAAAACAATCTAAGATAATTTATCTCAGATCAAATAGTAAAAAAAAAACTTTAATTATGCTTCGTCGTTGACCTATGACAATCTAAAACTTTAAATTCCTTTTTCTCATTTTAGCAGTATCGTTACTTATCCGGTTCTCCCGGAATACCCTCGATATTTAATTATTATTAACACTGTTTAAAAGTAAATTGATGATAAGACTTTAAAGAGAACTTGTGAATTAGGTTTATCGTTCTTAGCTTTCTAGGAGAAGTTCATGAAGTTTCTCCTTAAAAAATCACTTGTAGGTAGGTAGGTATCGCAAGCGTCGATGGCAGGTGTTCCACCGCCGACGATAAACGACAAGCGAGTAAAGCCAGAAATGGGTGGCGAGCAGCGGGAAGTAAGTGTGAAGTTGCGACAGTTTTATTGCTGGACCATCAGCGAGTGTGCGAGTACGGCAGGCGATTACTGGCGCCACACTCTCGCGGTGTCTCGGCGAGAGTGTCTTTAGCAAAAAGTATTGCAAGCGAGCATCGCTGAGCTAGTATCGCTAAAGGAGTATTATCTTTGATAGCTCTTGTCACTCAGCGACAATCTTGTGGAGAGAGTTCTCGCCATCTGCAGTGTGGGCAGGCAGCGACCGGCAATTAATATAAGCATCGATTTTGTTTACACGGAACGTATATCAATTGTACGTTTCTTGAGTGAGAAAAGAGCCGATAGTTAGTCGCTTTTCGCTGGCGGTAGGACAACAGCCTAAAGCAGCCAGCAGATGAGCCATATGCACCTGCACGATGCCACATTCTTAATGCTGTTTCCACATCGCCTACAACAATTTCCGCAATGCCTGCGCTCATTGATAACCTTACTATCTGCTGGATAAATTTAACAACCGGCACATAACAAATGTCCTTTTTTCACTCTTAAATTAGCTTGGAAAAACATGTCAAAGGTCACCTTAAATTATCCCGTTCTAAACGTGCGCAAATTGGTATCCAATAATACTTACAAACACATCGAGTACTCCGAAAAGTTTCACGCTTCAGCGAACAAAGTTTGAGAAAATTACGACTGTAATATCAAATGACAGAGGTCCTCGGTTAATACCATCTGGAATTATTTAACAACTTGTTCGGGGTAGCCTAATTATGAAATATCCGAGTGCGAAGGTTGATTACGCTTGCGGAATACATGTCGTCTCTTAAAATGAGACTAGATTTTAATTATAACAAAACTAATTACTTACGTACCCGAAGTTTGATGTTTCTTAATACGTAATGAGCGGCTGAATTGCTAAGTTCGATCGAAATCTTGTACCTAATGAATGTCTCGAGTGTTACAGATAATCCAGGTGGAATATTGATTGTGCGGCACGTCGGGCTGCAGCAGTAGCTGGAAGTTACCGACTCGCACTTGGGGTGATGGTGCACGTAGTCTTGACGATGGTTGTGGACAGTAGCTTGCAATGAAAAAAAACTCCCAGTGTTCTGTAGCGAAGAAAGTCGGTGGGCGCTGGTAATGGATGGCCGGCGAGGAGTCTTCAGGTCCAGATTGAACCGCTTGTTTCTTCCTGTTCCTTTTGGTAGAAGCGCTTGTTGCTGAATGACATTTTGGACCCTGTTCCGGCCCGATTTTTAAATGCGCGGGCTGAGCTGGCCAGCGATCCATTACCTCACCCCCGGTATACTTTATTCTTAATTTATTTACGATATACAGTATCCCGAGCTTAAATCTATAGGTATATGCATATTTTTAGCGCATTTGCATGGCCGAAATCATTATAATTTAGCTGTGGCGCGCAAAAATAGTGTCCGCAATATTTATACTCGCCCCGCCATAGCGCGCGTGCTTAGCGCGTTTCATACAAATCGATTTATCCTATTTTTTCGGCATATTTCTATATTTAACGTTCCGAAACCTGTTTATTTATGTAGTCCTATGTCTTATTGACTGAATCCACTAAGTTTCTAATAGGATTAATTTTACACGATAGCTTTATAGCCCTACAAAGTTACAGAACTGCAAGGTCTCTAAAATCCTACTTATATCTATAATTAGGTATATAAATACCTAATTATTGTATTTTATTCTATTGAAGAAGTAAAAATACACAAGGTAAAACCTATAATATCAAACTTATAACTATAAATAACTTATTTTTGAAGAGAATCTATTCCTAACTTTCCGCCTTAATTGCGCCTAAAATACTATTCTAATCTATACGAAACTTTATTATTTTTATTCCTACAACTATTTACTATCTATATAAACACAAAGAATAACAATTAGAACACATTAACTACTGGTCATTTTCAAAGGCGGACAATACAAGACATAATTCTCATAAGTCTATCGTTGCCAACTATCAACTTACGAATAGTTTCTCTGCGCCACCGCTCCTCGCCATGGCAACCCATTATAGGGATTTCTTACTTTGAATCCTCTATTATAACAAAACTATGACTTATTATAACAAAATAACAATGAAATCGTATACAAATGACTTATATCTAACCAACCCATAAACCCGAAATTGCACTTATACATACATATTTCGTTAGTTCATATTTCAAACTGTTATAGACGTGTAACTGCGCACGTAATCTTTATAACTTGCTATGTCTTGTTATATCGGTCATGAGGCGGTCGTTTCGTACATTGATTTCATAATCAAGGTTAGGTTTCCTTAGGTACAAAATAATATCATGACGTACCTATTTTGTTTCCAAAAATACTCAAATTAATTATTAATCTAACTAACCATTAGTCACAATCATAAGCACGCGAATTAATTTTGTATTTCATATCATGTAACAGTACTGTAACGCCCGTTGCGTTACAGCCTCCTTGCTTGGGTAAACTCTTTGTTCATGTAATGCTTACGGCTGACAGTTATATGAAAAAGTTAATGTCATGATTTTAAAAGATTTGAAATTGGGAATTTTCTGTCTTTCGATAAAAGATTCCAGCAGATAGAAATCAGGCACCTCAACATACGGTTATATTTTAAGGTACAATTATTATATTCGCCTTGATTTCCAATAAAATAACAAATAATAAAATGTTAATCTAATTACTTTTCATTTATAAAGCTACGCACGCTCCCAGGGCCTATCCCTTCAGGATAGATTGCCGCAGTACTTACCTTTTGATACGGCTTTCTTAAAAAAATATGAACACAGAGTTTGATACACCCGCGTGACGCAATGCATCATATTATTTTGTGATTGAATACTCACGATTTATTTTTAGATTATCTTCAGGACTTCATATCGTAAAAATGACATTTTGGATTATTTAATTTCCCCTTCTTTATTTAGTTTAGTATTGGTTTACATAAATTAAGGTCATGTTAATTTCCTCACGGATTACGCTAAGCACTAACTCGCAAACGAATAGTACAACAAGAATTATTCTAAGCACAATTAACTAAGGCGAGCTAAGCACGTGTCTGTTTTAGAGTTTCTCTTAATTTGGAGTTTGCGAAACGCTAAAACACGGAAATGTTTCTCGAAGCACATCCGGATTAATTAAGAATACGTATTCCATTGGATTTTGCAGACAAGGAGTACAGGAACCAAAACGTAGTAGATAGGTATACATACTATTGCTTTTGATAACAAGTTTTCAAATAACTACAACGATACGATATAAATCAATATTTTTGTATGGGGGTGTGACTCGCATTAAATTTATTAACACGATTTATAAGTCTAAAGAAAAGTTTACTAGAAAAATTTACATATTCCAGGCCACTCAGAAAGTTTTGCGAAAAATAGTTTTTATGTATAAGACACTGGCCACTTGTTTTTTTTGAATTATTTTGAAAACTTCAATTATCGGTATTTAAAAGTAAAACAGTGGTAACTGTTCGATTTTCAAATTTCCCTCCGCATTTTTCGGTTCCAATTAGTTTTTTCTTGGCTCATTAAAAAATGGTACAGCATCGAGAACATTTTCGTGGTTTTTACTATTTTAAATGTGGCTTAAAACCTGATGAGTCATTTGATTGATTTTGAACTGCTTTTATGGATGAAGGACCTTCGAAAGCAACCATCTACCACTGGTGTAGCGAGCTCAAACGCGGTCGTCTTATTTTTGGGGATGAACAAAGGAGTGGTCGTCCTACGACAGCTGTCACCGAAGAAAGTGTGCTTCCAGTAAAAAAAATAATTCAAGAAAACAGACGAATTACGTACGAAGAAAATGAGCATACTCTGCAGTTTGGTTCAGGAAGTGTTCACAAGATTTTGCACGAGCACCTTTGCTAAAAGGAGGATAATTTGGGTGCCGCACAACCTCACCGAAGCTAATACAGCAGGCCCGTGTGGATTGGTGCAGTGATATGATACAAAAATTTGGTGCAGGCTCGTCACGGCGCGTTTACGATATTGTGACAGGTGACGAATACTGGATCTATCAATACGTCATAATATCAAAAGCGTCAGTCGAAAGTTTGGCTGTTTCAAAATGAACCAATAACTATGAAAGTGAAGCAATTGAGGAGAGCAGGGAAAATTTTGATCGCTAGTTTCTTCACTTTGACGAGGTACCTAATTTCAATTGCACTTCGAGACCAAAGCAGCATCAATGCCGAATGATACAGCACAAAATGCCCGCCAGAAGTTTTTTCTGCAATGACCAACAAACGACGTAACACCGGACTTCGCGGGGTCCTTGTTCACCACGACAACGCGCCCGCGCACTATGCGATCAAAACGAAGGACTTCCTGGACTCCACACCAGTAAGAGTCTTGGGCCACCCTCCTTAAAGTCCGCGTGACTTCTTTTTATTCCCTAAAATAAAAAAAATCAGCTCTAAGGGATTCCAGTTTTCATCGCCGGAAGAAGCGCTAGCACCGTTTGAGAAGGCCGTGGAAGAGATGTCTGCGAATGACTGGAAAAATGTTTTGAAAATTGGTTCAGACTCATGAAACTTTGTATAGAGGCTGCTTTTTCATAGAAGTTAGTTTATTAGTTTCTCAAAACTTTCTGAGTGCCCCACGTATTTATCATCTACATCTACATCTGACATATAATATTCTCGTGTCACAATGTTAGTTACCATACTCCTCCGAAACGGCTTTACCGATTTTTATGAAATTTTATATGCATATTCAGTTAGTCTGAGAATCGGCTACTGTCTATTTTTCATACCCCTAAGTGATAAGGGCTGTCCACCAGTAACACTTTTTTTTTGAACAATTTTTTTTTTTTATAATGTGGCATTAAAAAATACATACGACCCTAAGTTTCACCCCGCTACCGGCAACCCCTGATTTTATGGTGGTACAATGTTCGCTGGGTCAGCTAGTATTTTATACTATTATATTTAATATACAGGAATGTCAAACATACATATATTAGGGTATTTTATATTTTAGAAAATCATTAATTGAATAAGACATTTTATTCATTAAAAATGAAAATAATTCAGTCCTAAATTTGGTTAAAGTCAGTTTAGTTATATTTGAACCTATTAAATATACATATGCATTTTTAGTAAATACCATTAGTCTTTGGATTGGAACACATAAATCGTTCCCTTTTCTACCTCTATATTCAACATCTTTTTTTTCTTATATATATGAATATACTCTTTAACAAACACTGCCATTTCAAAAATATGTAAACAAGGAACTAGTAGCAATCCAAGCAACTTTAATATGCCTGCACCACAAAGTGGCCACAAAGTATATTTTAAAGTCTTTAATGGCATCTACTGAATTTCCTTACAGTATTATACCATAACGCAACACAGATGAAACATAATCATAGTAAGCTATGAGTGCCGATTGTTGCGATGCTATCTCTCTTATCTTATGCAGAGCATACATAAATCTATCAAGCTTATCTGTTATGCTGATTTAATTGAACAAACTTGAATAATTAGCTAATGATAAACAACACAACAAAAAATTACCCAAAGCTATTGGCTATTAAGCTTATCATTTCAATTAAAATTATTTGCTAATAGTTAATTTATTGTTTTATTTAACGAGTGGTGTGCGTGAAAACCTAATAAACAAATAAGTTAATTTATAATAATTGGTCAGTTAAGTTTTAATTTAGTAATTCAGCATTTCTAAGAAATTGGTACTTCATTCCCTGAAGGATTATTATGGGATAAATTGAAGGCCACCCAGGTCAAGCAATTATCAGAAGCTAGTTCATATATTTTATGATGCTTTCTATATACTTTCTTGTTGTTAAAGGGCAAATACCTTCACCTACCGTAAAACATAGACTATTTTAAATATGGACATTAAACAAGACAGGAATTTTAAATTATAGTGCAACTTATTTTTGATAGCCTTTGACTTATCATTAATTCTAAATCAATTGATCTATTCCTTGTTGAGCTTAAAATTTAATATTACTCCTAAAATATAATATACTTATTCAAAAATTTATTACTATCATTAAAAAATATATTTAACAAATCAAGGATTCTTCATTGCTAAAATTTGGGAATTCAAACCAACAATAATGTTCTCGTTCTAAAGTTCGTATTCAAGTTTCTAGCATTCTCCTCTCGTCTGGAATATTGCTTTCTGTTAACACTTGATAGCCAGCCGTTGCGCGCTCGCATCGTAAAGTTTTAGCTGTAAGACCAAGAACGTTTTATGTTGACACGTGGTCTTAAATAGGAAATGAGAACAGCGCAGGCTTACTACAAAACTATTCGTATTCAAAGTAAGCTGACGACGACGAGCAAATTATTCGCGGCCTTGGGAATTCGTAATAACTTCAGACGTCTGAATGTTGGTGTTTGATTCAAGTTGAATATGGTATTTTCGGTTGAGGCTGTTACAGGTACTTTTGAAATGGAAAGCCACGCGATTAATTTGCGAATTGTAGAAGTACGAACTATTATTATGATATTATATATAAAAAAATAGATCAAACACAGCATGGCGAGAGAGAAAACAGCTCTCTGTTCCACTCTCTGTGAGAAAAAATACAATAATAAACTCACATGCAAAATAAATAATTACATTATTTGAAATAAATATTTAATGAATAATGAAAGAACAATGCCCACTTTCCATACATTTGAAAACCTGATAATGAAAGTTAATGTATACATATAAAGTATACTGGAAAGATTACGTATAAATAAAGAAAATAATATCCTATAGTCATTTTTACGATTTAAACGCAGGAAAATTCCAAAAATGTGAATTATTTATTAGATTATTTTATTTTTTTGCTCTGGCAACACTGAAGGTTTAGATGATCTTTTGCATTATCTGCAATTTCTTTTTTTAATTTATTCACGACAAATTACAAAAAAAGATCAACAAATTATATAAAAACATAGTTAAGATATTTCGATTAAGTTAAATGACAAAATGCAGTGCAAATATTTGTGAATTGATTACTGTATGGTTACAAGTAAATTACCTGCCAAACGGATATGATAACCAAACAACAATTGTAAAGAATCATTTGTCCCAAGAGTGAAATAAGCAATTTATTTTGAGCAACATCAAGTGGATTGTGTGAAAACCACAGATTATTAGATGCTTACTCATCTTACAGCAATCCTATACTATTTTATTTAATATGAAACAAAATACCAAAGCATTCTAAATAACAAACTCTGTGCAGGGCGGGTTGTCAAACACCTGTCATATATCAAAAAAAATCCGTTTTACAAATCGTTCAATTTTACTGCACGACGAATTTGTGAAATGAGAATAATATTAATTTAAATTATTCTGTAGTAAGAGTCTATTATAGAAAAACATACACATAAAATACCGTGTAAAAGTATTTGAAACGCATAAAAAACAGAGTTGAATAAATATTCTTGACAAGTGGCAGTGTGTAAAATGGAACGTAGCAAATACTAGATAGTGGAAGTGCGTTCAGAAACTGTAACTTAGACACACCATAAACATATTGAAATAATAAAAAATCTTTTTTTCCTGCGTTTCTTTTACCACGTTGATGATTATTGTAATAAACTTAAAATTAAATTAGCTTCATATTGACGTATATGTCATCTCTATACATGATCGGGTCAAAAATGGGCATTGTTCTTTGCGTTTCTATGAATTACATAGTAAATGTTGAGTCACACAGTACAATTTACAACTAATTTCTCACATTAAATATTTTCAGATACTCAAAATAGATAGGGTCAAATGAGGGACAATGTAACAATATCTCTGCCCTTTTCTTATTTGTCTATGGTCTGCCTTGACGTGTTTCATTGGCCAATATGGGAATCTCCAAGGCCGTAAAACTTATATAAAAAAAAGACGTGTTTTATTAGTTTGATATGGCGACATCTTAAGTAGCTGTTATCAGATATCAAATGACCGGGCACAATACCAAAATATTCCTCATGTAACACTGTACCTCTTGTTACAATGTCCCCACTTGACTCTACTTAATTTATAAGCTCGGAGGTAGAAGAACAATCAGTCCCATCAAGTTTTTTATAAAATCAATCAGGTTTTTATAATATATCGTTTCTAAAAAGTAAGTAAGTACAAAAAATACATATAAGTGGGACATAACTTGGGTCAGACGTACCAATATTCTTACTCAATATATGTTTGCTTTTACCATAAATCGAAATAAGGAAATAAGAAAAAGGACAGCTGGCAAGTCGCCGCACTTAAAAGGCGGGTAGTAGTGGCATCCAGAAGTATGGTTGGCCAAGATATATTCGAGTTTCCTTTGGCAATTCTTCAAGTGAGTACCTTTGTATGCTTAAATGTTCGATATGGTGTATTGCACTCTTGACTTTTTTGTTTGTTTGATATTCGAAGAGAATTGTGTAAATTTTTTGCTAGTCATCGTTTTTTCGCTAATATTTGTCTTATAATGAGTTAGGAACGAATGGGGTTGAATGAAGAAAATATATTAAAATTATGTAAAAGGTTGAGCTTAAATTACTGGTTTAGGATGATTAAGGAAATGGGATGCATGCAACGTCATAGGATAAATACGAAACAACCCAATGATAAAAATGATAAAAAATGAAAAAATGAGCAGAAATATGAATAAACCTATAAGGAATTATAAATAGTACGTCCTCACCTCTTTCAATTGCGTTACTCTACAGGACCCATAATGTACTTTTTATCTGTTTAAAATTACCACCTTTGTATTTCCATTATGGTCTGCAATAATGTTGAATTGAATTGAAATCCGCGATATATAGAAAAAATAGTTTCATCTTTTGCTTTTATAAAATTATGTTTTTTGCTACATTTACAATTATTGAGAGATTTTAAGTGAAATAACAAACTTCAAAAGAGCTTGATCCAAAACTAACAACTTCAGCAAGTTGATTAATGTTAAACTTTAAAAAATCTTAAATGAAGAGCCGGAAAAGGACTGAATGACATGAAAAATAAGAAAAAATCTATCAAATGCTCAATCATTTAATAAGTTGTGCTAGGAACGTTAAGAAACAAGTAACATTGCAGACTTGAGGTTGGGTCTTCTAGTCCGTACCCTTAGCACGAACCAATATCGAATTCGAATATTTTGCGAGTGCGAAATGTCATTGTCAAATGTGTACTGATTTTTAGTTCTCGTTACGTCCGTTACGGCGCTGCTGTTCAAGTTTCCGTAAAGTGTGACAGCAACATTTCACACTCGCAAATTATTCGAAGTTGATATTGGTTCATGGTAAGGGTCGGTGTTATTCGATAGGTTTGCTCTAAAAAGGGGAAAATCAACGCGTGGACCGAATAACTCACAACTCGAAGGCTCGTTCATTTCGTTTTACTCGCTTTAGAGTAAAACTATCGAGTAATACCGCATGTGAGTACGGACTATTAATCGTTGTATGGTAGCAAGTAAATATAAGTTCGTATATCAAGAAAATAAACAATGTACAATCATCAAGGATATTTTATTACTAAAATATCAAGATCTATCAAATAGGTCGGTCGACAGCATCACGGCACCGTCTGACAATCGCATATTTAGATTTCTATTACTGAACTCTATGCAATTCTTAATAATTAAGTCTTGCATTTGTCATCCATCCCTGAAATTAAATGAGCTCGCAAAACGCGCGTGATGATATTTTAAATAACTTGATAACGACTTAACATATTTAATTTTTTTTTATCAAATTCCTTGCGGATCAAAATTAAAAAAAAGCGTGAAACTAAAGTTAGTAGGTTCGTAGTCGCGGGCGGCAGCTAGTGTTTTATAATGTGAAATATCGTTCATTAAACCCATTGTTTGACCGTAAAACTAGGAATTCCTCTCCACTCCAAAGTTCGAATGCACCGGCTGTTACTGAAAGTGTCTCATTTTCCGGCCCAAAACACAAAATCGTACAACTACCTTACAATACAATAGCGGCGCAAACAGTTTCTCTACCTAGTCATTTATCTCCGCTATTAGCTAACTAGTTTCAGCGCAGTTCCCGTTTGCGAAATTCGAACCAAAAGTTCCACGGCGGTTGCCAATAACGTTAATTGAGTTACTACGGTATTACCACGGAAATATTGAATGGGGAAGTTTTGTTTAAAATTCGAAAGCTGATTTTGGAGTGTTTTTTTTTTGTTGGTACTATTCGAGTTTGAAAAATACTGCTAGCATTTCGTTATTGCTGAACATCCCTGAGCTCTGGGTTCGTGTGTGGGCGACCACTACACGGTGGTGATACTTGCAGATTGTGTTGACGTAACCACTGTTTATTTGTCGTATCAGCTTCCACTATTTTTGTTCCATCGGACCAGTATTTTTGTTTCCCAAAAATAAGTAACAATCTCCTGTATAGTATGCCAAAATAACTATAAAAAAAAGAAAAAGGAGATAATACCAATACAATCCGTAAATTTAATACATCGCATCAAATAAATACAATTAAATCAGGCTAATCAAACTGTCGACATTTCGCCAGCATAAACATATCTAGTGATACTCATAATACAATTTTGGCACAAAACCGTTAACACAAATTCTCGGCACTAAAAGATATATGAGTAAACAAGACCATTCTCACTCCCGTATTTTGTGGAAAAACAAATCCTAATAAATCTCATATGAAAAATATTTTCGCCTCTACGTTGTACCGGGCTAATCCGTCACCTCGTTACAATTTTGTTTGTGAGTGTATCTTTACGAACTTATCTGTGAACGATGTTCTGTTTTATTTGTTCGTATAAATTATGTGAAACAACGTTCCGTGGCTGTTCAATTCCCAGAACTTTGTTTCCATTTAACTTTTTTCAGAAGGTTTTACGTAAATTGCTAGCAATGTCTTTGAAATTGCAAATAAATATTATATGTACTCCTAATATTTACTTCGCATTGTTTATTTGCTATTCAATTTCAAGTTTATGTTCGACATTTCATAAATCTTAATTATCTCAAAACACCTTGTCAGCTTATACAAATTTCTTTTGATAGCGGCAATTTCAGAAACCAATTAACAAGATTGTGCTCCCTTAAAAACATGATTCCGGTCCCAAGGGCCTACTCCAAAATAAGTAAATGAATAACGGGCGAAGTTCATCGTTTGAATATCTATAATTAACATTTGTACTATGAACTTCGATCGATAGTAACGTAAACAATTCCAAACTGTAGTAATGGCGATAACTGATATAATGACTTGAACATGGCCTCCATGTCAAAACTTATATTATTAGACTACCTACAAAATTATCAATTGCCTTAACAGATTAATGCGCACGAGTGTAAAAAAATATTTAATTATAAACTGAGAGCTGACTGTACAGTGCTTCTTACATTCTACTATCATTTTTTGTAGACTGATTAATAACGCTGATTTTCATCCTTCTAAAAATATAAGCAACATTCAAATGATATTGTTAAGAGCTGTTATGGTATGGGCGCAGACTCATTAATAGAGGTTGGTATTAATTAGTCATGCATAGTTTTCCCATAAAAAGTTAATCTGGAAGGTTAGACAGATATTGTAATGCTCCAACTGGTAGTAGGAGAGCTACTAAACCATCTAACTAACCAGTTTCCCACAAATCTAGTTTTTTTAATAATTTTTTTTATTTATTGCACAAAACAGAGTAACAGCAAGCAAAATGGTAAAACAGACTAAGAAAAACAATTGATAAAGAAACACTGAACTCCACTAGCATAGCACTAGCCATACATTAAAAATCAAAATTTTAATAATTACATTAACATAAAACTTATTAATAACAATTTAAATGAGATTAAGATATACACTTAATTTAAATGAGATTTTATTATCTGTTAATAAAGACAGTACCGAAAGTATCGCAATATTAACTATATTTATATTTTTAAAATGCAAAGAAAAAAAATTACCTTCTGCCACAAGGCTACAATTTTAATATGTCGTAATTAACATATGATTAAGCTTAAAAAAATCCATCCTATTCTGAGGTATGTACCAGACGATAGCAAAGTTGTCATCGGCATAGTAATATAAAGTATACATATACCATTCTGGCAGATGTATACAACCACTAGAATGTTATGACCGTTTACATATACTTTTGAAATAATGGAATATTCCCTAAAAAATGAGGCTTGTGCTCAAGCAGGTTTTGAATTACTATCCCGATGACAACTTTGCTATCGTCTGTTACATACTGTTGGACTTTTTCACGCTTAATAATATGTTAATTACAACATATTAAAACTGTAGCCTTGATGACAAAGAACGTAATGAAAATACTCACGAAATATATATATATATATATATAAATTGCTCGTCTCGAAATAACACACCACTTTTATTTTTTATCGTCCGTTGTTCTTTTTATTTTCTACAATAATCAAACAGCAATGTCTCGTCGAAAGTCACTGTTAACAAACCATAAGGCAGCGATAATAACATTGGTTGCAATGCATCCTCATTATTTAACATCCTCCACAGCCAGAATATCAAAATTATGCATGTAACCAATATTCGAGCCCATTATGTACGTAGCAAGCCAATTCAATAAACACTATAATTATGTTTCAAAATTTAACAAAACATGAATATAAAACTTGTTATTTTCTTAATCATTATTAGAAACAAAACAGTTGATTGAAAAACAACACACAATAATAATACACGTGCTTAAATTAAGTTAAGTTCAATTAAACTCAGTACGTACGCAACGGTATGTAATCAGTCTTTCTTATATTTTAAAATGTATTGGTACTTTTGAAAGTTGAAACTAAATTATTAAACTTTAGTAAATAAACGAACAAAGTAAACTATTATACTTTAAAAAATAAACGAATAAAGAGAACAAAAACTTCTAAGAAAACCCTAAACTATATTTTATACCTACTTGGTAACATAATAACTCTTCCGAGCCTAGTTGTTTTTTCTATGTTTTATACCTTCATCGTGGTTTTTATTTCAACTAAAGTACTACTTGGATTACTTACAATGAAATATTTCTTGCCTATTGGATTCTCTATATTAGATCCCAACCCTTGACGTCCCTCCACCTCTTTAAGAGTAAGTTCCAGCTTAAACAAGCGCTGAAAAGGTCTTGTATCCTGTCGAAGTCTTCATTTTCGCTGTTCTGGCTACTTCCTGGACAGAGTACTGGCGAGTGTCGCTGCCCACACACGTAACATTTTATAAAGGTCTTACAGATCTTTGCATGGAGACCAATCTTTAAGGATAAAGTACTTGCCTTCATTTTCTTCAAATGAATTCGACGTTCCTCTCAAGTTATTCTGGAAATTTTGTAGCAACTTGTACTATGGTGCGCGACTTGTATGTAGTGGGTTTTGATTTACGTGCCAACTCGACTCTCTGGTTGCTCTCCACCTCTCTCTTCAGAAACGTAAGAAGACTGTTTAGTTCGTCTTACTTTTGCATACTTTTTTGGTAACGCCTAATACTTCAAGGGCTCTAAGGTGACTATTAATATAGTCATATAAATTCGTAAGATTTGATTTGCTTTCTCTCGCTATTATTAGAGACAATAGTTCGCGAACATGCATCTGGATTAGTAACGTCTCTCTCGCGTATTTCGATTTCGGCTCATTCAAGCAAAGATCATAGGTGTCTCTTGCCAGTGGGAAACTTTCCAAGAATTGTTTTACTTCCGACTCTTGTTCCATCGACTGGCTTAGGTATTGCAGTTTATTAGTCTCGTCGATTGTCGGAACGGAGTCAACTTTTTTCAATTGTCCCCAGCATGACAACCAATTCTTGATATTGCCATCAAATTTCTTTATTTCTAGTATTGGCAATTCAAATAACGGCTTATCATTTTAGGTTCTGTTTTTATTGCTTTTTTAATGTCTTTGCCATTGATGCATCGAACTGTGCTTCCAGTAGCGCCCATCTCGTTTGGTATTTACTGGTATCACCCAGATCTTTCTCGAATTCTTTTTCGTCCCAATTCTCAGATGCAGTTATCAATTCACAAATTTCGCTATCTAATGTTTTAATTGGGAATATGAATCGCTAATTACTTTATGGCATGGTAATACATCTGCTCTCTTATTCTGCTCTATTTTAAAAGAGTTTAATAGCGACTCGAACGAATTTGCATACTTGGTAAAATGGCGTCTTATTACGGATCACAATTAAATTTTTTGCTCATGATATTTCAATAATACTTTGTGAATTCACCAAATAGCAATGGTCAGGTTCGCCAGATGACAAAGAACTAAATGTTAAATACTCACGGAATATTATATAAATTGCTCTAAAGAAATAATACACCACGTTTATCGTCCGCCGTTGTTCATTTTATTTTCTTCAATAATCAAACAGGAATGTCTTGTCGAACGTCACTAATAAAAAAACCATAAGGACGAGACAATAACATAACAGTTGCAATGCATCCTCATTGTTTAACACTTGTGGCATAAAATTTAAAACAAAAATTTTTAGAATTTAAAAAAAAATTAAGGTGTGATGACGAAACTACGAGATGCCTGCTCGAACGGTACTTTCTTTTTTAACAGTATCATTTATAAAAAAACTAGATTAGTGGGGAAACAGGTTAGTCAGATGACTCAGTAGCTCTTAGACTATATGCAGATAACAATAACCTATCAAACTGACAGTATTTTATCGTTCTAAGAAAGGTTGCACCCGCCTACGTAAATACAATGACGTGAATGAAAAAGACATCCTAGGTGATGTAAATCCGTACAATAATACTTTTTTTTTACAGTCAAGTAAAGGTTCGAGAAGACAGGAAATTGGGTTTAATTCGGCAAGGTGAGAAAATAATGGCTTCAGAAGTTCACTTTTCTGCTATATTAGCTTTTCATTTAGACAAATCTGGACACCATCCTTTTGACGACCACTTCTCCATATGAAATATATCTATATAAGACTATTTCTGGGTTCGGCCATTTTTTGCTAACGCTACTTCGTCACAAAAACATTTCTGGTTCTACATAACCAACTTCTCCAGTAATGTGCACTATTGTACGATGTTTATATACTAAGTATTTACACCAAAATATACGAAATTATGGAGTACCTAAAAACTTTAGGTGTTCGTAGGTAACTAAAAACATTTTTAATTTTGCCATGTCCGTCTGTTTGTCTGGCTGCCCGGTGATCGCTTTCATAAACTATGGGTAGGTACAAGTATAATTATATACGACCATAATATTTGCTACGCTAATTACGCTTTGCACTAAAAATATAATTAAACTGTAATGTCAAAGCCTGACAGAATATTATGGTCGTATATAATTATACTAGTACCTACCCATAGTTTATGAAAGCGATCGCCCTATTAACCCTCTTTATTGTGGCCTTGAAATTAGTTTGCTAGAAATCTGCTTGAAACTACTATACGCGCTATGATTCTGTTGTAAATATGACGAGACCCTCATTAGGGTAAGTAGTCAAACAGATGTTATAATTATCTAACCTCTTTGTGACGCAGCCCACTAAACTAACTTAGTTAATTAAATATTTACACATTGTGGGTCACAGAAGGTTTCAGGATTTTTGCTAATAAAACTAAAACATCAACTGTGAGTTCGATTAGCAAGCGAAAGGTTTTGGTCCCACTGTATAAGGTTTAATCTAAATACATTTTTTTTCAACCGCCCAATACCATCCGAAAGTTACTGAATTTTCTGCAGTAATGCTTAGTGAGCTGATTAATTAGTAAGCACTGCAGCCAAGACCACTTTTTCTAGGATGGAAGAAGTGGTCTTGGCTGCAGTGCTTACTAATTAATCAGCTCAGAACAGATTATTAAAAGTTTTATTTCATCTCAATTACCACACACCAACAGAGAAGTTGTACAAAAAACCAAATTAATGACTTTATCACAAATATATCTGCATCAAAATTGTATATTAGTTCGGAAAATATTAAATAAAGACATATTTACAAAAACAATTACTGTACTAGTGAGCCACATCCAGTATTCGTTAATTCTGTGTAGTATCGGTATCGGCAGCGCAGGCGAAGGGCCGCGGACAAACATGATGGTGTGTGTTTGACAACTACCTACATATACTTGTATTTGTGCATGATACTTTTGTACGACAATTAGTCCAAACCATTAATGTTATTTAGTATAAATTCTCATATAAGTGTTATAAAGTTCTTAAACCTCAAATAATGCTATCTTTTGGTGGTGTTGTGCTTCTTTCAATGAGCCTACGTATATTGGGTCTACATCAGCGAGTTCTATTACACCAAAAAAGATTCGCCGTATTGGTTCCACATTTACTTAATATAAGTAAATGTGGAACCAATATGGCGAATCTAAGCCATAAAATATTAGCTAATAAGTAAAAATAACTAGAGTGAATGGTCCTTGATATATCCTGTCCTGGTAGATGCTGCTAGACGAGTCTTAGATTCAAATGGCTTTATGATATCATCTAATAGGCGCATATAAATCTAAGTTGCCGGTGGAATTACTCATGAGTGAAATTACACTTGTTCCATGCTTATATAGGAGTTTTTATCTAGTGATAGCCACGAAATCTGATCTTATATACCGATGTAAATCCATATTATCGGATTGAACATACTTAGTAAAAACAGCACTCATAAATGGTGTTAAAAGTGCAAAAGCAAATATCGAACCATCATGGGATATTATTAAGTCCATATAGCATTAGAAAATTGCTCACTAAGTTTATGTTGCTAGTTAGGCAGTACTATAATATGGTCAAGAGAGGCTTAAATAGAGTGTATCATGAAAAGCAGCGGCATGGCTGTGTCACCGGCGTTGCTAATGTCCATGGGCGACTGTGACCACTTAGTATCAGGTGGTTCGTCTGCTCGTCTGCCTTCGAAGGCAATAATAAAAAAATCTGTTTCGGCGGGCTTAGATGAGTTTTTTTAATATTTTCATTTCGGATCCTTTACCGGCTAGTCATACTTTTGAGAGCGATGCCTGTTAAGGATCCGAAACATAGCGATATGTATGAATAAATAAAAACACATCTTAAATCCGTTCAAACAGTGTTTTATCGATGATACAAGTTTAAGCCTCAAAAAAAAGCAGTTGGTTAGAAACTGTTTTTTAAATTCCGTAAAATAATAATGTGGTAAAAATGCAGTTTGCTTATTGCACTAAACATATGCAGCGTGAGAGCAAGTAATGAAAATGTAATTTTTGTGAAATGTGAACAGAAATATAGGTAAAATATGTTAATTGTTAGATATATTTTTTATCGTCGATTGGTTTCAAATAATTAAAGCTGGAGATACTTTTTATATTTGAACCGATAAATTTGCAATGTTTCTGAATGATCGCATTCAGCAACGAGCGTCATTTGAAACCAAGGCTTCGATTTTTTTTGATCACGAATGAATCTTAGCTACTCTGTACTTAGGTTTGAATTTTGATGTTTGCTGTCAGGAAATGGTTGAGGAAATGACGATTATGTAAATAACACTGTAATGACGCAATCTCAAGATATGTCGTTTAGGCTTGATATAGGGAAGAAAACGATTTAATAAAAGCTTATTATATTCGACGTCGAGAAAACCGTATAAGTGATTTATGAATCGAAATGAAGACGTATTTTTGTTATGAATCAACGGTAAAGATATTCTTAAATTAATTATAATCATGTTTATAAGGCCCTTTAAGTTAAAAATAAATTGCTCATTGTATGATAAACATACAACCCTTATTTTAAAGATATTACTTTTTTAGTTTATTTCGCAATATCACACGCAATCTAATTGTTTATATGTATGTTACGCTCAAAGATCGAAAACGCTCAGTGAGCGGAAAAATAGCTCACAACGCGTTGTGGTCACAGTAAAACATCCACATGGCAAAATTCGTGTTATGGCTCTAATGACAACGCGCACGACGCGTTGTGGCATTCTGTAAATTTGAAATTTATATATGTGTTTGTTTAAGCGATTTAAAGTAAATAAGTAGAATGACAGGCGGTTCTGGCTAGCATAAGTTCTTGCCAGGCGAGGGGAAAGATGCTATGCGGCAGTGCGAGTAAGAGTCGTGTATGAAAACTTATATTATTGATGCAAATTAAATAAGAAGTTATGGGTAAAATATTTTTTATTATTATAAGTCTTTAAATTAATAAATTAATCTTCATCATCATCACTTTCTTCATCATCATAATATGATTCTTCGTTGCTGATTTCATCATCTACAAAGAAACAAAGTTTTAATACATTAATAATAACATTACATCTCTGACCTTGCGCTCAGTTATATAGAATTTCATATTTTTTTTTTAATGATATGTGTATTACCTTTAATGTGTTCTTCAGCGTCACTTGACTCATTCTCGACAGTTTATTCTTTTTAGTGCATTTAATTATTTAAATTCAGGCTTATTTTTGAAAAGTTTTTTACTTTTAATTTATGTTTTACTTTTTAGTTATATAATCGAGGGTATAATCGAGGACTTCAGAAACGTCATATTCCTAGCAAGTCCTTTCATTTGATACCCATATTGTAGGAAAGTATAAAAAACTTAGTCTGTCTGTCTGTAGCGCCGCGATCTGATCGCGGCGCTCGGCGTAGGAGGCCTCACGCTACCAAGTATGGTAAGAGCCATGCTTGGTAGCGAGAGAGCCTGGAGGGTTGCCGTCTCCTTCTGCGAATCGGTTAGATGACGCAGAAGGAGGCAGCGGAGAGGGAGCGGGAGGAGGACGCTCTAGCCGCCCCTCTCCGGCGTAGACGGGTGGGCCGAAGAAGGCAGGCAGCGGTGACTGCCGGTCTTCGACGGCCCTAAGGTGGTCTGGGCGCGGCCTGACCAGCCGCGCGTCCTAGGTGCCGCTCCGGCATAGGCCACCACGTCTGGGGACTGCCTAGTACCCTAGCGCAGTCCCCCTGAGGCGCGTCACCCGGTCCACTCGTTGGGCCGGGCCTGCCCGAGGGCGTGCTCGGAGATGTGGCGCACGCAGGTGCGTCGGCCCCGAGACGCCCCCATATGGGCGTAGGAGGGTACCGGGGGGTTTTAGTGGAGTAGGATCAGTGTGGCCTTCCGCACTGGTCCTGCTTGAGTAGGGTCGGCACTGTTTCCCGTGCCGGCGAGTCCCACACACGCCGTGCGCCTAGTCAGCGTCACGGTATGGTGCGTAACTGCATTTACCCTCGTCACAACAGTCTGTCTGTCTGTAGTGTCATATTTTTGCAACTAGGTAATGTTTTAGAATAATTTTATTAGCGATTTAAAGTAAGTAGGTAAAATGACAGATGGTTCTGGCTAGCATAAGTTCTTGCCAGGCGAGGGGAAAGATGCTATGGAAGTGCGAGTAAGCGGCGTAACGTGAACTCGGTGGTGAGATTGAGACAGTTTATCTTACCCTTCATGTGTGGGTCACCTTTCCATATTTTCATTATGTTATTTCATTGTAGGAATCCTAGATATGTTCTGCATCAAACACTGGATCCTTTCATATTAAAATTGCACTCAAAAGGATTACAAACCTATTTGTTATGAAAGGGATAGTCCATCAAATAAAATCCCGTATGATAAAAGGATTATTGGAATCCCATAGATTTGTTTGTTTGCATTCACGAGCTTAGCGTTAATGATTTTTTAAATGCACAGTGATTTCTTTGATTGCACTGACTGTTTGTCCAATTGAAGAGTAACTTCCTCAGTTTACGAACTGAGGTACTTTTAAAAGTATCTTAGATCGTTGTGTAAATACTATAAATTTATGTAAACTTGAAAAAAAAAACTATAAAACAACATTTTACAGTTCGCCTTAACCACAATAAAAATTAGTAATATTTAACCGATTATGACACGCTTCGTGAAAGTAAAGCAACTTTCGCAATGTTCGGTCATTGGATGGGTGCCAAAATACTTATTATCTTGAGCTCTTCCGTGCTTCGGAAGGGTCGGTAAGCCGTTGGTCCCGGCTGCAACTGGGCCCGTGTGGTGGGTCACGGCCCAATCTCCCTATTCCATCCATAAGAAATGCCTGTGCCCGTCACGTTAATAGGCTGTAAATGAACTTATTTATTACGGTATGCTAATAAAATCTTTTTCTCTTTTCAGGTAAGATTCGATTTAAGGAGACTTGGATTAAAACAAGATGCAACCAATAGCTTCATTGCCTTAACATTAGTTAGGTAAGTTTGTGCCGTTATGTTATTTTTTTCTGAAATGAGACACATTTTGTTCAACCATAGGATTCAATGGAGGTATATTGGTAACCAAGAAGTGATGGCTTTCTCTTTTTTCCATTCTACTGGGTTATTGTCTTAAAATTTTAGAACTCAACCACAGGGCGAAAAAGTTAATGAGCAACTTAATAAAATGAAGCAGAAAGAAACCATCACCACGCAGCAATATCTAAAAAGCAGGAAACTGTAACGTGAAAACAAAATATACTTAATCGTCAATACAAAATATCTGAGCATAACAAATTGGACTAATTTGGCCAATTAATTTAATTTTAATTGGCCACTAATTACATTTGTGAATATAAATTTATTATTTCTAAAATATATTTTTAATTAGATGAATTTATATTTTTAAATTATCTATGTCTTGGCAAATAATTAGAGAAATGAGGAAGAAAAGAAAAAAAACCCCAAATGACTAATCACAAAACAATTTCCCTCAGAAGTAATTAATCTTCGTTAACTTTGGGTCCGCTTTATAACTAAGGCAGGTAGACAATTAGTTTGAGTAAACGTTAATTTACTAGAATTTTTAAAACAAAAAGCATAATTTCTCACAAAAGTCAGAAAAAGAATAATGTTACTGTCAGGTTGAATGGATCTTATTAAAATACAATTTGAAATATTTTTCCAACTTACAAATTAATAGATTTTGGAACGGTCGCCTTGGATGATACAAATATCTTTAATAAACAGAGGAAAAAAATACTACAGAATAAGAGATACACCATAATGTATGCAATATATCTCATTGACAAGGTTTTTCTAGAAGGGTACATGAGATGGACGAAAATAAGATTTTATGTAAAGCTTTTGAGGTAGTACTAAATGAAATACCAAAATGTTATTGTACATCAAGCTTTATTGTGAGAAAAGTTCTACGAATTGGCGGGAGTAGTAGGAGTTTGAGAGGAACAAGAAAAGACGCCATGTGAAAAATAACTGAAATAATAATAGTGGTATTTTTTTTTAGGATTTCACAACCAAGAAGTGATAAGCTATTACTAAACTCCTCCTCTTTCTCTCTCTCTCTCTCTCTCTCTCTCTCTGTATGTGTGTGTGTGTATGTGTGTGTCTCGTGCATTATGATAACAACTATACTGTTGAAATTTTATATTAGTATAACATCTGTATGTATTTCTGTTGCCGTTATTATAAAAAATGTATCTTCTTATATATATTTTATAAATGTGAATTATTCGGCGTTTTATGTTGACATCAACAATCGTTGCATAACTCAGGATATATGGGACTGCTTGCGCGTTGATCAAGACCTAATGACGATCTTGCAATAAAACCCTAAGACAATAATAAAATCATAAACAAGATGTTTCAATCAAAAATAAATAAAAAATAAAGTCATACAAATCATAACTATAAAGGAGATACCTCACAAGACATAAGAAAGAAAATCACTTTACCGAGACCGACAATCTTCACACTTCCCAACTCGGAGGCGACAAAGTTGCACATCATAAACCCGCAACAAAGGTAACAATGGGCTTACTACAAAGGGTTACAATAGAAAGAAATAAAGCTGCGACAAAGTTTATCTCAACGAAATTACTTGTGGCACCTCCTCGCCCTAGCTTTCCTTTGTCCCTGATGCTTGATAAGTGTCTTTTTGGGGTGAGCCTCTCTAGAACAATACTTGGAAGCCATTTTACAAGCGGCTAATGTGAGATTTCAAAACGTATGAAGATTTATTTGAAGGCCATGATATGGAAGATCAAAGTGTATCTGAGGATTTCTCCGACGCCTGTGCATGAAAAATTATTATCTGAAGACTGCTCAAGTGGTGATCGTTGGGTCAAAAATGACCTCCAGAGAAACCCCAGAGCGTTGGGACAACAACATTAATAGAGCAGTAGAGAAAAAAATACTCTTCTATGTATCTCAAGCACGAACCACTAGCTAGAAAGTATTTGTATCTGCATCGTCAAAGTTTCTAAGATGGAGCTAGTTTATTCGTGCTTAAGTAACAGGTCACATGAAACCGTGACAAGGTGGCGTATGTTGAAAGAGGCCCTGAGGGCCAAGACAGGCTGAATAGAGGAGAAAGAGATTTCTTTATTTTATGATTGCCATTATTTGTGTTAAATAAAGTCAAATTTAGCTGAAGAAAGACGTTCTATAACTTACTCTTGCTGTATCTTCTGCGCTAAGCACTGTTTTTTCGAAATTTACTTGAAATGGAAGACTTTAATTCGACACATAGATTTCATTCTAACTTTGTTCTAAAAAACAAATACTCAATTTGCTAAGAGATGCTTTGAAGTGGCCCTCGACTTCAGAGACAGAGTCTGATTAACTCTCCTTGAGGTGATTAATGATTCACGCCCCAGTTTAAGGGCAGATGTGTTAATTAGGCTCGTTCATACTAACGTCTTGTGATTCGTAATAGTGTTTCGGGATAAATTGTTTTATTTTTTGTAAGTCTCCATTATGATGGTAGAATGAATGTTTAAAAACACCGCAATATTTTGATGTTTATTTCAAAATGAAATTGTGAAAATGTTTAGTCAAAGATGTTTTTTTTTTACATTGCATCAAAAATCTGTAGTATAGGTAATCGTTAGTTAGTCACCATGCAAATACTAAGCCTCTGTGGGGATTTGTTGAACAATACCCTAATATAATTGATCCAAAGAAAAAGACCCAACAGTGAAGGTATTGATTGACTGACAACTTTAATAGATGTTGAATTCCTTGGGACAAAGTACCTTTTCAAGAGATAAGTTTAGCATCGATAGATATTGCATTCCAAAATGTTTGAACAGACATTCTTATAGTAGGTACAAAGGAAATGCTATATGGTTACATTATAAGTATAAACTAGCAATACTCCTGTTCTGTGTATGGGTACGTATTGTACTTCCATGCTATGTATCATGAATTACTTCAACGATATTTTTGTTGTTGAATAAATCGTGGTTATCTTATTATCAGTTAGTACCAATATGTAATAGAATATATAAAAGTTTATGATAATGATAAATCTAAGTACCTATTTATGATGTTTCTTCTCCTCTCTTCTCAATTCTCAGTCAGTTGTATTACAACTCCATCATACTATAGTATAATTGTTGCAAAGAATTTAAATGTGTGTAATACTTAGTTTAATGTATATACTAACATAGGTACCTGTGTTTTCTGCGAATAAATGATATTATAATTATTAAAAACAAACTATAAATGTAAAGCAAGCAGACGCAGAAATAATTATGAATACCGCCAACACAGATCGAAATTCGCTTCAAGCGACGTGCGACAGGAAATTAATTATGTCTTCGTATTGAGATCTGCCGGCGTGTCGACGCGAGCTAGCTTCGTTGCTTACGAGATTAATATTACGAAGGAGATCTTTGAATATGAATTGCTTGGAAAATTAAACTGTGATCTTAATTATGAACAGGTATTGTCTGAAAGACGTAATTTTAGGCGCGCAATATTTGCTGACTTATTCATATTTAGGACGCTTTGATTTTTGGCGTAAACAAGCATATTCGTTTTGTCATATTTAATTTTTACGTTTTCAAGCGCATCAATTAAATCGCGATTTTATAACTTTCGTCATTGTTCTTGTTGTTTCGAACCATTTTAAGGCTCCGTGGTCGCAAAACATGTTTAACCGTTAGTGAACATGGTCAAATAAAAAACAAATACATAATTAGTGAACATAATAATTTAGTGACAAGAGTAAAAATTATCATAACATTTTTATTATTACTTTTTAAAGAATATTCATACAGAATGTTTTCAAATATGATGTAATTTTTTGGGACTAATTATGGCAACTTTATAAGGAGCTCGATGGCGCAGGTGGTCAGCGCGTTCGGCTCGATCGTTGTAGTTAAGCAACTTTCGCAGTGGTCGGTCATTGGATGGGTGACCAAAAATTTCTATCTCGAGTTCCTCCGTGCTTCGGAAGGCACGTTAAGCCGTTGGTTCCGGTTGCATCTGCAGTCGTTAGCACCCGCCAATCCGCACTGGGCCCGCGTGGTGGGTCATGGCCCAATCTCCCTATTCCATCCATAGGGAAGGCCTGTGCCCCAGCAGTGGGGACATTAAGAGTCTGATGATGATGAATTATGGCAATTTACATGATCTTTGTAGGAATAAAAGAAATTCTATCATTTTCTCAACACTGACCTGTTGATTGTACATTTATTTTTATAATTTTGTCCACGTAACGTTGTTAGTTTTAAGAGCACATACTCGTACTACTACTACCGTCTCAAATGTGAATTTTGTTCGTTTTAGGTAATGACTTCAATGGTAACATAAATCTCATTTAAAAATATTATCATTCCATTGTTTATGGTAATTATTTTCAAGCTATTCTTATAAATACCGGTAGGGTTAATGTTTGCATTTTCCCCACCACGACAACGGCTAACTAGAGCCGAGGTCCGAGTCTCAGAGACGCCCTCTAGTTGAGCCTATCCCCTCAGGTTCGAGTGGTCTAGTGGCTCCAGACGGAGAGGCCTGGAATACCTCTAGAGGTAGAGGCACTCGCCAATTCTCGGCCTGAGGTCCCCTTAGGATATCGCCGTCCCCAAACCCGGTGACGCTGTAAAGGTCAACAGTGACCAACAGCATACTCACTCAAAAAAAAAGTTTGAATTTGAATACGAGCATTTGTACCTGAGCTGTTTATTTAAAGGGTCAAGTGGGGACAGTGTAACATAAGGAATCTCCTCGCCAATTTCTTATTAATCTTCTTATAAATAAAAATATTTAATTCTTAAACTTGTAACAATGAACCTAAAACTAAAAACCTTAAAAATATAATATAATAACTAAAATTAACATTATGTACAAGAATAATATACAAATACTAATAATATTCAAATATCACCCCGTATCGTTTCTGGCGCAAAGGTGCCCATTATGCTTGCAGCATTGCCACGCTGGATGGCAATAGACAATCTTTGTGCCAGAAACGACCCGGAGCGAGGGTCATTAGTTTTTTGCCTGAGTCGGCGGCCCAGGTCCCACACAAATTGCTTGGCCTCTGCGCTCCAACAACCCGCCGTTTCCACCGCCAAAGGCACGAAAATATATCCTTGCCCCAACGAGGAATATTTTAAGCGCTTCGCCGTTGCCTGATACTCAGCCGCCGCCCCAGCCCTGCGTGTCGTGCGGCCGATGTGGGTAGCGGCGAAAGTGCTGACACACGTCGCGTCCCACACCAAACATCGTCCCTTCTCCCACGGTACCAATGTAAGTCCATCAGGCCGTTTTCCGTCTGTGCGGCTGAGACCAGGTGGTTCGAGGACGGAAGGAACGCCGGCCGACTTAAGACCTCTCAACACTATGTCATTTAGAGCATGGTGACGTGGGTGTCTGCCTGTACATCGACGGCAGCTCAATGCGTGATGGCCGTCAGCCCCCACCATGGTACCGCAGATGCATACATGTGGTTGACATACATCGCAGCCCAAGCGGAGGGCGACCGCCACCCGCAAAGAGTCACCGTCAAGTAAAGTGCCCATATGATGCGAAGGTAACGCGTGCAGCCACGCCCCGGATTCAGGCTGTGAAACCGCCAAAATCCTCGCTAGATCGACTCCCGTGGCACCACCAGTAAGCAGTTCAAGTGTCGCTTTACAATTAACGTCGTCCCATGAGCGCTGGAACTCGGGGTTCCTAGGCACGGCTGCACCCGGGACGAGAGCTAACCAGGCTGCCAAAGCATCGGCCGCAAAGGGTACGGTCACCTTGTCGCCATTCATAGACAGAATATTAGCTACAAGGCCCGAAACCCCATGGGCCGAGGCCAAGAAAGCCGGGAGACTCACATCACTAACAGAACGCACCCCAATACCCCCGTATCGGATTGGCAAAGATGCCTGTTTCCAGTGGTTGCCACTCAGGGAGACATTCAAAATTGTCTGAACCGCATTTTTTATGACAGCGTCAAAAGAAGCAATATCATCACGGAACATCCAAACTGGAGCCGTCCGAAGGAGGTATGTTATTTTTGGGATGGCAAAACATTTCTGCAAGAGGACTAGAGCAACGTGAGGAGCAATAGCCTCTAGACGCTCGCTGGCCAGCAAGAGAACATCCTTACGAGTTTTCATGGCCTCCGGAACTGCAGATGGAAAAATAGGAGCACCAAGCAAATTAAAAGAATCTTTATTGAGCTCCTTGAGGCCCGGAAGCAAACAAGTGAAAGACGACTTATAAATAAATAAATAATCTCTATGGTCTGTCTCGACGTGTTTTTATTTAGTTTCTCATGCCGCCATTTTAGGCAATTGTCATCAGACGTCAAATGACCCGGTATAATACAGAGATATTACTTATGTTACATGAGGGGTGTGCCCCTTGTTGCACTGTCTCCTACTTGACCCTATTTTCACAAAACATACTTATGAAGTAATTATATATCGTTATATTTTTACCTGTTGCCTTTATTTGGACTTTGCTAATTGGCGTGAGTGTAAGAAACATATTTTAGTTTATAAGTATATTTTTAATACCTAAGTCTACATAATAATTTCAATGTCATTTGTTTTATAACCTACATTTTAATCGAAAATGTTTAAGCTAAATTAAAATCTATGAAGTCCCCTAATAAATTATGTATACAAATGTAATTCATAGAAGCCACGTGACAATATCAGAATGCTTTTCGAAAAGTACAGTTCTATGGTAAGTAATGTCACCATTTTGCGTATAAATGAAACCTATTTCTTGAAGAATCTCCTATCGATCGTAAAAATAATATAATTTCAACGACAGATATCTTTAACGTGCAATTATTAATGATTAAACGAACTTACCTGTACGTGAAGTTCTATCATAATTATACAAAGTGCTTCGTTCGAAAAGATGAGTTTTTCTTTTTTTTTCTCAAATATAGTGGAGTGATGATAGCTAGATCTACTACTACAAGTAAACAGATTATAATGAATATTTCTTACAGGTTACTCATCTTGAGAACGAAGCACGAGTATAATTGCTTTGTTTTCGAGATTAAGATTGCTAATATATTATATTCGATCAATTTATAATCTTAAAGTTAAGGATTCCTTAAGAGATAGGTTTAAAGAATTTGGTATAATGACGGTCGCATCACAATACATTTACGAAAATTTATTACTTGTAAGAAAAAATATTAATTTGTTTCTTAAAAACAGTGATGTTCACACACTTAAAACAAGAAACAAAAATAAACTAACTTTACCTGCTGCTGCACAAAATCAATAATTCATTTAAAGGTCTTTGTGTTCGCTTATACAATAAAGTCCCAAGCAATATCCAAGAGTTAAGCATAAATAAATTCAAAGATAGTATAAAAAAAGCACTTAAGTATTAAAAAAGCTTATTACAAAGTGTCTGATTATATTACAGACAAAAATGCTTGGGTTTGAACTGTTCCAATTATTCCAACAGGTTTTCTATATTAAATAAATCATGATTGTATTGACGTTGTAACAACATAATGATTTGTAAATGTTGTTACATTATGCTTTTGATGTTGTGGAGTTTTTTTCGCTCATTTTTCTCCGCAGCTAAAAAATATGTCCAATAACAAGTGGTAGGGAAAAAAAATGTTTGGACGATTCAAAAGTGTTGTACTATACATCCAATTTGAATAAAGATATATTAATTTCTGATTTCAGCTAATATTCAGGTTCATGTGTATTTTAAAATTCCACCATAATAAATACTTTTTTGAAATAATATTTCAATGATGATAATTTACTATTAAGTAATTGAATTTGTTTTTACATTCACGTAATAATGTCTGAAATCATTAGCAGTTCCCGCCTATCTATTGAATTATACATAATATTCGATAATGAACGTAGGGTACGTCAGCAATAGATTTTATTTGGTTAGTACAGAAATTAACAGTATTTGCTTATAATTAGCGTGTATGAAACTATGAACGTTAGCATGATGTGCCAACATCGTCATATTACTGTTGAAATATTGATTAAAATAAATCTGTGCCAAAGTTATTAGAGCTGTTAGTTTCAGATCTCTTTATTTTGAAAAAAAAGGGTCAAATGGTGGAATATGTAACAAGGGGCACCGTTTGATAATTATATTAAAGCGTTTTGTTTCATGCAGAGAAAGAAAAGAATAAAAAAAATATAAGATAAATAAACAACCTATTTTTTTTACCACAGGTGAAGGCCTCCTCCAAAACAGTCCATTTTTGCTATCTTGGGCTATTTTAATCCAGCTCGTTTAATAAGTCACGCAAATATAAGACGCAACTAAAGCTACCGATGCTTTAAAGTACTCTCAAATACTAAAATGGAAATGGGCGGGGTATGTAGCGAGACTGGCATAAGAGCATTAGACCAAAAGGGTTACATTATGGAGAGGCCCAAAAGGGAATAGACTATAGGAGAAGACCTGTTACAAGATGGGAGGATAATATTAACAAAACCGCTGGGTCGAGCTGGAGTTGGGCATAGTGTAACTTAAGGAAAATCTCTGCCCTTTCTTTTTAAATAAGAACTTATTAAATAGTCTAATTTTGTCTATAGTGAGTCTTGGCGTATTTATTTAGTTCCATAAGCCGCCATCTTAATCAGCTGTCATTAGACGTCAAATGGCCGGGTTTAATACAGAGATATTCCTTATGTTACAGTGCCCCTTATTACATTGTCACTCATTTGACCTTTTATATTAAGGGCATTACATTAAAAAAAAATAGTAGATTTTTTTTACCCCTGTGTGTTTGTTTTTTTACCCCCCTTACATTATATTTTTTGTAGCGATAACCTCATTCCTGGCTAAAATTCGACCCTATGAGTTCTGCTGACGAAAAGTATACTTCTTTAATCATTGTTTTCTCTCAAATATTATACTTAAGAAATCATTAGGTTGTTTAGTCGAAAATAATAGTCTTTGTAGTTTGTGTTATGTCTATGTTATTATATATAAAAACCTGTTTACGCGCGCCATCACCGTGATGCAAGTGGTTGCTGATAAGCGAGGGAGATGTTCTTTATATATTTATGTAAGCAACAAGCTGATAGTCCACCTGATAGTAAGTGGTCATTGCCGCCCATGGACACTTGCAGCACCAAGGCACTCACTTGTTACCGGCTCTAAAGGAAAGGTGCACTCGCCTTTTGAAGACCATCAAATCATAGCTAAGATGGAAAACGGCTGAAGGAAGTCCGTTCCCGATCTTGCTGGTACGCAAGAAAAAGGACCACGCGTAACGCATGGTGCTAGAACGCCAAGCGTCTAGAATCTAGAGAAATTTCTTTCTGCGGTGTGTGGTGCAGTGAAGGATCTTGACCGCATGCATCAGATTTAATAATGCCTCGGAACATTCTCCATTGTATAGACGGCACAAAACTCAAACACTACCTCTTTCTATTAAAATAATGTTATTAAAATCTGATTAATAACAATAAGTCCTTTTTTTAGTGTGTGCTGGTAGCTAAAATAATAAAAACTCTTTCATTGAACACAATTTTCATTCATCAATATTTTGTATGCAAACAAGCAAAGTATCTTTTATTTCCGACATAATTTCTGCTTGTCGCTAATCTCCAGTAGTAAAGAAGACAAATGACGACAGTAAAATAACAAACGATGGTTTTATTACGTTACCAATACAAAAGTGATCCGTTAAGGCATTTAATAGCCGGCAATTCCTTTAACGGCTAGGTGAGTTAGCGTTTTTTGAGTAAGATGAATTGTAATTTATTCTTTTGGCCGAGAGGTGATATTAGATTGGTCGAAGCTTTTACTTTTTTCTTTGTCTCTTGATATTATTCCCTTTGATAATGTTGATGTTATTTTTACGAGTGCTCTTTTAGTAACTATAAAAGAATAGTGACAATGTTTTTGATTTCATTAGTAACCGCAAGAAGAACACAACACTGCGGGTAAGATGCCACAATAAGTACTTAGGCCGCGTTGTTTCATTTATAGTTCAAGTTGACTATAGTTTAATCTTATAGAAAAAATGCCATTTGTCAAAATTTAACACATTTACTTTATATTTGACGTAACATTAATATATAGTATATACAGTCAAATATTACTATCATAAACAATGCGGCATTAGTGGTTTCATTTTTTAATTAAAACAGTGCCATAAAGTTTACTTTTAATAAATAATTGAAGTATAATAATAATGTCATTCAAATCTATGATGGACAAAAGCCATTGATCAAAGCGTATTTGAAACTTATAAGCTCACATCAAAAAGCCAACCAAACGTATATACGGTGGCGGTCAGAAAATGTTTACCAGTTCTGAAATAAGATTCTTTGTCACATTTTTTTTACTAAAGTCTAAAATGCCATATCAAGTGACTTATTACCTTTCAAAAGTTATTATGCAATATTATATATTACTTTTTGATATTGAAACTCATTTCTTTATTTGTTGAAATGACATATATGAAAAAATAATTGTTTGAACATTGTTTGGACAAGAGCAAAATTTTACGAATAATATTTTCATAAAGAAATAAAATGACAAGTTTGACCCTGGAGCAAATAGCTGTAATAATAATTCTCTTTGAAGATGGACAAGTATTAGTGATATATCACAAGAACTCAATATAATTATCGCGATTCACAGTGAGGTTTTGGATCCGGCGTCACGGCGAAGAAGGGCACTTAACAGATCACAGAAATAATTCAGGACGACGAACAATTGTAACCGCCACGCAAATAACAGAAATGATTCGTCGTTATGAAGAGAACGGTTTCACACCGACTAGTTATTTTGCTGCTTTATATGATGCGTGTGCTCGGACGATCCGACGAGCTTTGCACAGTGCTGGACTACACTACATATACCATGCTACTAAAGTGGAGCTGAAACCTCACCACAAAACAGCCCGGCTTAACTTTGCGCGACATCATGATTTTGCTTGGTAGAATACTATATTTACCGATGAGAAAACATTTAAATGAAGCCAAATGGGAAGATTAACTTTATGGCGCTATAATCTAACTCGGTATAATGAAGCTCATATCGTGCCTCAAAACGAGTCAGGTCGCATAACAATAAACTTAAGGGGGTGGATGAGCCTTGACGGCGTCGGAGAACTGGCGACGTTGGAGAATAGGGCTACTGCCATTAATTATGTGTCGCTTTTGGCAGTAGTGATGCTGCCCACTGTGCGCGTAGTGTATCCTGCAACAGAATTCCCGCCCATTACTTATGTTCAAGATAATGCACGGATACACATGGCCCGTGCTACTATGGCGTGGTTCAACCAATGGCCCGCTCGGTCTGCTGATTTAAACACTATTGAAAATTTGGGGGCTTGTGGGTCAACGCTAGGACTGTCAAAATAAAAGGAACCCTCATGATCTTAGATCACATGGTGCTCGAGTATGGGATGATATTAAAGGGACCGATCTTTGCGCGCATCTTGTTGCATCTATGTGATATAGACTACGTGCTGTCATAGCTGCAGAGGGAGGTTATACTACATATTAAATAAAGATTTTTGAAGTTTCTTTTTTATTATTTCTTCATATTCTTAGTTAAAAAACTAAAATATTAGTTTTTTCAATGGTTTTCTATATTTGTTTGACGTCACGGCTAATGCAGAGGTCGTCGCCTACTGCGCAACGGGTCGCGGGTTCGATTCACGTACGGAACAGATATTTTGTATGGCCTACAGAAATTTGTCCTGGTCTGGGCATATGTGCAATGTGCATGTAAGATTATATGTGCGGTATTACACCTACGATACAGGAAATCCTAGTGTGGCGAAGTATTTAATTATTTATTATCAAACCTTGATAGTAGTAAGTCCATCGCCTAGAGAGATTGATTGTCATATCATTACAAAAAAGATAATCTATGGTCAATAAAATTATTATGAAATATATATTTAGAACTTGTGACCTAAATGTGTGCATGCAATTATCCTGATCCTTAAGGTGGTAAACATTTTCTGACCGCGACCGTATAAAAAGAAGAGCCTACACCTAAAATTGCAAACAAAACTAGAAACTTTATTAGATTACGGTATTTATTTTACAGCATGTGAACATTCCATTCCATCCATACATTCCTCTACAACAAACTAAATAGAAAATTATCAATACATTTACTCACCAGATTCTGCTGCAAGAAGAGAGTCACCAATTACCTACAAAATCTAGAAACAGAAAGACTTATAAATTCTGTAATGTAATAGACTCATCTATCTTCTATAGGCTTGCCCTTTTGTGTATACGACCTACCTCACATATCTTAAATTGAAACATTACTAGCAAAGTTACACACGCTCCCTCAACACACACACACACACACACATACACACACACATACACACACACACACACACACACATACACGCACACAAAACCTACAAATCACACTCACAAATTGACACCCACATACTCTCGTATGTGGGTGTCAATTTGCTTGTAAGACACAACCAGCACTACTAAATACCCAATTATGCAAAATCATATTAATCTAAAACTAAAATTTGTCGTTGTTCTCCTTTTGTTTTGCTTATGTAACACTTTCTTATTGCGGGCAGAGGCTGGTACACTGAGACGCAGGTGTCAGCATAGTTTTGTCACCAGCCACTCACAATCTTATTCCTAAGTTTTAGGATCTGTTGCCTAGGAAGCATGTATAAGATTGTTGAGAGAAAATAAAGTTTTAATTACTATCATTATTATTCCGTTCCTAAAGATAAACTATATGTAACCAGGAACCGGAATATCGTTATCTTAGAATATACTATTTATGCATGGGGCAATCTTGGATCATCATTCTGAGGATGTTCTTATAAAAAAAACAAATTCCCCTTTTTGAATAAGAGAGAGCCCATATAAATTGCTGTACCCACTTTCCTACAGACGGTCGAATAAAAAGTAAATAAAAAGGGGAATTTGAAAAAATCGTTGCCAACCCTCATTATAAATTCAAAGGAATCCCGATTGGTACCATTTTAAATCTTTTTTCTTCTCACGAAGCATTTGACGCTGTGAATAAGTATTAGACGTTTTTCTCGTTATTCGACAGCCAAGCTACTTTCAGCTTTTGAAAAAGCGTTCAATGCGTATACAATACAGCAACTTACAAATTGTATTAGTTATATCGATTTGATTGATGAGTGCCATGTATATTAACTCTTGACCTTTCTTCTCTTGAGAAGTAGCGAATTCTCGATTTGAGTGGCTGCTTCAAGTAGAATACTGCAGCAATAGGCCTGGTCTTTCTGAGTTATGGGGTTTACTTTATTATTTGTAATATTAGAAGAATAAAACTAATTTTTACGGGTTAGATGTACTGAATTTATTTATTTGTTGACGTTTTGTAGCCTTTTCAGGTCTGCATCGTGTGAATAATGATTTTTTTATTTACTTTGTCGAAAGGCTTCGAAAGGTCTATGTATGAATTTATTAGCTAATTTAATTAATAAAGTAATTTATTTAAAATTATTTTTTGTAATTTTCAGTTCATTTATTTGACCCTAACTACCGTAAACTAAAAGTTAATCCTTTACTATATTTTAATAACTTTTAGTATATCTTAAGCAATTTTAGGAGGGTCAGTCATTAGATACGTGGCCAAAAATTTACCGTTGGTCCCTGGCCTGTGCCCCTGCAGTAGGGACTTTAAAAGGCTGACGATGATGATGAAGAGATTTATACAAAAACGAAATCACTCGGTCATAGCTAGATGGAGATATTCATCTACACCACTTTACTAAAATTATGTACGATATGTAATATCATATTACTTACAATGATTTCCAGAGAAATGAAACTCGGTCAAACTTAATGCACGTCAGTTCTAGTTTTCTGAATCTGCTTAGACAGACTTATTTGTTCATTTTGGTAGATTTAACCTTGAACTTAAACCTATTAGAGCAAGTTACAGATCTGATTGAATTGATTTAAGCAGACTATGATCAATTGCTTTACTAGAGGTAGATCAACGACTGATGCGGGTATTGCACTTACTGGGCACTATTGGAAGCTTGGGAGGAGTCGCAGAATATTCTAGGAGTATTCTGTGACTTGTCCAAGGCTTTTCATTGCATTGAACATCAGACGCTGGTGATGACGTGGGGTCACTATAGAGTCAAAGGAGCAGCCCAAAATAGCTTTTATCGTATATTAGTTCTAGATTTAAGTCTGTAGTGGTAAATGATATCAAGTCATCTGGCTCCCATGTGTAATGGGCGTTCCCCAGGGTACTATTTTGGGTCCGTTTCTATTTTTACTGTACATAAACGATTTACTATTTTTTGTGGAGAATTTCTTTGAGATTATATTATTTGCTGATGACACATCTTTATTATTTAAGGTTGACAGGTCCAAGAATAACTATGACGATGTAAGTCATGTTCTCTCACAAGTATTGCACTGGTTTAATGTAAATAATTTAAAACAAAATGCAAATAAAACTAAATGCCTAAAATTCGCTTTTCCAAATGATAAAATCGAACCAGTTAAAATAAGTAAAAATCTATCTATCTATAAGTTAAAATTAAATTAAACAATGAATAGGTAGATTTAGTTGAATCAACGTTATTTTTAAGTATAACTATTGACTTCAAATTGTAGTGGAATCCTCATATTTCACTTTTAGCTGGTAAACTTAGTTCAGCGGCTTATGCCATACGAAAGATGAGAGAACTTTCTGATGTAGGTACTGCTAGGACTGTATACATCAGTTAATTTCATAGTATTGTTTCCTATGGCATTATTCTCAGGGGAATAGCAGTAGGTATCGAAACGATATTGATTTTTGCAAAAACGTGCTGTAAGATTTATTTATCAACTAAGAAATTTTTACGAAATCGGGATTTTCACCGTTGCTACGCAATTTATCTACAATTGTATACTTTTTGTTCGAAACAATATTAAATTTTATCCCAAACTCAGTGACGTACATATTTTTAATACTATGAATAAAAACAAACTTAAGTTACCATTGTACAGGTTGGATAAAGTTCATGGATTATTTATGGGTAATAATTTTAAATACATTTATATAATAAGATTCCCAGTGATACTCTTGATTTTCCTCTAAATGACACACAGTTACATTTTTTGCTTACTTAAGAAAGGATATTATACTTTTAAATAATATTTCAATGATAAAACCTCCTGGTTGTAATTGTTACCTTCAGAATTTTTCCAAAGTTATTATAAACTTGTCACCTCAAGAAGAGTATAGAAGAGAACCTTGCCCTTAGTGTCTTTTTTTAACTTGCTCATGTATTTTGAAAGTTTACTGGATATTTCGGGGCTTTTGTATAGTTATTGTTACATATTTTACATTATTAAGAGACGACCTCCGTGGCCGAGTGGTATGTACGCCGGGTTTCATAGTGTCGCCAACTCGAGAGGTCCCGGGTTCGAATCCCGGTGGGGGCTGATTTTGGTGTGATGAATACGAGCATTTGTACTCCAGTCATGGATGTTCAATATGTATTTCTATATAAATATACTTATATATGTACTGTATATATATTCTATCCGTTACCCTAGCATCCCATAACATAAGCCTTACAGTGCTTACTTTGGGGCTAAGCTAATTGGTGAGAGTGTTGGCAATATATTTATTTATTATATTTATTATGTGATACAACTTGACATCAATACATGTTTATTAAGTTTGATGTTAGCTTTCAATTCGACGGCACGGTATGAAATGACGGTATGAAATAATACATGGAGAAAAAAGCATCCCTTGCTGAGTTTCTTGCAGGTTCTTCTCAGCACAAGGTCTCCCGCTGTAGATTTGCAGACTGATGGCATAGCTTTCGACTTTCATATGTGCTTATTAAAGCCTTAACTGAATAACTGTATATTAAATTTGAATGTTTAATTAACAATATTTTAAAGCTATGAGGATTGAAAGCTTATATTCATACTCGTAATTATCAGCCTATTAATATCCCCACTGCTGGGGCACAGGTCTTTCCTATTATATGAAATAGGGAGATTGAGCCGTGACCCACCACGTGTGCCGCAGTGCCCATTGGTGGATAGAATACTTTTCCTATAGAATAGGGTATATATATTAAGATGGATGTTGGGGTGTATTGGGCCCAATCCGTACTGGGGGGATCGGGTGATGACTCATGTACGGTTCAAAACTGAACACTAAGGTATTGCGACATATTAGGATCACGCACGAGGCGGCTTGCGGTAACGGGGCCATAGTCCGCCGTGCACTATAACACTTCAGTGCAATACATTTCACGGTAGTAGTTACTTGTACTCATGAACATAACATAAATTCGAAACATTTATATAACAGTTAATTACAATTTAAAATAGTTTTAACAATAACATTTTTATACATTTTGCTTTGACTTTAATGAGACATTTCTAAGTATAAGTGAACTTTGTGTCCTACTGTGGAGGAAAATAAAATATTTATAAGTTTAACCAGTGTATTTCTCCATGAAAACCCCACGCAGACTAATACCCCGAACATCTCATGACCCAATCCCCCGATTCCGACAAACTATTAGACAACTTTAAACCAAGTCCACAGCCATCTAGCTGTCCATCTAGCTACGCAGCTCAGTAGATTGTGACAAAAAATCTTACAAGTTTGTCGTCTAGCTCATATCAGCCATACCTGCCGAAAAGGAGCTTCATTGTTTCGAAAGTCTTCATATAAAAGTTTTTGGAAGAATGTTATAGCAAGTTCTTTTTGTGCTAGGACTGCTTAAAATTACGAAAACTAATAAATGAAGTTAAGACTGAGCACTTCAAATAAACCACATACTAGTACGCGCAAAACTAATATAAACAAAAAGACAACTTTGATTACAAAACTACTAAGTTAATTTACTCTCCTTATCAAAGAAGCGTGAGTGAGTGGGCGAAGTATAGAGAAATAAATAAACCTACGCAAGTAATAAATACGCAATAATAACATAAATACCTACTTTACTTACTTTCATTTTTTATATCTCACATGCATGTGTTACCATATTTACAAAAAAATATTACCTTAACACGAATTTTCAAAGTCGTGAAATGGATGCCACTAAAACTAACCACCACGTAGACAGATTTTACTATAATTTAAAGCGGAAAAGTTATTGTCTCTGTCAAATCATGACCTCATTTTGACTATTATCAAATGGTGCCCACCATTTTTACCTAACTGATACTTTAACTGAACAGTCAAAGTAAAAGTAAGTTGGTACAACTCACGCCTTTTCAATTTTTTTAAGTGTTACACTTGGTATTGATACTCGTATCTAATTTACATAGCATTAGCGGTGTCCAATCTTTTTTTATTTTACCTACCTATATTATATTTTATGAATGTATTATATTAATTTATTGCTTGCAACAGTCAAAAAGATATAAATGTATTAATAAATTTACTATGTTATTTAAGCATTTTATTGCTTTAGATTATTTTATTTCTAGTAAAAATACTTTAAAATGTAAGGCCACATTTAGCATTGGCTCTCATTGGTCACATGTTTGTAGCCAAAATTTTATGTCAATGATGGCTAGAAACAGTGGTTACAAATTGACAGCTCATCTCCCACATTATTTTCCGAATATAACTGTCCGTTGTAGGTTTTTATATTTGCACAAAAAAAAAATAGCAGGTTCATTTTATCTTAGTTACACCCCCACATCAGTGCGAAGGAGCTTATATAAATGTCATTTGAAAATGAATAAAAGCTTTCAATTCTATTTATAAATAAAATTCAATGAATTTCTCTTAAAAAGATGATTGAAGAAGAAATTGATAAAATCAAAAATACACCCAAAAGAATCCTTACAAATTTAATGTAATTAAGTAATATGCGAAGTGTTTTGAAATAAGTATCCTTACCTAGATATTGATGGAAAAATACAAATAAATTTAATAATTAGGTAATAATAGTCTTTGTCTATGAGTCTCTGATTTTAGGAAAAATAATGCCTGGGAAGCCTTTTATATATGAAAAAAATATAAACCTACCATGCTGTAAGTCAAACTGCAAGAAAAATTTTGAAGGATTTATCTTGCTAAAATAAGATGCAAAAAGAACACCACTAAATTAAATAAAGACCCCAGCAAAGACACTGGATTGGACTTTTATAACACATCTCTAAAGCAACGTCTACCACGTTGCTTGGTTGGATTTAAAGTTGGTTATAGTGTATAACGCTGGAACACATTGCAATATATTAAGCACTATAGGCATATTATAATGCGGAAAGACATAATTTAAAAAAAATGGCTAGACCACTATACCTCTGCCAACTTGGTCATGCTGTGATCTATGTTGGTTACTTTCGTTCTCTGTCTGATCGTCTCGTTAGGTATTAGTATACAGGCATATTTTCCCATACGATAGCTCTACATCGCTCCTTGGATTTGGTAATAACCACGTTCTCTGTACCGTCATTTCAGCCCGTAGTGGCCTAATCTCACGACAAGCAACATTAATTCAGGCATTCGAGCTCTTATTACAACACCCGTTTTTATTTATGAGCAGCTAATATCAAATTTATATATATTTTTCCTCTATAATAAGCGCATATTGGGAAACACACACACACACGCACACACACACGCAGCAATACAAATGTTATTATGTGTTTCAGTAGTATTCAAAGTTATTCTTTTTATTTTTCTATGGCTACTTAATTTTCCCACATCACTTACTAAATTTAATGATAAAATAGAGTCACACGAACTATGACTAGGGTATTAAATACTAAAGTATTAAATATTCTGTGACACAAGCAAATTGCGTAATATGATTTAACTTAATTTGAAGTTGCAGAAAACTTTGTTGAACTCGCTGAATATTACAAAGTGGGAGTTGAATACAATCAAAAGAAAACTTATAGCTTTTGAGGTTCGGGTATATCAATCAAATAAGATTATGAACAGAACGCCTCTTTTGTCAAAATGTCTTTTGCCGGCAATTTGCTGGGCTAAATATGTAAAAAACAGAAAAAGGTTTTCTTGTTTACCGTGTTATAGATAACCTGTAAATCAACTAATATAAGCCTGTGACTCGGAGTAGTTGGTGTAGGTACCTAAATGATTTTCATAAAACACTAATTCATAATAATATATTCTATCTCATGCTGTGAAATTAAAATAAAAAGATAAGTAATACAAATGATAACTTAATTATTATAGATGTATCAATAACCATGACTCGGAAATAAATTATGTTCCCATTATCAGGGTATTAGAGCAAATGTTTTTTACTTATATCGCGAATAAAGTGACAGCATCGACATAAATTCAATTCAAAAGTTGATTGACTGCTCTAAGCGTGTTAGAAGAAAAATAAATAAATCGACTTAAATAAATACTTTAGAACAAATGTTATATATTTGAAATAATTATATCTCTCCAATGAAACTAAATAACTGTGTAAAGTTAATTTTTCTCACCTCAACATAATTTTCAATAATCATTTCTGAAGATATATTTGTAGCACTACAGTATTCATTTCCTGATTTATTTCCGACTCGAGTAAGCATTACTTTGACATAAAAAAGAAATATTATAGAAAAAACAGAACTGACCTTTCCTGAAATAGTAATAAAAGCGTTATATAAAGGGTCATTGAGAGTCACCGTCCGCACTCGCCTAAACAAACAAAAGACGGTTGGGCAGAAGTTAAATTATTCACAAATTCTGGTTGACGAGGGAAAAATCGGCCACTGTTCGGCCCTCAAAAATCTGATTATACTTCTGTGAGCACCCTCTGCACGGCGCGAGCGGATGTCCGCATTCAGACGACCGACGTCTTTAAAATGATTTCTCTCTCTACAAATCTGTCTCAATTTCGTTCGTTTTAAATTTCTTCGCAATTTTGCGAGCTATCCACAGGGTAGGGTCCCGTGCCGAGCGATGTACGTCAAACCGAGCGGAAAATGTCACTTAAATCTCGCCTTGGGTCTGCAATGGATTTCGCTTTAGGTTTATTGAGCGAACAACATGGAACAAACTTTAGCTACATGAAACAAGTCGGTCATAGCTTGTCACTATAAAATAATTCTCTTCAAAATAGGGCGTAATTTAATAATTTCCAAGAGGCTTATTTCAAGTTTGCTTACATAATACTCAGTATTTTCTTTTGTAAGCCAAATACTTATAATCTGAGCCTTACTTGAGAGCGGCTTTGCTGATTTAACTGATTTTATCTAGTGTTCTTAATTTTTACGAAAACATTTTAACACAAGAGCATTTTCCGGTATTCTATTCTTATTTTTCATTAATAACTTGCAGAAACTATAGCAGCTGTGCATAAACTGTCAATATACAAGTTTATAATAAAGATAAAAAAAACATTACGATTTTGTTTAACTTCTTTGTTCACTTTCTATATTTTAGTGTTCTATTTTCATTTTTATATTGCTACTAGCTGAGCCAGCAAACTTCGTATCGCTATAAAAATTTGGGTGGTATAAGGGTGAAAATTTAGGGTTTTATGTATTTTGTATGATGTGTCATAAAAAATAAAAACAAAAAATTATGTCCAAAACAAAGTAATTTAATGGTGGACCACCCTTAACATTTTGGGGGATGGAAAATAGATGATGTCCGATTCTCAGACCTACTGAATATGCATTTAAAATTTCGAGGTACTCGGCCGAGCCGTTTCGGAGAACACACCGTGACACGAGAATTTTATATATTAGATATATGTATTGAATTATAATTCTGAAGCATTTACCTACTATTTAAATACTATTATACAACGTTTTCCTCCTCTATTTCAACCGCTACCCATAAAGGTTTCTTTCTTTCAAGATTTTAACAACACGAATGGGAAATCGACTCGCGTCAAGTTTTCCCAAATGTCACATAGAGGTTTTATTATACTTCAACGAAAAGCTAAATCATACACTACGAGAGCCATATATACACTAGTAAAAGTCTTTGGATAAACAAGTTTCCAAGATAATAAACAAAACAATAGCGCTCCAACTCCTCAGGCGAGACTTAGCAACTATTATTGTCATATTTACTCCCCACTCATTTCTGCCACACGCCATAAACGCAGCAATTGTTTGCGTCGAGAGGGCACACAAAAAATAAGGGCACATACAATAAAGAGTCACATAAACACTTGAGTGAGGCGTCTCGGGAAAATATATTTCTTTGGCAAACAGATAAGTATTCCTGCGGCTGCGAATATAACTTAAAGAACAGAGGTCTTACAAAAATGTGGGAATATTTAGTAACGAGTTTTCCTATTAAGGTAAACAAAAAACTGGGCTCAGGTGTGCGTAGGTATATTTATGATTCTGTGTGTTTGCGATGTAAAATAACCTTTTGGATAGAACATTCTTGTACAAATGGATAATGGTTAAATTATATTGAGGGCGGCTTGCGCCAATATTCTTAAAATACAATTTTCTGATTAACTCATCATCATTATAAAAGGCAAATCCATATCTGTCATCCAAATCACTGAACAGACGACGAAAATTACTGCACAAATTTGAATGACATTGGGTACGCACATACATAGTTTATGACTTGGATTGAGACATAGAGTACTTTTATTCCTCATTTATTTTTAAAAATATTGAGTTTCTGTGGGATTCTCAAAAAACTAAAGTCAGCGCGTATGAAGTCGCGTGCGGCCGCTAGTTTATTGATAAAAGTAAGAAATATCGTATGGACTATAATATGCATATAAAGTCTAAAATATTATAGCTCATGTAAGAAATAAAGGTGCACGGAAAGAAGAAATATGAGAAAAATACGTTCGTAACACTATTTCTCATCATTAATCAAATTTATCATCAACGCTGTTACACGAGCAACATTTCTGACGCAGAATAAGTATTAATATGTTAGTAACTCTATTACTTTATGATGTATGAATATCTATTTTATTAACCTTCACACATATTAGGGCTGAAGCAATATCATGATTCCATGAACTGGATTAATAACACAAAATTAGTTATTACTCAGACTGATTGAGATACTCTTTAATTTAACGTCCACTGACTTCCGTTTCCGTTAGTAATTGGTATTTCAGATACTAACAAGCGAAGATAATAATTCCAAATTTAAACACAATTAGATTAAAGTTTAATCCTCCCGAATCTTCTGTAGCTACGGTCCTATTCACTTGTTTAGAATAATTTATTTAACCTGAGGTTAAGGAAGTAGCTACTTTCATAGAAAATATTTGGAACCTAAATACAGCAAAAGCTGTATCTACCTACTTTTAAATTCGATATAGCATTTACAACATTTTTAATGCGTTTGGAAATTGTCTATCCTACCTTTTTTATTAGCTTATATATTTTATATTTACCAAACCCTAATTGAAAAAAGGATTTAATGTTGCTAAGCCTATTTGTTCAACTTTTACAAACGAGAGAAAGAAATATGTTAAATTTTAGCGATACAAAGCGGCGCTGTCCTTCGAATATATTCGTTCCATTCCGGACATCTAACAAAGAGTCGGCTAAAGTTTCGTGTATTGCAATCGACACCGGAGCTTGGAATAACTAGCTGTGTCGCTGACACTTTTTAATTTGAACATTCGCCGTTTGTTTAGTGAGGGAAACGGCTGCGTGAATTGGAAACGAAGTGGAGCTCGATATATAAAAATGTTAGCCGCTTGATTTGATTTCGTAGTAGCTCACTGTAGTAACTGTGTAATCGAGTTTTATGGTTCGTTCAACGCATGAAACATTTGTTAGTTTGTAAAACCATTGCGACATTTTATTACAAACCGGTTGAGAATTTAGGTTTATCAGCGCAAATTAAGCTGTTTGTACATGGCCCATTTGAATTAATATATTGATCAGTTATGTTTAATCAAAACATTAAATATCGTATTATGTCAGCATTGTATTGTATTGCGAAGTTCCAGTTATGATGAAGTTTTGGTATAGTTTATTTGCTTTTTACTAATAAAATTTTCTTAAAAATATCCATTTAAATGTGTTGCAAATTATATCAATCACCTCATGTTACGAGTAAGTAGAGTCCAGTCTGTTTAAATGTTCTTTTTTCTCTTTAATTAGCTGTTAAAGGAGAAAAGTGTGACGCTTCAAGCTCATAGCAGACATATCACCACGAGCCGTTCAGTATTCTTTGTATAAAACTCCCTTCTGCAACGCACACTAATCGAAATCATAACCTAATCGCCTCGCCGCGGGGCAAGCTCTCGTTTCTTTTTGAGGCGATTACGTTACAATTCCATAGGCTGCGTCGACTGCTTGCTATCATCAGACATATAATATTTTTGAGAATCTTTTCCCAAATTCCAAACTTTTCACATTGGATACAGTTGTTGACACTATGAATTTCGTACTCCATCTCAGTTGAACCCTGTCTACCGACGAGACCTTGTTTGTACTGGTTATTTTATTCAGCTGCTCATAAACACATTTTTCATGATATCCACTACCTAGCTATAAATAAATTTAACTGAGCTTTGTGGTTGCGCACTTGCAATTCTGTGCGGGATTGACTGTTGATTTTATGATGCGATACTGGAGTGTGAAAATTTTTATGGCACGCTACTGCGGCTTTTGAGTGTGATTTAAATAAAGTCATATCGTCATATATATTGTGTCTCATAATAGGATCGACATTTTTTTTTCAGACAATTCAGAGATATACTTTCTTAATCTAAGCACAATTGTGACATTTAACCAGGGCGTGCGTTGCCAAGCGGGAGCACGGAACGGACGACCGTCGCGGAGATCCGCTCCGTGCTCCGTAGCGAGACCCCCGAGAGGCGGGTGCCTCTTGCATCGCCACCAATACAATTCTGATTGCGCGGGTGAACAGTCGTATTTTAGTTGATAATATTACCTAGTTAAAAGAGATCGCAGACGAGAGCACAGAAGACAGCCAATTGAGCGTGCACCGTCCACGCCGCCCGCGCAGCGTGAGGTGGATTTATGAAACAAATACGCCGAGCTGACGCCCGCTCCGTGACCCACTTAACGCAGCGCACGCTCTTAAAGGCTACAATGAATGTGTGTAAAACACCCGGATGTTATCATTGGAGTATATTATAATAAACGTATTAAAAAGGTATACACATGTACTACTAACATGGATCATGACTATTGATATTTTTATTTATAGGTTATAGTTTGGAAAATACCAAAGCTAATACCCGTGAAACTGGGGTTCTCGTAGGTATATTATGTTTAAATCTAAAGAAAATTTTACTAGAAAAAAATCCATGCGGGCCAGGCAGCAGACGGGACTCGAACCCGCACCCACCGCTATCCGGGCGGATGCACTGACCATTATGCTAACGCGGCCCTAATGTCCGTGTCGAATTTTCTCTTGTATTTCTTAGTCTGCAAGGCGCCGTCATCTCTTCGCATTGTAGGTAACCCGCAATGTTAAATGAATACCCTTACAAGTACAGGGTTTCCCAACAGGAACAGGATACCTTTGACAGCCTATGGTGGACATATTTGATCGTCTATTGGCGCAATTTTTTGATAGATATATTATTAAAAGTTTGGCATTTATTATACCAGTCGCTATACAGTTGAGCAACTCGTTAAAATCATTAAAATGTATTATCAAAACGGTAGTTCTATTCAACAAACCTTTCGTGCGTTATAAGAAATTTGCTTTAAATCCTTAAGAGATTCATAAAAGGCTGTTGGATTCTGAAAGACTGACTATGTGATGCGTATTTTGGGCTAGGGGCTTTAATAGTGAAATTTTCTTTAGATTTAAATGTGTAGCAGTTAATGCTTAAAAATATAAGATATATGTTTTTATTCAATGTTTATATAATTTGATATTCACTAAGCACTTCCATCTAGTACATGAGGAGGCTCATCAACTTCCGTCTACAAGGTGTTTATTATCAACTTTTTCTACAATAAAGCTTCAGATATATTAGAAATAGTATCATATTCGACACTCTGTGCATCTCCTTCATGAATATCGACTTTTACAGAATGCTTTATCCTCTGCCGTCTCTTCATCCGATGGCACTAATTCATGTTATTTCTCTTCAATCAATTAATACATAATATTAATTGAAATAACATATAAATATAATAACACATAAAAATAATACACATAAATAACAAAATATAAATAGCAAATACTGCACACAAACTGAAATAAAACATAAATTTTTCTCTACTTACGCGCTGTAAGCTAGATGCTCATACAATGGGTGTAACACAGGGTTCAGGATGTATTTCGGAATCGGCGCTTACGTACAACCTCTCTCTCTGCGTGTTCCAAGGCAACTTATTACACCCGACCATAAACGAAAAGCGAGTAGAGCTGGAAAGGAGTTGGGGAGCAGCGGGAAGCGAGTTTGTTGTTCCGATAGTTTTTTGCTGGATTCTACGCGAGTGTGCGAGTTCGACAGGTGCCACTCGCTCGCGGAGGCAATCCTGAGCAAAAATGCACGCGCGCGCGTTTTGAGACGACCAAGCATCGCTGAGCTTAAATAGAATTTGTGCAAAGCTAGGAAATAGCGCGATTACACTTGGTTATTATCCCGAATACGAGTGCCAATGGAATTCGGGTAAACGACTAAGTGTGAATAAATAGAGTCGAGTAGGCCCGTATTCGGGTAGATTTCGTTTTGGTTACCCGAGACCATCTTCCAGCCCGTATTCCAGTGTAAATATTGCTTCGGGGGCCTGAATTCAAGTAATGCCTTTCGTGCCACGGGCTAACGACCAAGTGTAATTGAGCCATAAATGAACGGATTCGAGTACGCTCGTATTCTGTTCGTCCCAACCAGAACGCGGGTGCAGGGTTATTAAATTTATTAACTATGCCAATTAAATATTATATTGCTAATGCAATGGAAGAGGAAAATTATAATTAAAATTTCAAATTTGTCTTTTATTTATACTTTCTGATAATTAAATAGATAAATGCAAAATTTAGGGTAACTATGCTTTAATTGATTTTATAAAAACTAATGAAAAGTCTTGAAATTTCAAGTAGTATTTTCTTTTTGCTTCTTTACCAGCGTTTGCTAGATTTCGCCTAAAATATCGCTCTAGGTACAGGGACTGCCGGAAAACTCGGAAATGTATTATCCAATCAATCATACCGCGCGGGTGTGACGGTTGTGCACGACCAACGCTTAGTGCATACACAGGTAAACAAAACGAACAAAATCTACCTGCACCTACCATGCTACCGAACTCCTATATTTCCTGGCGTTCGAATAAATGCATTGCACCTTTCTATATCTCCGATTCAATACCTTTATTTACGTTTCTTCGTTGGGTTATAACTAAATCCATGCTTTAACACCTTTATTTATGTATCTTTGTTTAGAGATGAGCTAATTAAAATGAAACTAGTTTTTCACGGGTTAATGCACGAAACTTTATTTATTTTTGTTTGCATAATTTAACATAAGAAGGAGATAGAAAGCCTCTCTTGAGTTTGTTTCACCGGTTCTTCTCAGAAAGGTCTCCTAATTTTGGAACCGGTGGTAGTTTACGGTAGTTAGGGTCAAATAAATAAAACTCAAAACTACAAAAAAGAATTTTAAATAAAGTACTTTATTAACTAAATTAAGTAATAAATTCATACATAGGACAATAAAACTTTAAAAATCGAACAATGAAATAACCGAACGCTCAATAAAAGTTTTTCGAAGGTAGATGGACAAAATTAAATAAAAAATTGATTCCGACGTAGCAGCCTGTAAAGGCTGCGTAACGTCAATAAATAAATAAAGTTTCGTGCATTAACCCGTGAAAAACTAGTTTTATTTACTTAAAATGACATTATCTGCGTAACATTCAGTTTTTTAATGCACCTTAGTTTTATTTTCGTGACAAAATGTATTCAATATGCCCTTGTCATATGTAAACTTTATCTTTATATAGGTATCGTATGCACTAGAATTCATCAAAATTCGTTTAGTGGTTATGGGAGAAAATACAACATAAAAAGACAGAGTCGTCAAATTAGCATTTAAAATTTTAACAAATTAAAGATAATTGAATTTACGTGCTTACGTATGCATCCCCTTTTCAACTCCTTCAAATTTGATTTCTGCGACAAAAAGTATTTCTGTCTCCGGTGTTCCCTTTATCAGTATACGAAGAGTGTATAGGAACTTATAAATATAGTATGAGCAGAAAAGGTAAAATGTTTTAGGAATGAAGGCATAATAAACATAAGTATGGAATTACTTTCGCATTTCTGATATTGGTATAAAGTTTTATAATTTTATAGCAACACATGGACTTTTTAGTTTGAATAAAGAAAGATGATGCACGCAATTCTGGTGAACCGGTCTGGGAGTTGCCCCCTAAAAAAGTACAAACTGTGGTCTATAGAATGAACATACCATATTTGGAAAATTGGACTTCATTAAAGATCTGTCATAAGAACTAATAATCATCATATAAGTATATTTATGTCGTAGATAATATGGTGAATTGAATTATGCGAGAATAGGGATGATGACTAATTTTTTTTCTTCGTTTATCGGGTAGATTATCAAAAAGTATTGGACACGTATTTTTTCTTTTTCACATAATATAAACATTGCAGAGCTATATTGATTTGAAAAGTCGCATGACGTCACGTTTTTGTACAATTTCACTTCAAAGTGACGTCACGAGCCCCTACTCCCAAACTTTGACGCGCTATAACTTTGTCATTTTTTGGTTGATTGCCCAAAGAAAAAATACGTGTCCATTATTTTTTGATCATCTAACTGACGGACTAAATAGAATTTCGTTTACTGTACCCCGTCATCACCCCTATTCTAGGAATTTTACGAAAACACGGATAATGAGACAATAGCAATGACATTGCTCAATCTTACTGTTAACGACTTGTTTTCTGGCGCTTTGCCGCCCTTATTTGAGCGCCTGCTGGGGAAATAACCTACACCTCACAAACGCAAAATAACACTACCTTTTGGTGGTGCTGTGTTCCTGTTGGTGAGTAAGGTTCCAGGGTTCCACGGGGTAGGGGTAGGCAATGGCGCGAGTTATAGTTTTTTGTATCGGAAGCGTCTATAAGCTATGGCGGCCGCTTACCATCAGCAGGGCCATATCACTCGTTTAACACAAAAAGTCGCTGATGATTTCAACCCTTAATACTTTTGTGATTATAAGGTAATCAGTTTATGTCTAAACTATCTTTATCATTTAGATATAATTTTGCTCCGAACCTATTTACGAATTTCATTTGCACTACGATGATACATCGTAACACTTTCCGATCAATCATTCCCAAGTGTGTGTCAGTTGTATGCGACACAGCGATGATACACGTGTCGAATATCGAATGATGACGAGACTGAATCAATTAGGTGATCTGTGTGCCTAATGCGAGTTTCAGGGCTAGTTTTACTAGTTCAGATCGTTATCTGAAAAAAAATACTAAAAGAGTAAGTCTGTAGACGTGTGCTCCTTTGACTGGCAGTTTTTCAACAGTTTGAAATAAAAAAAATATATATAATGCACCCGTACATGTAAAGTGGTGATTTTTTTTATCGTCTACCCCACCGTGTGAAGTATCCTTGAATAGATTCTTTAAAATGAGGGGTTGCTAAGACTGTTTTTTGATTTTGGGATCCGTTTCCGAAATATTATTTTTTGTTAGATTAACTATTAGCTTGAAAAGTCCGAAAAAAAATTAATAATAGTGCTTTTCATGAACTATGCCTGGAAGAGATTGCTGCCTAGCAATAAGGCCGCCTATATTGTGTACGTTCTATCTATCATGTTTTTTAATTTACTTGGTTGTCTTGTATGGTTTATTACAATAGAGAATATTATTATTAACTATTTACGAAAATTATTACTGTTAGGTTAAATTAGTCAGTTTAAGAGTTCAGTTGTTAACTTATTTATTAAAAAAAATCTTACCTAACAAAAAATCCTGAGAAGAAAATATGAATAGTGACTTCGATGAAGTAATTGCTTTTTCTCACGCGTAAAACCTTGCATTTAAAAACAAAATCTAATATAACTGTTTAAGACGAATAGTAAAATATCTACGAAACTCTAAAATGCGCATGGCACGACACGCACTACTGAAAACGATTTGTAGAAATACAATGACTTTTACTTCAAATTCTGGATTAATCTGAACAACTGGTAAAATATTTTATAAAGAGCTAACTTTATAAAATATTTTACCAGTTTGTTCAGACTTATGTGATTTCTAGATAAAAGTCAGTTTTTTTAGGGCGGTTTCCGCACTTAGTTCTAATTTTTGGACCATTATGCGTGTCGTGTGTGACCATAAAAGTCAGATACAGACAAGTTCAATAAAAGTATCGAAATATCAGTTTACAAATATTGTTTTTTTTTTATTTTGCTTAGACAGAAATCGAGAATGCCAACGAACTAGCAAGCCTATTATTCTGGCTGAAAAAAGCGCAGCACCGACATCAAAATGCATGGAAACAGGAAAATAACTGGCAATGTTTGACGCAAATATTGCGTTGTGAGAAGTCCAACACACTGGACCAACCAAAAAGTGTAAGTGAAAACAGGAATTTAATACCAATTCATAGGACATCGCTAAGAAACTGCCCTTAAAGTGTATAATTATTTAGCACTAGTCCGTAACTATATAATATTTTTTTATTAATTATTACGTGTTTATTATTCTTATACAACTTTCGTGAAATAATCAAATATTTAAAAGTATAAAAATTCGCTTCAAGTTTGTTTTAATAGGAAAATGTTTCGTTATACAAAATAAATGAACAATAAATGTACGCAAACGATATTTGTCTAAGTATATCTAAAAGAACAATATTATTTCTAAACTCCTTCAAACTATGACATATTTGACCCTAATTTTTATTGTAACAAATCACTGAAGGACTTAAATAATACTTTTTATTATTTTGATCAAGCTTGAGATAAGGCTGTATGATAATTAATCCTTTAATTTTGCGAATGGACAAAATATAGCTTCATAGATTTTCTGTCAGGCCGACGATAACAAATTATTTATATTTATTATTGCTTTAAAAAAACTTTTAGTGAACAGTTAATAAGAGAAATGGGAAGAAATATTCTTAAAAATGCGAAATTGGTGACTCTTTAAATAAATTGGCAACATATTTAATCAACTGTTGTATGGTAATGACATAGTAGGAGTTCTCATAATTTTCAAGATTGTAACTTTTTCAAAAGTTCCTGAGACTTTTTCATAGAAATTTTAAATATTCAGCCATTCACTATTAAATATTACTAAGTAGAGTATTTATATATTGCTAGGGCGGTCGCTCATACACAATTTTACCATGTCCTTTCCGAAAAAAATACTTATATAATGTACTCTTTATCTCTTATATCCTGAAACTATTAAGCAATCGTAAATATATTGAAAAATCTACAAACTTTTAGTAAAACCTCAGTACAAAGTGTAAAAATGGTTTTCTTCTTCAGCCCACGCCATTAAAAAAAGATTTCGGTGAGCAATTACTGTCATTAAAACTAACAACACCCACCATTAAAATTTAAGATTTTCTCTTTCTTTGCCAGATAATCGTCGACGCCGTGGCGATTTTTTGTTAACGATACGAAATAAAGTTATTAAATTATTAAAAAAAAACAATAGAAATAGGGGCTTAAGTTTTGTAATGCCTTGACCGTCTTGTCGAGCACGGCGTGGCAGTCGGGTGCGTTTCATCATATTGTTCGCTACGGTCTACTACATGGGGTACCCATATTTATTTTAATTTTTATAACCTTTTAATTAGCTTTTCTTTCCCGGTGCATGTCTGTGTGTCTACAATCAAATATTGCAAGTTAAATTTCGCCTATTTCTCAGATTCCGATTAAGCTGATTTCATTTGTTATTATTAAAGCTAATAGAAAGGCACACTCTCTTGAAATTTCAAGTGTCTGCGATTTTTTTTCGGAAATATAGCCTAAATCGTTTTCTGAATCAGCTAGTAAAATTTCTCGGGTAACTCAAAATTCACATCGATAGATTACTTATTCATATAGCGACAATTTATACGTGTAACCATCCTGCTTTTGACTTGCATTGTACCTTACAACGAACAAAGGATCTACTAGTTATAACACTGCTACTATGGTATATCGGCATGCTTCAGTACTGGCAAACACCTGGAATGCAGACAACGGCGGCCAAGGCAAGCATTTGCATAAACCTGCACAAATCTGATAACACGTTAAGATATTGTGAGAAATAATCTACATTAATCTTGAATATGAAATAATTGATACTCCACAATAACAGTAAACGTACAGAAAACCAAAACAAAATATTATAAAAATAATCTCTTTTTTTTCAATTTAAAGAAAATTTTAATATAGAATAATCCACTCTGTCCGGCTTTCAGACGGGATCCCATCTGGAACCTGGATGTTTTTCAAGTAACATTTTTTTTAGATTTAAACATCTAAATAATATGCTTAAGAAGATCAATCAATTTAAGGTTTTTTCATTTTCATAAGGGATATTATTAAAAGCTCAGCAAGTAACTTATCACCCATCAAGTTATTTATATCAATAAATTACTTTTTACATCCAAATAATTATTTACTGCAAACAAAAAATTTTTTGAAACTAGTGCTAAAAATTCTTGAAAATTATACATCAAATTTGTAGTACCTTTTTTCCTCTAGTGCTTGACAAAAAACTTGTTTAATTGTACAGATATATGGTATTCATATCAAATATACTGAATGCACAGCAAGTTTACCGATTGCGCAAAAAAATAACCAGGGCTGCGACGCATAATGCTCACACTCATAACAAAACAACTATTTTTGAAACAGGTTCCCATTAAGCATTTCAAAACTTTCTCAACATTTGGACACTTTTGATGGTCATAAAAATGCTTTTGCATATTGGAGAGTTGTCTTGTCCACGCAAAGAAGTGCCTGGACGAATGGTAAGTGTACTTGCCCCCCTTTTTACAAAAACAATAAATGCAAGCATATGATGGAACTTGCGATCCGGTTTAAGTATGTAGCAGCACCTGCAGAGGCCAAAAATATACCAATCGAACCAAAAAGGAAGCATGGGCGTCCCGCTAGAGCAAGCCCTACTTTAATTACCGAAAAGTAGACGTTACTTTTTGTATCAGATGTTATAGTTGATTGTTGATCTCATTGTGTCGTAATAAATAAATAATTAGATTCTTATGTCAATTAAAATGGTGTTTCACTTATGTAAACTGCTGTATGAGCAAAATATGGCAGCTTTATTTAAAAAGAAATGTAATAGATTTGTTGTGAGGTGGTTATTATTAGATATGCATTCTTAAATAAACTTTAGTTTTTAATAAATAGCGATGCATCACGAACTTAAATTGTTACTAATATAACAATCTTTTGAGGTGAATATTTTGCTGTGAAAAAAGTATCTTTGTTTCGGATTGGGAATTAATTTTAATACAAACCCACAGTTTTTTGATTTGCAGTTAAAAACTAGCCATTTCGTAATAGGCATTGCTATGTGATAACTTTTTACATAGATGTCTTTTGTCTATCAACCAAGAATTACAAATATAATGCACGTCAAAGTTAAGAAGTAGCTCGTGACATCACTTCTAAGTAAAAATTTACTATAACTTGACGTCATGCGACATTTCAAATCAATACATCACTATAATGTTTTGATAATCTGCCTGAGAGACGAAGAAAAAAAATTCCTAATCATCCCTATTGGCATTTCTCATTCATTCAACCATTTCTGTCTTAACAAAAAAAAACTGCATGGTACATTCAATAACAGTAGGTAATGAAAACCATCCAAATAATCAAATTGAAACTAATAAAGTTGCAACTGCATGGAACTGTGCAAAAGTCTAATAAAAGTCGAACGAATGCACGATAAATCGGCGTAGCTAACTATAAAATAACAATTTGCCGGAGGTAATAGTCGATGGTTATACTACAATTCGACCATCAATGCCGCAATACGATCGGCGACGCTTCGGTGCGACGCTGTATATAAAATTTTAAGGGTATCTACTAGAACATATCATTTTTAAGAGACAAAGAATTGCATTAACGCATTAGCCTTGATAGGGCGGCTCCACACCGAGCGAGCGGATTCGCACGAAGCCAGCCTTGTGCGCAAACGACCTGCCTAACGAGAAGCAGCACCATTGGTATGGTCAATCACGAACTTCTTTTCGTGAGGACATATTTTAAGCACGCTCGAGGTTTTTTTTACTAGCTAATTTTATGAACCAACGAGAGAATAGATGTGAAATTTCATGGAACAAAGAAATAAGAGCAAGCGGCATTTCAGCATTTTGATGAATAAATATATGTGTCAGTGTTAGCGATGGGCTGTAAAACTTAATGAAACAATGGAAATTATCGAAAATATGGGTAATTGGAAATAAAACGAGCAAACTTGACACAATCACAAACAACTATTTTTTTTTTAAAGAAAAATACAATCTGACGTATAAAATATATACAAAAGTTTCTATCAAAATAAATGAAAAGTTCACAACACCTCGGTTGGAACGAAGTTAAGAATATTTATACCACCCAATAATTCGCACTGGGCCCGCGTGGCGAGTCACGGCCCATTCTTTCTTTTCCGTAAAAAAAATATCCGCTTTGGGTTCAGTGCAGGTAGGACCCAGAACAGTTTGGGCCCAGAGCGTATTGGGTGCAGAGTGGATTGGACCTACGGCGGATCAGAGCCACTGTCGATTGAGCCTGGTGCCCTCCTGTATTCATCTGAATATCTCTCTATTTCATCAAAAATAAGTATCCTACCTACCAATCTGCACAGGAGCCACGTGGTGGGCCATGGTCTGACCCCGATTCTGTCAAAGTATTGAACAGAACTTTAAAGCAAGTCCACAGCCACCGCCTTCAGTGGTCGCTCACCTCGCTGCCCATCTAGCTACCCACCCCGCTGCGAAGCTAGCTGCCTGCAAGGTTTTGACGGAAATATTATACAAATTTTTCGCCTAGCCCCCATCTGTCCGAAAAGAAACTTCGCTCCAATAAATATAAATTAATATTACAGTCGAAGACAGCGACCAGCATTTGTTAAAATTTTATGAATACAAGATCAATGGGCAGTAATTAGGTTGCAGTAGTTAGATTGAGTTATTTTTTTCAAATAAGTCATTCGTAAGACATATCGAAAAGGTGACTCAAGTATCACACAACCTGATATTTGTTTCATTCATCATCATTATCAGCCTATTAATGTCCCCACTGCTGGGGTACAGGGCTTGCCTATGGATGGAATAGGGAGATTGGGCCATGACCCACCACGCAGGCCCAGTCCATATTGGCGGGTGCTAATGACTGCAGATGTAGCCGGGACCAACGGCTTAAAGTGCCATCCAAGGACCGACCATTTCGAAAGTTGCTTAACTTCAACGATCGCAACTGAACGCACTCCATCCGCGCCTTCGAGCTCCTCAATTAGGTATATGATTCATTTACAATTGGACATGATTCAAATAAACAGTAAACAGTAAAGTATTCTTATCTTATTTGATGAAAAAATTAAATGTACGAGTACAGTATATGCGTAAATAAAATCAGTGTAACACTATGAAGATGTAAAAACTATTCACCTAAGGCAATAACAGTTGATGTTAATACTGCAATTTGGCCATCAAAGTGCCACAATGGACCGGCAATTACACCGTTTGAACGTTGCTGCGATCGGCTGCAGAAGGATCGTTTAGTTTTATTTGATCCTGGGCTGTAATTGTAACGGCAACACGAGATAATGAAATTTTAACATTCACATAAATTACTCGAATGCGACGACTACTAGGGTGATTTAATTACAAGGATAATTTCCTGTTTTAAAACCACTAGATTTCTCGCTTTTCGATATTATTGGAATGAAAGTTTTAACCATGAAAGCAAGACAAGGAAACCCCATTTTTAAAATGACTTCTTTATTTTTCTGTTCTTATGACATACGTAATAAATATATGGAATTTTGTTATTTCGACACATTTCTTTTGAGGCTAAAACAATAAATAAAATCACAAAAAGTAACAAAGAAAAAAATAGAAGAAAACGAGCATTTTAGCACTAAGTTGTGGCTGTATTGCAAATATTCTCAGCTTGCGTGAAGGCAAGATAACTTCGTTTTTTTATTACGTCTATTAGGAACTGCAAATAGGCATCACTAGTGCACTCGCCCGTCTAAACATTCCTTCACAGTGGTCAGGTTTAGATGAATAGATTGATACCAAGTCTGCAATTTTCGCACTGTTCAGCAACTGTCTTTGTCATTTTGCGTTTTGATTCACAAAGGAGACCGAAGGTCAATTTTGCGGTAAATACCGAGCAATTACATCCAGAACGCGGTCGCCACTTTGACCGGTTCTATTTCAATGGAACAGTAGGCAAGTGTTAACACTGCTAACACGAGCACTGTTAAAGTTACCTCTAATTTTGATGTATGATCTGCATGTAGTTTTCAATACTATTGCTGGTATGTCGTGTAGCAACAAAATAAATACAATATGAAAGAAAAAGGAAAGCAGATAACACGGAAAGGTTATAAAATATATGTTTACAAGAACAAAATATTTACAGAAAAAGAATATAAAAATAATAGAGATATAGTGTGGATGTGTGAAGTGTGGGGTGTGCAGAGTAATGGTAAAGTGGGCGTGGGTCGTCGGCTATCTTTAGAGGCGGCTTGAAGGTCGGGAGGCCGTGGAAGCGCTCCTGGTCAGGCGTCTTTTGATTCTTGGCCTGCCCTGCTGGTGGTTGGCGAGCGCTGCTGGTAGGTTGGCCGGCGAAGTTTTGGAACAACCGGCATTGCTGGTGGAACGGCAGGCACAGCTGGTAGGCTGGCCGAAGCGGCTGGAGTCTGGGCGATGTTGCTGGCGTCCGGGCTGCTGAAGGGGTCCGCCGATGAGGATGACCGTATAGTGTTATAGTAGAGTAGTTACTTTAGAAAGCCAAAGGGTGCCTTAAGGCTTTTAGGTCCTTGCTTGAGTCCCTGGGCAACCGGCCCCGGGACAAGGCCTTATACCAATTTAGAGCTCGGTAGCGAGCTATGACAAAAGTTATGTTGGCTACTTTTCCGTTATGTCCACTAATTTATTTTAAAGAACCCATTCATATATTTTAAAGTTTTTGTTCATATGGGGTAAATGCTATGGGGTAGATGATGAAAACAAATCAGCCCCAAGTTACATGTAGGGAAGCTACCCTAAAAAATATTTTTCTGAATTTTATTTTACCGTTTTGTCGATAAACATATCTACACAAAATTACAGCTCTCTAGTGCAAATAGTCGTCAAGCAAAACCAGGGACGGACACACGGACATAACGAAACTATAAGGGTTCCTTGTCAGGACCACGGAACCCTAAAAACGTGGTAGGCAAGGTAACCGAGAGTTTCAGTGCACGTATTTCTACTTCTTAAGAAATAATATCAAAGGACGATAAAAGGTAAACGAGTTTCTTTCATCTGAAAATAAATTTGTCAGCTTTCATTTATTCGTGTCAATAGGGCAAACTTTCATTAATATACCGCCAACCTAAATGAACTAATATGCGAAACCTTATTACGTATTCTATTACTAAATTCTTTCGAACTGGTCTAGGATAAGAGAGATTAAGATAACCATAGTGTGCGTGTCTTCTCATAAATCTTATGCTGCTCAGCTTAGGTAGTCTAGGAAAGTAATAACTTGGCATAAAAGGTCCCCGTCCTATTAAACAAGCAGAGCTCATAACATCTTATTTACATTCTCATAAAGAACATATTAGACGCAGTATATTCTGAGCTAGTGCTCATAAAGTCACCGTTGTTAACACTAAAGACTGTTTTTTATTGAACGTTAAGGCTGAACAGAGCGCACGAGCAATCTATATCTCATTGATGTAACTGGAATTATAAAACTAAATAAACTAAACGTGGGTAAAGTTTTGTAATAAAGCTTTACCTTGAAAATTAATTGTTTGGGTAAATTGAACGAAACTTGGCATTTTTTATCCATAACATTACTAATAATAATTGATAAATCATGAATTATGAAACTTATAGTCAATGAGAAATATCAATGATCAGATGTTAATATTAATATTCAATTCATATAATTTTCCTTTTTTCCCATTTTTAAACATCATTATTTATAACGAAATAATCCAGTATCGTAAACAAGTATCCCACGCTATCTTACCAGTAAAAATAGAATAAACATGCTAGTTATGCTCGTAGGTAGTTCTTCAAAAGTCCACTAATAGGGATGATGACGTACAGTGCACGCCGCAGAACAAGCCAGATGGACAAAAGTCATTATCCAGTTCAAGGAAATAGGTACTTTCTTTCTGTAAACAAGACCCCTAAACTGATGATTCATCGTTTACCAAAGTTAGCTAATAAGGTAAATGGAATTACAGAAGTAAGTCAGTTGCATATACGCGACACTTGCACTAACTCTCATGGTGGCAGTTCTTCATTTTGTGGAAAGTTTTAATGATGGTTACTACTCAGGGTATGTACAATATTTTTTTCTCATTAGAATCTTTTAATATGTCATGAACATTCATAAAGTAGACTTTTTGTGCATACACAAAAAGAAACAATATTTTTCTTTATTTTCGAACTACTCAGGCTTGGAAATCCATGTAACTTCTTGTGTCCAGGCTAAACTTTTGATGTTTTAGCTGCATGGCTACAAATGATTATGACGTATATTTTATGTAGCACACTTGAATACAACTTTTGTTTTCTTGAAAAGCTTTACTCTATAAATAAAATAGTTTTTTTTTTCGAGTTTTTCGCTTAAGCACGGAAAAGGCAAAAGAAATGATTTATTTGAATGTATTTCATCTACTTTTGATTTCTCTGACACCACTGAAAAATGTCAAAGGGAAGTTAAGATGAAATAAGTCAGAATTTGCTACAAAATGGTGTCTTCAGGAAAGTCAAAAGAGTGTTTTCTTAATACCAATAAGTTGTAGCTGGAAAGAGGAAAGATAGAATTCTGCATACGATCGACTCAACCGCAACTTTGTACCTAATCTGCTGACCTTTTTCGACCCGGAAGACCTAAAAAGTCTTCGAAGATTCGTCGTTTAAAACTAAGAAACGTAAAGTTGAAAGTCTCTTTCAATCGCGGAGTGTTGGTGAATTAATGACTGCTGCAGAGGTAGCTGCACGGTCAACTAGACATAAAAATGTTACCAGAGTCATAAAAGACATTGGCGAAAATCCAGTTTCTGCAAGTGCATGCATTAGCCTTCAACAAGCAAGTGCTATGCAAAGTGATAGACCGCTAACTAGTGACGAGGCATTAACATTATATTGATTCTAAATCAACAAGTCACTCATACAAGCAGACTAGGAAGTGGACTATGAAGGTCACATGCTTCCGCCACATGAATGCATTGTCAAATCAAAAAAAGTGGGTTGTCCTTTCGAGAACCACATTGCTGTGACACAATCTCGAGCAGAAATTGAGCTACAAGCTATTTTGAATAAAACAGCAGAACGCTGGGTTGAAGCTCAGAGAGAAGTTGTCATAAGCGTGGACCCAATTCATCTTTTCCTCTTATAAATAAATATCGGTATGACGGGAGTTCCGGTCATACTGCTTACAAACAGAGATTTGAGAATAGCGAAGTCACTTATGAGTTTTATTACTATTGAGAAATCAATTTTGGGATCTTTTTTATACAAGGCACAGCTAATTACCGCATCCCATGATAGGAAGTTTGAGCGCAGTTTGGTTACGAAGATAGCTGATAATATAGAAAAATGTACCGTACCAGTCATCTTGATCTTGTCCACATAAGATAGGTGGCGATAAATGTATAACCATGAGTTTCTCGATGTTTTGGAATGCATGTTAAGCCAAACAACACAATAATTTAAAATTCACGTTGGTCCCGCCTGCATCTACTGTAGTTAATTTTTACCATCAGACGATGAGACATGGACAGGGTCTTTATCCGTACGTGGTTGTCATATCTCGCATCCTTCTTTATCATGCATACCGCTAGGAAATGGAACTCCCTTCCCGCGTCTGTATTGCCCGATACATTTAATATAGATACCTTCAAGGCAATAGTAATCAGGCATAATTTGAGTTTGCGTGCACCAGCTTACACCACATCAGGTGCGGTTGTGGCCAAACGCACACAAATCTTTTATATAAAAAAAGTAAGCACCCACCACTGAGCCCGCAAAATTGGTCACGGCCCATTTCCTCTAATCCATCTCCAATTCATTCTAGTAGTAGTGACATTAATAAGACTACTGATGATGATGGTGATTTCATATTATCCAAGTGAACATTATCTTCCACTTATCAATGTCACTCAAATGCCAGTATACTGATTTACCGATAAAAATAACAAAATTAGATAAGAGAATTAACGATCGTTAGAGCCGTTGCGCAGTGTGGACACGTCGCCGACTACTCGGTTTCTCGGCGAACAATACATAGGCAGGCAACGAGGGCCGGAGACCAAGCCGAGCGACAGTATTGCAAGTACATTCGATTTCCTCGTCCGATCGTTACGACAGTTGCTCGCAGTATGAATGCTTCAATTTGAAGCCTGCTCCTATGAGTCGCCAGCGGCGAGTCGGTCAGTCATCCGGGCGACCAACGACCAATTGCGTAAACACCTATTTAAACTATAGTAAGTCACAGTCGCCATCGACCGAGTCGCCATCAACCAGTCGACAGTGCGTAATGGCTCTGACTTACGTGTGTGTGGTGTGGCAAACGTTTTATAGCAACCATATCAGATCTATGAAACCGTAGAGTGATTTTAAGTCATCGTAAAAGTTATTCAGCCTCGAACTAGACAGCTTGCAGTAAATTTTTCTCCTACTATTTCCTCAAACATAAAAGGCATCAGACTTGAGCGAAAATCATCCTTACATATTTTATATAAGGTGTACAAAAGCTATCTTCCTTGTTGGTTCACCTGAATATAAATAGATTGACTACGTGTTTGGTGCGCTCAAGCGTGTGTGATAAACCTAAGACGTATTTAAGGCAGGAAAGTCACATTATAGCTCATGAATACTGCGCAAAGTATTGATCGATGGTTTAATTGCAGTACGCTTAAGTTTTTTTAAAATAAATCTTTTATTTCATCGCATATATTTGTTATTCAAAAATTCAGATCTTATTAACAAGCTTCGGTGGTTTAGTGGTAAAAAGCTTGCCTACTACGCAGGTGGCTTGGGTTCGATTCCCAGCCGAGGAAGGTTTTTTCATGTTCTACTTTTTATAAGTCAGAAAAAAAAGAGATGATGTAAAACACTAAAGTTCACCTTGCACCGTGCTTTCATATAGCTTGTACGGTGCAGTCAGGCAAGGAGCATTTTATTCTAAACTAGTCAAAAAAAGTAATAAAACATCAATAAATGATGAATGAAATTTTTTATATTATCAAGACTCTACATGAATTAACATTGACTTTTGTAAATTTTACCTTTGATTCTTATCTGACTCTACATTTGGTGTTCTGCAGTTTCCAGTACTGTCGAGGAGATTATAAAGTTATCTTGTGCATCTACCACTCTATTCGTCCTTTGACAGTACACCTATATTTGCATACAGAACTTCCTGACAAAGATGCAATCCCATCGTAACGCTGCCAACGAATGCATTTCCAGTAACATTACATAGTTGCCGGTAATCCGAATTAGTCACTTTCTAACTTTAACGTCCGGATGCACGGAACAGGCTTTTGTCAGTAAAGTTACAGTAACTCAGATTTATCCATTATGCATTGATACATTTAATTAGAAGGAAGAATCTAAGACCATAGTAACAACACACACAATTTTTATTATTGCGATTCATTATCTAACCGCCTAAGTAATCATTAATTCTATTTCCGTGATGAACAATTAATAATAAACAACTAATTACATAATTTTAAAATTGTAATTAACACCCAGAATGCTATTCCAGTATCGCACTTGAATGTTTTTATTTTGTGTCTATATACCGTGATGGAACAAAAGTTAAAGTGAAAAAAATCATAATATATTTCTTCTGTTTTAAAATCGTTGTCTAAATCTGCGAGTAAATTGTCTCAGGTAACTCAAAATTCACAGGAACCTGAAGAATATTTTTGTACTCCGTGTCCCTTTCTAGATATAATAAATTTTCCACAATTTACAGGCAGTTGCTGAAAATAAGCATTTTGCCTAATATGGCAATAAACATTGCTAAAATTCTGCTTATTTGCATCACTGCAGTGATCAAATGCATTTACACTTATGCTATTTTGTGATAAAAATAAATAAATACATAAATCTAATCTTAAACACAAGTGTTTGAAAACTGTCACGTTTATACTGCATAATTTCGAAAATATAGATGTCAAAAGATAGATGCACTCCTCCAAAATATTCCCACCGGGCTCTCTCGGCGAATATTACAACACTCAAAGCCGTCTGAGGCTGGAATTAGACGCTCGTGCGGCTCAGCTGTGAGCGAAGCTTCCTGCTGTATTGAAACTTTGCTCTGAGAGCAAACTAACATTTGTGACTCGACACAAACTCTTGACTTCCTAGAAAATAGTTTAATTTTATATACTTCAACGCATGTTCGTGGTGAATAATATTCCAATACATGTAGTAAGTGATGAATTAAATTGTTATGGTAACAGTTAGGGAATAAAGCGAAAGTCTCGAGAAAAAAATCAATATACTTAGTAAGGCTAAAAACTCACAGAGACGTTTTTTTCCACACTCGCCGCGGGCGGCCAATAGAACTGTTTTATTTCAAATCTCACAAAACGGTAGTTTTCTGCGTTCCCGCAGCAGACACGGCTGCGATATTGGGCGGATCTCGCAGCGTCTGCGGGTAATTGCGTCACGCGTACGCCCGCAGATCGCGTAGTGTTTTGCTTTTGCGTTTTACCTATTATTTCACATTCTACGCGAGCTGTTGCGGCGCCGCAACCTGGCCCGCGTAGCGGGCGCGGTAGTAAACCGCGCCGTGTGTTTTTAGGCTTAGGTAGAAACTGTAAACGTAAATTATATCAAAAGATTTATATAATTTGGTGCATTTTAATTAATCACGAGGAACTCGATGGCACTAAAGTTTGGCGCAATCGGTCTCTAATCGTGAAAGTTAAGCAACTTCCACAATGGCGGTTATCTTGTGGATGACAAAAATTTGTTAACTCAAGCTACTCCGTACTTCAGTAGAGACGTTATGCCATTGGTCAAGGTTACATCAGCAGTCCTTAGCACCCTCAATCCGCACTGGGACTGCTTAGTAGTTCATGGCCCAATATCGACATGACATCTATTGGGAAGGTCTGTGCCCCAGCAGTGAGGATATTATAAGGCGAATGACGAAGCTTCTTCAGTTTGTTTATTTTTCGTGCACCCTATTAGAGTGGAATTCAAGGAATATATAAAAGGTAACCGTTACTGAATGGTCTATCAACGCACAGCTCAAATCATTGAATAGATACCGCTGAAATTTGGCACCCATATATGTAGGCGGGCTCTAAGAAGTCGTTACCAAAACTGGGGTGAGTAAAGGAATAAAACGGGGGTTCAAAAGTTAACGCGGACAGATTTACAGGCGATAACTAGTCATTTTATTTGCCACAGTTTCTATCAAATGTATATGAATATTCAACATCAAATTCTAGTTCTATAATCTAGAACTACAATAAATCATGGTCAACTAAAGCTTGAAACAATTCGACTTAATTCGGCAGCCAGTCGCGGTCGAGAACTAGCCGTACAAACTAAAGCGATTAAATACGCTAAGCGGTTTTAGAGAAGTTCACTTTCCTTGGAACATACTCAGTTACCGAGCTCATAAGCCATTCACTCGACAGTTTCTGAAAATCCGAAAAAGTGAAGTAGGGCACAGCGAATATAGTTAGGTCCGACAAATGACTCCACCCCACCTGATGTTAAGTGAAGGTGAAGTCCAGACGCGAAGATAGCTGATACAGCAGTTCTACCTGCCACACCAGCCATCCTCACCCTGCCGGCCTGCATGTTGCTTCTTCACGCCTCTTTTAAAGGATCCCAGGTTGTAAGAGGGAGGGAACACGTGAGCGGGCAGAGCATTCCATTTACGGATAGTGCGACAAAGAAATGAGTCACCAAATTTCTTTGTACGCGTTGGAATTGTGGCCACAATAAGACGGTGACAACGTAGGCCAGCGCGCGTGGTCCTATGAAGGAAAGGGGAAGGTGGGATAAGAGAGAATAACTCCTCAGAACACTCGCCGTGGTACAAACGATAGAACGCGCTTAGTAACGCCACGTCTCGGCGTAATTGAAGAGGCTCAAGGTGTTTAGCCACCTCCTCATCGCCTATGATGCGGATTGCGCGCCGCTGTAACCTATCCAAAGCATCGAGCAAGTACTTGGCGGAGCCATCCCAGAGGTGCGAGCAATATTCCACGCAGGACCGCACTTGCGTTTTGTACAACAAGCACAGTTGATCGGGCGTGAAAAAACGCCGCACCTTGTTCAGGACTCCGAGTTTGCGTGAAGCTGTTTTAATCACGGTTTCGATGTAGTCCTTTGGATTCAGGTCTGAGCGAACTTCCATACCGAGCATGGAAATGTTGCTCTGCAGCGGTAGTGTTGTGCCCTGAAGAGATGGAAGGAGAAGGAATGGCGACGTTTTTGCCATGAAAGCGCAAGCCTGAGTTTTCTTGGCATTGAACCCAACCAAGTTCCTGGTACCCCATTCGGAAATGTGGTCCAAAGCCTGATTGAGTTCAATGACAAGATTTTCCCGTTTCTCCCTGGTTACTGCATGCACTGTACTATCGTCTGCATAGCAATGAATATTCCCAAGAGGAATCAAGTCATTGATATGCAGCAGAAAGAGAGTGGGGGATAGGACGGAGCCCTGGGGAACGCCGGCATTCACTGACATGAACCGCGAACTGCTACCATCCGTAAGGACACGAATTCTACGCTCATGCAGGAAGTCAGCTACCCAAGAACAGAACTGGGCTGGCAGACCGTATGCCGGAAGCTTGGAGAGAAGGCTTTTGTGCCAGACCCTGTCGAACGCCTTGGCAATGTCAAGGCTGATAGCCAAGGACTCACCACGCTTGTCGATAGCCTCACCCCAGATATGAGTTAAGTACGCTAGAAGATCACCCGTCGATCGTTTCGGTCTAAATCCATATTGACGATCATTAATCAGGGAGTGATCCTCTAGGTAGCGGGTCAGATGGTTATTAAGGACCTTTTCTAGAACTTTACATAAAACTGAGGTGACTGCTATTGGCCGATAGTTTGCCGGGTCTGAGCGATCCCCTTTTTTGGGCACCGTTTGCACGTTTGCATCTCTCCAAGTCTCCGGCACACGCCCCAAAGAATACGAGCATTGGTACAAGCGCGTGAGCACGGGAGACAACTCCGCTGCACATTTTTTAAGTACTACTGCTGGGATGCCATCAGGTCCACTAGCTTTCCGGACGTCGAGTGATTGCAATTCGGCACGAACCTCACGCTGCCTAATTTTAATATCAGGCATAGTTTTGCCACAGTGAGGTAATGATGGTGGCAGTGCATTGCAATCATCGATTCGGGAGTTAGCCGCAAAGAGTTTTGCCAGTAAATCGGCTTTCTCCTGCGGCTTATGAGCTAGTGTTCCGTCTGGGCATCTCAGAGGTGGCAGCGAGGGCTGGCAGAAGTTTTTTTGCACGGCCTTGGCCAAACGCCAGTAGTACGCTACGGGAGCCCGCAGGATGCATTATAAGTTCCTGGCCAACACGTGCAACACGCTGGGCATCCGCTCTGATGTAAGCCTTCTTACAGGCCTTGGAAGCAGAATTGTAGGCTGCTTTGAGTGAATCGACCCCGGGATCCTTGAGAGCGCGGCCTCTGATCCAAGCACGATATGCCGCTTGCTTACGCGAAGCAGCTTCAGCACAGTCGTGATTGAACCAGAGGTTACGTGTGCCCTTACTGATGAGATCAGAATGAGGAATATAGTATTCCATACCCATTATGATCTCCTCAGTAATGGCAACGGCACTGCCCGATAGGTCCCTGTCACTGAAGCAGCGCTGCTTCCAAGGGACGGACGCAAAGTAATCACGCATACCGTCCCAATCTGCCGACCCATAATGCCAGATACGGCGCTTGACCACTGCTGGACGCGGAGGCTTGGCCTGATTGGCGAATTTAAACTAGTATATGGCGAGGAAAAACAAAGAAATGGACGAAAAATGGTTCACTTATTTTGAAGCTACATACGAACGGTGCAAGATAAATAAAACCTTGTTATAAAGCTCTCTTCCGGTACAAAATGAATTTCATTTGAACAACAGTTATTTATAATATTAGTGCGTTAAGTTTGGTACAATATCGTCTCGCGCCTTCCATCCAAGGAGATTCAATCAAAATTAATAAACAAACCTTAAAGAATACGCGATGCCATGTATGGGAGATCTTAGATGTTATTTACCGATAAGGTCGCTCACGATCGTCACTCGGGTCGCTTTTAAATACTCAGATAATACACAAAATCAGAGCATGAAACGAGCACATTACTCCTGGAAACTCACTTCCCAGACTGCAACCTCTCTGAAGGGACGAACAAGGGAAAGTGAGAAAATATTCACACCAAATTACCAAGAATGGTCCAGAGCCCGTACAGTAGTAACAGAAGACCGAATAAGATGGGCAATCAAAACCTTCAAACCCTACAAATCGGCAGGCGTAGATGATATCTTCTCTGTCCCTCTACAAAGAAGAATAGATCTCATCACACCAAGGCTAGTGGGAATCTACCAAGCTTGCTCAGCACGCAAGTACCGCTTGCATGGCGAGAAGTGAATGTTATATTCATATCCAAACCAGGCAAAACTGACTACACACAACCTAAAGCGTACAGACCAATAAATTTGATATAATTTCTTATTTCTGACTGTGACAGGTATATCCGGGGCGGACCTCTTCAACCAAAGAAAGAAAGAGAAAGAAAATTAACAGAATCCGCTCTGCACAGTTTGATCTCCAAGATCGAATGTGCGATAGACTATAAATGCTCCTCACTAGCGGAAAGTTTAATTGAAATAGAAGGCGCTTTTGATAAAACTGTCTTCCATAGCATCCAAGCAGCTCTCGAAGAACACTGTGTGGACTCGAACCTGTGAGGACGGATTGCAAACATGCTCAAACTCAGAGCCGTACAAGTCGCAGTGAACGATACCACAAGAGCCATCGTGGCGAGAGGTTGCCCTCTATGGAACCTCGTGGTGGACAGCCTTATCAGGCGTCTAAACGATAAACGTTACTTCATTGTTGGCTATGCCGATGACTTAACCATAATAATAAATGGCACAGACGAAAACACTTTATGCAACCTTATGCGTCAAGCCGTGAATATAGTAGAGAACTGGTGCAAGGAATACAAATTAACTCCACCAAGACCAAACTCGTTGCAACCTTAAAACTACCGCACTTTTTTGAAATCGGCCTAAGCCTATAAAGTGAGTCCAAATACCTGGGCGTTTACTTGGAGAAACAGCTAAACAGGGCCAAACTCACCGATTACAGCACTACAAAAGCCAACATAGCCTTATGGCAATGTAAAAGACTGCTCGAGAGGAAATTCGGTATAAGCCCCAAAATTCACATATCAAATCATGTTATAGCTCGCTTGCCTATTGACACAACCGGAACCATTTAAAGATTCTCCCTCCGAATTCACTTCACCGCCATCTTGACAAAGGTGAGAAAACTAAACGAGAAAACTTCTGATACCTTCTCGGATATTCGACTAGTTACTGAACTTTTCGGGCGCGGAAATATAATGGACTGGAGTTTTGTTGGAATATTTACAAAGAAAGAGATTTTTGTGTAGTAGGTATTTGTCTCCATCTATCTTAGTATAGGTAATGTTAGAAAACATATACCTTCTATGTTAGCATATAATAAGTATTTAGGGGCTCAAAGACTCAACATTATATTAAAATAAATAAGAACCTTTAAGTTATAATTATTTTTATATTTTAAGTATGTAACTGCTTGATTTCTAAATCTAAAGAAAATTTAACTAGAAAATCTCCACGCGGACCAGGCAGCAGACGGGACTCGAACGCACCCTTCACTATCCGGGCGAATGCACTGACCATTATGCTACCGCGGCCCTGATGGCCGTGTCGAAATTGAGGTTTCAGTATAAAATATACTAGCAGTGTCCTACGGTTTTACTGCCGTAGATCGATTATATCCACCTACTCGTACACGTGTAAAATTTTCAACCAGTAGCTTATTCCGTATAACACTAAAAATAATATAATTTTAAATAAAAATAGAATTGACAAAAACAACTGAAAATGAAATAATAAGTTTTACCGACTGATATATGTGAATTCGATACCAAGGTATCATGATTATGGTATCAATTGTGTGAATTGATCATTACACACTCAGCTTCCTTACCGCGCTCCCCTGCGGCTAGCGCTTACAATAATGCCTCGTGTGTAATGACAATCTTAGCACACTTGTATTATAATGTACTAGTAAATATTACATGTAGACAAAAGAATATATAAAGTTAAGGCCTAATCGTATAAGTACACAAAAACAATAATATATTCGTGTCTAATTAAACACATCTTAAAGTATTTTGTTAGCTACATTTATAACCACCATAAAAAAAACACGTGGGGATCCGCGAGTTTCCCATATGGATCATTGGTTTATTGGGGAAAATTTTACAGAATAGCACAGCATACAATATTTTCCCTATTCTACACGATTCTTGACATAAGATAGCATCCTTGCAAATTGAGATACACACACTACAATATTGAGTTGCCGCATTTACGGAGCTGTTGTTTTTTTGACAGCACAATATCTAGTCGAACGAATCGAGACCAATCATTTACCTATGATCCTAAAGTACCGTAAGTCAACATTAGGCGTGTCAAAAATGACCTTATTCTCTTTGCTGTCCGCCTCTCTTGTGACATTACAGGCTACACTGACAAACACAAGCCTGCTTTATCTAGCTTGCGTCACGGGTGAACATTTTCATTATTACCTACACTGCCAAGTCTGTACAATGAAGTCGATTTTCGGTCAACGACAAAGCTTTCAAATAAGTACGATGAAACCATTGAAATAGTTGATCATATACTCTACAACATTTTTTTTTTGAGTACAGGAATAGATTAATCAATTCATATTATACTATAAGTATTTGGTAGGAACATAAATAAATTGGTAAACAAGTACTTATTGTGCAAGATCCGTAGTGACCATAAAATGCTATTTTATGAAAGAGATGGGCAAAGTGAAATTCTCGCTAGAATCAAAGCGCTCGTCTGGTGAACTAAGCTCCGCGTTACGGAAGACCCCAGTGAAATACACTACTGGTGTTGAGCTTCAGTCAGTGAGTAAGGTTCCATGCTTTATGAGGAAAGAGAAAGCAATGACGCAAGTAATCCTTGCGTATCGCTAGTAAAAAGGGTGTTTAACAAGCATACGACCTGTTTCGTGGTAAGCGGCTGCCAAACCCTTTAGACATTACGATACTAGCGATACCTACTAAAGTATCACTTGCGTCGTGGCCTACTTAGACCCAATCTCCTACCCCACGGAATCCTTTTTACGCAACTGCGGAGAATTTCATATTTTAGAATGGATCAAGTTTTCCCAATAATTGGTCCCGACTGTTAAAGTAGATTTATTGCTTACTTAACAGAATTTCAGTTTACTGGATTTGTTTTCTTCTTTTCATTTTTTAAATGAACCTAATTTTTAAGCAGACGGGTTTTTAGTCTGTCCGTCCCCGGTTTTGCTTGGAGACTATTAGCACCACAGAGCTGTAATTTTGTGGACATATGTATATCAACCACGCCGTCAAAATTAAAGAATAAAATTTCACAAAAATTTTTTAGGGCTGCTTCCCTACATGTAACCTGGGGATGATGATAATGTTTTTCATTATCTACCCCATCGTATGGGATATTGTTGAATAGGTCCTTTAAAATTTCTTAGTGGTTCCTAAGACTATTTTTCGATTTAGGGATCCGTTTGCGAAATATTGAACTTCAAAGTACAAATTTTTGTTCGAGTAGGGTACCCCCCCCCCCTCCTAAAAGCTTAGCTATTGACTTGAAAACCCTGGAAAAATTCATGACAATAGTGCTTTTCATGAACTTTTAAGACAGATTTGTTAGTTTAAGAGTGATAGTCGTTCAACTTTGGTTAAAGCAAATTTCTTACCTATTGAAAATTCCTCAGAAGAAAACGTTAATACTGAAATAGATGAAGTTATTGTAGCGTAAAACCTTGCATTGCAACAAACTCCTAAAAACTATTTAAAAACCACAATAAAAAATTATTAGTTCCACAACACCTAGATTACAAACGGAAACCGTTTCTGAGTCGGGCTAACATTACGTTTTTATAAAAAAATTATGCAATGCGAAGAGATGGCACTGCCTTGCAGCCTAAACCTAGAGAAATATCGACACGGCCGTCAGGACCACGGTAGCATAATGGTCAGTACATCCACCCGGATAGCGAGGGGTGTGGGTTCGAGTCCCATCTGCTGCCTGGTCCGCGTGGATTTTTTTCTAGTAAACTTTTCTTTACATTTAAATATCTAGCAGATAAATGCTTAAAACATAAAAAAATAACTATAATTGCCATTTCATTTTTTAAAGTGTTTAATAACTGTAAAGGTATTCATTTGACATTGTGGGTTACCTACGATGCGAAGAGATGGCGCTGCCTTGCAGCCTAATGCTAGAGAAAATTCCACACTGCCGTCAGGGCCGCGGTAGCATCACTGTACCTCAGGAGAATGGTCGAAGACTACCTGCGCGGCCGGGAGCTCCTATTCTACGATTCTGGCGGGGAGATGAAGGTGAGGAATATGGTATGCGGGGTTCCACAGGGGTCGGTGCTGGGACCGCTGCTCTGGAACCTCGCCTATGACTGGGTCCTCCGGGGGACGCTCTTGCCCCGAACGATGATCATATGCTATGCGGATGACACGTTGATCGCTGTTAGGGCCAAGACTTACGAGGACATTCGGCGGTTGGGGTCAGCAAGTGCCTCATTGATCGTGAGGAGGATAGAAATGTTGGGGATTAAGGTGGCTGCGGGAAAAACAAGGGCCATAATGTTTCATAGCTCTAGAAAGGGCAAGCCACCGGCCGGAGCCTATGTCAAGGTGGACGAAGCCAGAGTGCCAATAGAGTCTACCTTGAAATACCTGGGATTGGTGCTAGACTCGAAGTGGCGCTTTGACACCCATTTTAAGCAGTTGGCCCCAAGGCTGATCAGTGCAGCGGCGGCACTCGGCAGGCTAATGCCGAATGTTGGTGGCCCCAGCGCCAGTTGTCGCAAACTGTACGCTGGGGTCATCAAGAGCATGGCTCTCTATGGGGCGCCCATTTGGGCAGACTGTATAGGCGCGGGGAGCGAAGCCTTGCTGCGGAGGCCGCAGAGAGTAGTGGCGCAAAGGGCTGCGAGAGCCTACTGCACCACATCGTTTGCGGCCTCCTGCGCAATAACAGGGTCTCCCCCGTGGGCGCTGGAGGCGAAGGCGCTGTCCCGCCTATACTGGGAAAGGGCAGAGGCCCGGCAGCGAGGGGAGCGACTGGCGCCAGAAGAGGTGGTCGGCCACAGGCGGAGGCTGGAGGAGCTCATCCTGGAAGAGTGGACCGAGGAGCTAGGGTCACAACAGTTTGGGACCAGGACCCTGGAGGCGCTGCGACCAGTGCTCAACCAATGGAGGGAGAGGAGGCATGGGTCACTGACTTTCCGTCTGGTGCAGGTGCTGTCAGGGCACGGATGCTTTGGCAGATACCTGCATCGCATACGGAGGGAAGCGACCCCGTCGTGCCATCATTGTGGCGCTGTCGAGGACACGGCGCAGCACACCCTCGAGGAGTGCTCGTCGTGGTCTCGGCAGCGCCATGATATGGTCCTGGCAATAGGACGGGATCTCTCGCTGCCCAGCGTCGTTAAAGCGATGCTGGACAGCGACATATCCTGGACTGCGGTAGTCTCCTTCTGCGAGGAAGTCATCCTCCAGAAGGAGACAGCGGAGAGGGCCCGCGAGGAACACGCCCGGGCCTGCCCTCTCCGTCGCCGACGGCGGGGTGGAAGGCGGCGGCGGTACAACCGCCTCTTTCCACCCTAGTGAGGCTAGCCGGCGGCGGACAGGGTGGTCCATCACCCACATTGCACAGTCTCACCCGTCGAGGGGGGATGCCTGGGTGCTCCCGGGCATCCCCCCGACCGCCAGGAGAAGGAGGAACCCCTGCCAGGGGTAACGTGGAGAGTCACCTGGATCCCACGAAACCCGTTCCGGCAGGCGAGGGAGCACTGTTGGGTTTTTAGTGGGTAGGGCCGCCCCCTCATCCCGAGCAGACACTGAGCCAGTTTGGCTGAGTGGATGGGCGGGATGTGGAGGAGGATGAGTCCCACATAACCCCGTCTCTCACCCAGGGGTGGGTATGTGTAAAGCATTTTGCCAACACAAAAAAAAAGGCCGCGGTAGCATAGGTCAGTGCATTAACCCGGATAGCGAAGGGTGCGGGTTCGAGTCCCGTCTGCTGCCTGGTCCGTGTGGATTTTTTTCTAGTAAACTTTTCGTTAGATTTAAACTTCTAGCAGTTTAATGCTTAAAAAATAAAAACATAAATCATGCAACACATTGGAAGATCGGACTTCTTTCTTATATTACACTTGTCCCATAATATATTATTGAGCATGTCCCATATGATGTTGATGGGATATAGGTCGAAACTGGTATGCTATAGTACCTTAATCTTTAAAGCAAACTGTCAAAACTATCAAGTCATACGGCAGTTCATAGTTCACATAAGTGCATAATTATCTTAAGCGCTTCGCGCGTTACAAAATTTAAGCACTAGCATGAACAAGTTTAACATCATTCATTTATAATACGGTATTCTAAGGATGGTGCCTCGAATTTTATGTTAACTGTGAAACGCGGTTGCTGAGCACTTCCTAAGAATGTTTGCGAGCTGTTAACAAGAACGTATTCGCCGGAAAACGTGCGCGATACTCGGTAACGTTTCCGAGTATTGAGCTCACAATAAACACTCTTAAATCTTTTGTGCAATATTGTGATGATATAATGTTTCAACGGCTGTCACGTTCCTAAAACATATCATATGAGAGTGGGTATACACCGGGTTTCCAAAAGAGAATGAGGCTATGCACCCTTATAAATGTATGAAAATGTTGTCATCTGATCTCAGTTTTAGCAAATTTATATAATGGTGAGTTATTTAAAAAAATATTAAATAAAAAATAAAACTGACTTCAAAATCGAAAATGGAACTAAAAAGAAATAATATCTGGTTAATGATTTGGAAGTCGGGCGGGTCAAGATTGAAAGACGTATTATTACCGATCAAAAACGAAAATCTATTTAATGTTTCAATCTTGACCCCTTTCTTCTTCCCTCTCTCTTCTTTCTTTTTATTTCCATTTTCGATTTAGAAGCCGGTTTTATTTTTTGTTTAAAATTTTTTATTCCATCCGTATTAGTGAAAATAACATCGTCCAAGTAAACAATAACCAAAAATGCTCATTAAATAAAATCTACTGGATCAAACAATTTTTTTTTATGGAACCAAACTGTAAGTATCTCCAATTGAACAAAAGAATAATCACTCAAATTGGACCAGAAATCTGTAAGTAATCGGTGTACATATGAACATCGTATCGTGAAAATTACATCGTCCAAGTGATAATAATTTTTATAAGAAGGTTTCCCTCGATTTCCACGATCAGATCCTCAATTGGTTCCAATGATAACTACTAACTACTTTGGAAGTGAATTCTTTCGAATAAAAATAATAATTTAGGAAATCGGTCCACTATTGACGGAGAAATCGGTGAACATGCTTAAATAAACACCGTACTTGTCTTAAATTTGAAGGTTTCCCTCGATTTCCCCGGATTCCAAAATCAGATCCTGACTTGGTTCCAATGAGACCACCTCAGAAGTGCACTCTTTCGAATAAAAAAATAATTTTGGAAATCGGTTCACAGTGACGGAGAAATCGGTGAACATACATAAAAAAAATATAATATTCAGTCGATCACAGAACCTCCTCCTTTTTTGAAGTAGGTTAAAAACTGAACCGTTTCTTATAAGAGCGAGGCTTCGATTAGCTTGTTTGTAAAGGGTCATTACTTGACCATATAAACAAAATTTATCATTTTTATATTTTACTGATGTCACTAATGTAAACGATATGTGTCACTTCTAGACAATGTTGATAAACGGTATTCAACACCATATTCTAACAGCACATGTATTTTAAATGTTACCAAAAACTGCCAAAATGGCAACTGCAGCTAGCAACTAGCAAATCGTGTAATTGCAAAATTAATAGGATTATTTAATAACGTAAAACATCGTATACCATACGACGAATAAGACGAGCAATCCGGCTTATCGACGATCCGCCTTAATACAAAGTGGCTCTGTGTATTTAAAAAATACAACCCATCCTAATGTAATACGGCAAAACTAACAATTCGCCTGCGACTTAGTAAATATATACGACGTTAATGGGATTAATGGAAAGTCATATGTCTAGGGAACTGGGACTCCCCGCAGCGTCACTGATACATTGCAGAGCATAATGCTCATGGAAACTCGGGGTTAAAGTTTGGTATCGGTTTAAAAGTTTTTCAGGTTTTGATAAACATATTTTATAGATCGTGTATATTATGTGAAATTAAAGTTTGTGCAGAGAAATTAATGCGAAATGGCAGTTTCTAGGTTTTAGTTTTCAAAAGCTAGAGTAACATCTAGTAACTTAATATGGATATTTTTATTGTCGATTTAAATCACATTTAATTTTAACTACACATAATATTATGAAAGTGACTCTGAATTATTATTATTGAAGCCTTATAATATTTAATGGCGAAATTAGTATTAAAAGTACTAAATTGGACAGTATTAACATTTTTCCCCAACAAACTCCAAAGTTTACAAGTGATTAAGAAAGTTATAATTCACGTGGATGGAAACTCACATCTAAAGTAGAAAAAAATACGTATAAGTATAAGCTTCTTAAAAAATAATTACTTCTTCATAATTATTTCGTCACACAAATCTTATGAAAGAGCAAAGCTTTTGTTTTAACGCTCCAATTCCTCTGTTTAATTCGTTTTCCAGATCAAATAAAGCTTGAGCTCCTCGGGGAAGATGAGAAGATCCACGAATCACATTGTTCAGGTACGTTTGCGTTTCTCCAGAATAAAGATAATTATAGGGAAATCGTATTAAACCCATCGGGGAAATTATAATTATTATTTCTGGATTTTCAAGATCCGTTATTTCTAAAACAACGTGTCTTATTTATTCATTATGGCTCCATTTTTGCATTTTGTTTTTTTTCGAGGTTGAATTTGGAATAACATATGATAGTTAGGTAGATAAAAAAAAACAATTTGTGAAATTTGATATTTGTACTTTATGTATCATAGTGCAACCCGCGTCGGCCGTGTTGCTCTATGCTACGTACCTACTTGCATTCAATATTCTCCTAATATCAATATAACAAACTATTAATTACAAAGAAATATCGTAATTTACATAAATTCTATTCGATCCAAAGATTTAAATTTCGATCATGTAAATCTATAATGTCAATAGTATTGTTGACCTTTTGTATTTCCCGTCTAAAATGCCACAATCGATCAATTTCTGGTGAAGTAAAGATATAAACAAATGTAATCGAATACTGAATTTCTTTTATAATGCAGACGATCATTTATGACTTTAGTGTCATTAATAATGCAGCTTTATTGATTTTTTTTAGTTAAATATAGTCAAATTAATTATAAAACCTGGGTTCCGGGCAATCAACTAGGTAATTCGATTTCCAACCACAAACGACAGTAAAAGGAAATGAGTTACTTTTGGCTCAGCGTGTGAAACATGTAAAAGTATTGTATGGTGCTAATTCGTATAAAATATAGAAATTCACATTTAATAAAGTTTATATAATAGTTATGTGCAATTTCGATAGAAATGAGTTGGGAAAAATATTGTAGGTAAATATAATTTATTCCACTTTACAATTTTTTGTGATCAGTTGAATAGTATTTGTATCTCTAGAGCGAGAGTCCTACACATAGCAACCGTAGTTCATCCTGTCAACCACTGGCAGTCGCTTCGGTGAGCTCGCTCTACGTAGAAACGCAACCAGTTGCGGTGAGAATTTGCAGTCACAGCAGCGGTAAGAATTTGCAGCCACAGTAGCCGTGTAAGTCTTCATAATTCTCACTGAATTGTTTAGAAAATTAGGCGATGATTATTCAAAATCGTTAAATAACCGACAGAAATATTCTAAGTCTCGGTTAAACTTAGTCGGTGCTGCAGAACAAGTGAGTCAACGCTGATCGACAAATGCACGCTCGCTGCTTTGTTATTTCACCCGTTCTAGTGTAGTAACTATTTCGGAGGTCGCGGGTTCACAGCCCGTTTCAAACTTTTTTCCCACTCTCTCACACACCGCTCTCAGCGCGGTCAAAACTACCAGGTGAGACCCATGCGGGAGGCCTAGTGAGCGACCTGCGAGCAGGCGGTGGACTTGAGGGGGGTCCAAACCGAGTCAATCAGTTTTGGGTTCAAGCAGTTGTGGAGTCAGTCTGGGTCAGTAACTCAAGTTTGGAGGATAGTTTTTTTTTGTCTTCCCATTGCAGTCATAGTCGTGCGTCATATCCGGTGTGGGCCCGCCCGTCGTCTTGCAGGCGGGGCTGTTGTCAAACAGGTGTGAGGGCTCGACCACTCACGAGGAGCAGGAAACCATTATTGTCGTCTCGGATGGACATTCGAGCTCCATAGGGAGCGCTTTGCTGCGGCAGTCTGTCTGGGTGCGGTCGTGGGCGGGCGCAATCTCGTGCAGGTGCGCGTGCGCCGAATGGTCCGTTCGCCCGTACATACTGGTGGCAAGACTGCTAACAAATTCAGTTAGTGTTTCTATGTTAAGATCCCTGTGTATTGTAGTATTTCTCACATAGCGGCCGGCGTTGGTGACGATGCGCAAGGTGACATTCTGTGGCGCGCTGAATCACTTACGCACGTAAGCTAATCCAGGGGATTTGCTCACCCTGGATTGTGATTGTGAGCGGATTTTGGCGTTGTCTTCCTACCATCATGGCATGGGTCTTAGTGACGTTGATTTTCATTCGCCATTTATAAAGCCAGTGAATGAGTGCGTCGAGCGTCGGGTGGAGCTTCTGTGCAGGGTGTTAGAAGGACTGATGGAAAATGCGCGTACAGCGCTAGTTTGGTTTCGCCCAGTGCTGGCACGTCGTTGGTGAAGGCGAAGTATAGTGTATCGGAGAGAGAGAGAGAGAGTTTCCTTGCGGGACCCATGCTCGGACTGGGCGGAATGATGAATTTTGGTTCTCTACAGCCACGCAGTAGGAAGGATTAAATTACTAAATTCTTGTAGGAAGGATGAAACTTTCAATATGCATAAGGGCGTGGTTTGTGAAAGCTTGTATAGGAGGCCTTCGTGCTAAACTCTGTCGAAGGAAGAGGGAGTATTCGGTGGTGGTGATGCTCGATATGGAAAACATATCAAGCATCACCACCGCCGTATAACCGTGAGCTCGTGTATCACCCGGGTCAATTGCAAGGAAGTGGAGTGACCTGGTAGGAAACCACATTGTTCGGGTCGAGGCGTTATGTGAGGTGTGAGATTGTCTAATAAAAATTTTTGGAATACCCTCGACAGAGTTGGCAGTAACGTTATAGGTCGGTAACTGCTTGGCTCGGTTGGGTCTTTTCTGGGTTTATGTATCACAATGACTTTTCTCCGCCTCCAGTCGGTTGGAAAGTAACCGGTGCGGAGAATGCCATTATAGATACGTTGAGGCAGGGGTGTTGGGCTCATCAATGTTTGTGACGCCTGCAGTGATGGTTTCGGCGTCGATTGGGGCGATTTTGTTGTATCGCCGCTGCTTAGTGACCTCTGCAAGCGTGGGTCGCGTTGGTGTCGGGCCCTTTTCTGGTGGGCTGGTCTGGTGGCGTGGCGATGGCGTGGGGGCGTTTACGTTGCCACTGCCGGATGTCGAAGGCCGGGAGCTCGATGGGTGACCCGCTGATTGCACGCAGAGCCTGGAGTGGGACTTCGTCGGCCGTACATAGGGCAATAGTATTATCCAATTCACGCTCCAGTAACCAGACGTATGCATTTAGCCTGTCCAACAATAAGCCGGATTGAACCAGCCGAGACACCATCACTGCGTCAAATTCATATTTGATGCTGGGTGATGCCACGTCGACCAGCTTCTTGGCTACATTGCCGACGATGCTTTCAGATTCTGGAGCGTGACTTGAGGGTAGTTGTAGATTTGGTGTGGGGAGGGTGGGGAGCGGCGTTGCGAAAGTTTTCCGCTGCGTTTGGGGCTGCGTCGGGCGTGGTGGCAGATCGTCTACTATTTTTGCAGTGCAAGCACGAGCACAAGCGCGACGCGGTGGCGCAGTGGGGTAGGGGCCGACGCGACCCTGAGCAGCGCGCCCGAGCACTGCCCTGCTGCTGTTCGCGAGAAGTTCCCCGCTAGCCGAGATGCCAGGACAAGTTCATCCGTATTATATTCAATATAAGACGGGCGACACTTTACACAAGTGTCGATTTTTGTATCCGTGCCTATATTTTTCGGCTCATATACGGTCCACTAATGCACGCTTTGGTTTCTGATTTATTTTTATTTTGATTATATTTATATTTTTTGCTAGTTTTTAGGAGTAGTTTTTATGTTTAATAACAAGTTACTTTCAAGAATATAAAGAATTTTAATATATCTATATTAAAAATTTAAGTTAGTCTTTTCTAGATGATTTTAATAACACCGTTACAGTTAGATTACTAAGTTTACTTTTTCCGCTTGACAACGATTCTCCATTTTATCCATTGTTCTCATTTCCAACTTGCATGTAGAAATTTATAGAATATTTGATCACTGTTTTTGCCATTGTTGTTGCAGTTAACTAGGTATGGCGCAGGTTTTTCACATAAATTGCACGGATACGTAAATTTTGCAAATAAAAAGTGACAATTGATCAGTCAACACCAGATGTGTTAATGAAATAATCGATAAGGATAAATTAAAATTATCTGAGTAAGTAACGAATTCACAATTTCAATAAAATAGAATTTAAAATAATTATTAATGATGACTTTAATCAAAATAATGAAAAAAGAAAAAAAAATCTATATTTTTCGAGCGTTGCCGTTTCAGTCTTAACTGCAAGTGCTACCAATCTGCAACGGTCACAAAAGCAAAACGCAACAATAAAATTCATCTTTCAACTTCAGCTTTAACTATAAAATCAGGGCGAAATCTTATCAAGCAGCGACAAGCTAGAAGGCAGAAAAAAAGTGGCATCCCACTGGGTTACTCTAAGACAATGTTTCTTAGTTGCAGTCGGTAACAAAAGTCGTTTGTTCGAGATACCGCCTACGGTGACGTCATCGTAATGGCTGCTGTAAATTTAACGGCTTGAAAGGGCATGGCTCACTATAAAGGAGACTCGAGATTGATTTTGTAATTTGATTCTGGTTCGAACCTATTTATTTTGCTTTTGTGTGTAGTTGTGTTATTGTCACATGTTACAGAATATTCAAACTAAAACTATTAAACATATTTGTCGTAGGACCACTAGTGTCAAAGTTCATAATTCAATTAAGCCTATATCGTGTTTAGGTTATCATTCCATCTTTTCCAATTGTTTTAGATGAAATGGAGATGGCATGAGGTTAACATTGAGCAAAAAGTTATTACCTAAGCACTTTTGAAGCTGATTAAATAAACCATCTTTTCGTATGTTTTAGCTCACTCATAAACTTATATTTTTGCTACAGATCGTTGAAATTTATAACACGAGTGGGCGAAAAATGTTGCTAATATATAAACATCCGGACACATCTATCGTGTCCGGAAGTATATATATTTGCAAAATTTTTGGCAAAGAATACTAATTGAAATAAAGAAAAACGCTTTATAGTATGTTTTTAATATTTTTATTTAAACCATTTAACTGCTTTATTTATTAATCTAAATTTTTTTTCATAGTTAAATTTTCTTTTAATATTTTTATGTTTCAGATTGAAATTGAGCACAAAGTATTAACCATTAATAATTATTTACTGTAGTTAAGCAGAAAATAGCATTAAACATTATAAAACAAAAAAAAATATGCTTACGGAAATCTTATAATTTAATATTGTTTTTATTTGATGACAAATAACAAGAGCGGATTAATTAATATTTGCTATGAATCATTTACATTATTACAGCAAAACATCTGTATCTGTAACGCTTTTATCTTGATTATAAATTTATTCATTTAATTTCACGCTTAAAACACTAAATTGCTTTTTGGTGACATTTTGTAGAAATACTAGTGACCTCGCTGAATTACAGATTACTTATAATTAATAGTAAAATTTGAATGTGATGAAAGAGGGGTTAAAATTTTGGATATATTTTATTTACATTCATAAAAAAGTTATGTTATAAAACAATCGTATGAAGTTTTCGTCGCTTCCCGCTTCAGACTTGAGACTTGCCGTTTACATTGCAGTAAAAGTTTGTTGTTGACACGGCGACAGTTAATAGGTCGTTGGTTTATATTCCTGCGGTTGCAATAAAACACATTAAAGGAATATTTACCGACATTCCGATCACATTTGCGGCGACACGTAACTCACTGTTGATATATAGGTAGTTCTTCTTTTATGAGCAAAATTAATAGAGTGCTTTTTGATGTTACGGAATTAAGCGAATTGTAACGGATCAAAATATACCTCCATTAATTATGAAGATAAGCATTCAATGTAGATTTGACATTAGCAGGCACTGTTTTCTTGTCAAATCTGTGTGTAAAAGATTTTGTGGTACAACTTTCTATCCTCTCATTCCCAGTCCAAGCATGGAAGATTGGCGCTAACCGACTGTCCGTGTAATTTGATGAAATGGTCTTAAGATTTCATATATTTTTTTGGTAGAATATGTTGGAGTAAATGGGATAGATATTATTATATATAACCCATACTGAAAAAGATTTGCTTAAGCTATAACAACGCGTCTCGCTTCTACTCTCAAAGCCGCATATGCAACCAGGAAAGCAGCAGGTTGCCGTGAAGAAAGTAAAAAGGAGACTGCAAAGTAGACACAGATCTCCATTTGTGCCTACTAGAACAAAAGAAACAAAAAAAGAAAGGAAGTTGAGATGGTGGGTTAGCCAGGAATTGATTTTCAATTGCCATATAATCAAAAGATGTATGCAAAGTGCAAAATAACACGTTACCGTTTCTGACGTGCTAATACCTTTAAAGGTTTGTACTAGATATCTGATGGAATCAATTTAAACGGTTAATTGATTGACCGTTTAATTAGAGTGACAGTTTGGTGTGAAGGTGATTCTGGCTCTTTATTATTTTTATGAACTTTAAATTTGGTCATATTTTATTCATTTATCACTACAATAAATAAAGGTTAAACAATGTTTTCATTTTAATCTAGGTTATATTGACGTTTAGATAGTTACTAAAACTGTTGAAAAAATCTTATGAATATAATGGATTTAATCAAACAAATATAACATTTTTACAGAGCCGAACAAATATATGAACATGAGCAAAGGTTAGGTTTTGGGACTTTGCTGCCGCCTCCGGAAATTTGACGCTGGGGAAAATATAAAACAGTAATAAATTCGCTGTGCAAGTATACATTGAAAAAAATGGAAAATCGATATAATGTGAGTCAGGCTTTAACAATATGTAGGTACTACGTATAAGGTTTAATTTTTGAAATGTGGCGATTATTGAGATTGTTCAAACGATTTAGGACTTTCATTATTTAACTTTATCTGTTATAAATAATAATTGTTATAGCGACATAATTACGATTCATGAGATACAGATACAGCCCTTTGTATGTGCACAGCATATAGACGTAGAAAATGAACTGAGCAACGCTCGCACTCGCTAGAAAGAAAGAAATCATTAGTACCTACAGCGAATACCTATTAAGAACTTTTGGCCGCACGATCGCATTGCCACTTTCATACTTATTTACCCACTTCTACCATACAGTTGCACAAGAAATCACTCAGTCCATTCTCATCTCTAAATTCATTGAAAGGACGGATTTTTATGTGAAAAGGGTGACAGACAAGCGTATGGCCCGCCTGATGGTAAGCGGACACCACAGCACTATATGCTTGCAATAACAAGAATTTCACTCACACCGTTGTCTACCTTGACCCAATCCCCTACATTGTGGAGACCTGGAACCTTACCCACCGACAGAAAAACGACACTACCAAACGGGAGTGTTATTTTACTGTGATCTTCTGTAAGGTAAAGATTATTTCCCCAGACGGACGTTCCAATTTGAGCGGAAAATCCGCTATGCTCTATCTCTCTTACAATGACATAATGGACAGCGGTAGCTTTGCAATAGGGTTTAGCGTTACCCTTAGACTATGAAGCCTTAAAAAGTAATTAAAGAAAACTTTATAAAACACAAAAAAAAAATTAAATACTTTTAAGATTAACTTTGAAAACTAAAAGGACTGTTTTAAATATAAATGGATTGCTCCCAACCAAGCAGATTGATATGTATGTAGCAATTGTTAGTCCTGGACCAAGGATTTATTTAGGCATTATTTATTAGAAGATGTAATACGCCACAATAAGCCAATTAAATATTATCTTTATTATTACAACAAACAAAACGTGATTCACTCATGAAAAAGATTCCAGTGAAAATAATATTACCAAGCGAAATTGAAAACGAAATCTACCGAACAAATAGTTGAAAGTTTATTTAAAATACTGATATAAATATCAGTGTGACCGTTACAAAAATTTATGGGGTAATTTGTATTCCCGAACTGGAAGTCAGCTGCAAATGATAACGACGTGTAAGATTGATTGGGAAATATAAATGCATTCGTTTACAAGTGAACAAATACGATTTTAATAAAAATTGCCAAGTCGTCTCTTTTTAAAGCGTTTTCGTTGCTTTACTGGATACCTGTACGAACACGCACGCACGTAGCACGAACCAATATCAAATTCGAATAGTTTGAGAGTCCAAAAAGTCATTGTCTTTTGTATTGAAAATTGAACAGCAGCGCCACAAATGACGTAACGAGAACCAAACACACATTTGACACATTTGACAATGACATTTCAGACTCGCAAACTATTCGAATTAGATAATGGTTCGTGCTAAGGGTACGGGCCCAAATACGAACTATGACAGATCCGTATTCGTATTTCCATCGTCAAAGTTAATCTGGAAAAAACCTGTTTCTTCTTACGTCCGATGGGGATGCTGCTTCTTTTCCATGGAAACTTTGACGTTGGTGATATGAATACAGGTCTATCAAAGTTCGTGCTTGGTGTACAGGTATCAGTAAAGCATAGAAGAGACGACTCGGCAATTTTTATTAAAATCGTAAAGCTTGTGTTTTAGGTACTGTTGTTAAATTGAGCTTACGCAGCGTAGTGTCTGATTTCACGCAAAATAGGCTATTTGACAGTATGAAAACTAATGTACCAATTTTTAGCCTCTGTATTTAATATGAACATTAAAAGTGATTTATTCGGAATGAACAAATAATTAATAACTTTAAATAGAAATGATTTTTTGCTCCATGGCCTCGTGACTGAAAACGCCTGGGATAGGCCAAGACTAAAATGACGTCACACGCTAGTAAAGTTCCGGCTAAAGTGACATAACATTGTATCGTTTGACGTTTACATGACAGTCGTGTGATGTCACATACTACTGAAATTCATAATGTCCAAAGAAACGTTTTCGCGGCAATCTAAAAATTAAATTTTTGATTTAGTTTTTTTTTTACTGAATAAGGCAACAGAATTAAAAATATCCATTTTGTATGGACTCCATAAACGTTAGTAAATAACGTGAGACCGTTTTCTAAAATTTGTCAAATACCCTATTGTGCTTGAGATGCGTACTACCCTGTAATTTGCCCGGGCATATATACAAAAAGATATCATCTTTTTGAAATTAATCTCAAATAATATTAAGTCTACAGACTTATTTTAATAACTGAGAATAAGCTTGGATGAATCTCTGTGTTTTGTCTCTGCTGATTGAATTACAAATGGTACTTGAGTGATATGAACAAAACACGGCTTAACTACTCTAAGCTTATTCCTCGTTAATTAATAACTTATAGCTAGAGTTGAATTGGTCTATTCGACCTTTTTAGTTGTTATGACAAAAAGTATTTGTTTGTTTGTGAACTTCTTCTGTCGAAGAGTCATTGTTTTTCAAGCGCATGGTAAATTTATTTAATTAATGTAAATAATGTAGGTATTTAATTATTCATTATTTTATAAAAGAACTCGCTCTTTGTTCAAAATGTGCATGAAAGACGCACGAAAGGTTTTCCTTACACGTATTAATAAGATAAACATATAAAATATCAACACGAACGGAATTGAGATAGAAAACATGATATTAGCAGAGTTTGATGCTAATATTTGTTATCTCATGAGAGAAATTCCTACAAAGCTAAACATATATACACGTTCATACACCAACTTACCAAAATGAGCACGATGCATAAATAAACCTTTTAAAAAATAAATCAGCCACGTTTTCACTTCAGGCGCTTGTATCGTAGAGTGAAGTGCGTTTTCGTGTCGATATTTGTCTATCGTGATAACGGGCAGCTTAATGCCAGGTCTCTTTTGTGTTGTGGTGTACATGAACGCGTGAGTAATGTTTAAAAAGAAAGAATGAAAAAATACTTGCCAAGATGTATTTAACTGAAATACTTACTGCGGTTAAAATTTTTATACTGGAAAAACAAATTTAATCTTTGAAGGCATCTTTTTTCGTGTGAATAGTAAACATCTGTCGAATGTTTTTAGGGCTGTGGGATTCACCACTATTTAGGTCCTAACTATGCTACTCTAGTAAACATTCCTGATTCTGTCTGCAAAAAAAAATCCACCATGAACTTTCTGTTTCTTTTGATTTACTTCAGAAAATATTCGAAGAAAATCATCGTCTGTACTTTTTCCAACCTAAGTTCTTCTCTGACCCTATATTCTTTATCCCTTTAACTTAATTACGAGTTATCAAAATATGCTCTCAACCCAAATTCTCCACAAAGGATGTCAGCTTGTACGATGCTATCTATTTTTATTTCTTCTGTGCGTGGAAGGAAGGAGGACGGATAAATTTAGACGATTATCTAAATCATGTTCGTATAGACTAGGGGCTTGTGAAATATGGCAATTCAGAAGAATGCTGAAGATAATAATTATCATGGGTGGATTAAGTTACAAATAAAGCCATACAGATTAGGAATTTGCAATACTCTGAACACATTAGAGAACAGCTTATCAACCAAAGAAAATATAAGCTCAGAAACAACTGGCCTAAGATGCCAGTAGTAGCTTAGAAAAAATTCAAGACTGGTTCGGAATGAATATCAGACCATTAAGAGTCAAAATAGCTGTAATTATTGCCACCTTCTGATAAGAGAGGACACTGTAAGAAGGAAATCTATTCTAGTCACTTTCAAATTCAGATTAACAATAAATTTGCATAGGCATTACATAATTACTGAAAATCAAAGATAGTCGTCGGTTTTCACTAAGTAAAAAAAACAGTTATGTATGTATCTATTCTGGATTCAATTAATGCATAATTTTAATTAAGTATAATTAGTCATTTAATTAAGTATAATTAGTCATTGATGTGCCCGATTATACAAACAATAACAACTTCTTAAACATTAAACCTCTTTACAGTATAGCTGATAGATTATCATAGTGCTATTTGTTCAAATAATGCTGGCTGGCCATTTAATTAGGGACAATGAGATATTGCGTTCTATTTTCAAAATTTGAATCTCAATACTTTTTTACTTCTTCTCTTATTGTTTCGTGGTAGTTTTGGCGGCAATCCCGATTTTTATTTTGAGGTTTGAAAAATATTTTGAAGAAAAATGGGCAAGAATAAAAGTTGCGATCCAACACTACGAAAAATTATCATGAAGTTTGTTGTCGAGCATGGTTGGCCATACCGAAGGATAGCAGAACATTTAAATTGTTCAAAAACTATGGTATACAATGCAGTGCAACATGTCAGACGCAATAACACAGCTTTAAATGTGCCCAGAACGGAAAGATCGAGAAAAACAACTCCGCAAGAAGATAGAATGATAACCAGGTTAGCTAAGAAATATCCGTTTCTAGGCTCTATTTTAATTAAACACGAAGTGTTTGGGGCAGACGAAAGAGCTGGTGTCTCAGCGAGGACCGTTCGACGACGCCTGGTAGAAGTAGGGTTGTTCGGAAGAGTGGCTCGCAAAGTACCGTTGTTAAAGAAAGAACATAGAAATGCTCGTTTGGCGTTTGCACTTAAATATGGACATTGGACCTACGCCCAATGGCAACATATATTATTCTCTGACGAGACCAAGGTTAATTTAATTTCTTCAGATGGAAGGCAATACGTACGGCGTCCAGTAAAAGCGGAAATGAATCCAAGATTCACAAAAAAGCAGGTGAAACATGGCGGTGGAAACATTAAAATGTGGGGTTCATTTTCTGGACGTGGAGTGGGACCTGTGAGGAAAGTTCAGGGTAACTTAGACCAACATCAATACAAGGCAAAATTGGAGGAAACGATGCTTCCCTATGCTGAGGAGCATCTCCCTATTATATGGACGTTTCAGCATGATAACGACCCGAAACATACCGCTCGTTCAGTCAAGTCGTTTCTTACCAGTCAGTCAGTATCGGTGCTAGATTGGCGAGCAAATAGCCCGGACCTTAACCCAATCGAGCACCTTTGGCACGTAATCAAGAAAAAAGTTGCCACTTATCGTACCACAACTTTACGGTTAAAGACATTTATTTTCTCAAAAGAATTTACAAAAAATCCACTTACAGAGAAAATACAAAGCATAATTAACAAAAAAAATCATTACATCGTGTCGACTAACAATTCAAAAATGTAGGTAGATTTACAAACAGAAACAACAATCTCAGTCTCTGCGCATGCGAAAAGCGGAGACACATAAAGGCAATGACACAGTGCGGGATGTAGCGGTGCGACTAATCTTACATAGAAATGCATGAGAAAAAAAAATACGTATCATTTTATCTTACACAGATCAAACATATATATATATATTAACATATCTATGCATATATGTTTTGGAAATTCTAGGTTAAGTTCGTCTTAGTAATATAGGAAACTTACGTTATTACTAAATGTTTTTTTTTGTTACTTTCAAAGTGATATTATTATTGACATAAATAGGTTTTTTTTTACATAAAAAGATCGATTATTGATTAAATACGTTAATTATATACTATTCACTTATGCATCCACTGTACTGGCCGATAATATTATTCGCTATAACAATAGATTAGTGTAACTAGAATTATTGGTAAATGATAGAACAATAGTTTTACATAAGTTTATACAATTACACACTTCACACAATAGTTAAATTTATAGCCGAGAGTTCCGCAAAACGTGGTCTTTCAATAACCTTTTAAATATGTTAAGTGACTTACTGTTTTTAATATTCTTTGGCAATTCGTTGTAGAATAGAACTCCTTCGTGAATAATTGTTTTAAATAACTTTAGATGAACTTAATGAAGCTTTTTGTGTGGCATGGGCAAACATTCCTGTCGAAATATGCCAGAAACTGATAATGTCTATGCCACATCGTTGTCAAGCGGTAATTACTAACAAAGGTTTTGCTACTGGGTACTGATTTTACACGTAAGAAAAAGGAGCTGTTAAAGATATTATAATACTGCAGATTATTAGTTTTATTTAACTCTATTTTTCATTATAGTTTACTGTCCTTAATTAAATGTCCAGCTACAGAATTATACCTTAAAATTGAATACATGTTCAACCTTTGATATTAAATACTTTTTTCTATTTATTTATTCTTTTATTTACAGCCATTTATAGCATAATAATCGGACCAAATTATGCAAACAATAGGTGCTGAGAAATGCATAGGATTTTACATTTATATGTACATAACCGGTTATTGCTCTTCACTATCTTGAAAGTCCCTAATTAGTTGACCACGACTGTATATATATATAGATTCATTGATATTTCGCAAGCGCATCACTTCCGAACGACTGAACCAAATTGAATAATTTTTATTATTATGTTCGTTATTGTCAGGAGATGGGTTGTATAAAGGATTTTTTTTAAAAGTCACAGAAATAATTAATGTATTATATATTTTTAAAATAAAGTTTGTTAATCCGCCATCTTCCGCAATTGACACCTCACTTCAAAACACGCGAGGAATATGATAAGTATCAATATCATTTCAACATGATGTGAATCTCAATTACCTACTGTATTTGTTTTTAGTTTCCAAAAACTACTTTTAATTTCCCAGTAAATCGTTAGGGTCGAGTAAAGGATTAACTATGTTTGGAGAATATTGGGCAAAGACCTGGAAAACCAATCTTAACCCCTTTTAAATAATAATATGTTAAAGCAACCGTCGACGATTTAGTGATCACACGGCTCCATCCTCTCCCTCAGGGAGTACGGACGTAAAATTTTCTTCTAAGATATAAATATTTACTGCCTTTATATCAAGTGAGAATACTGCTAAGACGGCCTGTTAGATAAATTACCACTAATGATTTTTTTTTGATAATTCACCGAAACGCCAATAACTTCCTGGTCGATTTCGTTTCGTCGTTTGTGACAAAATCGAAACGGAACACCTAACTTTCATACGGTTGAACCAAGTCAAACTGCGTTCGAAGAGTATTTATTTATCTAAAAAAATACGTAATGCAACACCGAAAGAGATAAGATGGAATCGGAAGAACTGAAGACATTTTAACATCATTGAATTTGACAACTGTTCAAGAGAAATCTGACATTGGGGTAGCAGTTGCTTCATCTAGAATAACGGTCATAATGCTGAAAAAATATTTGATACCAGGTCACTCAGAAAGTTTTGCGAAAATAAGTTTTTATGTATAAGACACTGGCCACTTGTAATTATTTTGAATACTTCAATTATTTCAAAGTAAAAATACCACTGTTCGATTTTCAAATTTCCCTCCGCATTTCTTCGAGAGCCAATTATATTTTTCTTGTCTCATTAAAAATGGATCTGCATCGACAAAATTTTCGTGCTATGACTTTTACGATTTTAAATGTGGCTTAAAACCTGATGGGTCATTTGATCGATTTCGAACTGCTTTTATGGATGAAGGGCCTTCAAAAGTTTGTATAGATGCTGGTGGACAGTTCTTTGAAAAGATTAGAAGTGAGTTTTTTAGTTTCTAATACTTTCTGAATGTCCCACGTATATACATGTAGAAGTTTCGGGGCGGAATGATTTAACTGTCTAAACTTGAACTTGAAACTAAACACAGAAGCTTGACTTAATGACCAAAATAGGGTGATAGTCGGTTAAATTGATTGTGACGCTTTTTTTGATCAAGGTAAGGTTCTCGCCGAGGCTCCAAACGGAGAGAAGACTCCCCCTGTAGGGAGATGCCATCCACCTGGCGTATCTCTAGAGGCATTCGCCAATTCTCGGCTTGAGGTCCCTTTAGGATCCCTCCGTCTCCAAACCCGGTGACGCTGTAAAGGTTATATGCGACCAACAGTATACATACTTAAAAAAAAACAAACATTGCGTCTCGGTACGCATTCATAACAATACCTACCTAGCCCAATGTTACAGTAAATTAATAAAACTGGCTGTAATCAACCCTGGGATGGTTTCGTGTGAAAACAGTCAACGAAGGGCGTTGACTCGTTGATTTTTCTGTGAGATCGATTTTACGATTTATGACTTCAGCGTCAAGAAAAGTATCTTCAGCGCCAGGTGATTCTGGATATGTTGGACTTCTTAATCCACGCCTTATTGTCACACGGTTAGGGGACGGTGAACTCTGTGGGAGCGGGCGGTCGTGGCCGGTTGTCGGTATGCCGTTGATTGGATTGTTGTCGTAGTGAGTCGGCTGATCAAAGTCTCCCCCTGGCTCCTTATCAACTCTTCCCTCCTTCTCGTTATCGACAACCCTGTTGCCATTGTTAACTTCTACTGCCGCCGAGTCAGTCGACCGTGCAAGCAGCGATGAAGATGGCTGTGACGTTGTAGATATTGGATTTGCCGTTGGGAATTCAAGGTCAACAGGGTCGCTTTCCCAAGAGTTGCTAACATTGCTATTTTTACATAAAATTAATTGGTTGGTTTGTTTTTTAAATTGACTTAATGTTATTGTGTTTGATAATATAAATATCTTTTCCAATTTGCTTAACTATTACTCCCTTACACCGGATAAATATTATTATTATTGGAATATTTTTTATACATAATAGTTTGACCCGGCAATAAGTTTTTATTTTCCCTTTTTTTATTTAGCTTCCATACACCGTTTGGATTTGACTTGGTTAGCTAAGGAGGCAGACATTGTGGCTAAATACCAACTGAGCCGATGACGTGCCTATGGTAACATGCAATGAGTTGCGATAATCAAATAAATACTTATATAGTTTAAGTCTACCGTTCCTAGTGTTCCTACTACTCATAAGACAGCCTTTATAACATTTTTTTTGGTAAGACCCTGCCCGTTACTCGCGGGATGATACGCAGGTGACGTAACATGTGAAATACCATTTAAACTACAAAAATATGTGAATTCTTGTGAACAAAAATATGTAAGTGCCGTTATCAGTTCATCATTACATGAGGCAACCCAAATCTCGACATATACTCATACATTTTCTGAATGACTTCAACGGTAGTCGAGTTGTTCATTTCGTATACCTCGACTCACTTAAAGAAGGCTGAAGGAAATCTAAATGTACACGATAGAAGGGGTGTGGGGGCTACCGACAACTCCCATGGAGCTATGGGTGCACGCGTTGGCGATGGACGAAGTTGCACGCAAATTTCGCATGCACCTATCATGCTTTCTAGGGCATTATCTATTCCGGGAAACCAAAAACGTGAACTAGCTTCCGCTTTCATTTTAACTATGCCCAGTTGTGACGTGTATAACTCGGATAGTACCCTATGACGTAACGATTCAGACAACTAGTCACGTAAGACAAATCGAATCAACACTGAAAATAAGGTTTAATAGCGATATTAAAGACTTCTTTGGCTAACCTTTAAAATAAAAATTATAATTTCCCGAAAACGTTATCGCTCCGGGTGGCATCTCTCAGTTCGTCTCTAGCGTAATCGGAATTGCGGCGCCTTGCACTACGAATGATACAAAAGCTGCGCGGTGGAGCGGTAAACAATCAGACATTACTCTAACAAACTTCATTTTTTTCATTTTCTTCAATAGTGTAATCTATCAGTAAAACCCTAAGAAAATATTCGCTAGAATTGTAAATCGGTAGAATTTTAGTCCTTCAACGTTCGTTAAATTATCTATTAATTAATAGAAAATTAATACAGACACCGCCGATACAGAAACGATCAACCTTCAATTAAAAGTTAGATAATTGGATTGTCAACATATGAATGTTTTCCTGATCACAACAAAATTTTCAGTTAATTTTGTTAATTAAGAATTTATCTACCTACACAAATTTTGGGTATAAAAAGAAGGTGCGAAAATAAACACCACCTACGGAAGGTCTTGCCAATAAATACACACAGCAACTTTTAACGATACAGAAAGTTAAATTACTTATCCAGAAGTTTTGAAGGCATCCACAAAACTTGTCTGTGAGCGATCATATCGAATACTCACGAATGTTGATACTGTTTGCGAAGCGAATGTACAGAAATTTATTTTTGTTTGTTACTAGCGGATATCGCGACTTTGCTTGCATGTTTTTTTTTACTTGATACAAATCGTCTTATTGAAAGATGTTATGATTTTGTTGAATAATATTTTTTTACAACAAATTTAGTCCTTATTCCACCTACTTCGTGTTTTACATCTTACTTTGTAACCTAATATAAAAAGTGGAGGATCTGAATTAGGCCGGTATGTTTTGATTCTTTTTCTGCCTGATGCGGAATACTTGCCATTTGGTCCCATTAAAATTTAATTTAGTTTAGCATTTTTATTTGCTTGCACGGTTTTCCGTATTGCCTGATGTACGGCTGTTTTAGGTGTTTTTATGCGTAGTCGCTTTATACCAAAATGAATATCATCAAAATTACAAAAACTGAAAAATGACCTCGAAAACGAAGGTGGAACTAAAAAGAAAAAATAAACTATCCGTTTCACATTAATTAGGTCCTAGTATGATTTAAAAGTCGGGCGTGTCCAGGTATGATTTAGAAGTCAGACGCGGCCAAGATTGAAATATAGAATCTCTTATCTATTAGACAAGTCCGTCCGTCCGTCCGTGGTGCTGTTTCAGCGGGCAAACCGTAAGAGATAGATAAATAGAATGTTTAAGTTATAAGTTGAGAATAGTCTGATAAGACTACAAACCGGATGTGAGTAACGTAGCACTTCCGGTTTTCGAGAAATCACGTGATTTCTATTTCAAACGAAACCACACAAAATCTCCGAAGTTCTCAATTATTTAAATATTTTTTTTTGGTGAACATTTGGTTCACTGGTTTGCTAGTCTCTTATCTAATAGACAAGTCCGTCCGTCCGTGGTGCTGTTTCAGCGGCCAAACCGTAAGAGATAGATAAAGAGAATGTTTAAGTTATAAGTTAAGAATAGTCTGATAAGACTACAAACAGGATGTGAGTAACGTAGCACTTCCGGTTTTCGAGAAATCACGTGATTTCTATTTCAAACGAAACCACACAAAATCTCCGAAGTTCTCAATTAATTAAATACATTTTTTTTTTTGGTGAACATTTGGTTCACTGATTTGCTAGTAGATATTAATTTGTAATCGGTTAAAGTGTTGTAATCTTGTTTCGACTGTATCAATGAAAGGTAGGTACTTCATGACTTTTGTAACCAACTCTGTTACCGTATGTTCAGATTTATGGCGTAAAAATGTAACAGTCAGGCATGTAGACAAAGATACACACGCATTTATAATATTAATATGTGTGAAAAATTTTCTAACTCCGCCAAGACAGACTTATTATATATTTTTAACTGTTACTGTGGACTCGCAGTAATTAAGCAAACTCAGGTTAATTATACAAAACAACATTATTATACGGTATTTTCCAACAAAGACTATGATATACTGAGCTCTTTCCGTATGCTCTTCTAAAAGAGAATTAAAATTTAAATAGTGTGAAAAACTTGCTTTCTTTTTGCACCACAGAGCTAGTTAAAGCTTAAATATTACTATAACTTTAACTGGCCTCGCTTGGACATTTAATTGTCATTGTCAATTTATTGCTACTCAACAAATGTAAGTTGGTGACACTGAAGCTAACTTACGTACCTAAAATATTTTTTTAAATTAAGTTTATAGATAGTCCCACTACTACAACTGCTTCAATAAAGCTATTTACTTTTAACTATCGCACAGTAATTCCAGCGTGAAAAAACACAAAGACTTAATCGCATGACTGCTCACCACAAATAATATAATATTCGGGATCCAAAAAGCCATCCATAGGCTAACGGCCTAGCACTATTATAATGAAAAACCGTCACTCTTGTGAGCTATCATTGCCCGAAATTCCCTTTAACAATTCCCGTGTCGTGTTCGCATAGCATAAAAATGCAAACATGTCGGGCAGCAGGAAAAAAAAATATTGTCACAAAACAATTCACGAATTGCACAATTTAATTTTATACCTGCTGCCGAGCAAACGAACCGTGAGGTTTTATTAGTCGTTCCTATCGTTAATTAATTCGAACGTTTGTTTAGACTGAGTAGCTTGAATTGTTTTAAAAATGAAAAATAAACAAAGTAACTGCGGCATTTAAAACTACAAAATTAAGTCTATTTAGCACTTTCATCCTAACAGTATGAAAATCAATTTCATTCTCGCTAAACAAAGTTGCGGCAGCGGGTCTACGAGCGTTTAGTAACCTAAGTTTCAAACAAAGGCGTTTTATATTGTTAACTTTACTTTGAAAAACTTGTGTTGCATGACGCAAAATGTTTACAAATTTTATTCATTAAACAGACGCTTAATAATTAAGAGGTTTTACATTTGGATTCAAAAATAATGATCAAACAATAATATACTGAATGCAAGTGTTCAATACGCCGTGAGAAAAAAAATGTTTCTTGTAACTATAGCTAGAATCTAAAGAAAATTTTACTAGATAAAATTCCACTCAATCCAGGTTTCAAACGTGATTCGAACCGCCCGGATAGCGAAATATGTGGGTTTGAATCCCGCCTGAAATCTAGACCGGTGAATTTTGTCATGTAGCATTTTTCTAGATTGAAACAAATAGCAGTTTAATGCCCAAAAATATAAAGATAATAATCTTTTTCTAAAATAATAAGTTCATTATCTGTAGTACTAAACTCTGCTAAATAGGTTGTAGTAAGCATTGAGCTTATTTTATTTATCACTTCTTGCTACATCTTGTTACTTACAAATGATAACAATGTATGTAAAAAACAAAACTAGCTAAACCGCTTTTACTTCGCAATAGCCGAAAATTAACCTTCTGCTTTTCTTTGTTTTTACGCGAACACTTTGTTTTTTTTTTTCAGAAAAAGCTCCAATTGTGTGTCTTGTCTACATACGCCTTTTGCACACAGGTCGGAAGTCATAGTCACGGTGTAATGTTTAAGTAAACATTTTATTTCATGAGATACGTTGCTTGTGGGCTCGCCTCGCCCATAAGCGTTCCTATACAAAAACCTCGCTCTGCTAAGTCGTTTCCACTACAGCTGTACTGACCAAGGTAAATGAATTGGTTCTTTACAAACACATTCCTCGCTACGCATCCTCGCATATCTCTAGTTGAAACGCAGCCTCACTTCGTGTTTCTTAACTCGAAAACTCCAAATAAAAGACTTTATATCACCGCTCTCTCTATACAAATAGTCCAAAATTAGTTTTCTCTTAATTTAGTGATTTTTATCTTTTTATTTAAAAGTTCTGAATAACTCGTACTGTTTTATTCGTTTAGTAATTAGCACTTATTTACCTATTCTGTATAGACCTAATAGGAGCAATATTGACCCTTCTATATATTGTGTGATATACAAGAAGAGCCAGTGCAATATGTTTACGAATGCGGCAGCAATTTATGAGGCAGTACTATTTAACTCGCTCCAGTAAACGGCGTTTTTCTGTACTAGAGATAAGAACAGAGAGCTGGGTCAGTGAATTACACCAGCAGCACCTTGACTATCCAAAATTTTTCCTAGTCTCGGGGTCTACAAAATTCCGTCTTAAGCTTTAGCTAAAAGATTTTGCAAGCGAGATGAGTAAAAAATAAGTAACAAACCTTACTTGTAAAACATTAATGTACTTTTTACAGTGCGCGTGTTTATCGCCGGAAGAGCCACTAATTTCCCATTAGCTGAATGACGAGGGTCGGATCTGGTGCACTAGTGGTAAAAGCATACATATATCATGCGGCTAACTGCGCTTGACAACTCGAATGGGCGGAGTGCTTGAGCTTACAAGAAAAACAATATAAAGAAAATGTTGCCAATTCCTGCGTAGTTATGGGAATTTATGTTCAGAGGGCGGGATAATTAGATTCAAGACTGTCGCCGGTGCTTTTGCTGCTATAGGGAATGTTGTCATTTATAAAGGATTTTGAAAAAAAAAACTCGAATTTTGTAGTAACAAAATAGGGAGAATATAACAACAGAATGTTAATATAATTATTTGGTTATATTCGTTATATCAACACTAATATTATATAATCTTTTCGCGTCAGTTGGTATATCCACTTTTTACAAACCACGTAACAGACTTTGATGCAGTTTTCACCATTAGATTATTTTTCATGGGTGTGATTAAGGAGTAGGTCACTACTCCTATTAACCCTAAAATCCTAATCTGTATGTCTCAGAGGCCTACGTAAATAAGCGAGATCCGGTTTCTTATATATCTTTAGGTATGTTTTGTTTATCGTAAAATGATTAAGGTTGGAATATCTAAATATCACTCCATATTCTCTCTGCTCTCTTATGAATACGTACTCATGCGAAAGCCCAAAATTTAAATTACTTTTTATCTTTAACGTAAGAAACTCATTTTAACTTTGATTGCGTTCTATAAGTAATTATATATTTTTTAAATAAGCAATCATATGTATCAATCACTGCAATTTGTTCGTTTCTTATCTGTTATTCATAGTAAGTAGTTGAATAGTGTTTATAGGTTTGTTTAATACCAGTTCCCAAACAATGTTAAATAATGTGAATGTCCAAACAACGCATTCTTAGTTTAAACCCTATGTGGTTTTTTGTGAATGTAGTAATTAATGTTTGTGTTATATGTTTAAATGGTAATGAAATAAAAAAAAAATATATTCCCTGGAGATATTTTTCTGGTTATACAAAAGATGTAAATAAAAATAATATTAATTAAGTCATGTTTTTATTTTTTTATGCATTTAACTGCTAGATGTTTAAATCTAAAGAAAAGTTTTACTAGAAAAAAAAATCCACGCGGACCAGGCAGCGGACGGGACTCGAACCCGCACCATTCGCAATCCGGGCGAATGCACTGACCAATAATACTACCACGGCCCTGATGGCCGCGTCGAAATTTTCCTAACTTTAACCTGCAAGGCAGCGCCATCTCTTCGCATTGTAGGTAACCCACAATGTCAAATGAATACTTTTTCAAGTATTAAATATTAATTTTTCAAGTATTAATTTAGTCATTTTAAATTTTCATGCCTTTTTTATAGGATAAAAGTTGAAATTTAATTTTAATTACTCTTCCGTTCATTTCAGGTAGCAACTCCTGGGCGAAGTTTCAAGAAGGATAAGCTGGGTATTTAACTTATAATATTTTAATTAATTAACAGCAATAGGTGCTGCAGTCTAGTAACAAGTATTTCCCGGGTATAAGAGTACTTTGGGTTTCCGATAAACGTGCGCACTTTTATCAACATTGTGTATAAAAAGTACTTCGGTAGGAAATCATTTAAAATACGTATTTGCCTGGTCGTTGTCTAACCAATATCTGCTATGTACAAGAAATATAACTAAGATATAACAGTTAATATTTGAAAATATCCTGGATGATGTCTTTGTATTGGAAAATTAGGTCATGATGAGGAAAAAGTCGAAATCTTCAAAAATTTCACATTATCTAGTACGACGATTGCTACCTTACCTTTCAACATCATCATTAGGAGACTAAAGTCCCTAATACTTCTTTACTTATGGATTGAATAAGCTGGGCCGAGAACGACCATGCGAAAAATGTTGATTTTTTTAATATGCACAACAAGGACAAAATCACAGGATACAAAATATTAAGTAAAAATATTGCGTCACTAAGGAAAACGAAGCGATTTGGTTACTTTTTAATGACTTCGTTACCTTGCCTTATTTCGGTTTGAATAGGGTTCATTATGCATTAATTTAATAGGCAATGTACAGCTATCATCTCTTGCAGACGCTCTCTGGTATTACAAAATGTTCGGTGTCATATTAAGCGGGAGCTCAATTATATAATAAATTGCATATTTGTTTACTTTTATTTTAATTTCTTTTAAATCCTTAGCTAACAAATAGAAACAGAACACATTTCGCCTTTTAGTAGTAACACATTTATTTTACACTAGCCGCCGCCCGCGACTTCCTACGCGTGGAGTTAGTTAAAAATAAAGATTCACTGCTCGTTCCCCGTAGGTGATAGCGTGATAATATGTAGCCTATATGTTGACCCGACTTCTTAATAATATTCGTGCCAAAGGACATTGGGCAAAAATGTATGGACGCTGCACCCACGTCCGCCACGGCTTAAACTACATTTGTTTGAAAGGTATTATAGTCAAGATCATCTGTGCCAAAGCGCATCAAATTTTATCCCGGGGGTCTTTAGTTATTTTAAGTTAAATATGTACAAGTACTACAACGAACGAACATTAATGAAACAAGGGAATTAATTTAGTTAGTTAGTTCGACTCTACATAGGGTGCTCAGGAATTATGGGAGTACTTCACAAGGTGCAAGGGTGGGCTCGTATGTTATTCTGCCGCGCTAGAGTAAATCAAAACATCCCCGCATGGTATTTTATAGTAAGTTGTTTTCTATGTAAAACGGAGCGACCACAGATTACACAAACTTATCCATGCTTCGGAGAACACATGATTCCAGTTCATCCATACTAATTGACAAAACCGATAATGGTGTTCCAATATTCAAAGCGTGTTAGATAAAAATCAATCAAGTAGCAGGGAGCGCACAATCACAACGAAGTAGGACGAGTCGACTATTTGCAACTGCAAGTCCTTCATCATCCGTAAACCGTTTTGAAATGTCTCAGTAAGAGCAAGTGCAGGATGGTCGGCAGGCTTTGTCGTATATCTGGTTGTATAGTACGATATAGCAGGAATATATAATGGCAGGAAAGTTAAAACTGTACATTGAATACTTTTTTTTAAAGAATACTTGGGGTGTCATCTACAAGTACAGTACACTACAGTAATCATACTAATAATATAAAATGAAGGTACTGTAAAATGAATTTATTCAGCTACTTAAATATGCCCATGTGTCATATCTTTTGACTCCCAGGATTTTTATTTTCGGTGTCATAATAAAAAAGGCTAGTTTTTCATAGATCTATCGATTCATACTAATTACATTGTTGGCGGAGCTGGGTGCGTTTTGCCCATTGTCCTTTGAAGTAAATCCATGGAGTACTTTTTGAGTTCATCCCAGACATACATACAGACAAACAGACAAAAAATTCTAAAAAACTATATTTTTGGCTTTGGTATCGATTGTAGATGACACCCCAAGTATTCTTTAAAAAAAAGTATTCAATGTACAGTTTTAACTTTCCTGCCATTTTATTATATGTATAGATTATAAAATACTCAAACATAGTAAAAGAGAGGAAAAGCGGATTTACCGCTCGAATTGGAGCGCTCGTCACCTTACAGAGGACCACACCTTACATACTATCTTTTGGTGGTGTTGTGTTTCTGCCGGTAAGTAAGGTTACAGTTACATCAAAATCAAAAATCAATTATTCAGTTTAGGCTGTTACAAGTTGAAAAATGACTTCAGAGATACTTCTGAATTCACCTTCTACTACATCATTCAGAATATAGATATATAGTTATAATAAATTATATAGTTCACTTTATATTTAGTTTATAGGAAGCGCCATTCGATAGGTACCATATTACTGTTATGAAAAATGACTAATACCCATCAAATAACAAATTACAAGAAACACTACATAGACATCTATGCATTACGAACATTTTCATAATCATCAATTTTATAATAGCCTTTATTCATAAGAGTATTTTCGATCTGAGATTTAAATTTGGTCAGTGGAAGCTCAATCAGTTCTTGGGGAACTTTATTAAACAATGTAATACTACAACCCAGAAATGAACCTCCTGATTTTTGGAGTATGAAACATGGAATCAGATTCGATCAGGGTAGGCAACGGAGCGAGAGATAATTTTTATATCGCAATCACCTATAGGCAATGGTTGCCGCTTAGAGGCGGGCTATATGCATGTTTGCCACCCTTATTACATATAAACAATATTAGCGTCTAACTTAACTTGAGTTTTTTATGAATCCAACAGAAACCTAAAATTTCCCGGGATAACACAGGTCATAAACTAGATGCGTACCAGATTTCATTTAAATCCGTAAAGTTATTTTTGCGTTATTGAGTAAGCAACATACAAACTTTCACATTTATAATAATATATGTATATTTTATTTTTGTATAATTACGTATTTGTAGAATGCGATCGAAAATGATTAAATACTTTCAGAATGCTGGTTCTAAGGATGGGTGGCCAAAATTATTATTTTAGCCGTTAACACCCATTGTACCAATCCGCACTGGCCTTCCGAGGCTGGTCAGGGTCCTTTGCTACCTATTCCATTCATAGGGACAACCTGTGCTGAATCAGTGGGGATATTAATAAACTGGTTAATGGTGATGACGTCATGGTTAAAAATATTATACATTCAGTAGTTTCTAATATGCAGGCATAGATAAATGATTGGTCTCGCTTCACTTGACTAGATACCGCCGGCGTACTTGTCTAACGCGGCAACAAATACTATGCCCAAACCGGCATACCCAAGCATGTACGTACTGAATGTTTTATTTGGTGTTAATCGAAAGTAAAGTGCCAGTTTATGTAGTGAAATAATACAACAATACATAATAAGGACGCTAGGATCACATAACATCAATAAGTATAGTAAAATTTCGAAATTTCAACATAAAATGACATGAACCTTAAACGTCATTCAGGTGTTGCCGCGTATACAAGAATCAAGTCCCTATGGTTGACATTTTTATAATGTGAATTTAGTGTAAGTGTATTTATTTATTGAACCTACGTTATTTCAAATAAACTATTAAACTTAATGTAGTTTTATATTATTCAACGTTTATCTTTGTAATCTACCTTTTATTCCTATAATATTCTGTTATTTTTTTTAATAACATTTTTTTCAATACATTTGCTCGTAAACTGACTCTTATTAATTACAAAGTTTTTAGTTTGACAGTTCAGCATATTAACTACCTAATACTTGTGGTGTAATATTTTTTTAATTTCATCATATATACATTATTTTAGGGTTAAGATGACAAATAAAAATTTAATTTCATTTTTATAAACACCTTAAGTAACGTATTAAGAAACATTTATTTATAGCTATTCTATATTTATATTACTTTTGCTATTGATATTCTCAGTTTGACCTGTATGTATGTGTGTCCATGATAATCTCAAAGCTGCGGATCCGAATTGGATTGGGTTTTCGGCATATAAATGCGTATTTATCTGAGAAGGTTTTAGTATATTTTATAATTTACTAGCAATGTCCCACGATTTCACCCGTGTGGATCTACGCGTGTACAATTTCCAACTAGTAGCGTACTCTGTATGTCACTAAAAATGGGAAAATGAAATAATTTTTAATAAAAATAAAACAGACTTAAATATAAAATAAGATGTACAACCTGATATACTTGAAGTCGATACCAAGGCATGTATTTAGCAGAGAGATATATCAGTGTATTATATCAGTCGGTAAATCTTATTTTTTTATTTTCAGTTTTTTTGAAATCGGTTCTATTTTTTGTTATTATAAGTTAGTTTGAATTTATTAATAATATTTGCGCAATTTTAATTTAACCCTGCCGGAAATACTTATGGAGGCACGAAACGCCAGTGATAGGATGTTGCTGCCAGTTGATTTATATACTTAGTAACTTGAAGACATTTCCAAAGAGACTTTCTGATGAATATATTGGCCGAAAATTAAAAGTATTGTCACCAACCGATTATGAAAAGTTTTTGAAGGTAGCTCCGGAATGTCAGAATAATTGGCAACAAAGGTCAGTTGAATTTTATAACAGTAACAATACAAGTTTGTTTTTTCCTCGCAATTGTGTTGAAAAACTTCATATTGAGCTCGTGTGCTTTGATCATTACACACTCAGCTTCCTTACTGAGTTACAATAATGTCTCGTATGTAGTGACCAACTTCACTTGAATCACTGTCATAATGTACAGGAAAATATTACATGTAAATAAAAAAAATGAGGCCGAATCATTTTTCTGAAGAAGAAACCTACGCCTAATCATATAAGTACACAAAAATATTGATATATTCGCATTTAATTAAGTGCATCTTCTTTAAGTATTTTATGAGTTACATTTATAACTTGGTACATATTAATTACAACCTACAATATTTTCCCTATTAGTCGGGAAGCGATTGAGCAGCTGGCTACACGATTTATGACATTTGATAGCATCCTTGCAAATTGACATACAAACACTAGAATAATGAGTTGCCGCATTTACGGAACTGTTTTTTTTTTACAGCGCGGTATCTAGTCAAGTGAATCGAGACCAATCATTCATCTATGCATGCAGGTTTAGACTAATGTGTATAAATATGTGTATTATAGCTAAATATTGAACATAAATCCATTTGATTTCGTAGCTCTCTGGAAGTTATGCGTATAGTGTAAATGTGAAATGTTTTTTTTATACGAGGAGCAACAAATTCAATCATCCGGTTCTGATGGTAAGTGTAAGTGGAGTCCAGTCGTCCAGTTTCTGTAATTTTATTGTTGTGTGATGTGAATATAAACACTAATAAAAATATATTATAGGTACCGCCCACACTGGAACCCTACACACTAAATACGGAAAGAGTCGAATCCGCCGGTACCTTGGTGCAATTGCAAAGTAGGTCAGCTTACTCCGCACAATTACGAATTCATTAGTTTTCATTGTAATAACTAAAAATTTTATGGGAAACAATCTTTGAATAGTGCATTATTATACGATGCTCAGCATTGCATTTCGCTTAACAACCTGCGTTACTTATTTATATAGTATTTTTTACTATTTTTTCAGCATCAACATTCACTTATATTCATGGTGCATCTCAATACAAAAGCTTATTAATCACGGTGTGCGTTATAGTTCTCTGATAATTGTTTAGATACTATCTCATCATTACTTACTATTTCTTATCTAGTTAGTCATGATACACAAACACATACTCGTATGTCATAAATTAAAAAATAAAACTATGTAGATAGTATATTTGTTTCTTAGGTTTTCACGCACATCACTCGTTTATATCTATCATCACTCGTCAGAATATTATATATTATATATTCTGACTATGTAGACCTGAAAAGGCTGCGAAACGTCAATAAATAAATAAATTTCGTGAATTAACCCTTAATTAATTAAAATTTATAAAATGAAATTTAATAATTGTTAAATTATGTAAACTATCTTCGACTCTTTTGCAGCTTAAATAATTATTAATGTGATTTTTTTTCCGATTGAGCCTTAAAGGAATGAACGAAATAAATGAATTTAAGTGAAATCGTCGCTTCTCAAAAATGTCAATTAAATCACAGTATTGTGTGTGTAAATGTAAATGTTCAATCGGATTACACGAGATTTCCATACTGATAATGTCATTTGCGTCGAGCGTTTTATTGTGCTTTAACTGTTGTGAAATAATTGTTATTTAAATGGATTGTGAATTTTAGTCTCTCGTTTGGGGCATTTAAGTGACGAGATTTAGAGCCACGTTTTCATTATTCATAACAACCGATCTCGTTTTAAAACCGAGCCAAATTATACCTGTACAAACAATTTAAATTTCAGAGTTAATGCCTTTCACTTGTTATCGTATGTTAACTATAATGTCAACCTATCATTTTATACAAATACTAGCTGTCCCAGCGAACTTCGTACCGCCATAAAAATATGGGTTGGTGGTAGAAGGGTGAAAATTTAGAGTTGTATGGTTTTTTTGTATGATGCATCACAAAAATATAAAAACAAAAAAAAATCCCAAAAAAATATTTAAGGGTGGACCACTCTTAACATTTAGGGAGATGAAAAATAGATGTTGTCCGATTCTCAGACTTACTGAATATGCATATAACACGAAAATCGGTCGTGCCGTTTTGGAGTAGTTCAATTACGCACACCGTGACTCAAAAATTTTATACATTAGATGTAAATAAAAAGGTGTTTTTGTTTTTCAATCCGGGCAAATGCACTGACCAATTATGCTACCGCGGCCCTCGCGTACCGCGTCGAAATTCTTCTAGCCATTCTTAAGCTGCAAGGCAGCGCCATCTCTTCGCATTATAGGTAACCAATGCAATGTTTAAGACACTAAATCTAAATATAAACAGATACTTTTAACTGCCTCATATAAAAGGCATCTGTTACTGACTGATCTATCAAAGTACAGCTCAAACCACTGAATGGATTGAGCTGAAATTTGGCACACAATATGTAGCTATTAGGATGTAGACGTGTGTTAAGAAAGGATTTTCCAAAACTAACCCCCTAAAGGGGTAAAACGGGGATTCAAAGTTTGTATGGAGCACCAAGATCGCGAGGTTAACCTTTAACTTTAGGGTTGCGAAACGGACAATCACCGGCGGGCGCGTGGCCAGTCAACTTGGAGTGTGCCATGCAATGCCCGTCCTACTGACACATATCAGGTCAAGGACCGCGGTCCTCTGGATATGTGTCAACGGACAGATGCAGGGGTATTGTCTAGTTTTACCGTTAAGTAGGGCCCTACTCGTTTCATCGAGTCACTTTGCTGGGTGAAACAAGTGGAGAGGAGTTCCGGATAACTCCGCTTTGCTTCTTCCGGAGGGCGGAGAAAGCGTAAAGCATTTTCCAAACATAAAAAAAAGTTGACCCTGTAACTAAATAATTAAATACCTGTTTTTGGAAAGCAATATTGTCTATAAAAGAAGTTTTGTAGGGTTTTTTTCTATTTACGGAGTTTACTTTCATTCATTCACTCAAAATCGAATCTAACCCAAGCGAAGCCGCGAGCATAAGCTAGTAATATAATAATGCAGATTACAAGATACGTTGGTGCTTACAACTTTGTTTTTCATTTGACAAACATATCGTATTCATACGCAGTAATAAACACTCATAACGCTCAAGATAAAGTTTAAATTTACTCTGGAAAAATACCATGTACCGTCCATTTCGAAATGAGAAGACAAATGTGCACCCATTCATATTTAACACAAAAGCACTTTAAAAAAGCTTAAAAGCACGAAATGACCAGCGGTTGTCTGTGTAAATATGCGCTTTCGGAATGAAAGAGGTCTCATTTGCAACGAGTGTTTCAACAGACTACCAAAGATGGCGCAGCTGTTTGCGTTGCGAAATTCAACGAGGATTCGGAATAGGCCACGTGAGGTCACGCTGGGTTCAGACGGCTATGTTTCTCTGTAACCATCATAAAATAATACCATACACTTCTTCAACACTACCCCTTCTAAGATAAGAGTACATCTACCGTGTTACAGCATTACACACATTCAACATGTTGCAAAAAATAATTGTCACATTTTTATTATTATCACTAATTTTATAAAACTTAAAATTTATGCTGTTACTTTTTTAGATACATACTAACAGAATAAGACAACACGTAATTACTTGTAGTAGGGGAGCTCATGTGGGGATTTTAGGATTAAATAACGGGGGCAACCTTACACCTTGTAAAGTATTCTCACAATACCTAAACCCTTTATATAGGTTCGAACGTCTAGGGAAGCATATAAATCACAGATCTCGTGCTCTACACGACTTGAAAGGGCATTGAAAATGAATCTACCTATCATAGATTATTAAAAAATAAAATAAAAAAACATGTTTGTGATTTAGGTATTTTTATTTCAAATCACCGGCCGCGCAAAACTCGCAGCTAAAGGCACATCTACAGGCTCAACCGTCACTTATATCGAAAAAAGTGTAATGACCTAAAATGTTTCTTGATTCAATGCCTAGGTGTCTTTTTCTTCATTTTTTGAAACTCGGCCCCGTTCTCGGGATATCGGAAATTTTCTTTGAAAACACGATTTTTCGGTAGAAAAAGTGTTTTTTCTTTCTTTCCAAAAAAATTTTTGATTTTTTCCAAAATATTTTTGACATCTTCTTAAACCCCTTCAAATTCCACGTCTTTTGAGCCCTTATACGTCCTCATGGCCTTAAACTTCGGGGTATCACAGGGGAGTCGCACTTTCGGCGAAAATGGGGGCCTACTGGGGCGAACGAACATTTTCATTATTAAAAGAAATTTAACAATCAGCTATGTCTTTTGGTAGCATCCAAATCATCAGTCTTTTGAATAGGAGCCACATGAGGGTTCACGTAACGTTTCTATAAAGGGCTCTGATATTGTGGGAGTACTTCACTACGTTGCCCCCCTTATGTTATTTTGCCGTGCTCGAGTAAATCCCAAAATCCCTGTTTGGGCTCCCCTACTATTGAGTGCGGCAAATTATTTAACTCCTGACGATGCAGACCTGAAAAGGCTGCGAAACGTCAATAAATAAATAAAGTTCGTGCATTATCCCGTTAAAAACTAGTTTTATTTAATGAGTGATGTGCGTGAAAACCTAAGAAAGAAATATTTAACTCCACTTGATATTAAGACAATGCGAAGATGAAAACACGCAGAAAACTTACCTTCTTCACCTTGCCGGCCTAAAACCAATTACCCCGTGGTTGTTTGACTAACTGAGAATAGTGTTAATTGGCTGCAGTTCTGAAAGATGGAGTAACTCCACAAGATGGGCGGACAGAAAGGCTTATGCATCTTAACATCTAAACTTTCAAGCCATATACATATATACGATACTCTCAGTCTGGAATTCTGGATGGTAGTGGCAGCACCGTTCTGTCTCTAATAACTTAAGCGCTTAAGCTCCTTACCTTGAAACCAGAATATATATATTTGTAACCATACTATCCTTCTACCAGTTTAAAAAATACAAAAGAACATAACATTGGATATGTTTTTTTTTTTATTTTCAAAATGAAACTGATTATAGTGAATTATAGTGTGAAAAACGGAAGTGAAACTTGCATGGGAAACTAATTAATTTAAAGAAGTAAATATTTGGTATGACATTTAAAAATTTTGGTTAGCAGAAAAAAGCAACCTAAATATTATTTGGCCAGAATACAAATATAAATACATTGTTAGCAGTAATAAAAATCACGCTGCAATTTTTTTGCCTGTAAACAATCATGATGATAGTCAGTAATTTAATCATAAGCACGCAGCTTATTTTATAATGTAATTGCAAAGTAAATAGTAATACCGAAAAATAATTATTTGGGCGGTAAAATTAAAGAATTTTGTAGCAGAGGAAACATTTCTTTAAGCAATGTATTTGATTAGTGTGCATATTTAAATTTTGGATAGCAAAATAAATACTAAGATTGCGTTTTTATTAAAAATCAAAGGTTCATCAAAAGTGCCCCATAGGGAAAAAAAACAAACTCAAAGGCAAAAAAGCATTAATAATACAATAAGTATAAATTTATTGACTGTTTAAATAGTCACCTACTATAAAATTTTTTTTTCCATTTAGTTTCCTTCTTTTGGGACTCTATTATAATTATAAAAATGAATAAAATTGTTTAATATAATACCACATACACACTATACAAATAATACTAAATATATCCAGTAAGAAAGAGAATAAATAAATAAACTCTGAAAAGGATGCGCCCATTTTTTGCATGACAAGTTTAGTATATTTTTTTGCTAGAGTTATATGAGAGGCACACAATTGATTTTTCTTCATTCTCTAAGTGCTTACCAAAATTTGATTAAAGGACATTGGGCAAAAATGTATGGACGCTGCACCCACGTCCGCCACGGCTTAAACTACATTTGTTTGAAAGGTATTATAGTCATGATCTTAGGTGACAAAGCGCATCAAATTCCATCCCGGGGGTCTTTAGTTATTTTTGGTTCAATAAGTACAATACATACCTATAACGAACGAACATTAATAAAATAAGGGAATTAATTTAGTTAGTTCGACTACATAGAGGGCTCAGGTGTAATGGGAGTACTCCACAAGGTGCAAGGGTGCCCCTTTGTGTCATTCTGCCGCGTTAGAGTAAATCCGAAAACCCGCATGGGTTGGGGTTTTTTCAAACAGTCTGTTCGTAATAGTAAATTATCTTCTATATAAAACGGAGCGACCACAAATCACACAAACTTGTCCACTCTTCGAAGAAAACGTGATTTCAGTTCATCCATACTAATTGACAAAACCGATAATCGTGTTCCAATGTCCAAAGCGTGTTAGATAAAAATCAATCAAGTGACCGGGAGCGCACAATCACAACGGAGTAAGATGAGTCGACAATTTGGAACTGCAAGTCCTTCAATCCCCGTAAACCGTTTTGAGGTGGTTCAGTAAGTGCAAGCGCAGATTGGTCGGCAGGCTTTGTCATCTATATCTGGTTGTATAGTATGATATGGCATATTATTATGGTTACTAATAATATAAAATGAAGGCACTATAAAGTGAATTTATTTAGCTACTTAATTTTTAAGTGAATTCACTTTACATGGGCATATTTAATATGCCCATTTGTCATATCTTTTGACTGCCAGGATATTTTTTTACGGCGTTATAATAAAAAAGGCTAGTTTTTCATAGATCTATCGATTCATACTAATTACATTGTTGGCGGAGCTGGGTGCGTTTTGCCCATTGTCCTTTGGGTACTACTCATTGCAGATTTTATATTTTTTCGGCTGTACAAAAAAAAATACGGCAGTTTAGAATAAATACATAAATTGCAGACTGATTTAGAAATATTAGCTGATCAAAAGTTGCTGCCCTACCAGCTAGTTTGGCTAACCGATTAAATGTTTTTCTAACCAAAATACGTTTACTTTGCTAACTGTTTAAATAACAGTCATTAACTTATAACGTATCTATATCACTAGAATACTTTTAGAAACTACTTATTATATGTTAACATAAAAATATTCTTTCCAGGCAGTAAATAATTAAAAAGAAAATTAACAACTCACACTGGGTACGTATGGATCGTATTTCCAGTTGAACAAAATTAAAATACGAAAAACATTTAAGCAACGACACAAAACTACATCAAAAATTAAGTGTAACTTTATGTCGAATATTTATAATAATATTTATTTGATAACACTACAAAGGACAGAAAAGTGACATTACATTGGCAGAAATATATTACCCAGTAGGCGGCTTTATTGCGAAATAGCAATCTCTTCCAGGTAACCCATGATGGAAAATGAAATAAATATATAAGAACAAAAAAGGGGAGGGTGTAAAAGCAATATTGTAAAATAAGGCAATCTTAATAAGATACATATATATTTATTTATTTAAGATAAAGATAAATTAAGATAAAGATAAATAAAGAAAAGAAATTGTTGTTTTAAAGTAAGAATAGGAAATGACGCTTAACTTCTTGGACCATAAACAGGATTGTTACGCTACTTCTACTACACGTGGTCACCAAATATAGGTCTCTATGCAAATCACAATTGTCATCATCAATTTAGTTATTCGCGAATAGCCGCCAATCAATGGAGATTGGCCATCACTGCAATCGGTGCCACAAACAACCAATAGCCATCCTAATATAACAACAACTAGATGACCCGGCGAACTTCGTGTCGCCTAACAGCCGATGAATGTGGTTAATTTGAGGAAAAAGGCTATGTCCTTTTTCCTGACTAAAACTTAAAAGATGGACATATGCTGCCCCAGACTTTTTAATAAAACTTTTAAAGGGCAACAATTTCGTCATACTTGATTTTTGTGTAACTTTAACCATTTACGCAGCGCACGCAACGGAAGCGCTCAAATGTTCCCGTTTTCGCAACATTTTTTATCAATGCTCCGCTCTTACTCATCGTAGTGTGATGTCATATAGTCTATAACTTTTCCCTGATAAATGCACTAGCGAAAACATTTGAAAAAATATTTTAATTGGACCAGGAGTTTCTGAATTTAGCACGTACAACCAAACAAACAAACTCTTCAGCTTGATATTATTAGTATAGATAGAATTTAGTCCATTCCACGAATAATTTGTCTCGAACAAACAAAAAAACGTGTTTTTAGGGTTCCGTACCTCAAAAGGAAAAACGGAGCCCTTATAGGATCACTTTGTTGTCCGTCTGTCCGTCCGTCCGTCCGTCTGTCAAGACCCTTTTTCTCAGGAACGCGTGGAGGTATGAAGCTGAAATTTATATCAATTACTCTGGTCTACTGTCCCTTGAAGCTGTGAAAAAATCAAACTTCTAAGCCAACGCAATCAAAAGATACAGCCGTTTATGCCGCAAATTTTCGACACTTGCAAGGGAATCAAAACCTACAGGGTGCTTCCCGTGAACTCAGAATCTTGAAATTTGGTACCAAGCAACGTCTTATAGCATAGATAAAGGAAAAATTACGAAAACCATAAATTTTTAGTTACATCACATAATATATTTTTTTTTAATAATTTTAACCTTACTACCCATTTCCTCATAAACGCGTAGAGGTATTAAATTGAAATTCATACCAAACACTCAGGTCTATAATACCTTTAAGCTGTAACAAAATCAAACTTCTATGTCAACGCAATCAAAAGAAACAGCAATTTAAGCTGCATATTTTGAAACTCGCAAGTACTCGCAAGGGCAAAAACCTAAAGGGTACTTCCAGTCGACCTAGAATCTTGAAATTTGGCATGAAGCAACGTTTTATAGCACACATAAAGGAAAAATTCCGAAAACCTTAAATTTTTAGTTACATTACAAAATATATATTTTTTAATAAGTATAAACTTATTACTTTTTTCCTCATGAACGCGTAGAGCTATCAAGTTGAAATTCATATCAAATACTTAGATCTAATTGCCTTTAACCCGTGATCTAAGTCAACGCAAAAACGCAAAACGCAAAAATACAACCATTGATACCGCATATTTTGAAACTCGCAACTACACGCAAGGGAATTAAAACCTAAAGACCACTTCCCGTTGACATAGAATCTCGAAATTTGGTAAGAAGCAATAGCTTACAGCACAGGTAACAGAAAAATTCCGAAAAGCTTAAAATTTTAAGTAGTTATACCACCAAAAAAATTGTGATTGTAAACATAATTGTAGTTACAGCAATGACCGCGAGTTATTATACTATGTATGGGGAGGGCAACATTTTTCAAACGGCAAAGACGACCTCACTCATCGTCATTCAATCCCGATGTTTTGGTGAATGTAACTGTATAATCTAAATGCGTCCTAACTGCTTAAAGTGTTAATGTTGCAATAGAATGTATAAATACAACAATATTCGGCAGCAACCTCAATATGTACACTTCATCTTCTCGTCTGATTGTTGTGGGAGACTTCAATATAGATTTTAGAATGAATCCCCAAAATGGAATTTCCACATATATTTCATCCATAAACATGTTTCCGTTAATAAACAGTAGCACTACACGAAGTTGTACAACTATTGATAACGTTTTTTCGAACTTCAATGTTCAATGTGGTACTATTCATAACTTTTTCAGTCACCATTTACAGGTCTGGTTCAAATTTAATACTTAATTAATATTTTTGAACCAGATTTCTAAATAGTGACTAAAAAACTTAGTAAATAAATAACTTTAATAAAAGAACTTTCGCAAGTCTGCTGCAAGGCTAGTATAAGTGTTTCAGTTATATTATAGATAAATGATATGTGTTAATATAAAATAAAGGATTACTTAAACGATAAAGAGATCTTTGTCTTAAATTTATGCTCCTCCATCTTTCCCCATTGTAATGTTATGAATTTCATTTTGCAATAAAAATACCATAGTTATGACTCGATTGTCGTAATGAACGAACTTTGTAAACCTTGCAGGTTTTTTTTAATCATACAGATATTTAAAACTAAAGAAAATATTACTAGAAAAAGTTCCACGCGAACCAGGCTGCAGACTCGAACTCAAAAACAATTGGTCAGTGCATTCGCCCGGATAGCCAAGGGTGCGGGTTCGAGTCCCGTCTGGTTTACGTGGATTTTTTCTAATAATATTTTCTTTAGATTTAAACAGTATAGATCCTTTCCCAATATTTTGAGTTTTTTTAAAAGAAGGCTAAAAGAGATACTTTAACTTGGACGCGAGTCATAATAAATAGATCTTTTAATTCGCAATGACTATAATTCCATTAAAACTGAATAGCCCCAAAAATATCAAATAATAATTCTTCTTTCCAGTTTAACGAACATTGAAATCCGAATAATGAAAGACGTTATCTTTGAAAATGTCAATATGATCTGTTAGGTATAAGCAATAGGATGAGGGAACATTCCGTCACGTTTGCTACTATTGGATCGGTACATTAATAAGCCGGTCATAAAAGCACGAGATATGAGCTACGTGATATTTTCCTAGTCATAACGAGATGTTTTGTCCTCATAGAAACTTTACTATATTATACTCAAGCGATTTAGGAATGCGTCTAGCACTTATGAACTTTCGACTTATACTCGTATAAGACATTTTGACACCCATTTCAAGACATACATTGAACATTGTCATTATTACTACTAGCAGAATTTGAATAAGAATTACTAGACTTCAAGTACATCATTGTATTTCATTTGTAGCATTTATTGATCTTCTATTATCTCTTCATGAAAAATAAAGTTTGAAAAATATTCGCTTAAAACTAAATAAACAAATATAAAGGCATGTAAGTTACAAAGCATGCATTGATTTAAAAAAAATATATCGAAATATTTCAAAACTAAGCTAACTCATGTACCAGTTCCAGAGTTCATTTATCCAGTTAATTAATTAATGAAGATTGGCATATGTGGGCTATTTAATCAAATTTACATATTATTTTATTTTTGTTATAGACTGCGTTTGACTCGTGAAAATATAAGTACAGGAACAGTTGTCAACTTATGCATTTATTTCGTGTCATTCAAACATTTTAATTTGTTAAGACACTTAGAGAATCCCAGCTTTCTGTAGCCCTAATTGATTTTCTTGATGAGTTTAGAAAAAGCTGCACAATTTAAATAGTTTACTAAGACACATTTAATTTCAATAAAAAAAAATTCTACCTCGAAAGTTCTTCCAAGCACGTCTCTGTGAGATATCATACAAAATAAACACGGTCGAGTCGAATTGAGCGTCACTTACATTTTGTAGTGAGTTAAGCAAAACATTATGACAAAGGACATTTAAAACAGTGACACTATTATCTTTTTACTGACGGAATTGTTCCTTTGATACCAAAGTTGTGTGTGAGGTTCATTAGCATAAAGTTGTTTCAGCACTAAATGCAGCTCCGGAAGAGGTGCACTCAGCGCCGAAAACCTACCTACCAACTACAGTTAGTACGATACTCAAGGGTCCGTATGTGAAGCTTAAACCTCAGCAAGTTCAACTCTCTTGGGTCTATTAGCAATTAAGATAGAGTGACGGAGTACCTGTGTATAATCGTCTTATTCTATATAAATAAAAATGAATTTCCGAAATGTATGTACGTACAATATTTTACATACTGACTGTCTGCAACAAATTGGCAATATTTTTTGTGTTCATTATTTTCAGGAAAAGGTTTGTCCAGAAAATTTTAAACAAACCGAACTAATAAAGGGCAGTATGGAATTGACTAGGTCAGCTATATACCTAGTATCTAGGAATCGTTTTTTTTTTTTATTTATTCAACTAAATAATACTGGCTGATGCAAAAATGAGTAACAGAATATTACATAGATAAAGTCTTAATTATAATCAATTTCAACGTACTGACTATCCAAGTGAATATACTAGCACACAAAACCAAAATGGTTGGGGATTATGGCTCATTTTCTATGACGGTCTTTTCAATTCAGACTAAAATATTACTTAAAAAGGTACAAATAATTTATATTTTCTATCTTCTTATTCCACAAGACATTATTATTCAATCGTTGGTTAGTGCATGGAAGTTATGTAGTCATAATCGGAACTATAATAGATCTGTCAACCTTTAAGTACTCAATCCTACAAAATGACACATATCCTTATTTTTTAGTAACTAAAGGTATATATATGGAATAAACTAATAAGTAACCATTACAGTTAGGATACTAAATGGCCAAATAACATTTAGCTAGTTATACCTACATGTTGAATTTTTTATTCAAAATATTTTATTTTGCGGAATGGGGACGAAGAACTTCGAAAAACTAAAGATTGATATAAATCAAGATTATCGTCAAGAGCATTTCTAAAGCTCAATCTAAAGTATCAGATTTACAAATTCCCTAGAATCACTTTATCTCCTAATCCTTCCCGGTTTCTCGTCAACAAAGCGACAAAATATTGGCGCAGCTTAGGTGCCATCTTTACGGCCGCTCCTCGGTCGTAGACAGGGACGATTTGTATGAGGTTGACTTGAGTCTATATATCGAGATATCTATGTCTTTATATTGCAAGTGGTTTAGATTAAACAGCAAAATCTCCACCTTTCTACGAGTAGGTTGTAGTATTTAATTTTTTGATTTTTGTTATGAATAGCTTCTGGTTATGTCAACTATCTTACTTTATCCGTGCGGTGACGGAGAAAGAATACAACTCACCGCCCCTTTTCTTCCCGTGGGTGTCGTAAGAAGCGACTAAGGGATGTCGGAGCTTCCATCCGCTCTTCTGGTGGTAGGGTGCCTAACACCCGCCTGGTTTGTTACCACCGTGCGCATGGTGAAAAACCCGTGAAGTGCTTCTCGCGCGTTTCGGGGTCAGCCAGCGTACAACCAGAGCTCGAGTGGAAGTTGTCGCGAAGGATTCGGTCCAGGGGAGGCATCCGTGGAACCGATGCCGGGAGGACTGCATCGACCCGTCGGCCAGGGAGATCCGTAGAAACGGCTGTCCCGCTGGCCGCCCGTGGCACAGTACAGGGGCCTAAGCGTTCCTAACCAGTTCGCGAGGCTGCCCCATCATGTCACGCATAATCTCGGGGTGGACCGTCGTGCCGGTTGGTGACCGGGCGTGGGGTCCCGGCGGCCACTCCCGGGGGGGTGCGGGGGCCCTTCCGTCCGGCGGGTCGGCGCATCTCCACTGCAGGCAGTCAATCGGGAAGACAAACCCCCCTTATTTGCCCGGACTCTTCGCGACGGCGTCCGCTCGTTTTCGCGTCTTTTTTTTTCACTTCCACCATGGCAGCCTCAATAACAAAGTTTGGACGTACAGCGGTGCACACCCCCACGCCTTCAACGCTGTTTGAGGTCGAGTTCTGCAACATACGCGGACTCCACTCTAACCTCAACGCTGTCCACCACCATCTCGAGACAGCACGGCCAGCATTGTTGTTCCTGACGGAGACACAAATACTTCCGCCTGCTGACACAGGCTACCTTAATTATCCCGGCTACGTGCTTGAATAGTCCTTCAAAGCGAAAGCCGGTGTATGCCTGTATGTTCGGGCGGATGTTTGTTGTCGCCGTCTCCGCTGCTTGGAAGATTCCTCCTTCTCCATGCTGGGGGTACACGTCGACTCTGGCCCCCGGGCCAGAGTCTGCGTGTGCCTCTACAGATCCCACACCGGCGATGTTGAGACAACTCGACTTTTTGAACACCTTAGTCGGGCAGCAGATGACGCGCAGGAGCGATTTCCCAATGCAGAATTGGTGTTTTTGGGGGACTTTAATGCTCACCACAATTTGTGGTTAAGTTCTTCCAAAACTGACCATGCAGGGATCTCTGCTCACACATTCGCTCTCACGCATGACTTGAAGCAACTGGTTGATCAGCCCACCAGGATCCCAGATATTCCAAGTCAAGCGCCTTCTTTACTGGACCTTCTGCTCACGACCCATCCACAGGGCTATCAGGTTGTGGTAAGAGCCCCCCTGGGCTCGTCCGACCACTGCCTGATATCTGCCAAAGCACCACAGGTCAAGCCTCCACGTCCAGCAGTGGTCAAGCGCCGTATCTGGCATTATGGGTCGGCAGATTGGGACGGTATGCGTGATTACTATGCGTCCGTCCCTTGGAAGCAGCGCTGCTTCAGTGACAGGGACCTATCGGGCAGTGCCGTTGCCATTACTGAGGAGATCATAATGGGTATGGAATACTATATTCCTCATTCTGATCTCATCAGTAAGGGCACACGTAACCTCTGGTTCAATCACGACTGTGCTGAAGCTGCTTCGCGTAAGCAAGCGGCATATCGTGCTTGGATCAGAGGCCGCGCTCTCAAGGATCCCAGGGTCGATTCACTCAAAGCAGCCTACAATTCTGCTTCCAAGGCCTGTAAGAAGGCTTACATCAGAGCGGATGCCCAGCGTGTTGCACGTGTTGGCCAAGTACTTATAACGCATCCTGCGGGCTCCCGTAGCTACTGGCGTTTGGCCAAGGCCGTGCAAAAAAACTTCTGCCAGCCCTCGCTGCCACCTCTGAGATGCCCAGACGGAACACTAGCTCATAAACCGCAGGAGAAAGCCGATTTACTGGCAAAACTCTTTGCGGCTAACTCCCGAATCGATGATTGCAATGCACTGCCACCATCATTACCTCACTGTGGCACAACGATGCCTGATATTAAAATCAGGCAGCGTGAGGTTGGTGCCGAATTGCAATCACTCGACGTCCGGAAAGCTAGTGGACCTGATGGCATCCCAGCAGTAGTACTTAAAAAATGTGCAGCGGAGTTGTCTCCCGTGCTCACGCGCTTGTACCAATGCTCGTATTCTTTGGGGCGTGTGCCGGAGACTTGGAGAGATGCTACCGTGCAACCGGTGCCCAAAAAAGGAGATCGCTCAGACCCGGCAAACTATCGGCCAATAGCAGTCACCTCAGTTTTATGTAAAGTTCTAGAAAAGGTCCTTAATAACCATCTGACCCGCTACCTAGAGGATCACTCCCTGATTAATGATCGTCAATATGGATTTAGACCGAAACGATCGACGGGTGATCTTCTAGCGTACTTAACTCATACCTGGGGTGAGGCTATCGACAAGCGTGGCGAGTCGTTGGCTATCAGCCTTGACATTGCCAAGGCGTTCGACAGGGTCTGGCACAAAAGCCTTCTCTCCAAGCTTCCGGCATACGGTCTGCCAGCCCAGTTCTGTTCTTGGGTAGCTGACTTCCTGCATGAGCGTAGAATTCGTGTCCTTACGGATGGTAGCAGTTCGCGGTTCATGTCAGTGAATGCCGGCGTTCCCCAGGGCTCCGTCCTATCCCCCACTCTCTTTCTGCTGCATATCAATGACTTGATTCCTCTTGGGAATATTCATTGCTATGCAGACGATAGTACAGTGCATGCGGGGTATCTCGGACAAGCAGCGGCTGGGCAGGCAGTAACCAGGGAGAAACGGGAAAATCTTGTCATTGAACTCAATCAGGCTTTGGACCACATTTCCGAATGGGGTACCAGGAACTTGGTTGGGTTCAATGCCAAGAAAACTCAGGCTTGCGCTTTCACGGCAAAAACATCGCCATTCCTTCCCCTTCCGTCTCTTCAGGGCACAACACTACCGCTGCAGAGCAACATCTCCATGCTCGGTATGGAAGTTCGCTCAGACCTGAATCCAAAGGACTACATCGAAACCGTGATCAAAACAGCTTCACGCAAACTCGGAGTCCTGAACAAGGTGCGGCGTTTTTCACGCCCGATCAACTGTGCTTGTTGTACAAAACGCAAGTGCGGTCCTGCGTGGAATATTGCTCGCACCTCTGGGATGGCTCCGCCAAGTACTTGCTCGATGCTTTGGATAGGTTACAGCGGCGCGCGATCCGCATCATAGGCGATGAGGAGGTGACTAAACACCTTGAGCCTCTTCAATTACGCCGTGACGTGGCGTCACTAAGCGCGTTCTATCGTTTGTACCACGGCGAGTGTTCTGAGGAGTTATTCTCTCTTATCCCACCTTCCCCTTTCCTTCAGAGGACCACGCGCGCTGGCCTACGTTGTCACCGTCTTACTGTGGCCACAATTCCAACGCGTACAAAGAAATTTGGTGACTCATTTCTTTGTCGCACTATCCGTAAATGGAATGCTCTGCCCGTTCACGTGTTCCCTCCCTCTTACAACCTGGGATCCTTTAAAAGAGGCGTGAAGAAGCAACATGCAGGCCGGCAGGGTGAGGATGGCTGGTGTGGCAGGTAGAACTGCTGTATCAGCTATCTTCGCGTCTGGACTTCACCTTCACTTAACATCAGGTGGGGTGGAGTCATTTGTCGGACCTAACTATAAACTAGTATAACTGATTAACTTGAGTTGAAACACATTCTTACAAAAATTCGATCGACTACCTGTTTGTGTTTTGTAAACTAGCAGGATGCGGAAATCCTTCAAAGAGGCCTAAAGCTTAAAGTTTGTATTAATTTAGATAAAACACTATCAGTTTGGTCGTTTCTAACAAACATCAGTGCGTATGTTCACAAGCTTCAACATAAAAAACGTAAGTAACATACATACTTTTGAATATGCAAATCAATGTTACTCATTGTACCACTAAATAAAAAAAGAAATAAATAAATAAAAAACGGGATTTTTACGCGATCTTAATAATATCTTTGTTTAATTTTGGTTAATAAACACTTTATTTGAGAATTTATTTAAAAACAACTCAAACTAAAATACCTAGTACCAAAATCTTTACTTTATATATTAATAATAATAAAAGATGAAGCTCTTTGAAGGTTTTTGAAATCATCAATTTATATCTGTCATGTATAAACAAATATGATTGTACCTATTAGCGGATTTCTTCAAATATTATTATGTTTCAAATCATACAATCATCTATTACTGCGAATAATATATATAAACATTCGTTCTTAATCAGTTTGCGTCGTGCATTGCTGTTCTGTAAGAACAAACTCACTTTCCACCTCGGAATCCGCGGTGTAATTTAAAATTAAAACACAAATTTCAAATAAATTTCATTTCACACCGGCAAACTCCGTGGTGAAGAGTGAGTTTGATCTTACAGAATAGCACTGCTGATTTTCCAAGTACATTCGACACTTTGCCGCTTTTTATTCACTTCAAATGAATGGAAATAATTATGTTTACATCACAGTAGAATTATATTGAAAACAGCATCACGAAATGCTCGTTTGACGCTTGTGTTCAGAAATTTAATTTAGATAATCCATTAACTTCGTGATTGATGCTCTCTTCTTAGAAATTCTATGCCGTCTACCTCTAAACCTGTACTCATAAGTCAAAGTGTCAGTGTCACTTAGCTTACCATGTTACCCTGTTAAGGATATATTGCCTAGGTCGCTTAGCCGTCATTGTGATCTATGTATGAACTGACTAAACAAAACGTGATTTTACTTGTTACCTTAGACTGAATCTCTGTCAATACAGCATGAGAAATGTTCGCCAATTCTCGCTAAACTATTACTAACTATGACCGTAGGTATATTTTTATGTATAGAATTCATACTATGACCTATTTGTTTTTAAATCAATAATTTAATAATTCGTTAAGTTTGATGGCTATTAATATTATATTTCACGGATTCATGGTTTTCTTACACTCCCAAGTCGTCATGATGAATATAATTTTTATACACCTACAGTATATTTTCAATTTATATGTTTAGTTGAAATGCAATCAAATATAAAACAGTTACAACCAATATCCACACTATTGGGGCATACGCTCTTCAATTATATATATATATATATATATATGTCATGCATTTGGAGAACGGGGAAAAACCCACCGCGTAAGTCCTATGTGGACTTGAGGGTGTTAACTGCTGACACAGCAGAAAACAAAGGCACCGTTGTCTTTTAAAATATTTTTTCAAGTTGCTTAGCTTCAAAGTCCCAACAGACTCAATGTGCTCACCACATAATCACACGTTGAGCTCCCCGTTAAAGGAGAAGGCATAAGGAATAATTAATTGTAATGTTATAAACACTAAAGTGTCCTTACATGACAATGAAATATACTTCCTCCTTGGACGAATCATAGATCTCCACATATAAATGCACTTATTAACTTTATTCAGATACATCTATTATCGGTTAAACCAATTCTAGTTCTGCCTTAAATGAGTAATCGGAACCATCGGCACCTACATAAACCAAAACCGTCGAAATATAGACAGCTCAAACGTTAGATCCCATTTGTGCGGCGTTGGATACAAATTTATTCAGACCCTATTTCCGTGACGTCACTGATACAATAACGCCGCCCCATGCTTGTTAGGGAGCTGGAACAGGAGCTAGAAACAACGCGCTATAACAACAAGCGCACATAATTATACCTATGTGATATTCATGAAGAACGTTCAATGGCACATACTACAAATACCTATAAATATATTCGCACAAAGACATTTTCGTGCGCAAAAAATAGACTTCCAATTTACCTTTGTAAACAAGCCGAAGGTTAGTTAACTAGTAGTTTTTTTACATTCTACTGGGCTTTTATACATAATTAGCATTTCTCATTGCCTACAAAGGTAGACGAACAGATGGGCCACCTGATGTTAAGTAAGCACCGGGGCCCAAGGTCATCATCAATGCCATGTGTCACAGCCATGCTACTGCCTTTCATGCCGCATCCTCCTTCCTTCACTAGATCGTCGTTCTACCTCATGGAGCCTACCCACTGAGCGTCGCCCGGTGCGTGGTCACCATTCCCGAACTCATTATTGTGAGCGGATAGGTGGGTACCAGGCAGAGAGTGATAAGAGATAAGTTGATTTGTGTTGTCAAGCGCGGAGGAGGAAAGATTATAGTTTTGATCACCCATCCGATGACTGGCTATTGCGATAGTTGCTTAACTTCTTTAATCCCATACCGGACCTACCATGGCGCGAGTTCGTTTACGGTATATACTGACCATTAACATCTATACTATGGACGCAATAGGGAAATAATAATGGTAATCATTTGCAATCGAGAGTTTTCCCGGAAAAATAATCATTCAAAGTGAAATTTTAACAAAATAAAGGTTGTAACGTTCCTCAGGGACGATCCTTCCTTTTGGACAATCATAGGTTCCATTATACACATTTTGTCATTTACCATTATAGGTTATTCATCATATTTATATACAGTTTCATTATGAATTCCTGGAAACACAATTTTAAAAAAACACGCACTATTCATCATTTTGTAAATAAGTATAATAATTCCATCTGTACTGAAAATCACTATTCCAGAGTGCTGGACACTTACCAGCATTTCTCTTTATTCTATTATTTATTTATTTTCGTTACTTTTTCTCAGATTTTATTTATTTTAGTCGTAATCTTTGTTTATTTTCTTGATATTTGTGACACCTTAATGTTTTTCACCGTTGTTATGGCTACCCATGACACGAATACTCATTCCAACCAGGTCTATGCCTATTCAACCTGCACAGACCACCTACTTTGATTATTTTTAGTTAGCTTCGAATCGTGTCTAAATTTAAATTGTTCCGGAACTATAAAAGGCAGAGCCACCCTGACCTTTGATTCATTTCTTCGGTAAAAGTTGCCAACGTAACTTTTGATAGCTTGCTATCGAGCTCTAAATTACTAAAAGGCCTTGTTCCGGGGCTAGCTGCCCCGGGAATCAAGCAAAGACCTCAAAACTAATCAAGCACCCTTTGTCTCTCTGAATGACTTAATTTACTCTACTCCCACACTACACGTTCAACCTCATCGACGGAATTACCGCGCAGTCTCCAACTTCATCGTCCAGTCTCCAGCTGCTCCGGCCCTACTACCAGCTGCGCCTGCCGTTCTATCAGCAGTTCCTGTCAGCCAACAGCCACGTCGGTCGACCAGGAACTCTACCGCCTAACAGGAGCGCCGCTCGGCTACCTACGGCACGGCCTCCCGATCAACAACCTCAAGCCTCAACCAAGAAGATCGCCGACGTCCCACGCCCATTTCACATCCACACTATACCGTTTTTTATTCTTTTCTGTAACTTTCTACTTTGTTCTTGTAAATAAATATATTCTATACTGTTCTTCTGATTTTCCTTTACCGTTTTTCTTTCTGTCTATTTATTTTATTTTGTCGCTATACGACAAGGTTTAGAATACTTCTTATTTATTCGAGAATTTTCTTGACTCGACTTCATCAATAACCGAAATAGAAACAAAGGCGACTTCGTTATAGGGCGGCCTTGTGTTGTTAAATTGAATGAACTGGTCTACATCAATGAACTGTAAACAAGAAAATGAAATATAAGTCTCATTTATTTAATAATCCCATCATAGGAAAATGTAAAGATGTGTCCATTTTTTTTTAAATTTATATGAATTTTGTAACCGTATCAGAACGCTGCGGGAGGTTATACAAAAGGCCAAAAATATAACCTGCCACTATGCTTAGTGTATGTGGACTATGAAAAAGCCATTGATTCTATGGAGACATGAGCAGTGTTGAGATCTTTACAGAGGTGCCAAATCGATTATCACTACATCCAAGTGCTAAAAAGTTTGTACGAAAACGCTACCATGACAGTCCGCTTACAAGACCAGACTACGAGACCTATCCAACTACAGCGAGAAGTACAACAGGAAGATATAATCTCCCCGAAACTGTTTACCGCTGCGTTGAAAGACATCTTTAAACTTCTGGATCCACATCAAAGGCCGGTACGTTACTCACCTTCAATTTTCCGATGATATAGGCTTTACGGCAGATACTTTGGAGATTTTAAATACAATGTTCAACGACCTCAGCAGAGCCTCTCAACAGGTGGACCTTAAAATGAACATGAGTAAGACGAAAATCATTTATAACGCTCATGTTCCGCTCCACCCGGCAATCATTGAGACCTCTACATTCGAAATTGTCGACAAATATGATAGTTTTGGGACAAAGATTACAGTCAGTTGCAGTTGAGTTGCAACAGCAGCTTCAGGCAGTTCGTAGACACACCGTGAGCGTCTCTACGGTTAGAAGAATACTGAAGGAGAAAAAGATAGCGGCCCACTGAGCTGCTTCGGGTCCGAAATTGATTTTAAGTTAATTTTAAGATACTTTTTGTACATTTTTCTTTGTAAATTATCTGTTGTTAGTTAGGACTCAATTAATGATTTTCATTATATTTAATTTTAATGTGTTTGTATAATTTTATCGTTTGTATCTTTGTTTCTTCTTTTTGTTATCTTTCCAATAACACAACACTATTCTCTAAATAAGGTTTAAGAATTTTTGAAGAAGATTTTTTAAAAGGTGCGATTTTTTACGCCGATTGTAGTTAGACCTATGATATCGCAGACTTTTTGTAGATATTTATGTTTTGTAGATGTATATCGGCCCACTGAGCTGCTTCGGGTACGAAATTGATTTTAAGTTAATTTTAAGATACTTTTTGTACATTATTCTTTGTAAATTATCTGTTGTTAATTAGGACTCAATTAATGATTTTCATTATTTTTAATTTTAATGTTATTTGTATAATTTTATCGTTTGTTTTTTTTTTATTCTTCTTTTTGTTATCTTTCTAATGATACATACCACTATTCTCTAAATAAGGTTTAAGAATTTTTGAAGAAGATTTTTAAAAGGTGCGATTTTTACGCCGATTGTAGTTAGACCTATATGATATCGCAGACTTTTTGTAGATATTTATGTTTTGTATGATCAGATGTATGTATAATATGAATATAAATCCTTATTTTGCATTTTTGGATTTTCATAACAATTTTGGATGACGATGATTTGGATACAGCCAGTGTGTCGCTTGATAACTAAGAGCATATTTAATTTGTATTTACATCTTACATACTAATTTTCTTAACGAATATTCGCGTGCGTCAACGGTAAATTCTAAGCTTGGCGTGTTCTAGATACAAAATACACGCTGACGCTTGGATGACGAAGTCATACAGCCAGTGTGTCGCTTGATAACTAAGAGCATATTTAATTTGTATTTACATCTTACATACTAATTTTCTTAACGAATATTCGCGTGCGTCAACGGTAAATTCTAAGCTTGGCGTGTTCTAGATACAAAATACACGCTGACGCTACTATAGTATCACTATCTATTAGTATCACGTTACAGAATTTAAGACCCTTCCCAAATTTTGAACATTTCAGCGTGGCAAATATTGCTACATATTTCCGTTTTGATTCTTACTTTATACTACCATAGCTTAAACTTGTCTTAAATAGATATAATAGGATGTACAGTGTATGAGAATACCCACTAACACTACTACGAATAGACGTAATATACGAATACTGATACGTAGACACTTATATTACGATGTAAAACATCCGATTTGTGTTCAGTGTCTTGTTCATCGCGTCATACTTACACCTGATCAATTCCGTTACGAAGGTCGTCAATATCCGACACAATCGGGCACACGTGTCGCTTTAATACGACAAAATATCGCCGTAGCACAAACGTCAGGTTCCATTTGCACGGTGTCGAGTGCAAATTTATTCGACAGCAATTTCCGTGACGTCATGTACCTTGTGTGGCTAACGCCATTTCTGCACTAAATATACTATTTCCTAAATTAGGACACGAAATAAAATGCGCTGAACTCAATTCATAAAATAAAACTTTAAAGCTCATTTTCAAAAATTTATTTCATAAGTAATCGAACTTAAGACAACAGTCATTCATAAGACAAAAACTAGGGGAGGCCGGGGCTAGAAGTTCCGGGGGTAAATTGTTCCAGCAATTATAACTTTGTAAAGGAAAAAGATATCAATACACGTGAAGTGCGTCGTTTAAGGATCAGGTGATGCGCCGCGCTGGCGGCCATCTTCGTTGCTCCGACAGCGGCGAACGAGTGGCTGTGTGCACCGTGCTATCAAAGACCACGTGAAATATTTTTTTCGTGTTTAGTCTATTTGGTTTTTTTATTGAAGTTAGCGACCAACTTCATGCGTTACTTTTGTGATTATCGCACATTAAGAAAATCTACCAACAAAATAGAAATAGAATCTGTATTTAGTGGGTGCTAACGACTGCATTGTGAAGGCCTATCAAAAGTATTTATTAATCTGGAACAACGGAACCAAAGCGCGATTCAGGAGACTACAGCGCCATCTCTTGACTATTGGTGTAGTAGAACCAAAAACCACATCTTTATTTTTTGTAATAAAGTAACAGTTATAGGTATTCATATTTATAATATCAAAAGTATTTATTAATCTGGAACAAAGGAACCAAAGCGCGATTCAGGAGACTACAGCGCCATCTTTTGACCATTGGTCTTTTGAACATTCAGCCCCGGTCTCCCCTATTGTGCTGTCAAGTCCAGTAATAGTTAGGGAAGTCTTTTTCTTCTTCTATGCAGAAAACCCAATAGACTGAAAGTGATATCAAGAAAAAAATTCATATAAATAACTAGAGAAGATCATCGTGACCCGCTATATCCATTTACTATAAAATGCCAGGAAATAAATATCCTTAAGTCGAACGTAAAAAGATAACACTATTTGCCACCTTAGAATTATTTTTGGGGCAACTATTTCCTTCACATGGAGCTTTTTTATGAGTAATTTGAAGAGTTTTTGCTATAAAACTCCTGTTTAAAAGTTCACTGTATTACGAAAAAACATTATAATTGATTGGAATACATATTTACTCGTTTATCGATTATAAATGTAAATACATGCGTGGTATACCTACCAATTATAAATTTATGAGCACTAAAACTAATTTGCTCATAACTCCTGATTTATTTGGTTATTTACATAGAAATATTGAAATTACAAAAATTTATCATAATAAGCAAGAATTATAAATATAACAGACGATTAACCCGTAACACAAAAGCTTATAGTCTACCATGAGGTTACCATAAGACCGATTTTTACACATACACTAAACGTTGCCTTCCCTTGAGGAGCTCTCAAGAATAAATAATAATAATTAGTGATATGGATTCAAAATCACGAAAGTACTAAAAAATTCTTTGGTTATATAGTTTTTTAGCTGGTACTCTATCTAAACTTAAGTGGGTCAGCGTGGCTTATTTTCTTTGTACGCTCTTGTTTAAAAGCAGGATTTGTGTTAGATTTTGAGTATAGAATCCTTCCCAGGGTAACATCCCTATATTACCGGTTAATGGATGATGCTCCACAAAATTATGTTAATGTTTAATAAAATCACCCACTAATGTTTAAAAAAATCCATACTAATTTATGGATTTTTTTATTATTATATGGATTTATTTATTTTGATACACTTTCGCATTTTTATGCGAAAGTGTATCTGTATGTCTGTTACCTCTTCACGCTTAAGCCGCCGAACTGATTTAAATGAAATTTGGGATAGAGTTAGTTTAAGTCGCGGGAAAAGAGAGAGAATAGATTTTATCCGAGTAATCACCCCTTAAGACCGGACGCGAGCGGGGAGACATTTGAGAAATAGGTATTTAAAAAAACTATTGTGGTCACGCAGTGGTAAATACAGTGCGATAGGGACAACAGTAGTTAACGCTAAAAAATGCGTACACAAATAGCATAAATCAAAGTTTGTCTCTCGATGATTTCCTCCTTGAAAATTTGAAAGTCATAGGAGTATAGAATGAGTCAAATTATATTTCAAGTATAAAAATCAATTGTTTAGGGGCTGGAATCAGTGTTTTGTCCATACAAACGTCGTTGAATGAAAACATTGCCGGCCTCCTCTCTTAAGAGGGTGAAAAGGGAGATGAAATTTTATAGGGGAAGCCAATTTTTACTAGAAAATGTATTTTAAATAAGTATAGGTTTCGCGATTTAAAAATCAGTTAAAATATTCCAGCTGTTGAATTTCATGTTACGTTTCATTAAATCAGCAGCATTTACCTGAGGTTGTCAATCGCATTACTCGTTCGTTCTGAACAAAAACGAGATAGGTATTAAATTCCTGCATTGGAACTGTGTATTTTTCCGAACGATTAATTTATGCTTAATATACTGTATCATTTCAAAGGTAAGAGAATAATTGATATTCAGAGAAAAATATACTGTGTTAGTGGATAGAAATTGCTTTTAGGACCAGCTTTTTGGTAGAAACGGTCTCTTTAGATTTTTGGCTGTTTGTTTCGTAGCTATAGATTAACCATTCACTCTCACTGAAAGTGAAAAAGGATAGACATATTCAAGACATGATGTAGGCGAGTGGCAGGTTGTAGACATGAATCTGGCGGCTCGGAAATCACGGTTTAAGGATTATCATGGCAATATAATTGGGCGATGTTTATCAAGTTATACTGAAATTAAAATATAAATATAATGAAGCATAATCTAATTTGAGCATTCTGAACGTTGAACGTGAGCCATCGACCAGTAGAAAAGAACAAAGAACCAATAAGGTTGGGGCATATTTATACATATATTAGGAAACATATCGTCACCGCCTCAACTTGAGTCGTTATTCATTTTATGACATACTATGTTACATTGCCTTGAATGTATATTTCACACTAATTAGCACTGTTCTCTACTTCCGCCTTAAACTCACCGTTATTTTAACAATAATATTTCTAACAACTTGACTTTTTTGTTTAAGTAAATATATTAAAAAATCAACTTATAATATAAACACCCCTTAAATTTTTGTTTGAATAATCGTTTGCTCTACCGATTTCATAATAATTTTACTTACCACCATACCACTTATTACTTAACTGTGTCGTCTGCACTATGCTTTCAGAGGACTTAAGTGAAAAGCTCAAGCAAGAATGGTTATTCGGTTAAAATATTGTCTAAATAATTACCGAGTAATCTCTCTCGTGTCTCTCTTACTACGGCAAATTGGCGAAATTTCTGTGTAAAAAGGAAACAGCCACAGACAAAAAACAAAACAGCACTGTAACGTATATTCGGAATTGGTCAAAACGGTATTTTGTTATATCAATCGCTTAAAAATTATAATGATAGATCATCATCATCATCATCAGCCTATTAATGTCCCCACTGCTGGGGCACAGGCCTTCCCTATGGATGGAATAGGGAGATTGGGCCATAATGATAGATACTTATTTAAAACTCAAATATTAGATTAGGCAGAATACAGTTGGGACTACTGTCCTTACCTATTTAAGTCTCTTCTTGTGCATCGAATCGCATTACTATTACCTGCACTTCGCACCTGCGGCTGTCTTCTTGTAAGCTGCAGAGTGCCGATACTTATACAAGAGTAGATGCCCGATCTAAAGTGAAAATGTTAGACAGGAATTGAGTAGAAACAACTTCAGACAAATTTTCAGGGATTATTTTAAAGAAATCTTACTTATACGGAATAGTTTTTGTAATACAATCAAATACGATATCTGAGTTCAAGTGCCTTACATACCAGTTTTCATGGAGGCGCCCTTTTACATTTTCCGAGTTTGAGTACCTACGGGTCCATTAAGAAAAAAACCTTATTTTGTTGTCTCAATGATATTTGATTTATTATTGCATGTGCATTACCTCTTAAACACAACTTCTTTACCTCTGTATGAGAATACACAGGACGATTTTAATTGATTTTTCAAATCGCCTAAGTATCCTGAAAGCCTACTGTAAATTTTAGGGAAATATAATTAAATAAATATTTTAATCTTTCTGTGCCAATTTGTTATTAGAACCTCTTAAAACTAACTAGAGCTGGAGAATAATTGTGATATCATTGCTAAATTATACATTATTTATATCATTATGGTAAGAATTGTAGTAATATACAATTATACTTATAAAGAAACTTTCTTTAAACATGATTTAAATCAAGTTTAGGCTACAAGAAGTTTTCTACCAACTTTCACCTGTCTCACTACTTAGGAAGAGAGCTTGAAAATGCAGTCATAATGAGAACAACTTGCTACGATACCAGTCTGATAGTATTAATAGGTACCATACTATCTAAGCACACATTTAGTTTAGCCTGGCACTATCACTATACAGGCCACATTTCGCCTAGTAAGTGCTATTAAGACATCGGAGTTATGTCCTTGGAGCTCGCCCAAGATAATGTGTCTTCTGTACACAGTGGTTATTTGCGGATCCGTATATTGATATCAGGACAATAAGTATATCGGGAAAATCACAGTGAATAGTAAAATAAAGTCAAGAGCAATGAATAGCGTTTATAGAACACTGGACCTCTTGTTTGCACAACAACTTGCTTAATAACATTTTCCATCAGATTAGTTTCAGTTTTATAAACATTATTTGCTGCTAACTTCTATTGCTTATTGAAATTTATAGGTAAATTAACACGTTGTTAGTAACTATTGTCGTAATATTCTAATCGTAACAATAACAAACTTCCAGAGTGGGAATATTTACAAAAAAATACAATAGTATACTATTTTATTGAATCATCATTCAATCTTTACTAATTGCTACATTAAACAAACAACACCTGGTATCTGTAAGATTTGTCAACTCATTTATCAACTAACATGTCTGTCATAAATTGACACACCAGCGTTTAATGAATTTGAGTTTCTGAAACGAAAATTAGCGTTAAATTGTAGAATGCCAAAATGGGGTGTCCCTTTAATCTTTTGAACAAAATTTGACAGCTCTGACTCTCTCTCTCTACTGACGCAGAGGTTAGTTAATTATGCTTTTAACAGCACAGATTAGACGACTCTTAAGTTAATTTTATCACTGAACAGCTAATCAGAAACCAGGTGCAAGTGTTTCAATTTGTACAACGTCTTTATTATATTTGAGAGAATTTGAACACAGCACTGTCGTACACAGATGCTTCGTCAGCGAGGTGAACCCGACTTTAAACATCTGACACCAATTTCACTCTATGATCTTCAATGCTGCGTAAGCATTTGAAGATTGCTTTAAAGATAACTCAATAAAGTCTTGTTTGTTATACAGAGCTCCGTGGAACAAGTTCGAGAAAATTCTTTTTTTAGTTGCATAATTTGAATCACTAGTTTAAGTTTACTTATAAATTTATTGGATAGTATTTAATAGTTATGCTTATATTATTTAATATACCTAATAATGTATGAAATATAGATGTAGTTATGTAAGCTTCTAGAAATATGCTATGATATGGTAATATTGCTGACTTTATTCGATGAGTTGAATGGAAGACAAATAATGATGCATTTATATTAAACAGATATACAATTAACCAGTTTAGGTTTTCAGGTATTCGCAACATCATCAAAACGTTCGGCCAGACCTAGAATTATTTCCAATATCTGAATAAAATATAAACTCAGTGTAATAATTTTTTTTTATAAGAAATTTCTCAATGGTTTTATAATAAATTTGCACCACCATCGCACGCGACTGCACTGCGGCAGTTTGAACTTAAAAGACTTTGAACATAATAGAATACCACAAAACTTTTGCATGTTACATAGTAGAATAATGTTTCATCTCAAGACCGTTTCATTTTTGTTATGACCTCGTATGCTGAACAGCGTCATATCAGACTATAAAATTGTACAAAGTAGCACTACAACAACACACTGCCGGCCGCCATAGTGAATTCATCTTTACTTTTATGTGGCAATGTAACGCAACGCATTTAATGCAAGATTGTTGTCTCAATTCAAATTTGGCACACAAACTTATACCGCTTACTAGAATTTAAATATTTTTAAGGGTTTCGTACCTTAAAGGAAAAAAAGAACCTTTATAGGATCACTTTGTTGTCCGTCTGTCCATCTGTCCGTCAAGACCCTTTATCTCGGAAACGCGTCGGGGTATTAAGTTGAAATTAAACCATATACTCAGGTCTGCGGGTCCTTGAAGCTGTGAAAAAATCAAACTTCTAAGTTAACCTAAATAAAGATACGGCGGTTTATCTTTCTGTCTGTCAAGACCCTTTAATTCGGGAACACGTGGATGTATTGAAATTTAAACCAGATAATTCAGTCTCCAACCCCTTGAAGTTGTGAAAAAAATGTTACTTCTACATTAAGGTAAAAAAAGATACCGCTGTTTATGTTGCCGACCTATACATTGTATGGACCCGTCGGTGGGCGAGTCGGTTTTTTTCGAATCAAACTAAGTATTAGACTTTTATATATTCAGCATTTTAGCTTGGGCTGAGTTGAGTTTATTGCAGTCGATTTTTTTCATTTGTGCAGAGTTTCGAGTTTTTAAATTTTAATAAGATAAGTGATAATATGAAATGGCATTATTATAAGTTATAATATATAACAAATAAATAAAGTTTTGAAAAATTGAAATTTATTTTCAGAATAATCTACAGTCTTACACCCATTTTACTCTCATTTTATTTGTGAGTCAAGTCGTTACCACGCGTATTTTACATATTGGCTTCCATTTACACGTTTATGTTTTTGACAGGATACTTAATTCAATAAAAAAAAAAATATTATTCATATTCGTAGAGTTAAACAACTCATTTGAACACTACACTTTAACTAATAAATTGTAGGATGCTAGTCATTTAATATTCTAATAGTACTTCATTTTACATATTTTGTAGCTTTACTTTTATACCAACAACATCGTAACAAAGTAATTTACCGCAGAAACTGCAGAAAAACTTAACGGAAAACAACACATAAACACACTACCATTTCCCTTATGCCTTTGATACGCACAAACTTTTTTGTCTATGTTTTTGCGAGAGTTACTGATGCGAGAAAGAAATGATTTTATTTGTACCTGAAGAAAGCCGACAAAGTTCCTCCATAAAACAGTAAAATCTCTCGCTGAGAGAATTTCGTTACCGTAGTGATAAGCGCTGTCTGTCTGTAGTTATGAAAGTTAAGGGACCATCGCAAAAATTAAGTACTAATTTTATAGCTGATCTACTTTAGTTTCAAGTCTATGCTCCAATAGGTTCGTTTTAAAATCTTTGAATTGCATCATTTCGGATGTATCATCAGTATTAGTAGCATGTTTATTTCTGCAGTAGTTGAAGTAAGACAATCATGCAACGGGTTCTGTATCATTGTACAAGTTTGAACACCTCCAGTGGTCATAATTATTATGAATAGACGTAAAGATACTGTTCACTGCCAGGTGGACAATCTGATAGCTTGTAACGGTGTGGCATAGCCGCAACCGAACTCTTCGTTTATTTCCTAATATTCAACCTTCATGGCCACCACTTATTATAAAATTTCGTTAATCATTTTTATTTTATTTGAGATTCAATTCCGTCAAGGCTGTCAGAAATAATTCCATTGTCAGTCCAGTAGCAGAAATTTCGTAAGAGAAACATAAATTTTGAAATGCCATATTGGGGTAAGTAAAATTGTATTTTGTAAATTACCGTTTATTTATCTACCGACTACTATATGTTTTTAAGTTGATACCTTGTTTAGTTACATTTTTTATTTATTTTTATCTTTAGTAAACCTTTCAAGCTTATTGTTGGCGAATTGTTTATTATATTCATGTGCGTATCATTTCCATAGTAGATCTGCATGCACCATAAAAAATCTTTATAAAATTGGAATTAAATAGTGTTATTATGGAAATAAAGTAACTTCCGCTATGGCTGGTCCCAGGATAAGTGGTTGTGGATAACTGAAAATTTATTGTCTCGAGCTTCTCTGCACTTTCGAAGCCACGTTAAGCCGTTACTTTCGGCTTCGTACTGCAGTCATTAGCAGCCACCGACCCGGTCTAGACACACATGTTTGCTTATTATCTGTTTTCCCTGGCCTATCTCGGAGCTCAGTGCCTTATCATCATCATCAGCCCCCATAAGTCCACCGCTGGCATAGGCCTCTCCCATGGCACGCCATTGAGTTCGGTCTTCAGTTCTCTTCATTCAGTCATTGCCCGCTGCTTTTCGGATGTCGCTCCATGTAGTCGCGAGACGCCACGCGTGATGATTGCATCACTTTATATACTTGCGCTTCAAAATCCAAACAAGCTTCAAGTTATTTACCCAATATATGAATCGGCTATTTGTGAAAGTTGCCCCTTCTTCTTCTCCCACGTACCGCTAACCAATCCTGAAAAGTCGAATTCTAAATTCTTGAAATCATGTGATAATACAATAATTTAAGTGGGTTTTTTTTACCAATTACCGATTTGTTTTGTATTTGTTTGTAAGAAATAGAAAATACGTTTGAAATTAACTACAAACGTATTAATAAACTAGTGGATGCCTGCGACTTCGTCTGCGTGGAACTTTAAACACCCACGTTTTATCCCTTTAGGCAGTTAGTTTTGGAAAATCCTTTCTTTGCGCATACTTACATCATAATAGCTATATGTTTGAGCTCTCCGTTGATATTGCCACTCAGTAATGGTTGCCTTTATATACAGATTTAGTGAGACCAAAACTAATAAGATACGACACTCGGCAGGGTCGAGGAAGTCCCGCAAACTCTTCTAAATCATTCTTTCCACCTTACCTTTAGAATTCTTCGTTGATATACGGTTGTTCTAATTCGGATGTTTCTGGCAGTCGGCCAAGCAGCCGCCTAACGATATACCTCGTACAATACCGCAGGTTTAATGTTTGTCCTTTGAGATGAATTTCAGTTTATGAGCGAAAATATTAAGGTTATTCGTTATTGAATATCTGCAGTGGCTGCGAGAGCAAAATATGTTACATTCCAGCTGCTATCACACTATATATACTACACTGTATAGGTAGTAATATAAACTTTTTGATTAAACTAAGAAATAGGGCACGGACAACGAAGTATAAGGGAGTTTATTTGCTAAATTTGGATTAAGAATAGTAAGGCATAGCAAAATTTTCACTTGAATTGTGGCGCAGGTCTGGGAAAGAAATCTCTATCACAGTGAAATAACACAACGTTTAATTTAAAAGTGTTGTGTTTTTGTCCGTGGTTAAGTTTCATAACTCCACGTAGTAGAGGATGGATTCAGGGTAGGCAATGGCGCAAATGATATTTAACAATAGCAAAATTTTAGTCTTGGCGAGATTTTAGCGGAATAGTTAGCAGAAATAAATAGAGTTTGGCGATAGGGATAGCAAAAGAAAGATGTATGGAGAAGCCTCAAAATGAAGTTTCATACCATATTGATGTATTACAAAATTCATAAAGTTCTTTATATAAATAAATTTAACATCACCATTTTAAAACCTCAATATTGGTTACTAACGCAAACATTATATATAAAATAGAGTATATACTTCTATAAAATATAAATTGAATAATAATCACAATGTCACTCACACACACACACAGTGATGTGACGTGTTTGTAATCGTCTTTCTGGTGCCTCTAATCGAACCACTGCCTTTCATAATACAGGTACACTGCATATGTAACCAGGATCAACGTGCCTGCCAAAGTTTATAGCTGGAGATAAATTTTGGTCACCCATGCGTTGACCGAATATTGCGGAAGTTGCTTTGCTTCCAAAATCGTAGACCGTACACGATGATGCGCTAAGCCATCGAGCTTCACTCTATATTGAGTATAAATAAAACACAATTTTGAAATAAATCATAATCAGCTACAAAGTCCAAATTATGAAGCAAAGTTTTGGTACGAGTAAAAACACCTATTTACATTGGATGAATGGCTTCAAAAGTTAATCAACATCACTTGTTTCTTGGTAATTATAAGTAATATTACAGTACAGAATTAAAAAGGAAAGAGAAAATTTTAATCTCAGCTCATCGCGAATTCTACCCATAATATGGTCGTCTTGGATCCGCTAAGAAGATTTCACGGTCTGCCTGTAAACCCAAGTTGTCTGAGGAAATTAAACGACAGTATGTTGAAATTTTTAATTAAACTTAATTGTAAAATAATATTGAAGCTTTAGTTTTTCCTAACGACTTTTCTTTATAAGGAAAATTTGAGCTTCTGGTTAAGTTAATTATATTTCTGAGTTTTGGTATTAATGGTATGCGTCAAATTTTCTATGACGGTGGATATAAAAGGTTTATCAGAATACTTTATAATTATTATGTCTGTTTGTCTATGTTCGCGATGATCTCAAAAAATGCGGAACTTATACATTTTAAAGATTTTTCACTATTGATAAATTAACAAAAACTATAGTTAGTCTACATCAAACAAAGCAAGGGCATGTTACTAGTTTATTAATTACCTATCTATACAAATACAAGAAGATACATTTTTTTTGTTGAAATATAAAATCGTATAACCATACATTCTTATAAGCGATTTAATATAAGCGTTTCAGTATGTAAGAAACCAAGAGGGTTATCATAATAATGTTTAAGTGCATCTAAAATATTATTGGAGACATTTTAAAAGCTGCCAGTTTGAAATCCATTCAGAAGCATCAGTATTTTAAATAAATTCTTAATTAACTTCAAATAAAAAATGAGGAGATTCGCAATTCGACAGTTTATTTTTTTATACCATTTGATTTCTAGTGAATTTTGTTCACCCGAAATCAAATATACGAGTAGGGTATCAAGTCTAAAGTTCTTAAGTTTTTCATAAATAAACAGTTTTTTTTAATGTAATAAAATGGCGGTTTTCGTGAGAGCTACTTCAGAGAGTTTCAACGTAACGACTGTACCGATAGTTCAATAACACTCATAAGAATTAATACTCTATATTAATAATTTGATAACGTTTGAACGTGAACAAAAGAGTTCGCTACCGATTTCAAACTAAGTGAGTCTTCCGTAAATAAACGGATTTTTTGCATGTAACAAAACGCCGGTTTTCTCGAGTGCTACTTCAGAGTTTCTACGTTACCACTGTACCCTGTTCTCGAGTGAGACGAGACGAAACAGGCCACACTCGTGACGACTCCGGGCGAGCGCGAGACATGTCATTCCGACTGTACGGGCTCCGAGTGCCCTCTGCTTCGCTAGTAAATGGTTACTTCCTTGCCGGCTAATGATAATCTTGACTGGTAAATTGTTTTGTGGTGCGTCTCGGGTGATTTGTTCCAACACTTTCTTTTGCTGTCACCTTTTTTGGATTGTTTTTTCTCACTTGAAGCTACAATTAAAAAAAAACCAACACCCACACCAATTAGCCTAACCCCAATGTAAGCACTGTAAGGCTTGTGTTATGGGATACTAGGGTAACAGATAGAATACATATATTGTACATATATAAGTATATTTATTTAGTAATACATATTAGACATTTATGACTGGAGTACCAATGCTCGCATTCATCACACAAACATCTGTCCCCACCGGGATTCGAACCCGGGACCTCTCGAGTCCGCAACACCATGAAACCCGGCGTATTAACCACACGGCAACGGAGGTCGCCAAAAAGAAAGATTATAGTTTATTTGTAACTCTGCAGTTAACCAAATATTAGATTACTGTAAAATCATATCAGTAAATAACCGACATGTTATTAAATGGTGGCAGAAAAAAAAAAAAAAAAAATGCATCAGTTATAAACTCGCCATTCTCCATATACCATAAACCATACTCACCTTGCCGGCGTGCAGAAATACTTCTTAATGCCTCTTTTAAAGGACCCCAGATTGTCGGAAAGAAGGAACACGTGCGCGGGCAAAGAATTCCACTTGCAAATAGTACAACAAAGTGAGTCACCAAATTTCTTAGTTTGACGTCAAATAAGATAATCTTTTATCTTAATTTTATATAAGTATCAATAGACTCAGCCAAAACTTTTAGTTACACCTTTTCACTTTTTGCAGAAATAATTTATGAATAAAAGTGTCATGAAGCTCAATATTACAGAGATTTTTGCTAGAAATAAACGTTGCTATTCATAGTTCGTTTCACAAGTTAAGCCATAACAGACTTACCCGTAGATATGCAGATTATACTTACTTCCATAATGTAATGTCCTATAACATCTAGAAACTCAGAAGAGGGATAATCGCGATATTTACTTTTTTTAATGATCCATTAAAGACTTTTAAGAAATTGATATAACGAAAGTTAACTCTCGAGAGTATTTGGAAAGTTAATGTATATTAATAATTTTATTGTTATTTCATAATTGTTTTGACAGGGTTCCGTAGTGAACAAGGAACCCAGTTTCACCACATTCGTCCGACCGTCTCCTTTTTGACATATTTATTCTCAAACTTACTTAATAAGGAATATTGGAATTTCATTCATAGCTGTGTATAAATCACATATCAACAAAGATTTACATCAAATCCTTTCATCCCTTTGACAATGTGAAGGTTTTGTCAGCCCTTACTCAGCCCCTTAAGAACCTTTTATTATTTTGTTGGAGTTATTTTTTTAGTTAAATTATCTGTTATTAATATCAGATCTAACTTTAGGCCTTTTAGCTATCATAAAATTGTTCTCAGGTAATAGGATTACTTTATTAAGGGGAATTCTTTATACCACCAATATTTTTAAACTTTGAAACATAATATTGCCTTAGAAAAGTTGAAAAGCTAATTTAAAGCTAGTACCTACCTAACCTAACTTTTTTACAAACTTTCAGAAGTGTCTTATTTAATTACTATTTTTTACATCTTTAAAAAAACTACGAAAATCCTCTTAAGATTTATTTTAAAAGGTGTACTTACAATATTCCTGACATAGTCGTATTTTTTTATTTCATTGCTATTTTTATCCGAAAATCTAAATCAATAATCGTTTATTCAATTTAGGCTGTTACCTAAAAACCTGAGACCTTGTACTGAGAAGAACCGACAAGAAACTCAGCGGGACCGTATTATTATATACAGAGTCATCAAGTTGAAAAATTACTTCAATATGAGTAGAAAACATAATTCAAATTAATAATTAGTCTACTAATTATTTTTATAAAAAAAAATGGTGGGGGGGGGGGGGTAGTTGTTCGTTTATAGCGCGTTTAATAGGTTTTTCCTTTTCAGGCTCTATATTTAGAAGACTGAGTTAAGTGTTGGTATTCACAAACATAAAGGCTGGTCATCTTAAAAATATAAAGACATTCCCAATAAATATTATAATCAAATGATTTTACAAATAAAAAAAAAGAAATCCAAATCGAACATAATTTTCGAATGGCAAGGATTTCTCAAGATTAACCTTTGTCCGTTTGCAGCCGAGAATCTCTCCTAAAGGCTCACTTCGAATGCCAGTGACCGCGATGTCACGATTCAATGAACCACTTTCGGACGGGCTCGTGCTCCCTCGGTATGGCCAGTCCTTCACACTTTTTCATGTGAAATAGTCCGCCGAAACCACTTGAAAGAGGATCAGCCACAGACAAAACGTATGCCCATAAATCTCACATACATTTTTAACTGCTAGATGTTTAAATATAAAGAAAAGTTTACTAGAATAAAATCCAGGAAGCAGGCCCTGTCTGCTGCCTGGTCCGCGTGGAAATTTTTCTAGTAAACTTTTCTTTAGATTTAGATATTGTTGTATTTAAATTAAAAAAAAAACGGTGTAGTATGAGACAGTCTTAATTAATACAAAGAATTTTGAACTGCCATACAAGGCTGTAAGTACTTATTTGAAATAAACGCCAAAAATTACACATACCACAATGCTTACTTTAACTACCGACGCAAAAACAAAAAATAAAACCGACTTCGAAATCGAAAATGGAACTAAAGAGTAAAAAATAATATCTGGTTCATGATTTGGAAGTCGGGCGGATCAAGATTGAAAGACGTATGTATTATTACTGATCAGAAATGAAAATCTATTTAAGGTTTCAATCTTGACCCCGATTATTTTGTTAAAAATGGTTGCCTGTAAAGTCGGTTTTACGGGCGAAGATTTTACGTGACAACGTCTTTTTCTCGGTAGAATATTTATTGATATGAATATAATTAAATTGCACAATAGGAACAAGGAATTGAATGAAAATAAGAATTGCACAAATTTTAACTATAGAAATATATTTTGTTTACTAAAACATTGTACATGTAAACTTAAACTTAACACGAGAGACTCATCGTAACGTTACCGAGCGTTACACTTTTTCATAAGTGACTCCCAGCCGCAACCTAATTTAAGACGTTGTCACGTCAAAAATTATAATCTCCTATATATTATATACCAATATTTATGATCAGCCAGTGCATTCTGTAACAACGAACTTACTTATCACTTGGATTGGATTTGAAAATGGTATTCAAAGGACAATGGACAAAAAACACCCAGCTCCGCCGACAAAGTCATCAGAATGGATCGAAAGATCTATGAAAAATTAGCTTTATTTTATTATTACACCGTAAAAAAATATCATGGTGGTCGTTAGTATATTAAAGTAGCGTGAATCCTTCAGTAGCTTCTATTCAAAACACAGACCAAAAATCATGGACGTAAGTTGAAGTTCGGCCCTACATAGACTCAGGGCTCAGATATGGGGGGAGTACTTCAGAAGGTGCGAGTTTTCCCTCCTTATGTTATTCTGCCGCGCTTGAGTAAATCTTTACTATCACAATACAATTACAATCATTACACATACATATGTTCTTAATACTTCGTTGTCCCTAGTGTAGGTACTTTATTCATTATTTTGCGAGTGAGCTTATTCACCTAAGACAGTCGTTAAGTGCAATCATAATAAGGGTGCTTATTGTGATTAAAAATCCCAATACAAATCCTGGAAAGGGCAATGCTTGTTTATGAGTAAAATATGAATGAATGATTTATTTATTTTTCTCTCACAAAGTAACATTATAATTAAGAAAAAGGGTATTGAATTACAATAATAGTAAAAACAATATGTATGAAACAAGACCTTAAGCAACAGAAAACTGAATTTCTAAGTAGTTGGTAGCCCATGTTATGGTGGTCATATGGTTTTTAGGTCTAGCAAGACATAAAGAGAATATTGACAGACCGGCTCTTTTCTCGCACACTGTGATTTTGGACGAAGCGTATTAAAAATATCTGTAATTAATTGTTTCATAATTTATTCCTTTGTACGTTCGTCATCGTACTAGAACCTATTTAACTTAAAATAAGTAAAGACCCCCGGAATAGAATTTGATGCCCTATGGCACAGATAATCAAGACTATAATATTTTTCAAACAAACGTAGTTCAGGCCGTGACGGACGTGGGGGCAGCGTTCATACATTTTTGCCCAATGTCCTTCGTATTCTAATTTCAAATCACACGTTGATTCCGCGGTGAAAGGTAAGTTTATTCTTACGGAATCGCAAGGCAGGAAAAAAAATAGCTTCCTCAATTTATGGTCTGTTATATTCAAAATAATAATAGGTTCTATATCGTCCAGCTTATTGTATAATTATATTAAGTTTCCAATTTTTGGCAAAGCTATGTTATTTGTCTTGGCAGTAGGTAGTGGCATTCACGACACATTTCGATTAGGTAGCCGTCGGATAAGCCCAACATACCCTTATCAAATAAATTAAAGAACCCTAAAGATCTGGACAAGGCTACCGTGACTAAGCGTAGGTGAGAACCCTTGTTAGAAATAATGAATCACTTTATTGACATTGAGAACATTTGTACTAGAAGGTTCTAACGAAGTAGTTAATTCTCTCTAATGTCAATGAAAGATTTTTCGTACAATTCAGTGTCTGTACTGTACTCTTCAAGTTGAATTAAGTGCGGTCGGTAGGGGTCGCAGGAAGTTGTTGTTAGGGGTAAAAGATTTATTCGTAGAAAACAAATCCTTTATTTGCCTAAATTAACTTCCGATGCCAGGAAACCCAGGAAATTCGGCGTCAAGTAGAAATCATCGTTTGATACAGCCGACAAATTTCCGTTATCGTTTAAAATATGGCCGTATCTGGCTTTATAAGATCTGGCTAATATCCAGTATTTATAATATCTAGATACTACGGCCTAGCTATTCCAATATTTATCCTGGAAGTAGCTATTCTTATAACTATACCTAAATATGAACGCCTGGGCGTTCATCCGCTTAATTCTAAAGTAAATTGCAGTCTAACTTTTACCAATTTTTAAATCTTCATAAAATCAATATCTGTGCTAATAGAGTTGCATTAAACTTCCTACCAATTTCAATATATTTTTTTACTTTTGTGTACAAATGGTTCTCTGTAAAGTTATTTCTATATTTCATAGATTAAAATAAATGTTTCAGGTTACAGCATAAAGCTATGCGTTTCGTTTCCATTGTGATCTACGCTTATTGAAATACAGATTCGTTATATTTTAATAATTTTATAAGTAAGCTGAATAGTAAATGCACTGGATCAAATCAAACAAATGTACTTTAGTCATCGACTCATAACCATTTTTTTATCAAAACCCGTTAGGTATTACAGATACACAGGGATCTCTCGTTGCCCAGCGTCGTTAAAGCGATGCTGGACAGCGACAGATCCTGGAACGCGGTCGTCTCCTTCTGTGAGGAAGTCATCCTACAGAAGGAGACAGCAGAGAGGGCCCGCGAGGGGGACGCCCGGGCCGGTCCTCTCCGTCGCCGACGACCGGGGGGAAGACGGCGGCAGTACGACCGCCTCTTTCCACCCTAGTGGGACTGCGGGCGGCGGACAGGGTAGTCCGTCGCTCGCGTTGCGCAGTCTCACCCGTCGAGGGAGGATGCCTAGGTGCTCCAGGGCATCCCCCTGACCATCAGGAGGAGGAGGAACCTCTGCCGGGTAACGTGGAGCGTCACCCGGATCCCACAAAACCCGTTCCGGCAGACGACGGAGCACTGTTGGGTTTTTAGTGGGTAGCTCATCCCGAACAGCCGCCGAGCCAGCCTGGCTGGGCGGGTGGGCGGGATTTGGGGGGAGGAGGAGTCCCACATAACCCCGCCACATACCGGCGGGGTATGCATAAAAAAGGTATTACAGATACATACTACTGGTGTAATATCACTCACAGACAGTCAGATTTCTATATGCACAAATCAAATCATTAACCTCTTTAGGTATATCGTAGATACCGAATTGAGCCGCGTTGGTGAACCTGTCTACAAAGAGTCGGATAAGCCAATTTCACGCGTCGATTCTTATGCAATTTAAGCAATATTATTGCTTAAGAACAGGCACAGGTACGCTTTTACGGGATTACTGGTGGAAGGCAAGATTTATTTTAAGTTAGACGTAAGGGCGTTTACAGCGCGCGTGATGTTAGATTAACTTTATGAGACACAACCTCGTACCAGTATAAGAATAATAGATACATATTTCGTATTAGAAATACCATTTAATATAGACTGAATGTGATCCCCTAATTACAAATAAATCCAACAAATATTTGTAATTACGGGATTATGTAGGTAACTATGAAATTAGTCCTTTTACATGAAAACAGCCAGTTCACACTTGACAGTTCTTAATTCAGCACACAGTTCACTCAGTAAACCCTCAATATTAGTCACAATGCACTCACTCTACCTACATTATATAATTAAGTCAATAACAATCGCACACGAACACTTAACTTGCACTTTAATCGCCTTGGTAATAGATTCGAAATTGTTGTTGTAACTCGAAATTGTTGTTGTAACTAAAAGTTTTGTATCATTTCATATACTAAAACTTCGATTTCAAAATCTGTATTCAAACAACAAATACCTACTGAAAACGCCAATTCATAACGTACTTTGTAAGTTGTGATGAAACCAAGCAAACGAGTTTTCCTTTCGCGGTATATTTCAAACTGCGATGTAGATATCTCTAGAGCTCGGAAACGAACTATTTCATAAGTCATTGATATAAGGTAGCTTCAATAATAGAATTATTTCACTGAGCAGAACCCTCATAGAGCGATACTTAGACTCGCGCGTCGCGCCAGGTTTTGATCGTTTGATTCTTAATTCTAAGCGGTGATTCGCCCGAAGAGATAACATTAAATTACTCGTAGTAGCCCGCCCATGTGCTGCCATTATTTTCATTGTAAGAGAAAAATCTCCTACGTATAATCGTTTATAATAACCAACTTACCGCACTAATACCATAAATAACCATAATTTCATCCTTTTAATATTTTGTATGTGAAAGTTTTTTTAGCTTTACTTGTTGCTAGCTGAGAAAGTTAAGATGAAATTCGGCACACATTCCTATACCCCCTTATTAATAAACGAAGTTTAAGCTTGGATTAGTTACTCAATGTCTTATCTCTGTGTATTGAATTACAAATGGTATTTGAGTGATATGAACAAAACACTACGTAATTAATCTAACCTTGTTTATTAATATGGGGCATAGTGTTGACAAACATTTGATTCTAGAAAATAATAGGTTTCTTTGGTATTATTCAAAAACTCAATAGATATAACGCGAATGAAGTAGCGGGTGGTAAATAGTTATATAGTAAAAGTGGTACAAATATAGGATGTATTCCAGGGTTGTTGGAAAGAGGGAACACGTGCATGAGCAATGAATTCCACTCGCGAATAGTACGACGAACAAACGAATCACCAAACCTTTTAATTCAGGAATCGTAGTCACAGGAATCGTTTGCAATGTAAGCCTAGGAGAAAAGGAAGAACGACTCCTCAACAGTGCTATTCTGTAACAACAAACTCACTTTTTACCGCGGAATCCGCCGGTGTGCTTTGAAATTTATTTGAAATTCGTGTTCTAATTTTAAGTCGAGCCGCGGATTTTGAGATGAAATGTGAGTTTGTGCTTACAGAATAGCTCTGCAGAACATTCACCGTGGCATAGATACAATGACGCCATGTGACTACATATTTCTAGAGGCTTTAGTTTCACTAATTTTAAGATTTCATTTTTCTTGTTGAAAGTCTTCAACTGTGATCCCGTTTTGTGCAAACATCTTTAGAAGTGTGTTATATGAGAACCTGTTTTTAGTTCTCCGCAACGGTAATCCGTTGTAAATGAAAGGGTTTAAAGTAGTCCTTTGGTAAATGAGGGCATAATACATAGACTAAGCTGCTCGATAATATAAGTTGACACAAGAGGACCTGCTTACGGTGACTTAATTCAATGAACGATGTTTTGTGAGCCCTGTATACTCCTATCTTATAAACTCTGCTAACAAGTTTTCTCGATAAATATGGGTTCATATTTTTGTACTAAGGTCTGGTATTAATAATAGTTGTTTTATGATCTACTATCGGTATTCATCATACATAAAAACGCTAAAATAAAAAATAGATTTACCTAACTATTTATTTTATAGAGAATATTTCTTTACCTACTTAGTAACGGGTTGCTATATATACATCATATGTTGTCTTATCCTACTCATAAAGCCAGTAGATATGTTTGTACTTTCCTTCATGTTTATTGTTCGGATAATATTCGATAAAAATCTCCCAAGAACGGTCGCCGAAAACCTACCCTCTAATCAACGTATTTCAAATCAAGGTTGAGATGAAACAATCCAAAGACACACACCCAGGATAATAAAATTCTTATTACTTGTTTCTGTTTACAAAAAAAGAAAGTTATTTTTTCCTTGATAGGACGAATGAAACATGAATAAACTCAAGTAATGCTTTAAGGAAATACAGAAGTCGTAAACCAAGAGAGGGTGAGAGTTATGTATGTACTGTTTATATGTAGATTTCCAAAGTTAAAATCGAGTAAAAAAGATACGCCAAACATTTCAGTATTGTATCAATATTAGATGAGTTTCAAGTTCTTTTGTAACTGCTAAGGATTTCAATGTTATATTAAGAAGAAAAATGTATTATCTACATGTTTCTAAAATTGATTATTCTAATTTTTTATTATTGTATCTGCAAAATTTTCATGACCTCAATCTAAACTATATAATTTAAATGTATAAATTTAACATCATGACCTAACATAATAAAGTTAGAAAACCGGCCAAGTGCTTGTCGTGCCACGCGCAGCGTAGGGTTCCGTAGTTGCCTGTAGTTACCACAATATATTTGAGCAGGAGTCTTTATTTTCTGTATCGGAAATTAGAAAAACCAATTAATATCCATCTATGTAGCTCAATTAAAATGCCTTAATCAAAGTCAAACTGCTTCGCAAACTCAATATCAATACATTTTTTTTTAAATGCGAATGATAACCACCAAATTTTATTTGTTTCCTCTCAGGCGGGGGAGCGGGTGTGAAATCCTCATGGTTACCCTACAGCCGGCTGCAAGGTTATATCAGACTCTTACGGACTAAAATCTTCATCTGAAGCGATTATCCCCTGAGAAGGGGATGATGCAACACAATCGCCGATCTTTCCAAGTGTTAATATACTTTTTATAAAAACGTAACATTAGCACATCAGAAGCCGTTACCGATGGTACTAGCGGTAGCGTTGTGGAACTAATGATATTTAAAGAAGAAAATAAAATTGTTGTGTGTGCATGCGTTGTCAACTCGCAGGCAGCGCTTGGTCCACTCAAGAGCAGCGCATTTACAACCTGCCGCCAATACATGACAATCGTGCAATCAGCGGGTAGTCACCAAGTTGTCCACCCACCGCCCGCGCACGATCAGCTTGCGCACGAGGCGATCCGGTGACGGTACGGACTTGATGTTCACTACATCAAGTTGCTTACACCTATAGAAATCCATATAAAGAATATAAACCGCTCAAGTTAAGACGGTGCTGGTCGGTTGCCGGGTGGGTCTCTTGAGCTGCGACCTTAAATCCATCCAGCTTTACTTTACCGGAATACTCCGTCGATTTTTATTAAAAAAGTTCCTTTGCGAAACCGATGCTAAAGGTAGTTTCAAAAAATTACCGGCAGTCCGCCGCCGTAGGCAAGTTAAGCCCCTCTTTCTAATCGCAAAGGACATTTCGAATCCAATTAATAGTTACTTTCAATTCAGTGGATGGACGGCACTGGAGTATTGAGTGATAAAATAGTTTAGACAGTGCTTCTTCTTTTTTAATTAAACCGAAACCCTTATTATTTTCTTCTTTATACGCTAGCAATTCTTTCATTATCAATTTATTATTTTTTTTCTTTAAGCAATTTTCTAATAGCTGTTTCTAGAACTTTATTATTTTCTCTAGATCCTTTGGGCTTCAAAAGTTTTGTTGAGCCATCAATCCATATTGGGGCCAGTTGTTTAATGATTCATAGGTTGATGATGAGCTGCCCATTCTTAAATTAATACAATCTTATAAACTAGGGGTAGATAGAACATAACATATACACTTCTGCCTGACAGCCCTCACAGCATCTAAGCTTGAATATTACATTATCAGTGTAACTTCTACTTATAGAAAATTAAAAACTAAGAAAAAATCTAAATACATTAGGTGCGGTTACAGTGAGTTTATAAAAAAAAATCATTGGAACTTTTTAAATACACCTTAACTTTAGGGATTTCCAATAAGGTCAAAATATCAAAGAAAAGATACAATATATTTTTGGTTTAACGTTGTGTATTTAAAAATAAATTCTTCACAATACTGTATGGCTTCTTAGGATTACGTACTTCAAAATAAAGAAAGTAAGCCTATAGATCACTTTGTTGTCCATATGTCAAACCCTTTTTTCTCAAAACGAACGCATGGGAGTTAATACCCCCTAAAATTAATTTATTAAATATTCAGGCCTGCAATCGCTTGAAACATTGAAAAAAATACCTGAACACATGAAATCTAACGGAAAGTTATACAGCACGTAAAGCACAAGAAAAGGAAAAATAAAATACCGAAAAATAATGAAAAAATCTAAGAGATTATATTCTCAGGATGAACAATTTTCATATAGAGAATGCTTTGTTTCATCCGCAAGGCTACAAATTATATTTAAACGTAAGTTCTTATTGCAAGAACTTAAATAAGTTTATATTTTTTTACAGAATAATATTTTTTCGGATTATTAAATGGAGCAGATTAATTCTGCAAATTTTATTAAGTAAGCTCAGTTCACAAACGGAGGAGCCAGTCTCCCTACGTTCCTTTTTACGACTTGAAAGAATCGTAAGCAGCTGAGCACAGCTTCTGTGCTTCTAAATTCCCCATTTGGCATGTTATGGTACACCAAGAAGCACCAAAAACTGTATAAATATAAAATAAAATACAATTTCCATTGTTATCACCCTAAAGACAGTTCTGCGTAGTGTTTTGTTTACTTCCTGTGTCTGTTGAAATTTTACTTAGGATTCTCTAGGAAGTATTTCCAAAATTTTTAGTGCTTCTTGGAATATTTCCAAAACTTCCGTGAAAATTCGAATTGTAAAATTTGCCAGGCTTTAATGAATATATATCCTTCTTACTACTAGATTTGGTAGTCTTTGAAAAGAAAAGCTTAAGATGGTCCATTGAAACTTCTTCACAAAAAAAAATATATTGATACCGTAATAGTTATTTAAACAAATGCGTGAGTGTCGTGGAAGACTCAGTTCAGAACTAGGCCCACGTGGCAAATCACGGCCGTGGACCGAAAAACCAATTAATTATAATCTATGTATCTCAACTAAAATACCTAAATCAAAGTCAAATTCTATGTATACTCTATAATCTATGTATCTCAACTAAAATACCTAAATCAAAGTCAAATTCTATGTATACTCTATAATCTATGTATCTCAACTAAAATACCTAATTCAAAGTCAAACTGCGTTTCAAACTCAATTATTTTTTTTATACGTTTGATAACCACCGATTTTTTTGTTCCCTCCCAAGTGGAGCAAGGTTATGTCAGACTCTTACTGACTAAAAGTTTTATCTGAAGCGATCATCGATGATGCGGTATAACCGCCGCTCTTTTCAAGTCGTTATATTATACTTTTTATAAAAATATAACGTTAGCGTGACTCAGAAGCCGTTGCCGTTGGTACTCGTGGTAGCGTTGTGGAACTAATGATATTTTATTGTGGTTTATAAATAGTTTTTTTTTAGATTTTGTTGCAATGCAAGGTTTTACGAAACAATAACTTCATCTATGGCACTATTAATGTTTTCTTCTAAAGATTTTTCAACAGGTAAGAATTGTTCTATTACTCTGAAACTAACAAATCTATCTTTATCGTTATAGTTATTCTTTATAATTCATGAACAGTACTATTTTCCAGATTTTCCAAGCCAACAGTTTAGCTTTTAGATGGGAAGATTAAGCCCAGTGCTCTCCCCTATCCATCTCAATATCTTCCTAATCCATAAAAAAAGTATCCTACCCACCAATCCGTCGATCCCCCGATTCCGTCAAACTTTTAAACAAAACTTTAAACCAAGTCCTCAGCCACCAACGTCCGTGGTCGCCCATATGGCGGTAATTTTTCGTCTAGCCCCCCATCCGCCATATCGTCCGAAAATTAACTTCCTTCCAATAATAGTTATTTATCAAATAAACGTATCAATACTACGTACGTAACATAAGATCACTGGAACCCGAAGCCACAATTTACAGGTTGAGGCACACCATTTCCCAATCAAAAGAGGCTCTTAGGGAATCCAAGGAGGGTCATACAACATGATCTTTATTATTGAGCTTTAAGGAGTAACTTTCGGTACGGTTTCGATATCGCTCATCACTGGATGAGACACTGAATTTAAAACTATTCTAGCACATACATCTAAAAAAAAACAATGAACATAATATTTTAATTGACTACTTTTTAATGGACTACGTATTTGTAGAAGTAAGAAGGTATTTCCAAGTATTTTGGAAATACCATATTATAGAAATAGAAACAAATTAAAATGGCTTTGTGATTATAACATAACTTCATACTAAATCAGATAAATACGCAAACTTTCACTGTAAGTATGATTTTACAAATTGTCAAATCATACTTACTTTAACAGGGTTAGGTTCTCAGAAATTCAATACCAATAAACATTACTATTATCAAACTGTTACCAAAGCTAACTGTTGACATGAGATTAGAAACGCTGATCCAATTTCATTTCAACTTTAGCATATTGGTTATCGTTATATATATTAATACAAACGCTGTTAATATAAACAATGAAATATTTCCAAATATGAGTCACATCTAGCTGCGCCGAGTTTTCTACAAAGTCCACTTTTTCCGTCGAACAGTATAGTACAGCTTATCCCTCGGGATCTTTCAGACTCGGTTATGACGGGAGATGCACGCCTCTTATTGCGAATTAGAATGAGCGGGCGGATAAAAAATTTACAAGCACTTTGATGATGATTCCTCACCAGCCCTCTCTTACTCTTAGATGTACGGTATTCGCGATTTTATTGCCAAACCTGTTGCGTTACATGCGTTCTAAAATATATACAGGTAGGTACTTATGATTCCGTATTTGCTCCCTTGGGTATTGCGTTTTTGAAATCTTAAACACGTGTCATTATTTTTACCAGTGAATTATTTATTATTAAAGACATTACAAAGTAGCTCTTCAGCTCCGCCTTAGGCATAGCCGTTATTAACCGTATAAATACCAAGACAGAAACGATCAAAAATCGATAGGGTTTTTCAGAATCACATCAATTCACTTATATATTTTTATACCTACATCCCTATTAGATCAATATAAATAGAAGAGGCTACATCTACATTTCTCATGCATGCCTACATATATAATTTTACAATATAAATAAAACTTTTTTTTTTGCGTTTTAAGAGTTACCTGTGACAAGTTTTTTTTCTTTTCAGATAATTAAAAGAAGCATTCATCAGGAATCTTTCAAAAGGTGAGCATATTTTGTTTATAACATTACTCAAAAAGCAAGATAAGACTTTTTAAAACAAATTTAAGATTCATATAAACAAATGCGTAATTTCCGAAAAAATATTTGAAATGAAATGAAAAGTCATTTATTCAGTCTAGGCTGTTACAAGCACTTGTGAAAGTCAAACTACGGCGGGAGACCTTGTACTGAGAAGAACCGGCAAGAAACTCAGCAAGGGCTGCTTTTTTCTCCCTGTATTGATATATACAGAGTCATCAAGTTGAAAAATGACTTCAGAGATACTTCTGAAGTCACCTTCCATATCATTATTTAGGATATAGATATATATAGTTACAATAAATTTTATATTTAGTATATAGGAAGTGGCATTAGATAGGTACCATATTACTGTTACAAAAACTGACTAATACCCATCAAATAACAAATTACAAGAAACACTATGTCCATGCATTACGATCATTTAGATAATCATTAACTTTTTATTAGCCCTTATTTCATAAGAGAATTCTTGATCTGAGATTTAAATTTGGTTAGTGGAAGCTCAATCAGATCTTGGGGAACTTTGTTAAACAATACAATACTGCATCCCAGAAATGAACCTCTTGATTTTTGGAGACTGAAATATGGAACGGCAAGCTTGTTCTTAAATCTCGTGTTAAAGTTATGGGTTTGACTTTTTTTCCAAATGCGTCATACTTTTGTTCTTACATATATTATATTTTCATAAATGTATTGCGATGCCAGTGTTAAATTTTTTTTTTATAATTTTCTCTAAGATATTCTCTTGCCTTTAAAATTATTTATGGCGCGAACAGCTCTCTTTTGCAGTACGAAGATACTTTCTATATTAGCAGCTGAGCCCCACAACAAAAGGCAATATGACATAACGCTATGAAAGTTACGAAAGTAAACCAATCTCGCCTTTTCCACATCAGTTAGGAGTCTTATTTTTTTAACAGCGAAAGCCGCAGAGCTCAGTCTACTTGATAAGGCATCAATATGAGGATCCCATTGCAGACGCGAGTCTAAACTAATACCCAGAAACTCTGTAGAATCCACTTACTGTACAGGCTGGTCATTTATTTGTAAACTAGTATTAACCTGCCTCACATTAGGTAGAGTAAACTTAGCACATTTTGTTTTACTAGAGTTTAGTTTTAAATTATTTTTACCGTAAACCAGTGAAGGACTTCAGAGAGAGCACAATTTACTTCGTCATAACAATCATTTCCTCTTCTAGCTTACTGTCTCACACAAATCTCTTGTAAAGTGAGCAAGGTCATTGATATACATATATAAGGAAAAGCAATGGGCCCAATATTGAACCCTAGGGCACGCCCATAGAAATGGGTGCTCCTGTAGACTCAGCTTCATTTATAACTACTTATAAATTTTATTATTTTAAAGCATGTAACTGCTTGATGTTTAAATCTAAAGAAAATATAACTAGAAAAAAATTTCCCGCGGACCAGGCAGCAGACGGGACTCGAACCCGCACCCTTCGCAATCCGGGCGAATGCACTGACCAATTATGCTACCGCGGCCCTCACGGACCGCGTCGAAACTCTTCTAGCCATTCTTAAGCTGCAAGGCAGCGCCATCTCTTCGCATTATAGGTAACCCACAATGTCAAATGAATACTTTTACAAGTATTAAACATTTGAAAGAAGAAATAGCAATTATAGTTATAAATTTTATTATTTTAAAGCATGTAACTGCTTGATGTTTAAATCTAAAGAAAATATAACTATTATATTTATATACTAGTTAGATCCTCATTATCTAAAGAAAATATAACTATTATATTTATATACTAGTTATATTTTCTTTAGATTTAAACATCAAGCAGTTACATGCTTTAAAATAATAAAATTTATAACTATAATTGCTATTTCTTCTTTCAAATGTTTAATACTTGTAAAAGTATTCATTTGACATTGTGGGTTACCTATAATGCGAAGAGATGGCGCTGCCTTGCAGCTTAAGAATGGCTAGAAGAGTTTCGACGCGGTCCGTGAGGGCCGCGGTAGCATAATTGGTCAGTGCATTCGCCCGGATTGCGAAGGGTGCGGGTTCGAGTCCCGTCTGCTGCCTGGTCCGCGGGAAATTTTTTCTAGTTATATTTTCTTTATAACTACTTTCTGAATCCTAGCAGAAAGATAAGACCGTATCAGACTTAGTGAAATATTTGATACACCTTAATGCTTCATTGTATTTAACAATGTTTCATGGCTAACGCAGTCAAACGCCTTTGATAAGTCGCAAAAAATGCCAATAGCATCGTGCTTACTCTCCCATATATATCAAAAAAGTGTTTGAGAAGTGCAGTTCCAGCATCAGTAGTACTTTTGCCTCTAGTGAAACCAAACTGTTTTAAATGAAGTAGCTTATTTATAGAAAGTGTGCTAATAATTGGTTATAAATCATTTTCTCAAATACTTTACTTAGCGCTGGTAATACAGATATAGGTCTAAAATTGCTAGGATCTGATTTGTCACCAGCCTTAAAGAGAGGGATAACTTTAGCACATTTCATTAGATCTGGAAAAACTCCCTCATCAATACATTTAATATAATGGCTAGCTGTGGCGCAATGACAGTGATAATCAGTTTTATTGTATATGTTGATATTTCCCATAAATCCTCATTAATATTAATATCTTTATTTATCATTGGTTCCTCTATAAGAAAGGTAAGGACAAACAGATTTTCCACTTAATTTGGAGCGCCACCTTTCAGTGCTGTTGTGTTTCTGTTGGTGAGTCAAGTCAAGAGGCTTCACGTGGTAGGGGTTTTGGTTCGGTTCAGGTCAGCAAGGTTAGGATTACTGGAGTGGCACAATATTTCTACCGTTTCAGCTATTTTAAGGACCGGTCTTCATTTATAATTTTTGTCAGATGGGGATAAAATAGCTCCCTGCTTGTGATTTTGCCCGATCAGCTCCACAAGGGATGAAGTTGAAAAAATACTACCACTTTATATAAGCCTAATTACCAACTGATTATTTCCAAACTTACTAATCTCACGAATACGGGCTTTCAACTAAAGATAAATATAATTTATATTTTAATCAAAATTCATGCTTGCAAAAATATGTTTCACTAACACAAATAACTGAATCAGACATTTGGAAAGGCTCTTAATTTGATAAATATACCTACCAACTTCCCAATTATGTAATACAAAACGTATTTTAAAGTCAGACTGCGGTTAAGCCTAACGTTCTTATCATTAATTTGTCTTTTCTTAAGCAAACAAAGGTACAGTATAAACTTTACTTAATTATGTTGCCAGATTTAAATAATGTATCACTACACATGTACTATAAGGATATTTTATTTCTAGTCTTCGTTAGGGATGAAGTGTATCGCCATTGCCCCTTTTAATAGGTACGTGTAGGTTAATGTTATATGTGCGACTATCAAGCCATCAAAAGTATTGACATAAAATTTTGTTCGTGAACAATGGATGTTTTAGATATTTCATACATCACAATCAACAAAACTTAATAGTAAATATAAGATTCGTACCCTCCGCCCATTTATGTCAAGCTATCAAATTTATCGAAGGCGTAAGCCTGCGTCGGAATCCTCAACCCTGATAAATAAACATGAGCCTAGCTGACCGAATCGTCTCAACCTATTCCTGATAAAATATGATAAGTAAATTTATTCGCGAAAATTGTCCATCGTCAGAAATTGTCATAAAAATAAGTGTAGGAAAAACGCGCGCGTACAGTATTCGGTTTGGAGGGCATCCAAATTTTGGGTACTTGCTATATTCGAACAGCCGAAATCAATTTTGTATGAGAACGCTGTTACAGTAAATGATAATCTGCTGTACATGATTTCTGAACTAGATCCATTTACATTTTTATTTTGAAAGGGGTTAGATAAATCTAATATTAAATATTTTCTAATGTAGTTTTTCAATTACGCAGTGACGTGACGTGCGTAGCTTTTAGATATCAAAAAATCTGCATAATTAAAATAAAACAATATCTGTTAATTGTCTACTGTATAAATATGTGTACTGTCCACCACGTAGTTCACGTTGCAGAAGTACACTTGTAATATATTAGTCAGTAGTTGTAAGAGTACGCCAGTATTAAGATGAAAAAGTAGTTAAATGAAATAGAAGGTTGCTGTTGTTACTAAGTTTATTGCGATACTGGCGTACTCTTACAACTACTAACTCATATATTACAAGTGTACTTCTGCAACGTGAACTACGTGGTGGACAGTACACATATTTATACAGTAGACAATTAACAGATATTGTTTTATTTTAATTATGCAGATTTTTTGATATCTAAAAGCTACGCACGTCACGTCACTGCGTAATTGAAAAACTACATTAGAAAATATTTAATATTAGATTTATCTAACCCCTTTCAAAATAAAAATGTAAATGGATCTAGTTCAGAAATCATGTACAGCAGATTATCATTTACTGTAACAGCGTTCTCATACAAAATTGATTTCGGCTGTTCGAATATAGCAAGTACCCAAAATTTGGATGCCCTCCAAACCGAATACTGTACGCGCGCGTTTTTCCTACACTTATTTTTATGACAATTTCTGACGATGGACAATTTTCGCGAATAAATTTACTTATCATATTTTATCAGGAATAGGTTGAGACGATTCGGTCAGCTAGGCTCATGTTTATTTATCAGGGTTGAGGATTCCGACGCAGGCTTACGCCTTCGATAAATTTGATAGCTTGACATAAATGGGCGGAGGGTACGAATCTTATATTTACTATTAAGTTTTGTTGATTGTGATGTATGAAATATCTAAAACATCCATTGTTCACGAACAAAATTTTATGTCAATACTTTTGATGGCTTGATAGTCGCACATATAACATTAACCTACACGTACCTATTAAAAGGGGCAATGGCGATACACTTCATCCCTAACGAAGACTAGAAATAAAATATCCTTATAGTACATGTGTAGTGATACATTATTTAAATCTGGCAACATAATTAAGTAAAGTTTATACTGTACCTTTGTTTGCTTAAGAAAAGACAAATTAATGATAAGAACGTTAGGCTTAACCGCAGTCTGACTTTAAAATACGTTTTGTATTACATAATTGGGAAGTTGGTAGGTATATTTATCAAATTAAGAGCCTTTCCAAATGTCTGATTCAGTTATTTGTGTTAGTGAAACATATTTTTGCAAGCATGAATTTTGATTAAAATATAAATTATATTTATCTTTAGTTGAAAGTGTTCGGTAAACAATTAAAAGACTACACAATATTATTATATTAAAGAGTTTAACTGCTAGATGTTTAAATCTAAAGAAAAAAGCGGTTCAGGGTGGTGAAGGCAGGGTTTTATTACATAACAGGAAAATAAAACAAAATAAATTAAATACTTTTTAAAAGGGTTTGAACTGTGCGTTTCATTATTGTCACGCTGTTAATGTTTTCTGATTTTATTGCTATGTTTTAGAATATGATTAAAGTGCAGTGAAAATGTATGTTTTAATAAAGTTGAATATATTTATAATCAAAATAAAATAATAATAAATTAAAGAAAACGGATCGTAAAATAAGGTACGCTATCAAATTGAAAACCGTTACAAAAATGACTACGCCGTTGGAAGGCATCCAAAATTTCAGGTTTCAAGCTATGTTCGCTCGGCTGGAATCAATTTAGTATTAGATCGATGTTTCAGTAAGGGATAATCAAGAGTACGTGATTTTGGTGCTGATGCTGCTGTATGTGCTTGCTCAGTAGTTCAACGATTATCTAAATAATTTTATATTCTGCCAAAATTTGTTGTTGAAATATTTTAAAGCATTAGGCACTTCTCCCACAATCGACGATAAACGAGAAGCGAGGAGAGTTAGAAATTAGAAATAAGTTGACGATCAGCGGGAAACGAGGGTGTAGTTTTGATAGCGAGTGTACGATAATTATGGTCGATTACTCGCGCTACTTTCTCGCGGTGACATTCCTTAGCAGAAATATAAGTGTGCCTGCCAAGCCAAGCGGGCATCGCTGAGCCAGTATCGCTGAGCGAGTATTATTTTTGGAAGCTAGTGGAGCGAGTTCTCGCCGGGAGTGTGAACAGACAGCGATCAACTATTAATTTATGCATCCTATCTGTTTATACGGAACTAGCCGCCACCCGTGACTTCGTCCGCATTACGGTTTTTGACAGTCCCTCAGGAAAATGACACTTTTCCAGGATATAAAGTATCCTGTCTTAATCCAGGTCATAAACTATATGTGCACCAAATTTCATCCCAATCCGTTCTATAGTCTTTGCGTGGTTTAGTAACAAACATACAAACACACGAACATACAAACTTTCACGTTTATGACATTAGTAGGAATTTGTAGGATATTAGTAGGATTTATATCTATTGTATGTTTCTTGAACTAGAAAATAGCCGATAGTTAGTCGCTTTTTCGCCATCAATGGGACAACTGCCTTAAACAACTATATGCTATTATTGCCCTCATATTATGTGATAGTGCGTTAGTAAGTACATAGATAAGTACTGGCAGGCTTTGGAATATTTAACGTTTCCGCCGATTTCACAGTGAATCACGGGACAATAATAATACGAAAACAATACATAAAATCCATCTGTTTTCTCTTATTGGAACGATCAGTATTCCGTTCTCACGAAACAAAGCATAATTTAAGCGCTCACCTATACGCCTGCAAACTTCAATGGATATCATTTTCAGAGGCAAACAGTGGCCTTTATTGCCTCTGATCTCTCTACCACCGAGGAAAATGATAAAAGCTTCGCTCTTGGATGTGGCTTAAGATTTATTTCATTCTATACACAATGGCAAAGGAAGTAGTACAGACCATAAGATTTTATAAATATTCTTTGAGGTTCTCTTTCGTAGTTTTATTGACGTAGGTGATTTTCATTGATAACATACTTAACGGGCCCGATTCTATTAACTTTAAAATCATTCACTCTTTTGTATTATATTAGAACAATAATGATATCATCTTCAAGAGCCCATTAATGACCCACGGGCCCAGTGCGGATTGGCGAGTCCTAACGGCTGCTACGGCTTAAAATGCCTTGTGAAGCACGGAGAAGCTCGAGATGTAAACATATTGGATGGGTGACATCCAATAACCTACAACTGCAAAAGTTGCTTAATTTCAACGATCGCAGCCTAATGCGCTATCGAGTTCCTCAGATGACAAATTTGGAAGTACATATATCAAGAATAATGATATACTGCTGTCAAATTTACCATTAGGTTTCAGAATCAGGTCATATATCTCCTAAGTTGTAATTAAAAAAAAAACAAATCTTATTGACTGCATCTATAAGATGATTGAAAAATAATTTATATCTGGAGTTAATTCTTTTTTCTTGGAACACCAACTTAATAACAAATCTGTACTCACTGTACATTAAAAAGAAATTACTCCAATTCTCCATTACTGTAGTCAATAAAATTTTAACTGACAAAACTCGCATCTGATTAAAATTCAGGCAACTTTACGACGTTAAATCAAATTACGACGACATTTACATTGGAAATTGTACCGTGATCTTTTATGTTCCCAGTATAATAACATTATTTCGGAATTTAAATTTTTCATTAGCATAATGAATAATGTGGTTTTCGCCGTTCACTGTATCATCATCAATCTGCTCATCGTGTTAAATTTAAGAGTTTATCATTAAGTATCACCTTTTCATTATTATATTTTTATTGTATAAGCACTTAACTACTAGAAGTTTAAAACTATAGACAGTTTTACTGGAAACTGTTTCTTTAGATCATCTTCTACAGTTATTTTAACTTAAATTATCAAAGCAATTCCTTATAAAGATCGTAGTTACATTTAAGTTTCTTCAAAAACAAATAAGTGTCATATCCACATTTCTTAAGGAACTGCATAGTGCTTCTTATTCATTGTTCTTATGAGATGGGCTGGGAAATTGAAAACTAATATCGGATGGAACTTTTCATTGTGCTCAATATGTAAACGGGCCTGCTCAAACACTACACCATGAATACCAAGCGAAAGTGCCACCTGCCGATCGCGCGACTACGGGGGTTTTTGTTAGACTAAAGGGTATTAGGTATTTGAATACCGTATAATCTTATACTACTAAGATGTAAGGTAAATTGAGTTCCTTTTATAACATAACTTACACAAAATAAAAGGTATAATTGTGATTGAGATCTGAAAATATAATTCAATAAGGCACCATAGCACTTTTGAATGAAATTTTAGATTTTGTGGTTAAAATTGAATTTATTATTTAAAACTAATACAGTACTCACTTAGTATTTCAATTTAAATTGATGACTAGTTAGAAGTTGTAGGTATAGTCAATAAAAGGTAAACTTATTGAAAAGGTAGAGTTTAACGTACTTTTATGTTTAAATCTTTGCTTGAAATAAGAATTATAGTCAATTGAGACTTGTGATAACCTCATGTTATTTTATGTGAAATTTGCTTTAATAATGGAAAAGATCAAATTCTGACTTTTGGACTGTAAGTTTTGTGTTAGACAAACAACTTCAATCATCAGAATAAGTCAGTGTAATGTAAAGCAAGGCATATCGGGTTGTCCAGTGTTTTGCACCGTACAGAAAACCACAGTAAATGACACTACTCCCTTGTTGGTTTATCGGTGAAAAAGGTTCTATGCATTACAGAATGGTAGGCAATGCGCAAGCGATAGGTACTCTTGTACTTGTAAGAGTCTATCTATAAGCTAAGATAGTGATCTCTCATCATCAGTTTTCTGGAAATCCGCAATAATATTGAGGGCTAGCCACACATACACAATACTATTGACGCTATGGACTTTATTGTTTATGTCGTTGTATGTGTGTGGCTAGCTTTACTTGAGCTTGTTTGCGACCCCTTTTACACAAAGATTTTTCGAAGAGAAACGGTTTTGGACGGTGTGTAAAAATCCAATGCAAAAGATGAAACGGAAATGTGACGAACGTCACACGTCAAATAAATGGTGTGTAAGGCATAGCGGAATGGAGCAGCACGCATCACTCTCACTTTAAATATTACATTACAAGGACTCTCTCTTCTAAAGGTGAATTTTGGCAATATTGGCATGGCATGAAGAGATTTTCATTAAAACTTTTAGTTCGAGTGTTGACACTTAATAAAATAATCCAGTTTCTTTGTTAGCACTTTTAAATAAATATTTAACTTGTTCCCGCGACTGTATAATGAGAAGCGTATGGTCTTAGATTAATGTTTGTATTCAATTGTCAATTCAGAAATATTCTAAGCGCAGAGTGTAAGCCACCAAGTTACGAGGTCACGTTTGTATAAACGTGAAATTGTGTGCCGTTCGTGCAACTTCATTTAGTGGAGTAGTATTACTATGACAATAAATTAATTGTTTACGTATACTCATATACTGGAGAACAGACTATGTGCGATCGGGACTCACATACGGAGGATTTGAAATACTGCCATTGCTGTTTAAAACAATATCCTCTTTGCAAAACGCCATGGCAACGTCTCACGTATGAAGTCTACATTTATTTTATTTATTTTTATGTTTCTTTACTTTGTTTTTATAGCGGGACATTATAAGGTACATAAAGTAACACCGAGCGTCTACAGCTCCCTTATTTTCATTGATCACAGAAAAAAACGATTATTGGTTCTTGTCGGTTAGTGGTACCACTACCTTACATATATTATAAAAAATAGCTACCTTTTACGGTTGCTGTACCAAAGGTATGTAACTTATTTAAAAGTTGACTCTTTGAGGCTCAGAATTTGAAAAAGAAAGTTAATTACATTTCATAATATATTTTGTTATTAGCGGGATTGCTGCCATGTGCCTTGTTTTTTGCGAGAACCCGATATTTCGACACTGTTGCAAGCCCCATGGTCTTGATATTCTTGCACAGTGTACAGTTACTCCGTGATCACGGCGTTTGCAACAGTGCCGAAATATCTCGGGAAGCAAAAATATTATAGTGTTAGTGACCATGAAAGTTTAAAACAATATAATTACATTTTTATTCTTAAATGGGATAATGTTTGTGAATAAGTAATATCAAATGAGCAAATGAATTTCTTTAAAGCAGGTTGCGGTAGAGGCCAGTAAATATGAAATAATTTTCTAATACTGGCTTCAACCTACTATCAACATTATATGTGGTTAAATCCATTGTTTAAGCCTATTCTAGAAGGATATAATCCAGCGTACCAACCAAGGTGACCTTGGTGTGAAGCTGGTTTCCATCCGCGTTATGATTTTTGGTTACACGGATGTAATCCACGCGCCAATACGTAATTGTTGAATGTCAAATCAAAATTGGGATTACATCCTTCGTCTAGATGGATAGCAACGGGCAAGGTCACCTTGGTTAGTACGCTGGATTACATCCGTCTAGAGTAGGTCTTAATATCGGGTGACTAGATCCACGGTCATGCAATTCATCCATCCTATTTTTTTTTTGTAACAAATGGTAATGCAATGTTTGTAATAAGTTTTAGAGTACTTACATACTCTCTTTATTAATAAATTGGACTCTCTCTCTCTCTCACACTCTCACTCTCGCTCTCACTCTTTATTAAAAAAATTACGTGCTCAATTCGGTATGTTATGTCGTTGCTAGCCATACCATCCATGTAGGAAAACCCCATAATCATAAAAGGTCGAGAACGTTTCGAACTTGATACACTGTCCCTGCGTATTTCATATTATTTATGAATGAGTGGTCAACCCGGAAGTAAAAAAGAAGAGTATTGTCAGTTACTTAGTTCATAGAAAAATAAATCAACGGAAATGGGTTGTCCTATATTATAGTTTAATATTTGATGAGCTGAGTAATTTTGCGCTTGCACAATTTTCCTTTGTGGTTCCTTGCCCACACCAAATGTGGTTCTGATGTGTAATCTTGTCTCTCCTTAAGCTTCACTTAGTTATGGGATAAGAGCAGAGTGTACATGGCATGTACACGAAGGCATAGTTCCGTTAATAACGCGCGTAAGCTGTGATCGGTGGCACGGGTGAAATGAAACTATTTCCAGATCACCTTACTTCACTGAGCCGTAAAGTGTCACACAAAAGCGCTATAGAAACACCTTTATTAGACGGGTGGAAATTATTTAATGTTATCATAAATGTGTCTTAATATTCGAGTAAGGTTTATTAGTTACCCTAAACATAAATACTTGTTAGCAGTATTTGCTTATAACACTAAAACACACAATTGAGTCCGTAGACTCAGGGCACAAAGCATGCAAGCGGTTAACAGCTCAGCAAACATAACTCTGAGTAGGGAATCTGTCTTTTGCGACACATCTCAACAAGGTAAATACCCTTATATGTATTTAATTTGTTTGGTACGGTACTTTGTTTGTAACGTGCAAAGTACAATATTTAATAATTTAACAGAGAGCAACTCAGGGAGTAGCCATAATGACATAATCAACTGAAATCATTCTGCCGCTTTTTGCGGGGGGAGGAATATGCACACAAATGCAGTTGAATATACTTTCGCACAAACGAAATTGATAAAATCATATTTGACGGAATTGTTCCCTTTTAAAAGTTCTATAAAAAACGTCTGCGACAGGATATATCCATGTTTTAAGTTTGACTCACTATAACCTTTTTCCGCAAATTAACGCGGATGAAACAGCAGGGAACCTCTAGTGACCTCTTGCTAAGGTTCTTGGAGCGAATCTCCTGGAACTGTTTTGATGCGTTTAAAAAGAGCCCATAAAGGTGATTATGCAGAAACACTTTAGATATCTAACTGTCGAACTATATTCACTCACCGGTGTTTTGACTGTTAGGCAGCTATTTATTCTTAATGATAGTTTATATAGATATTTTCTACTCCCATTTGATCCACAAACTGCCAAAAGTGAATGTGGATATGGTAGTTTAAAAAATAAGTAAATTTAGGCTACCATTATCACGTCTTCACCTTTCCAATACTGCTCCTATGCTATATAAACCGGGCCAGCAAAATAATTTACATATCTCCAACTAACCCAAGTGTAAGATAGTTGCTAGGCAGTGGTTACATTCCCTTTCATATGATGGAACGCAGAGCTTACTCAAGATCGTCAAATAATACACGGATACACATGTGAAATCACACGCAACTATCACTTAAGTACAGTCATACACTCTCAATCTCATAAAGGTACACACATGCACATACAGACACTCACTCACAAATAATTTTTATTTTGTCAGTAAATCGTAAGATAAGTTTTGTAATTGTTATTGATTTATATGTATTATTATGGTATACACGTCTCTTTATCTAGAGGTGGGCGCTAATAGCTGTAATACAGTGCTAGAAACTAATATAGCTATTAACGAACCTGAATTATACATGTTCCAATAAATATACTCTCATTTTTATTTTTTCTGTTGTGACTAACAGTGACTAACATAACTGTAATGGCTAGACATATGGTATCGCGTACTTTTTTGTAGATATTAATGTCTTCTATAAAAGTTTAGTGCATTACTTTGCTCTCGTGTCAATGACTTCTGCAGCTTAAGCGATAAAGTGTTATTTTTCGGGTTGGGTGATATTATCGAAGTTTTCATACGGAACCCTAACTTTTTGAAAATACTCTATAGTCTATGTATATCAGGGAAAATGTAGAATTCTAAATACGAAAGAATTATTCAAATCGGTCCAGTGGTAATAATATTAGTATATATGTAGTATAGAATATATGTAGTAAGTATAGACGATGTTTTACATCGTACCATTTTTCGTATTTAGTTTTTTCAGTTCGCTTCTTTTGTATTCGTTAGTTGTTAATTCTCTCCAAAAACTATTTTTATTATTATTGTGAGAATTGGCTACTGTAGTTTTATATTTATGGTCCAGCGTGTGAAAGCGCATCCGTACATATTGAATGATTTTTTTAGGTTCAGTTAACAATACTCCTAATTAAGGTAAAAATAGGATACCCCAACCCGCATATGCATATTGAGCCACAAATGATGGCCACTAAACCTAGTTGAGTTTTTTATACATTTTATATAGTATTTGCGCAAACAAAGCGTCGCGTTTAGTGCTTTGACTGAGGCACAAGTGGTCGCGCTTAGTGGCGCACATTGAACCTAAGCTTTACAAAAATCACCGTGTCCGCACTAATTAATAATATAAAGATGTATTTAAATGCCACATCATCATCATCATCATCATCATCATCAACAGCCTATCTTAGTCCACTGCTGGACATAGACCTCTCCAAATGCACGCTACTCAGATCGAGCTTGGGCTACTCGCATCCAGCTACTGCCAGCCACCTTGCGCAAATCGTCACTCCATCGCACCTGAGGACGCCACACAAGTGCCACATGTTGTAATTTAATTCTTATTAAATATAGTTATCACAGATAAAGACAATACAAATTCACTCTCACTGTTATTTGAGGAATTTATGATTTTTAGCCTCAAACTCAAAATCAATTCGATATTATATTTTTTTTAAATACGAATGATAACCGCCGAATTTATTTTGTTTCCTCCACAAGGTTGTAACGCTAGTTTCGTTTCTCACCGAGTTACAAAATCTGAAAACACAAAACTATAGATATTTCAGGGTGTAGTTGTTGCTGACGGAAATAATTTAATTACCTCATACTGGGTTTATTCGTCGTAGTGGCGTTTACAATCGATATGTAATGTTGTTTAACTAAATAAGTTTTTACTTTATCTTAATGCAAGATGTTGTTAATCTAAATTTTGCTTATCTTGATGAAACATGTTAAACTGGATTGCTGAGATAGAAATTGCTATGGTGACATGTCTTATTGTCTTTAGTTTGAAGATTTGGAGTCCACAATGTGCATCAAGCTTTGTCGAGGTCATCCACTACCGCATGGGACTTATGGCGTCGACGTTTCGTTGTCAGTTTTGAAGCCAGCAATTTTTTTATTATTTCTTATGGAATGATTAACAATAACAATGGTCCGCTACGGTTTGAACCTCTAAAACAATTAAAAAATGCAGTAGATACCCAACCTGCTGTGTTCCTTTAGCTACTTTTCATATCGAAACGTTTTTTTCTTTTTGTAAAGAACTTTAAACTGGGTATTCACAACTCGGTTGCCTATTCCAGAAAGAACTTCCTGTATTGCCAACAATTTGTTAATAATGTAGACGCCCCCTGACGGCGATTTGTGTAACCATCTTTATGTTTAAAAAAGAAAAGCATGATGTATCGAGTTGCCGAGTGCTCCGCTCTGAGCTTGTTCTTACAATATTAATTGATAGATGGCGTATAATAAAAATAATTAAGTAAAGTGGCGGGTGTGAAATCCTCATGGATACCCTACAGCCGGCTGCAAGGTTATGACAGACTCTTACTGACTAAAAGACACCCGTGGTTCATGCTTATGGTAACAAGGTTTAGCTGAAGCGATCTTTTTATAAAAACGTAACGTTCTTCTTCTTCTTCTTTTTCTTGTTTGCTACGGGCGTTTCCGCAACTCGACGTCCTTATGGCACCTGTTTTGCGTGAGGTGGGTGTATGGCCGGAATCACTCCAGCCAGCCCAGCTCCGCCAGGAAGGCCCCCAGGGCCTTCACGTTGGTGACTGCCTCTTGAAGGTTTCCCGGTGAGCCGAGGTATTTCGCCCGGTATTCGGCCACTCCGTTGCATTCCAGCAGAACGTGAGTAGCTGTTTCTTCTGCCTCTATGCATCCTCTGCATAGGGGGCTGTCCGTGACACCTATGTTGAAAAGATGTCTGTTAAAATATGCATGTCCAGTAATAGTACCTGTTACCATGCGCAATGTAGGTTTGCTTAGCTGTAGGAGAGTTTTGGAAAAGACAGCGTTCACCCGTGGCAAAGCGAGCTTGGTCTGCCTGCACGTCTCCAGTTCGAGCCAGTGTTGCTGGTGTAGTGCAGCAGTGTGCTCGCGAATTTTATTGACGAGACAGCTTACCGGTATCGGGACGATTGGTTCGGGGCCTGTTGGGGTCGTATCGGATCCCTTCCGGGCCAGCTCATCCGCACCGTCGTTTCCGCGTGATCCACTGTGTCCCTTGATCCATTGGATGGTAATAGAGTTGCTCGTCCCTACCGTGTTTAAGGTTTGGTGGCATTCTTGTAGTAAGTTCGATCTGACTAAACAGGCATCTAGAGCTTGTAGGACTGATTTGCTGTCAGACAGTATTCGTATTTCCTGTCCTGTTACCTTCCTTGAGAGGATCGCTCTTGCCGCCAGTGTGATGCCCATACACTCAGCTTGGAAAACTGGGTTTGCACGGGCTTAAGGGGAAAGCGGTGTGTATATTAAGGTCCTCAGAGAAAACACCCGCGCCCGTGCCCGATGAGGTTTTTGAGCCGTCGGTGTAGATCATGAGAGCCTTGTGTGTTACCTTTGGATCGCTGTCATCCAGTAGATGTATTCTGTACTTTTTGTCAAATATGAAGGCGGGTATTATTTTGTCACATGCCGCATCTATGAGCGGAGTGTTGACCTATTCCTTCAATATACCGTTGAGATGTCTTGCTCTTTCGAACCTTACCAGTCCAAACTTTTGTAGTCTCAACGCTGTTTTAGCCGCTTCCTGTCTTATGTAGATATGGAGCGGTGTGATGTTTAAAATAACTTCCAGTGCTGCGGTTGGCGCCGTACTCATGCACCCGGTCACCGCGCTGCATATCTGCCGCTGAAAGCTTTGTAGTTTGTTGACACAGGTAGTCTGGATAGATCTCGGCCACCATATGATGGCGCCATAACTTACCATTGGTCGTATGACTGTGTAATATAACCATAGGAACAGTTTTGGTGCAAGGCCCCAGCGCTTCCCTAACATTTGACGGCATTGCCAAAGTGTTACGCTGGCTGTCTTGATTTTGTGTTCCACATGGTTACTCCAGTTTAGTTTGCTGTCAAGTATAAGGCCTAGATACTTTACCTCCTGCGACAGTTGTAGTGTGGTACCAAACAGCTTCGGCAAGTTGAAAGCACCTACGTCACGTTTGGTTGTAAACATTACAAGCTCTGTTTTAGTTGGATTAACTGTGAGGTCGTATTTCCTGCACCAGCGTTCAACCAGTTTCAAAGCACTTTGCATGGTGTTACAGGTGATGCGGGCGTGGGTGCCTAGGGTAAGTATAGTAATGTCATCTGCATACCCTATGGTGTAGTGGTGGTTCGAGTTTAGCTTGGTCAGCAGGTCGTCTACTACGAGGTTCCACAGAAGTGGCGAAAGAACCCCTCCTTGCGGACATCCTCGTGCCACCAGTGCTCCTCTGCTGTCCTCACCTTTTACCCGAACTATTCTATTACGAAGCATGTTAACTGTCCAGTCAATGATTTGTTGCTCCACTCCGTGTCTTCTGAGAGCAGACTCAATACTGGTGAAGTTGGTCTTATCGAAAGCACCCTCTATATCGATGAAGGTTCCGAGGCAGATAAGTTTATTTTGAAAGGCTTCTCCTATCTTACCGTCGAACTGATGGAGAGCCGATTCAGTAGATTTACCTGAACTGTAGGCATGTTGGTGTTTATGTAGTGGGGCATTGATTAATGCTCCACTGCGTAGGTATCTGTCGCATAGCCTTTCCATTGTCTTAAGTAAGAAGGTTGTTAGGCTAATGGGCCTGAAGGATTTAGGGTTAGTATAGTCGGTTTTACCCGGTTTGGGTATGAATACTACCTTGACCTCCCTCCACAAATGTGGAGTGTACCGATGAGCTAGACATGATGTTAATATACGAGTAGCCGCATCGACCACGTCCTGTCCGCCCCATTGTAGTAGTGCTGGAAAGATGCCATCAGAGCCAGCAGACTTGAAAGGAGCAAAGCAGTTGATAGCCCACTTTACTCCCTCAGGTGTAATTACCGACTCTGCTAGTCTCCAGCATCCTTCTGTTGTACTTGGAGGTGCATCTTGCCAAGTCACCTGCTCTGTAAGCTGGCAGTCCGGAAAGTGGGTTTCTAGGAGGATAGCGTCGCAGTCAGCACGATTATGGGACAATGTGCCGTCAGGTCGACGCAGACTTCCCAGCACGCCAGGGCCTTGCTTGGCCAGTAATTTCCTTACCCGGTTTGCCTGATTGGTGGAGCTTATCTCCTCGGTGAAGTTCCTCCAGGAGGCTGTTCTCCAGTATCTGATACGTTTCTTGTACTTAGCTTTAGCAGCTTTGTAGTTAACGTAACGTTAGTGCGACACAGAAGCCGTTGCTGTTGGTACTGGCGGTAGCGTTGTGGAACTAATGATATTTTATTGTGGTTTTTAAATAGGTAAGAAATATTCTTTAACCAAAGTTGAATGACTATTACTCTTAAACTAAGAAATTTGTTGTAACCGCTATAGTTTTCCTTAAAAGTTCATGAAAAGCACTATTATCATGAATTTTCCAAGTTTTTCAAGCCTTTAGAGAAGAGAATAGTTAAGCTTTTAGAGAAGGGGCCGCCCAGCTTGAACAAAAATAAGCACTTTAAAAATTTAATAATACGCAAATCGATCCTTAAATCGTAAAAAAGTCTTAGAATCCCCGAAGTAATTTTAAAGGTGATGAAAATAAAATCACCCCAGGGGAGCTACCCTAAAAAAACGTGTATTTCTAATTTTTATTCTACCAGTCTGTCAGCTTGATCAATATAGTTGGGGCCTTAAATAAAAAAAAAAACAATATCTTTTTTAATAATACAAGGAAAACATTGGATACGAAAAAAAATGATCCTCAACTAACTAATTAACTTACTACCTACGGCGTTAGACGATATATATATACGATACCTATATGATCGTGAGGTTGTTGGACACTTTTCCATCACTAAAGATGTGGGTTGAAAGAGCGATGCTTCAACCGATCTATGGCATCAAGTGACTTAGTGGAGCTATCCAAAGATGGGAGCAATATTAGGACAATGGGCGAATTTCCGTGAAACAGAGTAGAACAACTTGAGAACAGCACAGGAAAAGTTTGTACAGAGTTTTGAATGGAGATTCAACCTGTTGGCAGATAGGCGGAAGGACCACTAGTGGAGGCTTAGTAATTAAAAGATATACCTTAAATGAATTTTAGCTACAAAACGCTTTAATTAACGATTAGGGGATTAGTTTCCAGCTAACATTAGTAAAATGTGCTCGAAGCGTGACAAGAGAAATGAAATATATTTCCGGACACATCTATCGGCCCACTGAGCGTTATTAGTTTCAACGGTCTGTAGCAAAAATATATGTTTATGGTTGAGCAATTATTTTAAAAACACACTAAAATATGGTTATTAAATCAGCTTCAAAACAGCTTAGGTAATAACTTTTTGCTCAATGTATCATTTACTTTTAGGCTAGGGACCGTCAAAACTTAAAATACTAGGTGGGCCTATGTGTCCGGAAGTGTGTAGATATAAGGGATAAATCCTTTATATTTACTCATAAATTGATTGCCACGAACATCTGAAATCCAAAGACATTTAAATGTAAATTCTTCATTATAACTTATGTTTGCTGTTATATCTCCTGATTTCTATACTGAACTCAGCTTCTTTACGTTACTGTCAAATAAAATCCTTTCCACCTATTATTTTTCTCATCTGTAATAAAACACATTGACGATAACTTTATTCGATCAGCATTCCCATCACAGGTTTGATATCAACGTTTTTTTAATATCACAGTTACCCGAAAATTGAAACTTATTTCTTAAACAAATCTTTATTCTTCAGGCCTTCTTACGAATATCGCGATTGGCTGCTAAACATTGTTTTTATTAGTATAAAATAAATTGTGAGCTTAGCTATGTAAACTTCTAAACTAAACAAAAGTTAATACTTATATTTACGGGCAAATTGAAAGCTCTGTAGGTCTAACAAAGCTTGAGATACAGCACTTTACAAATTGGCTAGTTTCCCCCAAAAGTTCGAATTTATTAATATAGTAGCTTTATTCTGAGAAGAATATAAACTGTGTCCATGGGCGACGATGATCACTTACCATCAGGTGAGCCGTCTGCTCGTATGCCCCCTGTAACATAAAAAAAAACTAAAAACCCTTTAGCAAAAAAATTACACCGCCAAAAAAACATTAAAGCGGCCATGCATGTCTAATAGAACTGACTTTCCATTTACTACTTCGGTTTGCATTGCACCGATTCCAAATAATAATTTGAATAAAGATAACAAAGGTTTATTAATTCCTGCTCTTCAGTTTTTTCGGTGGTATAATTTTTATGCTTAAACGTGCTTATTTTATTATTTTTAGTGGCTTAAATTTTTATAATATACAACTCGGCATCAAAATCTGTGAGTGAACAATCACTCCCATTTTCCTACCCTTAGGGTAGGATTTTAGTTTCCAAAGTTATCTAGAACCAACTTTGAGGTATACTCTATATAGGATAGACCTAACTGGCCAAATGCGTGTCGTGCAACGCGCAGTGTTGGGCCCCGTTGTGTTTTTTTTAATTTTGTTTTTCATTTCTAGGTTTTACGCGATTGAAGCAAACAATAACTTAATGTAAGTCAATTTTATTAGGTAAGAATGTTTTAATACCTACCTAAGTTAAGCGAATATTACTCTTAAACAAACTGATCTAGGTATATTTACAGTTATACTTTTCTTTGAAAGTTCATAAAAAGCGTGCTCCATAAAAAGTGAGAGGTGCGGGCAACAGGCACTTTCTTGTCAAAATTACAAGCTACCGCCGCCCGCACTTCTCACTATCTCCGTCCCGTCCAACCCCCACACCCTTTACCCCGCAGATGAGGACTCAGTTAAGCGATCTACCTATAAATTATAGGGTTGAAAATCTAAAAAAATATGTTGTATTGCTTTTTATGGACTTTCAATGAAAATTATGACGGTAAAGATAGATCAGTTTGTTTAAGAGTAATAGTCGCTTAACTTAAGTAGGTATAAGAAAATTTATTACCCATCGTATCTACGCCGTAGGTTGGTAAGTTAAATAGTTAGCTTAGGATCATTTTCTTTCTTATCTAATTTTGTTCCTTGTATTATTTAAAAATTGTTCGTTTTTAATTTAAGGCGCAGTCATTTACTTAACACTATTTCATTTCAGTTTATGTGTAATATAATTGTGAAGAAGGCTATATCGTAAACAAAACGCTCCACTTCAGCCAACTTTTTTTTCATCCTAGGGTCTTACAGTTCGTATTTTTATATCGAAGACCAAAGTAATGCCTGGCTAGCTGAGCACCATATACCACAGGTTCCATGTGAACTGGCTAGTGATTATCAATTGTTTATGTAGATCAGCACTACCACATAACAACTCGGATCTACTACGCTACTATCGGGCATAACCGCGGGTTCCCGCTGGGAATCACGGTATGATACACCGTGCTCGATATTCGTGCAAACATCATACTCGAAATTTCATTTACAAGCCATCGGTGAGGTCGCAAAGCATCCTCTTTCCACAGCTATCAGTATGAATTTATTTCGCTTACAGTAAGAAGTTGAGCTTTGTCAAGACACTCACAAGCTCTTTAACCTGACACGTAAGAAACTTATATAAATAGTCAACATATTCGCTGAAATATTTTTTCCGAGAAGGAAGAAATTCCAATAATTCTTGGTTGAATGAAAAATCATAAATTTCTCAAATAACAGAGAGCCTGAATTTGTATTGCCTTTATATGTGATAACTATATTTAATAAGAATTCCTAGAAAGATTAAAATATACAACAGTGGGCGTATCTCAAGGTACCATAACAACATGAGGCACCTAAACATACTTTTATATTATAAACTAGAGCTGACTCGGTGAACTTTGTACCGCTTAGAGCGATCGCACATTGACTACTAGTCGCGGCCACTAAACGCGACTACTAGTGGCTCTGAAAAAGCACTAGAGGCAATGTTTTTTTGCGGAACAAAAATTCTAAGTAGCCGAGTGCAGAGTGTAGGCTTCCGTAGACATTTTATTGTGGTTTTTCTTAAAAGTTTATTTAAAATTTTGGTTTTCAATTCAAGGTATTACGCGATATTAGCAAACAACCACTTCATGTTAGTCACCCTCATTAGGTAACAAATTTTCTAATACCTACCTAAGTTAAAAGACTATTACTCTTAAACAAACCCATCACTCATCGTCATAATTTTCATTGAGAGTCCATTGAAAGCACTATGAACATATTTTTTTTAGATTTTTCAAGCCTATAGTTTATAAATAGACCGCTCAACTGAGTCCTCACCTGCGGGGTAGAGGGTGTGGGGGTAGGACGAGAACGGGGACCGTGAGAGGTGCGGGTGGCAGTAACTTTCTTGTCAAAATTACAAGCGCCCGCAGCCCGCTCCACTCACGGTCTCCGTTCCCGTCCTACCCCCACACCCTATACCCCGCAGGCAAGGACTCAGTTAAGCGGTCTACCTAAAGCTTTGAGAGGGGTGGAGGGACGTACTAATTTACACTTTAAGGTTTAATATTTCTTATATGGATCCCTAAATCGAAAAATACTCTAAGCAACCCCTAAGTCATTTTAAAGGACCTATTCAACGATACCGCACCTGGTGGGGTAAACGATGACAAAAATCACCCCGTGTTTACATGTTTTTTTTTATATGGGACCAACATCGGTGTATAACCTTACCAATAAAAAAAGAATTACCAAAATCGGACTACTCTGTGAAAAGATAATGCGTGATCATACATAAAAAAAATAGACGCGTCGAATAGATGACCTCCTCCGTTTTTTTTCGTCGGTTGAAAATATTCATCCATCGAAGTAAATCATATGGACGAAGTTAGATTTATTTGCGTAATATGAGAATGTTATTTTTTTTCCGGTTTACCACATGCTATGAGGTGCGATTGGATAGGTATTAGAAAAAAATCCAAGGTTGCTGTAAACCAATTTTCGATTAAAGGGATCCGTTTGTGTAATATTAAGCTTTATAGTGATAATGGTGTTAGTCGAAAAGCTATATTATAATGAGTAACTATGGAATCCTAAATTGCGAGTGGCACCAATCAACACTAGGCTGGTTTTATTATTTATTTTCGTAATTGCATTATCGATACATACCAATCATATTGTATATTGAGAGACAATAAAATCCAATCAGAGTTTATATACGGGCAATACGAAACTAACGAGCAATTCCAAGTAGTTGGTTTGTGTTTTGGCGATATAAAGCGCTGTTGTTCATTGTTTTACGGAGATGTGGATTATTACCATTTTGCTCTGGTATTCAAAAGTAACCGCATTTATTTGAGTAGATGAGTGAGAGTGCGAAATGTAGGACCACTAATCAGAAAATTGTATTTTGTTCAAATATGCCTGAAGTTTTATTTCCAATTTTTTTCTTTATTTATAGCTTCTTGTAACTGTGAAGAGCAGCTACAACACTAATTTAGAATTAATCTACTTAACCACACCACACCAGAAGCACTTTTTCAGGCCGGCAAGGTGAGGATGGTTGGTGTGGCAGTTTATAAATGTTACACCAGCTATCTTCGCGTTTGGACTTTATCACCACTTAACATCAGGTGGGGTATAGTCATTTGCCTACCTGACTATAAAAAAAACCATTACGTTGAAATGTACGATTGTGTGGAACTCTGCTCAGTAAGTTATCGAAAATCAACAAAAGAAATATCATTGGCCGTTGACTTGGTACATGGTTTCCTAGTTTAATTATTTGATATTAGAGTAAGCTAGAGTAAATAAAAAAAAAAACATGAAAACACTTGGTGGCTCTTGAATTTAATAGTCGTTTGGCACCTAGTGATGGGAGATGAGGAATCAAATAGCCAGTGTGTCGCTTGATAACTAAGAGCACTATTTATTCTTATTTACATCTTTTATACTAATTTCTCGAACTAATATTTATATGCGTCTGCTTTGAATCGTGAGCTCTGCGTGTTCTAGATTTAAAGTCCACGCTGGCGCTACAGTTGCACCAACAAAAACGAATTTCAGTTAAATAATCAGTTTTGGTTGCCGACTCGTGATGTTACTTATAACGAAAAATATGAATACATTGAAAATTGTCTGTTCAGTAATCCTACAAAAGGACACTCAATTTAGGTGGCAATAAAATTTATCGTCCACAAATACTACGTACGCAAGTCGAGCTGTAAAACTAGTTTCATAACGTTACCATATCCCATATCGCCATAAAACTGAAAGCATTATAAATATAAAAAAGTCGGTCAAGTGTGTTATCGGCTCACCCTTTGATGGTTCTCCATTAAACGTTTTGACAATTTCTCTTACAATGCCTACGGACGACCTACTTTTTGATGGTTAACTATCGGTTTGTTTTCAAAAGATGGATTTTTTTGTGATATCGGTATGATTTCATTTAACTTTCCAAGTTGTTTATAATTGTCTTCTTTAAAAAACACAGTTCCCGATTATCTGACTTTGAGTTCCATGTAGTCGTAAAATCTTTTGCTTTATACGCATTTTTTGCACGCACCTGCGCTTCTCAAGTGAGGCATTACTTGGATGACTTATGTATACTATCTTTCATTATGGTATCGCACGCACCTTACTCTGGCGAACCCGCAGGGATTTACGATGACAGGTGTGTATGTATCAATATTGATTTTCTTTATCTTAAGTACGACATAGTTTCGGCACTAAAGTGATCTATTTTGTTGTAAGCTCATTAAGCAATTTGCTTCCATTTTAATTAAGTCGCATAAAGTTGTAAACGTTAGTAATATCTGTCTACGTAGGTAAATTAGTGCCTAAATGTACGTATTTCTGGAAACAAACTAGTTATTTTCTGACTAATCATATTTGACCTAAAAGGTTTTGCCGCCTTCCTGTTACATAATTTGACATTTAACGGGATACTCCGTGATCATGGCGCTTGCAACAGTGCCGAAATATCGGAGACTCATAAAAAACAAGGTACATGGTAACAATCCCGTTAATATCTATAAAATTAAATTATTTGTAGTTTAGCCCATGGACTAAATATTTCCCTATTAGTTTACCAACGTCTTATATAATGTCAAGAAATTGAAGTGGTTTCTGCTGCATTTACGATTTTAAAAGTGATTTTGAAATAAAAACTACCATTCCAATTTTATTTATAATATGACTTCTTGCATTGAAAATAAATGTAAAATTTCAGAGATCTTTGATCCATATTCATACAGTTTTCTTAATTATTAGAAGATCTCAAGTGCAATTCCGCATTTTCCACATAAGAAAACTGGCCTGTTTTGACAATCAATTTGTTGATTGTACAAATCGAAATTGCTCAAAACATAAAGTTATTTTTGTTTTAACGTCATGTTATCATAACAAATTGAATTTTTTTATTAAAATCTCCAGTAAAAAAATAGTATTTTCTATTTAAATTTGGGTCCGGACTGCACTGTACAGTATGTTTTGGTAACATTGAATTCAAAGAGACGTTATACTGTGCAAATTTAAAAAATAGGTTTGTTTAAAATTCTAAAAATATGTAATAAAATCTAATGACGACGAATAATGAAAAAATATAAGCAAATCACGTTAAGGTCATACAAATTTCATAGGACCAAGTACAAAAAAGCTTGAATCCAAATCGTTTATTCAATACTACATTTATTAACAGTTCTGAATTGGACGGGATAATTCGATATGAACCCTTATACATTATTTACAAACGATTTTATTTATAGATCTTATTTGGTCAAACCTGTGTGTGTGCTAGATATTCCAAACTTGACGCTTTAAAAATAATCTCGTATTTATGTTATCATATTTCACTCTCTGATGAAATCCTATAAGACATTATCATCCCATCCCGTAAGACATGACAGGAAGATCCTTTTGTAAATGCTATTACAATGTTGATAATTATCTAAAGGATGCAAAAAGATTAGGTACATCTAAATTAACGTCACGCATACATGATTTCCCTCGATTTATGAAGATTAATGTTTGTTTACCATCAATGTTATTTATTTAAAAATGAACATTTTATTTAATGAATTAAATAAAAGACTTAATTTATATCACATGTACAAGGCGAGCTTACCAGAACTGAAATCGCATTAGTCTGTATAAGGATTGAACTCAGTTAAACTGAAAAAGTTAACTTCTACTGTCTATAATTATCATAGTTATTGTAACTGTTCTTTTAAAACTATGTATTTAAATTAATTTCTTTACTTTGTTGCTATAAAATTGTAGTTAGAGTACCTTCTAAATAAAGAGAGATACAAAAGGCAACTTGCATTTTCTCGAGTAAAAAGAATCTTTACTTTATACACCCTTAAGGGATAAATCGTTAAGTTTATAAAAAAATACCTAATAATACAACATAATGGTTAATGATAATGATTGAGAAGTGTTATTATTAAATCAAAATATGAAATCTAGCTATATCTTATTTAAATATAAAAATTAATTGCTCTTCGTTAGTCTCGCTAAAACTTGAGAACTGCTGAACGGATTTATCATATCTTGGTCTTGAAATGTTCGTGGAGGTCTAGGGAAGGTTTAAAAGGTAAGAAAAATTCGAATTCTACAATACAGCTCTACACCGAAGAGAAGCGAGGGCGGGCCACTAGTAAATAATTACTCCTATTAAACATCGACAGCTACTTAGAAAAGAAAATTGTATGGTTTTATGAAACCACGGTGCAAGAGAATCTTTTAAAGTGTACATCGCCTCAATTTTTTTCTGCCTTATAAAATATGGAAAATAACAAAGTCCTTCCTCGACTGGGATTTGAACCCGGGCCGTCCGTGTAGCAGATGAGTTTATAAAGTCTGGATAACAATTTAAAACATAATGCGACCTGCTAAAGATGGAAAAATTGGTGGCGAGGTAACAAAAGTTTCACTTTGAATCTCTCTCTCTCACAGATATGCCTTTCAATTGTGCACATACTATAAAATCAAAGATAAAAAGGCCGACAGCGACTGAAACGATACCGTTTAAAGTCCAGTTCGTTTCGGTACAACCGTCGGCTGTCGGCAAATGCGGTCGTTCGCGATCCGCCCCCCAGGCACCCTGATTGAATTCTGTTCCGGATGATTTAGTGTTAGTTAATATAAGAGGTTCTTACACAAGTTAGCCATTAAAAAAAGGAAAAGCAAGTAGTATTCGCACACGGAAGGTTCCATTCAAATTTGTTGGGTGTAACGTTAAAAGCTGTATCTTTGCTTCACGTTAACTTAGAAGTTAGATTTTTTCATAGCTTCAAGGGACCGGTGACCAAAGTATATGGTTTTCAATTTGATCCCTTCACGCATTCCTGAGATAAAGGGCCTTGATTGACAGACTGATAAATCCAACCGTATCTTTTTTATGTTTACTTAGAAGTTTGTTTTTTTCACAGATTTAAGGGACCGTAGATCTAGATACCGATGTAAATTTTGACTCGGTACCTTAACGCGTTCCCGAGATAAAGGGTCTTGAGAGACAGACGGACAGATGGACAGACGGACAGATGGACAGACGGACAGATGGACAGACGGACTACAAAGTAATACTATAAGAGCTCTGTCTTTTCCTTTTTAGATACGGAAACCTAAAAAAAACAAGTGCGAGACAGACTTGCGCACCGAGGCTTTGAACAAGCTTTAAGATATATAAAAGTTTGTTCATCAAGAGAATCAAAACTATCATGTTTTTACCTTTTTAAATAGACCTTTACTTGTGCTATATGGCATAACATTCTTGTCAAATTTTAAGATGGTGAGATAGCGGAGAGTACTCTGTAACCTTTAAACAGATTTTGATTCTTTTAAATGCGAGGGTAAAACGCATGAAATGGAACATACACGTATGACTACCGTATCCTTTGATTGCGTTAACTTAGGAGTTTGATTTTTCCAGTGCTTCGTGATATTGTAGACCTTACTATTAATTTATATTCATTTCAACTTCTTGGCTGTTTTGATAGATGGGCAGACGGACGAACGAACGACATGCCCCGCGCCGTCGAGAGGCGTTAACGGGGTTATGTGGGACTCCTCCCCCATCCTCCAATTTCAGTTTTTTTGAGGTGAAGAAGCCAAAATTTGGTTTAGGCCCCACTTAGAGACATCGATTAAAAGTGGTGTTTTTAAAGTTACTTATATCTATCGAAATAATGGTGAAAGCATTCATTTTCCATAATATCTAAAAAATCTTATATATAAAAAGTCGTATCACCATAAAATCGCAGTACTCATTTTGAATTATAATTATAACCTATGTTTTGCCTAGTCTGCACAATTGCATGGAATTAACATACTATTATTAGTAGTTGATTGAGTTCAAAACTAACAAGGGAAATTAAGTTCATATTAATTATCAGAGACCAATATGCTTACCAATAACCGAAACAGAAATTTGAAACAGTGATGATACCAGCATGTTTGGTAGTATTGTGTTTGAGTTTTACTGGGCATGTTTAGATGAACATGGCCGCTCACAATAATAGCCCCTGACAATTGACTAGTAATTCCGGATTATGTAATAAAATATAAGCTACGTATTAGTGCTCTGCTTTAAGAGATGAATTTTCCACCAATTTAGTTCAGATTTTATTTGTAGTTTTTTTATACAAAGAAATCGTTTTTTGTGACGTGAAGTTAACTTTGCCAGATAAAATAGAATAATCGACGACTAGGTACAATTAATGGTACTTTGTATGTCTTAAAACACAGTCGTTGAAAAAATGTAATATCGGCAATAATAAGGAGTTTCCCTTTAGCTTTAATGCAATTGGTCTTATTGAGGATCTGCCGTAATACATATTTTGGAAAATTGGACATATTATATTAATTAAAAATTGTCTTAGATCCGAACCTACATCGACCTTCACCGAGCTGATAGTAGAATAAAACATATGTTATCATGAATTTAGAATAGAAAATATATTAAAAATGGGTTGCCTAAAAAATCCTGGACAGACTATAACGTTCGGATCTTCTACTATAGTGTACTGAGAAAAATACAATGTCACTGTCATATGTGTGTGCGGGCTATGTCCTTGCCTTGTTTATAAATAAACTATAAAAATATTTCATCATCAGCTCATTAATGTCCCCACTACTGGGGCACAGGCCTTCCCTATGGAAGGAATAGGGTGATTGCGCCATGACTCACCACGCGGGCCCAGTGCGGATCGGTGAATGCTAACGACTGCAGAAGCAGAAGGGACCAACGGCTTTAAGTTCCTTCCGAAGCACGGAGGAGTTAGAGATAGTCAATTTTTATAATTATAGGTAGCATAATTGGTCAGTGCATTCGCCCGGATTGCGAAGGGTGCGGGTTCGCGTCCCGTCTGCTGCCTGGTCCGCGTGGATTCTTTTCTATTTAAACTTTTCTTTAGAATTAAATATCTAACAGATAAATGCTTAAAAAAAAACATTAATAGTCAATTTTTGTTCACCCTTCCAATGACCGACCACTGCGAAAGTTGTTTAAACGAGCGATCGTTTATCTGCGATAAACTCCTTGTATTCTATGCCAATTTCTATGCCAATAAAATTGTGTGCTATTAGTTCGTCGTGGTTACACTTGTGTTCTACGCGGATCTAACATTGTGACGTATAATTTATCGCTATGCACTTAAATCCCATGCGGCATAAAATACCGATGCCACACCCATAAGATAAATCACGATTTTATTTTTAAGCATTAAATACTATTTTCATACAAAAATAAACTATAATTTAAAATAATTCTACTTGTTTCTAGCAAGAGACAGGATTTGAAGCCGCTTTTTGGTCCTGCGACTGTCCGAGTACTAATTAAATGTGAACCATTTCAGCAATAAATCTACTGGGACACTTATAGATAATGGATTTTATTTAAGTATTTCCAGGTAGTTGTATATATATATATCTTTATATATATAATTCTTCTGTGAGTGTGTATGTCACTGAACTTCTCTTAAACGACTGGACCGATTTTGATGAAATTTTTTGTGTGTGTTCAAGGGGATCTGAGAATGGTTTAGATTCACAAAGACGTGTAGACAGGACAACGTCTGTCGGGTCCGCTAGTATATATATATATATATATACTAGCTGACCCAGCGAACTTCGTACCGCCCTAAAAAAATAGGGGTTGTCCAGCGGACAAAATTGTGACTCTAAACCATTCTCAGATCCCCTTGAACACACACAAAAAATTTCATCAAAATCGGTCCAGTCGTTTAAGAGAAGTTCAGTGACATACACACTCACAGAAGAATTATATATATAAAGATATATATATATAGGGTCAAGTGGGGAACAGCGTAACAAGGGTCACAAATGGAATATCGCTGTATTATACTGCGTAAGATGACAACATTGAAACTAATAAAACCCTGTCAAGACAGACCATAGACAAATAACAAAAGGTCAGGGACATTCCTTAAGTTATTCTGTGCTTCTTTTAGATTGTCGCCTACTTGACGTTAGTCTAGTATAGGATACTTCAACAATTAATCGATAATCAATAAATAAGAAATAATGACAGCAACCAACCTAAGACAAGTAAAATTCTAACTATTTGTATTGAATTCTCTCAAAAAGAAAAGTATATGCTTTCCAAGAACTTTTGCATCAGAATGTACTAAAGGTTTTGTAAACAGCTCAGCCAGCACAATCTTTTATCGGCTACCATTTATGCAATACGATCTTTTTTAGTGAGCAGAACATTCTAGTATCTACTCATCTTTGGTTACCTTAGAAAGATATTAATTTTAATACTGAAAATTATAATAGAAAAAAAATGATGTTAACCTTCAACAGATAATGCAATTCACATCTGGTAAAATTCAATATATAGTATCTACAATGGTTCTTTTAGCAGCTCTGAATCAACCAAAATAAACAGATATTGGCGATCCAGCAAAATAATCTTGTAGTGACGAGTTACTACAAAGGACCTACCTAACATCGGGCATTGTTAAACGACTTCAACAAAACTGAACGACGAAAGTTAAATTATTATCTTTAACCATGAATGGATCAGAAAATTCGTTTTTCGAAACCGGTGAAATCTGCACGGTACCGTTTAAGTATCGGCAAATATGGCCCTCGATCCGCACCCCGGGCGCTTGATTGAATTCTGTTCCGGACGATTTAGTGGTTATAAATAAGGCATTTCGCCTTCGCCCGAGGACACGGGACTTGTTTCTTTCATGAGTCGCCTACTTCATAGAAGATTATTGATATTTGTTATTCATAAGACCTTTGTTTCGAACACTTTTGAATAGTAAAAAAATGAGACAATGAAAGGAAAACAGCCATTTTGGTACTGATCTTGTACAAACATAAATATTTGATATTATGATAAGCATTAAAAAATAAGTAATATAAAATAAAAAGTATTTTTTTAACTAGTAGTGAAACTCAAAATCGTATAAAACCTTTAACGTATAAAGGAACGTAGCGTACAGCATATAAAGGAACGTAGTTCGCTATTATATTCTCAAACAATCGATTCAACTGATCATGACTTGAATGATTATTTGAATTTTGTATTTGAATTTTCAAATTGAATATTTTATTGAAACACTGCTTTAATTTTTTGAAATAAAATGTTTTTGTGTCTGCGGCTTTCTCCTTTTTTCACCGAAATTTCGCCATGTCCAATAGTGAGAGATACATGAGGAAGACTGCTCGGTACAAACAAATAATGGTGGTATAAAGTCTATAAGTAAATAACCGAATATCCGTTTTTCCTTGTGATTTCACTTTTCTGAAGCACAACATACACATACAAAAACGTCACAGGTTAATCAATATTTATTTATATGACATGAGTAGAGCAAACAATTTGTTATTTTCAAATAAGTAATGATAATACTTTAATCTACCCGTTAGACAAAGAAAATAGTTAGTTATCATCATTTTTGAAGTTGCAATTAATTTCTATGCATATTCAAATTCGTATATCAAAAAAGAATCTTACAGTCCATGCCTTTTTGGCATGCACCCATCGCGCCTGTGCCAAACAGGCAGTTCTGGAATGTCCATCATAAATTGATTACGCTTTTGTCGAACCCTAAAATTGAGAATGGCTATGACAATCCTTAGCAAATGACTAGCTATGGAAATAGAAAATAACTGCCAAAACCGTTCAATAAAGAATTTAAATAGGTACTAACCTAAATTATGATTCGATAGTTATCTGCTGCTTTTAATTTCTCGTGAATATTAAAAGCTATAATAAATATTAAATTTCATTTCGAACTTAGTTTTTTTTTCCGTTCACTAAGGGTTACCTATTCATTTGATACCATTATTTTCTAAATTCTTTCAAAACTCCAATTAAAATTAGCATGCTCTTCAACGAATAACTACTATGAGCCTTATAGTCAATTCATACTAGCGAAGAGTCGAAGCGCATCGTAGCGATTTTCAGAAAAGTAACAAAAACAAATTCGCTATTAGCTCCGCAATGTAATACTGAATTTATTCTGAGTTGACAATCAGCAGAATTCGTGCATCTTCTTTGTATTTTAGAAAATGAAGAACACAAATGAAATGAAATTGTGCATTACATTGCGGAGATATTAGTGAATTCGCTTTGTTACTTTTCTGAAATTCGCTTCAATGCGCTTCGACTCTGCGCTAGTATGAATTGAACATTAGTTGACGATATTATATTTTTTACTGTTGGAGGCAGTGTTGGCGTATATACATTATCATTATCATTATTCAAACAAATATCATTATACTATATATCATACTTAAAGTATGTTGTTCGTATGTTTTGCATCGCTTTACGCTTAAACTATATTTAATTATCGATCACGAAACATTAGTTTTCAATATTATACTGAAGCCATAATAAATAATCTCCACAATACAAAGGAGTATGGGGCTAATTCTAACACAAAAAACTATAACTGTCTCTGTCATGCTTGTCATCGAATTGTTGTTGTTATCATTATCGTTGCTTGTGCATGCGTATTGCAAAGGTTTAAAACGGCGTAGGTATTATGTTTTTTTTACTGAGATTTGTTTTTTTTTATGTGATTATGTGACTTGTACTGCTTTTGGACTTTTGAGATCTTCCACTACGACTGTTGAGTAGTGCTTGCCTAAGAATTCCGAATCTGCTATTTTGGACGACTTCTTGCTGTGGATTTTGGACAAAATTCTGTCTCATACTGTGGAATTTATTTCATTTTATCTACTATCTATGATATTGTGGTCAACGAAGATGTGAAATAAAAATATATAAAAAAGTGTTTCATATTTAATTAATATCCCATTAGTACACTATTAAAAAATACTTTTTTATGCTTTAATATTGCTGTGGGCATTCCCAAATTGTAAAGTTCTTCTTACAGCACAGACATTGTAATCGAACTCAATAACTCATGTTTGTTAAGTATTATAAAGTATTTTGACGCGGTCGGTTAGTACCTACACTCGCTGATCATTATAAAAATTATTTTTTTCGTCACAAATCTACTGAACCGGTATACTTCTATAGTTCTGTTCCACGTATTTTTTATTTTGATCTAAAAATACTCTTGAAAATACTTTTATAATTCGTTTTTGTATTACTTGGTATGACATAACCTCCAAAACTTCAAAGTAGAATATCTATAAAACCAGACTTCCTATAATAAAATAAATAAAACGAATTGAATCTAGAATCGAAACTCTATAATATAACATATAATTTATTAATAGACGCAAAAAAATTGTCAACAAAAAATTGTATGGGAGTTCGCCATTGTCCTTTATAAATGTAATGGAAAATTGAATAGAAAAAAATCCATTCGGTCCAGGCATCAGACGGAATTTGAAACCGCATCTTCCGCTTTCTCTTTTTTTTAAGATTATACCTAATATTGAGAACGAGTGCAGAAAGTAAATATTTTTTTAAAGCTATTTTGATAATAAATGTAATAAATACATCAGAGAAACACATGCATTAAGCCGAGCCCGCACTGACGGCGACTGTGACGCGACGCGGCGCAGTACAAGCAAAAACGTCTGCACTGCTACTACCGACATGTGTTTATAATGAGTTTGTTTTTATGAAATAGTCACCGTACTAATGGAACCTCGACTCAGACTTTTATGTGTTTGTAATAGACGTATCAGAAGAACCAGAAGAGACGTTCATAATTAAAATCGTCTTAACGTTAACGCGTCTACAATGCTGAAACATCAAATTTATACATACACTCATGGGCCATACTTGAGTTAGTTGCTAACATTTAAATTGAATTTATTTTTCTGTACAATATATTGAACTAATATTAAAATTGGAAACGGTATTATTTAATAGCACAATCGGCACACACAGTAATGGATACTTTTTTACACTATCAAGTGTGAAAAGTACAAAATAAGTCATAACTACAGTTGAAATACGTGTAAATCCTAACAGTTTTAAAGTTATTTTTGACGGCTAACACCGTTGGTTTTTGCATTTAAGCCTTTTTTGGCATGACTACGATGCCTCGCTGCCAAACGGGACAGTTGGTCTTTGAGAGTGCAATCATACTGGAATATCTATCAAAAACTTATGAAGCTGCTCTAAAACTAGATAGAAATTCGGAACTTGCCAATTTTTATCGTCTAAATAAAAGTGAAATCGGAAATAGCTAATGACGTTGGCTGTGTCGCGAGGATTTAAAATGGCCGTTTAGATTTAAAATAGCTGAAGCGGAGAGCTAGTGGAATGAAAAATGTAGGCTAGGATTTAGGACGCAATGGGTTTATTAACACGATTTTATAGTAGAACACAAAATAATATTATATCAGATGACAGACAATAACAATTTTGATAGCAAAAATCATAAAAATGTCAATACGTTAAGAAACACTTAAAAAAAACTATAAAAACTAAATCTATAAACAATAGCCACTCATCATTTTGCTAAAATCTGGCAATACAGTAAGTATTACTATTACCCACGTTGCTCTTAGCGTCTACGGAAAATAATATATGGTTTAAATTTTTATCAAATAAAAGATGCAGTATATACTTTGAAGACCGTTCGTTCGTCTAAAGTGTCCCTTTAGCTCGCCATGGCAACTGAGTTTTGCATCCAGTTGCAATTAGCGCATAAACAAGCATAACTGATTTTATAGCGACAAATTTCGATATAATGACAAAAACACTTGCAGACGTATAAAGTCTAATTTTTATGGCGAACACAAGACTTAAACGAATATAATATGAATTGAATATTTGTATGCCAGCCGAAATTTATATCGTTAGACGTATGGTATTGTTAGACGTAGTATGTTTGTCTTTCTTCAATGTGTAATTTTAGGATGCATGGTTTGCTTAATCCATATAAAGAACTGAAAGTTGCTAGTTGCTAAGCGAAATATATAAAACACTGTTCCATTACAGACCTAATCCTACTAAGACCTATATAATTTTATTAAAAAATTTCATTCATCCCTAGTTTCATCTACAAATTGAATTTCACGTCACCGGTATCCCGCTATGCCCTTACCGTTCGAGCTTTTCCGTAATAACGCCATCTATTGAGCTAGATGGGAGACTCCGGCAGCTGACAGAGCGGTTGGGGACACGGTATTGGCAGCCCGGGCGAGCGACGCGACATTTCAAGTTAAACTATGGCCCCGAACAAAGACGGATGACAGATATGGGTCAGCTTGTTCTAAAATTGAAATTTTGAAATAGGTTAATTGATAGCTTTTTCTGTTTGAACGAATTAAATAAGCACTTGCTTCTGCTCACTAATTTGTGTGTGTTGGCTTCTAAACTTTTGTTAATGTGTGGGGAGCTTATTGCCATGATAAACAGTACCTTTATAATATATTTATATCTATATAATTATCCTTTGAGTGTAGTTATGTGTTATCCTAGATTTGCCCTTCCCCCTAATTAGAGAAATCCCTTTCTAGTAACTTTTTTAGTATCCCAAGAGCAACCAAAAAGTTCTAATGATTCTTTTGTTTTTCACAGCTATTTCCTTATGCACTAAGAAGGTTACTTAATAGAACGACCTGTGAACCCTTCATGTATTACAGTAGATTATTGTAATGCCTAGTGAAATTTAACAAATAAAAAACCGACCAATTGCGAGTCGAACTCGCGCACTGAGGGTTCCGTACAAACCTGTAGGTAATTTTAATAGTTATTAAAAAATATTTTGTATTATATAATGTCACTAAACATTTACGGTTTTCGCAATTTTTCCTTTATTTGTACTATAAGACGTTACTTCGTACCAAATTTCAAGATTCTAAGTTCACGGTAAGTACCCTGTAGGTTTTGATTCCCGTGCGAGTTTCTAAAATTTGCGGAAATTTGCTGCATAAAGGGCTGATCTTTTGATTGATTTGGCTTAGAAGTTTGATTTGTTCACAGCTCCAAGCGACAGTAGACCTAAGTATTAGATATGAATTTCAGATTGAAACCTCCACGCGTTCCTGAGGAAAACGGTCTTGACAAACGGACGGACGGATAACAAAGTGATCCTATAATAAGGGTTCCGTTTTTTCCTTTTGAGGTAAAAATGGTATCGATTCTTAAATAAAACTACATTCTATTTTACTATTTAGTAACGGGCTAACATAGCTACTAAAATATTATGCTCTTTTTTGGCTGAGTAAAAAGTACCTAAAGGCTTTTTGTGTAATGTTTCTCGTAACGGTTGTTTTGAAGACTAAATAATGTATGGTATATGTATCAGTAAAAGATTGAAGTTGAAAATGTTTTTATTTAATTAAATTTTGTATTTAATACCCTCCATATGCAATTTAGGGGATTTTGCTAGCTCTCATAATAACAGCACGTATGATTAAAATTTAATCCTCAAGCGTATAATGGTGATGCCATGCAAGTTGTGATTAATATACTTGATAAATTTCATTTGGCTACGTTGAATTAATTTACTCAAATTCGGAATCCATTAATCTTAATCAATAAATTAATACTTTATTTTGGTCCGTTGAAATCATATTATATATTATCTTTAAATATGGGCCCATGGGGTCCGAGCGCTCGTTTCGTTTTAAGGAACTGTCAAAGAGGCTCACCGAGCTGACTGGTGATCCTAAAGCTGGAAGCTATCTTGGACAACGGATCAGCCTTGCCATCCAACGTCGCAACAGACTCATCTTTCCCAGTGGGCACTTTGGGCAAGTGCCCAGGGCCCCGTGATCGATAGGTGGGCACCTCAGATCACAAATACAAAGTCCCTAGTTCTTGTTAGATCACCAAACGGGGGTCATAGGGGCCCCATTATCCTAATATGCCTAGGGCCTCCAATAGGTCAAAGACGGCACTGCGTGGCAATGCTACCAGCCTATTGGGCACCATTCCTGACGGCGGCCCTGGGGCTAACATATTTTTTATTTTGTAAATTATATATTATTCAAGTAGGTTAAGGTAATTTGGATTGTAAATTTTAGGCACTAAGTAGTTTTTAAGTTTTTTTTATTTGAATGTATCTATTATTTCGACGGGTGCAAAGTAAAAACAGACATCTGCAAAATAGCAACTTTACAGGAGAGCGAAAAGATCGAAAAAGTGTGTTATTTTTCTAATGAGTAGACCAATTGCTCTGAAAACTTTATCATAATCTATTTATACTCTTATATATTTGTATATTAAGCTAGTTTAGCTAATTTCTTGATAATTTACGAGATTTTGCAGATAGCCGTTCTTACATCGTACTTTATAAATCCTAATTGAGCCAACTACCACTTGGTCGTGTAGACTAGATACTAGATACACATACTCCGTCTAGATATACATACCATCCGTATACATACATAACGTCCGTCCGTATAGTTATACATAGCAGCCTCAGTATCATGGCTATTATATTATGTTAGTTTTAAAAGCCTATCGGTTTCCTTGATGTCTAGTTGTTTTCTTATTCTTCCTAATTGCACACACACAGCACCACCAAAGTGATATTTCACGGTGGACTTCGCTCTATTCGCTCTATTTGGTGACTATAACTTTAAAAAAAACAAAAAGAAAGAAAAAGATTAAGATTTTTTATAGTATGCATAATATCATTTAAGTTATGAGATAGTTGTACCAAAATTCTTAATTTAAATTTAGTCTAAATCTAGTTTTTGAGCAAACCATTTCATCTTTGTCAATTGTTTAAAGTCAAATAGATATATAATATGGCTGAACATTATTAGCTTTTATATTTGACTTAAGAACTTTGGTGCAAGTAGGCCTTAGTATTGGTAATAAATTTTATTAGGTTGTAATGTTTCAAACATTTTTTTACTAAAACCGAGACGTCCTAACTTAAGTATTTATTATTATTTCCTACAATTGTTTCAACTTTTTACTATAAGTCGATTAATTCGGAAATAAAAAATATTTTCATGACTCAGTGAAAGAAGCTATTGATTCATTCTGAAATAATAATAATTTTCTGGAGCTTCATGGCGCAAGTAGTTAGCACGTTTGGCTGCGATCGTTGAAGTTAAGCAACTTCCGCAGTGGTCGGTCATTGGATGGGTGACCAAAAATTTACTGTCTCGAGCTCCTCCGTGCTTCGGAAGGCACGTTAAGCCGTTGGTCCCGGCTGCATCTGCAGTCGTTAGCACCCACCAATCTGCACTGGGCCCGCGTGGTGGGTCATGGCCCAATTTCCCTATTCCATCCATAGCAAAGACCCGTGCCCCAGCAGTGGGGACATTAAAAGGCTGATGATGATGATGATGAATAATTTTCAAGGTATTTTAAGTTCAAAGCACAATATTGGTATAAGTCTCGCGGAAAATCGCTTCGGATCAGCAGGCCATTTTTTAACCCATTAACTTGAATACACGGTTGAGGCCAATTTGAGTTAGACGCAAGCAGAGCGTGAAACTATCTTTTCTGTTTTTATTTTTCCGTTTATGCTTTTAGGTTGCCGCATTTTGGCTCCCGAACTTTAGAACTGTGCCAACTTGATAATTAGTGCGACCTGGTTACTGCTGAAAGATAAAATAGATTCTTGTTTAGTTTAGGTAACGTAGACGGTTGTATATTTTCGTGAACTCTATAATATTTTTCCTAAAACCACCCATGGAAGTTTCAATATTTTGTGAATGAAATAAATCTTTATATGGAAACGAATAACAAGGTATACATACATTTTCTAATAAACGGTTTAATCTAAAGGAAATATTAGGTAATGAAAAAAAGAAACACTCGGTCCAGGTTTCAGACGGGATAAGAACCCGCATCATCCGCTATCTGGGCGAAAGATGATGGGTTCGATTCCTGTCTGAAACATGAACCAAGTTGAGTTTTACTACTAATACTTTCTTTAGATTTTAACATCTTTATCAGTTGGATGCTTATAAATAAAAATATAATAAATGTCTAAAGAAAAAAATACTAGAAAAACATTCCAAGTAGCCCTCATAACCATGTCTAATTTTATCTAGCATTTCTTAGGCTGCAAGACAGTGCCTTAAAGTATAAAAAATAAAATAATAAATATAACTATACAATAAACGTTTTACTTTAAAAGCCACTCTGTACGAAATTGTTCTACCGCATTATCAGCTTAGTTAAATCAAAATAATGATAAAATAATATTCATGATTATAAAATTAAAACATTGCATATTCCCTTACAATATTTTATCGACTGACTGATGCATAAACTGAATAAACATTATAGAGTAAGATCCCAGAGCCACCAGACGTCACGTATTTTTTGACGAAGGGAATGTGGACGATTGAGTAGTGTTAGTATGTAATAAGAACGCATGCCTACCTGCTAGCTTGCTTAGATAACCAATCAGGTATCAGATAATCAAGGTACATAAAAACATTACTTACCTCACGTAAATACCAAGCTGATTTTTATGTATATTTCAGGCAATATCCTTAAAAATAAGTCGCCAATACACACAGTCACTTTCCGGCGGCCGTATTGTTTTGCAGACGCTTTAAAGCTCCCAAAATAATTACTTAACTTCACGTAAATTCTGATGCTCCATTTTTATATATGTCCACCAGACAACAATTTTAAACCTTTTACAAGAAGTTAGACCGATCCAAGGGGCCAATCATCCTCTAAATTAAATTTTTATGTCTCTGTGGGTAGGAGCGCCAGGGGTATTATCTACGCGCATGAGCCTGAGTGAGACAGATTGCGATGTCAAGGCTAAAGTCCCCTTCGGACCGACTAAATAGACCAGGGTCGATAATTTTAAAAATGGTGAAAAGTGAAAAAGAATTATAGTAGGATGAAACCCATTAGAAAAGGTAGAGAATATAACAAAAATGAAAGGAAAAATAAATTAAGGGCGATCAGAGGTCGGGAAGGGGGAGGGGGTGAGTTTTTAAGGGTAAAAAATGGTTAATCTCGATTTCCGGTAAAACTGCAAGTCCTATGAAAAAAAGTTAAATGGCAAAGTTGTAGGTAATATAAAGATCTACAACTTTTGTATCGACACTTTTTTCACATAACCTCAAAATTTATGTGAAAAATGCGAATAACCGAGTTTTTGGTTTTTGATTTTTATTTTTTCCAAAAAAAAATATTTTTTCACGAAATTTGGTGAAAACTTACCTTTGTATGTCCCAAACATATAGTAATTTTTTTTATTTAAAATATTCATTTTTTCACCTTATTTTGACTTAATATCCAAAAAGCACCCTAATTTTCAATCGAAAATTCTCACGTCAAAATATCTGCTTTTTTGAAAAAGTTGGGGTGTTTTTTGTTTGTTGAAATCTCTACTTTTTGATGGTATAAAAAAAATATACACTACTATGATAAATGTTCTCAGAAAATGCAAATTAATAATGAAAAAAACTGGAATCCGAAAATCCTATTTTTAATACCTACTTACAACAACTATTTTTGCATGTTTTATGGATTTGTAATTTTTCTGTTTATCAATATAACATGAAATCTTACGTTTTTCGAGTAATTAAAGTGTAAATTTTAATAAATAGTTCAAAATTATAAATAATGATTCAAAACAATTTTTCGGATTGGAGTTTTTTTCATTATTAATTAAATATTTGAATAAAAATTTACAAAATAAAAAGTATACCACCCCCCCTACCGCCATCAGGAATGGTGCCCAATAGGCTGGCAGCATTTCCTCGTTGGATAGCAAGGCTGGTCCGTTGACCAAGGTAGCTGCCAGCCTTTTGATCACCAGTCACCTCGGTGAGTTTCTTAGATAATTCCTTAAAAAAGGAACGAGCGCTTGGACCCATGTTCCCATGGTCTCAACACCAAACGGCACAAATATGTAGCTCTCATTGAGAGGTGAGTATTTTCGCCGCTTGGAACACTCAGCAGAGGCCGCTACACCTGCCGCTAGGGAGGTACTACCTGTATGGCACGGAGTAAGCGTATCTACGCAAGTAGCGTCCCATAGAAGAGGACGACCCTGCTTCCAAGGAATGAGCGTCATTCCGTCAGGTCTCTTGCCATCTTCTCGGAAGATGCCACTAGGCTCTAGAACCGCTGGCACATTGACTGGTGGATGACGTCATAGATGCAAACGTAGCGAGAGGCTCGACCAGCGCTCATTTGGCATGAGAGACCAATGACGATGATAATGAAGATTAGAAGCTCTACTCAGAAATGTTGAGTGATTAATAGTAGTAGTATAATTTTATGATTAATTCCCAATAAATAAATAAAAAAAATGCTGTCATTCAATAAATTTGTTAACACTAAATAAAACAAGTTTTTCACAGGTTAATGCACGAAACTTTATTTATTTATTGACGTTTCACAGCCTTTACAGGCTGCATTGTCGGAATCAATTTTTTTTTATTCAATTTTGTCGAGCTACCTTCGAAAGACTTTTATTGCGCGTTCGTTTATTTCATTGTTCGATTTTTAAAGTTTTATTGTCTATGTATGAATTTATTACTTAATTTAGTTAATAAAGTACTTTATTTAAAATTCTTTTTTGTAATTTTGAGTTTATTTATTTGACCCTAACTACCATAAACTACCACCGGTTCCAAAATTGGGAGACCTTTCTGAGAAGAACCGACGATACAAACTCAAGAGAGGCTTCCTGTCTCCTTCTTATGTTAAATTATGCAAACAAAAAGAACTAATAGTATCTGTTGGTCTTGCAGTGTGTGCTCGGGGTTGGGATTTTATCTTCTGTTTAATGAGTTTCCAAGCTGGTGGTATATACCAACCATCTTCCCTATTGTAATTTGGATAATTTTTAATCTCAATAGCCTCGCGTATCATTCTAGGAATGCATGTTCACACACTGCAGACTTATTTTCGCGCCTATGTTTCATATCTGCGATTTGTTCTTTTACCCGAGTCCCTATACTTTATCTTTGTTTGCCCGATGTAGGAGAGCCCACAGTCGCATTCAAGTTTGTAGACACCAGCAACTTGAAAGGGAATATTGCACTTGACCGGTCGTAGAAACTGGTTGATCTTCTTTGGCGGTTTGAAGTAAGTATTGATTGAAGCACGCTTCAGAATCCTCCCAATCTTGTCAGTGACTCCTTTCATGTAAGGTTGTATAGCAGGTTGTCGGTCGACTGTGCTAGGTTTGGCGCGACTGTGATGGTGACGTGGTACATTACGATTATTATCCTTCAGTACTCGCTCGACGTGCTGAAGTTCAGCTGCCAAGTGTTGTTTGTCACAGACACCCCGTGCTCTCTGAAACAAAGAGTTTCCTACGGCAGTTAATTGTTTCGGGTGATGGTGTGAGTCACCATTGAGGTACCTATCAGTATGAGTTACTTTACGATACACAGTATGGCTTAAACTTTGGTCAGGATTTTTGATTAATAAAATATCTAGAAAAGCTAGTTTACTATCTGCCTCTAACTCCATAGTAAATAGGATGTTCGGGTGTATAGAGTTAAGGTGATTTAAAAAGGCAGAAATTTGATCTGTTGGGGGGATTGTGAAAGTATCATCTACGTACCGCTTATATAGCCTGGGTGTGACTTGTTGATTGTTAACACTATCGAGTTCTAGATATTTTTTTTAAAAATGAAGTATTTTCAATTAAGATAAAATTAAGAATTATTGTAGTCAAATGAGCATTATTTTACAAGTAAATTTTAAATTATTTACCGAAGTTTTATTTTTAAGCAGTTTTTTTTAATTAATAATTAATTGATATGAGTTAACTTTAAGAGAGTGAGAGAAAGAGAGAAGTCAATAATCCTAATTCATGTCTCACTCAGTCTCATGCGCGCAGATAATGCCCTCACGCTCCTACCCACAGACGCATTAAAATTGAATTTATGGTATGATTGGCCCCTTGGATTGGATTGGTCTGTCTTTTTGTAAAAGGTTTTAAAATAGTTGACTGGTGGACATATATAAAAAAGGAGCATTAGAATTTACTTGAAGTTAATTAATTATTTTGGGAGCTTTAAAGCGTTTGCAAAGCAATACGGCCGACGGAAAGTGTCTGGGAGTATTGGTGACTTATTTTTAAGGAAATTGCCTAAAATATACATAAAAGTCAGCTTGGAGAATTTACGTGAGTTAAGTAATGTTTTATGTACCTTGATTATCTGATAACTGAAAATTGTCTGTCTAAGCAAGCTAGCAAGTAGGCATGCGTTCTTAGTTCATACATACTTACACTACTCAATCGTCCACATTTACTTCGTCAGAAAATACGTGGCCTCTTCGACTATTAGCCCTAATGTATTCATAAATACAAAATTCATGGGATTTGATTGCAATATTCACAAAACGAAATCTATTCACACATTAGAGTGGTGAACTGGTCATGTATTCATTCTTTACGGACAGAAATTTTAAATAAGCGAAATCAATTTTACTATGACTTTACTACTACTATTTATTTAACATTTTAATATTAATTGAATAAATAGTTTTTTTTTAATAAAACATTCAAATGCTTGTTATTTTGGTCTAAGTAAATTAAGCATCTTTATTTTGGCATAAAAGTTGACCATTATACTCCTTTCTTCTTTACAAAATGCTATTTAGTCCAAAAGCTCCTGTTTGTATTAGGAATATCTTATAAAATTTTCTCTCCTACCCATGATCTTTGCCAAGGCATACGGCCTGTTTTTTAATTCAAGCCATTCAACTGCAAAATTTTCAAGCAATAGTTTTGCTTGGATAATGCACATTATGTACAAACATTACGGAACGCTATGTGTCCGATTTGAACTCGTACTTGGCTGCTTTACCGCTTTTACCTGTTTAACCTAGATAAAATTTATCGAATAATTTAGTAAGTAGTGAAAATCAATAAAATACCCAAAGCATAGACCCCAAAGGTGAATATAACGTTATTTTAACATTTCCCTTGTCAACAAGGCTCAGTGTACACACGAAACCTCATTATTTTGAGGCCTAACGTGGCATGTCAAATGATGGAATTAAGTTAACCCTTGTCAACACATAATTTTCTATCTGAAAATTGCGAGTTTTGTTTGCGAATAACAAATTGACAACAAAAACTCGGTGACGTGATGAAAAATGTTCACCACACTAGTTTTTCCTTTCCATTAAATGAAAAAATAAATAAACAATAAATTGGATTATAAATAAACTTTTAATCATATATCAAATGATTTCATAATTTGACGGCTCGATTTTTTTTCTAACGAAAATATTACAAGAAAAGGTTCTGCTCCACTCGGGTATCAGCTTTTGTGTAACTTTATTTAATTTACATGGTCACTTGCAATAAATTTGCTAAATCTCAATTTAACTGAAACTACATTAAACTCATACAAAAATGTCAAAATGTCAGTGTCACTTTTTCATTCTAGTATGGTCTAAATCTGGTATTAGTTTTATCGAGGTTCAGAAAATTTGTTCCAAGAGGATCATCGTACAAGCTTATTGGGACAAAACAAATGTTTGCAAGTTTTCTAAAAAAAAAACAAAAAAATCCATAGTATAGGCTCGGCTTAATTTCGACTTAACGATGTGTTGTTCGAAACAAAAAAAAATACATCGACAGCGGAATAACAATATCGCTTAAACGCCACTATAGCAACTTTACAAAAACGATCAAAGCTTATTTCACAAAAAAATATTACAATGAGTAATATTTTTTTGTGAAAAAGCTTTGAATTTTGAATTAAAATTTTTGATATTAAAAAAAATATACTTCTTGCAATATTTTTTTTGACAAGTAGCACCATAAAAATAATGACGTATTCATAAAATAATATTTTCTAAATATCCCCCTATTAAAAAGTTCGCTTAAGCGAAAATCAATCTTCTGGCCATAGATTTTTTTGTCAAGCAAACATCAAATCATACGCCAAATAGTAGTACCTCCTCAGCGTTGTGAACAATAAAAATCTTCAAAAAATTGAGTTGCTTGATATGTAGGTATTTTTATTTATTTCCACCGCGTCTAGGCTACTAGATGCCGGCAATTTCATTACAAAGTTCCGTCACTAAAATCTTTTTCGCGATAATATAATGACAAGAATCGTTTCTCAAATAATATTTTAATGATAAAAAGTATGCCTATACCAAACTTCATAAAGATTTATTCATCACTGGAAAGAGGTTAAAACTTATTTGACAGATCAACAGAGATACCTTCGCAAATAATAATATAAGTATGAATATAGATCTTATGGATCATTAAACAACATATTGTTGCGTGTCGGAATGGGGTTCGAAATTATATGCCAGTTCACACTTGACAGTTCTTTATTCACCACAAAGTTCATACGGTTCTTTTTTAAGCACACAATACTTCACGCACTGTATACTATACAATTCTTTAAACAATCGCACTTGAACACTTTACTTCTACTTTGATCACCTTTGTATTCGTTACGAAATCGCTGTTGAAACTCGACTGTTATCGCTTTGTAAGTAAATTGTACACTTTGCGGCGCCGAATGCAGTTACATACTAATCGCCAATCGACGCATTCTGGAAAAGTCCAGTTTAATGGAGGGTTCATTAGCACCGGCGAGTACGTAGAACCTTATTATACGTAGGTAACGCGCATAAGTTTGTCAACAAGTGCAGATGTCGTTGCACTTTTACCCTACGCCTCATAACGCTCATATTAGAATGGACCGCACCACTCGGCCTCAACCTGCGGGGCTCTGGTTAAATCTGTTTCCAGTAAGTATGCTCGTAGTTTTAGTTGCTCGTCATATTAATATAGGTCACGCCATTCTCTCTATAGGATCTTCCCCTTGGATCTAGTCCGCGGCCCTTTACACGCATTGCATTTCCTGCACCAGTACTCGACGTCTCCTCGTCAGCGTATCCAGTAGAAGAGTTCCCTCTCTAAAGGGTCCTTCCTCATGGAGTAGACCGAGGCTCTTTGACTAAGGCGCATTGCATTTCGTGTACCAGTACTCAACATCTCCTCGTCAGTGTATCCAGTAGAAGCGTTCCCTCTCTATAGGGTCCTTCCCCATGGATCTAGTCCGAGGCCCTTTGACTGAGCATGCATTGCATTTCCTACACCAGTCCTCGATGTCTGCTCGACAGCGTATCCAGTAGATGCGTTCCCTCACATTCACCAACGTCTTCTTCATTCCCAGATGCCCATCAAACGTACCGTCGTGCACATGTCTTAATAGCTGAGCCAATTTACACTTTGTGACTATTTGCAGAGTGTCATTTAATGACTCCCCTTGACTCCACGGAAGCTACTCGTTGGCCCTCTATCAGCGCCAATCCTCTCCGTCGTACCCATTGTAGCCGCGATCATAGTAACCAGGTTGCTCGACGCCTCTACAGTACCCGTAACCCATTTCGTTCCTCGTGGGTGGGCCGGCACGCATTAGTGGGCATGCCTCTGCACCGACATTGGGGCCCCCGCCGCCACGTCTTTCTCCGCCACACTGCCTCGCATCCCACCCCGGGCGCCACCACCTCCGCCCGCGCTTCCTGATCCGCCTTTGCTCGACCGTGACCATCCCACAGTTGAATGAAGGCGCCCTGGCAGTAGAGGAAACCTGTGGTGAGCTGGTATCTCCATCAGGCGCTCACTACCACAAATGGTCCATTAGGCCTGCCGTCGAGTGTGAACACCTTTACTTCCATCGGGTGGTGTGACTGTTATGTCACTTCTATCACCATTTGTTACGTGTAGGGATGGGGTTCGAAATTATATGCCTGTTCACGCTTGACAGTTCTGTACTCACCACACAGTTCACTTTTTCTTAAACACTTAATACTACACTCACTGTACACAAGTCTTTAAACAATTGCACTTGAACATTTTACTTGCACTTTGATCGCCATTGTATTCGTTCCGAGATTACTGTTGTAACTGAACTGTCTGAGAGCGTTTGTGTAAATATATAAAAAAAAAACCTTCTTTTGTTTGACTCCTTAATTTTAGTATTTCGGGAGATGCGCTCAATCTAATCTGCAATTCAAAGCATTCCAGCATCCAAAAACCAAGTTTTCATAAATAACACGACTGCTTCCAACTAGCCCTAGCTTCAGAAAGCACTTCATGCTATTTGTGTTCTCTTCAAGAAAAGGTCAAATATAAATATCTTCTAAGCAAGTACGTGAGCAACGACGATTTGCATCGCGATTTCAAGTTAGACTCTATCGCGAAGTATATGAAGGACGCCTTGAGACGTTACTTCGATTAAGCCGCGCATCATCCGAACCCCTTTGTAGTTAAAGCCTCCAGTTATCACACGTCCACCCTGCCGTCCTTCAATCGTTGGTCCCTCCGATTGCGTCGGCCTGGGCACGTCGTCGTCGGCACCCCGACGATGAAATCAACCGCGCCAACGCACCGCATGTCCAACAGCATACACACTAAAAAAAAAAGAGTGACCATCTAAATAATCACAAGAACGTCATGCTTTACGAATACAGCGTTCAATATTCACGAGCAAGAGTTTAAATATAGAATCAGTAAGATTCGTGGACCAAGGCTTTCGCTATGCTTAGTAAAATTTAGTAAAATTGCACCAACGAAATGTGAAAGCTGATCATGTTTAAGTTTCATTTTATCTCTATTTGGCTTTTAAAGAATTAACAAAGACAGATTTACGTATGAAATATAATTAATTCATATTAATTGATGTTGGTGCAAGTGGCAATAATATTCAGTTCTATTTTTGTTTGATAATATTGATATATTTCTTCCTTTTTCTTCCTGGAACTATTTATTAGCATCAACCAATCAACTACGTATTGAGGTTTTATTAAACAAGAGTTGCGTCACAGCAACACATTTAAATAATTTACTTACTATATCGAGCCATCAAGCTTGATTACTTGATATAAAACAATTTTCCTCATACTCCACACTATTAGGTGGCCGATCTACCACGGCAAATTACAGAAAAATGATAACGCCCCGTTTTACCCCCAAGTACGTGACGGCAATTCGTAATTCTGATCTACCGTTTGAATTACAAGCGGGACTCCATCGGAAAATGCTTACTTTTGTCTCTAAGCACTCTTATGACAACCCCAAGTAACATTTACTACCATTTCAGCATATTAGCATTCAAGTCATGTGCTGCGTGTAAATTTGAGTAGGCTATTCAATGAGCATTGGGCTAAGTCGTTCATCCAGTATTTGTAATGGGTATTTTGTTTGAGACGTTTCGATTTCGTTCATGTTTATTCGGATTTATATAATGTTATTTTTACCGTTCCTTTGAATACTTAATGTATATTTCAATTCGTAATTTATCTGCCTACGGCTGTGATTTGAATACCATATATATATGGTACCCAAACTTGTGTGATGTACTTTTTTGATATCGTTTGTGTATTGTACAAAATGTTCCGCAATATGTAATAACTAAAATCGCATATTGATTGTGTCTTAAAAAAGTGTTTTATTCTTGCTTATTATCTAGATCTAAGTAATAATTTATTGAAAATGCCATCATATTGCTATTAAGGACCATATTGCTTGGGGTTTCCTGACGGACGAAACAGGGACATCTAATCGTAATCATAAAGCTATTTTTGATTACGATTAGATGTGTGATGTGATTAACAAAACACTACCCAGTTACTATAGTTGTTTGGGATAAATTCATTATCCTTTTTTGATTACAGTTGATGGGTACTTAATTAAACGACATAAAAAGGTGTCATATTAATTAAGTTCGGAAAAAAACTGTATCGGAGAACGACATTCAAGGACAGTCGCTAATTAAATCTTCAATTCGAGAAAGGCCAATGTCAATCAGGCCCAGCCGCAAGATAGAACCCTTCCGAACAATAGTGTCCACATAAATTTATTTATAGGATAGGAGGATAGGCTTGTTGTCAATAAGATTTTGTGAAGCCCATCTACACTTTATCATTTAATGTTTAAAAAAAAACACAAATCATAATTCAGACAATATAAGCTACTAGTGGCCCGCCCTCGCATAGTTTTTGTTTTGTTTTCAGGCTTGTATTATACACAATGATTTTCTTCTTATAAATATAAACCTTCCATTCCAAGTAAAAATTATATTGAGGTGTTTAGGACCCGTTGTACCGAATGCACCATTTCTCTGCCGTTTTGATTTGGGATATTTTTGTGTTGGATAGTGCATTAATCGAGGAAGCCTGTAGGGAATATACAACATGACGATACGACCAGTAGGAGCGATTAAAAATGTTGCAAAAACGGTAAAAATATTCTATTTGTGAGCTTCCGCTGCATGCGCAGGGTAAACGGTTAAAGTTACACAAAAATCATGTATGATCGAATTGTGCTTGATTAAAAGTTCTATAAAAAGTCCTCGGAAGATATTTCCTCAAATTAACGCAGGTGAAACCGCAGTGGACCTCCAGTTGTGACATAACTGTAATAGTTAGACATATGGTATTTCAGACATTTTTGTAGATATTGATGTCCACTATAAAACTTTAGTATGTCACTTTGCTCTATTATCAATGACTTCCGTAGCGTACGCGATATAATGTTATTTCTGTTTATTTTTCATACGTTGGGTTATATTATCGGAGTTCTCATACAGAACTCTAACTTTTTTGAAAATACTCTATAGTCTATGTTCATCAGACATAATACAGAATTCTAAACGTGAAAGATTTTTTCAATACAAACAAACAAACAATGAAATCTTTCCTCTTTATTATATTAAATATAGAAGTATTGATAACTACGTATTTATAGATATTTGTGGGTACTAAAAACACCATTTGAAATAGGCCATCCTTCTTCTTCAACAATGCTGAAGATTTTGCAACTAGGGCATTGTTTTGACCAAATAGGTAATTAAAATTAAGTGTTTATGAAAATTTGATATTATTTTATATATATATTTTTTATAATATGCAGTTATTTTTAAATAAAAATCTGCTGATCCCTATTCATATCTGGAGCAATAGCTTTTAATAGATAGGTTGATAGATTGTCATCATGCAGAATGGTTTGACCGATTTTTTAAATATTTTAGGTTGCCGTACTTTAGGTACGGCAAATATGGCGGCTTGACAATAGAACCCTTTTACTAATCCTTAGCTGACTGTATCCGTCTGCCAGCTGGCTGTATTTCTTGAACCTTCATTGTTTGTTTGTTTTTGACATTTACAACAAATAACAAAATTAAAGGACCCTGTAAGATACTGGTATTGTGACTGCAGTATTTTCTTGACTGTATTCATGAAATAAAACTTTAAAAAATCCCACTGAATTGTACTTTCCCCAAGCCGAGTCAAATGGCTAGTATTCAATATTATCATTTTAATTTAAATATAAAATAGCACACATGTTTCCTTTCTTACGCATTTTCTGTACATTCTGTTCGCTTGTGGAATCCGTTACCGGAAACCGTTCGAAGGGCTCTCACTCTTCACTTATTCTGTAATCAAGCTAAGTGTCATTTCCTATCATTACCTTAAATATATATAGATTTGGTATACAAGCTTTGCTTCAAAACTTTCCTTAGTGAAAACGGCACATACAATAATTTCTTAAGCAATTCTTGTATAATTTGCAAACATGAGTGCAGTGAGTGATGGTGTGTTAATTGTTGCTGCTCTTCTGAGCCAAGAAATATTGAGAAAACGTTGTAAAAAACAATCCTTTAAATTACATGAACAAAGTTTGGACTTGTAAACATTATGAGTACCGGAATGGCGCTTGGTTGTATCTTTGTCCTATCCCCATGATCTGCATCTTTAATTTTTTTAGTCGAACATAGTTCCTTCTGTGTCCGCACTGTGCTCATTCCGCACTGGGCCTAGTGCGTATTTTTATGGTGTGGTATACCTTTTTTTATGGAATAGGTAGATTAAGCTATGACTCGCCACGCGGCGCGGGTTCAGTGCAGATTGGTGGGTGGTATATAAGTAAATATTTTTTATTACATCTGTTCAAAGAGCTAGTTATTTCACTATTTTCAGGGACCAGCATGATGTTTTAATCCCTCGGGACCAAAATAGCTTTTAATTCCTAGAGACCAAAATAGCGTTTTGATTCCTAGGGACCAAAATAGCTTTTTAATTTTAAAAAAGTAAAAAAAATACAAACGTGCGTTATATATTTCGCCTTTGTTCAGCAATCAGCAGAACCGAATTTATATACTTTTTTGGCTCATAGTATTGTTTATAAACAAACCCCAATCTGAAACGTTCAACACTTGAATTAAATATTCGCCCACGAAAAAACTTGCAATTCTTGAAGCAACTATCAAATGGTAATGGTATACGCACATACAAGTCTTGTGTTTAGACATGTCAATACTTGAAAGCTATTATCTCTTTACAATAATTGTATTGGTGTAAACGAAAGGCATTTGCAATTCTTTTTTGTCAGAACTGGCAATCAATAATTGTTACAACCTTTTCACTATGTCCGCGTGTAAGCAGTTGCTTACAAATCTTGAAAGTCAATTATTGCGCCTCATTAATTGTATGCAATTATTGCTCTTGATACTTGATACGTGTGTATTTAGTACCTGTGTCATAAATCCCATATGAACACTTTGACCGCATTTCGTAAAATGTGTTACATCATCCTTTAATGCGTGCATTGATTCACTTATCGGCTAATTTGCTTTCGGGCTTTATATTCTCTTGGCAGCATATAATCGCGATGCATGTTAATAGGGGTACCGGATTTCACTTGACACTGTGTATGCAAAGAGAATACAGATAAGCGGGACATTATGAAATATGCGTTTGCGAATTTGAATTTCAAAGCTTCAAAGAAGAAGTTTGCAGCTCAAACGGAAGCTACAGTCAACTCTTTCTTCACTTAGGCCGACCGTCACACAGTCATGCAACTGGCGTTCAAATATTGACAATGAGTAGATTTTTAAATACTCCATAATGTTTTGGTTTAAGCATAAAAAGAGGAGCTCGATGGCGCAAGTGCTTAGCGCGTTCGGCTGCGATCGTTGGAGTTAAGCAACTATCGCAGTAGTCGGTCATTGGATGGGTGACCAAAAAAAGACTATCTCGAGCTCCTCCGTGCTTCGGAAGGAACGTTAAGCCGTTGGTCCCGGCTGCATTTGCAGTCGTTAGCACCCACTAATCCGCACTGGGCCCGCGTGTTGGGTCATGGCCCAAACTCCCTATTTCATCCATAAGGAAGGCCTGTGCCCCAGTAGTGTTAAACATAAAAAAGATGGAATTGGAACAGAAAATTAGTGGACACCTCGGGTGATCAAACTCAAACTCAAACTCATTTATTCAGTCTAGGCTGTTACAAGCTCTTGTGAAAGTCAAACGCTACGCCATCGGATCGTAAATCTACGGCGGGAGACCTTGTACTGAGAAGAACTGGCAAGAAACTCAGCAAGGGCTATTTTTTTCTCCCTGATCACCTTAAGTCGTAAATTGTAAAGCTCAAGCAAGTTTCAATATTACACAAGCTAATTCTAAATATAAGAATAAAAGTTACATAATTAGGCCCTGTCTATCGGAATAATGTTTCCACAAATCAATATCAATTTTTCTTGTTATTTTATATTGGAGCAGTATAGTATCCATTAATTTTATTTCACTTGTACAAGTGTGAAAATAAAATATTGAAAATAATAAATGAATACTAATACTAATAGTAATACATAGAAATATAATATCAAATAATAAATTAAAATTGTTTAAGGTGTAACCTGAAACCTGCACAATATACGAAATGTTACAAACCCCGCTTAAGACCTTCATATTGTAGTACTTGCAAGCCTTTCTCAGTTTATTCTCAAGGAACATGAAATATTCAGTTTACTTTTAGCCTGGTTCATTATTATGAAACCTAGTGAAATTTACATTCAATCCATTTGTGCAAAGAGCGAACTTTATTTTCTATCTAACCTTAATTTTGTTTGAATAATTTAGTCAGCTACGAGTCGGTGTGACTGACAGCGACCTGTAACTCTTTACTCAAAAGAATACATTTATACTTATATGTAGTTCTCAAGAGATTTTCAGTAATAAATCTCTCGTATCACGGGAGACTTCAGTTGCTTCTTATCAAGATCTTGGCACTGGAGTGAAACTCACACGGAAGTTTGAATAGGGTTTCTTGTAATTGGTGTTAAGCTGAAAATTTTAAAGGCTGAGGCAGCGTAATAGTAGCCAAGATTAGAGATAAGCTAGCAATACACCTAGTTATGCACATATTTCACAGTGCGTCTTACTGTGATACTGTGTTATACATCTTTTGAGGACTAGAAGTCAGTAAACTTTTTGTAGCATTAGCATTATGCAATGTAAATCGAGAACATAGTAAGTCAAAATTCAAAGAAGTGATAAATATGTTAAAGGCCGATTATAAATTTTCTAGCTAGGTGTACATTATTGAAGACAAAAAGTTTAAAGCTTCTATACGTATTCTTAATATATACCCAAGCAAAGTCTTCCAACTTATTACAACGTAATTAACAAATAAGTCGAACAACAATGATTATGATCTTATATAACTTAATATTCTTACTCCGTAATAGTACCTATAAATGAATTATTATGAGTACCTTTTATATTTTTATTAAGGATCAATCAATATCTACGCAAAGACTTTTGTTTCACTTCGTACCCATGGGAACTGTTTCTAAGGGAATGGGGTGATCCTCTTGATATTATTTCGTACAGTTATGTGGATTGATGAGCCACTTGTAGGATTGAATCTTTGAATGGGCGTCGTTTGTTTGCAAATAATCCGAGGGGTGCAAGCTTAAAATGCTTCGAAGCCTTGGGACCGCGAAGAAAATGGGATTATATATTTTTATGTTCATGAACGTCTCTCCGTCTTGATATTTTCTTGTAAATAAATGATAAGTAAATTTTTTGTCTCGGAGTTATATAACTTCCGTCCCCAAAGGATACTAAAACCATAACATACAGCACAGGACCCAAATGTAAAAAAAGATTAAATTAATTTAAATTTTACTCGTTCTCAAAATTAGGAAATGAATAAATTTCCATCTCCTTTCCACTCACTCACTACTAAGGTAAACTCATTAATATTTTGACTGGATTTAATCAACGAACTCTTGAAACGAAGCAACTTATCAAGTATAATTATTAGGTTCCTTTATAGAAATACTACTTTTGCTTTTTGCGACTATTCATAGATTAACAATCAATATTTAGGCAGGTTTAACACTAATACGATTAACAAAATCCTCAAATGTATAATTCCACAAATACAAATTGAGTAATTACTGTCTTTCACGCAAAATCCTCCACGTGTTAATTACTACATAGGAACTCATTTAGATTACGATAGTTGCTCCAAATTAAGCATCCGATAATACCAAAGCGCCTAACTACATAACTACCTATCTGGGATAAAATAGGAATTTTCATGATTTTACATTGTAATTCTTTTACAAAAAAAATATTTTAGTAGCAGGTATTTTCATTCTTGTTTGCTCATAAAACCAAAATTTGTGACAGACACTGACGATTATTTTTTGGCGAAATGGTCCTATATTAACATTGATGAATATCTAGACCTAATGTCTACGTAGAAGGTAAATAAAGAAACTCCTCAAGGACAAAAAGTAGGTACACAATAGGACGTAGTTACGCGAAAACGTTCCAACCCACAGCGACCCCATTTTGAGATAAACGCAATTTTGTGTTTTAGCGGTACACTTTTTCCCTGTAATTATTTCAGGCAAATACTATTGGTGTTACTGTGGAATGCCAAACTGGTTATTGAATGATATGCATATTTTTTGTAAATACATAATACAAGGGGCATATAAATAGGTAAAACGAGTTTGAAACGTTTTCGCTAAATTTAATTTTGTATGAACCTTGTTAAATAGCAATTATGCATAAACGTTCCAGAACGAATTTAAGTGTATTATTTTATAAATATATCTAAAATAAATATGTAAAATAATAAATAACAATGAAGAACATACAAAAACAACAAAAAAAAATTGAAAATGTATTACAAAAAAAATAGAACGTGATCTTTTGAGCTTAGAACCTATGCCAATTTGCTGATATGGTTCCAAAAGTTATCAAAAACTTATATTATAAACATTCAATTTTCATCATCGTATTCTATGATCTCGAAGTCCGGAACTCCACCAAACCCATCAACATCATCAGTGCTTCTTCAGAACTTTGAAGCGTTCTATAAAATTGAAGGCAATCCACTTCCTGTGCACCTCTTCTACCTCTCCTTCTACCAATACATAACAATGCCCAGTATCATTAAATGCACTATGGATACCACTATTGTAGAACTAAGTAAAAAAGTTAAACCTCTTCAAGTTTACAAAATGACAAAGACTGATTTTTTTAGTACAACTAAACTGGAAAAGAAGATTATCAATAGGAAGAAGTTTACAGACTCATCTAAAGTTAGTTGGCTACATACAAAAGAAATTAAGTTGGATAAAGATAAAATGTTTTCTATTTTTATGCGGTCTACGATGGAAGACGATTTCAATGAGTTGAAAATTGATAAAAGAATAAAACGAGAACTGCAATACATAAAAGAATCTGATTTTTGCTTATTGTGGCCTAACGACAAACCGATTGCTCCAGCGAAATTAGTGGACTTACAATCCATGTACCACTACATACCCGAGGATTGCCTTCAATTTTATAGAACGCTTCAAAGTTCTGAAGAAGCACTGATGATGTTGATGGGTTTGGTGGAGTTCCGGACTTCGAGATCATAGAATACGATGATGAAAATTGAATGTTTATAATATAAGTTTTTGATAACTTTTGGAACCATATCAACAAATTTTTGGCATAGGTTCTAAGCTCAAAAGATCACGTTCTATTTTTTTGTAATACATTTTCAAATATATTTTTTTGTTGTTTTTGTATGTTCCTCATTGTTATTTATTATTTTACATATTTCTTTTTGGTTTATTTTTATAAAATAATACACTTAAATTCGTTTTGGAAAGTTTATGCATAATTGCTATTTAACAAGGTTCATACAAAATTAATTTAGCAAAAACATTTCAAACTCGTTTTACCTATTTATATGCCCCTTGTATTATGTATTTACAAAAAATATGCATATCATTCAATAATCAGTTTGGCATTCCATAGTTAAACCAATAGTATTTGCCTGAAATAATTACAGGGAAAAAGTGTGTAAATTGCAAATTGGGGTTGCTGTGGGTTGGAACATTTTCGCGTTACTACGTCCAAATATACCATAGTTATTTATTTTGGTAAAAAATATATTTTTCTCTAGAACATATTTAATAGCAAAAATGGATCAAGTATATGTGGATTGTTTATAGCAAAAAATATGAAAATAATATATTATAATAAAAGGTTTCAATTTATTTAGAACAGTGTTCGCAGCTTAAAAAAACAGTATGGATTAATCTAAAGGGTTTCAAATTACATGGAACATTTTTGCAGAAATAAAAAATGTATAAAGATTTTGCAAAAACGTTCCAACCCACATGGATCATTTAAGAAACCATTAAATGTGCGTTTTATGAATTTAGTATAATGTTCCAAGACAAGTGGAACATTATAACGATATGTTATTCTATTAAGAGTTTTTAACAATATGTTTCAGTATGCATGTAATGTTTTTACTTTATTTTGAGTACACGTCCTTGGCATAATGGTGGGTTGGAACATTTGGGTTAAACTTTATTGATGAAACTAACTTAAAAATACTAGCATCTTTGTGTGCACATGATGTAATATGGCAAAAATAGTACCCTGGTTATGGTAACTCATTTTCGAGTGACTTGTGGGTTGGAACGTTTTCGCGTAACTACGTCCAATACATAATTTGTGTTTAATTATTTCACAAAATGTAAAACAGAGAATGCTGATTAGTCACCTATAGGTAGATAATTGGTGTAACTCAGACCAATGGATTTGTTATAAAATATATGAAGGAAGGCGGTTTATATTTAACTAGTGACCGCCTGCAACATCTTTTGCGTAAACTTTAGTTTTTTTGGAGAATTTCAGAAATACCTGTCATTTTTCCGAGACAAGGACGACGAGGACAAGTGTTTTTGTCTCAATCCAAGTCATACAGTATATAGGTATGAATTTTCTTCCTAATTAGTTCAGTAGTTTTTACTTCATTGAGTAAAGTATGTTTGTAAACATACAAACGCAGATACATACAAACTTTCTCAATTGTATAATTAAATGGGCTAGGATATAGTAGGATAAAAAGTTGTAACGTACCTTAGGGGCATCCTTTCTTTTGGAAATTTCATTTTACAGTTATTTCATCCATATAGTCAACAATATCAGCATACCACCATTATTTATCTTATTCATTACTGGAAACGCACAATTTAGAAAATATCACACACTATTTATCATTTTGCAAATACGTATCAGAATCCCATCAACTAAAATCGCTATTCTTAAATTGCTGTACGCTTACCGACATTACTCTATATTTATTTATATTATCATCGCAATTTTCATTTTCCTTGTTTTACTCCGCTTTTATTTGTTTTTAGGCATAATTTTGTTTATTTATTTTCCTGACACATTTGACATCTCTGTTTTTTCACCGTTGCCATGGATATCCATGACACGGATACTCTTTCTAACTGCCTCTATGCCTTACCAACCTCCACAGAATACCTATAAAAGGCTGAGCAGCTCTGTCCCTAGAAAAATTTCTTTGGCAAAAGTTGCCAACGTAACTTTTGCTGGTTTCTGAAAAGTCCGGCTGCCCCGGGACTCAAGCAAAGACCTCAAAGCCGTTCGGCATCCTTTAGCTCTCTAGACGTCTTAATCTTCACTACCAAAGCACTATACGTTCTACCTCATCGGCGGTATTGCCGCCCGGTCTCCAGCTGCATCGTCTAGCACTAGCAGCTTCGGTCCGCCTATTAGGAGTGCCGCTCGACCCTCAATTCCAAGCCACCACTGAGAGGATCGCCGACGACCCACACCCACTACACCACTACACACTGCACACCCCACACTCCTCCTTTTCTCCCTTTTTTATTTTACTTGTAAATAATTATTATAACGTTTGTAAATATATATATATATATATATTCTGTAATCTGTATTCCTGTTCGTATTTCTTCTTACCCTTTTTACTAATTACTCCTCCTTGCGTCGTATTTCACATTACTGAGGGAATTATTTCCCCATTATGGGAAGATAATTTTTCTTCGACGATGTTCTTTCACCAATATTATGTCTGTGTTTAGCATCGTGGAGTGCATCGTACAACTATATTTTTTAAGCATCCTGTAGATATGTTAGAACGAAAACCCTTCAACTAACGGTCTGTCTGTAAGGCTATAAATTCTTATGGTGATGAGACATAACATGCTTAGTACGGTAAGCATCGCCTGGCACTCCTCGGCCCTGCACGTCAACATGCCCTATATTTTTTAAAGTCTCGGTAAAATATAATTAAAACCTTCTTTCTTTAAGTTTTAAATATTTATACAACATAGTTTATTCATATTTAAGTTTAAAAAAAATTGCTAAGCGTTTACGATGAGCACAAGTACCCGCTAGGTGAACCGAAAGGTGTCTAATATATAATTTTATGGCAATATTTTTTCATTACAGCACGAAAGTTTTTGTAACACTTCACATGATAACCTGTATTATCATGAAGTTCATGATCTCCTCTGGCAAAGAAATATCATTAAATTTTAGATTATGTTGTTTTCTAATTTTTAATATTGATTTGCTTTAGTCTAAAGTACTTGTTGAAAATTATAGTTTTGTCATCAATATCTTGGTTGCAAATCACACAAACAACGTGTGCAGATTCCATCTTACTCAGTATTTACTTAAATATGAATAATCGTTGGCACAACTGACGTACACAAGAATAACTGCACAATTAATATTAATATTTCATTGAAATTTTAATCATTAAAATAATTTACAAAATAAAACAGTGAAATTCTTCGTAAGATTTTACATAGATAAAGCGTTGTTAAATCCGACGGGTTTTTTAGGTATACGACCTATTTTCCAGTTAGATAAACTGTCTCAATCGCACCACCGAGTTCACGTTATGCCGCTTACTTGCACTTCCATATCATCTTTCCCCTCGCCTGGCAAAGACTTATGCTAGCGAGAACCGCCTGGCATTCTACCTATTCTCTACCTCTACTCTACATATTCTATAATTTCAATATAACAGAATCAAGTTTATTTTAATGTATATAGTACACACCATTCGCTTTACCTGGCGGGTACTTGTGCTCATCGTAAACGCCTGGCAATTTTTATTGAAACTTAAAAATGAATAAACTAAATTGTATAAAAATTTCAAGCTTACAGCAACAAGTTTTTTTTTAATATTTGACCGACACTTTCAAACATATAGGTCTTGATAACGTGCAGGGCTGAGGTGTGCCCGGCGATGCTTACCTTTCTAAGCATGTTATGACTCATCACCTTAAGAATTTCTACCCTTACAGACAGACCGTTACTCGGAGGGTTCAGTAGCTCTTGGTCTACAATATGTTATGGAATCGTATTTGTATTTAGCATACCGGACAAATCCCTACGATTTCTGGCGTACTCTGTTTGATATGAAATAAATAAAAAAAGAAGATGTCCAACTTGTACTTGTCTAATAGTTCGGTACAAACTGAACACTTTTCTCGGCGTTTGATATTAATCCTCTTTCATTATAACTACGCCGTATTTCAGGCTGTTTCATTAATCTATAATGACTTTCTGTCATATTCAAATGAAACGTTGTTAAATTTAATGAATGTTATTACGCGAACATGACGATTGATATTTGTATCGGCATTGGACTATTATCCCCGGCTCACATGTGAAATCCTTGTGATGCCTGCGACGACCCTGTGATACAAGCGGATTTTGATTTTGGTTATTACCTATATCATTTAAAATACTACAATATAGTTTAAAACATCGTCTATACTTACAATAAATAAATTCCAAGAACAAACGTTTTCTGAGCTATCGACTTAAGGAAAAATTGTTTACCCATAGTCATTGTTACAACAATAAATAACATTGAAAACATAGTGCTTTAAGTAATTTTTTCCACTCTTTTACTTTCGTAGTAGCACGATCCGTGTCAAAAACTAAAAGATTGAAGTCAATCATATATCAGAATAATTGTCTTTTAGAGGTACTAAATTGATGGAAAAATACCAGGCTAGGCAGAAAGCATCTTAATTTTTAATATAAAAAAGTGTGCAAACAAACTCAGGGCGCAACTACCATCCCATAGACGCTTGCGATAGTAGAATATCACTCGCTCTTTATTTCCCCGTGAAGCTTTCATGACCTAATACACTATCCCCCTTATTAATAAACGAAGATTAAGCTTGGATTACTGACTCTATATTTTGTCTATAAAACACAGTGTAACTAGTCTAAGCTTGCACTTACTATTACATGTATATAAATAGGGGAGTACAGGAATACAGCACTACAGAATAGTGTTATTTGGATGTAATCCTTTTAGGACGAAAGTAAATTTTCCAGACGGGTGCTTTATATCTCTTCAAATATTTTGATAAAGTTGTTGAATTCTATTTCACATATTTTTTTTTATCTTACAGACTAATAACTCCACCCACGTGAAGCCACGACAAAGCGGATAGTAATTAATAAATAAGTTATATTATTCTTATGTTTCAAACTGTTACGACTTTGTGTAAAACTAAAAATACAAAAATACTTTTCAATCATGACGTTTTCTTAACAATTTTAATAAAAATATTTTAAGCGAACATGATTTTAAGAAGCTAATAAGATAGAATAAGTTGTAAAAAGAAACTTTGTTAATAACAGTAATTACTTGTATAATTAAACCATAATTCATGATTGGTTCGAAACGGCTTGAAACATCTCAAATAACACACACAATAGATTTTAATGTGAGCGTTAATTTCCTTGCAATTTTGATTCGAAAGACCAAATCCGTTGTAATCTAGCAACGTGAACGCGAAACATTGTTAATTCTAATTCCTCGTTTAAACTTAATGACTTTCGTTGTTTCAGATAAAATGAAAATGGAGAGGAGGATCGCGGGAATAATCTACATCCTGATCACTTTCGCCCTTGTAAACGAAATGTCAATTAACGTCCAAGCAAAAGACAACAACAAGAGAAGGCCTAAAGATAAAACTGGGGGGTTTCAAAAGAATATTTGCGACGTCAGCGACCGTGATTCCAAAGTCCACTGCTATTGTGAAAACAGTAGAGAACCAAGGAATGCAACTAAAGCGGAATGCTGGGTATTTAATGGTGGAATACCACGGGACGATTTAATCTGGCAAAGTTTTGCCTCGCAACCAACTTTGCAAACTTTGTCTTTTAATGTCCGCGTTGATGGAGCATTGGGATACGTCCCGACAAAGGCGCTTCACTTTCTCAAAAACCTCAGCTCCATTAATATAAGGTACGGCAATATAGTCGATGTGACAGCGTTTGCTTTCGCCAATCTCACAAACTTAACCGATATAACGCTGTCACAAAATCAGATAGAAAACTTACAACAGTACGCCTTTGCTCACCTTCCAAACATAACGCTAATAAATCTTGAAGACAACATGATTCTTGAGATTGGAACAGAGGTGTTTTTTGATTTACCGAAGTTACACAAACTCGTCTTCACTAAGAATAACATATCGTCGATAACAGACGGAGCGTTTTTGCACACGTTCAATCTACTAGAATTGGACTTGAATAAAAACAACATAATCCATTTGCGGCGTCGCACGTTTGATGGATTGGCCAACTTGCGGAAATTGGATCTGAGGCGGAACCGCATTTACAATCTGACTGAATATACTTTCGCAGAACTGTGGAACTTACAGGAACTGTTGCTTGGCAAGAACGACTTGAAGTACATTTCAGAGAGGGCTTTCGACGGTTTGTCTCAACTCCGAAAGTTGTCCCTGGATGATAATAAACTGGCAGCGCTCCCCGCGCACCTATTCGAAGGGGTGAGGGGACTCAGCTCCCTAGATTTACGTTCAAATGAACTGCATGCATTAACTTTTGACAACATAAAACCTATTTTGGACAACTTGAAGCCGCAGAACAGCAATTTGCTGCTCGAAGGTAATAATGAATATTTAATACCATATCATGTGAAGTTTCAAGAACTTATAGCACACACTGAATATTAAATGAGCGGAAACACAGGCGGTTATTATTAACTTCAACACATTTAGGAAGTTTGTTCTTTTATGTTTCCTTCGGGCTTCTTTAAGATAATGATTAAATACGGAGTAGAGAGAATTGTCAATTTCTAGTTTCACTTACATTAAAATAACCAATTTAATAAATAATAAAGTTGAAATAATATTATATTTTGTATCTTAATATGACAATTTTATACGGTTTATAATAATTAAATTTTTATATTTTCACAGAAAACAACTTCGTGTGCGACTGCAGATTAAAATGGATGCACTTATTAAGAAATGAGACAAAAAGTCAAAATACGCGATTGTCATTGGAAAGTGTTACGTGTAAAGTAGACCCGCCGATCGTAAGCTCAGCTTACAATAAGATGTCTGATGTCATAGAAAATAAAATCCAATTTAATCAGGAAATTCTGCATGCGGGGATAACGATTGAAACTTTAAACGATAAAATGAACATCACTGAAAAGAAAACTATACCGGAGGAGCTGAATAAAGAAAAAAACAATGGTATAACTGTTACTAAAAAAGCTGCGAAGAGAGTTATATTAAAAATCCCACCGGAGAATTTGCCTTGCCCGAGAGAAACGGAAACGACCACCGAAGCACCTGCTTTTGTAGTTGATCCAGTGATACCAATTCAAAATGAAATGAAAACTTACAGATTTCAAGAAACGAACGCAGCGTACAGACTTTCTCATAAATCTAGTTCAGTATTATGGTGTTGTTTGGCGTTTTTCTTCACTTAGATATAATTAAGTATGTAATTAGGGTTATGTCACTAATTCTACGTAATTGAGATAACAGACTATGTCACCTTAAGTAAACCGCTGGAGTTTATAATAAGGGATTAATTCTATGAGCACTTAAACATTTATTCAAACAATAATGTGATTGTATTCACCGTAAATGTTGTAAATTACCGGATTAAAAGTTAGCGCTAAGTAGATTTATGAATGTAAATTTGATTCATTTTATGCGTTTTCGAGTCAAATGCATCATCAAAATTCAATTCAGAATGGGTGTGAGCATTTTCGTCACTTACTTTCGACGAGTTACGTACCTTATGAGTTACCCAACGATATTTTTTTATTCTTTAGTGTAAAATTATATCCATTCTTTAAAAAAGTCTAGTTTTTTGGTTTATATTCACCGACGCTGAGAAAAATGGTATCACATTATTTTTTGATAAACAATAACAATTCAATTTGTTTATGTGTCAGTGACGTAATTCATCATTATCAACCTATTAAACCACTTGTTACGGTTACACCTGTTTTGGAAGAATCTCTGTGATTGTTATACACAATACAATACAAAAACTCTTTATTGTACACCACGAAAAACATTGAACAATAAGCACGAAACCATCTAGTACAAGTGATGCAATGGGCTATACACACACTCATGAAAGCATGATTAAGCTATTTATTACGGAAAAGCGGGAAAATGGTGTATGATGTATGGAATGCTAGTAATATGTACGAGTACTACTGATTATTGCATATTTATAGAACTTACTCAAGAAAATAATACACGGTTTCTTAAAGCTTTCGGAATGTAAGTATTATATTTATTTAAATAATAAGAAACAACACATGTTTTTAAATATATTAAATATGTCGAAGGGGCATGTGGGCGTTCGTTTAGTCATCGTCCATTAGAAATCCTCTAAATAATAATCCGTTTGCGCTGTCTAGCTTTAATAAAGGTAGTCGATCAAATTATCAGTACAATATAAGCTATGATTGCTCAGATGCAAACGGATTTAACCGAAACGTGTTGTTGAAATCAGTAAGGGGTTTGAACACGACCGAACAGCTCGATCTTTAGATCACTAATGTCCCGATAACTGCTTTTTCTTATACCCTACAGCCGGCTGCAAGGTTACGTCAGACACCTGCTGACTAAAACACATACGTAGTTCATGCTTATAGCTAAAAGGCCCTTACAAGCTTCTTCTTAAGCGATCATCCCCTAAGAGGGGAATAATGCAGCCGATAAGTGACGTTTTACTCGTTCTTATACAGCCACCGTGACAGAGGTATAATGTCAGATGACATTGATTAGTAACTAGTGCTGCCAACCCGTTCACCGAATATACCCAAGTCGATACCTTGCCGCTTGACGTTCCGTTCACCAATCCACGACAAATATTATTAGACCAAAATTTCATTCTTCCGATCTTCTTCATTGGTGCCTTGCGAAGAACGGAGGAGCTCCAGATAGTAAATGTTTGGCCATCCATCTAATGACTGACCACTGCGAAATTTACTTAATTTCAACGATCGCAACCGTACGCACTAACCTCTTGCGCCATAGAGCTCCATCTTTTTTTCAATTTGATTTGTGAACTACCATAAGCTAAGTTTGTTACAACCATTTCTAAACAATCAGGTAGATTTTGCTTAAATGTACGTATCCATGGATACACTGGAAAACTTGTCTGTTTTGACATTTTTAAACAAATTATCAGGCAAGTGGTTCAGAAATCAATAAGTTCGATCGTACGTTAAAGTGAATTTGTGTGCATATTCCCCGCCATAAATGGCAGAATGGCTACTTCCTTCCGTGTTGTTCTATGGACTTCAGTTGCCGCTGGGACCCACAGCTTAACGTACCTTCCAAAGCAAGAAGCGGCTGATAACAAATTCCAACTTTAATTTAATATTGTCGAATATCCAATGACGGGTCTTTATGGTAAAGATGATTAAGGTCGACAAACGCAGAAGACCTAATGCATTTACCACTATTTAATATTTAATTATAATAATTATTTATGTTTCTCCAATCAAAGACTATTTTTTGTCAAAAATTGATAACGATATTACATAAGTTTACTTTAGATTTATTGATATTGAATAATATCCTCTTATCTTGCCACAACAACACAATACGGTACAGAAATTTATCGGCATTATTGTTGTTAAAATACAATACACTTTTGCTTATAATATATCTCTGAATGTGCCCATGTTGCTGTGGCCATGCTAGAGGAATAGACTGTCATTAAAATGTCAACAATTTACGATGCATGAAGTAACTAAATGTGAGTGCTCATATCATCGAGTCTGATAAGGTAACATATAAATCTTGTTTCAATTGTGACTCAATAGTATCGGTTTTAGAATGTATCCAAAATGACTGTGGTTCTTGGTAATAAAACACAAGATAACGAATGTATAGAAACAACATAGAAAAGTATATTGTTATTTTGTGATGTACTGAAATGCCACTATTGTTACTTAAACTTAGTAGAATGGACACCTCCATTATTTGATGCCCTATAAGTACATAAACAGTAGATGACTTAGAACAGTTATAAAGATTTTAACAACTAACTTTGTTAGTCTCGGGTTAAACCTAATATTGTTTTCTTTTTAGTAAACGAAAGTGACAGCATCAGTACAGGTCCGTTTTAGTACAGGTTTAATTGAACTTTAGTCTATGTTTTGTAATAAGGCGGTTTAACTTTTGGGTTAAGAAAAGTTACTTCATTCATCATTTTATGAATAAGTTAATAAAGAAAAGGTAGGAAAAGGTATCTTAGAATTTGAAAATAATAAAAAGACGTCAGTATTAATTGGTTAATTGATTTCATTTTATATTGATATTGTTTTCGTAAAAACTTTTGAAAATGATTTTTAAAAAACTAATTAGTTACATATGTTATAACTACTAGTATATCACTTTCAACAACTTAGAACATATTATCTTTCACCATAGGGAGGTATAATCTGTGTTTTATTTGAGTCTACTTTGTCCAAAATGTAAGAGATTAGTTTTTCAATCCAATAACTCCGGCTTAATGTATACCTTTGCAGTTGGATAACAAATGACTCCGTATTACAACATCTGTTTTGACAATTGGTACTAAAAACTTCCGAAATGCGGTAATTAACTTTCTCAATTATATTATAACCAGCCATATTGATAAAAGTGAAACAACCCATAGAATGCGCCGGACTTTCATTTGGCCTTACCGTTGATCCTTCTCCAAACAAAATGGCTCTATTTGCAACCAAATGTCAAATTGGATTTCAACGGCTCATTCTACAATGCGACTGCGGCATATATCTATGCACCATGAATATTGAGTTACTTGAGTAACTTAAAAATCGTGTAAATAAAAATAGTGATAACGGTTATTAACAGTAGACGTACTACACCCTCTTACAAAAATATTGATTGATATCATTTACAGAATATCGTATAAACAGTGCAAATTTGTAATTAACAAACCATTATGAAATTGTTATCCGTTTAAAGTAGACACGTAGATCTAAAGAAAATATAACTAGAAAAAATTCCACGCGAATTAGCTCAAAATATCAAGCAGTTACATGCTTCAAAAAATAAAAATTATAGATACGTAGATCCCAAAAGATGTTTTAATTTAATCAATTTATGACAACTAAAATTGTTAGGGTTTCAGCATTGCAGTTTTTTTAAATCTTTGGTTTACAGGATATTTTGGAACTATATAAGTCAATATCAATCTAAATCGTTGTCTAATTTCGCTAGTAAATCGCGGGTAACTCAAAATTCACGGTGTATATAAAGCTAGTTCTGTAGTTTAGTGAGTATTTAACTGTACGTGAGTACTTTAAAGATTAAGAGCGGAAACCATAATTCATAACTTATAAAGCTAGTTCTGTTTATACAAAACTAGATTAGGCTTGCTAGTAGCTAATGTCCCCACTGCTGGGGCACAGGTTTTCCCTGTGGATGGAATATTGAGACCCACCACGCCGGCATATGGCAGATTGGTGGGTGCTTACGACAGCAAATGCAATCGGGATCGGATCAGTCCATTTGGCTACACCTTTGGTCACTTATCTCATGAGTGGCCATTTTTTAATGTTAAAAAGAGTGGCAAACAAGCTTATGGCCCGCCTGACCGTACGCGGCCACCATAGCGATGCAAAAAATATCACTCGCGCCGTTGTCTACTCTAACCCAATCCCCTACCCCGTGGAGCCCTGGAACCTTACTCACTTTCTGACAGAAACAAAACACCACCAAAATGAAGCGTTATTGTACTACTGAAAGGTGGAGGTTTCTTCCCCAAACGGGCGTTCCAATTCGAGTGGAAAATCCAGTGGGCATACTGGACTTCTCATATGAGTTGCTTAACTTCCATGATTGCAAGTCGAATGTGCTAACTAATTTCTGCCGAGTTCCTCTTACATTCACTAAATTGCTATCAGACAAGTTAGAAAAAAAAAATTTGAATTAGCGACTGTCGTGCGAATCCGGGGTGTTTGATATCAAAATCCGATTCAGGATTTAGTAATATGAGTAACAGAAAGAAGAATTTACCCGGGTCCCCTGGGTGGACCGCAAATTTTTTTTCCTTTTTACTAGGTAATCACGAAACCCCCTCCTCACCCCCGGACCTGTGCAACTTCAAAAATTGGATTTGATATCTAATTTGAATTCAGGAAAAACATTTCTTTAGGTAACCCTGACGCTTTTTTTTTATAACGCAGGTAAAAAATGCTATTTACAGACGACGGCGCCTCTAAGAGGCACACCGCCGAACGGACCTCACACCTGGCTCCCGCAAGTCTTACGGGCCCCCCAGTGGCTGTCCATCGAGGACCCCGCAACCCTTACGGGCGCTTTACGGCATAATATCCGCTAAAAAAGTCCTGCGAATACCCTCTAAGCTGCTTAGCGCGAAGCCGCGGGATCTCCGTTTAGGGATTCTTCCGCATCTCCGCACCTAGCAGCCTCCCGGCCTAGCCGGGGCTCCACGGCAGGGATCTCCCGGGGTATCACGGGGACCTCGCAGACGTGCGCAGGTAGGCCCACGCGTGGGGGCTGAGTATGCGGCCTAATGCCCACCGTACCGCCCCCCGTCCGCTGCGGAGGGCTACTTGGGCGTGCCCGTGTAGCTCCCTCCGCCGCCCCCCTCTTTGCAGGACAGAAATACAGGAGGGGGCTGCCGTCACGAGGTCCGTCGGTGGCCGGCACAGCCATCGCCATGCATGGGACGGGCGCAGCCAGGGCGCGTCGCCGTCCTCTCCTACCCGTCCTCCTTTGGCGGGAGGGAGTGGCCAGAGAATCATCCTCCCGCTCCCTCTCGGCCGCCTCCTTCTGCGAGATAACGTTCTCGCAGAAGGAGGCGGCCGCCTCCCATGCCCTATCGCTGCGGAGCATGGCCTCCACCATGCTCCGCAGCGAGAGGGCTCCGCATCCCAGCGCCGCAATGAGCTCACGGCGCTGGTGTCGCCAGGCCGGGCACTCCAATAAGGTGTGCTCGGCCGTGTCGTTCGGGGCGCCGCAATGATGACATTGCGGCGTCTAGGTAACCCTGACCCTGCCCCTCCCCCCGTGATTGCCCTGGGTGGACCGCAATCCCCAATCTGATGAACCCGTGTATCGATTTAGCGACCACAAATTACTCATAGGTCCAGTTAGGTCATATAACACTATATGACCAAGTTTCTAGGCTTGGAAAAACACACCTCCGTGCAGAAATACAGACAGACACGAACTAGCTATAGATTCCAAAGGTGAATAGTAAACTATCCAACACAAAACAAGCCTCTTGTATCCCGTATCTTCAAAACATAACTTCTTTATCACGCATTCGTTCACTTGTGTTTCAGGAGTGGTACTCCGTAAACTGCTATATACCTGCTAGATACCTCTCCCCCGCTCTGAGTATTATATGGACTCCTTTACGATTAAAGCTGCACAAATCTGGAACAAGCTTCCGCCTGAGATCCGTCACGCTAAGTCAATTAACATTTTTAAAAATATTCTACATGATTTTCTTTTACTTAAATCCTAGTCTGCTGTATCTATAAATATATAATATTGCATAATATGTTTATTTGTGTAGGTATATATCTACTATATAAAAATAAGTCGTGTTTTCCTTCCTGACGCTATAACTCCAGAATGCACGAACCGATTTCCACGGTTTTGCATTCGTTGGAAAGGTCTCGGGCTCCGTGAGGTTTATAGCAAAGAAAATTCAGGAAAAATTAAAAAAAAACTTCTTTTAATCACCAAACGAAATGTTACATAAAACGAAGCCATCTGATGGCGAAACGGAGTTCGTCTGGTTTGCTAGTAGTATGTATATATATGTGTAGGTATATGTTATTTTTTTTATAATCTTTATATGTTTAAGAAAATATGTACATTTCTATATTTTATCTTGCTGGAATACTGCAACTTCCTCTTCGTTTAGTTATTCTTTACCGCAAAGGTTGTCTGGAAGAGATCGCATAAAGCGATAAGACCGCCTTTGCCCACATTATGTTATTGTTTTCTTATTTATGATTCTTTTGTATGTGTGCAATAAAGAATTTATCTATCTAACTATCTAAACTGCAATGTTAAAACGTTTATTATGTGTTGTACAGAAAAGTGAATATTTTGGACGTATTTCATTCTTATTATTTCATATAATTTGTGATTAATTTATAGTCTTATATAGTCTAAAAGATTTTACGAAAACAATATCAAATAAATTAAATAAACTAATAATTACGCTTTTCTATTATTTTTAGATTACTTGTCTTAAAAAAAAATACTTCGCGCTTAAACCATTGCCTTCACAAAACTTAGAACAAAGGAAAATGACCTTATTCGTTAAACGATTAGATTTAAGTCTTTACAATTACCTTTTTTTAACCCAAAATGTAAAAGAATTACAACTGTTCGAAGTCATTTACTCCAAAAATACTGTTTATTAACTTTCAAGGAATCAGATAATGGGGTAGTCCATTCTGCTAAGTTTACTCCTGAAACTAATTAAGACAGTACTAATATCCTTACATGGTCTGTAGAGTATGAACCAGAGAGACTGCTGTCATACTTCTTTCAGGAGATTCATGACCGAATTAGGTCAAGTGTTTGTATAAATATTTTATTGGTTGTGCTTTGAGGCAATAAATGAAAGATTTTGTTCAATATACATGGGTATGATGACCTTCTTTAATAGGGTATTTGACAAGTTTTAGAAAACAATGTCACGTTATTGACTACTGTTTATGGAGTCCATAAAAAGTGGATATTCATCATTCCGTTGTGTATTTCAGTAAAAATAACCAAATCAAAAACTCCATATTGAAATTGCCGAGAAAACATTTCTCTGGACAATATGGCGTCCTATTAGTGTGTGACGTCACACGGCTGGTATTAAAACGTCAAACGATACAATGCAATGTCACTTGCAATGTCACTTTATACGGAAGTTTACTTGCGTGTGACGTCATTATAGGCTCCGGAAATCCCAAGCGTTTTGGGTCACGTGACAATAGATAAGAAAACTATTATCTTTTTCGTGGGTTTTTAGTAAAATTGTGTTGTTGTTTTTTTTGTAAAAATAGTAAAAACCCCTGCCAATATTCATTCTAAACACAGATGCTAACAATTGGCACTTTATTTTTAATACTGTCAAATACCCTATTTCTTTTATGTTAAAAAGGTGGCAGGACTTTTTGGCCGGATCGGGAAGCGTCACTTTAGCAGTTTTGTTTTTCTTGTTAAAAATTGTGTTGTGGCGGATGTTAGTGTCTAATAATGATGGATTATTAACCACTAAGTGTTCGGGAACATGCACAAGTGTTGGCAAGTAAAACACAATATAGGAAAGTGTCTTTCGACGTTCCCTCAAGAAGTCCACGGAGAGGTTCTAGTAAATCCCTACACTTTTACTGAAACATAGGGAAAGGGGTATTGACTTGACTAACACTTACTTTGACTTAATTTATTACTTTGACCACGAGTGCTATATTATTTGTAAACATTTTAACACTTGAAATTGGCTAACGGCACAAGCCGTGCGAAGGTATTTAGGAAAAAAAAGAAAAAAAAGGTAGCAAGCAAGCGTATGGCCTGCCTGATGGTAAGCAGTTATCATACTTTATAGATGCCTGCGATACCAAAATATCACTTGCCCCGTTGCCTACCCTGACCTAATCTCCTACTCCATGCAGCCCTGAGGGCCATTCGTCTAACGGAAATGCTTTAGAAAACGCTAACGCTTACGATTTTATTTTATTATTTCTAGCCGCCTGAGGTTTTCAAATGCCACGCGCTTTTTTTTCTTTTGCATTGGTAAAAACAATATTAAAAAAAAGAGCGTGAGGTATTTGAAAATCTTTGGCGGTCAGAAATAAATAAAAATAGGTCAAAATAAAATCGAAAGCGTTAGCGTTTTCCAAAGCATTTCCGTTAGGCGAATGGACCCCTGGAACCTTACTCGCTGATATAAACACAACAGCACTAAAAGGTTGTGTTATTTTACTGTGATTTTCTTTATTCAAATTGCTAATGGTTAACATATAATGAAATTGCTCACACCTAATCCATTTCCTCATGTTTCTTGTTTACGAATTTGTGTATAACATTGTATAAAGTATTTTGACAAGGTGTTTTTGTATGAAAATAAGCTGTACATTTTCGTAAAATAATGTTGTTTTATTTGAAATATACCTGATATTTTAGGACTTTATCGTACCGATAATTTTGCTGAATTTACGAAAGTTTTCTTAATGTTTAGTTTTGTATTCTTTAATACTATAAAACACCTATTATGGAATTCCGTAGTCTTATAGTAAAAGTCTATTAAATAACGCAGTACAGCACAAAGTATATTATCAACCGTAACTAGGGGAAAAAATGTGCTTAGCCTATAGCTAAATTCTCATACCAGAATTGAAGAGACTCCACGATTTTGGAGCAACATTGCTATTATGTAAGAATAAACTAACTTTTCATTGTGGAAACTACGTGTGATTTGAAATTCGTATTCTAAATTCAATTCTCACCGCGAATTCCGCGGTAAAAAGTGAGTTTGTTCTTACAGACTATCACTGCGTAATGCATTCGACCGTTGCAGAAATCAGTTAACATCTACATAATACAAAGCCGTCTCTCTCAGTATGTAATAGAAATCGCATAAAATGTGACAGAAAATTACTACGACTTACTAAGTCAGCGTTACTTTTATAGCGGAGCATAGAAAATAATCTGTACTTATCTGATGTTAAGTGTAAGGAGAGTCTAGTTATAAAGATGACTGATGTGACAGAAAAGTGAACCGCATCTGTACCCCACGCACGAACAACTAGCGAGAAAGTATTCGTATGTCAGTCTGCCATGTCAGTTTCTATGGAAAAAGCTACTTTTTTCTTACGTCTGTATTGGTTCGATATTGGTTCGTGCTAAGTTCGTGAGAATTGGTATTCTAATTATGCCAGCCTGTACCCTGCGACCTTCATCGTTAATAAAAATACAACTATATAAAAAAGATGCAATATCTAAAGAAAAGTTTTACTAGAAAAAAAATAATTGGTCAGTGCATTCGCTCGGATTGCGAAGGGTGCGGGTTCGAGTCCCGGGACTCCCTAGTAAAACCCTAGTAAAACTTTTCTTTAGATTTAAACATCTAGCAGTTAACTGCTTAATAAAAAAAAAAATAAGATGCAATATTTCTACACTCTAGTTAGGTTACTTCCCCAAACGAGACGGCCGCCCAAATACGATGTTTTTATATTATTTATTAGAGAGCTTTTTAAAAATAAAATAAGCCAAAACAGCAAACGAAAAGTCAGTTAACCCTAAATGATACTGACGGTTAAACCTGACATTTGTTAATCAGATTTACCATCCATATATCTAAATCTTTATAACAAGGTATTTATAACATTGCTATCTTTAACACAATAGCTACTCATAGACCCTTTGTCAACTGAGCGAATTAATCTAACTCTAATTTGGGCTCTTGCAAATTAAAGGAGCCCATAAATTTTATTCGAGACCCGGGCAGATTCGGAAGGGATTTCTGAATTAACTTTACTAGACAGAATGAGCCGAGATAGTGGAATTATTCGGAATAAATGAAGTGTAAATGTACGGATCGCTCACTGCTCGATACCGAGAGAAAAGGGATTAAGTTGATTCTGACTTATCAATATTGAATATCGGCTTTTTAATATTAGCGTATTATCAATAGACGCGAGATCAAGAATGAAAATCAACATTGTAGAAGTAAAATATAATAAAGTTTTAATAAAATAGTTATTTGTGAAATGAATGGTTTAGTGGACTTTATAAATGAGTATTTTAGGGACTGGATAGATTTGTATTTCTAAAAGAAATAGAATTCTAACAAAATGATTTTTTGAAATGCGTATCAAAAGTCACAAATACATTTGAGAATTAGTCAAAAACTGAATGCAGTCAAATTAAAATAAGCTTATCAATTATTCTTATCCATATATGAATAGCTTTAAGGCACAGCGCACATTGGTTGAAGAGCGGCAAAAATAGTAATTTAAGTTAAACCTAAATGTTTGCCATGAATTAATAAACAAGCGGCGCACAGCGCTGTAAAGCGGCCACGACATAGCCGACTCTAGGCCGCGCTCAAAATCGCCGCGCGTAGTATATTTGCCACGCCCCCTCCGGTGTGTGCTGCGCCTTAAGTTTGAAGCGAATTGAAGTTAAGGAAGAATATAACAGTCCTATAGCAGTCACCCTTCAGGACGACGCGCCACTCTGTAGCTATTGATCGCCCTCGGAATCGCCGCGCGTAATATATTCGCCGCAGCTCTCTCGGTGTGCGCTGCGCCTAAAGCTTACGAACTTAGGTTAAACGTATTTAAGGTGGAATACAGGAGTCACCCTTCAGGACGATGATGAGAAGGTAAGGGTCGGTATAATATTAAGGCCCAAAGCATGGGGTGTAGAACTCCCTTCGGATTCCATAACATAAGAGTATACTCTCCCCATCCTATAAAGAGGAATTTATTACCTTTTAGACAAAGTTTTGTTTAGTAACAAGATACACGAATTCAGCGTCAATTTTAAATGTAATGGAAATGGAACAACATTTTTTTTTTATAATTAGGTAGGCAAATGACTTTATTCCACCTGATGTCTGCTTTGAATAATAAATGGTACTAAGTTTTAGTATAATTTTTAGGGCTCCGTAAACTGAGGGTGACAACGGAAAGGAGATTGCTCAAATTGGCCTAAATGCACAAAAATATTGTCATACACGGTAATTCTTGGCGTAATTTATAATTTAATTTACAGTCATTAGATTTCAACGGACACCTTTGTATAATATATTTACTTTAAAAAGGACTTTTAATTTTACCGGTTTGGAAAATATACGAATCATTTTTAATGGCTATGGGTGTATGGAATGTTACTACACCCGAAGTTGTTTATATAACATAAAAACAAATCTATTATGTAAAGATCGATAAAATAAATCATTTTTTTTATTACACTGTATCAATATCCACAACTATATTATCATTTTCACTAGATGCAAATGTGCTTAGACAATTATTATAGATGGTAGGCGACATCATAGAGTCTATTGCCATACATTTTTCGCCAAACACCTCCATAAACACATTATCATGTATACTATATGTTAGACTTTAAGGTATCTATCTATGGGCCTACGTTCCCTGACTATAAATTAATAAATAAATAAAATTATAAGGTGTGATACACTAAAAATCTAAAATATGGTTATCTTAAAAACATAACAAAAATAATGAAGCTACTGAATATATGGCTATAGAACCTAAATCTCTTAGCTTTCTTTGGTTAACGAGAGTTTAAAAATTTTCTCTAATCTGTGGCTCCTTCACAATCATCACACAGTTTCTGTCACAGAGTACCTATCTTATTATAACCGGAAATGACACCTGATTTTAAAAGTTACTCTTATGCATTAACTTTAAAAACAGGCAACTATCTGTTAATCTTCTTGCTCTATATACCTGAATCTAATCCATAATTTCGGTACTTGGCTTGATTTCCCTAGTTTACTATATAACTTATTTGTTTTTTATTATTTTAATATGTTCAGTGTATATAGTTTATAGAAGTTCTCAGGGGTGTCCGTCAATAATATTCGTTTCTACAGTAATTTATATATAATTTCGAATCTAGGAAACAATTTTTCATGATTATTGGTCTTTAGGCCAAACATGTATGGAAGCTGAGAAATCTCCTTTATTACTTGGCCACGGCTGTCCTTACACACATCTGTCTGTCAGCAAGCTGTATCTCTAGAACCGCTATAGATTGTTTGTTTCTTTAAATGTAATGGAAATGACACAACCACGTGTTTATAATTAGGTAGGTAGGCAAATGATTTCATCTCGATGTTTGCTATGAATAATAAATAGAGCTAAGTATTAGTATAATTTTTAGAGCTCCGTATACTGAGGACAACGGAAATGTATTACTTGGCCACGGCTGTCCTTTCACCCGCCTGTCTGTCAGCAAGCTGTATCTCATGAAGTGCTATAGGTAGAATCATTTCCCAGAATGTATATTATGTAACTGCTAGAATAACAAACACAACTGAAAAGTATAATTATATGAATTGAGTCGTTTTTGTGTATTTTGCTTCAACTTAAAAATCACCATATTTCAACCTTTAAAACGATATAACCTCTACTTTAAAAGTACCCGAAGCAAACAACCCACAATGCTCACCTTTCCGGTCTGAACTTAATCCCCGCACCCAATTCAAGTGTATTAAAACTTTACCAATTTTATTTTTATTACCTCCATAACCTATCACTCGTGAAACCAGTGTATCCCGGAAGATAACCCCCCTTACAATATCTCCTAACTAGTGGAGCTAAAATCTTGCGCACTGCCATAACACTAAACAATGGAGTTGTTTGGCTTCAATTACCTGGAAGGTTTATCATAACTGTCGTCATAGCCCACCACGCTGGCCCAGTCTTTTGTTTTAATGCCCAGTGGACAGTGGCCCAGTTTTAGTATTAAAAAGGTGACAAACATACGTATGGCCTGCCAGATGGTAAGTGGCCACCATAGCCTATAGACGCTTGCCATACAAGAAATATCACTCAAGCTTTATTCGCGCTTATTGTCTATCCCTGACCCAATCCCTTACCCCGTGGAGCCCTGGAACCTTACTCACTGACAGAAACACAAAATCACCAAAGTTAATTTTATTATACTGTGGTCATTTTTATATATATATATATAGGTTCGACAAAAGATTCCACCCCACCTGATGTTAAGTGAAGGTGAAGTCTAGACGGGAGGATAGCTGATACAGCAGTGCTACCTGCCACACCAGCCGTCCTCACCCTGCCGGCCTGCATGTTGCTTCTTCACGCCTCTTTTAAAGGATCCCAGGTTATAAGAGGTAGCGAACACGTGAGCGGGCAGAGCATCATCTGTAAGGTGGAGGTTCCTTTCCCAAACGGGCGCTCCAATTCGAGCGGAAAATCCGCTATGCCCTACCCCTCTTAGTGTGGATTGTTGAGTGCTAATGACTGCAGATGTAGCCGAGGCCAACGGCTTGGCGTGCCTTCCGAAGCAGGGAGGACCTTGGTTGGCATTTTTGGTCACCCATACTTGGCCAGGCCATTGTGAAAGTTGATTAACTTCCACGAATAAAAACAGAACGCGATAACCAATAAAGTAATCGAGCTCCTCAAATATAACCTATTTAATATACTCTTAACTAGGCGGTTCGATTTGAGCGAGCAATCCCTATGTGCCCTTTTCATAAACTTATCCAATTTATATTACTCATCCATTTTTGTTGGCATTTCATCGAATGTAGGCCACCTAGGTGTGCGGTCTAGTAACAACGAGTACTTGACATTCGGCCAGACCGCTTCCAGGCTCTAGTTCACAAGTTCGTGAGTGGCGCTAACCGCAGCACGAATCACGCCACCAGTCTGTTTATCTGCCAACATTTTAGACACTTTAAGTTCGCCTCATTAAACGTTGTCTACCTAGTGAACTAGGAATTTTAATGATATAAACAAAGAAATATTTCCAACACTCACACCAATTAGCCTAGCCCCACAGTAAGCACTATAAGGCTTGTGTTATGGGATAGTAGGGTAACGGATAGAATACATATTATACTGTACATATATAAGTATATTTTTATAGAAATATATATTAAACATGCATAACTGGAGTACAAATGCTCGTATTCATTACACAAACATACATCTGCCCCCACCGGGGTTTGGACCTCTCGAGTCGGCGACACCATGAAACCCGGCGTACAAACCACTCGGCCACGGAGGTCGTCACAAGAAAGTATGATAACTGAAAAATGTTAAATAAACTTTAGTTATATTTAATTATAAGTAAAGCTCAGACAGCGTATACTCAGAAGCCTTGGCTAGGTTATTTCAGTACTTTAGGTAGATACAGCTGGCAACAGATGCATTTTCTCAGCTTTGTCGTGCTTAGTATAAGATTCAGAATTCATTATGAAGACTTTTCACTTAATAGTAATACGAAATGATGTTGAATTTTTTGATCGGCTACTGCAGTATAAAAAATTTTTGTTCTGTGTCTGCTACTAATTAGTACCCAGTCTACAAAGGCTAGTCAGTCTTACACTAGTAAGACAGACCGCCTGCTAGACGATAACATTTTAATTCTGATTAAGAAGCATTTGTTTTTTTTTGGATATGTTTTTATTAAGTTGTTTTTATTAAAGAAAACCATTCCAATGAAGGTTAACCGACAGTGTCAAAACGGTAGATTTTGAACGGTTTTTAATCCCTAATATTTTACAAACTCATAAGAAAATTTTAATTAAATATTGCACTTAATTCTGTGAGCACCAACTACTCGAAAGTTTGTAATGAACAAGCATCTCTTACTTTGTTGTTTGTTAGAGTTAACCATAGCATGAAACACAGCGGCCGGCAGCTTGGCTACAATTTAAACGTTTATTAACTAAATTGACACTGTTAATTTCTCTTTGAAACAAGATAGAAGAGATAAATGAGAATTAATTGCGACTCAGTGTCAAAAAACAATTTAAATAATATTGTTTCAGCTATCATTAAAGAATTTAATTATAAAACTGTTTCTCTCTCTTTACTGAATTTGAAAATTTACAGTTTAGTTTTGTCTTTAAGATGACATGCAAAAAATATTTATCCCAAATTGCATCGCGGCAATAGCGTGACTATAATTAAATATAGTTATATATTCATACTACCGTAATAGTATTGCAATAACTACTAGCTAGGTTTCTATAGAAAAGCATATATCTCGAAATGTACACCTTATCGAATTAATATCCATTGTAGAAAATATACAGTGTAGTTTTAAACAAAGAATTCATTCAGAAGTATATGAAACTTAATTATATGGCCAAGGGATGACTGGATGAAAATCGAAATATTTAAATCTCTTGAAAATCATTTTTCTTGTAAAAACAAGAAAAAAATCCCCTCGGTCCAGGATTCAGACGGGACTCTAACTTTCACTATTCGGAAAGAAGCAGTAGACCAGGTGCAATTTTCACTTGTAAAATTTTCTTTAAGTATATTCAAACATCTAGCAGTTAAAGGCTTAATATAAAAAAAAAATCAAAATATTTTCAGATTTATCTTGTTTCATCAAAAAAATCTTATTTTCTGTGACTTACGCCGTCTTATATTTTAATTACTAAAATGGTCAATAATGTGGAGCCCTGTCTGTGATCACCTTTAAGTAATATGTAGTTCATAAATCACAATAAAAATAATAAGTAAGGGTGAATAATAACAACAAGTTCAGTGTTGTTTTATAATGCATTTATTTACTCGAAAGAAACACGAAGTATTAAAAATTCACTTATCCCCTCCTTAGATAAAGTCCATTCATTCAATGAAAATAAGAGAAAAACAGATTTCAAACGAAGCGAATCCAATATACCCAAAGAAAGCTTTAAAACCATAGACGTAAAGTTTACACACAGCATAAAAGACTGCATTGTCCCGTCCCTAAATCTCATTAAGCTGATCGCATAAATTTTATTTCGGATGACTTCACTGGATTACAAATAGACTCATTACATTGTTTAGATAAACTGATAGTTGTAGTTTACGGGATTTTTACCGCTTGACAGAGGTGAGGGTGGAAATTCGAAGGGAGAAAAATATAAGTTTCGGCTATCGTATTTTTATAAAGCTTCTTTCTAAAATACTAGAGGTCTCCTGCGGCCTGCAGATTTGAGATAAATGGTTATAGTGACTTTTTTATAGAACGTTTGAAGGAAACGTTAAACATGATTTGACGCAGCGCACGCAACGTAAGCTCTCAAATGGAATATTATTTTCCCGTTTTTGCAACATTTCCATGAATGTTCCACTCCTATTAGTCATAGCGTAAATTTATATAGCCTATAGCCTTCCTCAAAAAATAGACTATTTAACACAAAAATATTTTATAAATCGGATCAGTAGTTCCTGAGATTAGCGCGTTGAGCCAAAGAAACTCTTAAAGAGTCCATAATATTTTCTAAAATATGCATAAAAGGTTATATAATACATGGCAGTATGCGGCTTGAAAACCAGCGCCGGGACGACAAAGGTAATAAAGTATGGTTTTAATCTCTTATAACACACAAAATGAAATCCATAGTAATTATAACAACGCGAAACCAAGTTTTTCTTTGTGTCTGTTTGCTTGGTTTTAACTCTTGTATCCAAGAAGTAACATTATCCAAATTTGTTATGAAGATAAATAAAATATTTAATGAATACTTTTGTCGCGAAAATTAAATTAACAAAACGAATTAGGGTTTTTGGACATCCAAGTTGCAGGCATCAGCTAGCTATTAAAAAATATACCTATATTTTACACATAGTATCTATACAAAAACATCAAAGTAAGAAATATACCATCACTATATCAATTATGTTAGGAGAGTAACAGAAGTCCATGTCTTATTGGTTTATACAAATCGTGTGTAGCAGTAGGAACGGGTCTAGCCTCGAAATATTTTTACATATCCTAGATGGCTTAACAAATGGCTCCACCCATCTCACGTTAGGGGTAAATGGAGTTCAAATGCGAGATTGCTGAATTTGGTAGGGAAACCTTTTACATTAGCCATTCTCACTTTAGCGGTAAACCTCCATCCTATACTCAGTGAAGAAATGGCGTTCTAACTTGAAGCTATCTATAGGACCACAGCTGAATAACGTGATTTGGCGTGATTCTAAGGCATTTGTCCCACCGCAGGTCAGGAAGCGAATATTTTTTTATTTATTTATATACTTAATGCACAAATGTACAAAGGCGGACTTAATGCCATAGGCATTCTCTACCAGTCAACCATAGTGTGTTGTGGTGTAGTGGTAGGGTGCACAACTTACATGGAAATTACAGAAAGACGAACATATATAAACATGAAGCAGTCATATATATAATCACACATACATCAAAATGTCTTACATATAAATAACTATACATATACATACAGACACATATAAATATACATACTAATACATAATGATGACGACTAACGTTTAACCTAGACTGCTTGTTCCTGTAAAAAGCTTCGTAGCTTGGTTTTGAAGCTAATTTTGTTGGTGGACATTCTAATATCTAGGGGGAGTTCGTTCCACAGAAGTATAGCTTTGACGAAGAAGGACGAGTGAATCATATCAGAGCGATGAGATGGAACAATAAGTAAGCGATTAGAAGAAGATCGAATAACTATAGGCTATTTTCTCGCTCGAAGAACCTACAATAGAAATAAATTGCGTGTAAACGAAAAAGATACATAATATAATTAGTTGATAGCTGACTGTTCATACTGCCGGCGAGAATTCTTTCCACTAGTATGTCGCGAATCGACAAGAGCTATCAAAGACAATGCTCGCTTTTCAAGAAACGCGCGCGCGTGATTTTTATCTTTAATTGCCTCCGCGAGCGAGCGGCGTGAGTAATCGCTCGTCGTACTCGTACACTCGCTTATAGTCCAGCGATAAAACTATTGCCAACTCGTTTATAGCTCTGCAGGCTTCTCGGTCATCGTCGGCGGTGAGATAAGTGCCTAAACGACGTATGATTCTTTTAAATTGCTGTAAACTATCTCATATTTTTATTAAATTAAACTATTATTTACTCAATACACGATAAAAAAATCTCAATCCGACTAGCTTTAGTAGTATTCCCTTTGCAGTTGGTAAAAAGCTATTAAGAATGCGCAATTCGGGTTTTACGTCCCAATTCAATATCCGACCACAAGCCATTGTTCCAATTAAACCGGGTGACAAAAATCCCGGTCACAAACGCTTTGTTGTTCGAAAAAAGATGATCTCTGCATTTGGCATGTCGATTGAACTATTATTGGTCAATTATCAGAACCAGAACATAAAGGGCATCGATTTTCGACAAATAAATAAACATTGTTTTAGGGTATTCACTTAATGATGGAGGAGCTCGATGGCGCAGGTGGTTAGCGCATTAGGCCTGTGATTACGAAAGTTAAGCAACTTACGCAATGGTTAATAGTGATCACCCATGGAAGGCACGTTTAGTAATTAGCAATCACTAATCCACACTGGACCCACGTGGTGGGTCACGACCCAGTCAGTACCTCTATTCCATTCATAGGGAAAGCCTGTATCTCTGCAGTGAGGAAATTAATATGTTGATGACGATGACTAAATAATTGAACTAAATTTTTATCATCCACACTCCAGCTAGGAGTAAAATTATCTCGATTATTAGTAGGCACATTCATATTACGAAATGAATACAAATAAAGTATGGTAAATATTTGAAATATGATTCGGCAACACAATAAATTGCCTATTGTTATGAAAGCAAACTCAATACATTCCAGTTTAACTGAATTCACTATCAATATTGTCCAAATAAGGTCTCCTATTTACTCTATAATTAATATTCTCATATACTATTTGGTGTCACAATCAATACAAGAATAATAGATGTTTATAACAATATCGAGTAGAAATTAACACAGATCGGCGGTATGTATAGTATGAGAACACAATCAAGATAAGCGGCACACTGAATGCGAACACAGTTGAGCGCTTTGTTTTAGTGTTAGTAGAATAAAATATCGATATCGATGTTTCAACTGTAAGTATTCAAATCATAAAGCGTACTAATATTTCGAAAATAAAAACAACAAAATTAATTACAACAAAAATAGGCAGTTTTTAATTTTAACCCGAAGCTATAGAAACTCCTTTTTGTATTTTTAAATTGAAGTTGAATGTTTGAGTAAATCCTACTAAAAAGTGAAGCTCCAACTTTCAAGCACTTTTTTGAGTAACTTTAAGTAATTTCCGGAAGCTGAGTTACTTTTTTTATGAAAACAACATTCAAGACAATTATGTTACAAAAAAAAAGATTGCAAAATACTTTGAATTTTTGAAACCTGAAATCATTAAAAATACACAAAAAAAAACGAAAACTAAGAAAAATCGCGGAACATATATGGGGTATTTTCGGATACCCCCAGGTGCGAGGAATCTAAAAAAAATGTTGACGTCACTAATTGGACCACCCTGTATGAGGAGCTGTTGAACAAAACGGTATTATTACATAAAATTAAATTTTACTGAAGCAGTAAAAAATTAATGACACACCTACAGTGAGTCTTTGGCGTGGTTTTTAATTTATTAATTTAGTAATTTTAACACTGTTTAAGGCGGTTTTGATTAAAAAAAGTTAAGTCTCAAATTCAGCAAGCCCAAAATCTCCGGACTATAAAACAAATATTTTAACCAGATGCGTACCGTTTTGTTCGCCAGCTCCTCATATCACTAGCACTGCTTCATTGTTGATGCTGTATGAAACTGTGTGATTTATTGTAGGTCCTAAAATTAATAAAGCAAGGTCCAAAAGTATTCTTTTAACACTATTTTTCTATGTATACTTAGGATACTGAAGAAATGTTACGCAAGTTATTTTTCTTGTGTATGTATGTTGGTATGTGTAATATTGTCTAAATTGTTCTTAGATTACAGTGAAACCTAATACAGCTGCCGGTAGTTATGGCGCAATGCAGCTCGAGTACTTCAGCGTGTTGCAAGTATCTCTTAACAACGCTTCAAAGCACAAGGCGTAATTTATATGAGGTTCAACTGATTCGATGATCGATAAATCGACAGTTAGCTGCCTTAATCAGTGATGCTGTGGCGAGCAACTCTGTAGAAAGGCAAAACTAATCATATTACCAATTTCAGCCCTAAGTATTAAGCGATAAGGATGGTTTTCAATTGTAACCTGATTTTGCTATCTTTGTTAAATCAGTAGGATAGGAGACAACTGAAGTAGATTTCGGTTTTGCGAATATTCGGGTGACTTTCGATTACGTACCTACACACGTATGGAGATAAGGTTTTAGACTGAATTGAACTTTAACGCCCGTTTTTAAGGAGCACATTGATTTAACTTTTATCAACCGCCGAATAGATTGTGGTTATTTGTTTGTTTGTCTCGCAAACTAATGCTAGAGATTTATAGTGTTTACTATACTTGGTGCACAAGCTTAGAGGTTGCCGTCTATTGGTTTTAAGGAATAATTAATACGGGTTAGAAGATAAATTGGGTTGATTTTTATTGTTCGAGTACAATGGAAGGTTTAAAATAAAACGCATTCAATACAGTCTGTTTTAAACTGTGACTATTCATTTGCTTGTGGGGTTGTTCGAAAACGAATAAATAACGTTATTTCAATTAATGTTCAATAAAGGCTGATGAACCATAGCAATAATATTTCAACCTTGTTGACGTCGAATGTATTAGATTATCTAATTCTGTATTCAAAGGACATTGTTCTGCGTCCATACATTGTTAGCCTAAGAACCAACAATCATGAAATATTGTTTTCTAGGTTCGAAATTGCAAGTAAATGACTATAAAAACAAAGATTATTGACGGACACTTCTGAAAACTTTAATTATCAGGAAAACTTAATATTTTTTGAGGTTATGTTAATATTAAATGAAACATAGGTCAACCCACGGTCAACCTATGAACTTAGTATGAACTCACTATGAATTGAATTAACATTACAAGTAATTAATTTTTATTCGATGCGATTTCAAAGAATAACTATTAGGAAACTTGATAAGGTAGGAATCATGAATAAAATAAAAACTGTAGTTCTGCTTCTAATTTTTTGACTATTTTTCACATAATTGTATCATATTGTATATTGTATTTATTTGTATATCACATGTATATTGTATAAATATGCAGCTTCAATGTGTATCAGCTGCTCTTGAATAATTTGGCAGTATGATCCTCTCAGGAGGTTGTAGCACAGGTTCTCTAGCACATGGTAATAAGGGGTCTGCTATTTGGTAACATCGATGTCATATCAGATAGCTGAAATAGTTAAATTAAAGGAAAACAATCGCAAATAAACACTCACAACAGGAACTCCGAAACGAGAATTCCCGAAAGCCACAGATTACTACGAATGCAAACTGCCTGCACCAAAACCACAGAGTATCGAGTTTTATGCCGGCCCTTCACTTGACAACAGTCTGTCATTGGTAGTTTTCCAATTACAGCACTACAGCGCATTATGTGGCATAATCCCTATCTTAGCGAACTCTGCTGTTGCATTTGAAAACTAATTCACGTTCCAATTAAGCATCAGCATAATTAGGCATTGTGCGCCACTGAGTCGTATTATGCTCTGTAATTGGAAAACTACCCTTGTCATGTTTAATATGGAATAAAAAGGACAGACTGATGTCAAGTTTTGACGACCTCCGTGGCCGAGTGGTTTGTACGCCGGGTTTCATGGTGTCGCCTACTCGAGAGGTCCCGGGTTCGAATCCCGGTGCGGGCAGATATTTGTGTGATGAATACGTACATTTGTACTCCAGTCATGGATGTTTAATATATATATTCTATATAAATATACTTATATATGTATGGAATCCTTGTAAGATCACTTTTATGTCCGTCTGTCTGCCTGTCAAGACCCTTTATCTCGGGAGCGCGTGGAGGTATTGAGTCGAAATTTACAACATACTTTCAATTCTACGGTTCCTTAAAGCTGTGAAAAAATCACGCACCTAAAAATTTACTTTAAAAAGATAGGACCGTTTATGTTGCGTTCATACCTTTTTTTTGTTTTTTTTTTGTCAATGGGAAATCCATTTACGGACCGTACCGCGCGCTGGCTGGGCGCGCGGGGTGTGTGGGACTCCCCGGCGCAGAACAACGTGTTCCGCGCCGGGGTTCCGCCCTGGGCATAGTACCACTACGGCGCTTATGAAAATTGTTGAGGACATACGCGATGGCATGGAGGAGTCGCGGTTGACTGTTTTAGTACTACTGGATTTTTCAAACGTATTTAATGCAGTTGATCACGATATCCTTCTTGCGCTTCTTGCTCAACTTGGGTGAACACCGAAGTTCAGCGCATTGGAGGAACCTGCGCTGAAGTGATTCGGTTCCTATCTCCGAGGGCGGCAACAAGCCGTTAGAATTGATCAATCGATCTCTGATTGGTCTGACTTATCTGCTGGGGTACCTCAGGGAGGCGCGATCTCTCCTCTTTTTCTCCTTATTTATTAACTCACTTACTTCCATTCTTTCTACCTCTTATCATCTTCATGCAGACGACCTTCAGCTGTATACGCAAGACACCCTACCAAACCTGGAGAGGGCAGTCTGTTTACTCAACCAAAACCTCTCTCATATACGTGAGTGGTATCATCATAAATTTGGGATTACAATCAACCCCGTCAAATGTCAGGCGGTCATTATTGGCAGTTCCAGCCGTTAAGTTCAACGATGTAGTGATCCCCTATTCTACGAAAGTAAAAAATCTTGGCCTCGTAATTGATCACACTCTTAGTTGGGATGGCCAAATAGAGAATATTATGTCGCAAGGTAAATGGAACACTTGGTTCGCTTTATCGCCTCAAGATATTTCTCCGTCCGTGTACTAAAATCTCTCTTGTACAATGCCTTGTTCACCCTCTCTTTAATTATGTTTGTTTTACTGATATAAATCAACTATTGCTTACTAAATTGTATCGTCTTCTCAATAACACTATTCGTTTCGTCTTTGGTTTACGTAAATACGACCACATTTCAGAGTTTCTCAATAGACTTAAGTGGCTACCTATTCGGGAGCGTAGGTACTTAAGGACAGTTCTTACCCTTTTCAATTTACTATACGATCCACGCACCCCTGGATATCTGAAATCTCGGTTTCAGTTCCTGGGGTCTTCCCATCAATTAAATCTCCGTTCCAATGATAAATTTAATACTTGAAGTACCCATTCACCATACTGGGTTTGTCTCCAGTTCGTACACGCTTTCTGCCATTCGGCTCTGGAATGCACTTCCTTTACACGTGCGTAACTCCCCAAACAGGAATGCGTTTAGGTCTTTGGCGCGGAAACATTATTTAAATTTATCGCAAAATGCTTGAATTTGAATTAGGATACTATAATCAGACACTGTATATTATTGTTAGATATGTATTTATGTATGTATATATTTGTGTGTACCTATTATATATGTTGCTATAATGTATATTTATATATGAATGTTAAGTGATTAATGCTTTTTAATGTTTTCTCTGTTCGTTGTCTGCCGTTTTATTTTCTCTGCGCCTTCGTTCCGGTTGACTGATAGAGAATGGCATTTTACTACTGGCATTAAGTCCGCCATTTGCATTGTAAAATTGCAATGGCAATGGCAAATGGCAATAAAGATTAAATAAATAAATAAAACAACGCCGGTCCTACCCACTAAAACCCGCCGGTACCCTTCTACGCCCATGTGAGAGCGTTTCAGGATCGGCGCACCTCTGTGTGCGCCACTTCACTGGAACGCCCCCGGGCCAGCCCGGTCCGACGAGTGGACCGGGTGACACGCCTCTGGGGGTTTGCGCTAGGGTACTAGGCAATCCCCAGACGGGGTGGCCTATGCCGCGCCTAGACCATCTTAGGGCCGACGAAGACCGGCAGTCACCCATCTACGTCGGAGGGGAGCGGCTAGAGCGTCCTCCTCCCGCTCCCTCTCCGTGGCCTCCTTCTGCATCGTCACCGATTCGCAGAAAGAGGCGGCAACCTTCCAGGCCCACTCGCTACCAAGCATGACTCTAACCATGCTTGGCAACGAGAGGTCTCCACCGCCGAGCGCCGCAATCAGAGTGCGGCGCTCGTTTCGCCAGTGTCGGCCATGTCGTCGGGAGAGGCGCAGTGATGACACCGCGGCGACTCCTCCCGACAGGCGACACCCATGTGCACCCATGTCTGGTCAGTACCTGTACCAGGCGGTAGGTGAGGCTGCCCCGCTGGTGCCCTACTCCTCCAACACCGGACAAATCGCCTCGATCGTCCGATGGCCAGCGGCTGGGTTGGCGAGTGCCTCTGCGCCTCGGTGCGGACCCGTTCTACCTCCTCCAGAATGCGCTCGCCCCGCATTCTCGCCGCGGCCCTGTGTTGATGCACCTGGAACAGTGGCCTCGAGAAGACGAGGGCCATTTTGTTTCACGGCCCCAAACGCAGGACCCCACCGGGGCTCCGTGTACGGGTAGAGGGGGTCAGGTTCCCGTCGAGATGCACTTTAAGTATCTCGGCCTGATCCTGGATCCCCGATGGAGCTTCGAGAAGCATTTCAGGCTCTTCGCTCCCCGGCTGTGCGCCGTCGCAGCTGGACTCGGCCGGCTCCTCCCTAATGTGGGGGGGCCAAAGGCGTCGTGCCGTCGGCTTTATCACGGGGTGATAAAGTCGATGGCACTGTACGGAGCCCCGGTTTGGGCGGAGTGCCTTTCGTCCCGTACGAGGGCCCTCTTGCGCAGGCCACAGCTTTTGCGAGCCGGACTTGCCCACTTAGTACACACGGGAACCCTTACAAATTTGTAAGAGAACCCTAAGTGGGCAAGTCCGGCTCGCACTTGTCTGGTTTTTTATGTTAAAAGGGTGGCAAACAAGCGTCTAGCCCGGCTGTTAGCAAACAGCCGCCATGATCTATAGATGCTTGCTATACCAATAATATCGGGATAATTCAAGCGGGAAAGCCGCTATACCCTACAATGATTCATCTTTGCCCTTAAAGGTTTCGGAAAGTGCCTAAGAGACAAACTTCTTAGCAATCCATGGATTCACCGTGCGGGTGCCAGGTCTATCGTGTGGGAAAGGAAGAAACTCTGAGCAGTTCCCGGGACTTGCGACCCAGGAGTAAATTTAATAACGTCTCCTTCGAGATTCGCATCAACGCTCACCTTCACAGCTCGAGTTGCCCGCCCTTCCTAGCCAAATTTGATAGAAGCCTGTTAGTGCAGCTTAAATTACTCGATCCAAAATTGAACTTACTGCAGTACTCGCCAGGCTGAGGGTTTCTAAGAAGGTTATAGAGAGATTTTGCTGGTATACCTCTCGCTTCTAGTTCTACCGCATATAAATTAAACTAGATACCCATTTTTAAGTTAGTTTGTTCGTTGAATTCCAATATTTCAGACGTTAATATGGTATTAAAAATCCCCAGAAACGACGAACATATTATTGTTAGACTTCAGAAGGTAGCTTAGTTAAGTGTAGATGATAGTTCAAGCTTAATAAATCTTATACATAGCATCAAGTAATAAGGATGAGAGTAATAACTTATGGATACAAAAAATATCAATTTACCGATATGTATGGAATATATTATGATGGAGGGTCTTACTAACTCGATCCAGATAAAGTTACCTGACAGCCCGTTAATGAGGAACGAAAATAATAAGATTGCTTCACATATACTATGTGGTTTCCTTGGAAACTGAGGAGAACGATAGCCGATATCTGATCAAGTGATCTATCAAATTAATTCAAAGGCCTTTTCTTTTTGTCTATTTACTTGGAATAGCAGCTTTTGAAAGTAAAAGATTTTCTAAATATCACATTATTAATACAGTGGATTTGGTAAGGATCAATATAGTCAATATTTTAGCTATAGTTGTGTGGTGATATCATCATTTAAGTCATTAAACATAGTAGGTATATACTGGATTATAAAACGGGGCATAAAAAACGACTGCTTGAAACGCATTTGGTTATGAAATTCTATTTATAATGCTTTCTTATTATAAACAGTTGATATGATAGTATTAATTATTGTGAAGGATTTAACAAATCGTAACTTTGTGTCAATAATGTAACGAAAATGAAATCATTTTCATTTGAAAAATGGAAATTTGGTAATATATGTATATTCAACAAAAGAATCTGCAACATAAACTATTTTGAACTTTTGACCGATGTTTAATATTTTTAATACTTCTATTCTTTTGTTAATAATAACTTAGTGTAGGCGCACACTAGGCGACACGCGACAGCGACAACTCGGCGACTATACACGACGACAGGCTACGGCCGATAATTTCATATATGTTGTTCAAAGCCTCGCAAACTTGGCGTCAAAATTGCGGAGTCGCGACGACAAACTAGGAGAGTCGAGCGTGCTCGCTACTTGTCGCCGCGTCTAGTCGCGCTGTGCACGCGCACACACGAGGACTGTCGTGCGACAGCTCTGCGTCAGTCTCGCTATGAGCGCTGAGGAAGTTGCATGTGTTTATTTTATTGATATAGATAAGCGCCAAGGCATGTGCAACTAGAGGCTCCATATTCACCCACAAGATGAACAACACTGCCGTCTCTCTCGAATACTCCACTACTAACAGACCCGTCTTTCCCAGTGGGCACTTTGGGCAAGTGCCCAGGGCCCCGTGATCGATAGGTGGGCACCTCAGATCACAAATACAAAGTCACTAGTTCTTGTTAGATCACCAAACGGGCTCATAGGGGCCCTATTATCCTAATATGCCCAGGGCCTCCAATAGGTCAAAGACGGCACTGACTACTAATGATCGCATCCTGCACGACGTCTGTCGTTACGACTAGTCACCGACGCTAGCGACAGCTCCGCGTCTAGTCGCGGCGACAAGACGCCAAATGCAAACGACAACGCCGCGACAAGAAGCGACGACAAGTCGCCTAGTTTGCGATGTCTCTTATTTGGTGTATTAGTGACTAAAGTACCTTTGAACATTTTATACATATAATTTTTATTATTTTAAAGCATGTAACTGCTTGATGTTTAAATCTAAAGAAAATATAACTAGATAAAATTCCACGCGGACCAGGCAGCAGACGGAACTCGAACCCGCACCCTTCGCAATCCGGGCGAATGCACTGACCAATTACACGCAATAAAAATAATAAAAATTATAACTATAATTGCTATTTCTTCTTTCAAATGTTTAATACTTTTAAAAGTATTCATTTGACATTGTGGGTTACCTATAATGCGAAGAGATGGCGCTGACTTGCAGCTTAAGAATGGCTAGAGGAATTTCGACGCGGTCCGTGATGGCCGCGGTAGCATAATTGGTCAGTGCATTCGCCCGGATTGCGAAGGGTGCGGGTTCGAGTCCCGCCTGCTGCCTGGTCCGCGTGGAATTTTTTCTAGTCATATTATACATGTCAAAACGATAATATAAAATATCAACTGATAAAACTGGCAGTTTGTGTTAATGATGCATGTTGTTTAGACTATTTGATGAGTGTATTTTTAATATAAAAATGAAATAATAAGAAACATCCTAATGATTTTCAATTGTGAAGCATACAATTTGACAAGAGAAAATGATTAAAGAATATGCCGAACTCTTTGACCAAAGAACTAAAAAGATAAAGGTATTTACTATAAGGGTCTGCCAATAGGCCACCACTAGCTTCGATATACCTCGTATTCTGCTCTATAAATATCTTTTGATTATAATGTACATGAGTGATTAGCGACAAGTTTATAAAAATATTTATGTAATGATTGTAAAAACTGTGTTTAAAAATATGCGTGGGCTACATTGCTTTGAGGAACTCAGAGATATCTTAGATTGGCAATTATCAGGCCATTAGTTTGTTTATATAGAACACGGTAAGCCTGCGTAACCCATACTTTAAATTATGAACTATCTTCTGAATCGATGTTTTGTTAAAACATCCACGTCAGCATTTTTAAGCATATTTCTTTTGATTTGTTTGTTTGGTAGGATTTAATTAAATTAGTTTTTATCTCAAAAGAAGACGATACCATACGATACTCAAAAGAGCTTCTCTTCGTGCTAAGAGCCAACCTACTTGCTTAGCGAATGATAATTGTGCCACACTGCAAGCTAAGTGATTGGGTGGTAGTAGACTAGCTATAACTCATCTATAAATGTGCTTTAAGTATTTAAATAATAAAAACTTAGGTTGTGGTAATCTTGGCACCTTTGGTAAGGTTATAGATGCTTGTAAAGCCTGGGTACAAGGCAGCAACTAAGCTGGTCCACTACCCAATCACCTAGCTTGCAGTGTGGCACAATGATCAGTCACTAGTGAGGCAAGTAGGTAGACTCTTAGCACGGAGCGAGGCTCTTTTGAGTATCGTTTGGTATCGTCTTCATTTGAGATAAAAAGTAATAATATTAAATTCGGAAATGAAAAAAAAAATGATTTATCAACTTTAAATAAGTTTTTAGGGACGCACGCATCATATCTTTTATGTTATCAGGGTTTCTTGTTCTACCTTTTTGAATAGCATAATTAATTTCCCGCCCCATATCACTTACATTTATGTCCCACCAGAATAATATAATTACGTATTCAAAACGAGAAATTTCAATAAAAACGTGTCTAGCATACGTGATAGCTACTCAACAATCAGACAATCATTTTAAATATCAGTTCAAGATTATTTTAATGAAGTTATTGTTTCATTTATATTTTAAAGTAGATATATAATTTGTTAGGCTTTGTCCTTAATAGAACAGGAATATTAGATGATTGCTTATTTACGCAAGTTGAAGTAAGCGATCAATTTATTTATTTCCTACAAAAATATGTAACGTGAAAAACCGGGTAAGTAGGGTAAATAAAATAAGACTCCGATATATAACTAACTCCCTTTATTGGTAATCTCCGTATTTTAATGTTAAGGTTAAGGTAAATTACGTTAAGTTAAGGTTAGTTATATTTAAGTTAAGTTTAAACAATATTTATGAAACGGAGTGGAATTAGCCGCTGGCTGGAGCCGCACGGTCACGCAAATAAAAAGGTCGTTACAATTAAATTTACTAGGTAGGTAAAAAAACAGGTCGTGGCGCATTTGGTCGATAACGCTTGGGTATGTTAAAAATTAAAGTTAATTTAAGTAAAAAAAAGAAATGGTTATCTGTAGGTCCAGGGTAGGCAGCACGAAGGGTAGTCTGCGCACAGAGTGCAGTCCAAACTCGTCGGGGTAAGTAGATGAGTTGGGGTAAGCAGGGGTTTCGTCAGCTGCTTAGGACTGGAGAGTCCATCTGGGGTAGCTACAGGTTATATGGGACGTTGCCTGGGTAGCAGGACGTCAGGGTAATATATAATTGCATCATAACTTTGAAGCATAACATTGAACCATAACATTGCAGTATAACTTTACACCATAACATTGCACCTCCTGGAAGGGGAACGGTAAGTATTAGCCTTCCGGAGAAAAAAATAAAGGTAAGTAGGTAATCTAAATGAAATGTAGATATTAAATTAATATTAAGAAATTATAAATTCTACAAGATATTAAGAAATATGTGTATGTTATTCCTTTGTAAGTTAATATTTTATTAAGTAGGTAATCTACATGAAATGTAGCTGTTAAATTAATATTAAGAAATTATAAAATTCTACAAGATATTAAGAGATATTTGTATGTTATTCCTTTGTAAGTTAATATTTTATTAAGTAAATTGAACATTTTTCTTTATGGAAAAACTGCGTTATAATTTATAAAATATCTTAAAACTGTTGTTTCAATTACTTATACTCAGTAATTGATTAGAAAGATTAAAGTTATATAGTTAAAATTGTTGCTTCAATGTATTATAATGATTGAATTAAATAAATACCTGTCGGAGGCGTTGAAGACAGCAAGTGTAATATGATTTAATGGTTTATTTTTCCATTTTATTATCTGTAATTAATTAGTATGGTAAGTAACACATTCCTACAAAACTAATGGATTTAAAGGAGCTAATCCTTTTCAACCAACACCGTCTTCAAAGAATTTTTCATAATGGGAGTTACTCTTTATGAATTATTTTACGGGATATTGATTCCTGAAGGGAATAAATGAATATTTATGCATATTTAGCTAATTATCATAGGAATGTAGTATTAACTGGTTAATAATTTGTAAGGATTTATAAAAATCTTAACAAGGAGTTTATCTTATCAAGTAATACATGATTTTCACATGTGATTACTAGAAAATAATGCATATTTTACTGTGATCTGATAAGATCATTAAAAATAAAGTATATTAATTGCTTACCAATTGCTAAAACGTGTGACGATCTCTCATGTGAAGCCGGCACATGTTAGATTTATATAAATTTGTGTAAATAGGGGTTCATTCTGCTTTGCCTGTAATAATTTATAAGAATAAGAATCCACGAAACGAAATCACTCCTTTTAAAGTTGAAAAGTATTAAATAACTTACCAAAAAAGCGAAACGTGGAACGTCTCAAGAAGAAAAATGTAAAAATGACCTTTTTCTTAAAAGTTAATGGCGTTGGCATATTAATAGATAAAGGCGGCGTTATACACGGTCTATGAACAGTGCGCTGGAGCACAACGTGCCGGTGAGTGATATAGGACGGAGGCTTTTTGTCCTTTTCTTACCGTGTAATTAATTTATTATAAAAATAAATTTTATGCATTAGAGCAAAAATTTAGGGCTACAGATAATAGATAAAGAACATTGCTCGTTCCCCATACATTGAATGCCCTAGAACGCACAGCAATGAGAAAATGCTAGTTGTGCTGGGAATCATTCATCAACTCTAATTAGGCATTTGTTGAGATACGGACAACTTGAGGAACCGTGGCCTACTACAGAATGTATTAGATTTTGAGGTTAGAATTATTATACTTAATCGAAAAAGATGTACACTTTATATATTCTGAATAGATTTCGTGTTTACCTCTATGTGAACACTTATATAATATGCATTTAATTGAACATAAAATGCAATTAATAATAAAAATAATAAATGCTTATATTCATATTGATTTATGAGTGTTGGCAGTTGGCACCTGTAGTAATAATAGATTTCTTTTCAAATGAAATGTTCAAAGTCTTTCCATTTACCTGTTTCTATATTTGACTATCGGTAATTAGGTATGTACCTGGTTATCATTATGATTTTCATAACAATAAACAGATATTACATGGGATAAACTATTTTCATAAATTTAATATAAATACTAGTGACCAGTATTATTAACTAAGAATTAACTAAGGTACCTAGTTCTATTTTTATGTTGATAAATACCTATGGTCGCCTATGTTGCATTTATTAAGGTAAACAATCTTGGTACAACTTTTTAACAAAATCACCCATTTAAAAATAAAATATTAATGATGCCTATAAACTATTAAAACAAATCGTTATTATAGACTGAAACCTATTGAATCCAATTATCAGTTGATTTTTAATGCTGTATTTTCAATAAAAAGGAGTGCCAAGATTTTTTACCAAATAGGACAAGTTAGATGAACAGACTGTAGTATCTAGTAACAGAACTTTTATTTTTATTTATTTTTAAACAGATTGTCCGTTTACTATGATTAATTGCTAATAAGTTAAAAAATAATAGAAAAATAATAGTGAAGGACATTCTTTTGCATGCCCATGCTAAGGCCGATTTCGTCGACGTCCTTTAAATAACAAAAACATAAAAACTACTTGATGTCTAAAATTTACAATCCACACCTTAACCTGCTTAAATAATATATAATTACCAAATTAAAAAATATGTCAAAATTAAAAAAACAATTCAAAATTCAATATCGTTTATTCAGTCTAGGCTGTTACAAGCACTTGTGAATGTCGAAAAGCTACGCCATCGGTTCGCAAATCTACGGCGGGAGACCTTGTACTGAGAAGAACCGGCAAGAAACTCAGCAAGGGCTGCTTTTTTCTCCCTGTTTTATTTCATACAGTGTCGTCCAATTGAAAGTTGACATCAAACTTGCAAACATGTGTTGAGGTCAACTTCCATCACATAATGTCAAATGTGTAACAATAGACAATCAACGAATTTACTGACATTAAGTGCAAAGATAAGTCCCAAAATAGCAAGAAACAATTTTCAAAACAAAATGAACAAGTATATGAAAGGGAGTAAGTGCAAAGTTCTCTTCAAAACTCTTTCTAAGGCTGGGAGCCTTAGTTTTAATATAACTTTTGAAAAATTATCTACAGGTAAAATTACAACCAGGCCGTTTTATCATTCAAATATTGATTGACAGTATAATATCCTTTCTGAAGTAAACAATTCTTAATGTGTATTTTAAATTTATAAGGAGGCAGATCAAGGATATCAATAGGAATCTTATTATAAAAATATATACCTTGACCCATAAATGATTTATGAACCTTCTGTAACCTGTAATTTGGTATCTTGAGTTTATTTTTATTCCTTGTATTAAAAGAATGTATGTCACTGTGTTTTAGATAATAGTTAATATTGCTTCGAACAAAAAGTATGCAATTATAAATGAATTGAGAAGCAACAGTCAAAATCCCGATTACTTTAAATTTTTCTCTAAGAGATGTTCTAGAACTAAGTTGATAAATAGCCCTTATAGCTCTTTTTTGCAAGATAAATATAGTTTCAATATCGGCTGCTGATCCCCAGAGAATAATACCATAGGATACAATACTATGAAAGTAACTAAAGTATACAGTTCTAGCAGTAGCTACATCAGTAAGTTGTCTTATTTTACGTATGGCATAGGCTGCTGAACTAAGTTTACCAGCTAGCAGAGAAATATGAGGATACCATTGCAATTTCGAGTCTATGGTTATACCTAAGAATATCGTTGATTCAACTAAATCTAGGTTTTCATTGTTTAATTTAATTCTAATGGTTTAGCTTCTAAAATTAGGTAAAGTGAATTTAATGCATTTGGTTTTATTTGCATTTAATTTTAAGTTATTTACATTAAACCAGTGCAATACTTGTGAGAGAGCATTATTTACATCGTCAAAGTTATTTTTGTATCGGTCAACCTTAAATAATAAAGAAGTATCATCAGCAAACAATACGATCTCACACAATTTTCCACAAAAAATGGCAAATCGTTTATGTACAATAAAAATAGAAACGGACCTAAACTCGATCCCTGGGGAACGCCCATTTTCACATAAGATCCAGATGACTTAACACCATTTACCTCTACAGTTTGAACTCTGGAACTGAGATACGATAGTAGCAAGTTTTGGGCTGCGCCTTTTATTCCATAGTGATTTAATTTTAACACCAGCGTCTGCTGCTCAACGCAGTCAAACGCCTTGGATAAGTCACAGAATACCCCAAGAACATTCTGCGACTTCTCCCAGGCTTCCATTATGTCAACCCCAGTGCCGCCGTCAGGAATGGTGCCCAATTGGCTGGTAGCATTACCACGTTGGATGGCAAGGCTGATCCGTTGACCAAGATAGCTGCCAGCCTTTTGATCACCAGTCACCTCAGTCAGCCTTTTACACGAAAATTTATATTTTTTATGTAGAAATGTTAACAAACCGTCACAGGGCGCACCGGATGCGGCCACTATAGTCTTTAAAAGCTGGTGATACCAGAGTCCTACTTTCGCTTTAACAAAATCTGACCGTGTCGTCTCCATGAAGCCCTGGAACCTAAAAAATAGTGCTTTTTCCACTGTAAATTTTGTCAGATGAAGCTTACTTCCCCAGACAAGCCTCCGATTCAAGCGTCAAATCCGATATGCATTACTTTAATTTTTATACCACATACTTTGTGGCAAATAAGCACGGGGCCTGCCTGATAAAAAACACTTTTTTTTCTTTTAGGGATGTTATTTGTTCACTTTTTGAACATATGTGTGTAGGTATTATACATAAATATGGATGTATGCACGACAAAGTTCAACTTTCTAGAATTAAGAACTAAAAGTTTTTATGCTAATCTGCAAACAGAGAGACTGACAGACAAAACTATAATACTGCATAAAAAAATACTGGGCAAGAAATATTTCCCACTAGCTAACATCTTAGGCATCTCATATAAAGTTCAAACTTTTGTTACAATTATAATATTTGAGTGACTTTATCGACAAACTATAAATAAATATATAATAACATAGAAGATATTTTTTTCTTTCTTTTTAGTGCTTCCGTTTATAGAGAAGTTTCTCATTTTATACATGCAATATGAGGTTATTGACACCTTTCGTGAACTACGATATCTCTGAAAACAGATGATTATAAATTACAAATAATAAGTGGTTGATACCAACGGCAATCAATGGAACATTTATTGAAACCTCATATCCAATGAGCCGAAACAAAGACAATCAGAAAGTTAGCTAACGAGTAAGCAAAAAGTTTAGGTACCCCATCCATAGCTTGTGGCATGGGATCCTCATAAAACCGGAGAGGCAATAATCTCTATATATTAAACCACAAGCCACTTGGTCAGTTTATAGATTACGAACTAACGAGATAAGTTTCTTACGACGTCTGATCTGTACTAATCTGAGTGTGTCTGATGTGCGAAAATTTTTGCGGTAGACAAGACCGCTATTCTATTTATTGTGATCTTTATAAAAACGTCCATTTGAAGGGAATGTGCAAAGCTCGTAAAAATCTGAAAGATTTTATTTTGCAACGCTCCAATACGTCAATAAACAAATATAATTTTACAAATAAATAAACATTAAATAGGTTATGGCCTAGCAGATCATCACGGCATCAAATATCAGCCTGTGCTAAGTAGAACAGAGACATAAGTAATCTTTTCCATAGCCAATATACATTGGTGGGTTATAATTGGTATTAAAATACATGCCATAATTGGCATTAATTTACAAAAAATAAAATATGATATCTATTATGCGTGATGAACATATCAGTTATATGTGACACAATTTGTAACTGGCTTATTTTATCTGTTTTATTAATTAGATTTAGGCCCGCATTGTAGAAAGATTCTCAGTGATTGATCAAGTCTTGAGCATAGTTGGAAAGGGATGTCGCTATATATAGTAAGCACATAGCGATATCCCTTTCTAACTGTACTCAAGTAAAGATCAACAATTAGTTGTCACTAGCAAACCAGTGAACCAAATGTTCACCAGAGCTTCCGAGATTTTGTGTGGTTTCGTTTGAAATAGAAATCACGTGATTTCTCGAAAACCGGAAGTGCTACGTTACTCACATCCGGTTTTTAGTCTTATCAGACTATTCTCAACTTATAACTTAAACATTCTCTTTATCTATCTCTTACGGTTTGGCCGCTGAAACAGCACCACGGACGGACGGACGGACTTGTCTAATAGATAAGAGACTAGCAAACCAGTGAACCAAATGTTCACAAAAAAAAATGTATTTAATTAATTGAGAACTTCGGAGATTTTGTGTGGTTTCGTTTGAAATAAAAATCACGTGATTTCTCGAAAACCGGAAGTGCTACGTTACTCAAATCCGGTTTTGTAGTCTTATCAGACTATTCTCAACTTATAACTTAAACATTCTCTTTATCTATCTCTTACGGTTTGGCCGCTGAAACAGCACCACGGACGGACGGACTTGTCTATTAGATAAGAGATTCTGTAATACGGGCCTTAGACTAAGATGCGGGTTATAAGTATTTAATAGTAATTTCTCATTTCTAGAGTGTAATTAAATTATTACACTCCAATCGGAAAAAACTTACGTACAGCAGCGTCTTCCCAAAACTATTCTAATCTCTCTAAGTTGGAATGGTCACGTTACCATATCCAATTTGGTAGTTTCCCGAATTTTCTTGTTACTGAGTAAACAACTTCGGCAGAACACATGTTAGGCTTAGGTACTCATCGTTTAGAGGTACTAGTTAATTAAGGTGTAAGTGAGCCAAGCTCTGGGGATGGGTGATAGGGGTCTGGATACCACAGAAATGAAGTGTATCTAAAATTTCTACATCAACTAAGTTTCAGTAAGTTTGAACATAGTTGGAAATCTTAAACGACTATTCGTACAACACAACCACATGTATGAAGAACGTTGTTTGTATGAATTTAGTATGAAAAACGCTTTGAATATAAAATTTAGGATATAAAATGCGGCCAAGTGCGAGATGGACTCGCCCATGAAGGGTTCCGTAGTGGCAAGTAACATAATACAAAAGTTCTTGTAGTTATTTGTTCGCTTTGATCGCTGTTTTAATAATAGTGTATTTTTTGATATTGATTTGTGATTTATGACGATTCAAAGAAAAGTACTTACTAGATCTCGTTCAAACCAATGTTCTTTGGAAGTTTGTATAGTAATGTACATCATATATTTTTTTAGTTTTATCAGTCTATCATTTTAGAAGTTACAGGGGGGGGGCACATTTGACCACTTTGGAAGTGTCTCTCGCGCAAACTATTCAGTTTTGAAAAAATGATATTAAAAACCTTAATACCATTTTTGAATACCTATCCATAAATACCCCACACGTATGGGTCTGATGAAAAAAAAAATTTGGAGATTCAGTTCTAAGTATGGGGAACCCCCAAAATATCTTGTTTTTTTATATTTTTGTCTGAAAATCTTAATGCGGTTCACAGAATACATCTACTTACCAAGTTTCAACAGTGTAGTTTTTAAAGTTTCGGAAAAAAGTGTGACATACGGACGGACAGACGGACGGATATGACGGATCTATAAGGGTTTCGTTTTTTGCCATTTGGCTACGGAACCCTACAAAATACGGATATACAGTATAATCTCACTAATCCGGCACTATTAAAAACCTGAGGGTGCCGGATTACTGGATTATAGTGAAAAAGTCGTAGGTAACGAATAAAATAAAGCATTTCATAGATGCAATAAATGTATGTACCATTATGTTTTTATTTCTTTTTAAGCATTTAACTGCTAGATGTTTAAATCTAAAGAAAAGTTTACTAGAAAAAAATCCACGCGGACCAGGCAGCGGACGGGACTCGAACCCGCACCCATCGCAATCCGATAGAAGAAATTCAAGAGATTGAATTTTATTTCTCTCTCTTTATGAGTATTTTTTTCCATTTGTTGAATCCAAACTAATACAGTAGGTATGTGTTGACTTTTAAAGAAAAATGTTTCAGCTATTTATAGCTACATTTATAGGTACATTTATGTAGTTACAACTAAATATGTTTATTTACCCGATTATTGCCGAAACGGCTTTGCTGTCCTCGAAAATTTAATTACTTTAATCATGTAAGTATGTTTTTTTCATTACATAAACGATTTATTTTTCTTGCTAACCATCTTCCAAGAAAAATCTATCAAAGGGAGACGAAATAGATTCCATCATAATCTATGCTACGATAATAACAGTATACGATACGATAAACTCTGTGTATATGGGCAGTAACAACGTTTTTAGAGTAACAGTAGTATGGGTTAGTTTACCGCTGACCCTCAGAGAATATTCCAGTAAATATAATCTTACAAAGGTTATAGATTTCTTTATCGAAGGATTGAAGAAAACTTACCAATAGACTCGATTTGAAGGGAAATCCTAATTATAGTTAATAGAATGTTCAAAAAATCTAGTGTCCATGTAGCGTCTTAGATAATGTTTGCCTTTGAAGCCATAATATAATATATAACATCAAGAGTAGTCTATATGACATTCCACGAACACTATCGTAATGAAGTAAATTATGAACAGTGGGGTATAATGCTGTTGAATTATCTATCAGAAGGTAAAAGTGAATAAAATGTGAATTCAATAAATATAAATAAATAATAAAAGCGGTAGCATATAATGATAAGTGCATTCACCCGGATAGCGAAGGATGCGGGTTCGAGCCCGGTCTGCTGCCTGGTCCGCGTGGAATTTTTTCTAGTAATATTTTCTTTAGATTTAAACATCGAGCTGTTACATGCTTAAAATATAAAAATTATAACTATAATAGCTATTTCTTCTTTTAAATGTTTGACACTTGTAAAGGTATTAATTTGACAGTATCGGTTACCTACAATGCGAAGAGACGGCGCTGCCTAGCAGCTTTAGAAAGGCTAGAAGGAATTCGACACGGCCGTCAGGGCCGCGGTAGCATAATTGATCAGTGCATTCGCCCGGATAGCAAAGGATGCGGGTTCGAGTTCCGTCTGCTGCCTGGTCCGTGTGGATTTTTTCAAGTAATATTTTCTGTAAATATAAATAAAATAAATATATTTCCAATGCTCACACCAATTAGCCTAGCCCCAAAGTTAGCACTGTAAGGCTTGTATTAGGGAAATTAGGGTTACGGATAGAATACATATACTGTACATATATAAGTATATTCATATAAAAATATATTGAACATCTATGACTGGAGTACAAATGCTCGTATTAATCACACTAACATCTGCCCCCACCAGGATGACCTCTCGAGTAGGTGACACCTTACCTGCTGTACATACAGCCACGGAGGTCGTCATTACCGAATCTATATTCACTGAATCTATTGCAGTAGCGATTTTAAAGTCACTTTCTTTAGAGCTGATTTTTCCATCCGTGGATAAAATTTATTCGTCTGATAAGAATCGTAATAAGTGAACAATTTGAAGAGTTTTTTTTAAGTAAACCATTATGTTGGGATTGGTTTCAGAATGCCTGTTTACTGGCGACGCTCTTTGTCAAATATCTACGATCTTGCGAAGTGAGCTTGTAATATTCTGGTTAACATTTGTGTTAAATTCTTTTTTTCTTAATCATTTATTTATTTTGTTATTTCTTTAGATACTTAAAGCTGTTTGTTAAATTTCGGATTTTATAATTATCCGAATTTCCAGAACACTGGCATACCGTGAGCTGTAAAAGGCATTTCTGGAGACACAGCTGCGGTTGCAGAGTTTAATACTGACTGCTAGGGCCGCTATCAAAACATTATGTGCAGATAAGCATTCTCCATGAATACCACTGCAGCTTAACGTTAACAATGTTGCTATTGTATGATAACTACCAGTCAAAATCGGTGCTTTGTAAAAGAAAACAGTAATCCTTGTATTGTAAATAGTATTATTTTCATTATGAGTCCTCACTATGTATGCATTTTAACAAGGGAACCGTTACTTATACGGTTTAATCCGCTTAGCAAAGTGTAAAACATCAAATACTTCATTTAAACGTCTAATCACTCTGACGGCTTGAACCAGAATGGCCTCTATTAGCTTTTACTTTTATAAGGTACGCCGAATGGCGGGATGTAATGACAGAGGGAGGCGAATGACAGTTAGTGGAATTTAGTCAGTCACAATACTTGTTAAATTCAAAATTCAGTAAAGCACTTTTAATTATATTAATTGTATTTGTATATTATTCTTGTACATAATGTTAATTTTAGTTATTATATTATATTTTTAAGGTTTTTAGATTTAGTAATATGAAATATTATTTAATATGTATTTTTGTGATATTTAAACTTTCTTTTAATTATTATAAACTTTGAATCAATATTTAATTAATTAATGTAGTTGTTTAACAAAAGCTAACATGTACCTACAAGTAGGATTATATTATTATTATGGATTATTTCTTTTTTACTCTTATGTTTTGGTAAAGACTGATAATATACTTGTACAGAAAAAAATGTGCGGCCAATCATATTGCTTGCTGGGTAGACCGAACATTATAGAGTTTATGCATTTATAAAGGTAGATAAATATACATTACTGTGACACTCTTACTTCAATAAATAATTATTTCGCAGTACGCCGGCGGTTTTAGTTATTACGTATCCCGCCAAAAACATTTTCATGTAAAATGTTGCGAAGGCGAGACTATATGACTCGCATTGTCAAAAAGTTCTCAGATCATGAGATCTACATGAGTAGTGCCAAGCTTCTAACTCTATAAGGCCTTACTTCACAAACTCTACGCCTTAGTCAAAATTATGTGGCTTACCAACATTCCTGAGGGCATAAGGTAAAAAATGTGCTCACAGTTCATTACTTTTCCGTTAATACATTATTTTTGTCGTGTGTGTTTTATTTTAATTGAAATTTTAATTAGACCAACGATCGCTTCCTTGTTTTCAGTTAAGTGTATTTGCAGGGAGAACTGAGTAGTTTAAAGTCTTTGCCATTATGCCATAGATATTCAACCAATAGAGTTTTACCTCACAAAATAAATGCACTATCATTGCGCATAATTCATATTTATAGTGATTCGAGAAAAAAAAATTGCCCTGTTTAATTACAGGTCGAATGGCGTAACGACCGGCTGCAGTTAGGTACAAGTTGATTGTGTAGCCAGGTTAACTGAAAGTTATTTTTCGTCTACGGTCCGAATTAAAAGCTTAAACTCACATTCAATCCTACACATATTATAAAATGTGAAAGTTTGTACGTTTGTTACTCAATCACGCAATAAACTACTAAATGGATTTGATTTGAATGAATCAAATGTTAGGTTCCTGTAGGATTCTCAAAAAACTTAAGTAAACGCGTATCTAAACAAAGTTGACAACTTTAATACATAGTTATTAATTCTATATAAGATAAAGTTTAGTTATCAATATTTGATAAATATTGTATTTGGTTTATTTCCTCTTTATTTTTACTTACCCAATTTAGTTTTGAGAAATATTGGTTTAATATAATTTTATTATTAATTTTTGTTGAAATATATTTACCTATACCGCGTAGTACATATAATACGTGATTGCGGCTTTGCTACGTAGTTAGTGCGTTTTCTTTTAGCATGAAAATCAAATCTTTTTAAAGAAATAGATTTTTATGAGTTAGTTTTTTGTATATCATTTTCGAAAATATAGAAAAAGTAATATTTTATTCTTTTTATTATCATTGTACTTCATGTTACAGTTTAATTTTAAAAATAGCAGTGTAACTTTATTAAACGGTTTAAGACTATCAGATTCTGTGTCCATGAATATTTAAAAAGATTTCTATTTTTGAAAATTTATAGAATATCATATGAAAAACAAAAATTAAGCAAACTTCCATTTAAGGGGTATTGAAAAGCAAAGACATTCAAAGCCATTATCGCTTGAAATGTGTAACTTGTACCACCAACCAAGCTTGTAGGTGAGGGCAGCCATTAACTCTGTTATGGGATGGGCAAACGAACATTTTTTTTCTTATTTCCCAAGCCAGCCACTAAGCGAGTGTTGGAGGCAGCCTAGCTCCTTTTTTCAAAACATTTAATAATCTCTACAAACTGGACTCTCAAGTTTTATTAACTACTAGCTGTGCCTGCGACTTCGTAAGCGTGGCTGTCGGAAAATAACAACATGTAAATAGGTTCCTTGATTATTCCAGTGAATTGAAGAGTATTGCTTGCATTTTTTAGGCAAGCAATTTACCTAACTGTGGGCTTCATATAGATAAAACAACGATCATTATGATGTAATATAAATAAAGTCCTTTTTAAATAATATGAAGCTTATCTCAAATCACATTACTATAATGCAATGTGCTATATCAAAAACGATTCATTATTTCTCAAGTAATGATGGATACATAAAATAAGACTATATCACTCAATAACAGATACTAAACTCATTCGATTAATATAATCAAGCTTAAACATAAAATAAATGTATAAAGAACCGTGAAGTACTTGATATCCATAAAAGCAGCTCTTTCTTTCTTATGCTCAATTTTGCTACACAATTGAATAGGCTATTGCATGAAGTCTCAAGAGAAATTTGTTACGGTTTACAATTTAATAACATGAAAGTTGTTCTCTGAGAGGATTGTTAAAAGTTTAATACCAATAAAATGTCAACGTGCAGGTACGACTCAAACCTATTCGTATGCAATCTGAACTTGACTGCTTCAAGCTGAATAGAGCTTTAAGTTTTTTTTTTTCAACTTCAAGTATATGATTTTAAAAATTATTTTCAAACTAGAATTACATAGGAATTATAATATATTTTATGATGGAATATGTTTGAAAACTGTTGCTTATAAAATGTGGAATATTAAAAATTTAGATAGGCACTAATTTAGTAATACGTGCTAATAAAACAGGAAAACAAACTGTATCTAAGTGTAGCACATGTTAAACTTAATTTGAAATCAGATTATTTACTCCATACATTTTGTAGTATCTTTTCTCGTCCAAGTTAACGTAAATATATTTATTGATCTAAACATGATCCCACTACGAAAATTGTTCAACGAGAACTTTCATCTCAAGTGGTTCAGTTTAATTATTGTTTAGTATTTTTTTTGGGTATTTATTTTAACACATTTTCTTTCTAAGTGCTGTAAGTCTCTAGGTTCTATTCCTAAAATGGATAACTACAATGCATTTTTAAATATGAACAAAATAAAAATAATTTAAAAAATACTTTTTAAACAAAAGATGATTGTAACCGCATCATCTTAGTCACTCCGTACTCTCATTGGACGTACCGTAATCATATAATAAATAGCAATTTATCTTCAGTTGCACGTGACAAAGCCCAACTTTTGCTATTACATAAAATTGCGGCTCTTAAAAGCTAAGGTAATTTGAACTCTAATAGTCGAGCAGGAAGACTCACACGTTAAAACAGTAAAATAACCACGTAAGCGTATGAGGGATGGGAACGGTTAGCTAATATTAAACTATAATCACCGTGGTATCCCATTATTGCTCTCCGGGGAGTGACAAAACTCTAGAAGATAGAATATAACAGTTTTATGAGACTTGAGATTTCTGCAACATCAAGGTTTTTAAGACAGAAGTTAAGTAAGTAAAAATATATTAGTTATATTTGTATTAATTTTAATATTTGTGTGTTAGTAAGCGATAACGCTACGTGCGGTTTGTGAAATTGCAAAATGCATTACAAAATGATTACACAATAATTTTCCTGTCAGAAATTTTAAGATTAAGCCTGCATTACTGAAAATACAAAAAAAACTTTTGAGCAAAACAAACTGTCGAAAAAACTGAAAAGCAGAAAATAATAAACCCTTTTTATCTTTAGTCAAATTAATATTTCTAGTCGGTGCCATGCATGTCTGATAGATCTGAGTTCACATTTACTGCTTGAGTTGGTATGGCACCGTCTCCGAATATTAATTTTACTAAAGATAAAAAGGTCTTTTCGACTAATTATTTTTTGCTAAAAAGTTTTTATTCATTATTTTTTGTGGCTTTAATATTTGTAATATACAACTCGCCATAAAAATCTGTTCAACGTCATAATTTTCTTTGAAAGTTTTTGAGAAACACCATTATCATGATATTCTACACGATGGGGTAGACAGTGAAAAAAAATCACCCCCGCTTTACATGTAGGGGAGGAGCTACCCTAAAGCGCTTATTCCACCTGTCTAAATTCAGACGTTCTAAATCATTCAGTAACTTATTCAGTCAAGTGAAATAGCATTTAAGCAGTTAGGATCCTGATTAGCATCCTAAATCGGAAGAAGTGTGGCGTCCGACTGACTAAGTCATTTAGTATCCTTATTAGAACGCGATTTAGGAAGGTGTAACAGCGTTTAGATGCTTCCGTCGCACCGCAGGTGTCACTGCGTGGGGACATGTTATGTTTACGATTACGAATTACGCGAGTGTGCGACGTTAAAAGAAAAAGAAGTTATGAGTAACATAATCGAATTGTATAAACATATGACGTATCTTTGGAACAAAAATAACATTAATAATATTAATATTCTTTCATCCACCTTTTTCGTTTTTTACTTTATTTAATTTTTATTGAGTCAACGGCCAGGCCTACGAGAAGACAGATTTTTTGTTGCTTTGACAGGACTGGAGCCATTACGAAAGAGTCCGACTGAATTTGCCGCGCGCTTGTAACTGACTGAATCAGTAACTAAATTAGTCAAGTGTAATCAGATGTTTCTTATTAGCCTTCTTTTTAGGATCCTAACTAGGACGTCTGAATTTAGTCAGGTGGAATAAGCGTTTAAAAGAAGGATTTTTTTTCCAAATTTATATACTACTACTTCAGAGTCCAATAAAAAATAATTATCAAAATCGGACAACTCTGTAAAAAGCCCTTTGCAATAAAAAACAAATTATCAAAAGCGGACTACTCTGCAAAAAGTTAGGCACTGATCATACATAAAAAAATATATGCGTCGAATTAATGAATGTCCTTCGTTTTTTCGTCGGTTGAAAATAAAAGGGTCGTTTTTTTAGAAGCAAAATAACCGACATCCAACAAATTGTCATCACTTTTATTTTAAAAGAGTCCCAAATGGATTATCTTGCCCTCCCTAACTAACGCCTTCTACATACACTACACACCTACCTTTATCATTACAAGGTACGAGTATATGTATTTAACCCAAGAGGGAATCGCAGAAGTTCTATGGTCATTGCCGTTATTAACAAACTAGCGGCCGCCTGCGACTTCGTCCGCGTTAACTTTAGTTTTATGATTATCCCTCAGGAACCTAACATTTTTGGGGATAAAAATTAGTATCCTATGTCTCAATCCAGGTTATAAACTATATGTGTGCCAAATTTCATCCAAATGCGTTTACCTGTTTTTTGTGTGATTGAGTAACAACCATACGAACACTCGCATTTATAATATTAGTAGGATTATTGGGGACCTAGAGTCACACTTTAGTAAAATCAATAATTTTGTAATGATTTTGAGTACCCACAGTCACCTTTCAATTTATTTTTGTTTGAATACGTAAAGATAGAAGTATGTGTTCGAGCGTGCATGCATTTTATGTCTGAATTGTTTGAAATATGTGTTCTATGTGCTATGTCAAAATTACGTATGTCACTTTAAAATTATGAATTAACTAAAACTTTGAAATTACTAAAACTTTGACTTTTAATTTAAAATATGTGATTCTGAATAAAATTTTTAAGACTCATGTACCCTACGTGTCTCCTTATTTAATTAAAAAATTTTATGCTATAAACTAATTGATATGAATATATTTTTAATTTTTTTTTATTTATGTATTACAGTTATTATTTTTAATATCTACTGTGAAAAAAAAAACATTTAACGTACGGTAAAATATACTTTTTACAATATGCTTGTTAAATTTTAAAAGCAAACATCCGCGTTGTTCGTATAAAATTAATTTGTGAATTGAACTGATTACATTGCAAACAAGTAATCGAATCGGCGATCACAAAGAGAGGGCCGGCTGGCCTGTGCCGCATCAGGGTGAATGTAAATATTTTGTTGTGAGCTTAATTAATTGCATTTACTACATTAATCCACTTATCGACGTATTGTGGACTCAAAATTATAAAACATATAAATTGAATAACTCCTTGTTCAATAATGTTTTTTCTTAGGCACATTACGTCTGGATCTGTATTTAATTATTTCTTTCTAAAGGATTTTGGAGGTCTGAAGTTAAGAATATTTTATATAAATTTGATTTATTTTGTATATTTATCTCGGTTAAATTAAGCGTCAAATATTAACGGTCGCTGAACCTATCGATTTATGATGACACGTATATTTGACTAGAATGTACGAGAATAAAAAAATGGCAGATTGATGGCACCGTAATTCATCTGCAGTTCTTTGAAATAGCTGAACTCGACGTCGTGTTTCAAATTCTTTTGCCAACCGATGCCAGACCATTTGCCGTTCGGCTGTTTTGTTCTTTGGCGTCAGGGGTAGAGTGCTGTCTGATTTATACTTCGGTTTTCCAATTAGCTTCGGGCACAGTTTTGTTTGTCGCACTATTTCTATTTTCCACATTTTTGGCTTCTGAATTTCAGCTGTTTAGGGTTTACGATTCCGATCCGATATATGCTGATAATTGATAGACGAGTGTATAACTTTAATGCAAACCTTGAATAAGATTATTGGTACCATTTATTGATACCATCAACCATGTTCAATTATTTTATAATGCATACATACCTACATAAATAAACAATAATAACAAACAGAAAACATCAATCTATAACTGTCAGAACTTGTCGTAGGTATCTTGAAACCGTAAACGACCGAATAGAGAAAATAAAATAAAATCTATTTATATCGTTTATTTCTAATCACAAACGTTTTGGCATCGATAACAATTTTGAAATAGTTAATTACACTAATGTTTGTTTGAGACTGATGCCCGTATTAGGTAAGATATACAATAGGTGTTACAAGTCATCAGGCTCCCACCACCTTGAATTGCCAATGTTGGTTAATAAATATGATGAATATGAATATTAATTTAACAAAGTTTATTAACATTAATTGTCACAGGTTAAGTAAAAGAGTGTATTTGAATGACAACTTTATAAAACGATCAACAGCGGCCGCATGCACCAAAGAGTGTAACGTCATATCACGTTGGAAATGGACTATCTTGCCCTCCCTAACTAACGCCCTCTACACTACACACCTACCTTTATCATTACAAGGTACGAGTATATGTATTTAACCCAAGAGGGAATCGCAGAAGTTCTATGGTCATTGCCGTTATTAACAAACTAGCGGCCGCCTGCGACTTCGTCCGCGTTAACTTTAGTTTTATGATTATCCCTCAGGAACCTAACATTTTTGGGGATAAAAATTAGTATCCTATGTCTCCTCAATCCAGGCTATAAACTATATGTGTGCCAAATTTCATCCAAATGCGTTTACCTGTTTTTTGCGTGATTGAGTAACAAGCATACGAACACTCACATTTATAATATTAGTAGGATTATTGGGGACCTAGAGTCACACTTTAGTAAAATCAATAATTTTGTAATGATATTGAATACCCACCTTTCAATTTATTTTTGTTTGAATACGTAAAGATAGAAGTATGTGTTTGAGCGTGCATGCATTTAATGTTTGAAAAATGAGTTCTATGTGGTATGTCAAAATTACGTATGTCACTTTAAAATTTAAACTAAAACTTTTAACTAAAACTTTAAAATTACTAAAACTCCCACCACCTTGAATTGCCAATGTTGGTTAATAAATATGATGAATATGAATATTAATTTAACAAAGTTTATTAACATTAATTGTCACAGGTTAAGTAAAAGAGTGTATTTGAATGACAACTTTATAAAACGATCAACAGCGGCCGCATGCACCAAAGAGTGTAACGTCATATCACGTTATGTGACGTCATGTCACGAGTTAATTCAACGTTCCGCCATGTGTGAGGTGATGTGGTCCTCTCCCCCTGTTCTCCTCTATCCCCTTGGGCCCCCTCCTCTGCTCTCCCCCATGAAGAGTACTTCAGCCCCGCGAACCCTAACTCGGGGCCCCATAGAGCAACAGAGGCGTGCTTGGGCTCAAACGAACCGGAACAAAAAGCCCCATAAAACTGCCTCGAGGAAAACAGCGAACGACACGTTATCATGTAAAATTATCGTCCGACTTTACAGACAACCATTTTTAACTACTTTATTTAAAAGCTAAGGATCCTCAAAATAATACAGATCCTGAAACTATTCCGCTCCAAGCCTAACTTATCAGACAGCCAAAATTTCACTGCCACAGCGCCTAAGCTTTTAATGAATTTTAAGTTGTTAGAACGCCCCATAGTTTCAGAATATTTTTAAGAGGATTCATCTCATAGGAGAACATAGAGTATTGTATGCAACTGCTTATAATTAGATATTAAAACACTCATTTGCTACTATTATCACATTCGGTTTCCCCTCGTATGATAAACCCACATTCGTGTTTCAATACTCCTCATTATACAACAGTTGCATAAATAACTATTAGTTTACGTTCGACAAGCCACAAAATTCATAGGGAATTATCTTTTTGTAGCAGTTGTAGTACGTACGTATAAAAATTATCACAAAACTTCACTTAGATCGTATGATGTAAATATGATCAGGCATCTCCAAATGTGGTCACACGTTTTAGCGTAACGTATGTGACTTTTGATTCAAACGGAAATCCCATGGAACGAGGTGTTTTTGAGGATGCCAGTAAGTAAACACCGAGTTGATTAACGATAATGGCTCCTCTGCCTCTCTAGTTAGAGTATTATTTGATGTTTAAACAACAAATAAAATTTTCAATTTATTTTGTAAAATCAAGCAAGAAATAATTTTATTGAAAAGGTAACGAAAATCACATTTCGCAGGTACATTACCAATACCTCCTAATAACGACCTCTGTGGCCGAGTGGTTTGTACGCCGGGTTTCATGGCTGACTTGAGAGGTCCCAGGTTCGAGTCCCGGTGGGGGCAGATGTTTGTGTGATGAATACAAGCATTTGTACTCTAGTCATGGATGTTGAATATGTATTTTCATATAAATATACTTATATATGTATTATCAGTACATGTATTCTCTCCGTTACCCTAGTACCCCCATAACACAAGCCTTGCAGTGCTTAGTTTGGGGCCCAACTACTAAATATCAAACAATTTATTGCATTCATGATTACAGAGATGGATACATGTTATAAAGTATATTACTCAAACCCTGTCAGGGTATTGCAATACTTGATGTTCTTATGAAAAAAAAATACAATAATCTTATAAACAATTTAAATAAAATTTTCTTAAATTTACGTATTATAAATATCTACTGTCTAAATTCATATATTTCATCAATTATCCCAAAAAAATACTATTAATAAATAATTTGAATTGAATTATAAAATAGATTTATAAAATGAAAACTATGTACATACAAAATTACTTCATATAACTAGGGCTGCCATCTCTAAAATGTTGCAACCAGGATAAGACGCGTGATAACCCCGGATTTTGGAGCCCAGAACCCGGACAAACCAATAAAAACAGTTAAAATATCACAAATCAACTTTTTTATGGTGGTCTAGGCAAAAGAGCTAGCGGTCTACCTGCAGCACCAAGGTCCATTTATGCGTTGCCGTAAATTTTATAACTTAAATATTCTCTTTATTCATCTCTTACGGTTTGGCCGCTGAAACAGCACCACAGACAGACGGACGGACTTGTCTAATAGATAAGAGATTATGTTGTTACAGCGTCAATACAATCATGATTTTTTTAAGATTTAGAAATCCCGTTGGACAATCATTCCAATCATTCCAAAACAGTTCAAACCCAAGACACTTTGTAATAAGCTTTTTTAATAAGTGTTTTTTATACTATCTTTGAATTTATTTATGGTTAACTCTAGGATATTGCTTGGGACTTTATTGTATAAGCGAACACAAAGACCTTTAAATGAATATTAAAAGTAATGTTAAGATTTCATACTTTATAAAATGATTTTGATTGTATTGATTTAATAAAAATAATCATCATCAGTCTATTAATTTTCTTTCTTGGCTTTCCTATTGATGGATTATAATTAATGACTTCAAGTTTAGTGTAAAGTCAGGAGTACCTATCTAATCAAATAATAGTTTAGTCACAAACTACATTTTGCCCAGAAAATTTTGCCGTCGAAATTCTCAGTATAATAATATTAAATTACATGGAAATGATCGAATGTAAATATGGTAAACGATCTTTCGAGAAGTCGCTTCAAAGTAAACTCTTGGTTGAGCTAAACTTTGTTATCTGAACTTTGAAACCTGTAGTACATTTTGACAATTGTATTTATGTATGTCGTTTAAAGGAGTTAGTCGATTGTTTGGATTGCGATTGTGGAAGTTAAGAAACTGACATATTGGTCAGTTAAAGGTACTTCTTTGACACTGTGGGTGGTGACATTTCCACCATAACTTTCGGCAGCTAGCTCAAAGAGTGACGAAAGCTGCGCCGACACTTGGAAGGCTCCTGCCAAATGTAGGTGGCCCAAATGCAAGTTTCCCACGACTTTAAGCGAGAGTCCTTCTAAGTATGGCTTTTTATAGGGCTTCAGTGTTGACGAGCACCCTAAATAATGAAGATAGGGTATCTTCTGTAGACCACACCGTGTATACGCCGCCTCGTAACAGGCGTTGTGTACACGTTCACACTCGCGTGTACACTCGCAGGAATGCCTGCGTGGGACCTGGAAACCCATGTATTTGCAGAAGTATACAAGAAGCGGGTGATAACGAGAGACTGGGGTGATCGGCTCGCTCATAAGGAGATGGCGCACATTACGTGAACAGGCACAGGTGACCTTGATGGGGAAATGGGATCAAGGGCTCAATTCCTCTGTAGCGGAGGTGCTTTCGATAGAGGCAATCCGCCCGGTTCTGAGAAACTGGACGAGTGGAGGCATGGATAAAGTCCACACCGAAACAAATTGAGGACCGGCCAATACTTTGTAATTTACTAATACATCAGTAATATCAAGGTTCCACGCGCTTATACTCAAACTGAGTGTGAAAAGCACTACATAATACTGCATTTTACCATTACCTTGGACGCACCTTGCTTCTCACTATAAAAACTAGTGTATGCTCATTATTTACTTTTTTATTGTTTCCGCAGCACCAAGGATTATAACCGGGTGAATTAATTAATGAAAGCTAAACAATAGGGATCATATATAACAACAGACAATGGGAAGGGTGTGTGAAGTGAACTGGAATAATACCGAGCCGGTCCACCTTTGTCTGAATGGAGCTTTATTGTTTTTTATTAATAAACATGCTTGAATACCGTTTATTTATTTATTATATAAAAGGCCGTTTCTTTGGTTCGCTGTTGCGGGTGGTCAGCCTGTGTACATGGTCACGGCATTAAAAACATGTAATTTAGCATATTTTAAGTGCCGCTAATAAGTAAATTTTATGCTGTAGAGTATATTTTGATAGTTCTCCTAGCTTTTCCTCCATATCTAAAAGAAGTCCGGAAGTGGTGGCAGAAAACTTTTTTATTCGACTATTGATGAATATCTTATGTGAATAACCTAGTATATATTTTTATCAACAAAGAATAGAAAGTACCCCGCCTCAGCTCCTATTAAGTATAAGTGAAGTCGTCTCCCAAAATTTGCCTATGCGGCAGAAAATGGGAAGGACAGGACTCCCCTGCAAAAGTTGTCTAACTAAATACGCATAGCATAATATAGTAAGCATAATTATAATAAGTCTTTGCCTATAAATTTGCAGTTCTGCCGTACTGGCTATTTCAAGTCCCAATTCTTTCTTCTTTCACAAAGAATTCTAAGTTCTAATTATTTTTAAAATATGAAAACTTTTTTTGGAAGTTAGTCGTTTGTTGGTTAGCATTTCTGTTTTCAGCGCATTTGTACGTTTTTTGTCATCATGGATACGATAAAAATTCGAGTGATTATGAAGTATGAGTATCGTCGTAGCAGCAAAGCGGCAGAAGCGGCACGCAATATCAACGATGTATACGGAGCGAACACTACTAACGATCGCACCACCCGTCATTGGTACCCGCTCCGTTCTGAAAATTACAACTTGAAAAATGAACCCCGTGGTGACCGGAAACTTTAGTTGACAACGACTAACTAAAGGCGATTATTTAAGCTGATAATTCTCAATCTACAGCTGCTTTCGATGTTAGCATTAAAACAATTGGCAAGGTAAAAAAGCTTGACAAATGGGTGCCCCACGAATTGAATGATCAAAACAAACGAAGGCATTTTGAATCGCATTGTTACTTGCGACGAAAAATGTATTCTGTTCGACAATACCAAGTGCTCAGCAAGTTGTTTAGATCATCGTTCAGCACCTAAACAATGCCCCAAATGAAAACTGATCCCTAAAATAGTGATGGTCACTGTTTGGTTGTCTAGAGTCGGTGTCCTTAATCACAGCTTCTTACCATTTCTGCAGATGTGTACTGTGAAGAACTGAACACAATGACGGAAAAGCTCGCCAATTGCAACCAGCTTTAGTCAATCGCTCGGCACCGCTGCTCCTGCACGACAACGCGCGACTTCATACTGCACAGCAGAGGGTTTTCAATTTATAAGAGCTGGGGTTGGAATTTCCCTGTTATCCACCGTGCTCACCAGACCTTGCCCCTACATACTTCTACTCTTCTTAGCGGGGTATAAATTCAATAACCGAGAGGCAGTTCAAAATGACTGTAGAATTTGCTGACTCCCGTCCAGCAGACTTTTTCAAAAAGGGCATCAATAAGCTACCAACCACTTCGTTAGCAAAATGCAATGATTGCATGGGTAATTACTTTGGTATAAAAAATAAAAAAATATAGAAAAGAAGAGCGTTTACTTATTTCATAAAAACGGCAATTTCATAGGTAAAGACCTAATATAATCTTTTAAGATTGTCTCATTATAAACTTATTTCCAAAAATTAACGCGAAAGTTACCGCCGTTCGCCTACTAGTTAAATTATTCAGAAACATGAACCCTTCATATAAGTTACATATTATACGCTGACATCGGTATAAAGATGTATTTGAAAATTGAGCAACTGTTTAGCGTGTACCCAAGTTTCGAGCTCTTTTAGATACAAAACGAATTTTGTTTGATCATTCAGGGTGCCATCAAGTGCAGTTCGAAGAAAACCATGATCTTTCTCCGTTTGCCGCTGAGTGCGAATGACTTTAAGAAATATTTACGTCCTATAAAAAGCATTTTCCTTGTTTTTGTTATTGAGCGAAAATCTAGCGACATTCATCAACAAAATGACATTCTTCGGCGAAATTATTCATAATAGGAAGAAGCTGAAAAATACTTAATTTTTCCATTGGACCTTTTCGAGCACATGAAAATAATATTTGCGGCGGCCATAATTATTGGTTAAGCTTTCCAGTAAAATACAGCGTAAGCTGAAAAGGTGCTTTATCATAAAAAAGTAACATGTTTAACAACGGATTACATTATTTATGACTTAAGCTAATGAGAATATATTGCAGGAAGCGTTTGCTTTTTAAGATTTTTACACTTCGATGATGATTACTGACCAAAGTTTACAAGAATTAACCATATCATAGTGAGCAATGCGATGGATAGGTACTACTTCATTATCATTGAATAAAATACATTGATATAATAATACACATAAAATTTAACGTCACTTACGATGAACGAATGATCTTGGAATAATATATTTATGTGCATCTGAAATGAGTGATCCTTGTTTAGTTTTCATTAAAACTTAGACGTACGTTTAGTGTAAAATTGTCAAAACTCATATCAGAAATCAAAAAATTTGTCACTAAAAGGTGATCGAAGATATTTCCAAAAAATGTAGATCACTCAATTCAGATATTAGACAAAATAGTATACGCTGAATCTCAGAAAACTTTAACACTGTGAACGAAATTTTGATATTAAATAAATGTACAGAATTTGTCACATTATATTACAAAAACTCAAGTTACATCAACGTAAGTCCAGGAATATATGATAGTTTCATTGGATCACTCAATCCTGACGCATTTAGATTGAGTAATCCTAGAAATACGGCGTTATGTTTACGAAGTGCATAATATTTTTTTGTCTCCTTGAAGGTAACTTTTGGAAATATCTGTACAAATTAATAGCACACCACAAATGCTTATAGTTAAAAAGTTAAGACCAATCAAACCTTTTTTTAATTTGCTGAACTGAGTAATACTTATAAAAGCATGTAAATAACTACCACTTGGTATAAAGTATACAGAAAATACGTTGAATTTTTGTACAATATTTTGACTAAAATTTGGCATATAATTTATTTAAATACGTCATTTCATTCGCGATATTTTCGTTTTTAATTTTTTATTACAGACTGAAGTAGTGTAGGGTAGTTATCACCTTTAGCGTTTGACGTTCAATTTTTCTTTTACCGTCATTTAAGCTAATTTCTATATTATCACGCCCTTGAAGATGCAATTCCTTGTAGCGATGAAAAGGGAACTTGTATTTCCTGTAAAGGTACTACTGTTTATAGTTACGAATTTTCAAATATTATTTCAATGGACTTAAATGGAACAACGTAAATTTATATGATGTGCCCGAAAGGATTTTAATTAAAAATAGGTCCTACAGATTACTAGGAGGTATAGAATTTATATCTTCTATGCAACCTGATAGAATTGATCATTATCGAGCCCGCGCCTATATAAATGGGCGCATTATTTGCTACGATGACAATATTCAAAAAAATTATAACAGTAAAAAAGAATCACCAAAATTTTTACATGTACGTATTTTGCAATTTATAATTTCAATAAATAGGAAAAATGTTTTTGCATGTAGCCTTTAATCTATATATATAAAAATGAAACCCGTTTTCCGTTGTCACGACGTAACATGAAAACGGCTTGACCGATTTGGCTGATTTTTTTTAGAATATTCCTTAAAGTACGAGGATGGTTCTTACGAAGAGAAAATTTAAAAAAAATGCCTGAAAATGTCAAAAAACAAAACTTTTCTTTACTCCCATACAAACGATTCGTAATAATACTTAAAAGTCAATTTGAACTTTAATACCATACCATAAATTTCAAATGTTAGTGGAGAGATTCTGAGAAGGCAAAATAATTGAGCGACGTGATGTCAATAGAAGTTTGGAAAAGATAAATATACCATCTTCAGTTTTTTTTATAATCTATATATATAAAACTCAAAGGTGACTGACTGACGTAGTAATCTATCAACGCCCAGCCGAAAACACTGGACGGATCTGGCTGAAATTTGGCATGCAGGTAGATGTTATGACGCAGGCATCCGCTAAGAAAGGATTTTGATCAATTCTACCCCCAAGGGGATAAAATAGGGAATGAAAGTTTGTATGAAACTTTGTCAATTTTAAAACCGAACGGGCTGAGACTTTGCATGCAGGTATAAGAATAATCATAGATGAATGTCATTGTGTATAAAACAAGCCTGAGAACAAAAACTGTAGTCTACGCTTCAGCTCTACACCGAAGCGAAGCGAGGGAGGGCCGCTAGTTTTCCAATAAAATTGTATTATGGTCCCTCTACTGGTCTTTTCTTTTGACAATAAAATAAAAACGAAAATCTCGCGAATGAAATGACGTATTTAAATAAATTATATGCCAAATTTTAGTCAAAATATTGTACAAAAATTCAACGTATTTTCTGTATACTTTATACCAAGTTATTTACATGCGTTTATAAGGATCACTCAGTTCAGCAAATTAAAAAAGGTTTGATTGGTCTTAACTTTTTAACTATAAGCATTTGTGGTGTGCTATTAATTTGTACAGATATTTCCAAATGACAAAAAAATATTATGCACTTCGTAAACATAACGCCGTATTTCTAGGATCACTCAATCTAAATGCGTGGATTGAGTGATCCAATGAAACTATCATATATTCCTGGATTTACGTTGATGTAACTTGATTTTTTGTAAAATAATGTGACAAATTCTGTACATTTTTTTAATATCAAAATTTCGTTCACAGCATTAAAGTTTTCTGAGATTCAGCGTATACTATTTTGCCTAATGTCTGAATTGAGTGATCCACATTATGGGCAATATCTTCGATCGCCTGAGAGTCACAATTTTTTAATGTCGGTTATAAGTTTTGACAATTTTACACTTAATGTACGTTTTGGTTTTATTGAAAACTCAATTCAAATGCACATAATATATTTTGGGCACCCCAGGACCGGCTGTTGCGGAAGTTCTACATCCACACACCACAAAGACAGAATGCGCTAAGAGCTCCACATTGATTGTTAATGTTAAGTTCCAATGGAACATTACATGTAACTACATTTCAGCCAATCCTAGCGCCGGATGAAATTAAAAGGGCCCTAGCTAATGCCCTGAACATGGCCAGTAAAAACCAGACAATACTCTTGCACCGGTCACCCGGCATACATTCTGAGGAACGTAGTCTTCCCAACGCACGCCGGGAGTGCGGGTGTGTTTGCGGTAACCGTTGCCGACTGTCCACGCAAGGTGTTGCCTACCCGGGTTAAAATCCCGGAGGGGCAGCTATTTGTGCGATGAATACGAGCATTTGTATTCCAGTCGTGGATGTTTAATATGTATAGGTATTTTTATATAAATACACTTATACTTCTTTTAAACATCTTATAAAATAAACACATTGATATCAGTATATGTATTCTTCGGGGAGCTCGCTGGCGCAAGTAGTTAGCGCGTTCGGCTGCGATCGTTGAAGTTAGGCAACTTTTGCAGTGGTTGGTCATTGGATGGGTGACCAAAAGTTTACTATATCGAGATCTTCCGTGCTTCGAAATGCACGTTAAACCGTTGGTCCCGACTGCATCTGCAGTAGCACCCACCAATCCGCATTGGGCCCGCGTGGTGGTTCCATGGCTCAATCTCCCTATTCCATCCATAAGGAAGGCTTGTGCCCCAGCAGTGGGGACTGGCAGTAGGCTGGTGATGATGATGATGATGATGATGATATGTATTCTATCCGTCACCCTAGTATCATATAACACAAGCCTACAGTGCAAAGTAAGCAATGTGCAAGGGCTATGCTAATTGGTGTGTGTTGGAAATATTTATTTATTATCTTCTTTTCTTCTTCCTTTTACGCTAATTAAGTCAATCTTTATGTTAACATAATATTCAACTATGTCATATTAAGCTGTAAAAACGATATAATTGAAATAGATGACCGGGGCCCAAGCTATGTACATCACTACTTATTTGCTCTGTTGCGTACTCAAAATCTGACACATACAATTACATGCGGCATCTCCTTCAATCTAGATCTGTGCATATAACCTAACTAACTGAAAATTCCCCAAGCTGTCTTATAAAATAAACATATTAATAACACAATAACAATACCGATAAATACTAAACCTTGCAATGTGAATAAGAACTATCCAACCACACAACTACCAACCACTATGCGAAATATTTCAAGTTCCCCGAAAGTAATGGAGTGGCGGCGTGCTATAAAACATAATTACGGCTAAGGGCCCCGTATAAGAAGGGTCCGAGTTTATGAACTGAGTTAATTTGTGCAAGTTGGCAATTCTGCGCAAGCTGCCACGGTAACGTATCACCGTTGAAATATTTCAGTACAATGAAGCGTCGGAATATTAGTTGGCTTTATAAGGTTAAATGCTGGGATCATTCAAATGAATTCTTAGTATGTAGAAAGTATGCAAAGCTCCACAGGGTGGGAGATGGAGAGGTCAAAGTAGGTAATTCGAGATGATATTCTTGTATCGCAAGAGGCTAAAAGATTATGGGGACTGCTTATTATCAGTCAGGCCGAACACACTATTTACGGTAAAAATCTAGGATAATAGTAATTTATGTTATTTACGGGATTTAACGCACCTTCTGAAGCACGAAGGAATTCTGGAAAAACATATTTCTTTAATGTTAAAAGGGTGGCAAACAAGCATATGGCCCGCCTCATGGTAAGCGGCCAACAAATCCTTTAGATGCTTGCGATACCAAAAATATCACTCACGCCGTTGCCTTTCTTGACCCAGTCCTCTGCCCCGTGGAGCCCTGGAATCTTACTCACCGACAGAAACCAATTCTGTAACATCTTAGAGAAGTGGTTTCTGACGGTGTGTAAGGTTCCAAGGTAGGTGTAAAATATAGGTAATCCATCATATGCCAGCCATTGCGAAAACTTAACACTAGGCGACTTTCAGTTCCTCATATGAAAATTATACCGTTCTATATAAAAATAAAGCTTTTCGTAAAAGACGCAGCAAATGAACCCACCCCGCCGGATGTTAAACGTTGAGTTAAATGGAGAGAGGAATTGAGAAGATAACTGATGCTGCAAAACTGCCACTCTACCTATCCTCTTATTGTTGGCTTGAACTTGACCAGATGGTAGCACCACTCCTAACTTAAAGCGGAACACCCGCTATGCCCTCCTTCTTATCATTATATAAAAAAAATATTCTTATATTATCATTGATGTATTTTTTCGACTTATTTCCTATTTTTAGGCTTGCAACTGCACCTGTGCTTCTACTACGTATATCGGTAGAACAAACTTTATTTAACGCGCTGTCCATAAAAAATCCTGTATAAACTATTTTAGTTATTGGGTGGCGCGTATCTGCATAGTTATCTTAGTAGTCGAGTCTGAAAGATAAAGTTTACAGCGTAACATTCAGTTTTGTCGATAAAGGTGTCATGTTACAGCGATGGCAACTAATGATTAACTGTTACAGATAAACTAGCGGCGTAATCGGATTACGCCGTAACCAGCCGATGGATCGAAATAATTAGGATTAACTGAGGCTATTTAGGTACCGCGGTACGTAACTAAATCATGATAATAACCTGTAATAACAATAACAAACGCAATTAAAAATGTTAGTGACCATGAAAGTTTAAAACCATAGATCGAGGATTTTGTTTTCATATATTGCTTTAAATTTTGTGATCAATAACATTAAAGTTTTTGCTTCCATTTACCTTGTTTTTTGTGAGTCTGTTGCAAGCGCCGCCGGTCTTCATAATTATGGCGCTTGCAACAGTGCCGAAATATTGAGGATTCACAAAAAACAAGGTGCATGCTAGAAATACCGGTAATAACTACAATTTTATGATATTATCAGAACACACATAGGTACATATTATACGTGAACTTGCCTCAATATACCTTGATGGATTTTTATATCTTCGCTTCTATACATTAATTAAGTACAGATGTAGTTAGCTACACTCGGAAATCCAATAATGATTTCGTATTAAAGTCTTTTTTAAACAAATTTTTATACATATGAAAATCCTTAGTTCCATAAAGCTACCGCGAGTACTAACGGCTTCTGAATCGCGCTATCCTTGCTTTACGTTTACGTACTCTACGTTTTAATAAACAGTATTTAAGCAATTGAAAGTAGCAGCTTTTATCTACATCGTTACCTTCTCACTGTATTGTCGCCTTCTCAAGGGACGGTCGCATGCGTTGGTTGGTTGGTTGGCACCTTAAAGGTCTTCTCGGCCAGAGGAGGAATAAAAAAAAATGCCGGTTATCATTCGTATTTAAAATAAACTATCGAATTGATTTTAAGTTTGAGACGCAGTTGGACTTTATTTTCGGCACTTTAGTTGGGATACATAGATAGTTTAATATTAATTTGTTTTTTTTTTATTTTATTTTCCTATACAGAAAATAAACTCCTGTTCAAATCTATTGTGGTAACGACTAACGAACCCTGCACTGCGCGTGGCATGACACGCACTTGGCCGGTTTGTTGTGATATCAATTATTAAGGTAGGCTAAATAAAAATGCAAATTATTGAGGTAGGCGAAATAAAAATACTGTTAGCTTTGTGGAAATGCATTACTACCTAGTTAGTATTCTTTTAACTAAATTTAACCCTCATAGGAACGTTGACGGTTTTTCTATTAATTTACAAACCAAATTCCGCTTTCACTTGGTATGATTGAATAATATTTACACACTAATCATGCTTAAAAACAAATATGCGACAAAGACGTTATATGACCAGCATTGTGTATAGATTGTGAGCATCATTTATCATTATTATCACATTATTATGTTCAGTTTAGAGAAATATATTATAAACATATATAAATGACTGATCATGGATCATCTATTGTTATAACATAGAATAATTAACCACTTCTTTTTCTTCTTTTTATGATGGCTTGCTTTTTGACTTACCTCAGCTCCGCTAATATCAATTAATCAACGCCTTCAGCACCAGCACCAGCGTCAGTTAAAAATCTGAATTAAGGTTATATTATAAGCACTTTTACCTGTAAAGGACAACACAAACATAAAACAAGTAAAGGGAGGAGTTATGTTTTAATTTCAGTTTGAAATGGGAAATAAAGGACATTGCTCGTTCCCCATACATTGAATGCCCTAGAACGCCCAGTAATGAGAAAATGCTAGTTGTGTTCGGAATCATTCATAAACTCTAATTAAGCATTTGTTGAGATACGGACAACTTGAGGAACCGTGGCCTACTACAGAATGTATTAGATTTTGAGGTTATAATTATACTTAATCGTAAAAGATGTACACTTTATATATTCTGAATAGATTTAGTGTTTACCTCTATGTAAGCACTTAAATAATATGCATTAAATGAACATAAAATGCAATTAATAATAAAAATAATAAATGCTATATTTATGAGTTTTGTCAGTTGGCACCTATGATACCTATACCTACCTGTAGTAGGTAATGATAGATTTCTTTTCAAATGAAATGTTCAGTCTTTCCATTTACCTGTTTCTATACTTTACTATCGGTAATTAGGTATGTACCTGGTAATCATTATTATTTTCATAAAAATAAACACATATTACATGGAATGGGAGTATAAACTATCTTTAGATAATTTCAGAAATAATCTTTTTATAAATATAATATAAATACTAGTAATAAGTATTATTAACTAAGGTACCTAGTTCTAATTTTATGTTGATAAATACCTATGGTCGCCTACATTGCATTACTAAGGTAAACAATCTTGGCACAACTTTTTAACAGAATCACCCATTTAATAATAAAATATTAACGAAGCCAATAAACTATTCAAATAAATCGTTATTATAGACTGAAACATATTGAATCCAGTTATCAGTTGATTTTTAATGCTGTATATTCAATAAAAAGGAGTGCCAAGTTGGATGAACAGACTGTAGTATCTAGTAACAGAACTTTTATTTTTTATTTTTTTAAACAGATTGTCCGTTTACTATGATTAATTGCTAATAAGTTAAAAAAATAATAGAAAAATAATAGTGAAGGACATTCTTTTGGGCATGCTAGGGCCGATTTCGTCGATGTCCTTTGGACAAAAGCTTGAGGGTTGAGTAATCACATAAACATAGTAGAACTTTCATGCGTATATGACGAGGAATAGTGGCAGGTAAATTTTCATAGAGAGAGATGTTTAATTTGGGGCAGTTAAAGAAAAGATGATCCACTGTACCATCCTCGGTTGCACAATCACATGAGGGACTGCCACGTATTTTTAACCTATCCAAGTGTTTCTTTTCTTTCTTTCAACTTTGTATCCTTCCCTACGTATGAAAGAAATCTGTTTGCGTGAACAATGGGGGAGACTGATCCACCGGAATCGGGGATCGCTCCTCATCCGGAGGATCCGGTGGGTTGGGGATATACATCGCCCACGATGCTAGCGATGGAATGGGTAGGAAATAAAAAGTTAACGTGATACTTACTAATAAAAACAACACAAGGATACACTTACTACCACCACTACGTAAGATAAAACAGCTTATACTGTGGAGAAAACACCACTTAAGTGCTGAAAGTGTCAAAATCCCATAATAAAGTATATCAACTAACACTCGCGAGAACAGCCGACCATAATTAACCACAATATTTGGTAAATGATTGAATATATATGAACTCTTTGATGATTGATAGCTGTCAAAAAACTGAATATTCCTTCTATACATGGAAAAGGGTACAAAGCCCATACAACCTTTTTTTTAAACGTTAAAAAAAGAAAAGAATAAGACTTTTATAAACAAGCGTAGGTAGTGGGGACCTATGCACAATAAATCGTAAGAAAAGAATATAAAATAGCAATGATAATAAGTGTTAACCAGGACCCTGTCTCAGCATGAGCTCGTGCGACGATGGTCTCATCAGTACTGGTGTTCTGACAGGGCCTGATAGGAGTTAGAGATACACATACAGTGCGACAAGGATATACATATATATTATTAAAAAGGTTACATATTGATAAATAAATTATTTTATTTCGTTTCGTCGCTTGCGTCAAAATCGAAACGGAACGCCTCACTTTCATTTGGTTGAACCGATGTTATCTTATATTTGAAGAGTATAAGTATTACATGATGCAACACCGAAGGAGATACAGCTAATGGTGGTGAATTGACCATTTTCTCACCGAAGCATAAATAACCTAACATTAGGCGGTGCATAAGGCATAGGGGAATGGAGCAGCACACGCATCACTCATATATATATATATATATAATTATATGTGTACCATCGTAGGCCTCATCATCGCTTTTTTTTGCATAGTATATATATATATATATTGCCGCGTCTTCCGCTCGTGATGCTCGTAGAGTTTCAGCATTCGCCAAGTTACCCTCTCCAGCTTACATGCTCGTCGGGAAGAGTTGCGCACGCATCCCACACACACACACACACTTAGTCGTGTGACTCTCTTGACGCATTTCCGTTTCATATTTTCCATAGGATTTTCCTTATACACCCCGTCCTAAAAGACGTTTCATTTCAAAAAGATTTAGATAGACAGATTAAGATGTTTCGGGGACGGAATGATTTTACTGTGTATAGATTTCCACCAAACAGTGACAGTTATTTCAAGATCGACTACTACCAATGAAATAAGTAGAGCTGTAACAAGCCATATGTATTCGTTACCAAGTAACGAGTACATCACCTGACTTCAAGTAACGACAGATTAAGATGTTTCGGGGGCGGAATGATTTTACTGTATAAAGATTTCCACCAAACAGTGACAGTTATTTCAAGATCGACTACTGTCAATGAAATAAGTAGAGCTGTAACAAACCGTATGTATTCGTTACCAAGTAACGAGTACATCACCTGACTTTAAGTAACGAATCGTTACTCACGAATACATTTCGTTACTCGTGTGTGTCGTACTGTACCCTTAGTACGAGTTTGAGCTCACGAAAACAGTATCATAGTTTTTGTAATTGTAAAACTCGTACTAAGGGTAATTATGATGTCAATTTGTGTCTGTGTACGGACGTACGAATTCAACTGCGCATGTAACATTGATGATTGAATTGAAACAGTTTGCTCATCTTGCGTTGTATCATCTTATATTTCGTGATGAACAAATACTTATTATTGTTCGTTGAATCGAATGTATTTAAACACTCGTCACGATAAATGATTGTTTATACAACAACAAATTTGTACACTGCAAGAGGGCAACAGTTAAATAATAAGTATTATGAATGTGATGATAGTTGAACTTCGCTCTAGTATGCTATTATAAGTATAGTAAGTAAGGAAATTGATAAGACAAAGTTTGAAGCTGATATTGAAACAAGTTTAATTTAAACGTACAACGTCATATTATATGTAACTCGACTCGACTCGATCAATGCAGTGCTTCACACTAGAATCGAAAGTAACGAGTAACGTAACGGTACGATAGTAACGAGTATTGATTGTTATAGAAACGAATACATACGAGTACCAAATATCTCGTTACTTTTACAGCTCTAGAAATAAGGGCTTGGTTGCCTCTATTACACAATGTGTAGCGCAAGCGCAAAGAAAAGAATTTCCAGCTGGCAGTAAATATGAGAGTTACATTGCTGAAGGATCAATCTACAGAAGATGCAGGACAAACAATTGCTTAATATGGTAAAACTGTGTTTCTTTCGAACGGATAGATTCCATTTCTTCCAAATTATTGTAAGCGGTACCAAGTGCGCTTGGTCAGTTAGTATGACATAATAATGGATTCGTTTACTTTCGGTTTATCATACATTCTAAGAATTACGCATGTGGATTTATTAAACACATAATAATAATATTTCATCTCAAAATAACGCTTTTGTATACTATTCGATTTAGCAATATAGTATGTTTTATAGAATTCTGTCTATATCAGAAACCGTAAGTGGTTTACTCTCATTAATCTATGACTTGACCATAGTCAACCATAAGGAGCAGCAGATTTCGTCAGCCCATCTGACAATCTATACTTGTCTATACTTAATATTATAAAACATTTAATTTTTATTTTGTAATTTTTTATTTATTTAGGTCGGGTCCGTGATTTAAGTAGGTAGTTTTAAACATTTGTAATTTAAATATTTGTATGTAAATTACCAAATAAATTATAACCAGATTGCTCATGAAATCAACTAGAATATTATAAAGCTGAATGAAGGGTTTGTTTGTTTGGATGAACGCGCTAGTCTCAAGAACTACTGAGCCGATTTGATAATAATACTTTTGTGTTGGACAGTGTTTCGATCGAGTAAGGTTGCAGGCTATAGTCATATAACGCTACGACCAATAGGAGCCGAGCGCCAACAAAAAATATTGCAAAAACGAGGAAAAAATATTCCCTTTGAGAGCTTTCGCTGCGTGCGCTGCGTAAACGGTATAAGTTATACAAAAATCGTGTACTACGAATATGTTTCCCTCAGAGTATCTATAACTGGCTGTTTCAACAGTCATTGCGACACTTTGCTGTGTAAAGTGTATCAAAGACAGAAAGGAATTGTTTCCCTTTAACAGTTCTATAAAAAGTCAGCGTGCCCCACTATAACAAAAAAAAAGGAAAAGCTAGCTGTTTAATGCTTCGATATTTTTAGTTATAATTTTATTGTTTTCAGAATGTTTAAATGTAAAGAAAATATTACTAGAAAAAAATCCACGCAAACCAGGCAGCATTTCTTTCGATATTTTTTCCACGTATTAGTTACTTGGTCCATGTAACCAATAGGTGAAAACTGTCTACTGGTTACTAACATACACCGTGACTACGGTGCAAGACTGGTGCAATAAGTTCCAATTTTATCAGTAAACCTATTCACCAGCATGGTCGTTGTGATTTTAACGTGAATTTACTTGCTTGTGAATAGCTGGAACAAACGCGAATCGGTGTACCGGTAGTAGTAACTGAGAATATTATCGATTTAAACCACGACCACTGAATTGCATATATAAAAAATATAGTTATTATAATTAGTAATCTAAGATATATACTAATAAAGCTCAATGCTGAAGTGTTTTGGCTTCATATAAGACGAGTCGACCTCTGGACAACGATTTAAATCTTTACCTCTGCTGTCGACATGGAATTTACAGACATGTTATACTCTTAACGTGTATTAAGACGTATTTCCCATTTTTTACGCACATTTTCTGGCTAAATTAATAATTACTTTTGCACCCAGGTATACCCAGGCATGGAACATATTTCATGCCAAATAACAAGCTTTCTAGTACTAATAGTTCTGTTGATCTGAAAATAGAAGGACGGACGGAATTAGCGAAACTATAAAAACAGTTAGAAATTAAACCGAAGTAAACATTACATGTTAGACAAGTAGCGGGCAGAAGTGCACTTAATATTTTATAATCCTTTATTCCGCTAAATCGTTGCATACTTTAGTAAATATCATTTGACCACGACCTAATACGATTTATACCGTTAACAAATAAACTAGGAAAAGCGATCAAAACAACGACCTATTCACTTGTCGAAATAATTGAAATTTACATAAAAGCAAAACATTATTTTAGTCACGCGAATAGTGTTCCGTTGCAAATTGTGCTAATACGCGGAGCAGGCATCCGCATAACACCATGGCATTTAAATATACATGAACACGATTAAGCGGTTGAAATAAAACTAAATGTTATAATGTTGTCACTTTGCATATTTTGTCAAACAAACTGTCTACCTTGGCGTGCGATAAACGTGTATTATGCAGAAAATATGCACATTAACAAACAGCGCCGTGAATCATGTGCGATAGTGATGTTGTGAACTCTTTTTTAATTCACAATTATGTGCATACAGTCGACGATGCTTCGGAAGTAGATATATATACACTATGAATCGATATACATAATTAAACAGTCGTATAACATGAAATTCCAATTACAATAGTGACCTCGGATGCACTTTGAAAAGTTTTAGTAGGTAGGTATAGTAGTAGTAGTAGTCAATGAACTTATTTTTTATCATAATAATTTAAATAAAACATGAGCTATAACGGGATGCCTAGCTGCAGCAAACGCTTCATAGCGAATCAGTTATTTATTTGCTAACGTTGTCTCGTTGTAATAGAAAATGAATTGACACTTAACAAGTGCGTTACGCTGTGATCACGTCTTAAAGGATACCACCTCACAACACACCGCGGAGGTATTCGTAGATAGTGCACATCAAACACTACAAGAAAGGGCCTGTGAGAATTTCTTGTATTTACTTTGTATTGCCTGTATAAGTAAGTTTGTGTAAAATTATGAATTCATAGTCATGATTCGCTATCACTCCATCTAGCAATGTGTTCGTCGCCAGCAGTACTATTCTGTATAATAAATCCAAATAAAATCTCACTTCCGAATTCGATAGCTGTCATTTTAATTTTCATTGCGCCATTACAAGACGAAGTGCCACAATGAATGTTGTAGCAGGCAGTAATAGATATTTGACAATTGTCAATAATCAGAATAAACGAGATCGTAAGTGAGATTTATCTTACAGAATCGACATGCAGCTGTCAATAGATCCAGGGCAAGATTAATGTGGAAACAACGCACATCGCGATAACACATTGCGTTTTAAAGAACTCAATCGATGTTTGATAGAAAGAAAGATTTATTATCTAAGATTGTCAGTTATTCAGCAGTATTTATGTAGTTATTAAAAAAAGGTAGGTAAAATATTTTTACAGATACTTGAATTATTACTATTATTGAAACACGGAAGATAAGTAGAAACTTATTTAAAAAAATTTTTTTTGTAAAGAATGACAGTGACAATAAGGGATCATTAGTTTTTTTCTGTTGCTGCATGACAGGAGGCTATATGTTTCTAAAGTTTTCATAGCTGTTGTAAGGTTTTAACTATCTTACTAGCTACACGGGATAATCAGTACCTGGCATAATCTATAACTTATTGCTGCTCCCATTTTATATCATATCTTAAAATTAAAATAACGAATAGACAGATTATATTATTGCTAAACGTAGATAATAATAAATATTTATGGAACTTCTAACATAGCCCTCATATTTCACCAATTATAAATAAAAAATCATATCGTTTGTTTCAGAACTCCACGGGAGGTTAAACATAAAATATCGAACAAATGTGACAAAAAATTATCGGGGCCATCATATTATACCCGGCGACATGTCACGTGCCTCTCTGTGCAAAGGTTCCATCTACCGTGAAAAGGGTTTTAGATTTATAACCCTTGCACACTCATATGCCGTGTAACGTGTTGCGTTAGATATCTATTACGTTTACGTGTGTAAATTGTATATTACGAACGAATATTTTCGAAAACATAATCCGCACTGCCCTTAACTCGATGTAAATAATAACTAAGCTATCTCGTCGATTAACTCGATGTCGAGTTCAGCTTTAAATTTGTATATTAGAAAATATTTTGACAAATCCTTGTACTACTACTTTAATGGAACACGGAAGATAAGTTTCCCTTTGTTCCCCGAAGAAAGCCTGTTTGAAACAACATACTTTAACCTGCATGGGACAATATCACTCCATTAGCCTCATATAAAATAAATTATAAGAGAGAATAAACTATAAAGATATTAGAAAGAACTCAAACAGCATTAACATCCTGAATAGAGAAAATAAAGAAAGCTATTAGTACTAGATACACCCGATCTGCAATCAAAGGTAAGTCTTCTATCATCATCACCAGCCTATTAATGTCTCCACTGCTGGGGCACAGGCCTTTTTTATTTTTTTATTACGCAGATAAAACCTCTATTTACAGACGTTGGCGCCCTTAAGGGGCAACCCTATGGATGAAATAGAGAAATTGGACCGTGAACCACCCCGCGGGCCCAGTGCGGATTGGTGGGCACTAACGACTGCAGATGTAGCCGGGACCAACGGCTTAACGTGCCTTCCAAAGCACGGAGGAGCTCGAGATAGTAAATTTTTCGGTTGCCCATCCAATGACCGACCACTATGAAAATTGCTTAACTTCAACGATTGCAGCCGAATGCGCTAACCATTTGCGCCATCAAGCTCCTCTTTCAGGTCTTTATAGATGTTTGCTAAGTCAGACTCGCTTACTATCGCCTTATAAAGGAACTTAAGGCTGTTTAACTTTAAAAAACTACAACTTTGAGTTATGCACAAAAATATATCCTGGTACTTGCACCAGTAACTAGTTCTTTGATTGATTTTTGAGAAAAGAACAGGAAGAATAGAAATAAACCAAATATAACTTAAACATTGAAATTATAATGTTATTGTTATATTACAAATAAACAAAACCACAATTGGTGTTTAATTTACACATTTTTGCAAAAAAAAGTTCACAGACATGTGTCTCACGGATGGAACTCGCGCCCGCAGTGGCCCCAACTGGTCCGAGACAACTTTTCCGTAAGCGTCTATGTGTGCGTTGCTTGTTGCACTTTATATGGTATGGAAAAACTTGCAAATTTTTCGCATAGCCCCCATCCGCCATACCGTCCGAAAAAGAACTTCGTTTCAAAAAAGACTTCCTAAAAGTCTTTTCTTGTCTTTTAAGTTTTTTCTTCGAAATCTAGGGATGGTGAAAATAACTTTTTTTTGTCAACTCGTCAAAATAATCAGAGCCCAAATCGCTATAGATGGATAGGACAGGATACTAAGCCCAATCTACACTGGGCCCAATTCGCACGAGGCGTAGTGCAGATTGGTGGGTAGGGTACTTTGTTATGGAATAGGGAGATTGGGCCATGCCATGACTCGCTACGCGGGCCCAGTACGGATTGGTGGCTGGTATATAAATATTTTTAACTTAATTCCAACCGAGTCCTCCACGATACTCATGGTTTTTATTTATTTAACAAATTAGGATAATAATATTTTTTTAAATACATATAAGTAGTGCAAACAAATGAAAGAAAGGTTTATTCTACAAGTTCACTACAAATAAGTATAACAATAATAAATTGAAACTAAATATCCTTTGAGCACGTTCAATTCACCTTTTTATCGCCTTAAGATAAGTGCTATAATTTATTGGCAGTTAGGCTCGGATACCGAATCGGGGTGTAATGAATGAAACTGGTATTAAAGGGCGCAGTATACCCTGAACGACGCTTTGTTTTGGGAGACTGCAATAAAAATTATAAGTGTTCCTTCTTCTATTATATAGGCCCTTAGTCGCATAATCTCAACCCGAAACAGGTGCAGATCGAAGTTTTAAATAAGGTAGTGCCTGCATAATCCCCTTCGCAGGGGATGATCGCATCAGATGAAGTCTGTAAGGTTCTTATCGTCATAAGAGTCTCCCCCCCAAAGGTGTGGTTTAGTTCGTAAGAGTCTGACATAACCCTGCAGCCGGCTGTAAAGGATTTCACACCCACTCTGCCTGGGAGGAAACGAAAAAAACAGACGTTGTCCTGCCCGACTAAAAGTCCTAAGACCTTACTACAGTGCAGTGGTGTATCTAAACGATCCAGAGACTCACTCGAACAAACATAAAAATTCATGGAAATCGGAAAATTTAACTTTATAGTAAACGTTTTCCGCTTAACGTTTTAATACAATAAAAATTCTAAAATCGAACTGCATTGCCAACTGCCGTTTAGATGTGAATCCGAAACATCTATCGAAGTACTCGAATGCACTTATAAAACATCGAAATCGGTACAAATATATGTGTTGGATTAGTGCAGGAATATACACTCGGACAAAATAACAGAAATATAAAAATAAACATGGTGTCAACGTACCTATTTAAAATAGTTTACGTGCGGAACCCTAATACTAGTGAATTTCAATTTTTCAACGCTTTTTGTAGAAACAAAATATGTCAACATTGAAAATACACCATTACACGATTTTTGGTGATTTTTACATTAAACATTGTAGTAAATTAAAAACCAAACGGCTTATAATAATGACCCTTAATAATAAAAAACTTAGATTCTTCACAATTTCTAAACGTGCACTTAACTTATTAATGTTATAAAATAAGCACTCATCGAGTTACGCAGTGCTAAGTCGTTGTATCATAAAAATATTCATTTCGACTCGCCAGCTAATGTTAATTTTATGAATGAATACTGGTGCGATACATAAAGGTTTAGCTGGATTTATTACACAATACTGTCATAATAGTAGCCGGAAGATGAGAAAAATAAAACAAATAGTTAGATATGTAGAAAACTGCCAAAGGTCAGCACGAAACTTCCAGCCAAAATAATATACTAAAGTGAAACTGAAGTCTCAAAGCTTTGTCTGCTTTCCCCGTGCGAGCTGATTCGATTTCCATGTTAATCTGCGAGTCAGTACAGTCTTTTGTGTCACAAGTCCGAGTGTTACGTAACTATTCTTGTTACATCCATAGAAGAAAACTCAATATACAGGATGTAAGCGGATTGCTCCTGAATCCGAAATATATGTATTATTCTATGAAATTGTAAATGGCAGTGGTAATTTTTTATTGGACCATTTTTATCGAATTATTATTTTTCCAGCACGCTACGTGAAATGTACTCGTCGGTGAACAGCAAACACCCGTTCTACACATGACCACAAGTAGGTACGTACGCTCGCACGCACGCAATGACAGGCTTCAGTTAATGCACGAAGCGCAATCGAACAAAATAAACTTTTTAATGAACTAAAATATTACGTATCAAAATATGCTGTTGATGTAATAGAGACACCTATCTGGTTCAATGATTTAAATTAAAAAGTAAAGTAACCTAGGTACCTTATTTGATAAATTCTCATACCTGCTCACGACCTTTTTTCGGTTTAAAAGGTGTGCCTTGAACTGCGCTCCATTCATCTTAATGCAAACTCAAGCTCGTTGTTAGGTCTCTTTGTGAAGACGAGGCAATAAATGTTCCGATTTGAACCGTATATAATTATTTTTATATCTATCTCCTACTTTTGATACACTTAATCATGACTCAATGTGGAAAAAAATACACAACACTTGTATTCCAGCTTGCGTTACGGATCTTCTTCAGTATTGGTATCAGAATCAAAGTAATAATGTCAGATGGGGCTGTCAAATGTCTAATCCATATCGCCTCTCTTGTGTAGTGAGACAGTTGTTGAAGAGATTCGCAGAGGTCAAACCTCTGCGGATCTCTTCAACAACTATGTGAATGAACTGATCAAGAAACTGAGTGGCACCCCGGTCAGTCGAAAGTTGGATGACAGGTATGTTAGAGATTCGACTTAATAATTTCTTCATCGCGGTCCGCCATGTTGTTTGATTATCGATCAGTGCGCACGTCCAGCGCGGGCGCTGTCTCAAGAGCAAGAGAGCTCCTCGATCAAACGCACTACTGACAGCTACGAAGTTGACACTGACATTGACAACGTCACTCACATCATTCAGTTACGTCACAGACAAAAGTGTTGCCAACAAAATAAATTAATAACACCATAATCTCCGACACGGCCATTCTGCTCATCAACGCGCTCTCGCGTTGTTTCTTAGTACCATGTCCACATTAGGTGAAAGTAGCAAAGTCAAGAGTTCCTAGAAACTCATTAGGTCCAATGAAATACGAAGCAAAGCGATAAAGCTTTCAACCTCAATAAAAGTTCAGCACATGATTTATTATGGCTTTTTTTTAACTCGAACAGGATCGCAAAGCGTTCTAACTTTCAACATTACTTAAATGCCAATTTGTGATTGAGCTTTACATATTCCGCAAAGCGTTAAAGCTTTCAGCATCCTTCTAAAGTCAACTTCTAGATAAACATAACTGCAAAGCGTGGTGGCTTTCAGCTGTCCAGCAGGATAAAGCGAAAAAGCTTTCAATCTCTAGCAAAAACATCACTGCAAAGCGTTGAGGCTTTCAGCAGTTCAGCTGGATAAAGCGAAAAAGCTTTCAATCTCTAGCAAAGCGTTACAGCTTTCAGCCCTCAATAAAACAATTTCTAAAATCAACATACCATAAGCAGTTTAATAACAAAAAATCAGCCAATATGACAAAGCATAATAATTTCTGCAAGAAAAGAAACATAAAAATTAAATCAAATAAACCAATTAACTTTTTGTAAAGATCACTATTGAAGATTACTTACTAAAAACCAATACCATTCGTCTTTGATAATACTGAATCTTTGTATCAAGGTATGTCAACAACCTAAGTTAAGCGGACGATATGGTCTTGCTCAGTCCCTCGATCAAAGGCTTGAGGAAACTTATAATTTTTTTGTGTCAATTTTGCCACAGCTCACAATCTTACTTACAATTTGAAAATGACAGAAATGGCGGTTAGTAAATCCGGAAAAGGACCCGAAAATATCCCTGGTGTCTTCTTAAATGGACGGAAGGTGAAGATAGTTGACAGTTTAGGTATCTTGGCCATGTAGTAAACCTCTGACCTTATTGAGATGACGCAGATATAGAACGACAACGTAGATCATTATGTGTAGTTGGTAATATGATTACTAGAAAATTTGCGAAATCGACGCCTGCCGTTAAGGTAACACCATATGGATCCTTTTGCCAGTTTTTACACTTGTCAACTCTGAACTAAGTACACAAAAAGTCCCATGATGGAGTTAAAGTTGTCTATAACAACATCTTTAGGCAATTAATGGGTTACACGTGGTATTGTAATGCCTCTGAAATGTTTAAACAGGCACGCGTTAAGTCGTTTCATTCCATTCTAGGGATGTCGAAAGTAGAAAAAAATAACGATATATCGATACATCGATATTTTAAAAAATATCAATATCGGCTTCGATATATCGCGAAAAAAACATCGATATATCGATATATCCGACCAATTTTCCCAAAAATATATTTAGATTAGCTTAGCACAGTAATAATAAAAAAAACAAATTATAATTAAAGAAAGAATTATCAAAGTACCAAATTGCCGCTACACTACATGACAGTACAGTATCTCACGAAAGATGACACGCGGAATAATAATGGAACGAAAATTATCTACCTAAAATAGACCCTATTTTCGAATGATGAAAATGATTGCAGGACCTCTCAGGTGACATCTTTCTTTTTTCGTAAACAAGACTAGACAGTCACACACTTCCACAGAATTTATTGGAATTCAGCACAACCAATTCACCAGCGAAACAGATTTACATATCATAGACAGTACTAAATACAGCACAGATCATAGATATGTTGAATATCTTTTATCTGAGATCCAGTTACGATTTTTCCAGATACGAATTTAATTGGATCGTGATATGCCGCTAATATTTAAAAAAAATATCGATTTTGATACGAATTTCGATATTGGTTTTTTTGTATCGATGTATCGATATATCGAATCAAACTATATCAGCTAAAAATATCGATATATCGAACAAAAAATATCGATATATCGATACATCGATATATTTTCAACAAGCCTATTCCATTCAAAGGAAACGGGTAGCTTCATTTATGTCTCGAGTTTGCAAGTGTGATAACAAAATAATCACTAGTCTGGCAGAGAAATTGTTGATGACCAATATGTATTAACGTTGGGTACAAATAACCCATTGCTATATGAGATAATTTGAGAATTAATTAATTAAAGTAATTTGACTGAATGTTATATTGTAATATATTAATTTTAAATCATTGTTCAATTTTAATTTACTTTGAAATATGTTTTTATTAATTGTAACTATATCATTATGTATTTTTATTTGCTTTTATTTAGATTTGACGTGTTTTTAAAATGTATTTCTTTTTTATTGTTATTATTAATAATATTTATTCATCTGCAACCAACAAGACAGGGGTAGATTTTTTTAGTGTGTATGCACACTTTAAAAAAATCTACCCCTGTCTTTTTTTTAGGAGCGTTTTCCTAACACCTTGTTTTGAATTTAACTACAAAACAGCTATAAACAGGTGTGCATAATCCCCTTCATTAACTACCTGCGCAGTTGAATGTAATTTGCTGATGCTATCTCATTTGAAAAAAAAAATATGCATGTCATTCGAAAAAAGGTATACGTTCATAAATTTGATGATTTACAAAACTGATAGGGCATAATGCGTGTCATATAATTTTATGTGACTTATAAAATACTCAAATTCTTATACTGGAACGGTAGATCCTAAGATTTCGATATTCGTAATCTATCAAGTGCCAGAACTAGGTATTTATATCGGAGTGCGTCATCCCGAATATATTGACGATTAATCTATTCCCGCCTCTTCTTTCTTACATGTGTGTCTTCAATGTGTAGTTGACATGCCTATTACTTCCTAAATCATAAGTCCAGTGTGATAACGGATTGTATGTTGCCCTTTATGTACACGACAGGCTTTCAATATGTCTCTGTGTGGGCCGGTAATTATCATTTGCTAAACGCTGTTTGATATGTAACACCTGAGCACCTAATAATAGCTAAACTCTGTCTGGATTTAAAAGATAACAGTATACGTTTGTGTGTCTAGTATAATCTTCCAACAGATTTTATTAAGTACTAACGGCTGTCCGCGACTTCGTCCGCGTTAACTTTAGTTTATTGGGTATTCTCCAGAAACCCAAAATTTTTTTGGGTTTTTTTTATAATGCATCCTTTGCCCTCAATTCAGGTAAGAAACGATATGTGTGCCTAATTTCATCCAAATCAATTCAACCCTTTTTGCGTGATTGAGTAACAAATATACAAAAACGCAAACAAACAAACTTTCACATTAATAATATTAGCAGGACTTTCTCAGTTGATACAAACTTTTGGGATCAGTTCATATTATGTATTTTTTAGTTCCAAAAATTTTAAGCAGGTATAGTAATTAATAGCAATTACATATCAACTATTTTTACAACCAAAACATCTCATGGGGATACTTGCAAACTTTAGTACTGTCACAAACGCTCTCGAAACGGAACAGTTGTTCTCAATATTTGCGCTTAGCAACACATTCAGCGATTCATTTTTATATTATAGATATGACTAGCAAACCCCGCGAACTCCGTTTCGCCACCAGATGGCTTCGTTTTATGTAACATTTCGTTTGGTGATTAAAAATTTTTTTTTAATTTTTCCTGAATTTTATTTGCTACAAACCTCACGGAGCCCGAGACCTTTCCAACGAATGCAAAACCGTGGAAATCGGTTCGTGCGTTCTGGAGTTATAGCGTCAGGAAGGAAAACCTAACTTATTTTTATATAGTAGAAGATTACCTCCGTGGCCGAGTGGTTTGTACGCCAGGTTTCATGGTTTCGCCGGATTTCGGTTACGGCAGATGTTTGTGTGATGAATACGAGTATTTCTACTCCAGTCATCGATGTTTAATATATATTTCTATATAAATATACTATAAATGTACTGTATGTGTATTCCATCCGTTACCCTAGTATCCCATAACACAAGCCTTACAGTGCTCACTTTGGGGCTAGACTAATTGGTGTGAGTGTTGGAAATATTCATTTAATAAATTGCTATCTTATGCAACTAGTACTGTAAACTTAGACCGACAACATTTAAAAGCATCAGGTGCTAAAGAATATACCTATACGCACAGAACCCTTAGTGTGCGAGTATAAGTCGCACTTAACTATTTTATAACTCGCACTTAACATTTATTTGGTACTTCACTATGCTTATTTTAAAAAAATAATTGACGTTTACTATAAAAATAAACACATACATTTGCGAATGAAGTCTAACTTTATTGCGTCATAACATTTTTCACACAACACCTTGGGTCTTTTCCCCATATTAATAGTTAAAATACAAAAAAAAAACCTATGATATGTCGCAAGTTGTTATTGCCACGTTCCTAGGCAGGATTCCATACATTTTTGCCCGTTCTCCTTTCTTCACTGCAATTTCCAGAGAGCCTTCCTTCGTCAGATCTTATTTACGCATCCTCGAAATGGGATCTAACAAAGTACCCTAAAAGTTTTTGCTCGTATCTTTGCTAACACAGGACTCTCTTTGACCGAAGTCGACTGAAATAATAGCTACCCCCGAAAAGGGGAAGAAGTGCTTAAGTTTTATGCAAAGAATGAACTCTTGTTTTTAGAAACTTAGATAAGATTTAACATAATTCTCTGTTGACTATGCCAATTAAGTAGAAATAAAGATAGGTAAAAAGAGACATATGTCCAGCAGTGGACGAACATTGATGATGATGAAAGATAGGTACAGTATATTAAAAAAAACACTAACGGCCTTCACAGACGAGGGATTTTTGACCGCCGAGAAGGTCCCTGAATCGTGACGAAAATGTCCACCAAGGACTTGTTATAAATTCAACGTACACGATGTGCCAACACTTTCCGCCCAAAAAATATTATCGTAAATATTCTCAGATCACATTGTGTTGTAGTAATTAACACTGACTTTGAGAAAAAGAGAAGACGTTTTAGAAGAGAATACTGGGTTCATTCCATTAAATCGGATCGAGCGCACAACGCGGACTAAAGTTCGCTTTGTGCGTTGCTGGGCCTAGTCACAAGAGTCCTTTTTTCCGGTAACCCCTGCATAATTTTATCCTGTCCGGTCTCTCGGTGGCCTCGGTTGTTCGAGGGACTTTTCTATATGCGTTATTTATAATTCGTCGTACTCGATGCATTAGTAAGCGATCCATTTCACCCATTGATTTCAGACGCAGACACTTCAACTAAATGAATTGATTATCAGAATAACGTTGGTGTTTTAAATAATTAGTTGTCTGTAAAGTCGGTTTACGGACGATAATTTTACGTGATAACGTGTAGTTCACTGTTTTCCTCGGGGCAGTTTTGTGGGACTTTTTGTTACGGTTCGTTTGAGTTCAAACACGCCTCTGTGGCTCATGGGGGGCCCTAGTAAGGATCCGCGGGGGTGAGGTGCTCTTTGAGGGGAAGTGACGTGATTCGTGACATGACGTCTCACTTTTTCGTGCGTGCAGCCGGTGTTCAAAGATTTATAAGACGTTATCACGTCAAAAATTATATTTTTGATTAATGAATTGCTATTGCAAAGACAGTGATTCATATCACGGGTCTATGAACCTACACGGGCACCAGTCTCCCACGAATGACGACATGATTATATAATTCACCTAAGATACTTGTAAAACTTTTTTGTCATTTGTGGTGAGAAATAAAGTTATTTTTTGAAGTTAGTGATTGCGTCAACTTTAAAAAAATATTCACGTCTCTGTGTGAATTGTGCCTAGGGTTCACTCCCGGGAATAATCGTGCCGAGAATTCCCGGGAAATCAAGCTCGAGAAAAGTCGAGAACTCGAGAAATCATGTACCTATATAGAAATTTAATCGCCGTTTGCTGTGTTGCGTGGCGACGCGGGCCAAAGCGCAGCGGCACCCGTTCATCTCGCTGCAAGCGCCCTGCGGCGTTGTTTTTACACGTGCATTCGTTTTTCGAGTCTAGCCAAGTATAGATTACGTAGTGAATGTTTCACAGATAACTTGATACTTTGAAATCAAACGGGTAAGTCTTTTCACTTTTATTGACACATCATGGCTTTATTATTCATTTTATTTTTATCAATAATAAAATCTAAATATGATCTTCAATTTTGCTAGGTACGAGTACCTATCTGTTGTTTTCAATTATTTTTTAGTCAAACTTTAATACATATAATAACTACCGATACATTAATTATACTACTTAGTCTAATTATATTTCCTATTTTTGTAAAACAACAACACTTAAGCTTAGTTTTTAATTATTCTGATATGTTTATTTTATGTTAGTAATTAGAAAATAATTAATGTGTAATAAATTTGTGAGAGGAATATTGCCAGTTGTGTTGTGTGTGTATCACATATTACTCCAAGGGCTTATTATTAATTTGAATTGCGTTTGTTATAGATTTTACCGAAACGTCCCTATGACAGTAAAGATAAGGAATCTGCAAATGCGCCATGCCTAAAGTGCCCAAAAACCATTGCATGGATACTTTTGTTCATAAGTTCTAAACAACCAGCCAAAAATGGTGCTGTCATTACAATTATGAGTCTGAATAATATTATTTCTGATTTTTTTTAAAGTTAATTAGCTTATTCATAATATTAATGTTTTTTGACTACAATCAATTGTAATTAATTTGATACTTTTATTTGAGAGGAAAACCACTGAATTTGTTGACGTTATTGGAACCAAATAATATAAGAAAATGTACGTAAATGTAAATTTTTTGACAACCCGAGAAGCCTCGAGAATTCTCGAGACCCGAGAAATTGATAAGCTCGAGATATCATGTATTGTGCCATCATAAACATTTTCATAAGCCTTAATATACTATCTCATTGACATGATCCGTAATGTGTCATGCGGAGCGGGCTCAATGCGGATTAGTGGGTGCAAACGACTTGTAATACAACCCCGATTAACGAGTAACCTGTATAATACACGATGCACCTGTATAAATACTTTGTTGGACCAGAATAACAGATCGAGAATTTTCTTTAATGCCAAATCCAAAAGAGTAAAGAAAGAAGAAGATTCTCTTTTAAGTGTCATAATAGAGATGAAATATCAAAAATTAATACTACACCAGTGTGGCTAACCTGCGCTATCGAGCTCCTCTGACGCGTGGTCTAGCGCGTTGGGTGGGTGACCATAAACTTATCATCTTGAGCTCCTCTGTTCTTCGGAAGGCACGTTAAGATATTAGTTCCGGCTGCATCTACAGTTGCTAGTACCAATCCGCACTGGACCCGCGTAGTGAGTTGTTATATATTACATTTTAGAGATTATGGTCATGGCCCAATCTCTATTCCATCTGTAGAGAAAACCTGTGCTCCAGCAGTGGGGACATAAAAAGCCATATGATGATGATGATGATCAGAAATCATCTGCGTACGTCCTCAGAACGTCCCCCTTTTCTCTCCCTTTAAAAAACCCGCTCGAGCTCAGCCGATATTATTTATGAATTCCACCTGTCTTCAATGGAGCATGTTACATTTTTCACTACACTCTCCAATACACTATCGCTTAAATGAACAGCCCAGGGTCATTTGGGCAATCCACTTAATTACCGATTCAGTCCACTCCATGCTTGGCTAGAATTTTCAATACGCTTGAATAATGCAAGCCCGATTCAGATAAAATCATCCCGCCAGAGGGCACTTCGTTAATTTATTTATCGACATGCGATGGGATGCGGTCTCACTTTCATGAATAGATAGATATATTTACACCATGAAGCGAAAGTCAGTGGTATGTTGGTGGCACAATTACCATGTGGCCTTATCAAAAATAAGCCAAGTAGTAACTTGTACGTAAACATTACACTTTTAATAAAGTATAATTAATATATTTTTAATTTATTAAATCATGGATACCGTTAAAAAATTAAATCTTAAAAACTACTTAAATTTAAAATCCAAATTAGCTTGTCGTACTTACATACTTAAGCAATATAAAATTAAGATAGTGAATAACTACTTTTTAACAAAAAAATAAACCGCCGAATAGCGAAAAATAATAAACCTTCTTTATCTTTAGGCAGATAATTATTTATTAATATTTTTATATTTTTTGTAATATACAACTTTGCATTAAAATCTGTGAGTGAACTTCTTTTTTCCCACACTTAGGGTCGGATTTTTTCCAAATTTATATGTGACCAACTTCGGAGTATACTCTTTCCAATATAAACAAAAGAATTATCAAAATCAGAATACTCTGTAAAAAGTTATGCGTGGTCAATGACATCACACAAAAAAATACGCGTCGAATTGAGAAACTCCTCCGATTTTGTTTTCGTCGGTCTATAACATAATATCCCCCCCAGCGCCGCTGTCAGGAGAAGTGCGTAATTGGCTGGCAGCATTTCCATGTTGGATCAAGGCAAGACTGATCCGATACCAAAATGCAGCCAGCCTATTAATCACTAGTTACCTCGGTGAGTCTCCTTGATATTAAAGATAATTATTTCTTAATTTTTGGTGATCCTTTTCTTTATGTGTTTTTTTTTTCTTTTCGGCTTTTTATAAATTAGAATGACGTCCGAGTAAAACTGTGCTGAAATACTAAACGAAACGAATTAGAAATTATAGCTAAAGGTGGAATAAGACGGTTCATCAAAAATGATTCATTTTTGCAATGATTTGTGAATGATGAACAGTGGAATGCATTGTGTATATAGACGCATCACTTTTCCCGCATAAACATCCATCTGTGTCGAGTTATTTAATCAAATAATTAAATAAAAAGGCTGAGACAGTGAAAGAAATGAACCGTGAATGAGCTGTCACTGTTTAGACATTTCACTTGTCGTTCATTGCCGATGAATGATGCCAGATGCATGATCGATGCTGGTGGAAACAATCGGAAGTCCAAAGCTTTCATTGCGAAGGTATATTCCTATGAATGTCAATGTAGTCATTTCAATTTCGGCTTTTCATCGATAAAACATGGAAAATGAAAGCAAAAATGAACAGTCTATTTTCCTCATTAAGAAAGTACTTACTTTTAGAACAGTATTTTCCGTTTTTGTAAAAAAAAACAATGTAAAGTATTCTAAAATCAGACACATCTATTAGTTTTGTAGAACGACTTGTGCATTAACAAAGATTGATCTGTACCCCTAGCATGAACCAATATCAAATTCGTATCGTTTGCGAGTCCGAAATGTCACTGTCAAATGTGTACTGATTTTTAGTTCTGGTTACGTACTTTGTGCCGCTGCTGTTCAAGTTTCCATACAAAATTTGACATTGACATTTCGGTTTGCAAACTATTCGAATTCGATAATGGTTCTCTACTTATTTTTCAGTAAATAAATCACAGGCGTGACATGTGAACTTAACCATCTACGAAAGAAGAATTTTTATTCATTTTTACTAACCGGTTATGAAATAAGAATATTTTCCATTTACATAATTGGTGATAAACAACCAAGAACAAATGTTATTTAATAACCAGTTAAGAAGATGTAAAAAAAACATGTTCTTAGATTGTTAAGTAAATGGACCAAAGGAAGTTTCTGTCATTGAGAAGTCATATTGTCTATCTTTAAAAATACTTATCAGATCAACTGCATACATAATGAATTATTTCACACCACTCGCAATTGACCCAAATAAAATAAAACATTGAAATAATCAAGTTTAGAAATAAACATATGTTTTACCATTTGTGTGTCATTGTTTCAATAAGATACTTTGTTTACCTAAACTTTGAAACTTAAGAGACTGCAGCTCAAACCGTTTGGGTTTAGACACGTGATATAAAATCAATGGGACTTCGTTTGAACCCTACGAAATTCAAAAAAGTCACAAACCTTGATAAGCCTCATATCAGTCGAAATTTCAGCGAGTTACAAACAGTAATTCTTCCTCCAAAGTGAGTCCTATTATGATATTACAGGCATTCGCAAAAATTGAATTCCCCCTTCACTTGAATAAATCCGGTTCACCCTTGTCACGTCTAGATAAGTGACCGAACTTCTCTGCAGCCTGGACCATTTCATTTTATCTTTGCGGGGATCACGTAAATTTTTCTAATCTCCAGGCGATCCATCTCCTCTCTAGCTGTACTGGTTTTAAATTCAAATGGAATTTTGTTCGTTCTCCCTTTTGTTTTGTAATTGTGACATGTTAAAAGTAATATAATTATTATAAAAGAAACAGTCATTAAAAAGAAGCTTTTCTTTCACCTTAACGTATGTCACACTTGCCATTGCCACAAGGTGATTTTCTTTACTCCGTTTTATTACTTCATTTTTATTCTAAAATTTTGAAGTATTCTTTTTTTTAAGAAATGTATCAACATTAGGAACGGCTAGGCTGGAACCAGCCTCCTTCGCTATAATGGCGAATACACTAACCGCTATGCTACCATCACCTAGAGCTTTGTCCACCACTCCCATGACCGGACCGTCACCGTGAACAAGATAAGTTCTGTATTAGATCAAGAAGACGTGATAGGCTTGTAGTGGACAAGCGGCTAGTGACAACAAGTGAGTCGCGACCTCGGCGTGGTCATCTCATTCTCCTTGACGTCCCGGTGACAGGCGCAAACAAACAAACTTGGTGGACAAACGCCCTTACGGTCCTGACAAATTTATTTTTATATCAATCCAATACAATACACTTTATTGTACATCACAAAAACTATTAATATTGCCGTTGTTACGCCGGATTTATAAGGGGTTTGCCACTTAAATCTGGCGTAACAATGGGTGACATTGTCGTTCTGAGCGATCTCTTCCAGAATACCAATGGATGGAGCGGATTAGAACAAAATGGGAGGGACGGCGGAGTACATCATAGACTGCAAGGTAGCGCCACCTCTTCACTTTGCAGGCAACTACAATGTCAATGAGATACTTTTACGAGTTACCTATCAAATATCAATATCAAAAGAAGATTTCTTTTGTATGTTTGATAGGTTAATTAAGTTTTGAAACATTTAATTAACAATGAAAAATGTGCTAATTAAGCTATACCTACTTACACTTTCATTAAATTTGAGTGTCGGCATCTTTTTTATGTTAAAAGAGCGGCAAACAACCATGTGGCTCGCCTGATGGTAAGCGGTCACCATTAGCCTACAGACGCTTGAGATACCAAAAAATAACACTCGTGCTTGCCTAGCGCGTTGCCTACCCTGACCTCCTAATAAAAATAATCCCCTACCCCATGGAGCCTTGGTATCTTGCTCACCGACAGACACATAACGCTACCAAAAGGTAGTGTTATTTTATTATGGTCTTCAGCACCATCTAAAACAAAATAACAAAACCAGATTGGTTTTGTTATTATTGGGAAGTTACAAATAACTAAACCAGATTGGTATTGTTATTATTGGGAAGTTATTGTAAGTAGTCTGATAAAATCAGAACTATCAATCGAACCAAAAGGAGGTAATCGAATCAACCCCGAAATCAAGTTAACAGCCATCCCAATGAGATATACGTGTTCCTATAGAAAAACCATTAAGGATAACTAACGTAGTTTACACATTCTTCGAACAAATCATTCGTGCTTTTGACTTAGTTGTAACAAAGTTAATTTGTTTAAGAACTCTTGGGGGGAGTTTAACTATCAGTAATATAAGTGGATAGCCTCGTTAAAACTTCTCTGAAAACAGAAAAAAACTGAGAAAAGTTACAGAAACCCTACTGGCTATTGAGCAACATGTTGTTCTATGCTACTAGTGGAACAGATTAAAAGAAATTACTATGTCGTTTTTGCTAACAGATTACGATCTGGTTATTATCCATCCATCTAGGAAATTTACACACTTGACAAAGAATGCTGAATCGGTCAATTGTGTAGTAACGGCCTCATACCCGCTTGATTGTGCGACAGAAAACTTAAAAACACGACAGACTGAGCAAAACTTTTGGCGACTTTTTTTTATCGGAGCGCATTGAGTGCCGTGAAAATGGGCGCAAAATTCATGTGCGCGCCGTAGCATCAACAACTTACCTTTAAAAGAAAAGCGATGCGATTGTTTTCTGTGCACAAATCACTAAGAAAGTAATCTTGGTTCGTTCACACAAACACAATACCAAATAAAACCATTTTTGACTGACACTGACACATCATTATTTTTTTAGTTTCTTTTTAAATTTCGCCTTCGCTCAGAAACTATGTTCAAAGTTCAGAGAATTTATCTATGGATTGCTTCAATATGCATTCAATAGAGTGGACGAACCCAAAAAACAGGATTTCGAATGTGACTTGGACATACGCGATACGCGACACGCGATGTCGACGGGATTTTTTGATGTCATGAACTGTCATGACATGCGCAATTACCTGGGCCGCATTGATACATTCTGGTAAAATTTTCTTAAGACTATTCTACACTTGTTGGTGCCCGCAACTGCGTCTTTGAGGAAAAATATTTTCCCATACAAATTTCCAACTCACTTTCCTCCCTTCATAAGATGATTTCTGAGATAAAAATTATCCCATGTCATTTCTTTTTCATCTTTACCAGACTTTATCTAAATCGGTTCTTTGAAGCGTGAAGAGGTAATAGACAGACAGACACACTTTCGATGAAATTAACGTATTAGTAATAATACAAAAACTGAATCGGTGTAGTAATTTGATAATTAATTTACCTCTTCGTGTTGCTACTACACTGAATATTATGGTAATAACCAGGTTATGGCTAGGCAATGGCTTGGTTATGTAAATTACCGGGATTGTTGTACACTAGCAGCAGTGGACATTAAATTAATGTAAGAGCGTTTAATGTCAAATAATACAACAGAACCCTGAGTAAATACGGTAAGCAGATTTACAGTCAATTTATGAAATTTAAATGGTCATTGTTTCCCACTAGCAGAACACGATGTGTTAAATGTAATTGAACGTAAGAAATAAAAAATAGAAAAAAAATACGTGCGCATACTTGTGTACGCGCGAGAGAAGTTATACTTCTTTGGCGTTATTAAAAATTTGTTTTTAATGCATGCATGCAGCATAATTATAATTAATTACAATAAAATTACTGGAAAAGGATAGTCAACACAGTCAATAAAGTTCAGTTTTAATTTGAAATATTAAATAAATAATCAAAATAGTCAATTTAAATCACTACTGAATATAATTTTTAGCACATATAAGTATAATTCGCACTCGCATGAAATTAAAACACGTGTTTTGAAGAAACTAGCAACATGTGAATAAATATTATAAATATGAAAATAGTGATCAGAGGCGACGAGCGTCCCAACATGCGCGACTGATAGAAATTCTTTTACTTTTTTGTTAGTAGCTTTTTTTCTAAACTTAATGTGCAGCTTAGCGGCCAACTTCATGGTGTTACTTTTGTGTGACAGTGATGCGCGCGCATCTTAAAATTTGTCTCTCATCATTTTTTCATAAAGCGCCTTAATTACTTCAAAAAAATCACTCGCGCTATTGCTTATCTTTACCCAATCCCCTACCCCTTGGAGCCTTGGAACCCTACTCATGGACAGAAACACAACACCACCAAAACGTAGTGCTATTTTACCGTGGTCTTCTGTAAGGTGGAGTTTACTTCCCGAGACGGGCGCTCCAATTCGAGCTGTATATCCACTATGCCTTTAGTGTTTGCTGAAGCTAAATACATTTACTTACTCGTAGCTTTATACGAAAGATATTGATCAAAGTAAATTATCGACAAGTGCGTTTGTTCACACCCTAATCATTATCGGCGCGGCGTTTGTTGTTTGCGATCGCTTCCATCTGGTAATTGCTGTCGCATTGTTTAGAATGGTTAGTCAGTGGATACACAAATATTATTGAACTCAATCTAGGAATAAATATGAATTATACCGTCATCTGTTTGTTTTACGTTTGCTTCTATTTGAGGAGTGAATTAACGTACGTACTTTGTTGTTCTATATTTGATGATATATAACTAGTCTGGCCATAAATACTGTCACATGTGATCTGTAATTTATAAATTCTTTACCTATATCTACTGGAATTCATACATATATTTTAAGTTTATACCTTGTTTTCTTACGGTTTTCATTTCCACTATAAATATTTCAAGTTTATTGTTTGCTAATTATTTATCGAATCCACTCTACCTACGACGGCTACATTAGCATTACTATAACCGCTTTAACACAATTCATTATGGAAATGAACAGGTAAGTATTATTTTTAAGGTTCAATACAAACTGTTTTCCGACCTTTTAATAGTCTGAATAGATTTCTTAACTAACAACTTGAAACTTTATCTGTGATATGCCCTGGCAAGAACCAGCTCGTACAAAGGGTGGCTTTTAAAAAAAATGTAGATTTGTATACATTTGTAATAAAGTAACAAAAAAAATCACATCAGTAGTTTGATTGATCTTAACACTTTTATCTCCTGTTACAGGTAGAGATACTTGGAGTTCTTTTTTTTCGTTTATCGCTACTAGTTGGGATATTTGGAACTTTCTATTTCACATATCCCTACTGGTCCGCACAGATACGGATAAGTGGATATTTTTTTTCATTTATCGCTACCAGTAGGGATAACTTTTTAAGGGTTTCTTCATCAACTAGGTCTCCAGAATAATTTGTAAAAGAAAAAAAAACAAAGTCGCAATAACGATTTAAATACAAACAAACTCATACTAAATTTCCTACTGGTAAAAACCTAACTTTATTAGAGTCAACTTTTAATTTAAAATTATACTTCCATATCGTTTTTTACCCTAACCTAACCTAACAAGTCCTGACCCTTGGTTCACTTAGGTGGACCACGGATATATTATCATTGAGGAATAATGCGCCTATGGTTTATTTTAACCTTAATGTTCTCATTTAATCAAATCTTAAAAATCAAAAATCATTATTCCGAAATGTACCAGGATTACATACATGGCTAAGGCCCACTTGCACGTTCTAGGGTTAATTAATTTACCTTCGAGTTAACTATTGAGCTGGGCTTAAAAAAATATTTTTCTTGCTCTGCCAAGAGTTAACAATAAACCTTAGGTTAAATAATTATTCCGCCAAAGTTGGACGGTTAAATTGCTAACTCGAGTTTTAAAATTTCAAAATTGTTAAAGGTTCATGGTCTTCCATTTTCGATGGGTTCGGGTTCGAAGACTTTCTTCCTTCCCCGGGCTGCTTCTCATGGGGGTGCGCCCCCGCGGGGTTGGGTGCCGCTGTTTCAGCGGCCGTCTAGCGACGATGTTGGTCTTCTGCTCTCGCCTGGAGTCTTCCTACGCGACCCTCAGCGCGGTCTGCCGAGCCGGGTGAGACCCCCTGGGGGGAGGTCCAGCTAGCGCCAGCGAGCAGGCTGCGATTTAAGCTAGTGGGGAGCAGAGTTGTTATTGGGGTTGGGCGGGTGAAGGAGGCCGGATTAGGGTAGGGTTAGAGCTGGGAGATGGCGCGAGCAGGCTGCGAGGTGGTGGTCGCGGTGCTGGTTTCCGCCTCGTGTAGTGTTTGTTTTTAAACAGGGCATGACACTGACACTCATATTACTGACACACGTAGGACAGCTGTTTTGTCTATGATAGCGAACCGCTTACGTCGGCGTAGCTGTCAAACTTCATTGATTGGGTTGGTAGCATTGAGGGAATAGTTGCTTTTTATCATTCGACTCAAAAAATCGACTTGATACTTATATAAAAAAAAAGAAGGCAGTGGATCTCTGTTGGTGCGAGTGGATGAGTGGATGGAGTTTGACAGTTGTTGAATTTTGAACTATTTTTTCCCATATCGAATTGAGTTCTCAATCGGGCGTTTTTTTTACACGATTCTGAATTTTACTCGAAATTGAATTTCCTCGTTGATGTTTTTTTTTAATACATTTTTTGGTGGTTTATGAACACATACAGAAAGACAAAGTGTTTAGAGACACATGAGGCATCACATCATCGTCACATGTAGGTAGGTATTCTCTTTTCCTCCGCTTACGGCGAGCATAGTTATATGGGTTTGAGTTTATTCGTTATCTCGTCTCGAATGCAGCGGCTGTCTGTTGGCCTTTGCCTTCAGTTGGAGAGAAGAAAATCATAGACACATATTTGGGAGTTGATAGTCTTTTCTCTATGCTCAGTTGTCAAAACAACATTTTAAAATTTCACAATCTGTTTTCTGAAAATTTTACGTTCAGTGTTGTTTTTTGCCCAAAGTATATTTATTATAAGGAGGACCCTACGGGCTACGGAGTCGGTGAATTAGATCCGAAAAGTTTATATCCTGGAGGGTATTGGCGGAAATAGCGCGGAGACACTAACCGAACTGTAATTCGGGGTGATAAAATCTCGCAAGGTAGATGGTCCCGGAATCTTGCAAGGCAGGGCAGTATCTTGTGATAGGGGGAACAAAGTAACGGAAAGTTTTACATCTCGAACGGCTTATACGTTCTCCTCAAGAAGTACTGGAGGAAGAACAAGCTAATAACAAGGAAATTCTCTCTCTGTACACGGACCAGAGGGGACGCGTGCGATTATTACAATAAAGGTTGCAAGCCACTCTCCAGTCTCATGTAACCCGGCCGTAACTGCGGACAGATCATACACTGCTAAACCTATCCTAAACAAGGTATTTCTCTAACTAACCCTGGGTGAGCGTGGCGCAGGTACCACAAGGCGAGGTTGGACCCCGACCTACCCCGACCTACAGCATCACCAATATCAATCAAACGAGCCGTAGAACCTCTGAAATCCACTTAATAGTTTATTATCTGGAAAAGTCTAGTGTTATTTATTATTTATTTTATTTAATCTTTATTGCCTTTACAATGCAAATGGCGGAATTAATGCCAGTATGGCATTCTCTACCAGTCAACCGGAAAGAAGTGTTGTGGTCTCTCAATTGACAGTCCATTGCAGAGTAGGTAAAATATATTAGATATGGTTTAAGAACTCATGTAAGTACATGGTAGGTTGTTATGAATGTCTGATATTCATATAATTCTAAAATTCATGTCAACTTAAGGTCTTACTCACTGAGTGGGAAGTGATTTATATAAACTCTAACTTTAAAACTACTGTATTCAGCTTAGTTATGATATTTATAGTTAGTAAAATATAGTTATTACATTTCATGCCAACTTGGTGATTTATATTATTTTACTCCACGACGACGACCTCCGTGGTCGAGTGGTTTGTACGCCGTGTTTCATGGTGTCACCGACTCGAGAGGTCCCGGGTTCGAATCCCGGTGGGGGCAGATGTTTGTGTGATGAATACGATAGAGCATTTGTACTCCAGTCATGGATGTTTAATATGTATTTCTATATAAATATACTTATATATGTACAGTATATGTATTCTATCCATTACCCCAGCATCCCATAACACAAGCCTTACAGTGCTTACTTTGGGGCTAGGCTAATTGGTGTGAGTGTTGGAAATATTTATTTATTATATAAACTCTAACTTTAAAATTACTGTATTCAGCTTAGTTATGATATTTATAGTTAGTAAAATATAATTATAACATTATCTTAATTCCTTGGTTTTCTTTCATTGCTTCCCCTGCGCTCTGAGGTAGATTGTAGAGGGCAGTGGAGTAAAATAATATAACATCACACTCCTGGTATCTGTAGGACAAGCAGAATTATCGGGAATGGAGGCTAGACCCTGTAAACGGGTGTGGGCCCCTTGGTCGGCTCGGTCGAACATCGCCCGTGATAGGCGAGTCACGAAGTCCTCGATTGGCTCTATTTTCAAATCTCTTGAAATCACTTCGTTGAGTACACAACGTTTTGCCCGAGTTATTATCCTCAACGCCACGTTTTGCTGCTGCTGGAGACGCGGCTTCCGTGTCTGCGAACAAAGTGAGTACTAGGCCGGAGCAGCATAAGTTAATATGGGCCTAATGTATGTTTTATATATACTCAAAAGGTTATTATAGGCTGTGTTGTGTGTTTTTATAGCGATAACATTTTATTTATTTCTGAATGACGGATGAGTTTTTGTTTTCTGATGATGACGAAGAAAAGGTAAAGGTTCTCAATTACTCCTTAGGTAGTTCCTTTTCATTCTAACGGTGTCAATAAAATATTCATTAGTAGTAAATATTCATCATCAGTAAAGTACGACATCTCGAGTAGATAGGAAAACAAATTAAAAACTCAGTTAAAATAAACGCGCAATAGGTACGTGCATATTAATATATCCCCATAGTAGAATGCGCGGAATACATTCCACCTTTTATTCAAATTTGAATTCTATTTAGTTCTATGAAAAAATGTGTGTCCTTGCTTTAATAGTAAGAATGAAAGTATTATATTAACTTCCGAGAGCATTGTATCGAACCCTAAAATGTAATACAAAATCTTTTATCTACAAAATCCTGTAATAATTTAGTTAAGCAAATGAGAATTTCATCCTTTTGAAGAATGCAATAACGATGAAATCTTTTTTGTTGGTGTTGGTGAAATTTCAAATACAAACAACCAATAATATATCCATGTCATGTCTTTTTCTTCTTGTATGTAAATAAATAAACGTACTTTCTTACGTATTCATAGCTGCATTTACTTATTTTCTCATAGAGGGTGATAAAAAGTTATGTCTATCTCGAAAACAAGTAGTGTTACTTTCGAGTTAATGCTCTGGTCTTTCAAATAGTTCTTTACTCCCATAGTAAATATTTTACTATTTTACTCTCAAAATAAACTCAAAGTTTGACTTTATACTATTCTAAAGGTTTAAGCTTTTTAATCTATAGATTAACATACCTTAAATAAACGCTTAATATTTTTTTTTATTAAGCCTTTGTTTAACCAAATGCCTATAAAGTTAAAAAAGAAAACTCGTACAACTTCAGTAATCATTTTATTAAAGTGTGTTCTGAAACACGGAGAAGCTTCAAATAATATTTTTTTATTCACCCAAACTAGTGCAAGTTATTTAAAAAAGTAGCTTAACCCCATGATAGTAAATCGAGCGTGCTGACCATTGCGCCATCGAGCTCCCCTATTTCTTATATTGTGTGTGTTTTTATAATAATTTATAACACACAGATTAAAATATTTATCCCAAAAAAATAGTCCCTTTATTTAAATATGGTTTAGGTACTCTAAGATCAAGGCTGTATGGCTCATTACAACTCTGACACACGGCTCCCTGTCACTCAAGTCATGGCACCAGCGGTCATGACTGAGGAGGCCAGGTCGCAGTTACTGAACCTTCGTTTGTACCTTTCTAAAGGATACTTACGGTCTCCTTGATCTCGCTCTTTCTGCGTTTTCCGCCCTGAGTCCGGCGCCTTCAGCGCAGCCTGTCTCCCGTCTCGCGCCTTCAGCGCAAGCACGACCGCAGGTGACTTCTGCACAAACTTCCCATAAATCCACCGCTCCTTTGATCCATAGGGACGCCCCGCTGTACCCCGATGCATCACCTTCTGAGATGCAGGTCGACGACGAGTGCTCGGAGGCCCGATGACTCCGAGTTCAAGCTCGACGTTCGAAAAGATGGAAAAAGGGCCCGTTAAGCCAAAATCTCTACCGACTCCTCCTAGGGATCGTATTCCGAGCAATAAAAATCCCCCGACAATAGCCGCCAAAGTCGACAGCGGCTCCGCACGCCCTATCTAGACGCGACCAAGGCCTTCAGCCACCCCGCACTCCACTGGCCCACCACCTCCGATCTTTATCCACGACACGACATTAAGTCCTGGAATTCCTTATCTAAATTAATCAAGCGCGCACCACCGCGACCAGCATCAAGGTGCAAGTCCCCGACTTCGCGGAGCACCGTAAGCTCACCGCCTTTCTCCGCCAATCCGGGATTGGCTTTCACACTTACTCTCTTCTCGAGGAGAGTACTCCGCGTTGTCATTCACGGCTTGCCGAAGGAGCTCGACGCGGATTCATTCTCGAGGACCTTAAGTCTCAGCTGCCTGTTCACTAAGGACAGACAGCCGTATGGTCATTCTCGATCTTTCCCTCGAGGGAAAGAAAATTTTCTCTATTGATGTCACTTGTCAAATATCCGCGTAGAGTCCCCACTCAAGCGTGGCATTGTCGGTCAATGTCATAGGCACGTCTTAGAGCACCTCGACGACAAAAAAATCCGTACCAACGCGCCTCCGATTCCTCCCACACAGGCCACAAACACCAATACTATACAGCTAGCAAACTTGCACACTAGCTTAGCATTAGGCAGACACCGCACCTGTAGGATAAGAGTGCGAAGACCCGGCCTACACACGACACGCTATACCAGGTACAGGTACGTAGAGTCTGTTCCAAACGAATGCCGACCAAAAGTAAACAAAGAGATTGGTAAGTCTGACCATAGACAGTTTAGTGATGGGGATTCATAGAACCTTATCAAAATCAATTGAATGATCATATTCTTAGAAATTGTTAAATATATATAAAGCTTAATTTGTAGCATTAATAATTTTTATCGTCATTATTCAAAAAAGAACTCTGGATGTTAACTGTATTTGGCAATATAGTTAACTATGTTTCGTTACATAATACAACTCTTTTTGAACGATTGGTTTGCGTGATTTATTGAATATCTATGTTTGTCGTCATCGTATCATTGTCAATTATACCTAGTCAGATCATAAATTCTGTCACATGTTTAGTATAAAATAATTGAAACAAGTTTATTCATTATGTAACCATTTAAATACCAAAACTAACTTAACAAAATATAGATTCTTATGGCAATAAAGTTTATTCAAAATGACCTCCGTGATTTTGAATACAGGCCTTCAATCTGCGCGGCCAGTCGTCTATCTCAGCACGAACGAGGTCCATGTCAATATCGGCGGCTGCCTTAATCAAGGATGTCTTGAGTGACTCCAAATTAGGATGAGGCTTTGAGCACGCCTTTTCCTCCAAGTGTTGCCATATCTTCGTGCCGGATGAGGTCGATTTCACGCCCCGCTAGCCAGTCTTGTGTGCTCTTCGCTCTATGAGCTGGCGCCGAATCTTGTTGGCATACCCAGTGCCTGTTATTGAACATGGTATGAGAAACAGGTTCCACAGGATTCGTCAGGATTGTATTTTGATACACAACTGCATTCGTTTTTATACCTTTCTCACAAAAATGTACCTCTGTTAAGCCCCAATAAGAAACTCCCAACCATACTATGAGCGAGGATGGAAAATGACCTCGTTGGACACGCGGAATACGGTTGCCCGCTTCTTCACTACTGTGTGCGTACACCTTATCATTTTGTTTGTTGTAGCTCTCTTCTACGGTAAAAATTTTTTCATCCGATAACATTTTCCCGCGTACCGCTTCAACAAAGCGCGGCATCTATTCAGTCTCAGGTCCATTAGACGAGCATTCAAACGATGTCCTGTTTTTCTTCTATATGCTCGAAGCCCTAAGTTTTCATTTAACACCCTTTTCACCATGGTTCTGCTTAACCCCATCTGAAGGGCCAACAATTTCTGCTTACGTTTGGGATTTCTTTGAATTCGCGCCTTCACAACTTTTATCACTGCTGGAGTCCTAACAGACCGAGGGCGACCACTTCTTGACCTGTTATCTACAATTTTAATTGGCGCGTAACCGCAACGATGCAACGCAATAACTGCAACACGGTCTTCTTTAAGCGTCCACTCCATATTTAAAAATGAGTAAAATTCTAAAAAGTATATATTTTCATTTTCATGAACAATTCGAAATTCGAATTCAATAAACTTTTTTGTGGCCAGCATTCTAAAAGAAAAGTTTTTACTGTGTGACAATACTTATGAGCTGTCTGTGTATATGCGTCTGTGCTATAAGTAAATCAAAACTATGCCACTTTAACATTTTGATATCCGAATGACACAATAAGCGGATAATTAAAATACCACACCATCCGTAATTAAGATTAAAAATAATAATAAAACCTAAAAATAAAACAAAATACCAACTTAATTGCTCATATTTGCAATAACACTAAAATTGCGTTCCATAACCTGTATTATTCATTATGTTACTTATCAGTTCGAATAAATAATCGATTCACTATTCGATTACGAAAGTCAATTGAAAACATTTTAAATATACTTTTCGGTGCAACACTTTTCAACCATAGACAGCAGACAATTCCCATCTTTCAAAATAACCTTACATTTAAACTCGTTTTAAATTTCAAATATTTATATTATTTCTAAAGAAATTAGTGCTACAGAAGATAATGAATTAATAAGTAGAATTGTAAATGAATGTATTGAGAAATCAATTTAGTTAGTAATTGCATGGGAGTTTAGTGAGTAATTTCATGGGAGGTAAGGAGATTATTTACTTTTAGTCTAAAGTCGTTTGCAACAGATTATATCTAGGCGTTTTTCCCCGCCCCCCACGACAACGGCTAACTAGAGCCGAGGTACAAGTCTCAGAGACGCCCTCTAGTCCCCACACCCGGCAACGCTGTAAAGGTCATCTGCAACCAACAGCATACACACTCAAAAAAAATTGGTCTTACTGGGGAGTATGCTTCCTGGTAGAACCCCATAAAATCGTTAATAGCTATCAAACTATTGATGTACATTATTTTAATTTGACTACAAATAGGTATACACAAATTTTCAAAAAAAAAAATCATATTCTTTGTATATGACTGTGTCTTGCCAGGGTGTATCACACAAATTTATATAACATTAAGTTGTAATCAAAATTTTCCATAATTTAACATTGCTTCCCGTTGTCTATTCGGAGATATGAAATGCATGGTACAATAACATAATTTAATCAACATAACAATGAAGTTAACTAATCTCTGTCTGTTGTCACATACTTAGAACAAATTAGCGCTTAGCCCTGTCCCGTTTGTCCGTAATTTGCCAAAGATTAATTATATGACAGATAGGCAAAAACTAAAATTAATATACACATTACGAATCACTGTAGGCACTCAATGAGCATCTTATTTAAAACCAGCCTCCATCCACGACTTTGTCCGCTTTAACTTTTTTTTGAAAATCCCTCATGAACTAAACACTTTTCCGGTACAATAAGTATTCCATCTCTCAATCCAGGTCATAAACTATATGCGTACTAAATTTCATCCAAATACGATTAGTAGTTTTTGCGTGATTCAGTGACAAACATACGAACTTACACATAATATTAGAAGGATAATACAAAAAAGAACTCTGATAAGTGGTCTATTATAAATATTTTTTTTGTGACTGCAAGAATTGCTGTTACTTAAATGAGGTGTAATTATTAAATAAATACGAGAAGGGAAAACTTCCGTACCAATTACTTATTAGCTCATTTTCTAATGAAAATTCGCCGATGAGGAAAAGTTCTTATTTTGGCCAATAGAAAGATATAAAAACATTTAATGATGATACACATTAACACCCATTTTAAAAAAAACAAAACGAGACAAAAGACAAAGTATATTATCAAGTAGGCCCAGCCTCAGATTAATGTTAAATGTTATAATACATGCACTAGTGATCATACACGGAAGATTTCGCTACTTGGTCCATGCTAGTGATAGTAAAATAATCTATGGTCACATGAGTATTATCTCGGACTTGCTGCGTCCGGATCTGGCTAATTAAGTGCTTGCAGTTAGTATCTCACGATTTATGATGCGTACTGGAAACCAAGGTCTGGTTACAGTTCCCTACTGGCTTTGTGTGAATCATTGATATAAGCCTTTCAAAAACTATTTGATATTTTTTAAATGCAACTTTAAATTGACGTTGTAGGATAACTAGAACTTGCTCTCAAAAAAATTAGCCCGCCTTCTTTTTAGAAAACTAAGCTGAGTGGTAGAATAAGTGAGGTGTTATGTTTGTGTAATAAGTAAGTTAATGGGTTTACTTTATGAACCCTGATCTGTCAAGGTAGACACTATGCTTGTCAGCCATTACTTACATCTTGGAGGTTAAAGAGAAGGAGAACGATCACTGTAGGAAATAGTTTCCCAGAAATATGGACAAAATAAGTGAGGCGCTGCGATCACTAAGTTGTCTCAATAAAAGCAGGCTGTTGTGCGCTAATTTGAAATTTGTACAATATTCAACTGACTTCACCTACTTGTACTAATAAACAGCTAACTTCACAGATACTACTTAAATACGGCAGCGCGGCTGGTGGCTGAAAAATGAACTATAAATTCTACAAATTTTCAAGGGACAGGCGGGCTAATGCTTTAGCACGTAGCGATCGTTCTCCTTCTCTCTAACCTCCATGACTTACATTTTCCCTATATATTTCTGTTTGTAACTTTACTGCTGCCAATCTAAAGCTGCGTACGGATAGCGCGTTCCCTGGAACGCCATAGGTATGAATATTTGTAGCTACGCGTACCCTCCAACAGTTGCTATGAGTATAGGAACATAATACTACAATAACAACTCATATTTAAGACGGTATTGACAATTGATTTTAGCACTACAATTGTATACTTACTACATAAAAACAATAAATTCGGTTTCAATTGCAGCAAAAAAGGTAGCCGCCACACACTAGAAAATAGTACAACATTGTATTGAAATAATCTTATTATTGAACCTAGCTAATATCACTGAGTTATGAAATAGGTCTTTTTCGATCTTAAGCTATATCTACATCGCAGTTCGTAATATACCGCGAAAGGAAAAATCATTTGTTTGTTTTCTTGACAACTTACAAAGTACGTTATGAATCGGCATTTTCAGTATTTTTGTTTAAATACAGATTTTGAAATTGATATTTTGGTATGTAATGTGAATATGGCACATACTAAACTTGCACATTCTTAACTGGTTTAGATTTTGAGATATACCAAACAGCAAAAAAGGTTTAAAAATGATAACTTTATCGGCAAATCTTTTTTAAGGGCGCTTGGCTCCGGTCAGGGACAGTTGCGTTAAACTGTCAAGTGTGAACTGGCATTATAATATCGAATCCCATCCCGATACATAAAAATATTAATATCCTACTCAACGAGCTCTAAACAATGATGTATCACGTGTATGAGTCCCGCAATAAAAATAATGAAATTGGATTAGGACCAAAAAATTCGGATTTGGGCAAGCATTCCACATAAAATTCCCAATTTCAGGTCACAGACGACAGAATTTCAGCAATAGGGCTCCGTTTTTACCTTTTGAGTACGGAACCCTAATACTGAATCATCGAAATGGGCCCATAAATGTGCGAACAACAATATATACAAATTTAATAAACATAAAAATAGGGGTTGGTGGTAGAAGGGTAAAAATTGAGGGTTGTATGTATTTTTGTATGATGCATCATAAAAAAAAATAAAAACATTTATTTTGTCAAAAAAAATTAAGGGTATTATTACCCTTTACATTTAGGGGGATGGAAAATAGATGTCCGATTTTCAGACATACTGAATATGTATATAAAATTTCACAAAATCGGTCGAGCCGTTTCGGAGTAGTTCAATTACGCACAGCGTGACATGAGATTTTTTTTATATTAGATTAAAAACCTCCCCCTTTTTTAGTCGATTAATAATAAAGTATCAGGTATAGTTAATTTAACTATAATCAGTACTTCCATGTGCATAGTTTTAATTTTTGCTACTGTCAGTCCACTCCAGAGTTACCGTGGTCCGACTTTATACAAAAACATGTACTTATATATTTTTTTTTATTTTTTTTATGCAAAATAGGCAATGCGTTTGACCACAATCTCACCTGATGGAAAGCGATGATGAGGCCTAGGATGGTACACGCCTGCCTAGAAGATGCCTGTTCACTCTGGCCTTGAAGATGTCCAGATTATATTGGTCCGGGAAAACAGACTAGGGAGTGGAACTCCTTGCCGAGTTCCACTCCCTAGCCGTTCGTATAATGAAGGCCGAAGCAAATCGCTTCGTGCAAATGGGAGGAACTTCGACAACATAAGGGTGGAGGGCCTCGCTGCGTCTGGTCGTCCGGTGGTGGAAAGGGGAAGGAGGTATCAAATTATGTAATACCTCCGCACACTCTCCGAAATGTAACCGATAAAACACCGAGAGGCAAGCTACACGTCTTCGGTGGTCAAGGCTCTGGAGATTAGCCTCAACGAGAGCGTTATTGCCTATGAGTCTCTTCGCATGGTGTTCCACCGAGTCCAGTGCATCCAGCTGATACCGAGCAGATCCGTCCCAAAGACAACAGTACTCCAAGCAGGAGCGAACTTGGGCTCGGTAAAGGTTAAGGAGCTGCTCAGATGTAAAATATCGCCTGACCTTAGAAAGTATTCCAAGTTATCTGGCAGCGAATATCTATTATTATTCAATAGCAGACTTTTATCAACTAGTACTTAATCTGTGACTATCATTCATTACGTTCATTCCCTTTCCGATCAATTCAGTTTAGTATATATCGATAATGCCTTTTTACTCTTGCCTCGAAGGTCCCTTTATTATTTGAATCGGGGTATTATTAGGGATATTTTCCCGTAGTAAACCGTAGCCTATGTGTTAATCCAGGGTGCCGGCTAACTCCATACCAAATTTTATTAAAATCGCTCAGTCGTTTAGTCGTGAAGAAGTAACAAACATACACACTCACAACCTTTCGCCTTTATAATATTAGTGCGATAATTAAAATAGGTAATTCATTCATAGACGACCGATTTTTTCCAATGAGTTCCTACAATAAGCACGACAAATATTTTAAGCTTGACATGAATAAAAAATAATAAAAGTTAGGTGTGTTAAATCTCTAGTAAAATTAACATATAAGATCAAAGGGCGTTTGCGGCAAGCGCTTGCGACGTATTTACATGTTGGTCCGCGTTTAGTAGCCATTGTGATCTCGCGGCGAGTACACAATTGCTTAATTATACATGAGTGGCTGGTCGAATGAGTAGAGTCTTTCGTTTCTGGAACATTACCAGATGGAATCCTGCATCTGGAATCCGAAAGATGCAAATAATAAAGATAAGAAGAAACAAGCAGATGCATGGATTCGTCTTGCTGAACTAACCGGAAGGCCAGTAAAGGAAATAAAAAATAAAAAAGAGATATTGATGTCGTCGAGCTCTCCATTTTTTTGTTTCACTTTGCTTGCATTTAAAATAAAAGTATGTTAAACCAAATGCAATAGCCGTCACAAGTTTGGTGTCCGCCATGCTTGGATGTATGTTGCAGACTGACGCATTCACAAGCGTGTAAACGCTTTTCAAACGCCAAAGGAGATTTGTGGAGGTTTGGGGCTGTTTGCCGTTTGCCAAAGCTTGGCAAGCGTGTAAACGTACCTTTAAAGGTAGCGGGGGTGAATTTACAAAAACCGTGCATCTCCCATGGCCAGCTGTATGTTGCATGTTCGCGTGTGTCTAAGTCTGAAAATCTATTCATTCTGGCCCCGGATGGAAAAACACATAACATCGTGTACAGTAGCGTACTTAAATAGTACTGCTATGTGTTTAAAATAATTAAACCCTTTATTCTAATAATACTAATGCTTTTACATTTTGAAGTTTTATTACGTACTATCCATAGTAGTATTAGGTATTATTATGAGAGTGTTTGTTTTGTTTATCCTTCCTCGAAGCCTAAACCACTTTGAAATTTGGTAAGTATGTAGGTTGAAGCTTTGGGTTGCTATAAGCTACTTTTTTACTCACTATGTCAAAAGAGGATGATAGCCTCAAATAGGAAAACCACGCGAGCGTAGCCGCGGGTAACAGCTAGTTAACATATAACGCTTAAAAATACTAAAACGTACAATGTTAAGTCCGCAGATGACAAAGTTCAAGAATTTGTAATTCAATGACGACGAATAAAGAAATGAAGTACTAACAAGTTAAAACTCTAATGAATAAAACATCTAACACGGCGATTTTGACCTCAAGTTCCATTGGAGTTCCCACAGTCATTCAAAAGTACTTGTCATTACTTATAATATCGTCGTATAGTAGAACTTAATGTTATACTCTAGGTCCTATTTTATCAATGAAGAGCTCTATGGCGCAAGTGATTAGCGCGTTCGGCTACGATTGTTGAAGCTAAGCAACTCTCGCAGTGGTCGGCCATTGGATGGGTGACAAAATTAACCATCTCGAGCTCCTCCGTGCTTCGGAAGGCACGTCAAGCCATTGGTCCCTGCTGAATCTGCGGTTGTTAGCACCCACCAATCCATACTGGGTTATGACCCAATCTCTCTATTCCATCCATAGGGAAGCAGTGTGAAGATTATTAGGCTGATGATGATAATGATTTCACTAAATCAACATATGTTTATATAGTACGGCATGAACAGGCAAACAAGAATTTTGTTGTAATTGTCAATTGACCGTATCTTATTTCAACGACAATTTTGTTTTGTAACATCAAACAATAATCATTAGATAAAGGTAATTTTTTTGACATAATTTTTTGTCAAATTGTCAGTAATTCTTGACATGAAATCTCAGCTGTGTATGATTTGTAATACAATTGTAGTGTTTTCGTTGTTAGTTTCAAAATAGCTCTCCGCGAAAGCTTGAAAAGATGAGTTCTTATACTGGAGATTTTATAAAGAACAAATAAATTTCTCCTGTGATATCACTGATTTTGCGTTAAAGAAACATTTAGATATACTTAACACCACCAGAAAAAATGATATAAAGCCGATATATGTCGGCTCAATGAAATAGGGGAATGGTATAAAAATATACTTAAATATGTATCAGTATATGTATTCTATCCGTTTCCCTAGTATCCTATAACACAAGCCTTCCTTACAGTGATTGACATTATTCTGTCATTTGATTATCACCCGTCGACCGTTTTGGTCTGAAGCCGTATTGACGATCCATTTATCAGAGAGGGTCTTTAACAACGATATGGTCTTAAGATTGTTATGTAACTAATACTAATAGTGTAAGATCCCAGGCCCGCCGGAGCTTATTTATCTTCTGATGGCCAAAATATGGATAATCGAGTAATATTGGTGTGTACTTGTGCTGTAGCCCAATTCCTAGGTATAAGTGGCAAAGGTACGGTGATCTTGGACTATAGCTGTCCTACAAAGCGTTTGAGACACGTTATATTGAAGAAATACCTATTTGACTTTCAGGTTCACCTGTTTCGACGATACAATAAAACTATCACTCATTGTTGGCCCAAAACAGAAAATAGATTCACCGAATGTATGAATAACTTTTCTTTCAATCAAATTTTTGAACTTATGGAGGTTTACTGAATGAGAAAAAGGATTTACCCTAAAAAATCATGGGTCGTACCAGGAAATCTCTATACGATCTGTCAAAATGATGATTCTGTACAACGTTTAGACTGCTATAGCTATATTTGACAAGATAATGATATAAAAAGGTGATGATAATTAAATTATTAACATAATCTTAGAGGTAGTGTTACGTAAACAACCGAGTAAGTGGGGTAAATAAAAAATAGACTCCGATTATAACTCCATTTATTGGTATAAATTAGTTTAGTGACGTTATGGTAAGTTTAAGTTAAGTTAAATTTAAGTTACGTTCAGTTAATTAAGTTTAAGTTAGATTAACAAAATGGAGTTTAATTAGCCGCTGCGCTGGCTGTAGCCGCACGGTCACGCATATAAAACGTCGTTACAATTAATAAAATAGGTAAAAATCAGGTCGTGGCGCATTTGGTCGATAATTCTTTGGTATTTAAAAGTTTATTTAATTTTATTTATTTATTTTTTATTTATTTATTTGTATCACATTGCTCATGCACATTATTTATTATAAGGTCTTACATACTTAATAGTGATTGGTACATGACCCCGTTGGGGTGTTGCAACAAACTTGAGCTTAACATTAAATACATTAATTTCACATAATTGTTGATCCTATTAAATCACATCAGTTCCAACCAAATTTAAACAAAATCAATCCATTTTAAAAATTAATCAAGTCAATTTATATCATATCATGTCATCATGATATGATATGATATAAATTTTATACCTCTTTTATATTTTTTTGGTGGAACCTCACATGGAGTGAAGGTCTAGCGAAGAGCTTATTATAGAAATGATCCTATGAAGTAAGGTCTTCTACATCTAGCAATAAATGAAGTAAATGCGTAAACAAGTCACTACTTGTCACTCTCAAGAAAGCGCGCGAAATCGAACCAAACTCCGGTCAAAATTCGGCCGAACTTTTCATTTTAACCGAATGTTCGTCCGAAATTTGGATTCGGTTCAAACCACATTCGGCCTATCTCTAATTAAAATTCAAGAAAATCGTAATGTTGTTCAGAAATTTCATGATTCCTATTTTTGTTTTAAGGCGAGATCAGCCAGTTATTTCTTTATGTATTTTTTTGTAAATCGAAATATGGTAACTCATAAATTTTGTTACTTTCATTTAAGAAGTATTAAATTGCCTATTAATTAGAATTTATTTCATTAAGCTAGCATTCTTAGTTTGTGAGATTTTTAGGATTCTTTAAGTGACCCGGATTCATGGCTTCGAGTGTATAATGATGAAATTAAATAGATACCTGTCGGAGGCGTTGAAGACAGCAAGGTAATAGTGTTTATGGATGGTTTATAGTCCCATAGTAATATCTGTAATTAAATGGTGTGGTAAGTAACACATTTCTACAAGACTAATTGATATTGGGATCTAATCATTTTCAACGAACACAACCTTCGAAGAATTTGGATAACTGAAGTTAATTTAATTTTTCATTTCATGAATTGTTTTACTGGATAATGATTCCTGAAGGGAACAAATAAATCTTTATGCATAATTAACTAATTCTCAAAGAAATATAATTCCTTAATAATTTTGTAAGGATTGATAAAAATCTTGACAAAGAGGTTAATATGTTATCAAGTAATTCATGATTTTCACATGTGATTACTAGAAAATAATGGATATTCTGCTTTGAACTGTTAATATTGTTAAAAGAAAACTATAGTAATTGCTTTCCAATCATTTAAAAGGCATGAAGGTCGCTGCATAAGAAGCATAAAATAATTATAAATTCATGTAAATGGGGGTCCCTTCTGTTCCGCCTGTAATTAACGAGCTGTATTAGGAATCCACGAAATGAAATCACTCTTTAACGATTGAAAAGTATTAAATAATTTAACAAAAAACGCGGAATGTGAGACACACTTTTAATTGAGATTGTAAAAGACTTTTTTTCTCCAAATCTTTAATGGCCTTGGCATACTACAAAATAAAATAATGGCGTAAGTAATGCCGGTAAAAGATGTGTCAGTGAAGGATGCGCCGGAAAAAGACGTGCCGGTGAAAGATGTAGGACGGAGGCTTTTTGTCCTTTTCTAACTGCATAATAAATTTATTATTTTTGCAGTTCAACAAAAAATTGGGGCTTTTTTTACTACTACTCAAGTAGTAAAAAAAGTTTTACAATACGTGTTTAAATTGCAGGTTCTTGTAACGAGAGAAATAACATTCATATTTTCAAATTATTAATAGAAATTTTCAATTAATGTATAGCTGTATGTAAAAAAAAGATTTTCGTACCCCTTCTAAGAACTTACGAAGAGGTGTAAGATTTTAATAGTTTAATAATGAAGAACAGCTCAAAGCTAATATTGTTTTACAATAATGTATTATTAGGAAAAAATTGAAATAACAAAATAAAAATGACACAAAGTACCGTAATCGCTTAATCAGAATATAATATAATATATTTATTTGAAATGTTGCATGACGTCACTTTTTGGTTGATTGACAAAAGAAAAAATACGAGTCCATTATTTTTTGACAATCTAACTGACGGACCAAATAGATTTTCGTTTACTTTATCCCGTCATCACCTCTATTAACTTCTCTTAGACTGAAATAACATACAACGATTAAATAAGTATATTATGTAACAAAGAATTTAATAGGTCGAATTTCGATACCGCTACCTATATAACTAAAAAATAGTAAAATAGCTTTGCGTTAATACTGATTAGAATATTAGTTCAATTATACTATCAAATTTATGTAAAGTGATCAAAAAGAATTCAATTAATTGACATCTGACAATTTTGAGTCGTGGACACATTGAGTTTTTGTAAAGAATGGTATTCTTTAAAACATTCGAAAAACTTATAATGATTTATCTTTCAGCAATCTTAAAAAAATGTCTTTTTACTATCAATACTATAAGTAGTTTTATCTTTTTACAGAATAGAAAAATGTACATATAATACACCTAATTAATTATGGTAACCAGAAACTTACAGCCTATCCAAACTTGTCTATTTATTGTACATTTATAGGTAATAAAAAATAAGTTTGTTACGAATGAGATAGAATTCATGAATAACTATATAGTAGTATAATAAATATTATAGTCATTATTAGTAACTACTTTATTTAGTTAATCGTGCATTTGCTGTATAAAAAATAATAATATTATAAATCAAAATTAATAAAAAGAACTACCGAAAGGCATGTACACACATAAACTTCTTGAAGACTGCATCAAATTGAATTATTCAATTTACATTGTTATTTTTTTTTATTATTTGGTCCGACAAATGACTCCACCCATCTGATGGTATGTGACGATGGAGTCCAGCAGTTCTACTTTTTGTCAGGTCCATGATTTATACAAGATTTTTATGAATCGAACACAAAAAAATATAACAGTACGAAACATCGTACCGCCATATTTTTTTTGTTCGCGGGTTCAGCTAGTTTTAAATAAAAGTCGTACTCGGTGTATCCGCAGGCTTACATCACTAATTACTATTTATATAGTAAAAAGTTCAACGTCACTGGTTAGTCTTTCCTAGGTGCGACAGGCACTATTAGGAACAATGGCACCATCTCCTCAAGAAATGACGGGTGAAAACCAACCAACGACCCCGGTCTCAAGGCCATTGTCCGGGGATGAAGTTGTCATCACAGGGATGTCCGGAATTTTTCCCAAATCCAACAGTGTTATGGAATTCATGGAAAATTTGTACAACAAGGTAATATAATTAGTTGACAGTAAAACAAATATAAAGAAGTGTCTTATAAAAATATCTTTAATGTAATAATGTAAAGATTTTTTTTTTAATCATGGTAATCATAGTAGTAAAGATTAATTTGGAAATGGCATATTGATAAAAATACATGTCAGATTTTTTCGAATAAAATTAGACATTGAAATTAGGTTCTTTTAAAACTATTAAAAATCGTGTATAATTTAAATTTACATGATACCACTACATAAATATAATTAATGTTATAGTGTATAATTTTTATTTAAAATTTATTCAAAATCGAATTCAATTAAAATATTGTCATAGTCGGACCACATGGCAGTATTGATTATAATGACTCCGTAAAAAATAGAGTTAATTATTCAAAAGGATTTTAAACATACCAATCAGCTATGGTAAACTTCAAATCTTACTTGTGCATAATGTTAGCTTAATTCTGATAAAAAATATACACCGTAAATTTTGAGTTACCTGAGTAACTTTAATAGCTAATTCAGACTACTATTTAGGTTATATTTCCGTAAAAAAAATCTTTTGTTAATATGTAAGATAACTGCAATTGTCATAAATTGTAAATTGTTTCAAATAAAACTATTTATAGGATCTCCGTACTTTAAAAGGATAATAATTCCATAATAAGTAGGTATTGCACCATTTTAGGATATTTTGTAAACGATATAAATCAATATTTTTGTATGGGGGTCGTCGTTTACTAACTATACATGGTAAAATGGGTGGTTTCAGTACGAACTATTATTAGCTTCACGATCTTTATGTTTCTCAGGTAAATCAAAATTCACGGTGTAAATATTTATTAAGAGTAATTTTATCGAAATTAATAAAATAGCAAAAATAAAGTCGACAGCGATAAATCACTAAGAGCGTTGTTACATTATCTTGTTTCTCCAAAAAGGTTGACATGGTGTCTAGCGAAGACCCGCGCTGGATATTCAACCATCCGGAGGTACCTACTCACTTGGGCAAAGTGAATGGTATGAAGAAGTTCGACGCCCAATTCTTCAGGGTGCATTACAAGCAGGCATGCACTATGGAGCCGATGAGCAGGAAACTGTTAGAGCATGCTTATAGTGCTATATATGATTCGGGTGAGTGAACTAGAAGTATCGTTAACGGTAGGTAATTATAGGTAGAGGAAAGTAACTTAACATAAAATGGCATCCCTAAAATAGAATTCCGCCATTAATTGGAAACCTATACTCCTAGTTGCAATTGACGACTTTTCCTCCCAGGCGGGGGAGAGGGTGAGAAATCCTCATGGATACCCTACAGCCGGCTGTAAGGTTATGTCAGACTCTTACTGACTAAAAAACACCCTTTATTCATGCTTCCGTGGCCAAGTGGTTTGTACGCCGGGTTTCATGGTGTTGCCGTCTCGAGAGGTCCCAATCCCGGGTTAAAATCCCGATAGGGGCAGAGGTTTGAGTGACGAATACGAGCATTTTGTATTCCAGTCATGGATGTTTAATATGTATTTCTATATAAATATACTTAATACGTACGGTATGTGTATACTATCTGTTACCCTAGTATCCCAAAACACAAGCCCATTACAGTGCTTACTTTGGGGGTAGGCTAATTGGTGTGTGTTTTAAAATTAACTTCTTTCTCTTTACATTAGTAGACTCGCATACAGTTTTGATTTCTCAATCAGGCGACTGTTGTGGTCGCGGTGAGAGTATTATGTTTTGGCGCTGTGAGAAAAGTTTTATTATAAACTAAGTATTTCTCAAAAGTAATTGGAAACAGTATTGTATATTATGACTATGCATTGATTATATGTTTGTTTGATTGTGTTTAGATCAAAAAATCTGATATACGTTTTGATTACTTTGAAAGTTCCAAATATGGGCTTCGTGAGATCCTAATCTGGAACAAAGACAATGAGCTAGATGCCGTCATAGGACAGAATGTTCATGACTCAGAAGATGATGAGTGTATCTTCTGTAACAGTCTGTTTTCTCGAGATAGTCGAGAAGAAAATGTCTCATGTGTGGGCTCTGACCACATGGTAATTGCGCAGGTGCAGAGATCGACACCTTTTTTTTTGTGATGCAGGCACAACCTCTGTTTACATACAACGGCACCTTTAAGAGGCATACCGCCGAACGGACCTCACACCTGGCTCCTGCAAGCTTTACGGATCCCCGCAGTGGCTGCCCACTGAGGACCCCGTAACTCTTACGGGCGCTATACGGCATTATATCCGCTAAAAACCCTGCGAATACATTCTCGCTGCATAGTGCGAAGTCACGGGATCCCCGTTTAGGGATTCTGCGGTTCCGCATCAGCAACCTCCCAGCCTAGCCGGGGCTCCAAAGCAGGGTTCTCCTGGGGCATCGTGGGGACCCCGCAGACGTGCGCAGGATGGCCCGCGCGTGGGGGCCCCGCGCGTGGGGGCTGAGTACGCGGCCTAGTGCCCACCGTACCGCCCCCCGTCCGTTGCGGAGGGCTACTTGGACGTGCCCGTGTTGCTCCCTCCGCTGCCCCCCTCTTTGCAGTACAGAACTACAAGAGGGGGGATGCCGTCACGGGATCCGTCGGTGGCCGGCTAGGGATCCCCGCGGGCAGGGTCATGGGATGTGCGCAGCCAGGGCGCGCAATCGTCCTCTCCTGCCCGCAAAGAGTTCGACACCTGGATAATAATATGTGATTTTACAAGTAACGTACAGAAACTTTAGTCAGTTTTAAAATGGTACTCAACCTATATAAACTGATCAAAGTTCCTGTAGGATCTCATAAAAGTAAAGAATTTTTATGCATAGTTTTAAAGTAATCTTATAATATAATAATATTTGAGTAGGTAGATACCTATTCCACAAATAGCTGCCTTTACCTATGTTGATTTTGTATTTGAGAAAACTTTTTTTATTTTAAATTAATATATTATGTGAATCAAGACTGTCAATAAGTTAAGCGCAACTGTTTAACTGATGATAATAAATAAGAATAAAACTTTTTGATTTTCAGTATATATTTTTTTATAATCCAAAAACAAAATGGTATTCCATATTTGGTTACTTTCTTCTACTCAAATTAAGCAAATTACCCTTTCGTATCTGATTTCAAGTATGAATAGCAGCGACGAGCTCGATGACGCAAACAGTTGGCGCATTCGGCCTGCGATCGTTAAAGTTAAGCAACTTTCGCAATGGTCGGTCATCAGATGGGTGACCAAAAACTTATTAGTTACCTGTTGCAAGATATCTTTAAGTAATAGCTAATCTTCGCTGGAGCTGAATAGGATTCCAAAATTTCGTTTCCTGTCTTGTTATTGATGGCCTAATCAATCTCAATAATATTTCAAAATTACTTTTTGACATTCTAGTGAAGTTATGAAAAGTCCCATCAAATCCATGAAGGTCATCAAATACATATCTTCTATTTAAAACCACCACTTTTTCCTTTTTTTTCTGTAGTACTCTCATGAATTACTACGTAAGTACGCCAGAGCAACACTACCTCCTCGGGCAACATCCTAGCAAGAACTGACTAGTGTGGACAGCAAAGTTTCAGAAACAGTGTTTACGATAAACTTGTTTATAAACAAGGTGATGAACCTCATAAACCGTTTATCAACAAATGTTGCGGTAAAATAAAATCATTGGAATAAGAAAAACATCGCGTTTTCTTTAAACTTAATATTTGATACAACGACATTACCGTTCACTTTACTTAAGAATTCTCTTCGTGTTTGCCGAGAAAACTTTTTTCAGAAAAGTTTAATTTGAATTCTCGTACAGTCCACCAGTCGTACGGGTAGAGTAAAGGGTGAAGTCGAAAATATGAATTGCCAGTACAAATTGGTAATTTCCGAGCTGTTCGTATCAGAACCTAGCTATGTGCATGATGATGAGATTACTCAGTTGAATTTTTCAAGTCACTTTTTTAATTTCGTTGTAATGCAGTTTTCTTTATTTATGATACTGACGGTTCAAGGACGTCTTTTGACAAAGAGAGCCTGGCTACCCTTGTCTAAAGATATTTTCCTAAGCATTATAAATTCAGTCTAGAATACTGGTATATTTATAATTATGGTTAATCAATTCTTATTGAACTGGCGCTTATTCTGAAAAAACTTTGAGAATGAAATTACAATTTGAAGACGGAATAAAATTGTTATAGGTATCAACCCATTACAGTTGAGAGGTAAAAAAGTTGGTGTTTTTATCGGGGCGACATATTCTGAATCGGAAAAGAATGTCATTTACGAAACCATACAACGCAACGGGTTTGGCATAACTGGGTAAGTTGTTTCATTTGCTCCTTATCAATCTTTAGGCCTGACGATGTCATGCGCATATTACGTTTCCGCCACGCGCGTCGGTACGCTGGTCGCTGCGGGTCATCCGACAGGCATTGCTCCATTCCCCGTAGCATGAGCACCCCGATTTACATTATATCACGTTATTTATCGCGCCTAACTGTCAAACTCCATAGTAATTTGACAACTGAGCGTGATAAAAACGAGCTTTATATCATTTCGCGGTGATCATGCTCGGGGGGCACGGTTACATACAGGCGATATGGCGTCAAAGACACTTGACTCTAGGGCTGGCGCCACACTAACAGGAAATAATATTAATTATAGCGATGATGGGCGTTTAAGGAACAGTACACGCTCGCGCGCAAAAGTGTAAGTGAATAATTTTAATCATTAAACTTGCTTTACATTGACTCAGCTTCTCCAGCCAGATACGGAACAATAAAACCACTTAAGTCTCATTTACTTTATTGCTGCAAAGTATGAAAAAATAAAAATTCTTTGTATATAAAAAAAAGTCATCTCTCCCTTACCTGGCTTATTACCGTTTTAATAAACGGTCGAAATTGCCAAGTGGTCGGCCCTTTCTCATAATTATTCCTTTATTAGTTCTGCTCGTGCCACCTGCGTCTGACAGCTAAGGGCATCATTTTTATGCCATTATTCGAAAAAATGATACTCTTACTAGTAGGTAAAAATATGAGTATTATTATTATTATTATTAGTAGTATACTCATATTTTTACTGAGACGACTGGTCAGCTGGTGTCTAAATAATGTCTATACTTTTTTAAATGTTTATTTTCGGGGATTACAAATTTAACACGCTTCGCCCCCAATAATAAATGATAAAAAGCTACATTACCGATAAACTCATCCGCCCATGGTTAGAAATCATTATATTTAAAAAAAATGACTAGCTAGTCTTTAATATGAATTTTACTTTTTCAGCGCTTACTATAGCAGCTATATAATGGAGCAGTTCTGAAAAATATTGATGCTTTTGGATATAGTATTTTTGGCTAAACGTTGACTGCTCAGTCAGCCAGGTTATCTTTACATTTATAAAGATAGATAGATGAATAAACAGAACCCTCTGACTGACCCACGAACTTATTATTAAATTCGAAATTGAGCTCTATATTCAATTACGCGCGATTTACCGTTTCGTATAACTAAATTTAGACACCCTAAGCAGAGTCCTTGAATTTAATTTCTAAAACTCATCTCAATAGCCCGCTGGCGTATTTCATAACATAATTCAGTCATACAGTTTATTCCAATAATTACTGTGTATGATTGATATAGGTATGGATTAGCTCAATCTACATAAATCTCGTATTTGTTATCGAACTGCTCCAAAACGGCTTCGTTCACTGATTTTATGTTTTTTCTTTGGTAGGTATGATAAAAGTTAGTACCAAATCATAAAAAAACACTTATTGTTTTGGACAACAAGTGTTTTTGTTTATGATTTGGTATCAAAAAATATTTATAGTCCCTTCTACCACCAACCCATATTTACTTAAATGGCGGTACAAAGTTCGCTGAATAAGAATGCACAAATTATTTCTTTTTTTCCTTCCACTGCGAAGGTAGGTACTAATCAGGATCTCCGAAATTTATAAAGACAGCCCACCTTATGTTGGAGTTCATAGCGGTGGCAATAATTTATTCCCAACATCCCAAGATTTACGGCAACAGAAATACATTACCTCTTTATCACGTGTACTAATGATGAAGGTGTGGTTACAATGACAAATGAGTTACCAAATTAAAGATGTTCCTCTCTAGGAAGTGTTAACGCACGCGAGAAAAAAATATTTTAAGAGGGTGTTTCTACTTCAGTCTCGTTAAACAAAACAAAAACAACTGTATTGTTTTTTTTTTATATGTAACATACACACTACAAAAAAGAACCGATTGGTGGTTTTCTACTACACCTGGGTAAGATTAATTATGTATAAATCTGCCAATGAAAACGAAACTGGATACGGGAATATGGTAGTATAAAACGTTCCCTTACCTTGAGAAGGCGATGACTTCAGCTCACCGCTCGTGGGTTTACGAGTGGTTAACACAGCAGCCCGGAATTGCGATGGAACCGTACGGAAGACCTCGCCACACGATTAAGTCGCAACGCTATGATAATATTGCTGCGGCAAACGTTTTTTCTATGACTTGAGTGAATTCACAACTGTCAATTTTGCATTCGAGCCTCCCTTAAAAGCAGTGAATGTAGAAAATAACTTTCACGATTGCCCGTAACTCATATCGCATACGAGCATATATATGGTAGGAAGTGCTTAGCAACCCACATTCAAGGGTGCATTTCATTTTATTTAAATTTACCCATATAGTGGTCTCGATTTCACATGTTAATAAAACGATGCGATGTTAAATGATTGTTTTATAAGTAAAATTACTAATTAGAAATATGATGACTAAAGACAGTATTTGATTGCTCATTAGTAATTAAATTTATTTTGTCGTTTTGGATTGAAGATTAATTAATTTAAAAAAAAGTTTTAGTAATCTATAAACCTATATAAAAATCAATTGCTGTTCGTTAGTCACGCTAAAACTCGAGAACGGCTGAACGGATTTATCCTATCCTGGTCTTGAAATGTTCGTGGGGGTCTAGGGAAGGTTTAAAAGATGAGAAAATATGGAAAAATTGCGATTAAAATAGTAAAAACGTCAATTTAATTTTCCCATATAAACTGTTCTATCTTCTTTGCTGTCAAACATTTGACGTTCGTCCCTTTGGTACGGTAGACTCGGGCCCGTCATTTCTTTCCAAATTATTTTAACCCGTACGAAGTACGCGGCGTCAACTATTGCTTAATTTTTTTTAAATAAAATAATTAAAATTGGGTTAACAACGTTTTCGTTCAAATAATAGCGATTAACTTTATAACCGAGATGATAATGATGAATATCCCGCATGAAACAAAATTTTGCGATCTTTTTAAACTTGTTGCGTGCATAATCATTATATTATCTAAAATTTTCTTTTTAATCCCTAATATCTATTTATTATTATCTTAGTAATTATTATCTCCTAGTCCATAAGAACTATGAAAAACTAGCTAACAAATTAAAAGAATAACAAAGCTTCATTATGTAAGTATAATGAAGCATGAATATGTAAAAACCCTTTCTCTCAGAACACAGTATATTCCATGATTGAATAAATGTGTATCCTACTTATTCACTACTTAAATACGATCACAATCCACCGAGTACATGAGCTAAGAAACGATACAGGTAGCGCCATCTATTAGAAAGCTTATGAAACTCAAGTATGAACGTAACGCTTCTATACAGTTTTCCCTGTATTATGTATTACTTGTAAGAGGTCGCTACGTTAAATTATGAGGCACATATTATTTAATGTTATGTTGTGTTTGGTTTTTGTACATATTCCAACCTAGATTTAGAAATATAGGTTTCTTTGTAACACCTGCTAGTAACTGCAGTTTTTGGTTTTCTCATAAACAATAACTTTTTGGTAGCAAGTTGATTATCGGTATATGCCAGAAGCCAATTTAACTATAGTTTCCAAGTTATAATTAGATCCGAGCTAAGAAGCGAAAGGCTAGAGAGATTTATGATTTGAATGAAACTGTTTTGTAGAGTATCATATAGAAGGAATTTTTAAATGAATAACCTTATGTGTAATCGTAAACTTACTGCAAGAATTGAATTCTACTGAATGGTAGATTACCTAATGGGGTTTTGTGAAACACTAAAGTCTAATCTCACAAAAGTTATTGGGATCATAAAAACTGATATTTAATAGACTCTACATAGCCTTAAGTTTAATTGTGCTGAATTTAGTACTGACTTATAACACGAGTTTTTATAATTTAGTTCGACGAATCAGAAGAAATATTAATTTGAACATTTTGTCGATTATGTTTTTTTTAAGTATTCAACTGCCTAGATGTTTAAATTTAAAGAAAAATTTACTAGAAAAAAATCCACGCGGACGAGGCAGCACACAGCGGCCATCAGGCCATCATCATAATGGTCAGTACATTTGCCCGGATAGCTAAGTGTGCGGGTTCGAGTCCCGTCTGCTGCCTGGTCCGCGTGGATTTTTTTCTAGTAAAATTTTCTTTAAATTTAACCCATTAACCGCCAAAATTAAAACAGGAAAGTTATTTAAGTAAAATGTTTATTTAACTATTGTTTACATATTAAATTAGTAAAAAATATTTAAATTATTACTAGGCCCCCTTTGGAGGGGGTGTACTCAATTAAGCTATTAATCGCTTGGGATAAATCGAACTTCTCTTAGGGATCAATTTTAAGAATTAGGTAGAATTACTGTTGCCTCTCAATACATTTACAATTGTATATTGTTTGTGCGTTCTGACGCATAAATTAGTTGTATGACATAAATTTATATACGAGGCGCGATGATGTACATAATTTCAATACCAGAAATAAAGATAAACTCAAATTGCCACCCTTGAGACTCCAAAAGGTTCTTGGTTCATTTGTGGGTCAAGGTATATGTTACTATAATAAAATACAAAGAAAAAAATATTTCACCTTTTAATAAGTTTAAAGTGTGTATAAAAACATGTCTCCTTAAGAAAGTTTACTATACTTTTAAGATTTCAAAAATGATAGGTCACCTTGGGCTTCATATAATTGACTTAGTCGTTTTACTTTGCTAATTTGGTTGAAAATTGTTTCGAATCGCCACTTCTAAATTTAAAAATAGTACCTACCTAGCTATACTTAACTTTTGTTAATTAATAATATTAATGTGATGAAAGTTGACATCAACACAATGACATGTTTTCAATTTTTGATGTCATCTTTCAATTGACGGCACTGTATGAAACAAAACAGGGAGAAAAAATAGCCCTTGCTGAGTTTCTTGTCGGTTCTTCTCAGAACAAGGTCTCCCGTCGTAGATTTACGAACCGATATTAAATATTTTTGAGTTTTGGCAACACCATGTTGTGGTGGTGTATGGCGCCATTTTGAAGTCACTTGCTCACTGATCTTGCGACATTTGCAACGTAATTCTTCTTTTTGAACATTTTATCAAACGTTAAGTTGAGTAGTCGGGGACTATTAACCTCTTTTTTATACGACGCGTTTAATGTTACGTTTTATTGTAAAATAATTTTGTTCTTTTTTTTGTCTGTCAATAAAAATCGTTTGGGTTTGTCTACGTATTTTTCTCTCGTGAAATATTTAATTATTTTCACAAGTCATATAGTGTTGATTTGTTACTTTGTATTCAGCAAACCGTTCTGCCTGAATATGCCAAAAGGAGTTGTGTTGAAAAGATAGACGCGGGAGTTTGTGGTGCAGCTACAAGAATATTTTAAGAAAGAATATAGTAAGGGTGGCCCTTTTAAACCTATTTCACAAGTTCGAAACCGCGTTGCAGCTGCATTGGGTATCAGTGTTTCGACAGTGACAAAATATACAAAGAGGCCTATAGTAGCAGTGAAATAAAACAAAACACACTCTCAACACCAAAAAAGAAACGGCGGCCCCGTCGAGTTACAGCTGTTGACAGCTTCGATACCGACGCTATTCGTCGTCATATATAAAATATGACTATTATCAAAGAAAAGAAATAGCGGTCAAAAGTCCTCGTTAGCAAAAGTGTTACGGCAAATTGGATTTTATTTTAAAAAATCAGATAAAAAAAAGATTTTGATGGAACGTCACGATATTGCTCTTGCTCGGTGCGCATTTGCGCTTGTCTCAAACAAACGAAAAATATAGAAGACTGGCCGAATGTTGTTTTTCCCTATGAGACCTGGCTTAATGCTAATCATACAGTCTCAAAATCGTGGACTGACGATACTGCTGCCTCAACTTCCGCTGTACTTCCGGTAAAGGCGAACGCCTTACCATTTGTCGCGCTGGAACATCAAAAGGATATGTGCAGATGCTCTATTATTGTCCATATCAATAAAATCTAGTGATTATCAGGAAGAAATGAACGCGGATGTTTACGAAAGTTGGTTTAGGGAAATGCTGTTATCGTTAGAAGAGCCTTCGGTAAAAAGTATCCCATGTCTCAACCCAGGTAATAAACTACAATATATATTTATATTAAACTTTCACATTTATAATATAGTTGGATTGAGGATAGGATTTGAAAATTAGTGAGTTTATTAAGCTATCGCGTAAAAGCGGTTGAACGGATTTGAATGAAATTTGGCATTCTATATAGAATATCAATATGTACTTAATTTTACTAGCTTCCGACCGTGATTTCGTGCTCGTTACAGTTCTTTGAGAATCCCATAGGAACTTAATATTTTTTCGGGATAAAAAATATCCTCTGTCTCGATCCAGGTCATGAACTATTTGTGTACCAAATTTCACCTAAACTCATTCCCCGTTTTTGCGTGCTTGGGTAATATGCCATCTTTATGGATATATATATAGGCAAAATGAGTAATTACCTTAGGCTGAACCAAACGTCATGCACAGGACTGTATCTTTCTGGAGGTGGACTGCCTCAACTGCCCTTCTTATTCTAAGAGATATTTCTGGGGAGAGGAAAACCGCGCTCAACACTCAAAATTCTCGTGGTCAGAGCCAGCATCATTTATAGTACCCTCTGTTACATTTATCGTGAATTTTTACAGCATCTGGGGTTTACACTCCAACTTTAATTCTGTCCCTTGTCACCTTTAGACAGCGCAGAAGGCTTGGCTTTTTTGACCGAGGCGCAGATATCGTACGACAAAACTGTAAAATCTATTGTCGCCAGCAGTATTTTCGGACCAATACGACCCGAAGACCAATATAAAAACAGCTTTCTCTTTCCTTAAATGCCAGCGTCGCATTTGTGATACTCCTAGTGTTACAGTGTTGTAGATAGCTATGGGCGACGGTGATCACTTACCATCAGGTTAGCCGTTATCTATTTTTCCCCCCTTTAATATAAAAAGAACATCGTTTTTGACGTCACTGAGGTGCGGTAATGGATATGAGTTAGGTACCCGACTCATAGAGCGAAACTATGATAAGAAATTTTTTTACACAACAACCTCAAACTATAAAATTTTTGTGACGTTAAACCAATCATCATTGAATAACTAGAGTTCCCCTGCGGTTTCACCCGCGTTAACTTAATGGAAAGTTTATATAAAGTCTAACCGAAAACATATGCTGTCGCGGATTGTTTTACAAACTTTATATGGATAATATTCCGTCATACATGATTTTTGTGTAACTTTTACTTTTTTCCCGTTTTTATAACATTGTTCATCTATGCTCGGTTCTACAAGTTGTACCTGATTTTATATTGCCTATAGCCTTTCTCAATAAATCCACTATCCAATACAAAAAGAATTTTCCGAACGGATCAGTAGTTTCTAAGATTAGCGCGTTCAACCAAATAAAACACAAACACTCGAGCTTCATAATATTAGTAAGTATAGATCCACGTCAATATGCTTACCAATGAGAGATAGTCACATGAAACCAAAAGAAGCAATAACCGAAATGGAAACTCATTTGCTTAGTTTAACACTTTACGAAAACAACCGGCGATAAATAAGAAACGGAACACCCTCGTAAAATGAATGATAGGAATCGGAACATCGGCTCTCATATCTAAGATTTATAGTTTTGCATCAAAAATAAAAAGTTACTCGCGCTAAGTCTCCATCGGATGGCTCCGACAAATGGAAGTATCTATCAATATAACGATGCCTTTGAAGGTTAAGGATACTTGGAGCCAACTTTATGTAGTGTTGTGCCACGCGCCATCCTATAACGGAAATTATTAAACACTAAAATTAATTGTGGAGCACGATAGTGCAGAGGTAAGAGCGTTCTGTCTGTAATCGTAGAAACTAAAGCAAACTTCGCATTTTCCGGTCAAAAGATGGGTGACCAAATGGATCATCTTTGGCTCCGCAGTGCTTCAGTAAGCTCATCTAGCTATGCATTTCGGCTACATCTGCAATTTTTTGTATTCACCGATGAGCACTGATCTCGCATAATATTACATAACCGTTCTCGCTATTCTTTCCTTAAGGAATTCCTGTTACTTAGCAGTCTATACATTTTTAGGAAGCTGATAATGACTTATAATATAAAAGAAGAAGGAACATCGAATTTTGCGCATGAGTATTTCTACTTGAGGTAAGGGTTCTCTGGGTAAATAACCTATAGCTTACAGAATATCACAGAAAAGTAACGCAATTTTTGTGGTGTTGTATTTCTATCGGTAAGAAAAGTGTTGTTTTTTTATAATAATGATTCGTGTTCTCTTTTTTTAATAACAGCGTTATTTCAACGAGCGAAATAACGGAATATAAATTGTGTTATATTGTTACTATCGTTATTTCCATTGAAACGGCACATCACTAATTCTCTTTAGATAATGACACGACTAGTCCGATCTGGATTCGCGTAACGATAAGTCATTCGTTACACCCAAGTGGGTCACTGATATCCGCCAATGCATTGGTTCGGTGAAATTTTTTTTCCAACGAAGGGTTGAGGTAAAGATATTGCCATCCGTCGATCGAGATGATAGCCCAGATAAAGTGACTGTCTTCACAAATTTGCGGGTAAATTCTATCGATTTCGTATATGGGTACCTTCTGATGAATGTCCGAAAGGGATGAAATCTCTCTAACACACCTTGAAACCCTTTTCAAGAGAGAGTTTTCCTCAGAATAGTTTTTGTAAAAAAATAATATCAAACCAAACCAAACTGATATTATACATGCGAAAGTAAGTTTGATTATTACTCAATCAAGCAAAAACAGATTTGGATGAAAATTGGTACACATATAACTTATTCTCTGGATTGAAACATAGGTACTTTTTATCCCGAAAAAAAATAGGTTTCTGAGGGATTTTTAAAAAACTAAAATTAACGCGGACGAAAACGGCCGCTAGTATTGAATAAATTTTAAGGTACTGATCCTCTGATTAGGCAAGTTCGTAATTGGTCAATAATAAAAAAAAACAGTTATTCGTGCATCATCAGTCATCATTCCCGTTTAAATTTGCTGAAATGTGAAAAGATAAATTCAATAGGCAGCACGCAAAAGTTAAATTTTTAATTAATAATACCGACGTGCATTAACGAAACTTGCCACCCGAAATGCATCATGAATTTTTACTGGGAGCTGTTTGGATTGCGTATTTGCTAACAATATAGCTGACATTCAGTAGATTCCGTTTAAAAATTAATGCTAGATTAGTATGGATATTAGCATTTTATTTAATGCTTAACATAATCACTGTGATTAATGTCATTTTTTCCATCTAGAGGTGCACTGCGGTTTCAACCGCATTAATTTGAGAAAAAGGTTAAAGTTGGCCCTTCAACGATAGACATATGATGTCGTGGAATTTTTTATAGAACTTTAAAGGGGAACAATTCCAGAATACATGTTTTTTGTGTAAATTTTACCGTTTACGCAGCGCACGCAACGGAAGCTCTCAAATGGAATATTCTCCCTGTTTTTGTAACATTTTTTCGTTCCTATTGATCGTAGCGTGATGTTATATAACACATAGCCTTCCTCAATACACGCTAGTGCATTGGATAGTTCCAACACAATACGAATCATGGAAATCGAACTAGTAGTTACCAGTAGCGTTCAAACAAACTCTTTAGCTTTATAATATTAGTATTGATTTCATTATTACACCCATGTCTTAGAGATAATACTTGGATTACCTAAAGTTGGGTACTCATTAGCGAGCTGTTACCGTAACTGTTACATGCACTGTAACCAAAATACAAAGTGTGTCTGTGGTTCGCTAACCTGCTGCGAGTGTTACGCGTGCGGTTTGCAGCGAGCCGAACAACTGAGCTACAGGCGTACACATTAGAACCTCGTACTGTATCACGCATGTTACGGGTACAGCTCGCTAATGAGTACCCGGCTTAATAAGCTGTCTTTTATCTCATAGAAAAAGATAATATTGGCCGCTCTCAATAAAATAATGATTTTTTCGATCATAAATTCAGTTCAGAGAGTTATTCATGTGACGTCTCTTCTCTTTAAATAACCCGCATTGAATGTTCTTGTAAGAACGGATAAAGTAAATTTAATTGTGTTCTATTTTATTTCGCTTGATTGTTTTTTTAATGCACCGTTTTTATATCTTTTAAATACGGCATTGTTACAATGACAATGTAAAAGCTCCGGCTCGTTGAGCTCTTGAAGTTTAAACGGAGAATCGTTCGGTTTACCGCCCGGAGGAAATCTCCTTTGATGTAGCTTATACCCGTATTTATTTGAATTGCTTTTGTGTTTTCTTTTGCACAATGAAATCAAATGTCAATGGAATCCAACAGATTTATGCAACAAGATTTTTTATTTGAAAGGTTTTTAATACGTCTTTGTTGTTTTTATGTTTATGTTAAATAGCTGATAAATAGGTATATATTTCATATTATTGTCTGAATATACATTAAGAAAGAAATCAGTCAGTCATAGCCTTAGTACCTAAGAAGTTGTTAAGAGAGACGTTTTGAAATTAAAATAAGATACATAACTTTTAGAAAGGGGGTACCTATGTGTAATGAATTATGAGATCCCTGATAGCTTATTCGGAATTTTCATACCAGAAAAACTATAATTGAATAGTGTCATATCACAGATAACTGCCTGAAACCTTATCAAAGAGTGGTGATTATAAAGTATCAGTAAGAAAAATATCACATACACATTGGTCTTTACCTATGAAATTACCGTTTTTGTGTCATTAGTTAACGCCCTTTTTTATATATTTTTTGTTTTTATTAATCAAATTAATTACCCATGCGATCAATGCATTATTGCCAACATAGTGGTAGGTTATTGATGTCAGGCAACAAATTCATCAAAGGCATTTTGTACTGCCTCTCGGTTATTGCTTTTTCCCCGCTAAGAAGTTATCTTTAATCTGGAAACAGTAGTAATCTGCAGGGGCAAGGTTGAAGTTGATGAAGGGCTGGTGAGTACGGTGGATGACGGAGAACTTCGGACTTGTAACTTGGTTACCGTCTGCTGTGCAGTTTGGGGTCGTCCGTTGGGCATGCAGGAGTAGTGGAGCCAAACGTTTGACCAAAACTGGTTGGAGATGAGCGAGCTTCTCCATCATTGTGTTCAGTTCTTTAGAGACACATCTGCAGTAATGCTCATCCCGTTTGGTAAGAAGCTGTGATGGATGACACCGGCGTTAGACCACCAAACAGTGACCATAACTTTTTCAGGGGTCAGTTTTCATTTGGGGCGTTGTTTAGGTGGTGAACCAGGAACTAACCAACTTGCTGAGCGCTTGCAATTGTCGAACAGAATCCATTTTTCGTCGCAAGTAACAATACGATATAATATGCTATGCTCGACTCGACGCTTACTTAGCGCTGTTGATCATTCAATTCGTGGGGCACCCATTTGTAATTTTTTAAATTGCTAATTTGACGTACCAATATTATTTTGATGTTAACATCAAAAGCTGCTGCTAATTCAGCTGTAGATTGAGAATCATCAGCTTCCACAATCGCCTTTTATTCGTCATTGTCGACTGAAGTTTTCAGTCGCTCACGGGGTTCATTTCTTATGTCGAAATTTCCAAAACAGAAGCGGGCAATCCAAGACGGGTGGTGCGATCGTTAGTAGTGTTCGCTCTGTATACGTTGTTGATATTGTCTGCCGCTTCTGCCGCTTTTCTGCCAAGATGGTACTCATACTCCACAGTAACTCGTATTTTTAAAGTATCCATAATAACGAAAAACGTACAAATGCGAAAACAGAACGCTAACCATTAAAATATGTCATATTTTCAAAACAGAATTCCATATTCTAAAAATAAAAATTGGTTGAACTTAGCATTCTTAGCGAAAAAAGAAAAAAATGGACATGAAATAGCCCATACGGCAATTTCAACTGCTAGATGTTTAAATCTAAAGAAAAGTTTACTAGAAAAAAATCCACGCGGACCAGGCAGTGGACGGGACTCGAACCCGCACCTTTCACAATCCGGGCGCCCTGACCAATTATGCTACCACGGACCTGATGGCCGCGTCGAAATTTTCCTAGCCTTATGCTGCAAGGCAGCGCCATCTCTACGCATTGTAGCTAACCCACAATGTCAAATGAATACTTTTTCAAGTATTAAACATTTGAAAGAAGAAATAACAATTATACACACATCAAAAGTGTCTAGGGATCAAGCATTTTTATGCGGATTTCTTGAGATTGAGATGTGGCTTTGTAATAAATTTATGATTTTATAAATTTATATGGATCCTTTTTGGTGCATTTCATAATTTGAATCAGGAACTGTGAATCAAATTCGAGTAAAAGATGAAAATCAGCTGTCAATATTTTCCCTATAAAAACATACAACGCATTGAAGACATTATTAGTGCTACTGTTTCCCTACTACTGATTAAAACCAACGTTATTATGGAGCGGCGACGTCATTTAAGCAGGGAAGAAATGCTCAGAGCCGTGGGAATGATAGAAGCTGGTTCCCGGCAACGTACTGTGGCTTTAGCTCTGAATACAAGTCAGAGTGTTATCAGTCGACTTTGGACACGATACCGAAGCACTGGTACCGTGGCTGAGCGCCATGGAGGACGGTATCGCTGCACCACACGGAGACAAGACCGATACATTCAAATCTTAACTCGAAGAGCTCCAACAATAACCGCCATGATGTTAGCCGTGAGGCTTCATCACTCTTCAGGGAACTTAATTAGCGACCAAACAGTCAGAAACCGCTTGCATGAAGTGAACCTTCATTCCCGAAAACCGCTACGGGTACCACCTATAGCAATGCACAATCGTAGGATTCGATATCAATGGGCTCTTGAACACAGAAATTGGGCAGAAGAACAATGGCGTTTCGTGTGCTTTTCTGATGAGTCTCGTTTTGGTATGAGACCGGATACAAGACGTATACGACACTGGAGAACCCCTGGACGCCAACAGCGATTAAAATCCTGCCAGGAAGTCCATCCTTATAGTGGTGGAACCATCATGGTATGGGCGGGTATTTGGATCGGCGGAAGAACTGAGTTGATTTGGATCAGAGGCAACCTCAACGCTCAAATTTATGCTGAGACGATTGCATCAGACGTCATCGTTCCTCTACAAGTGCAAATCGGTCCCTTATTTCAGTTAATGCATGATAATGCACGACCGCACACCGCAAGAGTTGTAAGACAGACTCTCGCCGCAGCTAACATCAATGTCCTGCCCTGGCCTGCTCAGTCGCCAGACTTGAACCCGATTGAGCATGCATGGGATATGCTACAGAGAAGAGCTCTGCCGAATATGGAGGGTATCCAGTCGCAAGAAGACCTTTTTTTGTTGTTGCAACGAACATGGGCGGCCATTCCACAGCGTGATTTGGATGAACTCATTTTGAGTATGCCAAACCGATGTTCTTGTGTTGTTAGTGTTCGCGGTAGAAATACGGATTATTAATTGTTTAAGTTACCCAATAAAATTTTAGAGAAAACTGTTATTTCAGTCTTTTTTTCGAACTTTTGTGTTAGTGGTTCAAATGTCAAAAATCCCTTTATTAGGAAAATGGCAAATTTCTTTATTAATGCAAAGGTGACTTGGTTTATCGTTACTGTGACAAACGAAAACACTTTATTTGATGAATCCTTAAAGAAAATTTTAATTAATATCAATCAGGGGAAAAGTTATTGCAAAAATATATGTTGATCCCTAGACACTTTTGATGTGTGTAGTTATGTTTTTATTTTATTTAAGCATTTAACTGCTAGATGTTTAAATTTGCACCATAGACAGTGTTGATAGTGTTGAGCATCCTCTATCAAACTGTGAAGTAAAACTAGATGGATAAATGTAAGCGAGACGAAGCGATCGTGCGGCCAATAGTGTGTATAGGTATTAGCGACACCATCACTTACTCTCTTTCTAGAGAGTTGTCATTTTCTTGCGATTGTCGCTTAGTACATTATTTATTGCAATGAACCAATAGGGATGGTGACGGGGTAAACTTAACGAAATTCCGTCCGTCTGTCGTCATGACGGACTAAATAGAAATTCGTCCATTTCGTCATAGTTTTGATATTTAAAGAAGTTTTTTTTAATGCTTAATAGGCAAAGCGATTGACCACAGTCTCGCCTGATAGAAAGCGATGATGAGGCCTATAGCAAGCCATACACGCTAGGGTTTACCTGACAGGTTTACCTGTACAGTTTAACTCTCCAGGCAACTCGAAAAGATATGAATTTTGATATTTTCTACCTATGCAGTTTAACTGTGCAGGTAAAACTGAGCGTGTGTGGCGGTCATCTGCGCAGGCGTCAGTTGATTGATAGATTAGAACGATCGAGGTCATGGTTTTAATTGAAAGTTTGTGCAGGTTTACCACTACGTGTATGGTCTCTACTAAACTCAAGTTGAACTGTACAGGTAAACCTGTAAGGTAAGGCGTGTATGGCTTGCTTAAGATGGTACACGCCTGCCTAGAAGATGCCTGTTCACTGTGACCTTGAAGATTTATTGGTTATTATATTGGTTTATGATTGATTAGTTTTTGTATATTGGTTTTGCTATATTGACCCGGGAAAACTGACCTCGGCAAGGAGTTCCACTCCCTAGCCGTTCGCATAATGAAAACGGAAGCAAATTGCTTCGTGCGAATGAGAGGAACTTCGACAACATAAGGGTGAAAGTCCATTATAATTTTAGGTAATCTGCCTGATGGACTAAGAAAAAAAATGTCATCATCCCTATTTTTTATTAAATACTAGAGATAGATGATGTCAATACGCATCTCACCTTTATACACGTAGTCATTTATAACGGTTCATTGAAAAATAGCTCGGGGACGTTCACTTCCATTCGTTTGACTTTTTATTATTGAATTTTAATTCGCGGTTGAACTGAACATGACTACATGAGTATATTGGAGTATAGCCAAATGCACTGTTCTTTTAATTGTTTTTTGCACGAACGTATTTATGAACTTTGTGTAGACAACTCTGTTCTGCTGCTCTGTTCAGCACTAAACTAGAATTTAAAAACAATACATAAAGTCGCAGCGCCTCGTAAAGTAGGAACCTATGAAAAATATCTTGCTATATGAGATTGCAGCCAATAATTACGTTCATAAAGTGTAAAACTATTTTACTTTGTATTTATAATACCTAACTAGATAGGTACGAGTACGTTTGTAATGTAGGTTCAGCTATCAGATGCATTTTGGTTAGTATGTTGTAGTAAATAAAATAGTTTATTTCGTTAACCTTATTTTACAATATTATTCTGTGGCCAGAACTACCCAGGAAGCATGTAGTAATGGTTGTGTTGGGCGGCATCTTATACATTTAAGGTAACTAAATAACTACTCTATATAATTACAAAATAACTTTTTCTTTTCAAGGTATAGATATAATTAAATGAAATTAAATCCTGGTATGTGTGTTTGTGATGTATGTTTTTATGTGTGTGTGTATGTGTGTGTGTTTGTGTGTGTGTGTATTTGTGTGTGTGTGTGTGTGTGTGTGTGTGTGTATGTAGAACCTATATGATTGGCCATTCTGTCTCTCCTCTAGCCCTACGATATAATATATTGGGATCGGTAAGTACCACTAGAATTGATTTTATTGCCTAGGAATCGTATTTAAATAACAAGTCCTCTATGTCATTGTAAACAAGCGTCTCGAGTTTAAGTAATTTTATTTTTATCTCATCAAAGTACGTAAATTAGAACTGTACCCCTTTTTTTTAACGATGAGTAATCCCTTGACGGACCTTACCGTACGCTGGCGAGGCGCACGGCATGTATGGGACTCACCCGGCGCTGGATACAGCGCCGGTCCTACCCACTAAAACTCACCGGTACCCTCCTACGCCCATGTGGAAGCGTCTTGGGATCGGCGCACCTCTGTATGCGCCATTTCACCGAGACGCCCCCGGAAAAAAAATACCCCGCTCAGGATCGAAACATCGATCAGCTGGTACCGACCCCAAGACCGTAACCGTTCGGCTATCCGTCTCTTAGAACTGTACCCCTAGCACGAACCATTATCGAATCACAGTAGTTTGCAAACCGAAATGTCAATGTCAAATTTTGTATGGAAACTTGAACAGCAGCAGCACAAAGTACGTAACGAGAACTAAAAATCAGTACACATTTGACAATGATATTTCGGACTCGCAAACAATACGAATTCGATATTGGTTCATGCTAGGGCTACTGATCCCAATACCAAACGTAGGTTTTTATTTGACCATAGCAAAACCTCTGGCCCTGATAATGTTGACTCGACGACACGAACTCTTTTACTACTAAGACGCGGTATTTAAAAGTTTATGTTTTTCTTCGACAGTAGTAGTACAAGAACTGGTTGACACCTACCTTTTCGACCTTTTTGTGCCTTGATTTATAAGTTTACTGGAACTTCGGAAACATTTACCAATTTTTCTCCGTGGAAAGCGAATAAGAAATAGAATACGTACACCCCAGGGGAAAGTTTCATCGCAAAAGTTGCAATACTCAGCAAATTTCTTCATTTATCTGAGAAACAAGCTTTTGTTATCATTTATTACTTTGAGTTAAGATTAGTAGCTTAATTTGATTCCTTAGCTATTTTCTTTTTTGCTTTTGAATTATTTTGTGTAATAAAAGAGATTTCAAGAACTCTTTTTACGCGCGACAGCCAACAATATTTAATATCGTTGGTAACAGCCACGATTTTCTCAAAAAAGTTGGATTTACAAAATTGCTGCGCTCTTTGTTGAATTAGTCCTCTTCATATTGTAATATCGTCTAAATAAAATGTTTAAATAAATATTCTATATTTTAAGCACTGAACTGAAAGTCATTCAAAATAATTTATTTAAAAAAAAGTAGTTTTTTTTTTAAATACATATATTATATATTTAAACAATTGACTAATCGTCCTGTATAAATAATACATACAAATGTTTTGCAAATCTTTAATCAGTTATCAGTGTACTATGGGTAGTATCCCTCTACCGAGTAACGAGAATGACTTGATCTTAATTTACGATTGATATCTAATTCACACATCGTCAAACCTTTTTTAAAGTTTTGTATCATGTAATATGCTTTAGAGCCATAATATTAATTAATTTAGGTAAGTCTCGCGATACGAACATATAAATAATAAAAAAATAAAAAAACACGACTGCCGTTAAAAAATTAACGCAACAGTAAAAAATGTCAGTATTTATCTCGTTTCATAGGTAAACTCGTTTATTCATGCTTCTTTATTTGTATGTATTTGATATGTTCTCATTAAAACCTTTGAAATCATATCAATATTGACATTTTGATTTTGATGTTATTTCAATTTTAACAGTTTATGTATTTTATCTTGCCCAAGATGGTGAAAGAATTCTAATGATACCACATACATCTCATAATCTCATAATTAGTCCAGGCCTTTAGAAGTTGTGGTGGAATAAATAATTGCACATACGTACTTTTTTGGGCAGTCTTGTAAAAATATAATTAAAATGCCTCGACTAACCGTCATTTCCAACTAATCGGGGTGGTCAGAGTGTTTCGTATACTCTGTTCTACTAAGAAAAATCAAACTTCTAAGTAAAAAAACGATACGTCGATTTATGTTGCGTAACGTACATGGTATCTTACCTACAATTTAGTATGGAAACCTCGGAGAGCGAGTCTAACTTGCACATGTCCGGTTTTTTTATATGAACCGATTGAAGATAAAAAGAGATAAAAGTAAGCTTATTAACGTTTATGTGTTTTAGATGTAACAAAGCTATGTACGCCAACCGCGTATCCTACTGGATCGACGGGAAGGGTCCGTCGTATGCCCTAGACCTAGCTTGCTCGAGCTCGTCAGCTTGTTTGGAACATGCGTACAGGAGCATCAGTACCGGACAATGTGACGCCGCCATTGTAGGAGGTTGCAATCTGTGCATGCATCCTTGTATGTCTTTGAACTTGATGAGGTAAGCATTTTTCTCTCTTGGTGCTATAAGTGAAGCAAAATATGTCAAGGCCTAGGCCAAGGATTCTTAATAGCCCTTAAAGAGGTTCGTTCGGCGGCTGAGATGTGGATAACTCCTCGCTTGGTCCAGCAGTATTTAAAGCCTTACTGTTTCGCTCCAAGCCTTATGTTTCAACTTAAATTTCTATTTGTAGCTACGAGTCTCTCATTGACGTATATTTTATTCTCTAGACCTTTTTGTTCGACGTCTGTAGTTGTATTAGTTTCGAGCCTCGGAAGCCTTCATAAAATCATCATGTGTTCTTTTACGATTAAAGCGCAACGCTACTAGTCTGTTGTACAGACTCCAAGTTCAGATCCTGCGAGTTGGGGAGTAATTGTTACCAACACCAACAGAAACTGAACACCACTAGAGGTAGTCTTCTGTAAGGCGGAGGTTACTTCCTATGAGTTCACCTAATATTTTTTGATGTGTAACATCTTTCCTCCGCTTTCCTGCAATTTGTGAGAGTGGTTTCGTGAAATGTTTGAATGAAACATTATGCAGCGAAGTTGTCTCCCGTGCGTACGCGCTTGTACCAACTCTCTTACTCTTTGGGGTGTGTTCTGGAGGCTTGGAGGGATGCCAATGTGCAACCGGTGCACAAAAAAGGGGACCGCTCAGACCCGGCTAACTATCGGCCGAGAGCTGTCACTTCAGTGTTGTGTAGTCTTAGAAAGGGTCCTTAACAACCATCTGACCCGCTACCTAGAAGATTACTCTCTGATTCACGATCGTCAATACGGATTTAGGCCGAATCGATCGATGGGTGACCTTCTAGCGTACGTGACACACATCTGGGGTGAAGCTATAGACAAGCGGGGAGAGTCTCTAGCTATTAGCCTTGACATCGCCAAGGCTTTTGACAGGGTCTAGCACAAAAGCATTCTCTCCAAGCTTCCCGCATACGGTCTGCCTGCTCAGCTCTGTGCCTGGGTAGTTGACTTCCTGCGTGAACGTAGAATTAGCGTCCTAACAGACGGATGTAGTTCGCAGTTCATGTCAGTGAATGCCCGTGTTGCTCAGGGCTCCGTTCTATCCCTCACACTCTTTCTGCTGCATATCTATGATTTGATTTCACTTGCGAATATTTATTGCTTTGCAGACAATAGTACAGTGCATGCGAGGTACTTTGGACACGCAGCGGCTGGGCAGGTAAAAAACAAGGAGAAATGGGAGAACCTTGTCGCTGAACTCAATCTGGCTTTGCACCATATTTCCGAGTGGGGTACCAGCAACTTGGTTGAGTTCAATGCAAAGAAAACTCAGGCTTGCGCTTTCACGGCAAAAACATCGCCATTCCTTCCCCTTCCCTCTCTTCAGGGCACAAAATTGGCGCTACAGAGCAACATTACCATGCTTGGTATGGAAGTTTGCTCAGACCTGAATCCAAACGAATATACCGAAACCGTGATTAAAACAGCTTCACGCAAACTCGAAGTCCTGAACAAGGTGCGACGTTTTCACGTCCGATCAACTGTGCTTGTTGTACAAAACGCAAGTGCGGTCCTCCGTGGAATATTGCTCGCACCTCTGGGATTGCTCCGCTAAGTACTTACTCGATGCCTTGGATAGGTTGCAGCGGCGCGCTGCCCGCATCATTGGCGATGAAGAGGTAACTCAGAAACTCGAGTCTCCACAATTACGCCGCGATGTTGCATCATTAAGCGCATTCTACCGAATATACCACGGCGAGTGTTTTGAGGAGCCATTCTCCCTTATCCCTCCATCACCTTTTCTTCAGAGAACCACGAGCGCTGGCCTACGTTGCCACCGACTTACTGTGGCTACTATTTCTACACGAACAAAGAAATTTGGTGACTCATTTCTTTGACGTACTATTCGTAAGTGGAATTCTTTACCCGCGCAAGTGTTCCCTCCTTCCTATACTCTGGAGTCCTCTAAGAGACACGTGTAGAAGCATTTTTGCAGGCCGGCAAGGTGAGGATGATTGGTGTAGCAGTTTATAACTGCTGTACCTGCTATCTTCGTATTTGGATTTTATTACCACTTAACATCAGGTGGGGTAGAGTCATATGCCTACCTCTATATAAAAAAAAATATGCGACGAATGTGTGAACAGGAAGTCGCGAAAGCGCGCGCTATGTGATTTAGTTTTAGAACATAATGTCAAATGGCAATATAATACTAAAATAAGGTGAGGTTTCAAATGTTACACATCATACGCGACTACTGTAAGGCTCGCTCGTTTTTTTTTCCGTATTTACTGCGTTAGTAGATGTTAACGATATGAAGTAGTCCCGGTAGAAAAGTAAATACAAGAAAGTGCCTACATCTAAAAAATACAATACGATGTTCTGAAGTTATTTTATTTTTATTTTTATTTTAGGGCTGGCTTTTTGTGTTTAGATGGAAAAAGCAAGTGTTTTGACAAAAATGGTGATGGCTATGTTAGATCTGATGCAATCAGCGTATTATTTCTTCAAAAAGCAAGGGACGCTAAAAGGTAAATATCGAAATGGTTAAAATAAAGAACAATTTGCTTTGTGCAACTTTCAAATTTGTATTAAAAAAATAAAGTAGCAATTATTCTACAAGTACGAACAATAATTGTTTTTATTTAAATCAGATTACGTTAGTAAAGTACACTCATAAAAATTCATCAAGCAATTTTTTATATTTTAGAATATATTCAGAAGTATACCACGCTAAAGCGAATTACAGTTTGAGATTCGATGACCAGTTTCTATCTATACGCCATCCAAAAGAAATTGAAGATTTCTTACAAGCTTTCTATTCTGAAATTGACGTATCTCCAGAAGAGGTTGAATATGTAGAGGGACATGGATCAGGTAAAGAAGACAAGATTATCATCATCAACTTATCAATATTCCCACTGCTGGGTTACATCTCCGCACATGGAGGCAAAAGGGAGATCGGGTCAAACCATCGCGCAGGCTTAACAAAATGCCGGAGATAATATATACCTATTTGGTTTTTCATGTTGTATGCGGCAAAGCAAAAGTTTATTAGCTTCCAGGATCGCAACTGAACGCACTAGCCACTATGCTATTGAAAGTTTCCAAAAGAAGGATATTGTTGACATAATATAGTTTAATGTTGCATGGTAGAGTCTGTACGGAAAGAGAGTGGGATTTAGATTGGAGGGCGCTGTAGTGCTTTTCTACCGTATTTGTAAGATTTTACCCCTTTTAGACATGATTAAATACAAAAAAACAGCAAAAAATCACAACAACTAACAAATCCATATCAATACAAAACTTTGACGTTTTACAGATTGCTGGGTTTGATTGCTAAATAAAAATCTTAATGTTAGTTCCATTTTTCGCCACGCCCATTCTCTTTCCGCACAGACTCTACCAACCACATTTTTTATCCCTACGATACTAACTACAATCGGTTTTTTTATACAGAGTGGTCCAACTACTGACGTCAACATTTTTTTAGATTCCTCGCACCTGGGGGTATCCGAAAATACCCCATGTATGTTTCGCGATTTTTCATAGTTTTCGAGTTATATTTTTTTTTGTGTATTTGTTAATGATTATTGCCAGCGAGGTTTAAAAAATTCATATCTTTTTTCGTAGTAAGTATATTGCAGTTTTTTTTGTGAGTTACTTGTCTTAAATGTTGTTTTAATAAAAAAAATAACTCAGCTTCCTGAAATTACTTAAAGTTACTCAAAAAAGGCTTGAAAGTTGGAACTATAGTTTTTAGTAGGATTTACTTAAACATTCAACTTCAATTTAAAAATACAAAAAGGAGTTTCCATAGCTTCTGGCTAAAATTAAAAACTCCGCATGCTTCTAAACTACCAAAAATCATAAAAAAATGTACTTAGTAAGCCTATTTTTAAGGCGGATAGGCTAAAAATCGTTGAAACACGATTAAAGCATTTAAAATTATTTTATCTACTTTTTATCATTGTAAATTAAACTTAAAAATGTAACTTCAAATTAAATTTAATTGAAATTCCGGTAAAATAACTTTAGCATGTGTAATTTTATAATAATTCGGTTTCACCACTAAGATTTAAAATCTTTTTCTCAAGAATAAAAATCAAAATGGCTAGTTGGGAAATTGCCTGTTTTTTGATAACAAATTAAAAGCAGAAATTACTGAAAAAATACTATTTATTACAGTAAATTTTCAATACTCCTTCTTCCAACCTGAATACAAAATTTACAACGTCTTAAAAAGTTATGTTTTAATTGTCTAAAGCTTATACTTACTTGCTTAATTTTCTTTCCGCTTCTGTAAGTTTTGGTCTCAATCCTTGTTTGCTGTTGCTTTCCATCCCGTACACTAGCTCTTTGTAAAATCCCCAAATAAAAAAATCGATGGGGTTGAGGTCTGGCGAACGCGCAGGCCATTCGATCGGCCCTGCACGCCCGATCCATTTTCGGGATATGTGGTGTTCAAATGCTCTCTTACTCGTGCCGCATAGTGACAGGGCGCGCCATCTTGTTGGAAAATCATCCTTTGTCGGGTCTGGAGATTGACGTCTTTTAACAATCCAATGAGATTTTTTGTAAAAATCTAAGTAACTGTTTCCATCCAACCTGGCCGACAATTCAAAGGGGTCAATTAATTCTCCATTTAGGACCCCAGACCAAAGGTTGACACTAAAGCGTGTTTGAAAATTTGACGCCCTTGTCAAATGTGGGGTTTCTATGGCCCAGCTATGGTATTTATGCATATTGAATACTCCAGTCATTTCAAATCGAGACTCATCGGTACACAGTATTTTGTTAAAAAAATCAGGGTCTTCTTCAGATCGTTGCAACATTGTTTGACAAAAAGCCACTCTTCTCGGGTAATCAGATTCTTGGTGCTGCTGGCTGCGCTGAATGTGGTTCGCGTGGTCCCCTCCTGTAAACAAAAATCATTGTTAAGTACCCAACACAGGTGAATTGGTTACAGCGCGGTCTGTACAAAATGGGTTTGGGAGAAAGAGACAATCACCTAGATCACAGATAGATTACTATCTAAACGATGCTTACATAAAAACAAACTAAATCAAGATTTGATTCCTTTTTTACAACACAATTAAAAGCTTATGTAAGTACCAACTTTTTAAGGCTCACCACTCACCCTCCTTAAGAATTCTTAAAATCGTAGTCCGTAGAATCCCGGTTCGCCTAGTTATTATCCTCGAACTTGTAGACGAGTCTCTTTGAATTTCTTCCAAGACTGCTTCCACTTGATCTGCATCCTGGGGTACAGCTCCGCGAGATTGATTTCACCCGGGGATACGTCCAGCCATCAGGGTATCATGCGAGGTGCAATACTCTTTAATAATAAGGAGGTGCTCACTCGCACTTACAGTTTTAACGGACCTTTGAAATAGCGATGAAACCGATTTTTTTGTAAAATTACACACGCTAAAGTTATTTTACAGATATTTCAATTATGTAGTATTTCAATGATTTTTAGCCTATCCGCCTTCGAAGGCCAATTACAACTAAAATAGGCTGGTTAAGTACTATTTTTTTATGATTATTGGTAGTTTAGAAACATGCGGAGTTTTAAAATTTAACCAGAAGCTATGGAAACTCCTTTTTGTATTTTTAAATTGAAGTTGAATGTTTGAGTAAATCTTACTAAAAACTAAAGTTCTAACTATCAAGCATTTTTTGAGTAACTTTAAGTAATTTCAGGTAGCTGAGTTATTTTTTTTATTAAAACAACATTCAAGACAATTATGTGACAACAAAAGATTGCAAAATATCTACTACGAAAAAAGATATGAATTTTGGAAACCTCGCTGGCAGAAATCATTAAAAATACACAAAAAAAATATAATTTGAAAACTAAGAAAAATCGCGGAACATACATGGGGTATTTTCGGATACCCCCAGGTACGAGGAATCTAAAAAAAATTGTTGACGTCACTAGTTGGACCACCCTGTATAAAAATCTCATTATTCCAGCCCTTGCTGAAGCAGATGGTAATGAATTGGAAGCCATAGGAAAAGTATTTGCTAAAGATAAAACAGTCAAAGTGGGCAGCGTTGTTTCCAATATGGGTCACAGCCAGCCTGCCTCAGGCGTTTGTGCATTGACTAAGGTAAGAGTTACTGCAAGCAGATAAAACATTATATTAAAATCTGTTGAGAACAGTACAAATTTATTTGCATAAGGCCCATAATTAATTATAGATTTGGGTATTTGGAAAAAAAGTCATAACTTTAATTTTTTATGCAATAGCTGCTCGATGTTCTAATCAAATAATAAATCTAAAAAAAATATAATAAATATAAAGAAATACTAGATAAAAATCCACGCGAACCGGGCAGCAGACGGGCCTTAGCCCGCACCCTTCGCTATCCGGGCGAATGCACTGACTGTTATGCTACCGCGGCGCTGACAGCTGAATTCTTTCTTAAGCTGCAAGGCATTGCCATTTCTTCTTTTTTTGCGGCATCAATTTTGTTAATAGTTTTATTAAATACCTTCATCAGACATACCTATTTGCAATGTATTTACTTTGTATGGATTGACTCTGGTTCTTGAGATATTCAATATAAAAGTGATCATATATAAAGGTATTAACCTACCTTCCTAGGTTGTACTAATTTGAGCATACCCAACCAAATTATGTTTTCTATTCACCTAGATAAAACAGTAGTTATAATAGTTTAGGTTATATGAGATATTAGACGTTAAGAATATCGGTTTGTTCTTCTTTAAGTACATTGCATTAATTCTCTTGTTAGTCTCGAAAATTTTCTGCTAACGATCCAAGCAGCTTTTTTTTAAAGTGACAAATTTTGTCAGCAAAAACAAAGAGAAAAGATGACTGGTTTTGTTAATCAAGCCTACCAGGCTTATTTGGAATAAAACTTGTTCAAAAAAAATAAAAAAAGGGTCCAAGTATTGAAATGTATTACTTTATTTTCCTCTCCGATAGTGGGGCCACAGAGGACGTAAAGGGCAATTATATTAGAAGTGCCGATCATATGGATTGAGCCAACTAAACTAATAAATAAATGTGCAAGGTATCAATCGTTACAAAAAACATTCTTGGGTATATCTTAATGTGGTATCGGCTAAGCTCCAAATATTACACAGTAGAGATTTGCCAGTTCCAGTATTTAGAAGAAATTGAAATGTTAGAACAATTAAATAGACTGAAGATCAATGCTGAAAGTGAATTTGAAGAATGTAATTTAAATCATGGGATTTTTCTCAACAGGAGTTTAATGATGGTATGGAAAAAAATATGCGCATCCAATTACGTTTAATATAATCGCTTAGATATATTCCCTGATAAACTTGGCGATTAGTGAGGATCAAGGACAACGGTTCCATCAAGACATTAGAACAGTGGAAAAGCCATACGATGGCAGACTATTACTGAAGTTTATTATGGAATGTTCTGAACATAAACAAAATAGAAAAGCCTCCAGAAAAAGTTTTTTTTGTATTTTTTTATGATTTGTTTGACAAGAAAAAAATCAGATTTGTCAAATTGACTCTAGTTTATGAGATAAAACTTAATAAATATTTAACTGATAGAAGGTCTTAATAAAAATTCATCGATAAAAAACTAAAATACAATGTGTGCTATTAACACATCTATCTAATTATTTTTCTTGTATTCAGCATACTGAACTCACTCAAAATTTACATCAACTTATCATGCCGCAAATGAATGTTCTCCAGATGCTCTGATATTCACTTTATTGAGTGTATTCTAAGTTTAATAACATCTTACGTTTTTTAAGCTGTTAAAAACCAAAACAAAATAGTATTAACTTTTACCAAAATTTAGGCATCACTTTGCTAGAAGTCATCTAAGTACCTATAGGTTGGTAAAAACGAGTATTAGATTATTTAAATCTAGGCTAATCAAAGGCCAAGGGCTAACTCACAGAGAGGTGTTTCCCGCACTCGACGCGGGCGACCGCAGAGCGGTTTTTACTTCAAACTCACGAGACCGCAGACCCGCGACCGCGGCTGCTGCGAGATCCGGCGAAACCCACCGTGTCTGGTGATCGCGTCCCGCGCGCGCCCGCAGCGGGTACCGCAAACACTCGCGAGCTTTGCGGACGCAAATCGCGCTGTGAGTTTTGCTTTTGCGTTAGAGCTACAATTTCACATTCTACGCTAGTTGCGATTTCGCAGCTGCGGCAGGCGCGGGAACAGATTGCGCCATGACTTCTTAGCCTAATACGACTTCCCTTTATGCTAGGTTTGCCTAGCTTACCACAAAGGTGAACTTCCCGCTAATCTTCACTACACTCAACCTCAAGACCATATCCCATCGGTCAAAGAAGGCAAAATCGAAGTGCTGCAAGAAAATGTTCCTTTCGAGAGAGGTTTTACAGCTGTCAACAGTATTTCCTACTCTGGAGCCAACGTTCACGTGTTACTCAAAGGACACTATAAAAAAAAGGTAAGGAAAATGTTTATATGGCACTTTTATAATACGGCTACCTTCAATACTTCAAGTAAGTAGTCCGTGAAGCCTAAAAAGAAGAGCAAAAGTTAAGAAGTAAACGTTTATATACGTGGTTCATAGCCCGTTATTAACTAGCTGTATCCGCAACTTCGTTCGCATGAATGGCGAAAATGTGTTTTATTTTTTATTATACTATAATTTTTTTACTAAAATTATTTATGCCATCGGTGTTTAAATTGATTCAGTTTTTTTAATGTTTGATATAACTTTATTGGTAATTGCCTTATCTGTAATACTTTTAGGATCCTGAAAGATACAAAACCAACATGCCTAGGATTGTGCTGGCTTCAGGCAGACAAGAAGATTGCGTCATGAAAATTTTCAATATTCTGAAAAAGCAACCAGTTGATCCTGAGCAAATTGGACTACTTCATAACATCCATGAAAACGAAATCCCTGGCCACATGTGCCGTGGATATATTTTATTAGGTAAAACTTCAAAAAAATTTAATAGTAAAAAATCCGAAGTTTTATTCCAGATAAGTATAATTGGCATTTATACAAATCGATTAATTTATTTACAAATTGCAATTCAAATTTTAGATTTGCAGAAGTATTTCATAGTAACTTATGCAACTATTGTTTAATGAGGGGTATAAATACCACGAATGGTGATAATTGTATCACATGAGTTTTTTAATACCTCATTATGACCTGTTGCATACAAGACTTTATCTACCCAAAATATGAATCCTCTATAAAAGATTCTGACACCTTGGAGCGTTCTAAAAACTTAAAATTCATCAAAAGTTTCACCGCTGTGGTGATGAAATGTGCGTGGATGACAAAGTTTTTTTTTATATTCATAATACCACGCATCGAGCAATGAAAATTTTGCCTGTCTGATGAGTACTTCCTAGCGCAGAACGGATTTAAAAGGCGAAGGAATACCAATTATGATGAAATTTAGTACAAAATTAAAACAACAGTTTGGGTGTTATAATGGTTTTTCTTTTTAAAATTTTCTATGTTCGCAATAAGCCGTTTCAGAATCTTTAATAGAGGTTTTAAAGCATGATTGTAGATAAAGATATTGAAACGCATGCTTATAATAACTAGTGGAAGTATTAAAAGTTGCAATATAATTTTACACAAAAAAGTATTTGAAAGGAGAGAAGGTGACAAGTATTTTAAATTGATTTGTTTCGTAACCAAACGGACTCTAATAACTTATGAAGTTTTATAAAACGGCCGGCGAGCGTACGGTGCAAATTCAATACTTTCACAACTCTTTTTTATTTATTTAATAAGGATGGTATGTAAGTAAATGACGCGTCTGATATTAAGCTGCTATTTTCGTTATAAGCGCTTGTGGCACTGTGTAAGCAGTATCCAGCAGGAGACTATTACAAATAAATAAATACTTATTAAATAAAATAAATTAACACTAAATATTAATGCCGTAGCCGTCTTTTGCTAGGTAGCGAATCCACTGTATTTTACCTCTTAGAAATATAAAAAATGTTTATTTGAAAAATATTTTTTTAAAGAAAACCATTCATTACTATTTAACCGCCTAGCAATCAAATGATCAAATAAAAAAATATTCACCGATACTTCTTTCAAATGTTTCATACAAAAAAAATATCACATTTGTATTTGTAGAACTTCGAGTTCGTCGATAAGGTCACTCAGTAGCGTCCGTCGCCGTCAGATCGATTCCTGACTACCAAACCTGGAAAAGATTCCAACGAATGAAAGAAAAAAATCTTCTTTCTTTTTACAGACACAAATCTTGAAAGAAACGAGACAGTGAGTCTAGCTGAGAATGTGGACCACTACCCGGGTAATGTCAGGCCAATTTGGTTCGTGTATAGCGGCATGGGTTCGCAGTGGGCAACCATGGGTGCAGGACTGATGACTATTCCGATATTTGCCGCTGCGATTGAAAAGTAAGTGCTATCTAGTTTATTTCTCATATTTTCAAACCCTAAATTGTTTGGTTAAAACACTTTATAACTAGTTCTTCTTATGTTACAGTTCTTGTCATTTTAAATCGTTTTTCAACTACTGGGAACAAGTCTTTCTTGTGTCCTTCTCTGAAGTCTCGTGACCATTAGCCTATTTTTAAGCTATTGCATAGATTTCGAGATCGTGGACTTTGAGCGCGGCGACCGAATCAAGAAATTCCGTAACGAAAAAACCGACCACCCCTCACTCCGACAGCACATCGGTAGAGTGGGTAGAATGGTAGTGGGAGGAACGGGAGGAGTGGGTAGAGTGGTACTGGGCAGAGTGGTAGAGAGGGTAAAGTGGGTAGAGTGTTAGTGGGAGGAGTGGGTAGAGTGGTACTGGGTAGAGTGGTAGAGAGGGTAAAGTGGGTAGAGTGTTAGTGGGAGGAGTGGGTAGAGGGTACTGGGTAGAGTGGTAGAGAGGGTAAAGTTGGTAGAGTGGTAGTGGGAGGAGTGGGTAGAGTGGTAGAGTGGATAGAGTGCATGGAGTGGTAGAGTGGTAGTGGGAGGAATGGGTAGAGTGGTAGTGGGAGGAGAGGGTAGAGTGGGTAGAGTGATAATGGGAGGAGTAGGAGTGGTAGTGGGAGGAGTGAGTAGAGTGGTAGTGGGTGGAGTGGGTAAAGTGGGTGGAGTGGTAGAGTGGGTAGAGTGGTAGAATGGATAGAGTTGGCCGCGTCCACGAGTGATTTAGAACCCGCAACTAGTTGAACCTTAATGTGCATATATATACGTGTACGACTGTACGAAGCTCGCAAGGATCGAGACGAGCTGCTCCGAAATCGGACGAATACGTAAGCAGCTGTTTGTGAGATAGTATATAGGTGTATAGGTATCTATCATCTATGTACAACAGTGAATAGGTGTACGCGGAAAATTTGTGTAACTTTTCATTTATTCAATAAAAGAAAAAAAATGTTTTTTTATCAGTCACTACGCTCAAAAAGTGTAACTTGAATTAATATCAAAGAAAAAAAATACTGCATAAATTAAATAATTATAATTGCATATGTTGATAAAAAAAATGTTATACAATAGCTTTACCGCGGCAGTCCTCGAGTGCCACACGTATTTTTTTATTTTTTTTCCCCTACAATAGTAGGTCTAATAAGACCACAGACCTTCCCTATGGATGGGTTAGGGAAATAATGCCATGATCCAGTGCAGATTGGTGGTGGCTAACGACTGCAGATACAGCTAGGACCAACGGCTTAACGCACCTTCCGTAGCACTTATTCGTTAATTCGAGGTCTAATTGGACTAAAGACACCTATGAGGCTCTGCCGACCCCATCATATATATTTTTATATGTGAACATCTTTCTTTATATTCAGGTTATATCAACATTTTACCATTTTTAATGAAACAGGTGCCGCCGCGTTCTAGAGCCAAAGGGCATCGACCTCATGAAAATTCTAATAGATCCAGATAAAAGCATATACGACAACATTTTGCACTCTTTTGTCGGCATCGCTGCTGTTCAGATTGGCCTTACTGATATTTTAAAGGAAATAGGGGTCGTTCCTGATAACATCATAGGTAAATAAAGTTATAATGTTAAGATCATTATCATAAATTAATCATTTTGTATGTTAGGCTGAGACCACATTGCAAAGAACCAACTTAAAGGAGATTCACGGTACACCGTATCGCGACCGGGTCGGGCTCCAGCAGGTAGCACGTCTACCGTGCGCCTGCCGGGCTACTCAATAATGCTACACTGGGCTGTTTGCGTATATTCTTTGCACGGCCGTGTGTGATAAGTGCTTTGTGTCAACGAGTGATTTCATCGGTCGATAGACGTGACGCTTAAGTAAATGTGCAATTTTAACAATTTCGCAATTCGCAGCTATTGCAATTGCCATCGATGACGAAGTATTGGAAAAAACGAAGCGAAACTACTAAAAGAATATGGGGTGTACATCCAACCTGGAGAAAGCAAGAAGCAGAAGGAGAATTTCCACACATTCTAATAATTTTTCATCATCAATTTTACTGTTAAGCTGCCCACCTCACTAAGATTTGACGTTGCCTGCTCTGCGGGCGCCCGGGCGCATGTTTATGTTACAACGTGATGGGTCAGGCATGAATTACTTGATACAAAAAGTATGCCATAATTTTTGACCGTTCGCGACACGGTGTAGCGTGAATCATTCTTAAGACACCTAACCATCCGCCAAGCAACGCGCCTACGTCGAGGACTAGCAAAATTAAAAAAGAATGTCTTTAAGCCTTCAACTTAACCTTAGTTTGATTTGGCTTAAGTTGTATATAATTATGTGCTGGCTTTTTCCCGCGGCTTCGCTCGCGTTAAATTAGATTTTTTTGGAGATCGAACTCTATATAACCTTCGAACCCCCATTTTCCCCGTTAGGGGGTGAGTTTTGGAGAATCCTTTCATAACGCACGCCTACATTATAATATCTATTTGTGTGCCAAATTGCAGCGCAATCCGTTCAGTAGTGTGAGCTGTGCGTTGATATGTATGTTCTATTATGTAGGTCATAGTGTCGGTGAACTTGGATGCGCTTACGCAGATGGCTGTTTCACTGCCGAAGAGATGATTTTGTCAGCTTACAGCCGTGGTTTGGTTTCTGTTCAAACACCATTCATCAAAGGATCTATGGCCGCTGTAGGACTAGGATATAAAAAGGTAAGGACCATGGTATCGAAATGGTTGCAAAAAAAATGTTTTACTTGGATTTTTTTAAGTGCGCTTTGGATGTTGATGATGAAAAAGTTTCGTGTCCAAACTTTACGTAAATCTAAAAAGTTTCTAGGTTTCGCCTTTGATCGGATATGCACGTATGAAATAACAGATTCTGTATTTGTCTACTAACCCTTGGAATATTGCGTAGTAAATTTTTGGACAGTAAATGCCAAATATCAACTTTAATTTTACAAAAACGAAAATTTTATTTAATTGAAGTAGAAATTTCAGACCCGTATTTTTTGTTAGTTTTGTCCCTGTTATTCATAAATAAATATTTTTAAATATTCATATAAACTTTTCCTTTTACAAACATAATAAAAGTATTGAAAGTGATCATAGAAAATGTTGGCAATAAATCATGATTAAAATTTATTTAGGTGCTTCCGATGTGTCCGCCTGGGATCGAAGTGGCTTGCCATAATAGTTCTGAGTCTTCTACAATATCCGGCCCTGCTGATCTAATGAAAGAGTTCGTAGGAGAACTAACGAAACAAGGAGTATTTGCAAAAGAAGTACCTTGCTCTAATATTGCTTATCATTCTAAATACATAGCAGACGCAGGTGAGATTTTATTCTTTGTAGATAATATTCACGATTTGTTTAAGTTTGGTGAAACGATACTGATTATTTTTTCCTTTTTCTTTATATTATTTGATAGAGTTAGATAATACTGGGTAGTGGTTATATAATACCTATTTTATGAAAACTTGGTATTTAAATCAATTTTATTTTGTGAATGGTAATGGTAAGTGACTCTGTCATAATACCTATATAATTTGGCATATCGATTATCAGCATTTTAGGACTTTAACTGTGTGATATAATAAATATCTTTATTCTTCCTCTTTAATATCCAGCTATCAGTATATGAGATTTCGTTTTGTTAAGTCAATCATTATTTTGAAGGGCCATCTCTTTTGAAGTATTTGAGTGAAGTTATCACGGAACCTAAAAGTCGAAGTCCCAAATGGGTCTCAACATCAGTTCCTCAAAGTGAATGGGATGCACCTAAAGCTCAATTTTCTTCAGCCGAATACCACACTAATAATTTACTGGTGGGTTATTTTATTTATTATGATGTTGTATTTACATGTATTTTGAATAGAACATGAATTGAACGAAGTTACATTAAACAAAATTAACATTGCAGAATTCAGTTCTTTTTGAAGAGACGTCTAAACTAATTCCATCTAACGCCATAGTAATAGAAATTGCACCACATGGTCTTCTTCAAGCAATTTTGAAGAGATCTTTACCTCAATGTACACATATACCATTAACAAGAAGAGGAAACCAAGACCCAGTAAAATACCTACTCGACGCTATTGGGAAGTAAGTGCGACAAATTACTAAGGCAAGAGAATCCATTTGTTTTCAATTAATAATGATGATTTTTATTACTATTTACAGAATATACATAGCTGGAGTTAATCCCAAGGTTGACGTTCTATACCCTAAGATTGAATTCCCTGTATCAACCGAAACTTCACTTCTTTCTCATTTTGTTGACTGGGAGCACAGTGAAAACTGGTATGGCTAATTATTGCACTATTTTTTAGAAATTTATTCAAGAAGCAACACAATCATACCTATTGTTTTTTTTTATTGATCTTGTTAATGTTTTCTTCACATTATTATTTAGGCCAGAAGCTCAATACAATACTAAAGACAAAGTCATAGCAACAAGTCGACTCTGTGTGATCTCAATCCATGATGATGACTACAAATATTTGCAAGGACACGTGAGAGATGGTAAACTTCAACTTTTTGATTTCTTTGTAGCTACTATTAACTTTAAATTAGAATATAAAATGATATTTAAATTAAAGCATGTAACTGCAACATTTTCCTGTGTGGGTTTTTTTTTTCTAAAAACAAAAATCAGCTCCTGGCTTAAATTGACCTTTCGCAATATTTGTTTTTAATAAATTGGAAAACTTAGATATTGTGATATAATCTACATGAACAATAAAAGAAAACATTAACATATTTATGTTACAAAACCTTCCAATTTCAGGTGTCAATGTTTTCCCTGAAGCAGCAATTTTGGTTTTGGTCTGGGAAACATTAGCTATGTATTTAAATACGAATTACAGAAATCAAGCAGTTACCTTTAAAGATATCCAATTTCATACTGATGCAATTATTGATAAAGAGAAACCATTGAAACTACATATTATGATTTATAAAGGCAATGATGCATTTGAGGTAAGTTAAAGTGTTAAATATCTTTTCAGACAATATGAAGTTAATATTTTTTATTTGTGAGCTTTTTAGATTAATGTTGTACACAGTTATTCTCAGAATGGTAGAATGTGTTTATTAGTTATGATAATATGCTAATTACATATTTTAGGTTAGCTGTGACACTGTTAAAATAGCCAGTGGTAACATTACGCCTCTAAATAGTTCAACTATTACGTTTCGACCTATAGAAAACCCGGAAAAAATTGAAGAAGAGATAGTACTAACAAGTGATGATTTTTATAAAATCATGTATTTGAAAGGTTTCGATTATAGGTAAGTAAAGAAATGGTATAAATTTTGTTTAAAAGTAATCTTGGTAACTATTTAATGAAATGTCAATCCACGTTATTATTAACTTCATAAGTAATTATTGGTCTTAAGTTTTAATTTCTGTTTTTTTTTCAGGGACCTTTTCCGGTCAGTTGAAACAGTAAATTTTCATCGTATGACAGCAAATATTAAATGGACGGATGATTATATAACTTTTTTGGATAGTCTTATACAATTCAATATCTTCGAACAAAATCATGAAGGGTTATCCGTTCCTAAAATTATTCGTAAACTAACAATTGATCCTTTTAAGCAAACTACTGTTACAGAAAACCAATCTACAATCGAGGCGCAGATCCATCACTTTTACAAATTATCCAGGTTCTTTATTTAAATATAGTTATTAAATAAATATACCCATCAAAAAAGTCTAAGCAATATGTTGTACGGGTTTAAACTTTTGAACGATTTTTACTATTCTAAATTGTATTCTATTTCTATTATATATATATATATATATATATAATATGTGTATGTATACACTCCCTAATTAACTACAAAAAACTTACTTATGGTACTAAAATTTGCTAAAATTGGTATTTAATCTAGTGTTATTGTTATTAAACTATACACGACGATGTATTCTTACAATACGAGACAAAAAATAGTTGTGTTTGTAAGAAGTTTAGACACTGCTCACTATGGGAACATAACACAAACTTTTTTAACTTGTAGCTGGCCAGCTAATTAAGGACACTCGATTTGCTTAGAAGAAATAGAAAAACTATATAAATATACTATGCTATTATAAACGCAATCGAAAAGTTTTTATTTTTAAAATTAACCAATCTTCTTTGCTAAGAAAAAAATTAAACGTCAACTAATAAAACATACGTTTCTGTACATGAACCGTATTGCTTATACTTTTTTGATCTGTGTGTTTTTAAAAACCAGTTAAAAATTCTTTTACATAATTTTTTAAAGGTGTGGTGGCTTAGAGATGGAACAAATGGAATTTAGTAACTTTCCTGTAAAAGAAACTAAACCAGATGTTTTGATGACACAAACATTTATTCCACATTTCCTAACAGCAACTCTAAATGTATGTATAAGCCATTATAATTTACCATTAAAATAATGTACCTATCAATGTCATATCAATTATAGATAAGTTTTTGTTACAGCTGAAGTTAGCAATTCAAATAAATATCCAAATAGTGGCTGAAAATGGACCACAAAATAAATTGCACATAACCAACATGTTAACAGAACACTCTTTAAGCGTATCAAATAGTATAGAAGAGGTCGCTAAAAATGGTTTAATTAACGTCACAGTTGATAAAATAAAACCAGAAACAGTATTATTAAACACTTTGATAACAAATGAGCACGTTATCAAAAAATCAAATATGTTAATAGTTGATAACTTAGTGAGTAACGCAAAGGTAAGGCATTATTGTCAATTAAACAAATGTGTTTTTTTATAAAATGAATCAAGAATAATACGTTTTTCATATTTTGCAGAAAATGGATTTAATACATAGTACGATTCCTAAAGATTCATTTGTACTGGCTATAGAAGATGCTACCTTAAATGTTCTTTCAATATATGGGCAGTTTTATGTTATAACTGCCTTGTCAGTACAAAATAAGATATTGATTTTGCTTAAGAAAATTGATGATAGCCAAGATGTAAATGTTACTTATATTCCTATAACACATGACAAGAAGTTTTCCTGGGTACCAAGAGTCCAAAGCGAGCTTCAAAAATCTCGCAAAATTGTCTTAGTTTCTGAAAAGCAGCCGTATTGTGGATTGTTGGGTTAGTTATTACGAAGTTTGCGCATTAAAATTAACAGTGCATGAGTTTTTAATTCGCTGAAAATATTGAGAAAAATATTTGTAAATACTTTAAAAGATAATTGCAGACACTAAAACTAACATTACTGCTTTGAATAGGTTTAGTACGAAAATTAAAAGAAGGATTTGGAAAAAAGATCGGCCTGGTTGTCATTGATGATTATCATGCAGCATCCTTCCATCCTGGTAATGAAATGTACAAGAAACAAATGCAAAAGAACTTGTCGTTCAATATATACAAAAAGGTAAAATTATGCCTTCAAAAATAGATATATTATTTCATATGATATTTTTAAACATTTTAGTAAAAGGGAATCTAAGCACATCCAACGCCTTTAGAGTTAATATATTATTTGATTATTTATTCAGGGCCAATGGGGAGGATATTACTACTTGCCTAGCGAAACATCATTAAAGCTTGAAAATGCTACTTTAACTACAACTATTTTTGGTAGCTTGGAATCCTTATCGTGGATGGAGGCGCCTCTTCCAACAACAGAAGATGGATTAGTGAAGGTATGACTTAGTAAAGAATCCTACGTCCCACAAAAATGACTACGTCATCATCTTTAATAAATCTCATTTCTCTGAGTCCGACCATTAACCATGACAGTGTACTACTGATGCCCAAGAAAAAAATTTACAGTGTGATATAGACAAATAATATATTATTCGAAAACATTAGTACCTAACTTACAGTTTTGAAATCGAAATTATTACAATACTTATATATTTTGCTGCGTTCTCGATATATTTGCCGACTGTCAATTACTTTCGTTTTGTAATGTGTGTTTCTGTTGTTATTTCAGTAATTCTTGTTTCGATAATCGCACATCTTTAGAATAAAAAGAATCTTATATCCTTATCCTGATAAAAGAATTTGATGTGCCAAAATTCATCCCAATCTATTAAGTTGATTTATGTGAATAGCACATCTAAACATACAAAATTACCCTTTTATAAATTCGATTACTTTGAAACTCATAATAGTTTACCCTTCGAACTGTTTTGTTTAAATAATTTCCCGTTTCCTATTTTGATAACTATTCTTTTATAATTTTAGGTCAAATATGCTGCTTTATCTTTAAAAGATGTAAAAAAATCTTTGGGACAGTCTATCGACGATAACAAGAGTTTTGGTATGGATTTTAGTGGATATAATAAGAAGTAAGTTAATTTTTTATTTTGGCATTGTCTCTGTGCCTACCTCTCCTTTATCAATGTATGAAGATGTAACGTGCGTGTGAGAGCGCGCGCATGTGTTTATGTGGTGTGTTTAAACTTCTGGATAATTTGTATTATAAATAAAAAATAAGTTATCATGCTTTATTAATACTGTTTTACTTAATATTTTTTTTGTTGTTGTAGGGGCGAAAGAGTGATGGGTTTAATATCAAAAGGAGCTTTATCTTCAATAATTACAGCCGACCCTATTTTAACATGGCCTGTGCCTGAATATTGGAGTCTAGAAGATGCTGCTACAGTTCCATTGCCATATGTCCATGCATATTACTGTTTGGTATGAATATGAGTTACAATATTAGTAATACTAATAAAATAGGCTTTATCTATTCTTGCTGATGTAAACTAAAATCATTGTTTCAAATGTAATAAGTGTGCTCCTTTCGAGTTAATAAATCGTCCAGACAAAGTTTACTATAGTTCGACATAACTTAACATTTCTTACATTTTAGGTGGTTATGAACAAAGTCTATCCAGGCATACATGGCAAAAGAGTATTCGTCAATGGTGGTGCGGGGGCATTAGGTCAAGCAGTTATAGCAGTATGTCTCGCTGCAAATTGTATCGTTTACACTTGCGTGAGTGATATAAGGAAGAAGAGGTTCCTAATGATGTTATTCCCAGAGTTAGATGGTAAGTTGACAGTGCTCGATACCTTGATGATTTTAAAATGTAAATATGGCAAGGCAATATTTTATATTTAATCATAGTATTTTGATTCTTAACGTATGTTTAGATAACGCTGTGCTATTGCACTACATAAATATTTTGTCTCAAGCCTACTTTTTTTAAAATAATCTGTTTTTTGAAGTTATACTTCTTTAGCCGCGTTATGAAAAAATTATGAGAGTGAAATTTTAAGATGCGCGCGCATCACTGTAACACAAAAGTAACATAATGAAGTTAGCCGCGGGCGCGTTGTGAAAAAATGATGAGAGTGAAATTTTAAGATGCGCGCGCAACACTGTAACAGAAAAGTAACACCATGAAGTCGGCCGCTAAACCGCACATTACTCGTAAGTCTCGAAAAAAAGCTTCCAACAAAATAGTAATAGGATCTCTTAGTCGCAATGTTGGGACGCTCGTCGCCTCTGATCACTGTTTTCATATTTATAATATTTATCCACATGTTTCTAGTTTCTATATTCTTAACACGTGTTATAATGTTATACAAATGCGAAATTTATATGTGCTAATAAATTTTAAGCAGTAGTGATTTAAATTGAATATTTTGATTATTTATTAAATTTTTCAAACTAAAACTGAACTTTATTGACTGCGTTGACTATCCTTTTCCAATCCTTTTATTATCTTATTGTAATTAATTATCTGCATGCAATTAAAAACTATTTTTTAATAATTCCAAAAAGAAGTATAACTTCTCACGCGCGTACTTAAGTACACGCACCCATTTTTTTTTTGTAATATATATATTATACACTATGAAAATATTTTTTCTATTAGAAAAAAACATCGGTAACTCGAGGGATGGCACATTCGAAGATATAGTTAATATCAATACTAAGGGCAAAGGCTGCCATATTTTGATCAACTGTGCTAACGGCACTTTACGTCAGGCAAGTATGGTTGAAATTATTTGTGGATTTTTTTAAAGTAGCGAGGGCATAATAATGTAAGGTATACAATAATATACCTACAGGTATTCATATATTTTTTTATTCCTATCTGGTATAAAAATATAAGTACATAATTACGTACTGGGGACATTTATTTTAATATTGCTTGCTTTCTTTAATATTCTTATTCATTATTTTATTCTATTCTGTTTTTCTATAGTGAATGTATTTATAGGCTGCCATGAGATGTAGTGGAGAGGAAGCAGTATTTATGGACGTTGATGATTATGATTCGAAACAAAACTGTGAATTTGGAATGTCCTATTTGAACAAAAAAAGAAACTATTTATCGATAAATATCTCACGTATATTTGAACCGGAAAATGTTGCGGAAAAGATAGTACGTATTAATGGATAAACATGGTCAGATACACATGACTGCTTTAAAAATTATTGACACAGTCGCATTTCCTTATTGTTAAAATATTTGCTTTTTCTACGTTTCTATTTCATTTCAACTTTGTAAATTAGCTAAGGAGCTATCGCCTTTTCTATATTGGTTTATCCTATGCCAGGAAAGATTTGTTTTAACGCTCTCTATCTCACATGGCGATGATTTTAAACTCAGTCAGGCGTGTCTATTTTTTTTTTATTATGCAGTTATTCTTTGGATTATATATGATATATGAACGCGTGTTATTTTTATTGTTCCTTAGAAACTTCAGTGGTCAATTGCCGATGGCATCAAATCTGGAACAGTAAAACCACTCAGTCGTGTAATCTATGAACCTAACGAAATCACAAGAGCTTTCCGATTGTTGTCTTCGAGTAAACATATAGGCAGAGTTGTTATAAAGATGACGAATAATGAATCGGACAACAAGGGAATCAATGTGCTTCCTAGGTACCTACATGTGTTTACATTCAATTATAACACTGCTGGAGCCCAAGAATTGGGCAACGCGAGCTCAGTGCGGATTGGTGGGTACTTACGACTGCAGATGCAGCCGGGATCGGACGGCTTTACATGCTATCTAAAGCACAAAGTAACACGAGATAATACATTTTAAGTCACCCATCTGATGACTGGCCATCGCAAAAGTTGCTCAAATTTCATGAGCACAGGCCGAGATCACCAAACCGATATCCTCATACGAATACAATATCACAATACTTGACAACAGCCAAGTGTCGTGTGGCTTCAACCTTTATTAAATCCCTTTCATTCGGATTACCACCACCTGTGATGTTTTTACGTCTGAGCCTAGACCTTTTTTATAGATAGAACACTGACCCAATCAGTCCAAAGGTGATCCTGATTGGCGTGTGCTTTTAGGAAAATAATCAAGAATATACCAAGAAAAGAATAAAATTAAATTTTGATCAATAATTACCCGATCTTGCATATTATAATGTTCCGTATGTTGTGAATATAGTATTAGGTTTCACTTTTTGTCTAACTTATTACAAAAATCATATCCATATATTTTTTTATTATTTTCGGGATTTAAGAATTCACCTGAAATCGCAACACTGATTCATAAAAAAACTGCATTACAGGATGTCGTATACACCAAAGGGAACTCACGTGATTGTTTGTGATGAGAATGGTCTCGCAATTGAGCTGGTTGACCATCTTATCTGCAGAGGAGCAAGGAAATTTATCTTAAACATGAAATCAAATATGAACACAGGATATTTCTACACAAAATCCATGTTGGTATAATTCCCTGTTTCATTATTGTTTCATCATCATCCTTTAACAATCACAAAAATGTACAGATAATAATGTGCAGTATTTAATATCGACTTACGTAAACATATTTTTATATATATATAAAAAACTACTTAATCCAGACATCAAACTTGAATCGAACCGATCTCGATCTCGGTCTCGATAGAAATGGTTCTCCATCGCTATGCAGATAAATGCAATAAGCATAATGCTACCTACTAATCAACGTATAAATTTTGTTCTGCTATATTTTTTTTCTGGTAACTAAATCCTTGGTTGCACACAGAAGTCACTAGTATCATAAATGTAACTATAATGTCACTGTAAGTTCTTATTATAGCTAAGTCCATTAATGCAGGGAATCCATGATTCGACCTCACTAAAGGTATTAGAGGTTTACATTTAAAAGTTCCATGAGCTAAATTTATATTCAAATATATATTCATTGAATGTATATTTCAATTGAATATAATTAAATTATAATTAATCATATCTTTTACAATATGTAGCATATCCACAAAACTTTGTAACAATTTCATGGAACAACATAAATAGGTATCTAAGAAACCTTTATCGGAATTCATATCAACCTACAGATTCATAGAAAGCTGATTAAATAGATTTCTTAAAAATGATTGAGAGAGAAAAATACTTTCTAGGATTTTGTATTAAGTTTCACTGTTTCTATATTGGATTTAAAGATTAAAATTGGATGTTAAGATTTTCAATAGAATTAATGTTTTTTTTCTCGTCTATCAGGTAAATTATCAGACTATTGGACACGTATTTTTTTCTTTATCCACATAATCAAAACAATGCGGAGATATGTTGATTTGAAATGTTGCATGACGACACGCTTTGGTCATTTTCTATTAAGAATTGACGTCACTAGCCCAAAGTCCCAAACTTTTAACGCGCTTTATTTTTGGTGTTTATTGATTGATTGACAAAAGAAAAAAAATGTGTTCATTATTTTTTGATAATCTAACTGACTTCCGATTTTGTTTACTTTACTCCGTCATGACCCCTATTTCTTACACTCGTAATAATTGTCATCTAAAATTGTTTAAAGCCCCTAGCATAAAAATGACAGCATGTTGCATTGTCAGATACAACACTTACGTGTTGTATCTGACAATGCAACATGCTGTCATTTTCTCATTTCATGCTGTCATGCTGTTTAGGTTACCCTAACACAAAAAATATTTTAGTAATAATGCATTCTATGGAAACCTTTAAACCATTGAAATGTTATTTACAAAAAGTGGATATTATAGTTGTTTGCCCTTCAGTATATTAATATGCATTAAGCGCTTTATTTCTCAACTTCTGTCTTCTTTCTCATTCAAATTCCTATTCTGATACTAATATTGTCAAAAGGTCGTGGAAGAAACTCGGTATTTCTTTACAAATTAACACTGAAAGCCTTCAGTACGAAAAAGGGACCGTAAATCTTCTGAACGAAGGATCAAAATCAGGACCGATTCATGGCATCTTCGTTGTTCAAACCTTAAATAGAACTGAGGAGAATTTTGATCCGGTAGCTGTATCTGAGAAATTCAACGACACTGCAATGGTTGTAGCAAATTTGGATCTCATATCCAGAAATATTTGCATGGAGTTGAAGTAAGTGAAGTAATTTTTACCTGAATCTATCATACGAAAGAATTAACATTTGATAAGAATCTTACTGTCATAATCTGTTGAAGGATATGATGATATTTTTATTTTGTATGATGATTCGATAACATTCTTGGAATAAGTAAGTGAAACGTTAAATAATGAATACTTCCAGATACTTCGTCGTTATGACTGGTTCCTCGGAAAAAGTAACAGATGAATATGCTGCTTCTGTGTCAGAGAAAATTTGTGCTATTAGGAATGAGGTTGGGTTACCAGCTTTGGCTTTCAGAGTAGGAAAACTGAATAAGGTAAGAAATAATAATTTAACTAAGCAGCAAAACATGTGCAAGTACTTTTTAATGCCTCTGGATTCTAGTAAAAAATATAATATTGCGCTGCTAAAAAGTATAGAATACAAAAAAAATATGTCCTGCTCTTCCACGAAAAGTTTTACAGTATTTTGTTATAATAACGAAGTCTGATCATATTAAAAACATTAAAATTAGATCATTTTTTTGTAATTATCATATGAATAAATATGCCCATATTGAAAAATATGGATGTAGGTATTTATGCTCTTTTTAGATTAAAGTGCAGACATGATGTATTTGTTCACGTCTAAGTAATGTTCACATTGATTATGGGCACAAAACTATACTACTATATTAATTATCAGATAAATTTTTCATATTGAAAAAAAAACGACGACAAAGTCATATAAAAGAATTGCCAAAAACTTGTTAATGTCTGAACAATGTTTACCTCGATTATACTGTTCCTAAGATAATTGGACACAAAACTGCACCATATTCAATATTGTTTTCAATATTGAAAAAAGCGCCACTAAAGTCATACAAAGAAATTGCCAAAAATACTTTCTCTTTGTCTGAGTGTATAGAAGTACTCGCAGGTATATTTTTTTTTAACAGTTCGATTCGGCTGTAGTGGATTTCCAATCGAAGTCCCAGCTTCTATCATATTCAGCAATTTTCAGCGCTCTGGAGACGAGCTTAAAACTTAATTATAAAAATGTCCAAGCGTTCAATCTCAAGAAGCGAACTGATTCCGACTTCCTTGAGAAAATCGAAAAAATACTGGGTGAGTATTTTTAAAGCGTAAAAGGAAACTTGCTTGCTCATTCTGTGTTTTATTTTTTATTATAAATGAAGTTGCCTTGAATTGCAATTTCACAAAAAGCTTTCTATTTTTTTATTATTGCTCAGTTTCAGTGTAACCTACCATTCTTGTATTTTTATACAAGAATGGTAGGTTATATTCTTGTAACAAGTAAAAATAAATATGGGTGGTGTGTATTCGAATTTAATTTAATCCTTGTTTTGCATATCAAAGTTACCAACTTTGAGTTTCGTTATAGTTACTTAATCTATTATCCTTGTGTTATCCGAATATAGCATGGGACATAAATCTTTCAAAATAGAGATTTTACTTTTTCTTGCAGGTATCAAAAATATAAATAATCTTCCGAAACACTTTACTTTAGAAGACTTGAGCGCCAATCATTATAATATCGAAGAAATAATTGGGGTTATCAAAAATGCTCACAACATAAGTTACCCACTCGAGAAAGCAAAGAAGTTAAAAATTGGAGAGTAAGTTATATTTTTTTACACAAATATTATCTCGCCTTTCCTAAACTTTATTTCTCTTCTAAAAATATGTACCTAAATGTTTTGTTTTGTAATTTTATTAAAATAAATAATCTATATGTTTGACAAACTTCCAGGCTTATAAAACTCAAGGAATACAGTATGAAGAAATCTGATGGTGGTTTGAATGCTTTCTTTACCTTCATCGACAACGACGAATGCTTAGCGGCAGAACCTATGGTTATGATGCAGACCAAAATAGCAGGCGAAATTCAGGTCAGTTTTTTAAATCCACTAAATTTTCTACCTTATTATTAATAAAGAAAACATGCAAAGCAAATAGAACCTCCTTCTTTATAGTAGGGGAGCCCAAGCGGAGATTTTATGATTTACTCAAGCGCGGCAGATAAATTTAAGGGGTAACCTTGTACCCAGTTAATTACTCCTACCATACCTACAAGGATGCCCACCCGAAGGATGGTCGGAAGAAAAAAGTAACACTCGCACATCATGAGTCGCGCATTCCGCACCGCAGCAGAGAGTCGTCATGTACCGCCCGCAGCGACAGTATCGAAAGTGTCAATTTATGTTATCGTATAGTACTGCTGAAGACAAATCTGATCGAAACAAGAAATTTGTGAGTGTATCGTGTTGTGCGTTTGTGTCAATCTGTGACTAAGCTCTTCTGAGACCGTTTGCTGCTGCAAGCGTTAATTGCTTGTGCGACCGCCATCTTGGTGGTTACCGCTAGCACCACGAAGAGACTGCTGCAGGCTGCAGCAGCGGCTGGGCGTATTTGCCAGCGCAACCATCGCGGCCCAACCCTCAATTAAGTGGTCGGTGTTTTTATCCTCAACCTATCCAAGAATCTGACATCCGCTTCTTTCTATCGCAACTAGCACCTACAGTCCACTTCTTGGGGATTTTACCCTACCAGGTATCGTTCATCTCCCCCCCTCTACGTGATCCCACCAGGTGTCATCAGCCAACAGTTTGGCTGTTTCAAAATAAATTTTGATCGCAAGTTTCTTCATTTTGACGAGGTGGACGTGCGGTGACGGAGAAAGAATACAACTCACCGCCACTTCTCTTCCCGTGGGTGTCGTAAGAAGCGACTAAGGGATATCGTAGCTTCCATCAGTTTTTCTGGTGGCTCACGGCCGCCTGGTTTGTTACCACTGCGCGCATGGTTAAAAACCTGTGAAGTGCTTTTCGCGCGTTTCGAGGTCAACCAGCGTACAACCAGAGGGTTGCTCTCTCAAGTGGAGGTTGCCGCGAAGGATTCGGTGCAGGGGAGGCATCCGTCAAACCGATGCCGGCAGGACTGCATCGACCCGCCGGCCAGGGAGACCCGTAGTAACGGCTCTCGCTGGCCGACCGTGGCACAGTATAGGGACCCGAGCATTTCTAACCAGTTCGAGAGGCTGCTCCATCATGTCGCGCATAATCTCGGGGTGGACCGTCGTACCGGTTGGTGAACGGTACGTGGGGTTCCGGCGGCCACTCCCGGAGGGGTACGGGGCCCTTCCGTCCGGCGGGTTGGCGCATCTCCTCTGCAGGTGATATCTGCCAAAGCACCACAGGCCAAGCCTCCGTGTCTAACAGTGGTAAAACGCCGGATCTGGCACTATGGGTCGGCAGATTGGGACTACTTTGTGTCCGTCCCTTGGAAGCAGCGCTGTTTCAGTGACAAGGACCTATCAGCCAGCAACGTTGCTATTACTGAGGACGTTGTAATTGGTATGGAGTATTATATTCCTTATTCCAATCTCATCCGTAAGGGCACGCGTAACCTCTAATCACGACTGTGCTGAAGCTACTTCGCGTAAGCAAGCGGCATATCGTGCTTGGAGAGGCCGTGCTCTTAAGGATCCCGGGGTCGATTCACTAAAAGCAGTCTACAATATTGCTAACAAGGCCTGAAAGAAGGCTTACATCAAAGCGGATGCCCAGCGCGTTGCACGCGTTGGTCACGAACTCGTAACACTAGCTCATAAGCCACAGGAGAAAACCGATTTACTGGCAAAACTCTTTACAGCTAACTCGCGAATCGATGATTGCAATGCACTGCCACCATCATTACCTCATTGTGGCACAACGATGCCTGATATTAAAATCAGGCAGCGTGAGGTTCGTGTCGAATTGCAATCACTCGACGTCCGGAAAGCTAGTGGACCTGATGGCATGCCAGCAGTAGTACTGAAAAAATGTGCAGTGGGGTTCTCTGCCGTGCTCACGCGCTTGTACCAATGCTCGTATTCTTTGGGGCGTGTGCCGGCAATTTGGAGAGAGGTTAACGTGCAACCGGTGCCTAAAAAAGGGAATCGCTCAGACCCGGCAAACTACCAACCAATAGCAGTCACCACAGTATTATGTAAAGTCCTAGAAAAGGTCCTTAACAACCAACTGATCATAACCTAGAGGAACACTCGCTGATTAATGATCGTCAATATGGTTTTAGACCGAAACGATCGACGGGTGAGCTTCTAGCGTACTTGACTCATATCTGGGGTGAGGCTATCGACAAGCGTGGCGAGTCGTTGGCTATCAGCCTTGACATTGCTAAAGCGTTCGACAGGGTATGGCACAAAAGCCTTCTCTCCAAGCTTCTGGCATACGGTCTGCCGGCCCAGTTCTGTTCTTGGGTAGCTGATATCCCGCATGAGCGTAGAATTTGTGTCCTTACGGATGGTAGCAGTTCGCGGTTTATGTCAGTGAATGCTGGCGTTCCCCAGGGCTTCGTCCTATCCCTCACTCTCTTTCTGCTGCTCTTTATCAATGACTTAATTCCTCTTGGGAATATTCATTGCTATGCAAACGATAGTACAGTGCATGCAGGGTATCTCGGACAAGCAGCGGCTGGGCAGACGGTAACCAAGTAGAAACGGGGAATCTTGTCATTGAACTCAATCAGGCTTTGGACAACATTTCTGAATGGGGTACCAAGAATTTGGTTTAGTTCAATGCTTAAAAACCCAGGTCTGCGCTTTCACAGCAAAAACATCGCCATTCCTTTCATGTCCTTCTCTTCAGGGCACAACACTGGAGCTAGAGAACAGTATCACCATGCTCGGTATGAAGATTCGCTGTGACTTAAATCCAAAAAATTACATCGAAAGTATGATAAAAACGGCCTCAAGCTAACTCGGAGTCCTCAACAAGGTGCGGCGTTTTTTCACGCCCGAGCAACTGTGCTTGTTGTGTAAGACGCAGGTGCGGTCTTGCGTGGAATATTGCTCGCACCTCTGGGATGGCTCCGCCAAGTACTTGCTCAATGCTTTGGATAGGTTACAGCGGCGCGCGATCCGCATCATAGGTGATGATGTGGTAACTAAACACCTCGAGCCTCCTCAATTACGCCGTGACGTGGCGTCACTAAGCGCGTTCTATCGTCTGTACCACGGCGAGTGTTCTGGGGAGTTATTCTCTCTTACTTCACCTTCCCCTTTCCTTCAGAGAACCACGCGCGTCATTTGTCGGACCTTTCTATAAAAAATGGTACCTACCTTATTTCAATTCCACTTCGAGACCAAAGCAGCATCAACGCCGAATGGTATAGCACAAAATGCCTGCCGAAGTTTTTTCTACAATGAGCAACAAGCGACTTAACACGTGCCACACACTCTGCGATTAAAACGAAGGACTTCCTGGACTCCACACCAGTAATAGTCTTGGGACACTCTCCTTACAGTTCTGATTTGGCTCCGTGTGACTTCTTTTTGTACCCTAAAATAAAAAAAACAGCTAAAAGGGATACAGTTTTCATTGCCGGAAGAAGCGCTAGCAGCGTTTGAGAAGGCCGTGGAAGAGGTGTCTGCGGAGGACTGTAAATAATGTTTAAAAAATACTCAATACTTTCCGTAAATTTTATATTAACACTTATATGACTACCGTAACTCAGGTAAGTCAGATTACATTTAAATTTAATTAAAGTGGATGCTGTTGATGACGTTGTTTCTGATAATCTTACTATCCTATTAATATTATAAATATGAAAGTTTGTATGTTTGTTACTATCATTCAAAAACTCCTGAACGAATTTGGATGAATTTTGGTAGGCATATATTATAGTTTATGATCAGGTTTGAGACACAGGATACTTTGGTTCCTATGGGATTCCTAAAAAACCAAAGTTAAAATAACACGCGGACGAAGTCGCGGGCGGCCGCTAGTAAGACATACAATAAGACAACACTTGACTTAAATGTAGTAAATATTACAGTTCGTCGACGTCTCCGACCTAATCCGATCACAAGTAAAATTTTCTTCAATTTAATTTCAGATCGAGGATCAAATTGACACAAAACCGGAATATCTAATGCTGATACCAGGATTTGAAGGTCACTATCAGATCTTTGAATCTGTATGCGAGAGACTTAAAATCCAGGCGGCAGTTTTCCAACTCGGACCGGATCTAGCTAATGACACCATACAGGAAATGGCTAGCAATATATTGAAAGTAAGTAGGCTAGGCATAACATTAAAATTACACATAAGCATCTTATTAATATTGTAAATATGAAAGTTTTTTTATGTCTGTAATAATGCAAAAATGGAACAGAACAGATCAGACATCAGATTCTTCTTATCCGGGATAATCTCCAATACACAGAAAGATTAAAAACAAAAATTAATCCTCAAAATCGTTCAATTGAATGTCAAAATAATACGCGGGCAATATATTTAAATAAAAACAGTAGTCAAATTGAGAAACTCAGCATATTGCTCAGCATTTATAAAATATTATAAAAACTAAAACTGTACAAATTTGTATTGTGTACAGCCGATAATTTAACTCCATGTATGTATGTCATCGAATTTAAAGTTGTACAGTATACTCAGGAAAATTGAGTTTTACTTATGTTGAAAATTTCATTATAAGCATAAAATACATAACAGTTATAAGTTAACTCTATTGGATGTAGTATAGATGTATAGATCTTGGTAGTTACTTTTAAATTACAATTTTAATACTTTGGGCTATATTTTTTTATGCTTAATAGGCAAAGCGTTTGACCACAATCTCGCCTGATGGAAAGCGATGATGAGACCTAGGATGGTACACGCCTGCCTAGAAGATGCCTGTTATAAATGCGTTCATAAATTTCTTAAATCATGATGTTATGTACAGGAAAAATATACTAGCCTATACGCCAGTTACAAATTTTCCTGTACAGATATTGAAAGCATTTCAAGTATAAATTTAAGGCATATTCTGAAACTGATGCAGATGATATCTTGACAACCTCATGTTTCCCTTTAACGAAAGTATGGCGGCAATCATATAGTGAACAAAGACACGTATTATTACTGCAGAGGCTTCTGCTTCAATTTGAACTGACCAAAGTTTTTATAAACAAACAAACTACAATCTTTGCTCTTTGTTACAGTTCATGAAAAAGCAATTTGAGCTAAAATCTAATTTCTATCTTCTGGGCTACTCTTTTGGAGTTAATGTGGCTTTGGAATTAACTGCTTTATTGGAGAAAGAAGGTATTTAGTTTTAAAGAAATTACTTTTATTGTTTTGAAAATACTTTAAACAGAAAATACATTATTACATTTAATGACCATATTGAATTATGATATGCTTGTTAAAAAAATATGCATGAGAAAAAATCCCATTATATGCTTGTCCTTATTGATTTCTAACTTTTCAGGTCACATCGGTAAAGTTTTCTGCCTGGATAGCAGTCCTGAAATGTTACGAGTTCAATTAAGCGCCTACGTAGGATCTTTGTCGGAGACTGAACTGCAGAATGCTATAGTGGAACACATGTACAAACTGATGGCTGGAAAAGAGAGTATTGAGCTAAAAGAAGATTTGCAGAAAATCGAAGACTGGCCTACTAAGGTGGATACCTGCGTTAACAGACTCAGAGGCTTGGTCAACTACTCGCATCAATACAAGAAGTCATTACTCAACGGTGCTTACAACAAAATAACTTTGGCAAGGGAATACGAGCCAAATTTCAAATTGAAATCCGAATTGATTCTCATGAAGGGTACACCTCATCCTAATGCTGAAAAACTAGAAGATGATTACGGTCTTTCTAAATATAGCTATCAGAATGTCAAAGTGTTTAATATAGAAGCGGATCACGCTTTAGCACCTCACGATAGCAGGGTCTCCAACTTTATCAACGGGCTTCTAGATACCAATGTCATAGAAGAATTCAAAAAGAAAAGTCTGTGCGAGGTCTACTATGCTGATCCTTTCAAGATCCTATAAGTGGACATATATTAGTCACTAGGTATTAAGCGGCCTATTATTTATTACTTAAGTCAATAAAACTTTTACTTTAATTGGGATTTTTTTATTTCAATTCAAAAATTAGGTTCAAATAATTTTGATATATCTGTTCTAGTTAATGAACTGGAAAATAATTTTCGGGTGATACTGTGTTAATTAAATTCAATCCTAATAAAACAAGCGCTAAAAGCAGCTGTCAGTAAAGGGAGACATAGTAACGGACTTTGTTATAATTAAACTACAAATTGAAAGAAAACAGTATACACTTTTTACAGGATCGCTTTTATAGTTAACGCCGATAGTGATAAGAAAATTATTGGTTACACAAATTAAATTTGTTCGAAATATTACCAAGATATTTTAGTCACTACAATATTTTCGAATAAGTATCTGAGATTAAGAAATTCTGTGAATGCCTCTCCGGTGTAAAATTATTTCATAAACAAAAATGGTCTGGTGTAGATAATACAAGAGCCACGATTCAATGCTTTCATTAGTTATAACTAAGTTGACATCTTAGTTCAACATAAAAAGGTATGTCTGTAGCAACAATAATGTTGTTACATACCTTTCTATGTTGAAAGGTGGTAAACAGGCACATGACCGACTTTAATATGATGATGGTAAGAACTAAGGAGCCTCTTTAGCCTCAACAACTTAATACCTAGTGAACGTTTATGTAAACTTCAAAGTTTAAAACACTTATTACACTTAACAATGACATTAACATATAAATAAATATTTCTAACGCTCACAGCAATTAGCCTGGCCCCAAAGTAAGTACTGTAAGGTTTGAGTTATGGGATACTAGGGTAACGGATAGAATACATATACTGATACATAATAAGTATATTTAACTAGATTCTAGAAATACTTATATATAAACATTCATGATTTAGGTACAAATGCACGTTTTCATCAATACAAACACTAACCTTACTCCACCGGGATTCGTACCCGTGACCTTTGAGAAGGCGACACCTTGATACCCGGCGTACAAACTACTCGGCCACAGAGGTCGTCAATATATAGCATACTTCAAAACTCCATATGCAATCAAATGTTTCATAAAACTACGATATGTAATTTCATTGTTCATTGCACATTTTTAAACAACAAAATTTGCGTTATTGTTCAAATCAATAGAATGTATGGTACTGGTCTAAACTAAACTAAACCTTCTTAATATCAGGCACAAAGGTGAGCAACCACCATTACCTAACTGGACTGAACTCACTCACTCACTCACTGCAGAAAGACAGCACTAAATCATTTAGTATTATTTGGCTCCAGTCATCTGTAAAGTAAAAAACGCTTCCCGAGACAAGCTCTCCAATTAATCAGCAAAATCCGCACCCTTACCAAAGCAGTATCTCCTAGAATTAAACAACACAATACCTTTAGTCCACCCCTTGTAACTACACAAAATGGATTTTTCTTTTTTTACGTTAAAAGGTGGCAGACGAGCGTATCCTGATGGTAAATGCCTTTATATGCGCTTGCGATACCAAAAATATATCACTCACACATGGAGAAATTTTTTATTTGCTCCATACTCACACCTATGCCTACCCTGACCCAATCCAATACCCCGTGGAGCGCTGGAACCTTACTTACCGTCAGAAACACAACACCACCAAAAGGTAGTGTTGACGCAAAATCAACATGTTTTATTAATGTTCATACTTTTCAATTTTAAATCTCCCGCCACCTAACATTATTGTAATTAAGTGGTCACACTTCTTAATCTGTATCTTCAACAGTGACCACTGATTGGCTAATGTAATTAGAGACTTCAAAAAATATGGCGACTAGAATAATGTGCTTGTGCTAGTAAAATTGTCATTTCATTATAATTTGTTCATTATATCAGTTTTAAAGTTCACGAAAATTGTTTCATTGAAGAAAGTCACCAAACAAGGTAAAGGGAAAGTAAATAATCAGCGATCACCAATCAAAATCAGAAAACGCTGCGGTTGCCATACGACGCTTCGAACCCGCCGTTGGCGCCGAGCTATTCATCATCACGTAGTGTTATTTTACTGTAATTTCGATTAAAATAATGTTTGTTTTGTCACCCAACAAAATTTTAATAACCAAACATCCCCTGCGCCAACGAACTAGACTGAAAACGAATATAGGTATTCTATTTGGTGAAATCATATGTTAATCAATAAGAATAAAATCATTGTGAGTTATGTATTGTTTGTTACGTTACCGAATACCTGATTTAAATAATTTTAAAGTTAATTACAAAGGGAAGTTCCTGTTTATATAGGAAGTGTTGTGAATGGTAAAAGTACAACATATTATTTAAATTTGCACTGAGAGTAAAATGTAGGTGTAGGCCATTTATCAGCGGATTAGGTAAATGGTTCGAGAGACAAACACACGCGTTTCCGCTTCGGTAAAGAAACGTTTTTGTGGTTATATTGGAAAAATGCAAACTTTTTTCTACATATGACATGAACTGTGTTTTTATAAAAACCACAAGAAAACAAATTTAGTTTTTAGTCATACAAAAGTACCTGTGTAACAATTTTAATACGGCATAGTTTTTCCATATTTTAAATATACGTTTACGTAATAAGGAAATCGAGAAAACACAATATTTGTTTAAAGTGGTATGCCATTGCATGATTATATTGTTACATAGTTTATTGCATAAATTACTGTACTTTATAGGGTCTCCAAAACTTTGAATTTACACACGCGAGTGATATAAACTAAATCAATACACAATTCAAGAACTTTCATTATGTAATAACGAATTGTATGAACAACAGTTGTAATTATTAGACATTTTTGGGCACAATAAGCATTAGCTTTGCGTAACGGTTAGCTTATTTTACCGTTAATTGTCTAATTGATGTACATTGTTTTGGGAGTTAATTGCCTTGACTGGGATCTAATTGGCAACATTTAAAGGGCGTAATTGCAATCATACCATTAGCACGAACCGATATCGAATAGTTTAATATCCTCTGATAAATTTTAAAGTTTTTAATTAATCATAAGTACTCTATTTAAAAAGAAATAGGTATGCACTGTGGCTATTGCTCTCAATCCATTGTAGCGGATAAGTAACTTACTCACAGAATTTTACTATATCCAGCCCTTTGTTAATTTATTTCACATACTAGCGGCCGCCCGCGACTTAGTTAGAAATAAAGGTTCACTGCTCGTTCCCCGTGGGTGATAGCGTGATAATATTTAGTCTATATGTTGACCCGACTTCTTAATAATATTCGTGCCAAATTTGAAGTTAATCCATGCAGTACATGCAGCATACTTATTGAGTTTATTTTGGATATACATACAGACAAACAGACAAAAATTCTAAAAACTATATTTTTGGCTTCGGTATGGATTGTAGATCACACCCTAAGTATTATTTTAAAAAAATATTCAATTCAATGTATAGTTTTGACTTTCCTACCATTTTATTATATGTACAGATAACGTCTTTGAAAGCCACGTTAAGCCAACAACGAATAGTTTGAATGCACTGTGAATCAACTAAGCCGCTGCACTAGGCTGCATCTGCACCAGTCGTTGGCACACACCAATTCGCAGTAATTTCTCGTTGTGGGTTATGGTCCCTCTTCCATTGGTGTTTATCCTTCTCTATTGGTTAAGCCGCGGAGATATCATTGGCTGCTACCGGTGAGAAAATTTGATTAATGAAGGATCAATGAAACACATTAAAAGTGGCTGAAGATTAAGTGCACAATGCATTAATTTTAATTACTAAAATTTATCACCATCGGTTTAACGGAAAATCACGGAATAGTTTGAGATTGTTTTGGTCACCTATATTTCGAAAGTTGGTTAAAGGTAGCATTCGGCTCTCAGGGATCGTGATTCGCAATCCCGACTCGCTACAGAGACCAGTACCCCTAGCACGAACCAATATCGAAGTCGTATCGTTTGCGAGTTCGAAATGTCATTGTCAAATGTGTAATGATTTTTAGTTCTCGTTACGTACTTTGTACCGCTGCTGTTCAAGTTTCCATAATAAATTTGACATTGACATTTCGGTTTGCAAACTATTCGAATTCGATATAATGGTTCGTGCTAGGGGTACACGTGGCGCGGCCCACTGCATTGTATGGATTTATATGGAGCACTAAGTGCAATAACGCACGAGCCGCTAACCGCAGTAGATGGCGGTTGCGCTAATGTCAATTTGTATGGGACCGCGCGGTTACGAGGATGCCAATGCGTTGTCTTACATAAATGCCTATGGGTAGAGAGCGGCGAGGCGTCCGCGACCCGGGCGCGTCGGAGGCAGTGCCGTCGCGAGACGCAGGCGACATTTTCACCAAACAAAGTTTAGATAGAATTGGTGAATAAAAACCCACATTTATATCGCGCTTACCCCAGCCAGGGATATCTTATCGCCAGGCGACCATGGTCGCGTAGTCGGAGGGTCGCGGTCGCTAAGAAGCAAATGCTACGACATAACGAACTAACCACTTATAACATTGAGCTCCTCCATTAATAGTCATGGGTATTCACAATAACTCGACTCGCTACAGAGACCAGTACCCCTAGCACGAACCAATATCGAAGTCGTATCGTTTGCGAGTTCGAAATGTCATTGTCAAATGTGTAATGATTTTTAGTTCTCGTTACGTACTTTGTACCGCTGCTGTTCAAGTTTCCATAATAAATTTGACATTGACATTTCGGTTTGCAAACTATTCGAATTCGATATAATGGTTCGTGCTAGGGGTACACGTGGCGCGGCCCACTGCATTGTATGGATTTATATGGAGCACTAAGTGCAATAACGCACGAGCCGCTAACCGCAGTAGATGGCGGTTGCGCTAATGTCAATTTGTATGGGACCGCGCGGTTACGAGGATGCCAATGCGTTGTCTTACATAAATGCCTATGGGTAGAGAGCGGCGAGGCGTCCGCGACCCGGGCGCGTCGGAGGCAGTGCCGTCGCGAGACGCAGGCGACATTTTCACCAAACAAAGTTTAGATAGAATTGGTGAATAAAAACCCACATTTATATCGCGCTTACCCCAGCCAGGGATATCTTATCGCCAGGCGACCATGGTCGCGTAGTCGGAGGGTCGCGGTCGCTAAGAAGCAAATGCTACGACATAACGAACTAACCACTTATAACATTGAGCTCCTCCATTAATAGTCATGGGTATTCACAATAATGTAACATACATAAGTTATAGAAAAAAGAAAGACCCAAAATCACGCATTTCGCTTACAGTAGGTACGCGCCTACATTTACGAAGAACGCCAAAACAATTTCAAACTTTCGCTCGCAATCTACAAAGAATGAAAGTCGAGTGGAACCGATCGATAGTTACAAAGTTTGATAGAAGTGTAAGTTGCGTGCGTCCTATGCCAAGTTGGCGAAAACATGAGATAAAACGTTTTGTGATAACTAGCCGCTTAGGCGACACATGGACGCTATAGCACGAGATATTCAAAATCGTTTACTGAGCTTAAGTTGTTAGGAAGCTTTCACTTGTGAAAGTAAAGATATTTCACCATAGGTATAACAATAGAAGTACACTAGTTAAATATTCAACTAGTGTACTCTGTGTTGCAGCGAATATTGGCTTTATTATGCGTGCATGTCTTTAAATAATGCGTCCTTAATAATCTAATCTGTTGTTATCTGCGACGATCTATAATTGGCTGTTTGTTACTACTGTAGTTATATTTTCTGTTTTAAATTAGCTATTGATCTTCTAAATAATAAATACATACAGCTGACTAAAAATGCGTCGTCTCTGAAAGACGTAGCTTATTTTCTTTTAAACAAAGACTTACTACAACAAAGTTAGATACTGTTTTAAACGTTTATTTATAAAAGTTATTTAATCTTATATGCCTTTAGATTGCATATGGTGGACTTAATACCAGTATGGCATTCTCTACCAGCCGTAGCGTTGAACGCATGTCAAACTTTATAAACTGACTTCAAAAAGGAGGAGATTCCCGATTTGGTCGGTATGTTTTTATGTATGTACACTGATTACGCCAGAATTTTAGATCCGATTGCCATGGTTATTTTTTGTCCGAAGAGATAACTATTTCCACTTTATCGACGACAGCCCACGGTGTAGACTGAGGTGGAATTTTTCATAAATATTGAGGATACGTGAAAAACAAATTTTCAGTCAAACTAAAGCTTAATAATGAAGCTTTAAAGTGAAAATGTTGTGCTAAATGTGGAAACAGTATAAACATAATTAAGTATGTAAATAACCACAACTGAACCCAGGACCCTTGGCGCAAAAGACAATATCGCTAACGTTGCACATCTACCTAAGTTCCTGCTAGAAGTACTGGGTTCTCAGAATAATATGAATCACAATGAACGTAGAAGTAATATCGTAATGAAAATATTAAACATTTGCCTTCTCCAATAATTCTATGACTCGCTACAAAATGTACGCTGACCGCACAAATTGACAGGAGAAGCCCTCAGTCGACAGGTTTCCCGAGCGACTGATTATTGCATTTCAATATTTAGCGTAGTCGAGGCGAGGAATAGAATGTTGCTTCCACAATTAGTTCATCGTTATGACTTAAAAAAATAACGGTTGAGTAATAAATGAGTCGTTGGGTAAAAATTAATGCTTACTTAAATTCTTACGTATATGTATGGGGCTTTAGGTTTTTCACATGTTCAATTCGCTGTAATTAAAATGACATTATGACAATCGAGTTTATTTAAGAAAAAAAATAAAAAAAACCTACACACACCAATTAGCCTGGCCCCAAAGTAAGCACTGCAGGCTTTTATTATGGGATACTAGGGTAACGGATAGAATACATATACAGTACATATATAACTATATTTATATAGAAATACATATCAAACATCCATGACTGGAGTACAAACGCTTGTATTCATCACACAAACGTCTGCCCCCACCGGGATTCAAACCCGGGACCTTTCGAGTCGGCGACTCCATGAAACCCGGCGTACAAACCACTCGGCCACGGAGGTCGTCAATAATTTAAAACAATTCATTAATGCGTAAATAATAATACAGAATAGTTAATATATTTTCATTTTATCATTGTCACCTGAGTCTAGTAGATATTTTTCAGTAATATTTTATTTACATTTACTATGTACTAACTAATTCTGATTATCGATCAATTTTAACCGCCGACTGGAAGAGGTTGAAGGTTGAAGAAGCCTTGCCGCGAAGTGAAGATCCCTTAATTAACATGTTATATGATTTTTTTCTTGTTATTGGCGAATAAAATCACAGGAGTGAAATAAAATCACAAGGACAAAAAATTGAGCATTTATTTAAGGATGCTGTTATTTTCTATGATAAATATTCATCTCATTGCATGGTGCATATATATTTTGCGTAAGCATAACTGGTACACTTAATTAAGTGTACAATTACCGTCAATTTAAATTTAAATTGAAGTTTATGCAATGTTACTCAAGATTGCACAAGAAAATTTTGAAACTCAGTCGGGATATGAACTTCTTTGTTCTATGTTCAAAGCTATAAATCTGTATACCAAAATGTGATTATCATAATAAATTTAGTGGATTCGGCGTGAAAGCGTAACAAACAAACTCACTTTCGCATTTATAACATTAGTTAAGATATAGAATAGCGGTTGCCCGCGACTACGCCCGCATTTACTTTAGTTTTTTTAAATCCCACACGAACCTGACACTTTTCCGTAATAAAAAATATCCTATGTCTCAATCCAGGCCATAAACTATTTGTGCATAAAATTTCATTTAATACCGTTCAGTAGTTGTATGATTGTGACTCAAACATGCAAAGTGTTTGAGTCACAAACATACAAATTAGACAAAATAAATGTTTTTATTTTGTCTTTATTATTTGATTATTTCGATGCGGAGTTATTTTAAAACTATAATATCCCTTAAGATATTTATGAAAATCCACAAAAGACAGAAACAATGTTGATCAAAATGATATACTTGTGTTGAATAATGTGTTATTTTTGATAAGAAATGATTATCATGTTTATAAAAGCACCTTTGCAGATAGGTAATGTATTATTTAAAACAACTTTGATTATGAGTATAGTTCAATTACTGTTTATAAATGTTTGCACTAGTTTTACTCGCACGATTTTTAAGTTTCTTAGATACATCTGAATTCACGATGCACCTATATATTTGAATAAGCTAAATTAGACAACAGTACTTATATCTTTATTATGGACTAGTGGCCCGCCCTCTCTTCGCTTCGGTGTAGAGCTGTAGTGTAAACTATATTTTTTGTTCTCAGGCTTGTGCTATAAAGAATGACTTTATTTATATAATTACACGTGTTATTGTGAGTCAACCATAAAAGATAGATATATGCTGTTGCGGGATATTTTTTACACAATTTTATGTAGAATATTTCCGTCATACATGATTTCTATGTAACTTTAACCATTAAGCCTGCACCCGCGACGGAAGCTTAAAAAATGGAGTAACTTCTCCCGTTTTCCCAACATTTCCCTTTACTACTCAGCTGCTATTGATTGTAGCGTGATGAAAAGTATACTATAACCTGCCCAGGAGTATGAAGAATAATTGTACAAAGTTTCGTTAAAATCCGTTGAGTAGTTTTTGTTTCTATAAGGAACATACACACAGACAGACAGACAGACAAAAATTTTACTGATTGCATTTTTGGCATCAGTATCGATCACTAATCACCCCCTGATAGTTATTTTAAAAATATATTTCATGTACAGAATTGACAGCTCTACAGATTTATTATAAGTATAGATTATATGTAATGAATGAAAAGGAGAGACTTCTGACTTTGCGGCGCGAATATGAACAGTGGTATTAAGATATTAACACGATTGTAACCATGTACCATGTTTTTATGAGCATAATATTGACAGTACCAGCTCACGGAACGACCACAGCAAAAATTAAAAAAGCGTCGTTCCGCGATCAGATACTTTGAGTATTGTGTGTCGGGAACAGGTGCGAGTGAATAGTGAGAATGTGACCAGTGGTAGGGGTATCGAGCGCAGTAAAAGTCGACGTCAGAGGGTAGACCGATATCTCGGTGGCCACAAAATAAAATGAGTTGGATTCCAATTATGTCAATGTTATATAATCACTTAGCTATTTCATTATTCATTTATTATTATTTAAATAATCGTACAACATACATTGACAGTGACATCACTGTTTCCCTTGTAATGGCATGGTTTGTTCTGTGGTGTAAAGCCGTGTTGAGTATTTCTTTATATACCTATTGATTGATACGTTCATTCGGTTATTTTTGGGACTCACAACGTACATGATGCTTTCTTCTTTTTCAATTAAAATTGTATTCATCAGGCACCAACCTGGTTGACGGCCACCATAATCAATTGACGATTGTGATACCTTAGTCTCACTAGCGATGTATCCATTAATAACGTTGTAGGTACTTATTTGAAAATCTCACTGATCGATAAAACTAATAAATAATGCTACGACCGCGGTCTTCTGTAATTGTGGCCACTCACCATCTTGCCGCTTGATCAAGTGGCTTGAACAATATTAAATAGGCTTGATCAACCCAAGCAGCCGTATGTGTGAAGACATTTAGAAAGGACGTGCAACTTGACGGAAGGATTTTGTCTCGATAGCCACCATGAGGTGGTAGTAGCTTCACCACACGGATGCTCCAATTCGACCAGGATCTAATCCGCTGTGTATTTAACTTTTAACTATACTTTTAACAAACTATAACATACCAATATTGTAAATATTATTCCATAAAAAATATAAAATAATGAATATTTAATATATTGTTATGATTTTACCTATATATATTTAACTCAATTTCTATTGCAAATAGAACCACTCTCTACGGCATTGAAACATATACACAATAACATACATACTCATCATTCATACTATACACACACACAAAGTACATCATGTACACACACACACATATACACACCACATGCCCACAAACATACAAAAACATGCACATATTCACCCTCCCTACAACTATAGTTTTTAGTTTGATTTTAGTTCTTCTTTTTGATTGTTTTCTTTTAACTTAATCTTGTAAGGGTGATGGAAGAGCGGTGCCTCCTACTACAGGTATCGCTTTAATAAAAAGTAGTTCACCAAAAATCTCAATACATATAACTCTTTTACTCCAAAGGGTTTTATATCCTTATCCTTGGAGGCTTGGCGATACTTCATTACTGGCCAAAAAGAAACATTAAGTACCATACCTTTCTGTCATCAGCAAAGGAAGTATTTATCGATGTAATTGAGGCACAGACAAAAGGGAAACATTTTTAAAAATTTCACCAAATTATTTTTTGTACAAAGAGGCTTTTATATCAGTATATTAATATGAAATAAGAGTAAACTAAACGTAACATATAAAACAAATATATAAAAATGTCAGAACAGGTAACAATGTACATAGGAAGGATTAAGGATCAGTAACAACTTGAATATAAAACTTAGCTATTTATAGGAGGTTCAACAAATCTGTTTAACCTTTCCAGGATTACAAATTATTTTTTAAAACTCGATAACATAAAAGATACGATTCAGCCTGGACCCGTTTAAAATTTCAAGAAGGAACTAACTTTGTCAGTAAAAGGCTGCCAGTTCGATTACTGGATCTAGATTTTAAGATGTAGCCGGCTTGGGACTTTGCAAGCAAATGTTTTCTACACAGAAGTATAGATACATAAATTGGATGCGCCAATATTAACAATTTGACGGAAGTAGTTTGTAATAATAAGAACTAGCTTCTGCCCGCGACTTCGTCCGCGGGGACTTAGATTACCGTAACTTATTTTTTTTCAGTAAAAACATCGAAAATTTTATTAAATTTTGAAATAAATATTTTAATGATAGTGAAATTAAAAGAAATTTTTGAAGTTATACTTCTTTAGGCGCGTTATGAAAAAATGATGAGAGTGAAATTTTAAGATGCGCGCGCATCACTGTAACACAAAAAATTAACATGCTGTTACTTTTGTGTTTACCGCACATTAAGAAAATCTACCAACAAAATAGAAATAGAATCTCTATTTAGTGGGTGCTAACGACTGCATTGTGAAGGCCTATCAAAAGCATTTATTATTCTGGAACAACGGAACCAAAGCGCGATTCAGGAGACTACAGCGCCATCTCTTGACCATTGGTGTAGTACAACCAAAAACCACATCTTTATTTTTTGTAATAAAGTAACAGTTATCGGTATTCATATTTATAATATTTATCCACATGTTTCTAGTTTGTATATTCGGAATACGTGTTTGAGTTTCATACAAGTGCAAATCACATATGTTCTAATAAATTATATTCAGTAGCGATTTTAATTGAATATTTTGATTATTTATTTATTTTTTCAAATTAAAACTGAACTTTATTGACTGTGTCCTTTTCCAGACTTTTTATTAATTTATTGTAATTAATTATTTGCATGCAATTAAAAACTAATTTTAAACGATGCCAAAGAAGGATAACTTCTCACGCGCCTACATAAGTACACGCACCCATTTTTTACTAGAAAAAAATCCACGCGGGCCAGGCAACAGACGGGACTTGAACCCGCACCCTCCGCCGAAAGCACTGATTATTATGCTAACGCGGCCCTAATGGCCCTAATGTTCTGAGGAGCTATTCTCGCTTATCCCTCCATCACCTTTTCATCAGAGGACCACGCGCGCTGGCCTACGTTGCCACCTTTGCCTTGACTTACTGTGGCCACTATTCCCACACGAACAAAGAAATTTGGTGACTCATTTCTTTGTCGTACTATTCGTAAGTGGAATTCTTTACCCGCGCACGTGTTCCCTTCACTTCCTATAATCTGGGGTCCTTTAAAAGAGGCGTGAAGATACATTTTTGCAGGCCGGCAAGGTGAGGATGTTTGGTGTAGCAGTTAAGAACTGCTCTACCGGCTATCTTCGCGTTTGGACTTTATCACCACTTAACATCAGGTGGACAAGCTCTCAGGACGTTGATGCCCCTGATGCTCCGGGGCATCTTCATCGGGGTGGGTCCGTTCGCGGACAAAAACTTGACGGGTACGCGGCCATTCGGAAACGGGAGCCGCGACCACACCCGCTCTCTCGGCATGCACTAGGGGGACCGCGGTCCTCATAGTGCGTGTCGAGTGACGGTAGGTATTGTCTGGTTTTTAGTGGCCCTGTTCAGGGCGTTAGGTAGGGCCCTGTTTATTTCACCCGACCACAGAGCTTTCTGAAATGAACAGGGAGGAGTCCCACATACCTTCTTCTCGCTCCCCCCGGTTGAAGGATGCGTAAAGCATTTCCTAGACACAAAAAAAAAGAAAAAGGTGGGGTAGAGTCATTTGCCTACTTCGCTATAATAAAAAATGGCCGAATTTTCTCTTGTATTTCTTAGGCTCCATCTATTCGCATTGTAGGTAACCCACAGCCAAATGCTTAAAAAATAAAAATATAGTTAGTATGAAATCAGATAAAAATTCAATAGGTATTTATAGGTATATTAATTATTAGGTATGGCGTGTCCAAGTATTAATTTTTATATAATTTTTCAAGTTTTGTACCCCAATCTAAAAAAAACGGAATCTCGAAGGATCATTCGGTTGTCTGTGTGTCTGTCACAGTCGACTTGCTTGGAATCCACTTGACCGATCTATTTGAAATGAAGTACAAAATGTAGGTAATTGTAGAATTTTACCGTGACAATACATCAAAATCATCAAATGAAGGGTCTCAATGTAAAGTTTTAAAATATTTTTTTAGGGTTCCGTAGTCCTGATAAGGACCCTTATCGTTATGCCCGTCTGTCCGTTCCCGGTTTTACTTGGAGGCTGTTAGCACTAGAGACCTGAAATTTTGTGGAGATAGGTATATTAATCACGTCGACAAAATGGTAGAATAAAATGTTTGTTCCTGTAGGGCTCCCCCCCTCTAAAAGCTAAAAACTATTGGCTTAAAAATCCTTGAAATTTCATGATAATAGTGCTTATCATGAAGGAAAAATTATAACGGTTAAGAAAAAATGGTTGCCTGTAAAGTCGGTTTTACGGGCGAAGATTTTACGTGACAACGTCTTTTTCTCGGTAGAATATTTATTGATATGAATATAATTAAATTGCACAATAGGAACAAGGAATTGAATGAAAATAAGAATTGCACAAATTTTAACTATAGAAATATATTTTGTTTACTAAAACATTGTACATGTAAACTTAAACTTAACACGAGAGACTCATCGTAACGTTACCGAGCGTTACACTTTTTCATAAGTGACTCCCAGCCGCAACCTAATTTAAGACGTTGTCACGTCAAAAATTGTTAGTTTAGGAGTAAAAGTCGTTCAACTTTGGTTAATGAAAATTTCTTACTAATTGCAAATTCCTTAGAAGAAAATATTCATTTTAGTATAGATAAAGTTATTAAAGCGTAAAACCTTGCATTGAAAAACAAAATCTAAAAAACCCTATTTAAAAACCACAATAAAATATCATTAGTTCGAGAAAGCTACCGCGAGTACCAACGGCAACGGCTTCTGAATAGTGCTATCGTTACGTTTTAATAAAAAGTAAGCACTTGAAAGGCCGGTTATTCCTCGTATTCCAAAAAAATAAATCTAATTTATTTTGAGTTTGAGACGCAGTTTGACTTTCATTTAGGTATTTTAGTTGAGATTCATAGTTTGATATTATTATTTTTTTAATATCAGATACAGAAAATAAAGACTCCTGCTCAATTATATTGTGGTTACGTCTGGCACGGAACTTTACACTGCGAGTGTAAAGTTCCGAAAGACACGCACTTGACCGTTTTTTTACAGATATGAAATGAATAGATAAAAGAGTATTTTTAGAAAATATATGAAATTGACCCGTCGTCGTCCAACCACATTATCTACGAAAGTAGTTCGTAAAAAAATAAAAAAATTGGAATGTAGCTGTTTGCTTATACTCGTATATTACAGGAAAATAGACATATAAAAAAAAATTAATAGTGTCGAATGTTGTGTAGATTGTGTCGGGATCCACTGAAAAGATCTTCAAACACAGAATTTTAGAATGTACTGTACATTATAGTTTATATCATCATCAGCCTATTAATGTCCCTATTGCTGGGGCAAAGGCCTTCCCTATGGATGGAATAGGGAGATTGGGCTATGACCCACCACTCGGGCCCAGTGCGGATTGGCGGGTGCTAACGACTGCAGATGCAGACGAGACCAACATGACTGATGCTTAATGTGCCTTCTGAAGCAAGGAGGAACTCGAGATAGAAGATTTTTGGTCACCCATCCAATGACCGACCACTGCGAAAGTTGCTTAACTTCAACGATCGCAGCCGAACGCGCCATCAAGCTCCTATAAACATATTCTGTTTAAATATATAGATTATATATTTAAACAGAATTAGAGAGTAGAAGCATCCATTTTCTTTTACCCATCCATGTTATACCTACGTGGACATCACACCCAACTGAGCCTTTACGTTTCCCTGAATCGAAAATTGATCTAAGGCCGATCGTTGGTTCTAGGCGATATATTATTGCGCCGATGTTGCCAGTAAATCTATCTTCAAGAAGTTGTATGGACGTAAATATTTCTTACATTATCGCTAAGGCTGGCAGTAGTAAATGTGATTTTATTGAATGTATTCTTAGTTTGTGATTGTTCTTTGTCTCAAATAAAACTATTTTTCGTTATTTCTTTCTTTATTCAAGCTCACTAAGAACAAAAATACAAAGAGTTATTTTTTCATGCTAATATCTGCTAGTTAGTTTTGCGACTTGTAAGTATTTATTGTTGTGAGTAAGCCACTAAGTGACTTCACTAATTATATATGTTGTAGGATGATTTGATAAATCATTTTTTCATGAAAATCCTAGGAATTTTGCGAACACGCGGATAATTCCAAAATATCGATGACATTGCTCAGTAAGATTGAGCAATGTCATGTCATGTTAACGATTTTTTTCTGGAGCACGCTCGCATTGCTCACTCGGCTCGCGCGTTATGGTCATAATACTAACTTAACCTAGTGTGAACACAAAAAACCAAGAATATTTATAATAAGTCAACGATTCTTTTCGCAATCATACTATGGCGATTCGCGCTATCGCAAATATCCTGTCTTTTTTCAGTAACATAGAGAAATCTCATCGCCATTGTCTAATTATCCGCGTTTTCGCAATATTCCGAGGATTTTCATAAAAAATGCGAAAATTCGTATGATTAATTCATCCTACGCCATAAACATAGAAATATTTAAATAACAAAAACTTAGCTATTTTGTTATATTTCATTAATTAGTGTACATAAGCTGTGAGGTTTTGTTATTTGAACTAAACAATCTGACTAAAATATGAACGAGGCTTTCGTTTATTGTTAAAACATGGTGAATATAATGTAAAGCGTGAAAATGAGTAAAATTCTTTTGATTACGTTTGTTTAGAAATTCGGACGCTTCTGACAGATGGACAATCGAACAACGGTCAATAAAGAAATCCTATAAGGTACGAAATAATACAAATATGAAGAACGGTAGGGCATAAGAGATATTACGCTTAAATTGGAGGAGGTTACTTCCCAAGATGGGGAGAATAATTCCTCATCTGGGGAAGTAACCTCCAACTTACAGAAGAATACAGCATAATAACACTACCTTTTGGTGGTGTTGTGTTTCTGTCGGTGAGTAAGGTTCCAGGGCGACACGGGGTAGGGGATTGCATCAGGGTACGCAACGGCGCCAGTGATATTTTTAGTACCGTTAGCGTGTATAACATAGGCTATGATGGCCGCTTACCATCAGGCAGGCCATACGGTTGTTTGCCACCCTTTTAGTATAAAAAACCCGATTCACGGTAACCTAACCAGTTGCTAAAATATTTTCATTGATTACTTCATATCCTTACATATCAAATAATAATTATTCATAATATTCTGCTTATTAGATGATTAATAGGTGTATAATGCTTGTATTGCCCAATTAGTAGTATGTTTCTCAATAGTGATAACGATTGCTAATAATTACTTGAATTTTAAAGGTGAAATTTAACAATATAAGTTCTGATAACAACAAGTTGAGTAAATATTCATTTCTGACACGCTTCTTTAATATAGAGTATGTGAAGGTTTGTTTCAAGTAATCACTAAAATTAATCGCCTAATTTTTCCATATACAGTAAGTTTATATATTTGTTAAAAATAAATATAGCAAATATAGTTATTAACGTGCTTCATTTTCATTATATCTACGCACACTAGTAATTTTCATTTTCCTAAATCAAAACCAAACCAAATCCCATTTCTTTGTTCTACTGAGTATACTTAAATAAATAAAACTAGTTTTAACTGGTTGGTGATTGCACGAACTTTATTTATTTATTGACGTTTCGCAGCCTTTTCAGGTCTGAATCGTCAGAATAATGATATAATATACTTACATAATTATCTACATACAATTCATGTCATGCATGTAATGACGTAGTGAACAAAATACACTTTTCTAACAGATCATTTTTACTCTTCTACGTTTCACAAAATAGCGTTGGGCTGGGAGCTGAGTAAGAAATATCTAGTCTTTCAAATAACTCGCTAGTAATAATTAATTAACGAATTCAATAACGTAGTGATCAGTGATGGAGACTGTAGTTAAAGCAAACTTTTGAAATGGCCAGTCAATGGGTGGGTGACTCAGCCATCCATTCATTCATTATCAGCCTTTGAATGCCCCCACTGGTTGGGTACAGGCCTTGCCTATGGATGGAATTGGTAGATTGGGCCATGTTAACCACGCGGGTCCAGTGCAGAATGGTAACGACTGCAAATGTAGCCGGGACCAATGGCTTAACGTGCCTATCGAATAACGGAGGAGCTAGGGATAGTAAATTTTTGGTCACCCATATATATGAACATAATAAAGTCGTTAGAACTCATCGATTCGGACGAGACTAGTGTTGTTAGACATGGACTGTTCTCTCTATTTCATTAACGGAGAAGGTATCCCTTAGCAGTAAGTATACGTAAAGGAGCCGATAATGAAAAAAATATTTTAAGCATTTAACTGATAGGAGTTTTTAATCTAAAGAAATGTTTTAACCCTCCTACTTAAAAAGGGTGAAACAATAACGTAAGTTAATAAATAAATAAAAAACCTTTTGAAAAAAATCAAAAGATACCTATTATCAGACGGCTTTGTCCAAATTTTAAACAGGGGGCATAGTTACAGAAAAAAGAAAAGACCTGAAGCTACAAAAAAGAAACGTTCTAAGTAATAAAGGGACATTAAACCGTTTAAAACCTCTTCAAAGTCTCTCAGAATGCAAAGTATCGAACGGAATTCTTTGTTTCAACATCGGTAATCGTGATCGAGCCTTCGGGGAAATTTATTTTATTTCCACCAGTACGCCGACACTTTAAGCCTTATCATTTTAATAGGTTTCTGCAAAGGATTGAGACAATGAAGGTTTCGTATTCAAAGGAGGCCTTTATTTTGACTCGATTGGATGAAATACTACGCGAAAAATTATAAGTTATTTTTTTATCAATCCTACTAATATCGTAAATGTGCAAGTTTGTTTGTTTGTTACTTAATCACGAAAAAACGGCTTAACAGATTTGAATTACATTTGGTATAAATATGAATTTTGGTATAAATAAAGTTCGTGGATTGAGATAAATAATACTTTTCAACAATGTTTCTTTGTTTAGGTTTCAGTGGGAATCGCAAAAAACTATCTACAACCCGAACGAAGTAGCGGTCGGAGGCTAGTTGAATCATAACTCTCTATATATTATCTAGATTGTTATATTATCATCAGTTGGTGATTAACAGACGACTTCGTTTGCTAATAAAAATATTGATATGATCAGTAGTTCTATTTGAATTATTACAACAGCATAGTACAACAAACAAAATGTAATTGAGATTTTTTCTACTCAAACAAACGATTTTTCAAATGCGGTTTCTTTGACTCGATTTGATGACTTTCTTTTGAAGAAGAAAATGAAAAAAAAGCGGCCACGTGCGAGTCAGACTCGCCTATGAAGGGTTTCGTAGCAGCAAGTAACAATATTAATGTTCTTGTAGATCGTTGTAACTTTGATCGATGTTTTAATATTAGTGTATTTTTTAAATTGATTTGTGATTTATGACGTATTAAAAAAAACTACTTACTAGATCTAGATCTCAATTTTCAGTGGAAGACTACATAGTAATGTACGTCATATATTTTTTTTAGTTTTATAAGTCTCTTATTTTAGAAGTTACAGGGGGGGGACACGTTTTACCATTTTGGAAGAATCTCTCGCGCAAACTATTCAGTTTAGAAAAAAATGATATGAGTAACCTCTATATCATTTTTGTAGACCTATCCATAGATACCCCACACGTATGGGTTTAATGAAAAAAAAAATCTGTTCTAAGTATTGGGACCCCCAAAGTTTCTTGTTCTTTTCTATTTTTATGTAAAAATCTTAATGCAGTTCACAGAATATTACTAAGTTTCAACAGTGTAGTTCTTATAGTTTCGGAAAAAAGTGGCTGTGACATACGGACGGACAGACGGACGGACATGACGAATCTATAAAGGTTCCGTTTTTTTCCATTTGGCTACGGAACCCTAAAAAGAAAATTCAATCGTCTTTCTCACACTATTTCACATGAAAACTTTGTATTTTCACCTATTCGTCTCTAACTAAATCTCTATCAAAAGCTTATTTGTATAGAATCTTCCACACGGTTTCCCCTACGCATTCCAATGGCTCACTTCAATACTTAAGGCTTTGGTACAAAAAATAACGGGAGCCATTATAGCTCCCTTGACAGACACTTCAGATTTGATGGATTACCGATAACAGCACTCCTTATAACCCCATCTTTCATTGTTTTTCTAAGAATAGGGAAGAGCAATTGATTCGTCTATTAAAGTTGGACATCAAAAAGCAAAGAATTCTGTATCCCCTTAGACTGTTTTAAATGAGATAAAAGTACTTTATTAAAGAAATACTTTAAAAAAGTACTTGTAAAGAGTATCCAAATTTAATAATACACAATATCTACATGCACTTGTGCCTATGCATTTGCGAATAATGTATAATTAAAAGAATTTATTCACGAAAGTGTTATAAAATTAATCAGTAAATGGCATATTTAAGTTTAATTTTAAGTGTATTTTAGATACAACTAAAGAATATATTATGTTTTATTTCTTAATTTTAAGTGGTCTGGTTATTTATAAAATCAGGTTATGTTTAAAAAAAAAGTTTTTATTTCTCATTTTACGGAGCTGACCTGCATTGCCTCTAAAACGTTTAAAATAATCAAACACGAATTCTGTATCGCAGTTGAGGAGTTCCATTATTTTACTTTGTTAGTATCCATCAGATTTTTACCAAATTAATATAGGATCAACACACCAAAAATCTGATTTAGCGAAAAAAATCCATTAAAATCGGTTCTATAATCTCGGAGATATGTGCGAATTACTATCAAAAAATATACTGAAGAATTGAGATCCTCCTCGTTTATGAACGTATTAAATGTATTAAAGATGGTTCATGTATATTCAAGTGGTTTTTGATTGCTTCAAGAGTTCGTGGTATGGTCCCAGTTCAGAGCTAATAATTGCCGTTTCGTAGCTCGAAACAATGCTTATAAATTTATTATGACGAGAGAATGACGATTTTGGGATGGATTTTTATTTTTAATAATCAAATTAAGTCAAATAGTATGCTTTAGCTTTTATATTAGAAACTTTCATCCAACGATAGCAAACCAAGGTACTAGTAAAATGCTGTACCTCTTTAAATGATCTTTCTGATGATTTAGGAACTGTTGTTACCTGTTCGGATTGTCGTAGGTTCATCATCATCGTCATCATCATCATCAGTCTATAATTTTCCCACTGTAGGGGCACAGGCCTTCATAGATGGAATAGAGAGACTGGGCCGTGACACACCACGCAGGTCTAGTGCGGATTGGGTGCTAACGATTGCAGATGTAGCCGAGACCAACGGTTTAACTTGCTTTTCGAAGCACGAAGGAGCTCGATATAATAAGTTTTTGGCTACCCATCCAATGACAGACCAACTTTCACGATCGCAGGCCGAATGCGCTAACCACATGCGCCAACGAGCTCCTCATGTGTCGAAGGTTAGTTGTCCGAACTAACAAATTACACCTACCTACTTAGTTTTTACTTATTTGATCAGAATTGATTGAGATATTTTGTGGTGATTTGATGTGTTACTGATATAATTTGAAAGACAAAGATAATCAAGGCTATGCTGTAGTGCGAGTGAAACCACAATCAGATGTAAATAAATGTATTGTTAGGAGTTTTAAAAGTATTAAGTGTAGATACCCACAGTGTTTTTGTTCCCACGCAATTTTTTCCAATTTATACCACGGCATTTTTTGCTTTATTCCTTGTTGCAATATTGCTCAAACATCCAATGTAAGTTAGCCTCTGATACGTCGCCTAAGTATCGAAACCTCATAGCTCAGTACGCTTTGTTTATTCAATGACGTACCAACATAGACTGGCTGTTTATTCAAACTGCAGTTACATTAGTATTGTTCCGTATTCGCGTTCGATGCCAAAACTGATCTCGAGATACAAGTGGGCCCATTAATTTAAGACGATATCAGAACGGCCATTTGTAACCTTAATAATGTCTTGGCACAAGAAAACTAAAATGAATTATAGGTAGTACATGCTCGTAAGGAACGGCAACGTCAATTATTTTCCCGTTATTTTTGTTTTGTTCGGATGATGTTAGGGCATTTATGCTTAGTAGATATTATCTTAAGAACTTTATTGTTTTCGTCTAACGTCTCAATAAACTAGGAAGTTTGACTTTGGCCCACTTGCACTGAATTATCTAAATCTGTTTCTACTAAAACTAGATCTATCCCAAAGACGTTTTTCTATGGGATAATAATAGTTTTAGTTAAATAGAGATTTATGAAATTTGCCTTAAGGTGATAAACTATGGTTAAACTAGTAAATACTAATTTATAAAAAACATGACTGCCGTTAAAAAATTAACTAAAAAGTTAACAGCTTGATTTTTATGTGCTTGGATTGAAGTAATATTTTTTTAAATACATATCATTTTACAGATAATCCCCCGTTTATTAATGCTATTATATTCTAATTTTTAAGCATTTGACTGCTAGGTATTTAAATCTAAACAAAATGTTACAACAAATATTTCACTCAGTTCATGTTCTGGATGGGATAAAAAAACCGGAAGATGTAGGTTCAAGTCCCGTGTGAAACCTGGACCGTTTGAATATTATTCTAGAACTATTCTTAACTGATGTTAAACATCAGGCACAGTAGTTTTTGAAATCTACCTTAACATACAGAAAGATGTAATGACAGACTTTGTTTTAAATAAGGATATTAGCAAATTAAGATATTAAGCATTATTAAGATAAATTAGGATATATACACACTCCCGGACACCTAAATCGAGCCACCTTGATTTTTTTGGTTTGGAGTACTGCAACTTATAAAAGATGTATGTGGAAGGAAAATGTTTTGATGCAGTTTTGGAGCTGGTATACTCATCATTCATTTAGAGTGCCACTGTTCTAAATTTGAACTACAGTTTATTAAAAAGTCGAGTTACGTTGAAACAAGTCCATATTTGCCTTTTTTTCAAGGAAAAAAATCTAATCGTATTTTAAATAAAGACATGTTTTACATGAAAAGAAATGTTTATTTAGTAACTTGTATTACCTCCCAGTGCATTTATGACAGCTCTCATACGGTTTGGCATAGAATTAATCAATGTCGTTATGACATGTTGAGGAATGTCCTCCCATTCTTCCAAAATTACTTTTTTTGAGCTCCTGCATGGTTTGTGGGGCAGGATGATGAGCTCAAACACGCATCTTCAGCTCATCCAATAGATGCTCTATAGGATTCATATCAGGACTTCGCGCTGGCCATCTCATAACAGTGATACCAATGTCATTTAAGTACTCCATGACGATTCCCGCAGTATGGGCCCTTGCATTATCATGCATTAAAACGAAATCTTGGTCAATAAATCCAGCACATGGCATCACGTGGTTCTCTAAACATTGGCGAATGTATCTATTGCCATATAGGGGCGGCAGTCGTGGTCCCGTCACAACCTCTAGCTCAGTTTTGCCTTCCATAGAGATTCCTCCCCAGACTGTCCATGATCCTCCATCATAACTCACTTTCTCGTCAATACAGCATTGTGCGAAACGCTCGTTCTGTCTTCGGTACACCTTACTATTTCCGTCATTACCTTAAAGCATTATCTTGGACTCATCTGTGAAGAGAACCTGGCTCCATTGATATCGAGTCCAATTTAGATGTTCGCGCGCAAACTCTAGACGGGCTATTCGATGTGCTCGTGTCAATTTGGGTCCATTGGCTGGCTTATGGGGCTTTAAACCACGTTCATTGAGTCGCCTTCTAACGGTCCGAGCACTTACAGCCACTCCGTGAAAGTCCCTGAGCTGTTCTTGTATCTGAACTGAAGTTGTCACTCGGTAACGAGGTCCTCCTGTTCGCCGAACGAAGCCGCTAGTCTCCAGGTATCGGTGGTAAACTCTTTGAACAGCGCAACGACTTATGTGAAGTTGCGAACTCACATCTCGCTGACTTAGCCCAGATTGAAGAAGTGCTACAGCTTGCGCGGCTACTTCAGGTGAAGTATCCATAATTGTATAGCCAAAAACGGTTCAAATCATAGAAAAATAACTAAACTAAACTTTGGATTACGACAATTGCGAAAATTCAAACCAAATCGACATTAAATAGCTTCAAAAGCAAATTTCAACAGTCATTATTTTTTTCAAATTAGTGACCAAGCTTGGCTTTTGTTCTTTATTTTAAATTCTAAAATTCAAATTTGGAATAATACATACGGGAAAGACGATGAAATATGCCAGCATTAAAAAATGCATAAAAGCTTTTTTGTTATATTGTATATTTTTTGTGTATTGGGCTTTTAGGCCCGGGAATGTAAGGTGGCTCGATTGAAGAGTCCGGGAATGTATATTATCAACTAAGTTTGCATAGAATAATTGGATTTTCACAACTTTCATCCGACATTTCATGCCAAAATTTATATACAGCAGGCTTAGCAGTTTATTTAGAAACAGATGAATAGTGAGACAGACAAATATAATGTAGTTACTTTGGCATTCATAACACTACTTGTGCCAGTGATATTGTCTACGTTGAATATGAAATTTTTCATAAAAACTTTTAGCCAAGCCTGTAAACCTATGTTTACAGGCTATAATTGTTATATATTGTTATTGGGGGTCCCCTCTTTAACTTCCAGGCAAATTTCATTGACGTTGGTTCAACGACAAGAAAGATTAATAGATATAAGTTCAGTATTTTTGCAATTATAAGTCTTTAAATCCCTATCTATCACTCTGGGAAATAGGTACCTACATTGGTTTTCAATAAAAACGGTTCAGCATTCTAAATAAAGAAGTTATAGTTTTTTACGTGAATTACTTACTAAGTGAAGTCGAATTAACGCAAGGAACTCTTTGGGGTGAGTGGTATGTACCCGAGTTTCAAGGTGTGGCTAATGTTTGTATGATGAATGAATACGAGCATTTGTACCTATCATAGACGTTGCTATTTATTTCTATAGATAAATAATTATAATAATATTTTTTTTTTTTTTAATAATATTTCTATAATATATTTTTTTTTACTTCCTTATATATTTAGTTTTTGTACAGATACAGAGAATGTATTTGGTAAAAAATGTCTGGAGAAAAAAAATAATGGCAAATGTTCTGAAATATCTGCAGTATGGGTTTAAAGGGTAACAGATTATTATCTACAAGTAGTCATAACTTTTTTTGTAGCCCATAACACAAGTGTATGTTAAAAAATAGGTTGCAGATATTTCAAACTTTTGCATTTACCACTATTCCTTTTTGTAGACATTTTATTTACCAAACACATTGATCTGTACAAAGAGTATAAGTTAATTTGTAATTTAAACTGTCAGCTGGCTCCGCTTTTATTCCTAGCGGAACCGGTGACAACGAAGATTGCTTCGGGGACGTACCAAGCCCATTGTTCAGGATCAATTTACGGTGACTCAGTCAATGCCGACACAGAATTGTTGGATAAATTCTATTATTAATCACGAGATCAGGTGACTTTTCATTACGTAATTGTCTAGACTCGGAGCTCTTATATCCTACATTCCATATAACGAAGCCCGAATCGTTTATATTTTAATTTTTAAGCATTTAACTGCTATTATAATTTTTAAACATTTTAGATATATAAATCTTAAGAAAATTTTATTAGAAAAAATCCACGTGAACCAGGCAGCAGACAGGACTCGAACCCGCACCCTACTTTCAAATAACTTATACTATTAAGGTTGGGAAAACTTTTTCAAATTCAAAACAATTAAATATAGTTATGTTTTTTATTTATTTTTTAAGCATTTAACTGGTAGATGTTTAAATCTAAAGAAAAGTTTACTAGAAAAAAATCCACGCGGATCAGGCAGCGGACGGGACTCGAACCCGCATCCTTCGCAATCCGGGCGAATGCACTGACCATTATGCTACCACGGCCCTATTCGCCGCGTCGAAATTTTGCCATCTCTTCGCATTGCAGGCAACCAAAATTTCGACGCGGCGAATAGGGCCGTGGTAGCATATTGGTCAGTGCATTCGCCCGGATTGCGAAGGATGCGGGTTCGAGTCCCGTCCGCTGCCTGGTCCGCGTGGATTTTTTTCTAGTAAACTTTTCTTTAGAATTAAATATAGTATAATTTTTAACTCAAAAACACCTGCCCTTTGACAGAATCTTTAAAAAATTAAGTTAATTAATTTAATTTGTTTTATTAATACAAAAAATAACATAATTATAGTGTTGCCACTTAACTCGGAATTTGTGTTGTCCGAAATTAACGATTAAGCGATTAACCTTAAACTAATGAACCTAAAAAATATATAATATAATAACTAAAATTAATAAGATCGTTACACTTAGGATCGCTGAGCGTGAGTAAAAATGTATCTTTTCGTGTTTTCAATTAGCGGGTACGCTGTATAGGATTCTTGTTAGAGTATATAATTTTACGAATATATAGCATCAGATAGGGTTGAGTTATTATCACCTAGCTTTTTATTTGGACTCGGTCATGGACACTGGAGTTCCGTACCATCGTACAAGATTTAATTAAAATCCAACGACTATCGGGTCAAGTTAAAAGCGTGACAAAGGAAATCCTATTTATACGTTTGTATTTTATGTGTTATAGAGCACTGACTCAAAGATTAAATAAGTTACAGAATAATTATAAAATTGTTAGTAGTTTTTGTTGGAAATCGGCTATCAAGGGAGGCTCTCTCATAATCTTACAGAACAATCTCAAATACGAAGAACGTACAGATATTGTTTCACTTTCAGTTGAACGTAATATTGAATTATCTTGTGTGGAACTTGAAGAAATGATCATAATAATAATAATATTTTTTATTGTATAACACGACAAAGGACATCACAGTAAGATCATAATATGAGTATATCGGCCCCATCTGGGAATTACACATAATTTGAGTCCACTATGGACGACGCTTTTAATATGGTATGTAGATGTAATAAGGCAGTTGTTGTGGTTGGTGACTTTAATATAAACATTTCAGTTAAGTGTCCATTAGTGATTAGGTTTTGAAACTTGTTTAAATCATATAAGTTATACCTTCTTTGAGCCTACCAACATCACACAAGTATCAGCAACCTGCTTGGTTTTGTTTGTTCTTAATAAATCAATAATAAATTTTATTAATTCTGATCATAGCGGTCAATTAGCCTCTCTTGAACACCATCATGCTTCACCCAAACATGACCTAATTTATAGGGCAAATACGCAAACTTGTATAAATAAATTTAAAAATTGTCTTTATCATAGAGTATCAAACTTACCACTTTGTAATAAAAATAATATTTTGTATGAAGATTTACTTGATTTAATTTAAAAGGAATATAATAAAATATGTATACGCGAAGTAATTAAATGCCATAGCTCTAAAAAGAAATTTTGTGATTGGGCCATACCTAGCATATACAAAAGTAGAAATAAGTTGTATGAATTATATGCTCCCAAGGCAACTTCATCTGATCCTAAGTTAATAGAATAAGTTAAAAAAATATACCAAAACTTTTAATAAGGTGTGTGCCATAGCAAAAGCCAAATTAATTTCTAAAAAAAGTTAGCGTCTGAGATAATAAAATAAAGACAACTTAGAATATAATTAATAATGAAACTAGAAGAAATAAATTTAATGAACGCGCATATTCCTTTAAAAAAAACACAGCAAGATTTTTAGGGCAGATGTTGCAGTTGCCAACACATTTGAAAATTCCTTTTCTAGTGCACCATTCGAAACAACTAGAAATCTTAATTTTTATTCTAGGTCAGCAATAATGCTCTTTGAGTCAAGTGTTGATATGTGCAGTACTAATTTTCATCTTAGATATATCAGTAGTGATATCGTTATAAAAGCTTTCAATTCAATCAATATTAAAAAGCGGAGGATTTATGGGGAATATCAACATATATAATTAAACCGATTATCATTATTAATGAGCCTCAACTGGCCATTATAATTTACAAATGTATTGATGAGCGAGTATTTCCTGATCTAATGGAATGTGCTTAAGTTATCTCTCCTAGCATCTCTATGTGCACGCATACATGACATATATGAAATTATTTAAAAAAATTGTATGAATATGAATTTATTTAAAAATATTGTTATTTAAAATAACACAACATTTTAGTTATATATACTTTGTTGAGAATATCAACGTCAAACGTGGTAGCTAGGACTATGTGATTCACGAAATAACATGAAATTTTCAACACTTATACAAAATTGCTATTACTGTATCGCTTTACTCAAACAACATAGGTTTTGTCACGTTTGTGCCGTCACGTTTCGGACTGCTATGTTAGAAATGTCACATTATCGCGAAAAAATCGCATCCCATCTTTTTCCTCCACGGTTATAAAATAGGTCGTTTCTTCCGAGTAAAGTGTGATTTGCAATAGTTCGATATTGTACGTGACTAGCGAAATATTGATGTCTTGATTTTAGTACCTAATGCTGGATTGATTTGAGTTTTTTCAAACATAGTGTGGGCAATGATATATTATATATATGTAATATCATTCAGCGTAAGCATATCATGTCACGCGAGAATGTCAATTAAAGCATAATTTTTATTTTCTTGTTTATATTTACGCTGGTCTAGGTTATAAATACTAGACACTCGTGAATGATTTATTATTTTAATAAACATCAACGACTTTGTTTTTATACGACAATAGTAAACATGTGTTTTTAGTCATGATCACACCAAATATCATAAGTTTGAAAGCAGCAGCAGCAAGCAGCCCTTATCAGATAAAAAATATAATGTGCTCATCATAAAAAAAAAAACCTCTACCGGGATAAGCCATTTTGTATATCAGCGGCTACAAGTAAGATAATATCTTACTTGATGACCGTAATCTTTTTATCCTTAAATATAATATATTTATATGATTACGGTCATAGTTAAAATAAAAATAAACTGTAAAAAACTTAAAATCATAATAAAATAAACCGCAAAAAATATTGAAATGCAGAAAATAATAAACCCTTTTTATCTTTAGTCAAATTAATATTTGGAGTCGGTGCCATGCGTGTCCAATAGATCTGAGTTCCCATTTACTACTTGAGTTGGCATGGCACCGACTCCAAACATTAATTTGACTAAACATAAAAAGTTCTCGGCGGTAAAATTTTTTTGCTAAAATGTTTTATTTTAATATTTTTTGTGACTTTGATTTTTGTAATACACAACTCGGCATCAAAATCTGTGAGTGAAAAATCAGCCCTATTTCTCCACACTTAGGGTAGGATTTTTGTTTCCAAATTTACCTAGGACCAACTTTGAAGTATACCCTAACCAATAAACCTGACCAAGTGCCTGGCCAGTGAAGGGTTCCGTAGATATTTAATTGTGGTTTTTTAAATAGCTTTTTTTATTTTTTCAATTCAAAATTTTACGCAATATATGCAAGCAATTACTTCATCTAAGTCTCTTGTAACGTGTTCTTCTAAGGAATTTATATTAAGTTAGAAATGTTCTAATATCTAATTTGAACGACTGTTACTCTTAAACTAACTGATCGATCTTGACCGTCATATCTTTATTTCAAAGTTCATAAAAGGCACTATTATCATGTTTTTATTCAGATAATATTGAAGGACCTATACAACGATGCCCCCCCCCCCCCCACACGATGGATGGGGAATATAATGAAAATAATATTCACCCCCACTTTACATGTAGGGTTATACCCTAAAAAGGGTTTTATTTTTTAAAATTTATATGGGACCAACTTCAAAGTATACTCTTTCCAATAAAAAAAGAATAATGAAAATCGGACTCCTCTTTAAATGCGTGATCGTACATAATAAAAATATATACACGTCGAATTGACAACCTCCTCCGTTTTTCCGTGTAGTCTGTCGTTACCACAATATATTTGAGCAGGAGTTTTTACTTTTTATATCGGAAATTAGAAAAACCAATTTATATCAATCTGTGTATCTCAACTAAAATACCCAAATCAAAGTCAAACTGCGTCTCAAACTCAAAATCAATTCGATATTAATATTTTTTACCTGAAGTGAAGTTCAACCAAAATTATACGAAATGTTACATCCTCAAGATTTAATATAACCATGTAGTTGTCCGTCAGCATACTGCATCATCACACCTGTTTAGAGACAGAAAATGAAACGATTAGTACATCTACTCTGTGGATATGAACTGTCATTGCCAATATTCCCACTCCCTAATGTCGTTATTTCAGAGCTTTCTTCTGTACCTACCCTAGTGCTAATTGCACATACGGGTTGGGTTGGGGGGGATATCAGTCTTCGTACAAACATTATTCTTAACCAAATTGAGATCACTTTTATTTATTTTTGATCCTAGTAGAATTAATCATTATTTATAATGAGCTTTGGAGCTTTATTATTTACATTCTTTTAATTAACTAATTATAACATCAACAATTTGGCATAATCGACATTCCCTTTATCATAGAATAAGAAATCACCGTTATAAAACATTTCCTTCATAGTCACGAAAAGCAACATTTATAAATAATCAACTTATTTTATTTAGTTTTAACTAGTGTTATTTATTATAACATCAGCAAAAGAGCATTCTTCATATTTTTATTGGGCTAAAGGCAAGTTATAATATTTTGCGAAACATAAAGATCTTCCAGTCCCGCCCGCAGTTCTCTTAATTATGTCAAGGGAGAGACCCGACTCTCCGCAGCAGAGGTTGATACATGTCGCGTACAATGGGCAGTTAAAATATTAGTGTCCTGCTAATTGTCTCAGTATTGGCATTGTGGATAGGTTTGTTAGTTGTTAATATAAGTATATTACATTGTAGTAAGTTTCTAAAAGTTGCAGTCTTATTGAAATAAGAAATTAATGACACTGCTGGGTAAATAGACGGTTTTTCTCTGAAAAATGGTAAAATGAGTCTAAGATCTAAGATTTAACACAATCATTATGTATTCAATATTGTATATGTTTGTTAAGTCAGTTGCTTAATATAAATACTTCGTTTTGACAATATAGTTCATGTAGTCGCTTCTGCAATTAAAAAAGATACAGTTTAGGTTAGATCAGCCACACACACAATAAATTAAATTCGATTTTAGTTCAAGCTACAGAAGTAACACACATGGTAGTATCATATTTAAAAAAAACATCAAAAACTGAAATTTCAAAAGTTGGATTTGATAATTAATTTTTAGGTGACTACACAAGCCCCTCTACTCCTATAACACCATTTGGGTAAAATTTATCCAAATAGTTTCCAATAATATTTGCCTAGGCCAAAAAACTATCAATTTGTCGTAATATCTTTTTCGCTTTCCTTCATGGGTCACTCACGAAGAAGCAAAAATTTCTTTGTATGCTATTGTGGGGTTTTTTTAAATAAACATTTGCAGATAATACAACAGGGAAATATGTTATTTTATTAGAAAATAATTTTCTAATAAAATAACATATTTCCCTTAGTCAAAGCTCCGATCTGGATTTATTTATTTGTTATCTGTAAAATTCAAAAGAAACGGAGTGTAAGCGGGCGGTCTTAGTGCACAGCTGAATTTGAACACAGCATTCAAACTGCAAACGATGTGTTAACTAACCATACAACATTCACTGCGAAATAATTGATTAGGTTTTGAATAGTAAATATCTACGGTTTGTTTACAAATGCAATGGGCTTGGTTTTGCAACTAAATTCGTTTCTAAAACACTTAACTTAAACCATGCTTACATGAAATAAATAATTATTATAAATTTAGTGATTGCGATTTCGCCTCAATATTGACACTTAAAAAAAACAGTTCATCAATAGTGGTCATAAATGAAAAGAAATATATTCGGTTATAATATTTTTCAGTCACAAGTTATTAAATTTCGAATCTTATCTTAAATTTAATAAACATAGGTATCAGCAGTAAATATACTTATATACCTACTATTCACACTCAACTACATACTTATATTATTACAACCTAATATGTGAGGATGGTACTTGGATTTTAATAAGCGATAAAAATATTGAACTATCTGCACAATTTTGTTATGGGTGGCAGACTATCAAAGAAGTAGAGCACGAAATTTTGTGTTACAATAATTACCCCTCAAGAACTTGGAGGTAGGGAAATAATGCGTGAAATTAGTGCTGCCTAATTATGAGGCAGCCCCCGGTAGGCTTGACAGAGTTATAAAGAATTACTAGAAGTGGTAGCAAATAAACCCTGCCAATTTATTGACGACTATAATTTATTTTTATTTTAACTAGGGATCTCTAATTGAAAAGATTTTGTAAGAAATAGAGAGAAAGTATTGGAGGAAAATTATAATTTAATCGGTCTAAAAGCATTCTTGTTTTTAAATTTATTAAATACCTAGATTACTTTTATATCAATAGAGAACCCTTCAAATCATATACTTGTCTATGAGCCCGCGACACTAAACCTAGTCCTATAAATCTCCCAGATTAATTATAACTTTATACATCGTTAGTGTGTCATTAGTCATGTCATTGATATGGAACACGAAATGATGATGTTGGTATGCATGAAACCTGCCGGGGCTATAGATAACTAAAATTAAAACGGCAATTAAAATCCGGTTTCTGGTATGATAAGACTCCCAGGTTTCGCTTGTTCCTCGGAACTGGGGAGGAATAGGACTATACTATAATGCAGTGCTGCAAGCGCTCTGATTTAATGGCCTTAGCACTGGCAGCAGCATGAGAAAAGCCCCCAGAAATGAATTATCCAGTATGATCGACCTTCTGTAAAACATTTCTCATCTGATTTATTTCTGTGTAAGAAAAACAACTGCTGCATTTTCCAAACAGTGGAATAAACGGTTGCTGCAGCGATAGAAGGACGCCCTTTGCGCAGCTGGACTCGGCGTTTCAATTCAGTTTGGTCAGCAATTCCCGGTGCCTTTCCTAATCAAATAGGCTTGCAATGCAACGCACTTAATCTTTATCTCATTAAAATTGGTATTCAGTGATGTTGCTTCTGATGTAAGTAAATCAGAAATAACTAGGAATTAGATTATTGTAGTGATTAACAGTTATAAGTATAACTATATATATTATAACTCCCTAGTTATAAGTATATAACAATTAATACATTTTTCAAACTATTACCGAAAAATACGAACTGGAGTTCTAGTAACAGTAAGTCCACACATAAGCCCTGCTAATTGCTTACAGCATTTTCGGCCGTTTTACAGTTTATTTTTCCGGTTCATTTAACTAAAATTCTTAAAATTTTAAGTAAGAAAATGATCAACTTTGCATTTTACCGTTCGTATTATCTATTATGTAATTCTATTAGTTCATTTTAAACTACTTATGATGGGCTCATCGGAAAGGCTTCTTTAATTTTATTATTTGTGTAGCTTCATGTTTTATTATTCGTAAGTATTATCTGTCTTGAAAGCCATTTTAATATTATCTTTAAAATCAAATTCCCATTCGGTAATGCATGCTTAGCAAATTAAACTCTACATAATGTTACCTTTTCGTAAGTTATTTCGTCTTTCAACAATATACCTCACAGTCATCAAATAGATGGTGACTCGACTGGATGCGTACCGGAATCCTTGGAATAACCCCCCTCCCCCCCTCTCGCGGTATAATTGTGGCGAAAGTAAAGTGCTGTGACTTGATCGTGAGTAATCTTGAGTGCGTTTTGTGTACATCGTTACTTCCCGCTGCTTTGGCTGCGCTCGAGGCGGATCCTTAATCCCGCTCCATCTTCCAGGACTGTTAAGGAAGAGGAAGAAATCTTCAGGTGCATTATTCGGGTAGCGGTGGGTCAGTGCGGCTGCTAAATGTTGTGACTCCCTAAATTTATCTAAATACAGTCAGGTCATAAGTATTGTCACACAGTAAAAACTTTTCTTTTAGAATGCTGGCTACAAAAAAGTTTATTGAATTCGAATTGTTCATGAAAAAAATGTATACTTTTTAGAATTGTACTTATTCTTAAATATGGAGTGGATGCTTATAGAAGACCGTGTTGCAGTTATTGCGTTGCATCGTTGCGGTTACGCGCCAATTGAAATTTTTGACATACTGAAAATTTTGAATATAACCAAAAGATTCGCTTATCGTACCATTAAACGATACAATGAAGACTCTAGTGCAGATGACAGGTCAAAAAGTGGTCACCTTCGGTCTGTTAGGACTCCAGCAGTGATAAAAGCTGTGAAGGTGCGAATTCAAAGAAATCCCAAACGTAAGCAGAAACTGTTGGCCCTTCAGATGGGGTTAAGCAGAACCACGGTGAAAAGGTTGTTAAATGAAGACTTAGGGCTTCGGGCATATCAAAGAAAAACAGGACATCGTTTGAATGCTGAAATTACTTGATTATTAAAAACATTAAATATTATTTACCTATATATATCGGGCGACCATCAGTTGTGACACATTCTTGATCGAGACGAGTGCGAGGTACCAACTCTGCTGGTCGGTGTTCATAAGGAAATTAAAGTACAAGTGACAGTTCATTAGAATTTCATTACATAAAGGTGAGCTTCTGTTTTCTTTCGCAGACTTGGAATGCAGCAATTCCCGTAAGATGTACCCCTTCTTCGGCAGAAATTAATAAATCCCTGAGACCTATTGAAATACCTAATTTTGTCCTGGGTAGAATCTACAAACCTTATTGCTAGGTTTAGTGCCCACAGGCTTACTTACTGCATGTTCAGCCCCCCCCTTGTAGTTCTGTCCTGCAAAGAGGGGGGCGGCGGAGGGAGCTACACGGGCACGCCCAAGTAGCCCTCCGCAGCGGACGGGGGGCGGTACGGTGGGCATTAGGCCGCGTACTCAACCCCCACGCGCGGGCCTACCTGCGCACGTCTGCGGGGTCCCCGTGATACCCCGGGAGACCCCTGCCGTGGAGCCCCGGCTAGGCCGGGAGGCTGCTAGGTGCGGAGACGCGGAGGAATCCCTAAACGGGGATCCCACGGCTTCGCGCTAAGCAGCTTAGAGGGTATTCGCAGGACTTTTTAGCGGATATTATGCCGTAAAGCGCCCGTAAGAGTTGCGGGGTCCTCGGTGGACAGCTACTGGGGCGCCCGTAAGACATACGGAAGCCAGGTGTGAGGTCCGTTCGGCGGTGTGCCTCTTAAAGGCGCCGTCGTCTGTAAATAGCATTTTTTACCTGCGTAATAAAAAAAAAAAAAAGGCTTACTTACTGCATATTATTACGCGTAACATAACAAGTGCACTCCAGTTAAGTGGAGTTCGTTTAAGAAAACTAAGCAAATGCAAGTTAGACACGCATTGGGGAGGTTTAGAATCAAAATACAAGTTTAAAACTTGTTTTTTTTTAATGTAAACATCCAAAAATTAATACCGTTTATATCCTTTAAAGCTATAATGCTTTTACAGCAATAAGAGCTTTGTTTGTTCTAAAAACATCCTATTAATGAGATACTCCCTGTTGATAGATGGACGGACGAACAGTGGAGGTTTACCTTAACGTGTCCGTCGCAGCTCATTCATTAGCATGCGCAGATTTACACCGCTCTAGATGTAGGAATTCAATCTGCGTAGAATTGCTTTGAGTTGGAGTTCCTCAACTAATATACGGAAGACAAGTAATTGAAGTAGGCTTCTGGATTTAAAAATGCGACCACAATAAAAGTACGTCAAAAACTGGGCATACAACGAAACGCAACTTACAGTTTGGTAATAAGAATTGGTAATAAAAGAGTTATTTTAAAGCAACTTGCAAACTCTCGATTGGGCTCACGAGTTATAGCTTTATAAGTAATAATGTAATGATTATAATACTAATTCTTTTAAAACTGAGAGTTACATAACCGTTATAAGAGTGACGTAAATGGCAAACCATTTCTTGTATCTTTAATGTTGGTATAAAATAAATCTTACTACCTCAAGCACTTTAAAGTTTTTATCTGGTTATAATAAAAACTATTGGTACACAAGTTCTAGAGTCTGCGGGTATAATTTTTATAGTAATGTATTAGTTCATTTTGGGTCTTTGTTTCTTGGATTTGCTTTATTTCTTTTCTATAGTTTGATTTCTGTACCTGGGTGACTTCCTGCATGAGCGTGATATTCGCGTCCTTACGGACGAAGGTAGTTCGCAGTTCCGATATTTTCCTATGGCTCCGAATGAGCCATCTAGCGGCCGCCCTCCGAGATGACCTCCATCACGTGGAGCAGCGCTTCCACCCTTTCTCTTTCATGCCTGCTTAAGTCATATTATTATCTCTTATTACTTTTAATGATTTATTTAGTTATATTCATGACCAATGAACAAATAAAAGCTTTATTGAACTTTAATTTGTTAAAACAATATAAACGATGATAAATTAGCGCCAAAATGTTGGTCGGGAATTTAACATTATATACGACAGAATTCGACGTTCTATTAAAGATATGCAATATAAGTCGAAACACTTCATGTTCTAAACAGCGAGCAACGTAAACTCGAAAATTCCGATCACAATCTCACGACTAACTGCTGAAGTCTCGATACAACGTAGTAAGCAACTTGCATGAAGAGAATTTACTAACACCACTTATACAGTGAAAAGTTTATTGAAATTTCTGTATGGAGAAATCGGGAACTGGGACCCAGTGATAGTAGAGGTGCTATTAATTTGCATTAACGATGTGATAGTTGAATTTTTTGTTAGAATATATCCTACTTAATGATGAATTATGATATTTCTTAAAACCTAGTAATTAATTCATCTCACTTAATGTTAAGTAAGCAAGGACTATTACTATACTAGACTATATATACTGTTATTATTGTTTTAGGAGGAATCGTGAGAAGGACTCATAATGGAGTTGCGATGATAGCCAGACAACCTTACCTAAAAATATAGTTTTAGTAGTTTTATAAGTAGTCAAAGTCTTAGATTAAAACAAAAAGGGAAGATACGGTACGCTCATACTAGCATCAAATAAAATATGCTCCGACTAAACTACATAAGCAGCTCTCACATACGCACATTTTTGTAATTAAACATTCAATCGAGTAGCGAGACAGAGTACGCTTCAACGCAGCGCGAGCGAAACGGCGATTTTGCGTGGCTTGGCAAAAGAAAACGCAGTCTTTTCTCTCTCTACCTACGAGTGAGCTGTATTGTTGTCAATTTCTTGATAACAAATAGTGAATAAGAAAATATCATTCATGACAAACCGTGGTTTTAGAAAAAAAAACGTTATTATAGTTTTACGATTTGACGGCTCTGTAAATAATAAAACAGGGAGAAAAGACAGCCCTTGCTGAGTTTCTTGTTGGTTCTTCTCAGTACAAGGTCTCCCGCCGTAGATTTAAGAACCGATGGCGTAACTTCTAGACATTTATGAGTGCTTGTAACAGCCTAATCTGAAAAAATGATTTTGATTATTTGATTTTTATCGGTCCGCCGAACTGTGTGCCGTACCTATTGCCACTTCAGCTTTGCTATCCGCCGACCTACGAGTATGTCTATTATTCTAGTCCTTCTACGGATTTCATCATTTCCGATGATGTGCAGCTTTGAGCCTTCTTATGAGGCCCATAGTCATCGACCACGACTCAACTCCGTTTGTCATCACTGGCAACACGCACTGTTCGAAGACCTTGGTCTTCAGGCACTGAGATATTTCGGACGAGAAGATATCGCGGAGTTTCACAAACGCTTCCCAACCGAGTTGGATTCGGCGGTTTACCTCGTTCTCGATATTGGACTTACCTAAGTGAACCATTTGTACTAAATAAATATATATTTATCGATAATTTCGAGTGCAGAGTTTTCAACGATTACCGATTGGAGCGGAATACTAGCGTTAGAGGTAATTTTCATCTTACTCATGTTCATTTTAAGGCCCACTTAATGAGATGCTCTGCTGAGGTTGTTGATTTAGCATTATATTATGACTGAGAGAGAAGAGTGTCTGCATTAACGGCTATATCATCGACAAATCCAAGATGAGTGGTGTTAATACCAATATCTGCTCCAAACCAGAAGCTTAAAGACGTCTTTCAAGGCAAAAACCAACTTAAAAAACCTTTATTATTGTTGAGGTATAATATCAAACGAGATTAAAATAATAAATGATTTAACAAAAAAAAACAGAAAGAAGGGCTTGTTTAAAAAAATTGTAACCATTATGGCATAAAAATAGATATAATACTGCGCTAAAAATTACGGTAGGATACCTGATATTTTGATCGAACAAGATGCAGTTTGTGTTCGTGAATATCCGTGCAAAGTCGGAAATTATTTAACTGTTAAATTGGGGAGGTAACTTATTAATAGGCTTAATAAATTAATGATAAACTAGCGAACACAACAACATAATACTCAGATTACATTACGGTGCATTAATTAATCTTATTAAGCCTGAGCATTACATAATTAATATGTTGTATACATATCTTTACCAAAAACTCCCATGCTTCCAAGTTAATTTTAATACAGTATGTTTCAACTTTCAGCAACATAAGTAGTGGATAACTCTCGAAAAGTTTGTGAACATTCGCGATTCTCTGCAGCCATACGAATCTTATTCAAAAATATTCAAGGAAGTTTGCTGAAATTTTGTACATGACAGTTTCCTTATGTATAGAATATTTTGATAATGATATTAAAAAAAAGTTAGTAAAGTAAACTTTTCCTTAATTCATTTCTTATGTTTTCACGCCGCCCAATTTTTTTCCGGGCGTATGCGCCCAATAATAATGAACTTTTTCATTTTGCTTTTGAACGATGTTTGGATTCTATTGATACAAGGTTAATGATCGCAAGACTGCCCCTTATCTATCTGAAGTCTGGTGAATACAGCAACGATATTCAATAACACGAACAAAATCATGACTGAAGCCTGTCCAAAAGGTACATTGGACGATCCACGGAGCTCCGTAAGATGATCGCGTAGTCTAAACAATATAAGGCTTTATTTAAACATTGAAAATCACCTTTGAAGCATACTGTACAAGATTTTAAATAAAACGCATGCGTCAAAATGTTATGACAGTCTGAGATGTAAGCTCGTAAAATTTGACGACTTATTGCTATATGCAGAAGAATATAAAGCTTATTTCTTTGACTCTATGCGCAATTCTGAATGCGCTGTTAGCAAAGTTACAGATACGGACCGCAAAGAAAAGAGGCGGCTATATTACCGACCATGCATTTAAATATCACAAATATTTTCTATTAAATCTGTTTATCGTAAGTATTAAAACTAAATTTGCTTCGAATGTGTTAAATTAACAAACATTGATTATGTACCTGTCGAAAAAACGTCATTTTACAATATTTTATTATAAGTATTTATTTGGCATTTTTTGACGGAGCTCATTTTTTTTTTTTTTTTTTTTGTTTCCTCCCAGGCGGGGGAGAGGGTGAGAAATCCTCATGGATACCCTACAGCCGGCTGTAAGGTTATGTCAGACTCTTACTGACTAAAAAACACCCTTTATTCATGCTTATGGCCAGAAGGGCCTTACAAGCTTCATCTGAAGCGATCAACCCCCGAGAGGGGGATGATGCGGCGCTGCGTTAGTTTAAACTAGTGCATAGTTTAAAATAACGCAAAATGCGCTTAGAGGACAAGTGCACTCAGATGTGCACTTGAAACGGGAGGGGACTGAGAGGAATCGAACCTCTCTGTGTCGGGGGGGCGGGGGGGACTCACCGCGGGTGTTGGATCCTCAGCGGCCAAGAGGGCCGCGAGATCGCGCGTGAGTTTATTGTGTGTGGCTGTGAGTGCGTGTTTGGGCCTGCGGGGCCTGAATCGAGATGGAGTGTGTGGAGCGTATCCCGACGCCGATCTAATGAGTGTGTTAGAGTGCTCTTCTGCAGCTTTGAAGAACCGTTCCGAGCACTCTGTGAGGTGTGTTTGAATTGTGTCGAGTTGTAGGTCCCTGTGGAGGTCCGCGTTGCGGACGTACCACGGGGCCCCTGTGGCTATGCGGCAGAAGCGATTTTGAAGCACTTGAAGTTTGTTCAAAATCGCTTCGTCCGCGTGTGCGAACACTGGTGACGCGTAAGTGAGGACCGGGCGTATGCAAACTTTGTAAAGCGTTCGCTTGTTACGAAGTGACATTTTGCTGTATTTACCGAGCATCGGGTGGAGGCGGCTCATATAAAAGCGCGCGTTCGCGACTACGCGTGTGATGTGTGCACGGAAGGTGAGTTTTTTGTATAGTGTGATCCCTAGGTATTTGACTGTGCGGTGCCACGGTATTGCTATGCCTTGCATTCGCAGAGACCGCGCACCGTGTTGTATGGTTTTGGTGCGGCGCTTGGGATCGAAGCAAATGGCCGAACTTTTGTCCGGATTTACGTCGATTCTCCAATCGCGGAACCAATTCCCAAGTGTTGTGATTGCCGGGTGGAGCTTGGCTATGATTTGATTTGTACTGGCTCCCCTAGAGTAGAGGGCCGTGTCGTCCGCGAAGAGAGCGAGCTCGACACCCTTGGTCTGAGGGATGTCATTGGTGTACGCTGTGTATAGCAGGGGGGAGAGAGCGGACCCCTGCGGTACACCGGCTCGTAGTGGGCGGGGCGTTGATAGTGAACCTTCGTATCTATAGCGGAAGGTGCGGTTTGATAGAAAAGAGGCTACTAACCTAACTAGGCGGTCAGGTAATTTTAATTGATATAATTTAAAGATTAATCCGTCGTGCCAAACCTTGTCGAAGGCTTTGGCGACGTCGAAGAAGACTGCAATAGTTTTATATTTATTAAGTTGGAAGCCGCTTAGGGCGTGCTCCACTATGCGATGGATCTGTTGGGGGCAGGAGTGTTTGGCTCTGAAGCCGAATTGGTGGTCAATGATAATTGGATCGGATGGTGATAGGAGGTGCTCTCTTAGTCTGGTCAGTATGGTTTTTTCGAAAAGTTTCGCCATTGCCTTGAGGAGGCTAATAGGGCGATGGCTACTGGGGAGGTGCGCGGGTTTTCCGGGTTTGGGGATGCCTATCACTATTGCTTCTTTCCAGGCGGCTGGGAAGTAGCACAGATCAAAACATGCGTTAAAGAGAATTGCAAGCAAGGTTAGCATTTGGATGGGAAAGTGCTTGAGCGCCTTGTTAGAGATGCCGTCGGCGCCCGGGGCCTTGCGTTGCTTAAAGTTTCTAATGGTCTGTCTGAGTTCGTCTGTCGTGACGGGGTCTAGGGGGTTGTCAATGAGTGGAAGGGCGGCCCGCCGGCGGACCTCCTCCTCCACTCCGCGAATATGTTGCGGGTTAGTTTCCTGCGTACTAGGCGTGCATTGCGCCGCTATGCTGTCTGCAAAACACTCAGATTTTTCGTCGTCTTCGAAGGCGACGGTGCCGTCGGGGCGAGTGAGCGGGGGGGTGTGGGTGGTAACGTCGCTACGGAGCGCTTTCGCGATTCTATAGTACGCAAGATGGGATGGGGTAATGTCCGCCATGAGTTCCTCCCAACGGGAGTGTCTCAGAGCGGCTAACTGGGACCTAACTTGTCGCTGAAGGCGATTAGCTGTAGCCCTATACTCGGGGGTGGGGTATAATTTGGCTCTCCGGAGAGCGGCGTTTTTGGCTTGGATTAGGTTCCGGATGGCCAGCGGGAGCTTGGGCTTTGGCAGCTCAACCTCCCGCGAGTTCTCCTTCGCCTTCTCGGTCACCAGTGAAGTTAAAGAGTCTATTGTTTCGTCAATCTTGTCGGTGCTGTCGAGACTGTCCGGTGAGTTAGGGAACGGGGACTCGGGGGAGTCTAAAGCGGTCTCGAGAGCGGAGCGGTATCCGTCCCAGTTGGTGAATAGCCTCTTAGGGGGCGCGGGGGCGTCTAGTGGGTCTTAGGGACCTAGAACTAGAGACACCGGTCTGTGATCTGACCCCAGGTCGTCGAGCGTTTCGATCGAGCTGAGGCGAAGCGACACGTTTTTAAGGATCGCGAAGTCCAGGACGTCGGGTCGGTTTTGTACATTGTCTGGGTAGTGGGTGGGCGCGTAGGGACATATGACATCATAGCCAAGCTCCTCGGTGATGTGTAGTAATCTGCGGCCAGAGGTGGTGGTGGTCTCGCATGTCCAGTCGGTGTGTTTGGAGTTAAAGTCACCGAACATTATGACTGATGTACCTAGTGAAGTGAGTGTTTCGAAGTCTGCGCGGTGAGGGTGTGTACCTGATCTAATGTAGACTGAGGCGATGATTAAGGACTGGTGTCCTGTCATCGCCAGCCTACAGATGGTGGCTTCCATGTTTGTGAGCGCGGGAGTGGGTATAGGTGTGCAGTGTAGGTTGCGTCTATAGTAAATTGCGGTGCCGCCGCGCGCGTTGGCACCGTCGTTCCGGATTAATTTATACTTAGGGATCGACAGCCCCTTCATTTGAGTTGGTTTGAGCCAAGTCTCCTGAAGGAGCAGAAAGTCGGGTTCCCTATCTTGCAAAAATAATTTAATTTCGTTGAGGTTGGATTTTAAGCTGCGCGTATTAAATGACACAAGCGAAGCGCCTTTCGGCTTGGTACGCCCGGGGTTTAGTTGAGTGATTGTTATGTTAGTGTTTTGCGCGGTCATAATTTAAACAACAGTGGTGTTTGTTTGAGTTATCACCGCGTGTTTTGTGTATAGTGTTTTTGTTTGTGTTCGGAGTCTGGTTATTTCCCAGTGTTATAATGATTAAAAAATTAATCGAACGCGGCAACGAGTTCGGGGTGTTCGGCTATAGCTATAGCCTTTTCAAGGGGTGTCTTTGCTAGCCGGAGCTTCGCGGCGAGAGTGTGGATCTCGGCGATATTCACCCTCTTGAGCGAGGAGCGAATAAGCGCCATGTCCTCGGCCAGAGAGACGTCTTGGGCTGGCTTAGCTTGTGTTGTTGGTGTGGTGTGTTGTGGTGGGTGTGGTTTTGGGCGGGCCCTGGCTGGTCCCCAGGCTGTCGGGGGCGCCGGGCTACGAGGGGCGGCCGCCTTGGGTTGCCCCGGGAAGTTTGTGGTGGTGTTATTAGGTGGTGGTGGGTGTGTTTTTGTCGCCGTGGTTGGCTTTGTGTGTGTGTGAGTGTGAGTGTTGGGCCTGGGGCGTGGGGCCCGCGGGCAACCCCTGTAATTGGCCGGGTGGCCTTCTTGGCCACAGAGCACGCATGCGGGTGCCCCGGGTGCGTCACGAGTGCGGGTGCACTCCTTGGTGAGGTGGGGTACGAGGCACTTGACGCACCTCGGGGCCGCCGAGCAGTTGGCTGCTGCGTGGCCATATAATTGGCACCTGTGGCATTGCCCAGGGGTGCCTCGCCGGTGTGGGGCCTCGACTTTGATATTGTCGAGGCCACAGACTGTAATGGGACCTTTAAAAATATCCCTAGCTGCCGGGACCGAGGTCAAAATGACAAGGGCCAACGGGTATTGTTTCCCAGTCCGGCTGTGCAATTTGTGCACTGCCTCGGCTGGGAAGCCTTGATCGGTTAAGTCGCTCAGAATGAGCTCGTTGGAGAGCTCGAAGGGGACTCCTCTGAGTACCGCGCGGACTTTGCGCTCTTCGGGGAGAGCGTAAGTGTGATAGGGGAGTTTGTTTGTGGTCAGAAGCCTTGTGAGGCTCCTGAACGTGTCAATGGTGGGTGTTGTGATTTTGATGGCGTGACCAGTGTTCGACGCCTGTGTGTAATGAATGTTGTGTGCTTTGCAAAGGTCCGCGACCTTCGCCCATTGCGCCTTATCGCGCAGGAAGACGGGCGGCGGCGGCTTTGCCTTGATAGGTGCGGCGGTGCACCTAGTGTGTGGTTTTGTGGTGTGTGTAGTGAGGGGTTGTGTGGTCGGTTGGGCGACCGTGAGAGGGGTGAGAGGGCTGAGAGGGACAGAGAGAGAAGGCGCCGTTGGAGACGCGGTGTCTGCGCGGCGCTTGGAGCGCCGCTTCTTCTTGCTCACCACAGTGGTGAACACAGACTCGTCGGACGCCGACACAATGGTCGAGTCGGAGTCACACGTCGAGACCGGGCTCGAGGCGGGGCGCTTGCCCGCGCTCGACGGCCCGGGGAGGCAGGGGGTGTCGGGGCGGGGGGGTTCGGGGGAGGGGCTGGCGGGAGAGTCGCGCATGGGGCGCGCTCTCGCGACGAGCTCCCTGATGGCGGCCTCATCCAGGGTGAGGCCGAGGGCGGAGAAGAGGGACAGTACCTGTTGTGTGATGTCCATTGTGATGTGTTTGTGTGTAGGTATGTGTAGGTTGTAGTGTGTAGGTGTGCCCTGACTGTGGCGTGAAGCCACAGGTCCTAACACCCTATGCGACACCGATGGACTCCCCTGCCCGCGGCAGGGGGTCGGTTGAAGCTGTAAGAGATGTGTTCCGATATTCCTAGCGAATATGGGAACAACCGTCACCCTTGGGAAGGCCCAAGTGCAAATGGGATCGGGTCTTCCGGTTTCCGAGCTCAGGAGAGCTCGAGACGTACCGGGGCTACGCCGACCAGTTTCGTTAACACCGCTAGGTATCCACTGGTCCAATCTTGGATCTCACGTATGAGCGCAGGCGCGTCGAGTCGACTCGAAGCAGGCAGCTGTGCGGCGGGGCGCACGGAGCAAGGAGGCGGCGGTGCGACGGGGCGCACGGTCCGCAGTCGGAGCGAGAATGCACCTCGACGGAGCTCAGCGGCATGCTGACTTTTCAATGGTCCGTGTATGCTTGTAAACCAAGAAGTGCTTGAGTCGTGTTCAAGCACTTCTTGATTGGGACACATTTTGAGCGCACGTGGTGTATTTAATATAGTTAATTACAGGCAAGAATAACGAAATTGAAAGAAAAATTAAGGGAGGTAGGGCACAGCGGATTCGCCACTCAAATTAGAGCAAACACCTGGGGTAGGGTTCCAGGGCTCCGCGGGGTAGAGGATTATGTTCAGGCCGGCAAGGTGAGGATGGCTGGAGCGGCACACATTCCGCAGCATCAATTATCTTCGTGACTGGACTCCACATACACTTACCATAAGGTGGGGTGGGTTAATTTGTTGCGCCTCGTATAAAATAATTAACTTAATATTAAAAAGCTCTTTAACCCTCCCAAAAATGTTTCCTCAAATTTTCATTGATTTAAAAATCAACCAAATTCAATATCAACTGGAGTAATATTCATGTACAAGTTACTGACGACGTAACTACTAATGCCGTTGCATCTAATCAGGCCTTAACCAATCGCTAACGCAGCAAGTCACTGGTGTCGAATACGCAGATACAAACCGCCATAGATTGAGGAATCAATAGTGGCGTTCCGCTTGATTAATATTTAATCACTCAAATGTAACAGTAACAATACTTAATTATTAAGTATCAATCATTTATGAGTGTCAACGTCTCCACACGTTTTATGTACAAATGGTAGCAAATTACTGATGATAAGCAGCCCTGATAACGTACACGCTTGGGTAACCAGAATATTAGGTACTCGCGTCATTGCCTACCTTAATCCTATCCTCTACTACGTGGAGCCCTGGAATGGAATTTATCGTCAAGTTTTATGTCAGTCTAAACAAAGAGCAAAAGCATAACATACCCAGCTGCTTACTTTCCCTCGCAGATAGAGTTGCCTTTTAAGGGACAGTGCATATTCAGAAACGATTGCAAAAGAAGGACATTATTGTTTAAGGACAAAATATGAGATTTAATGTAAATTGTAATGTCGGTAAAGCGTGATTATGAAAGGGATTTAACTCTTATATAACTTTCGATGCTTTTTTAACAGTAAAGAAACAAAACCTTTAATAATGATTTAATATGATAATGGAATGAAACTAAATACTACATAATTTTTTTCAATCCAAAAATTAATTTTATTACCAATTCCACAATTAAATATCATGCACGCCTTATCATTTATGTGGTATTACGATAAGCAGATTAAAATCGGGTTCCCACAAATGGGAGTTATATGTATGCCTATGATATAAAACAAAAAACACACAGGCCATAAACAATGGCAAAGAATCGTGCGAGCCGACAATCCTTTCATTCTCCTGAATTGCACCTAAATCACTCCCTCTAACTCACTTAAAGGCGCTTTCACAGTGAAAGTATACTTAGGAGGGGTAAAATATTAGTCACTACCTGTTTGGTATAGCTAAATTAAACCACGCTTCTCACCAAAATGACTATATTTATTGTATGAGATGATAATAATTAAAATACACACGTTTTTGTATGCTAATATAAAGTTAATCTTATTTAAATCAATAATAATGTGGGAGAAAACTTGACGCGGTTCACAGACAGCCGGAAGAGAGCGAGAGAGGTGATGCAAAAATGAGACAAAGGATTTATTATGTCAAATACTAAACACTACCTATATGTTAAATGTTGCAAAAAACATCTCATGATTTGACTCAGCAGTGCAAAATTTTGTATTGTTTTACTTGAGAATAAAGATAGAGAGTGTAATTTAAGAAACAACTACTAAAAGAGAATGAAAATATTGATTAATTTCAGACAGTTAATTTATAAAATTATTGGTAAATTTAATAGTTATTAGGTATGTTCAAACGCTGTTTTTAGCTTAGGTTCATATTAAGATTAAAAAATAATGATGTAGTAAGTATAGATTTCATAATTTAAAACCCTACAAGTCAAATTTCTATGCATCAACTAATGCATCTTTCTCTAAATAAAAAACGACGACGATCCACGTTTCCATTTTTTTAGGGTTCCGTAGTTCTGACAAGTAATCCTTATACAATACGATGACCTTCTTTCTAAGATTGGAAGTTTGGAGCGAGAAAATACTGATTACAAGATTCGAGTGGCCAACTTGGAGGACAAACTGGAGATGCTCGAAAAAAATGTACGAAGCTCATCATTAGAAATACGAAATATTCCAAAACAAGTAGATGAAAGTCGCGAGGTTTTAACTCAAATAGTTAAGAATATTAGCTCCTCAATTTGCCCTGATTCACCGATACACGACCTTGAGATACGCGACATACTGCGGAACAAGAGCGAAAGTATAATCGTTAATTTTAATTCTACTTACAGAAAGGAAAGTATTGTGTCTGGCTTGCGGTTATATAACAAGAATAGGCGTGATGCTAAACAGCATACATTAAGCACCCAGGATATCAAGTTATCAGGTCCTAATCGTATAATTTATTTGTCTGAATATTTGACTAGCAAAACACGAAGACTACATTATCTCGCACGAGAAAACGTTAAAAACAAACGGCTCGCTGCAGCCTGGACATCCTACGGTAAAGTTTACGTCAAAAAGGAAGAAAACCAGATACCAGTGCGGGTGAATTCGGAGATCGAACTTGCCAATATTGCAAATTGACTATATAGTGTAGTTTATCGCTTCTACATTTTTCTTACAATGTATTGGCATCCTCTTATATATTTTTCTATATTAAAAAAGATTAATTTCTTACTTAATTATTATAAGCTTAAAATTACTATATTAACGATAAATAAAAATAGTTTTGCTTATTTACATAACTGTATTCGTACAATGACACATTCGAACACAAACAACACTTATATAGACTTTTCACTTACACATACATATACACTCATTGGTGCGCTTTTTTATGGGCGGCTTTCTTACTGCATAGTGATGAATTCTATACATTTGTCTTCTTATACAATCGCTGGAGTTTTCTTTTTATATAAAATAAGCTTTCATTTCGTGCTTAACATCTTGGTAAATATTTATAAAATTCGATAGTCAAAATAAAATACTGGTAAATAACATTGATAATGTCTCTGTTGCTTCATCAGTATTATGTGACACTCATGAAATCCGGAATCTGTTGTGCAATCGTAATAAGTGTATAAATATCCTAACTCAAAATATACGCAGCTTAGCTGCAAACTTTGCTAATCTTGAAATATTGTTAAATAGCTTAAATACGCTTCCCGACATCATTATTCTTACTGAGTGCTGGTTGCAAAGTAACCCGTTGATACCCACTTTAAATGGTTTTTCCTCTGTTTCCTCTTGTAACCCTGCAAATCAGAATGATGGTGTAATAGTTTATTACAAAAATAATCTGACCGGATTAACGATCCACGAACCCAATATAGCGGAAGCTAGTGCCCTACTAATTAAACCTAATTCTGATACTGTGATTTTAGGTGTCTATCGTCCCTGCGCTTTCCGTAACAAAACTAACTTTATAAATTCACTGAGCTCCGTCCTCGATACGCTACGAAATCAGAAAAATATTATTATTATGGGCGACATTAATATTGATATTACACCCGAAAATCTAGATCTAGACGGCGAAAATTACCTCAATACGTTAGCTTTCCATGGTCTTCTTCCAGCCCACACTCTTCCGACCCGCTTCTCCACATGTCTTGATCACGTTATTCTTAAGTCTCGTAACCCAGCTCTTGCATTAGTCATCCAGTCAACTATAACGGATCATTCTTCGGTACTACTTTCTATTGAGCATAGTAATTATCTTCCGCTTTTACCTAAGACTATTAAAAAAATAGACTACGAAGGCCTTTCCATTTTATTTAAAAATTTGGATTTTTCTGCCATATTACTCTCCAATAATCCGGATGTAGCAACCGATTGTTTCATAGAGATTGTTCAATCTACAGTATCATCTCATACTATCTCTGTTACTCTATCACACCGGCGTAGACCCGTTAAGCCATGGATCACACCCGGCTTATTAAAATGTATACGCAATCGAGATGCAATGCATAAGAGACTGAGAAGCAATCCTAGCAATTCCTTATTACGCATAACATATTATAGATATCGGAACTTCTGCAACGCGCTACTAAGAAAAATAAAACAAAATTACGAGAAAAGCCTACTCCTCAGTGCGGGGTCGAATTCGAAAAAATTATGGGATGCCATTAAAGATGTCAGTCATTTAAACAAGACGGCTACCAGATCCAGTGACCTGCTCCAATGTAAGCCAACCCCTACTGAGTCTACCACCTACGTCAACTCCTTTTTTGCTGGTATTGGTAAGTCACTTGCAGAGAAAATCTTATTTAGTAATTTTCCTCAACAGTATTCATCTAACTCATCTTCCTATCCTTCTTTGCAATCGTTTGCGTTGGTTGACACTACAACTGAAGAAGTGGAAAACACAATCTTTTCGTTGAGATACAACTGTGCTACTGGATGGGACAATATTTCTTCATCGTTGTTAAGACGTTACTCTAAAATTCTAGCACCTCCAATAACTCATATATGTAATCTCTCTATGAACCTTGGCATTTTTCCATCTGCTTTTAAAAAAGCTATCATCCATCCTATTTTTAAGAGTGGGGACCGTGGCCTTGTTAACAATTACCGACCAATTTCTATCCTCTCTGCCTTGTCTAAAGTTCTGGAACGCCTAATTAATAAGCGCTTGGTAAAATTTCTTGAGGAAAAGGGACTATTATCTTGTAATCAGTTTGGCTTCAGATCTCATAGATCTGCATCTGATGCTGTGCAAGAACTGACGGATTGTATTGTCAGAGATTTGGACAATCGCAAAAAATGTCTCGCTATCTTTTTAGATCTCGCGAAGGCGTTCGATACGGTCTCGGCCCAAATACTATTGAAGAGGTTAGAAAGTATTGGTATACGTGGTAATCAGCTAGCCTTATTCAATAGCTATCTAAGTGGTCGATGTCAGTGTGTTGTTATTGATGGGTACACTGGGCCTTATGCTCCGATAGAGTATGGCGTTCCGCAAGGGAGTATACTTGGCCCAACACTCTTCCTCGTGTATATTAATGAACTGTGCTCCCTCATTGTTCCCAGCGGCAAAGTTGTCTGTTACGCCGATGATACCGCCCTTTTGTTCTCGGGTGACACGTGGAAGGAGGTTTTTGACTGCGCGCAGTCTGGATTCAACCTTGTCTCAGACTGGCTGCGCTGTAATCTTCTAACCCTCAACATCCAAAAGACTTGTTACCTTACTTTTTCTATTCGTTCTCTTCCGGCAACTGTGATTCCTTATAAAATAATAACCCATTCACATTCATCTGATATTCCTTTTCCGTGTTCTTGTCCTTCACTAACTTGTGTAGAATCCATTAAATATCTAGGTGTCACATTAGACAATAAACTTAACTTTAAAGCTCATCTCAAAATAACCTCTGGCCGAATCCGTAAGCTTATATATGTTTTCAAAAAAATACGTCATGTTGCCGAGCCGCATATAATTAAAATGATTTATCTAGCACTTTGTCAATCTATACTCATGTATGGCATTACCACCTGGGGTGGAGCCGCCAAATCCAACCTTCTATGCTTAGAGCGTGCTCAAAGAGCTATACTGAAAGTGTGTATGTTCAAGCCAATTCTCTTTCCCACGTTTGAGTTATATCAAATCACGCAAGTGCTCACTGTAAGACAACTGTTTATCCTGTGTACTATTCTAAAAAAGCATAAAGATCGAATACCTGTAACAATAACTACGCGTACAGCACGACGCCCGCCTGTATATGTATCTCCTATACTTAACACCTCTTTCTCTAATCGTTTTTATAGTTTTCTTGGACCACTTCTCTACAACAAACTAAATCGAAAATTGTCAATACATTTACTCACCAGATTCTGCTGCAAGAAGAAAGTCACCAATTTCCTGCAAAACCTAAACTATTTTGAAACAGAAAGCCTTCTGAATTCTTGAATTACGAGCCAGTCCCACACGCCCCCTCCACACACGCACACTAACACACACATATACGCACACACACACCTCAAACATGCACATAAACACGCACACACACACACACACACAAACTTCACACATGTACATAAACACCATACTCACAACCAACACATATTCTATATCATGCAAAATAATATTAATGTAATTTTAGATTTTATCGTTGTTCTCCTTTTTTTTTTTGCTTGAACACTTTCTTAAGCGGGGAGAGGCTGGTGCACTGAGACACAGGCGTCAGCTTAGTTTGGTCACCAGTCTCTCACAATCTTAGACCTAAGTTTTTTTTTTTAATCTGTTACTCATTAAGCATGTATAAGATTGTGGAGAGAAATAAAGTTTATTATTATTATTATATTATTATTATAATTATTATTATAGTTTCGTCAGGTCCGTCTGTCTGTACGTCCCCGGTTTTGCTTGGAGACTGTTAGCACTAGAGAGCTGTAATTATGTAGAGATATGTATATCAATCATGCCGACAAAATGGTAGAAAAAATTTTGAAAAATATATTTTTAGGGTAGCTCCCCTACATGTAGACTGAAGAGGATTTTATTTTTTCATCGTGTACCCTATCGTGTGGGGTATCGTTGAATAGGTCCTTTAAAATAACTTAGGGATTTCCTGAGACTATTTTTTAAATTTTGGGATCCATTTGCGAAATATTGAACTATAAAATGCTAATTTTTGTTCGTGTAGAGCTTCCTCCCACTATAAAAGCTAAACTTTTGCTTGTGCTTTTCATTAACTTTTAAAGAAAATTATAACGGTTAAAATAGATTCGTTAGTTTAAGAGCAATAGTCGTTCAACTTATGTATTTGAAAATTTCTGACCTAATAAAAAATCCTTTGGAGAAAAAACATTTATAGTGATTTAGACCAAGTAATTGCTTAAAATAACAACTACGGGACCCCACACTGCTCGTGGCTTGACACGCACTTGGCCGGTTTTATTGTTCTATCAAGTATAGTGATGGGAAAGCGGAATAGAGATACTTACCAAATGAAAATATTGAGAACAATAAAATTTTATTCCACGAAGAGACTACTGTAACTATCAGCAATACGTTTACTATCGGCGATCAGATTACCTCGCGACATTAACGGCGCGGTGTAGCCCCGACTTTAATAAAAATACTCGCGGATTTGCTGGGCAAAGTATTAAATGACAATTCACGCAATCGTACATTGCAATATGTGGGATTTGGACTGCGCTCGCGTGGATTGGAAATGATCTGCCATGAGCCCCGGTCAGTTGTGAGTTATTGCCTGAGGGTTTATTTAGGGCTTTGTTGAGGGCTATCGTTGCCGCAATAAAAGCCTGTCGTCAGCGGCCACGGATACTACCGTCGCGTCGAAATCATTTTATCGAGGATTTATAACGCGGCATTATTGTTTTGTAAATTGAAATTTATTCTGTGGTACTTTAGCAAATATACAACATTTCGTATTGTCGGAATTCTTTGAAGTACCTTCCTGTAACAAAAATGTTGTGGTTTTATAAAACCACTGGAATATTTAATATCATGAATAAAAAAGCCCTTCTTTGGCTGAGAGTCGAACACGGGCCGCCCGCGTAGTAGGCGTGCTTTCTACCACTGAGCGACAAATGCTTGTTGATAAGATCTCAATTTTGTAACAACAAATTAAAGATTTCAGGCGACGTGCTAAAGATGAGTAAAAACAATTTGTAGCGTTTCAATACAAGTTTCACTTTAATAAATAGCTACAACTTTTTTTAAATCTTCTTCTTTTGTTCCCTTATAATATAAATTATAAACGAACAAGTAGATTATTATCATTTATTACTAAATTTTTATACTTCGTTAAGCATATTTAAGTATAATCAGTAGAAATTTGTATTTCAATTCATAATACTGACGAATTTCTCTCTAATACTGTGTGGAACGCAAATGAGACTATTCAACTCTCGCCTGCAAACCCAAGCATACGTCTTAGCGGGCTTCCTGAGTACTTGTCGGGTGGCGCCTCTGTCATTGTACATTAAATGCTCGGAGTTCAAAAGCTCCCGCGCCAGTTCAAGAGTTAATTTAATATCAATTTATTGTTGTACCTGTATATTACTAATAAATATACTTCATACTTTAACACCAATTTATGTTGTAGCAGTGTATCAATAGTAAAGATACCTCATGATTGATGCAAAGTTTGTAAATCTAATCAGTTTGCAACTTTTTATTAAAAACTATGACGTCCATTCTTATGTTCTTCGTGTTTATCCTAACCATAACGGTTAAATAAATATAAATTATTTCTTTTACGTCACATTTTCTTTCAGTTTCTTACATTTGGAACGCTTACAACTAATTAAAAAAATCCTTATAAGTAAACGAGGATACGTAGAATCTAAAGAAATCATAAGTAAAACAGCATAACTCACATGATATTGCTCCCGCTCGCAAGATTGTCTTCAGCATAGTCTATACCAGAGGCAAAATGGACTAGCTAAACGAAACTAACTTTTAGCCTCTTTCTAAGTTTCTAAACTCACGATTGTACTCTTAGCAAAACGTATTTTAATTAGTCCGAAACTCATACAGTACCTACTTGCGTTGTAGTGAGAAGTGAGGTTAAGCAACAGATTACTTAATAGTTACTACGTGTTATACGCCCGAAAATCTGTATGTCAAAATCGTATTTTCGTGTCGGGCTCGAGTGATCCAGTAAGCTATCCGTAACAACAAACGTCAAACGTCGATTTCGTTCCGTTGACAGGCTCGTAGTATTTTCGTAGTAGCAAACAGCTGTAACGTACCTCAGGGACGATCCATCGTTTTTGGCAGTCATAGATTCCATTTCATTCATTTTGTCATCTATTATCATGGTTATTTATCATATTTATACACTTTTCTTTCTTATTTTTCATTATATTTCCTGGAAACGCACAATTTCAAAAATATCACGCACTATTCATTATTTCGTAAATAGGTATCAGAATCCCATCTTAATAAAATCACCATTCCAGAGATAAAATTTTTATTTATTAAGAGATAGTATAAATAAGTAACATGGCAAATATTAAACTAAAACTAGACAAATATTAAAAAAATAGCTGCCCTCACTCTCAGGTTCTGGGAATATGAACCGGGGCCAGAGTGTCGACGCAGGTTGCTGAGTATTATCTATTCCAGAGTGCTGGACATTTAGCGGCATTTCTCTATATTCTGTTATTTATTTAATTTCATTGTATTTCTCCGATTTTATTTATTTTTAGGCACAATTTTGTTTATATATTTTCTTGACATTTGTGACACCTTAATGTTTTTATCCATCGCCATGGCTACCCATGACACGGATACTCTCTCCAACTATGTCTATGCATATTCAAACTCCACAGACCACCTACTTTGATTCTTTTTAGTTCGGTTCGAATCGTGTCCAAATTTAAATGGTTCCGGACCTATAAAAGGCCGAGCCACCCTGATCTTTCATTCATTTCGTCGGCAAAAGTTGCCATAATAACTTTTTGCCATAATAACGTTAGCTCGCTATCGAGCTCTAAATTAATAAAAGGCCTTGTCCCGGGGCCGACTGCCCCGGGACTCAAGAAAAGACCTCAAAGCACCTTTTGGCTCACTAAACCTTACTCTACTCGTCCTCTTCACTATACTTTCAACCTCATCGGCGAAAGTGCCGCCCGGTCTCCAGCTTCATCGTCCGTCTACCAGTTGCGCCTGCCGTCCATCGGCAGCTCCAGCCACCGGCCGATACACCAGAATTGCCGGTCAACCTATCAAGAGCGCCTGCCAGCCACCAGCAGGGCAAGTGAAGAACTGAGGAGAGAGACCGGAACAGAAGCGCTGTCGCCCTCCAGGAGCGCCGCCCGTCTGCCAACAGCACAGCCACCCACTCAAGCCTTCACTGAAGATATCCCACGACCCATGTCGACTTCACCACTATATAATTCACACCCCACACTTCACACATCTCACATCATACCCCTATTTTTTTAATATTCTATTTTTAAATATATAAATGGCTTCGCACGGCTTGTGCATTTAGCCAATGTCAAGTGTTAAAAATCTTTACGAATTCTATAGCACTCGTGGTCAAAGTAATAAATCAAGTCAAAGTAAGTGGCAGTCAAGTCAATCCCCCTTTCCCTATGTTTCAGTAAATGTGTGGGGATTTACTGGAACCTCCCCGTGGACTTCTTGAGGGAACGTCGAAAGACACTTTCTGCTATTTTGTTTCACTTGCCAACACTTGTGCATGTTCCCGAACACTTAGTGGTTAATAATCCACCATTAGTAGACACTAACATCCGCCACAACACAATTTTTAACAAGAAAAACAAGAGTGCTAAAGTGACGCTTCCCGATCCCGCCAAAAAGTCCCTCATGTATCGAATTTTTTCATTAGATTAATTCATCTCGACACTAAGAATAACAAATAAAAATCTCACATTTTTCTATTTGAATTTGGAATTATCTTCTTGAGAAGTATAATCTAAAACGAAGGTAAAACATAATAATAATATTATAATTGCTTGGTTTAAGAACTATTTAAAGGCTTATAATGGATAAAATCCATTAGAAAAGATTATTGCGATTTTTAATATGTAGATAGAAACCTTTTGATTTGATTTTTATTGCCATTCTCAAGTCAACGTTTAAAGTTCTTAGTCAACCATTAAAGGTACGCCAATATTGGTTCACCTTAATTTATTGGCAATTTCTTAACAGTGTTATTGGTTCCGAGCTGAACGTATAACAGGCACTGAGGAACCTGAACGGGATATTTTAAAGCAAAGGTACAGCATAATAGCATTGATAATACAAAAGACTTAAGACAAGAAAATATATAGGAGTAAAATAGACAATAATTAGGAGATTGGTATAGTTCTAATACTGAGAAATTTTACTTCATAAATTATGAAATCAAGTCGTGTAGATTTTGTGACCTTTGCAATTACTTTGCAAATGGTCATGAAAAAGCAAATTATTCGATTTATTCCTTAATTATTAATACATCTTAACGAATGGTGCACGTTCTTTATAATTTATCGTTACAAAAATTAATTTCTTACTGAATGTTATTTCATTGAACACAGTAAAAACATAAAAGAGTTCATCAACTCAACAATGGCAAATAAAAAATCTTCAAAAATGCTTGTATTTCCACATACGCAAACAGTGTTTGTTATCCAAAAAATATAATGTACGATCTTAGCGAAAAACTAAAACTTTCCGGTAATGTTAAAAGATCAGCATGTAGCAAACTTGCTCCTCTATTCTTGCTAAAAGGCTCTTCATCATCCATGATTTGCAGCGCCATAAATTTGGAATTACTATTAACGTGACCTCGCAGCAAACGAGGCTAAATATAAAAGGCCTGGACGTAGCCACGGGAGATATCGTTTGTCATACAATTACCTTCAAGCTTGCAGCTTGTTAGTTCATGCTGTGGGGCTCAGGGAAACTGGAAGAGATTGTTATTTTTTTGAGAAATTTAGTATCCTATCAGAGAATGCAGACTATCAAATATTATTCAGAGAGTCTGCTGTGCCCTAAACAGCAGATTTCTCGGTCGAATTGGAGCGGCTATTTGAGGAAGTAACCTTCACCTTACAGAAAACTGCGGTAAAATAACACTACCTTTTGATGGTGTTGTGTTTCTGTCTGGGAGTTAGGTTCCAGGGTGCCGCTGGGTAGGGGATTGTGTCAGGGTAGGCAACGGTGCGAGTGATCTTAATTTTTGGTATCGCAAGCGTCTATAGGCTAAGGAAGCTGCTTACCATTTGACGGGCCATTCGCTTGTTTGCCACCATTGTACATTACAAAAAAAGATTTAATCAAATTACGTCACTGGATAGGCTTCCTGGAGAAGCTACTTTTTTCAGTAAGTCGATTGTAAAATCCCCGCGAACAATGCAAGTAGTAGGAATCTATATAAACTAACCTGGTCTCAGGTTGAGGTAGGTAGGAGATCTTGATTGTTTAATTGACGGGGCGACGTGCCGGCCGGCAGTTCCACCTATATTAGCGTAGTCCTTATGATTCTCCACAAAACATTCACAGAAATTGATCACAACCACTAAATTCCACAGACGTAATCTTCCAGAAAAGATTTAATGAATATAACTTCACTTTTTGACTAACAACGTAAGGCTCAGGCGGCCGTTAACCGTTCTTCTCTTATGCACCAAATCGAAGTGTCTTTTTATTTTCCGGTTGCGGCGCCACCGTCGCGCGCTCCATTTTTTGTTTTTAATTATAGGAAGGGAAACATGTAGGCAAAGGAATTAATAGTTCACAAGGATTGGTAAATGTTTATGCAGCTACTTCCACTTCCCAGTGAATGTTTTTGGAGTCGGATCTAGTTTTCCAATCCGGCTTTCAGCCATACTTAGAAAGCCTAAGCTCAATCGCCTACCTGGCCTGGATCCTTACTCACCAAGATATTTTTTTACCACTATAGAAATATGCGTGAGTTTCTCGGGTGTAAAATGAGTGTAATACAGTTCACTATACTCACGGTTTATAGTATCCAGAATATTTTGCCACAATAATATATAATTCAAGTATTAATAAAAATATATGAATATGGATAAATAAATCTGAAAACACTTCCACCAAATTAACTCTGCGTAAACTCATAAACCATGCAGTTTAGTTCCGCTCTCAAACACAACTTGCAAAATATTTTACACTGTGAAAAATTAAGTTTGAGTGACCCAAAGTCGTTAACGAATTTTATTTCGTAATTTAAAGGGCCAGTTAAAAGAACTTTATGAGCTCTCACAGACTGTTAATAAAGCCTTAAGACTGTTTCACAAGCAGTAAATGTGATATATTGTTTCGAAGTACCTTGGGAGCTCATTGAATTTTACTTTCTCTTTGCTCAAAACGGTGTACACATTGTTATTTTATTCAGTTTCAGCAGTGTTTCGTTTTTGAGAATTAAAAACCTTTTCCACTGTTAAATAAATAGTTGCACACCATATTGCATCGATGTTGGTTCAACTTTAAGTTTTGTAAAAAAACAAAAATAGCATACTATTCAATAAATCTGCCCCGTTCTTTGATAGGATTTCACTATATGCTGGAAAAAATTGCAACAGCAAGATTGACACGACCGGGCAGCCTTAGCCAAGTCAGACGCTAATACATCTCTGTCAATTAAAAAAATCTTGAAAGTACTAAAAAGGCATTCCTTGCAATTGGAAAGGAGTCAATCAACTTAAAGTACAAAAGAAATAGTGTGTGTGTGTGTGCCTGTAGCTTTCCACTGCGTTTTGGAACGAAAGTTCCTTACGGCAGGCTTGGAGGGGATAGGGATTTTGCTGCGCGACCGAACTGAAAAAAATGTGATAGTAAAACCGTAAGAAAAAATGCGTGGAATAAAACCGTTAAATGAGACGGTCGCAGGCGCGACGAAGTTCCTTACGGCAGGAGAGAGAGCGATGAGGGTGCATCACTGAAATATTGTGATATTACACCAACACTGAATATGTGTGAAGTTATAGGGAGTGGTAGAGCGACGAGGGTGCATCACTGAAATATTGTGATACTACACCAACAGTGAATATGTGTGAAGTTATAGGGGGTGGTAGAGCGACAAGGGTGCATCACTGAAATATTGTGATATTACACCAACACTGAATATGTGTGAAGTTATAGGGGGTGGTAGAGCGACGAGGGTGCATCACTGAAATATTGTTTTATATTACACCAACACTGAATATGTGTGAAGTTATAGGGGGTGGTAGAGCCACAAGGGTGCATCACTGAAATATTGTGATATTACACCAACACTGGATATGTGTGAAGTTATAGGGGGTGGTAGAGCGACGAGGGTGCTTCACTGAAATATTGTGATATTACACCAACACTGAATATGTGTAAAGTTATAGGGAGTGGTAGAGCGACGAGGGTGCATCACTGAAATATTGTGATACTACACCAACAGTGAATATGTGTGAAGTTATAGGGGGTGGTAGAGCGACGAGGGTGCATCACTGAAATATTGTTATATTACACCAACACTGAATATGTGTGAAGTTATAGGGGGTGGTAGAGCGACGAGGATGCATCACTGAAATATTGTGATATTACACCAACACTAAATATGTGTGAAGTTATAGGGAGTGGTAGAGCGACGAGGGTGCATCACTGAAATATTGTGATATTACACCAACACTGAATATATGTAAAGTTATAGGGAGTGGTAGAGCGACGAGGGTGCATCACTGAAATATTGTGATACTACACCAACAGTGAATATGTGTGAAGTTATAGGGGGTGGTAGAGCGACGAGGGTGCATCACTGAAATATTGTTATATTACACCAACACTGAATATGTGTGAAGTTATAGGGGGTGGTAGAGCGACGAGGATGCATCACTGAAATATTGTGATATTACACCAACACTAAATATGTGTGAAGTTATAGGGAGTGGTAGAGCGACGAGGGTGCATCACTGAAATATTGTGATACTACACCAACAGTGAATATGTGTGAAGTTATAGGGAGTGGTAGAGCGACGAGGGTGCATCACTGAAATATTGTGATACTACACCAACACTGAATATGTGTGAAGTTATAGGGGGTGGTAGAGCGACGAGGGTGCATTACTGAAATATTGTGATATTACACCAACACTGAATATGTGTGAAGTTATAGGGGGTGGTAGAGCGACGAGGGTGCATCACTGAAATATTGTTATATTACACCCACACTGAATATGTGTAAAGTTATAGGGGGTGGTAGAGCGACGAGGGTGCATCACTGATATATTGTGATATTACACCAACACTAAATATGTGTGAAGTTATAGGGAGTGGTAGAGCGACGAGGGTGCATCACTGAAATATTGGGATACTACACCCACAGTGAATATGTGTGAAGTTATAGGGAGTGGTAGAGCGACAAGGGTGCAACACTGAAATATTGTGATATTACACCAACAGTGAATATGTGTGAAGTTATAGGGGGTGGTAGAGCGACAAGGGTGCAACACTGAAATATTGTGATATTACCCCAATACTGGATATTTGTGAAGTTATATCAAGCTTAACGCCTGTGAGACATGATTATGATTACAAGGTGAGTACTTATCAGGAGGTGGCAGAGCGACGGGGGTGCATCACTGGATTATTGTGACATTGTAGTTTATTCTAAACTGTGGGCCAGTCCTGCCTAGCATCCTTTACGAACGCTAGCGGGACGTGATAATAAGGTGCGTATGTAGGGGGTGGCACAGCTACGAGGGTGCAGCATTGGAATATTGTGACATTACACGATATCTGGATATTTGTGACGTTATACCGAGCTGTGGACCAGGAACGCCTGTCATCTGCTGTAAACTTAAGCTAAACATGATAACAAGGTCAGTACTTAACAGGGGGTGACAGAGCGACGGGGGTGCAACCCCAAATTATTGTGGCATTATACCAACACTGGATTATTGTCGTATATTATACTAAACTGTGGTTAAGTCCAGGGGGGTGGCAGAGCGACGGGGCTGCATTACTGGATTATTGTGACATTGTAGTTTATTATAAACTGTGGGTCAGTCCTGCCTAGCAATCTTTACGAACACTAGCTGACCGAACTGAAAAAAATGTGATAGTAAAACCGTAAGAAAAAGTCCGGGGAAAAAAGTGCGTGGAATAAAACCGTTAAATGAGACGTGCGCAGGCGCGACGAAGTTCCTTACGGCAGGCTTGGAGGGGATAGGGATTTTGCTGCGCGACCGACCTGAAAAAAATGTGATAGTAAAACCGTAAGAAAAAATCCGTGGAAAAAAGTGCGTGGAATAAAACCGTTAAATGAGACGTGCGCAGGCGCGACAGTCGCATACACAAGCGAGTTTGCAATTTGTGTCGATTCTACATTAGGCGAAGGAACTTCGTTCCTACCTGGTGTCCCACGACACCACATCATTTTTTATGCATACAGCAACACAGCCGACGCTGATGATGATGATTGTGTGCGGTTAAAACAAATGATTCTTGCCCAGATATTTCCATATAATTATACCTTTTTATACTTAACTATAAGATGTACTTAATAAATGCTTATTTCTCTAACCATATTATGATACCGAACAGAAAAAACGTACCCAAATAAGTAGGTGGGTAGGTACCTACTTAAAATGAAACAAATCGTCATTCTCAACATCTCGAAATTCCTTAAGTTACAATAAATTTGTGAAAGAATAATACACCAACCTAATATACCTAAGTTTCTACTTATTTTCGTAACCTCAGTAGGTAGATACTTAAAAAAATCGCATACAGAAGTTAAATTTGGATCGCAATCCTTGTTTAAATAATAAAATACTAAACAGTATATTTATGATTTGCGTCACTCTTGTTGCGTATAAATTAATTATTATTAAATAAAACAAGTTTCAACGGTATAGATGCACTGATTTATTTATTTATGACGTTTCGTATCCTTTTCAGGCTGCGTCGTTGAAATTAAGATTTTATTAAACAAAATTCTGACGCATATATTATGTGAATGGTGTGCTAAAAAACCTAAGAAACAAATAATAATTATTTTTCTATTGCTCCTAGTCTAGGATAAACTCAGCGGAATACACAATAAAATCTGCGAATTATAATACAAAATATTATAAAAAGGTAAAGTATACAAGTAAATCCCACCGCCGTTCTGTTTATATCTTTTTCATCTATCTATCATGCAATTAAAATCCCTAAATTGTCCCACTTTCATCTTGCTTCAGTTTCATGTTTCCGATAAGATGAGAGAACAAGCAAAAGTATTTCGATCACGACTACACAAAGCCGTGATTGTGTCACTGACAATACGATAATTACGTCGTTGTGCCAACTCGAACACTTTTTCTAGAAAACCGTTTCCAATTTGTTCGTGTGCTGTCTCATATTTTTGCTTCTTGTTTTTTTATATTTGCTGTTTATTAATTAAACTCGTTTTGGGTGGTAATTAAAATTGTGAACGCAGTTTGTTCCAGGTTTTGTTCCCGCGTGAGTTTAATGAAGATTTTTTAATTTTCGTTTTAAAATTTTAAAGTCCACTTGCAGTAATTTTACTAAATCAAGATTTAATTAAAACTAGCTTTAACCCATAGCAAAATGTCAAAACGTCAATGTCAATTTGACATTATTGTCAAAATTTGAATCTTGCTTTAGTTAAATTGAGATTAGCAAAATCGCTGCAAGTGAACCTTATTAATATTATAATGTAGGCTTTCTAACGAATTTACCATCATCATTAGTTGTTTGATTTTATCCATCTGTTGCCATCATTTTTTTCCAATTGCCATCAAACGTAATAGTTTGGCGAGTATAAATTGTAAATTCTTATTTTATACAATTCCATGCTAAACAAATGGATTTTTAGAATATACCCTATGATTCCTTTATTAAATTATGACTTTTATAAGATTTCACTTAAGACTAACTTGCATGCAAAGCTCTTGGCGTACTTATAACATCTATCCATGATATAACGACCACAGCTGACAACTTTGTCGGCGGCAGTCATCGCCACGTCGACGACAAAGGTCGACAGCTGCCGTTGACCAGATCGACGACTGCCACTAAAAGGTGGTGACTGACGGCTGCAGTTACGATACCACCAGCTGCGAGCAGCTCGTACCTGTATATGAAGCCCAAACGAAACAATGAATTGATAGCTTGCAAGCATACAGCCTACAACTGCTATCGAAACCAATGTGTTAGTTGATAGGGGTTTGCTCCGGAAAGTTAGCAGCTGACGGCGCGTTCTATATTTTTCCTAGAGCTATCCATAATTTTTTGCGCTGTTTGCTACTTTTAGAGAGCGGTGAAGTAGTTATAAGAGTGAGACGTTGTTAATTCGATCGTCTCGGAAAAGCGAATTATGATATTATTTTCATCGTAACATACCTACATGACTACCGTATTATTGGCATTAACCACTCGCGCTCGGAACCAATATCCCATACACCGCTTACAACTTTAATCAATTGCATTAATTGCATCCTACTATTGCTCCAGAATTGTGATCGTATAGTTCTTGCTTTTATTCTATTCGAAACAATTGAGGAAAAAGCAGATTTAATACTACACGATAAAGTTTAGATTGACCTGTCACGCACGAGGGGCGTAAGGGGCAATTTTATTTTAATCACTAGTATATGGCAGCGTTCGATGGTGCCACAGACAATGAGTTGTAATTACGTCGTTCTCTCATCGGCAAGGCTTTTATTTTTTCTGGATACAGTAATGAAAGCGAGGACGCGATGTGTTTTTGTTATTTTACTTTCCTATCGCTGTGACAGAAAAGTTGAGAGAGAGAGTAGGAGATTAAGTTGAAAATGTAATTTTAAGTAACCTTAGTATTTTGATAAGGTTGTAGTCATGTACTGCGTGTAATTTTGACGTTTTTTAGTCAATTAGCAGTCATGTATGCGAAATATATTTCATTTCGTAATTTATAATTTTAGTAAGGTTTCCAAATAGTCGATTGTTACATAATGATATATAGGCACATTAAAATTAAACGCAGCTCGACCTGCGTCCCAGTCACTCTGGGTACAGATCTCGCTAATCTTCTACTAGTAGTAGTAGTAGCAGCTCTGAACACTGCACGATTCGTGGCGCAGTAACAAAAAACACGTATATAGAGGGACTAAGGTTGTGTTTACGACTGTACGTGTACATCTGCGCGAAGCAACTTCAGAGCGGACTAGAAGTTTGGCGCGATCTGTAGCAGCAATTGGGTCCAGTATTTCAATCGAGCGAACTCCCTGTTTTATCTGGGTAGCAACGAGTCGAATTACTTATGAGAATATCCCAGAACAGTTGTTCCCATCGGTTCCATAGTGGTTATTCTAAAATTAGCAAGCCGCTTGCCTGTGCAGCCCTCCTAGCGAAGTGGTAGAATCTTCTTAGCGCATTATGCGCTACGTTAAATTCTAGAAAATGTATTGAAACTTAACCATTCGTTACGCCTTGATCACGTGATAATACCACGTTTGACATTTTTTATTCACGTTAAACGCTAACAAACTTGAGCCACTCGCCTAGTTGAGTGGTCGCTAGGTCTACTATTCCGCGGCAATAACGCCCACCGCCTCTATGAATTTCGTTACTGATAGTAGGAGACGCACAAAAAAGTTTTTTTCATGCCGGCACTTCACATGGCTATTATTTAGATATAATTTAAAATTTTGTTCGGCCAAACCTTTTTTTATAACTTTTTAATATAAACACCCTGGCACCTTTTTGACGTGTTTTTAAATTTATATTTTTATACGTCAGTCCGTCTGTCTGTTTGACACTCCTCTTTATTACTTACTTGTGTCATATGGCTTGTTTGTATTTTATTTATAACTCTCATATATTATTATATATCTTGTAGCTTATCCACTGTGTGTTTTCTTCTCTCCTGAGTTATAATAATTTTTTTAGCATGTTACTGCTCGGTGGATGTTTAGTTGTAATCTATAAAATGGAAATAAGCGTAACTCCTACAAATTGTGAAAACAGTTTGGCGATAGATATGTATCGTAAAGTAAGTTAAATGTTACATTGGAAAAAAAATAAAAAAAAACGAATAGCCATATGAAATGCCAATAATTAATAACAAAAATCGACACCCGGAGTAGAAATTTTTAGTACTTGTTATTTGGGATTGAAAATCATTTTATTCGAATTTTTATCGCAGGCGAGGTACCTACTTCAAAGGCGAATAATACTTTACTTAAACCAACTGCCTGGAAAAATTATTAGTTTTTCAAAAATGCCTGTATATGAACTTAAAAATGCATTTGCCGATGTTTTGCTGTTTTAAGTATGAACAATTACACACATTGTTTGCAATGGAAGAACAGTTTCCAATCTATAAGATGTACATTATACTAATTAATTTACTTGCAACCTGGACTTTTCAACATAACTCAATTTGCATTAAGTTTTATATTTATTTACATATTGTACCTACCTTGATGTTTAGTTCCTATGCTCTCTACCAGTTTTAAGGGGAAAGTTCCAAATTGTAACAATTCAGAGAGCGATTCAGGTTAACAGCGGCTGAGCCAATAAAACTATTGCAATTAACCGGTCACAGCTCCTTAACTAAGTTTGCTGGGTAAAATTTAAGAGACAGGACTTCATTGGGATGTTTTATGGTGAAACTTAAGTGACTGGTTAGCTACGATATTATTATGTGTAAATGTTGTCAAACATGCATGGCCCGTCTAACCATAAGACGGTTCTGTACTTAATATTGGTATTTACAGACGGTTTTAATTGTTTGAAATACAATAGCATCATTCGCGTGTTGCCCACTTTTAATGCATCCCTTATCCCGTGGAAATCCGGAAATTTCACGTAGATGACCTCCATACCTACCCAGAGGTCTAGGGTCCGAATCCTGGTGGGGCAAATGTTTTTGTGATGAATACGATCATTTGTATCCAAGTGTATTTCTATATAAAAATATACTTCTGTATATATCAGTTTATGTATTCTACCCGTTAACTTAGCATCCCATAACACAAGACTTACAGTGCTTACTTTGGAGCTCAACTAATTGGTGTGTTAGATCTACCTTATTTACCTTTTGAAAACATTCGATTTCCATTACAAAGATAAGACATAAAAAGAACCGAAGCTGATACTTGTTATTTAGACGCTACGGAGTTATTACTTAATAAACTTATGCGCCTGCAGAATCTTGCTATCCGATTTATCTTAGGGCTTCGTAAGTATGATCACGTCTCCAACTTTCGAAAGGAACTCAAGTGGCTCCCCATACGTCTGCGCAGGACTGTCAGAATCCTTTGTCTCCTCTTCAATATCCTATATAATCCTATATAATCTTAGGGAGCGGTTTTCTTTCACCCACTCGCCTTGCAGGTCCCATCTCAAATCACTACTCAAATGTCCTGTACATAAAACTGAATTTGCATCATGCTCCTTTACGGTATACGCCGTCCGTTTGTGGAAGTCGCTGCTAGCAGGAATCAGAGACAGCCAAACTGTTGCTACATTCAAAAAACGGTTGAAGGAACACTATCTATCCTCTTGAATCATTGTTTCTGAACTCTATTGCTTCTCGTTTTTAACACTTATATATTTTATTTAAGTATATATGTTTATTTATATATCTATATAGATATATATGTAGGTTTTGTTTATGTAAGTATTGTATTTTGTTATTTATAGTCAGGAGGCGGCGGCACACTGACGGCTTTTTGTATGTTCTTTCCTTTCGCGGGCCTGCTGGAAAAAATTTCAATATGAAATAAGCAGCATTGTACAAATTTCTTGTCCTTGTTATAGATAAATAGTATCTGTTTTATTGTGTGTGTACTAAATTAGTAAATAAATAAATAAACCGACGTTTCCATAGCCATTTGACATAAAAGAAATATCGAAGATGTTTATTTGCGAAATTTTGACAGATATTATTAAACATGAAATCGATTTCATTGCTACCCACAGTACTAGACTTTCTGCAATATTACGTCCGCAAGGACTTCAATTCTAGACTGAAAGTCAAATAGTTCTTAACAGAAACAATCATTAGAGCAACTGAGCTTAATTAGTCTGTGCGAATAAAAAAACAAATATGCCTTGTCGTCGACTCCCTTTTATTTGATTTAAGAGTTAAGTTGTTAGATTAGTTTTAGAAGTTGTTTCTCATCACATCTGTTGCACTAAAGGATCGCTTCTAATCATATAATTTTAAGAATTCCTGTGTGTCTATTTTATTTTTAACGATCAATCAAACTTGTACAGTTATAATTTTAATTTTTTAAGCATGTAACTGCTCGATGTCTAAATCTAAAGAAAACATTACTAAAAAAATCCACAAACTTGTTAAATGCTTGTAAAGGTATTCATTTGAAACTGTGGGTTACCTACAATGCGAAGAAATGGCGCTGCTTTGCAGCTTAAAAGAATTTGACACGGCCATCGGAGCCGCGGTAGCATAACTGGTCAGCGAATTCGCCCAGATAGCGAAGGGTGCGGGATCGTCCCGCCTGCTGCCTGATCCGCGTGTAATTTTTTCTAGTAATGTTTTCTTTAAACTTATCCAGGTGAAGTTCAAACGAAATTATCCTGTTATTGCAATGGTGCATTTGGTACAACAGGTCCTACGTAACAAAATTTTCTCTATGAGTTAGTTAATTTTTCGCGGAAAGTTTATGTTATTCAACATTTTGCTTTTTTATCGCTACCAATACAAATTTCTCATTAACGGTTAGTTATTCATAAATGTACGTCATGACTACTATGAAATTGACATTGAGTTTGTTATGATTTCATTACCTATTTATTTTATAAACACTGAAACTTCATTAAAGTAATAAAAAGAAATGGAATTGAAATAAAACTGTTCAATATGAATGACTCAGATTTCTTTACTTTATAAGAATAATAACTACCTTCGAAATTATAAATGTTTAAAAAACACTATTTATTCAAATAAATAAATAAATAAATGAATTCAATTCAAAAGTCATTTATTCAGTTTAGGTTTCTATAAGCACATGTGAAAGTCGAAAACTACGCCATCGGTTCGCAAAACTACGGCGGGAGACCTTGTACTGAGAAGAACCGGCAAAAAACTCAGCAAGGGCTGCTCTTTTCTCCCTGTTTTATTTCATAAAGATTATTTAAACCAAAATATCAAGACAAAGTATAAAATCTTAACTCACAAATAACTAAACCTCTTATTTTAATTTATCAGATAAAAGAAGTAATTTCTATTGTAAATGACAAAAGCATATTATTATATTATAACTTACAATATTAAACAATAATATCATTCCAATAAAAGTTATAAACTACAAAAGGAAAATGATTACTTAACTCACATGGCCCTGGCTGATTAGGCTGCTCACTTCTGAAGACTCGCTGATAAAGTAATGAATATCAAATCAACAGACATCTGAATTTATACTTTAGACCCAGCCTCCTCAAACAAGTTATTAGTGGCGCCATCTTTAACAATATAATTATTAAAGCCTATGGTAGTCTAATAATTTCATTTCATACTAACATAAATCTCTTTAAAACATTCAAAGATAATTGTCATATTATTAGTACAACAAAATATTGCTCCTTTCTTTAAAAGAAAACAAAAACTTATGGACTTATGGTGGGCGGCAATGTTATCAACCAATCAGAGTTAATTTTGTAAAATATCTTCTTATGCAGACTGGAAATACATTATATATCCAATACAAACTTTCTTAAAAGTCAAGTTAAACATCTATAAAATACAAGCCTTTTGGTTAACAACTCGATGGTGGAGTCTACTTCTGCTGCTGTCTGCTGTCACGAAAACATTAGCTCCGTATTAAATTGTTATTTAAAAATATAGAAGTTAAAATTACGTTAAAAAAACATTATAAAAATATTCAATGCAACATGTAAAGTCAGTGTTAACGTTATCTTCGAAAAATTTGGCTTTTTATTTCAAATATTTAAATTTAAAAGTGTCAAAGTGATTATGATTATAAACTGCATGGCAACGCTTAAAGTTAATTAAATGCTGCTTTATTCATTTGTGGAAGTGACAAAAGTGTAAATCAACAACAATATTAATCAAGTGATTTTCATTAAAGTGAAAAAATTCCTATTACATGAATCATATTTAACCGTCTCGACAAATTCAAAATAACTTCCCGTAGATACATAAAACAAATTTAGACTCGAAACTTAACGACGCTGTGGCGCCGACGGCCAAATATCCGATCCGAACGAAGAATCTCCATAGGCCCCGAGATCGATCCCCGCTGGCGAAGAATTTATTAAATGAAATTTAAGTTTTTTTGAAGGATTGCTGGCTTGCTTGTTGCTTATTCCTTGTGAGATAGTTATTATAAGAATTGCTGATCGAAGCTCCTACCTAACAAATATTTAATAACTTTATATTGCTTGCTACATGTGCTGCCATCTGTAAAATACAGATAGTAATAGAATTAGGTACATATTTGGAATTTCACAAGCAATAAAAATACAATAAGTTACTACTACTGTCTGGCTTATAGTGCATTAGTAACAAAATGGAAACAACCTATTCTTGTTCGAAATGCAAAAAACAATATCATCGACGTGACTGTATTAAATGTTTCGTGTGTAAAAAAATATATGACATAAATTGCGCACAAGTATCAGAAAAACTTTTATTATTGATGACAAAGAAAAAGAGAGAAAATTGGACATGTCGAATATGCTTAAAAAGGACAAACAAAACTAGTACACCTGTAAAAAATACACTTGAAGAATTATGTTTAGCAGCTGGAAATGACTGCGTGATGACTAGAAATCGATATAAAAATCTTAATATTTATAGCACTCCGCTGAGGACAAATACAACTAAAATGACTCTTGACAACTCCATTCAGGACGCAGAATCGACTTTTGTATCGATGAATACCACTCCTCGAAGAAGCCTACCAGATTTATCTACGCATTATCATGAGCAGGTTGATGAATTGCAAAACAAAATAAAAGAATTAACAGAAAAACTGGAATCGGCAAATAATCATATAGATGAATTAATATTGGAAAAGAACGCACTCCAAAAAGTGCTGGCCAAAAAAGACACCACTATAAATAACTTAAAAAAAATCTGTCGTAGAAGTACTCACTCCACATCGACTGAAAAAATTACGAGTAACCAAGAATGTATAGAAGAAGATAGTATAAGTCATATCCAAGACTCTTTTAGTGAAAATACAAAAAAAACAGAAAACACAACAGACTACGGGAAAGAACTAGCTAACTCAACAAAAAGAACTATTCGGATTTTTGGATCACAGCAAACCGTGGGATTGGCTGGTGCTCTGCTGGAATCCAGACAAAATACAAAATATCAAGACTACTCCATATTTTCAACTACTAAACCATATGCTACGACGGAAGAAATATTAAAGGAGTGCGACAAACATTGCGAACCAGAGGACGTTTTCGTATTATCTGTAGGAGAAAATGACACAAGTAGATTGAAAATCATAGCTAATTTATACTCAACTTTAGAGAAGCTAAAAAATAAAATTGTAATTATTCTCAATGTCTTTCAGAATTCCCACTTAAATGAGGAATGTCTTAACAAAGAAATACAACAGATAGCTAAACTTTTCCCTAATTGCTTTTATATCAACTCATATTTTACTTACTATCATTACCAAAAATATTATTGTAAAAGAATTAACCACATTCTAGATTATAAGTATTATGAAAGTACATTTTTAAATCATAAGACATTGGTCAAACGCTTGCAAAACCAAAACGCAGTAAAACTAAAATTAAACAGCGTCAAACCTCGTAAAGGTACTATTCCGTTTTATTTTCGAACTCAATCAACAATAAGACCACCGTCTCAAGAATTAATGAACAAAGAAAAACAGATAAAAAGAACAATTCTCGACTATTTTCACGTGATTCCTATAGAAACGGTTAAGCAAACCTCAACAAAAAGCGCAAAGGATTTTTTTCGAGGTTAAAAGAAACAAATTAAGCATATTGCATCAAAACATGGGTGGTTTTTTGAGTAAACAAGATGAACTACAAATAGCGCTAAATAAACTGACTACAAAAAACATTTATATCGATATTCTGTGCATTTGCGAGACTTTCATTAGGTCAGGGAATGAGTCTAATGCTTCACTGCACGGCTTTGCTTTGGCGGACTGGTACTCTAGGAAACACCAGAAGCGCGGAGGTTCTATGATATTTTGTAGAGATTATCTTGCATTTAACAAACTGACTGTTTTCGAAGAACTTAGATGTGATTACCTTTTCGAAATATGTGGCATTGATATACCAGAATACAAGACGATTGTAATTTGTATTTATAGGATACCTAATAGTAGGCCGTATATATTCTTACAAAAATTAGAATCCCTTCTGGAAAAATTAAGACATAAGCGAAACAGGAAAATCATTATAACTGGTGATTTTAATATTGATTTACTAAAGGAATCAGATATAGTAAATGAGTATTACAGGCTTACACAAAATTTTAATCTAATAATACACATTAAAACTCCAACCAGGCAAACAGCGTGCTTGGATCAAATCATTAGCAACTGTAGCGATGCAATAGGAGAAAATGTTCCACTAGCCCTTTCTGATCATGATCAAGCTCAATTACTTGTGACTTGTCTTAATAGGAAAGAGGTACCTCCGGAATCAATATTCACGCAAAAAAGAGACTTCAGCCCTGCTAACAAGTTTAAGTTTGTCGATTACCTAGCCGCATTATCATGGAACGAAATATTCATTGAAAGCGACACAAATAATGCATTCAACAAATTTCATGATATAATTACTCTTGCGTATGATCTATGTTTCCCATTAAATTTTGTTAGAAAACAAAACCACGTTCGCAATGGCCTAAAATGGCTGACAAAAGGAATAAAAATAGCGTCAGTTACGAAACGGAGGTTAAGAATTAAGTGCTTTAAATCTTAAAAAAACTACCGATTTCTTTAAATATAAAAACTACAACAAGCTATTAAAAAAATGTGTTGAAACAGCAAAGAAAAACTGGAACATTTCTTACATAAAAAAAGCTACGAATATTTCTAAAGCCGCTTGGAATATAATAAAAGATAACGTAGCATGCGATACAACATTGAGCAGTCAAATAAAACAAGTTAAATTAGACAAAACTATATACAACAATCCAAATGACCTATGTAATATTTTTAATGAAAAATTTGTTGACATGACTAATAAATATAATGAAAATTTTGACATCAATTATTGCAATATCAAATCAATAGAATCTACCATGTTTCTGTTTCCCACAGACGAGGTAGAAGTTTCAAAAACAATTAATTCCTTAAATAATACTTATTCGGTAGGTTACGATAAGTTAGACACTAATACACTGAAGGAATGTAAGCATATTATTTCTCCGATCCTGTCACATATAATAAATTTATCATTTGAACAAGGCATATTCCCTGAAAGGCTAAAAATAAGCGTGGTAAAACCTATCCATAAGAAAGGAGACAAAGCAAATCCTCTTAACTATCGACCAATTGCTCTAATTCCTGTCTTATCGAAAGTCTTTGAAAAATGCATGCAAACGCGCCTAATGAAATATGCACGAAAATTTCAAATACTTGATCCTAACCAACATGGTTTTCAGAAGGGAAAGTCGACGACATTAGCGGCTTTTAGACTAATTAATGAAATAATAAAACATGTGAATAATAAACTGAAAACTGTTGCAATATTCTTCGACATGTGCAAAGCTTTCGATTTCGTTTCACATGATCTACTTTTAAAAAAATGCGAAGCGTACGGTATTAGGGGAACTGCTTTGAAATGGATTAAAAGTTATCTTACTGATCGAACTCAATTCGTAGAACTAAAATATCTTAATAGTAATTCTCAGTTAAAGGATTATACTTCAAAGATAATTCCTAATAATGTTGGCGTACCACAGGGCACTATTTTGGGGCCCCCACTATTTATACTATACATTAACGATCTGCCAAAAATTACAAATTTTTTTTGCTCTCTGTATGCAGATGACATTGCAGTAGTCTTAAGTAATAAATCTGACAAAAACCTAAATGACATAATTAATTCAACTGTAACTGACATTATTAACTGGTTAAATTGTAATAACCTAAGGGTAAATATAGAAAAAACTAAAATCATTCAATTTACTAATAAAGGTGCAAAAAAAGCGGAACTAAATGTTACTTTTGACAACAAAACAATCGCAGAAACTAGTAAAGTAACGTTTTTAGGTATAGAATTTGATAATCACTGTACTTGGAAAGCACATGTTGACAAAGTATGTAACAAAATAAATAGATTTGCGTATGCATTGTGGCGTTTGTCTAGAATAAGCAATACTCAAACCGCACTGAAAGCATATCACGGATATGTAGCCTCGATCATAAGGTATGGCATAATAGTATGGGGTAATTCTGTAAAAATTAAAAGACTATTTATTGCACAAAAACAATGCATTAGATCTATTGCTAATGTTGATTCTTGGGTTTCTTGCAGGCCTTTGTTCAAGTTTTATAAGTTGCTGACAGTTCCGTGTATTTATATTTTTGAAATATGTATCTTTGTCAAAATGCACCCTGACCTTTATAAAACTAAAAAAGACTGCTGTACTTTTAACACTAGGTATCCAAAAAATATGTGTTTACCAGACTCTAGAACTGAAATTTGTAGTAGAAATAGCTTTACAATGTCCGTGAAAATATATAATAATTTGCCTGAGCCATTAAAGTCATTACCTATGTCCTTATTCAGACGTCGTCTATATAAATTATTAATAGAAAAATGCTATTATTCACTTGCAGAGTATTTTGAGGATAAGTAGGCTGAATGGACTTCAATATATGAAATTTTGATTTTGGACATGTATTATATATTTTGATGATTTATTTAATTTGTTTGACATTGTACGATACTGATTACTGGAGGATCCTAAAAGCAAATATTGGTGCATTTACTATTTTACTTTTTGATTATTATTTTATTATGAATCGACACCATTGTATGATTATTATTGATTATTGAAACATTGTGAGAAAACAAATTTTTAACATTGGACATTTATTTTTTTACATTTTAATGGATAATTTTATATTTATTGACATTGTATAATATTGAGTATAAAATGATCTTGACATGATATTGATAAGCTGACAAGCATTACACTTTAATTTTAAGTTGATTTAAAAACTGTTGCATGCTGTTTAACAGTAAAATATGTGAGACATGAAAATGATCAAACACCTTTTATACCATATTTTTATGCAATAAATTATTATTATTAAGTTATTCGCAAACGCATGTGGATTTTATTAAGAAGTTAACGGTGCAGTGGACAACAAGTCATCCACGGGTCCGGGCAGCAGACATCACGTTTTCCGCGTCCCTTAAGGTATTTATTACGTAGCTGTTTCTAATACCTTATTAAGTGATTATTTTTAATAATAAGAAAGAAACCATTAAGCGTAATTCCTTGTCAAGTTCATGAGAAGGAAGCGAAGGAAGAGTATGGGCGTTAGGTATTTGAAACAGGATGGGACTTATTAAAATTCCGTACTGTGTTATTTTATCTACATAGTTTTGGTCGTGTCTTACCTATGACTACATACTGTATTATTTAATATGTAATGTGACATATTAAAAATACGATATGAAGGTAATAGAAAAATAACATAGCGTTGTAGTACTTAACATTAAAGTACCCTAAAGTAGTGTACACACATCAAAAAAAGTTTGAGATCACTTGCAAAAGCTGATATATTTTCAAAATATTTAATCAAGAGAAAATGTTAACGTTATATCTTTTTTTATTTAAAAATACACTTCCTGAAAATAAAAAAAACCTTATTTTATGTTTTAGTATAAATAAAATTATAATTCAATCCTAAGGCGATTGTAATAGAACTTTGATAGAAATAAAAACATAGTTTAACCAGATTTTTAAAACCTTTTATTAATAAATTGTTGTTGATATAATACAAAATCACTTCTCCTCTAGCACGAACACATGTAGAGATCCTCCTGGGCACGCTGAGGATCAAGTTATGCAGCATTTCTTGTGGTAACCTGTCCCATTCTTGAATAGCAGCTTCCCTGAGCTGCGGCACTGTCTGGGGTGGTGGCTGCCGGTTCCCAACAGCTCGATTAAGAGCATCCGACGCGTGCTCTATTGGGTTTAAGTCAGGAGAGCCGGCAGGCCAGTCTAACCTTGTGATTTCGTATTCTTGGAGAGCAGCATTGACTCGTTGAGCTTAATGTGCGGGCGCATTATCGTCAACCAGTACAAATTGGTGCCCATGGTTAATTCGGGAAAGTCTGACGATTCCATCAATAGCAACTGATTTGTATCTGTCTGCCGTCATGAAGCCTTGATAAGGGATTAAAGGCGTTCTAGCCCCAATCATAATACCACCCCAAAAGGACACTGATTTCCCGCCTTGCTGAACCGTTCCAGTGGCCGTTCTTTGCCTTTTTAAAGTCTCCAGGTCTTCTTCAAACACGGACACGTCGGTTATCTGGATGAGTACTGATTCGCGATTCGTCAACGAAAAGGCAGTTTTGCCAAATGTTTTCCTCTTTGTCTTCTTCGTTTTGCCGGAGCCTAGCCCACTGTAATCACCGTCGCTGACGTTCCCGTGAATTCAAAGGTGCTCGCCGAGACCTCCGTGCTCGTAATCCAGCCTTGTGTGATTACACAAGGCTGGATTCACCATTCGGAATTGATTAATTCCGAATGGTCTGAGTGCTAACTTCAAGTCCGGAGGCGGCCCGTATTTCTGCTTTTAATTTAGTGGCGTTTATTGTTGGGCTGCGGGCTACCAGCAACCTGATGTAGCGCTTTTGAGCAGCTGTCAAAACAGTTGGGTGACCGCTGCGGGGTCGATCAGCTAAATTACCCATGCCGTGGTACCTCTGCAAAGGTTACTATACAGGATTGGGATATGGCAACTCTGCGTGCTATTTCTCTCGTAGAATAGCCTTATTCCCTCAAGGTTACAATTCTGGCTCGTAAAACATCTGACCCGATCCTAGTGGCATTTTTAAAATCACAAAGTTCCGTGAAAAAATATTATAAATTCGATAATATTGACTAAGTCAGATTTCTGAATGAATCTCAGCTTGGATTGCATGTCTTTTCATATGGAAAAACAATTGAATTATTTTATAGTTTTAAGTTCTAATTTTAAAATTTAGAATCTTATCAGAAAAAGAAATTACAAAAAAGTCTTCTGTAACACAAAAAGCAATCTAATTTTCAAAGTGATCTTAAACTTTTTTTGATGTGTGTATGTTGCTACAAATATTATTTTTCACAGTCAGGCCTGTCAAAATAGATCTCTGTAACAACATAGACTAATTTTGGATCCGAGTTGATCAGCTCTTTACATGTTTTGCATCAATTTCTATAGTTTTTTAGGTACAAAGGGAAAAATAATAAAAAGCAACTTTTCGGATGCAAATTTAACTAAAATGTTAAATTAATTGTATTTGAACAATTTGAGACAATACAAGATTTTCTAGTTTTTTAGCTTCAACATTTTTATTTGATTGTTGTTTTTTAAGAAAACTTCTACTTCAGTACTTCTTTAAACAATTAAATATCTCGGAAACAATAAGTCGCATCAAATCTATCTTTAAAATTTATAGATCACACGGGCATTCAAATTCTGGAGTTGAGCATTTATTAATCATGCCTACCGTCACCCACGTATAAATTATATAGATACCCGACACCCATTACGATATACTTCACATTTAACCGAACAGATAAGAGGAAGAATCCCAAATAAATCCCAACAGACTTTTTGGTGTGTTATTTTTTTTTACCTGATATGTGTAAAAATTTATAGAATAATAATAAAAATGAATTTAATTTTCTCATCACAAACAGTTTTACACGAGTTCCATATGTAATAATAAGCACAAATGATAAGTTTGTTTGAAACTGATGCTTGAGATAGATATGGTAACATGCATGTTTTACAGGTCAACGGGCTCCCACTACCTCAGTTGTTAAGTACAATTATTATGATTATAATACAAAAATATCTAGGTCGACAGTGTTTATGATAAAAGTCAGTTAAGAAAAGTGTTCGTGGAACTGTACGTATGAGGTGAGAGAATAGGTGTGTCATGTGTTACAAAGTAGTGTCACTGCGTGGTGTTGTATTGTATATTTACGTGTGGTAATGTACCTAACATACTTATGTTGTTTGTGGTAGTTAGAATTTCGGAGGAATAGTGTTTGTAGATCTAGTTTCTGAGAGTCGAAAGGTATAAATGATTGTGATGAAATAAATGTGGGTATTTTAACAACTTATGTGAGATTGTACAAATAATTTTCTGTATAGTCATACGTTTTATTTAAAAGTTAAGAGCAGACTTTGGCTTTACTTTCCACATTTGAAAGGGTATTTAAGGGGAGAGCAGCATTTATCCTATTATATAAAAATGGACCCAAATAATCTAAGAACGTTTTTGTAAAAGTATAGACAATAAATGGTATATCACAGACTTAGTCCCTACGTCGCTTAGTAATTTGATTAAAGAGTGTTTTTTGATGTTGACGGAGAATAGCATCGAGTATAAATAGTTGTCGCAATGTCAAGACCCGACTGATATTGTTTAATTCACTTGTCGGAAAGGGAATGTTTCGAAGGGTAGACACTGTGAGTACCGCACGCTGAGCTACTTACTTCAAGCTGTTTAAGTGTTGTTTTAGGAACCTCTCCCCAACAGCATATGCAATAGGTGAGTATAGAACGACATAAAGCGTAGTACACGTTTCGAAATAAAGGACAATGGCGAACTCCCATACATATTTTTGTTGACATTTTTTTTTTATTTATTTATTATATTATAAGAAATACATTATAATCTTAAGTGTATAGCAGTGTCTCATAAACCAGTATTGGTTTTCTCGGACACTGCCGTTCGCCATCAAGACCCGCAGGTACGTCTACTCAATCAACAAGTTTAAATTAAACCATTCATTCATCAGACATTAATCGGTAAGGTAATGATAATAATATTTTTTTATATATACCGCACCGCCTTTAGTGAAAAGCCAGGTAGCTGTTGGCCGCAGAGCAATACACCAAAACAGTGGAAACACACGGGCTGATTTCGTGTTTCATATTATTTTGTTTTAGTTTTATATCATGTCGATATTGGTTTTTGTTATTAAAAGGGATAGAAAATATGTTTTTAAAATGGAATTAATGCTACTTTGATTAATTTTATTTTTAATAGTTTCTGGCAGATTATTTATTAATTTAGGAATCTGGTGTTGAAGCAACTGTTTACCATACAGATTGCTATACCTTGGTACTTCAAATATAATCTTTGAGGCACTACGTGTTAGTTTCTTTCGTTGGATGGCATTCAGAAAGTCTTTATTGTGATAGTTTTCAATCAGTAATGCACAACACACTTGATCATGTACAGGTAGGACTCCACAATGATAGAATAGCTCATTGTAGTTGTGTTGGTACTGAGTTTTTATCTTTTCTGGCACTATAGTTTTAAAAATTCTTAACTGAAGCTCTTTTATAGAATCAAGATACGATTTGAAGGTTCGACCGTAGCTACTCAAGCCGTAATGAATTGTAGTTTCTCCGAGTGCCTTATACAACTGCAATAGTGTTTTATACGGAATTTTATTTTTAACAATAGCAAACTTGGCCAGTATCGCCCTTAGTTTGTCGCAAACATTGTATATATGTTCCGTCCACTTAAATCGATCATCAATTGTTAGACCGAGATATTAAACGCGTTTTGCCATTTCAATAGTAGGACAAGTGCAGATTTGTGAACAAGCATGTAGACATGTATTTGTGTGCGCAATTAGTTTCAAATCTTTGTATTTTCTATTGTGACTAGAACTAACATACATTAATTTTGTTTTTTCTGGGTTTACCACTAACCCTGCATCGTGAGACCATTTGGATAAAAGTATGAAGTCCTCCTGCAAATGATTAAGGGCAGTGTCCAGATCATTGTTTGCAGATATCAGGCAGGTGTCATCGGCATATTGATACATTTCGCTCTTTGATACGACACGACGATCATTCACGTAAGTTATATAATGCAATGGGCCTATTACAGAACCTTGAGCGGTGCCATCTTTTACAGTGACACTATTACTTAAAGCGTCACATATTTTGCGTCTATAAATGAATTATATGTTAAATTATAGAGTTTGGATTCTAGATTCAATTCGTCTTATTTCTTTTATTAAAGGAAGTCTGGTTTTATAGATATTCTACTTTGAATTTTTGAAGGTTATGTCATACCAAGTAATACAAAAACGAATTACAAAAGTATTTTCAAGAGTATTTTTATATCAAAATAAAAAATACAAGAAACAGAACTATAGCAGTATACCGGTTGCGTAGATTAGTGACGAAAAAAATTATTTTTATAATGTATGATCAGCGGAGGTAGCTACTAACCGACCGCGTCAAAATACTTTATAATACTTAACGAAAGTAACAAACAGAAGTTATTGAGTTCGAATACAATGTCTGTGCTGTAGAAGTACCTTACAATTTGGGAATGCCCACAGCAATATTAAAGCATAAAAAAGTGGTTTAATAGTGTATTAATGGGACATTAATTAAATATGAAACCTTTTTTTATATACATTTTTATTTCACATCTTCGTTGATCATAGTATCATAGATAGTATATAAAATGAAATAAATTCACTTTTGTGACTTTTGTGGATTTTGGACAAGATCCTGTCCCATTCACAGTATGGGACAGGATCTTGTCCAAAATCCACAGCAAGAAGTCGTCCAAAATATCAGATTCGGAATTCTTAGGCAAGCACTACTCAACAGTCGTCGGAAGATCTCGAAAGTCCAAAAGCAGTACAAGTCACATAAAAAAACAAAACTCAGTAAAAAAACACAATACGCCGATTTAAACCTTTGCAATACACATGCACAAGCAACGATAATGATAACAACAGCAATTCGATGACAGCATGACAGTGACAGTTATAGTTTTTTGTGTTAGAATTGTCGCCATACTCCTTTTGTATTGTGGAGATTATTCATTATGGCTTCAGTATAATCTTGTAAAATAATGTTTCGTGATCTTTTTTATAAATATAATTAAATATAGTTTAAGCGTAAAGCGATGCAAAACATACGAACAACATACTTGAAGTTGATTAAATCACTAAAATCACTTAAAATAATTGGTTCAAAAGTCATGATGCTAAGCCACAATAAAAAAAAACGAAAATTAGTCAACTGTGTGTTTTAAAAAAAAAGAAAATTAGTCAACTGTCAAAAAAAAAAGAAAATTAGTCAACTTAGACAACCCTCTAAGTCTGGAATTAAAAACTTTAAAAAGGGAAACACAGTTGACTAATTTTCTTTTTTTTTTATTGTGGCTTAGCATCATGACTTTTGAACCAATTATTTTAAGTGATTTTAGTGATTTACATATACCTCAATTATTTCATAAATCTTTTGAGGTTATTTTAGTAACATTTCTGATAATGACATCTCTATAGATGTCATTATCAGAAATGTAATGTAAATCTTTAGCGTCTATACGCTAAAGATTTACTTCAACAAATATTTCGCCATTGTCCTTTGGATTTGCGAAATGCCTCCGGGTTTTAAAAACAAATACAAGTTTATGCATTCTGCTTTTGAGGAAATTTATATGGTTTTTTAAAGTAAGGTATTTATCGAGGGTATTTAACTGTGTCTGCTGATGAGAGTGAAGGGCACTGGTTAACCGAAACTGACGAATTCAGACAAGCGTGAGCTTTAAGATATAGCGATATTAAAGGTTGAGTGTTGGATCTAATGGGGAAAATGCTAAATTGAGTCTAGTGCATTTAAATTGAGCATGTGATTAATAAGCCAAGCACAACTGCTTGGCTTATTAATCACCAGTAGTATTGAGTCCGTTTTACGCGACAATATTGAGATCGGACCATGTATCTGCAGCAAATGTAATATCTGTGTCATCTGTGTAGGAGACTATATGATATTGAGGTAATAAGATATTACACAGTTCGTTAATAAAAATTAAGAAAAGAGTTTAACCGAAAATACTGCCCTGGGGCACGCCGTAGTTAATAGGGAGTTTATCACTTTTATGATTAATTAGTTTGACTGTTTAAAATCTGTCTGTAAGATAATTGCGAAATAAATCGAGCTGGGAACCTTTAATACCTAAATTATCCAGTCTTTTTTTAAAGAATTTGTTTGTGAACATTATCGTAAGACTTAGTGAGGTCAATAAAGATGGTAAGTACTTTTTTCCAGAGTTGAGAGACTAAATAATGTTGCCCAGCAGTTTATGGTCAGCATCAGATGTAGATCTTCACTTTCTAAAGCCGAATTAATAATATAATAATAACATACCATTTATTTTCTCCTCACAAAAAGTGTAACAGTACAATAGGTAACTAGCTTATTCAATAAAAACACATAAACCTATTATGTGGGAGACTGGTTCCCGTTAAAGGCAACTACGAATAGCTACCTTTACTAACAGGTCACCAGGCCCAGACTATCATACATAAACCATACGTGTATTGCATATCTTAGTGAAAAATTGTTGTGTTAATGGAATGTTATAATGTTCAAGATATGTAATTAGTTAATTATTAACAGTGCACTCAATCACTTTAGATATAGACGGAAGAATAGCTATTGGGCGATAGTTAGTCACTATACTTCCATCTCCGCCTTTGTAGATAGGGCGGACTATGGCACTTTTTAGAGCTGATGGGAAAACATCCTTAAGAAAATATATAGATTAAATATGTTTGAAAGTATACCTAGGTGAAAAAATTGTTGAGTATCGTTTGAGTAAGTTACTTATGATGCCATCTTCACCTGTAGCAGTATTAGACTTTAGTGATAATATAATGAATCTGACCTCATCAGCATCAGTTTCAGTAAGAACAAAAGAAGAGAGTTGATTGTCAAAAGTTCGGTTTGTGGAGTGGGTCATAATAAGAAATTGAATGAGCTAATTATTTTAAGTTAATATCTTGAATGTTGAGAATTGACGTACAGTTACTTTAAAATTAAGTTAAAAAATTGTAATTTTTTAGCTAAAATAACAGCCATGATAATATAGAAACAAACAACAAAATGGTCCTTTTTTCATATTATGATGATGCCTTGAATTTAGTAGTTCAATATTATTTATCTTTAAAATTTTGACATATTATACAAAACATACAATTTTGCTAACTTTATGACTTTGAAATGGAATTTTAATGGTGTAATTTTTCGTACTGTCACGTGAAAAACCGGGTAAGTGGGGTAAATAAAAAATAGGCTTAGCTTAGCTTAAAAAATATAGCTCCAATTATAACTCCATTTATTGGTAGGATCCATTCGTTAAGGTTAAGTTGAAGTTAAGTTATGTTAAGTTTCAGTTATTTTTAAGTTACATTAAGTTTAAACGAGATTGATTGAAATGAAGTTGAATTAGCCGCTGACTGGAGCCGCACGGTCACGCAAATAAAACGGTGGTCACAATTAATTTAGTAGGTAGGTAAAAAAAAACAGGTCGTGGCGCATTTATTTGAAAAATTCTACTAGTCCAGTCAACAAGTTCAAAAACGTGAAAAATAGAGATAAAGCTCCTAAAAATATGAGCAATAGCTCATTGGATTCGGAACGACCTCTAGAAAAATGAGTTTTGAGGATTTTACTGCACGTAAAAAATTGCAATTGTTATTAACAAAATAAGATGAAAAAAAAGAGGTATTTACGTTTTTGTTAATAACTCATAAACTATTAATATTTACGATATTTGGAAAAAATATCCTTAAAGAGGAGGAAATTTCCGAAAAAAAAGTCCCAGCTCCCGGAACTCTACCTCTATTATTTATAATTTTAATTTAACGCTGAAAATAGGGCTCCGCGCAGCCATTACGGCATGGGCGCACTGCCGTTAAAGACAGTTTCTTACATAAAATTATTTTTTTATAGTAACAAATATGAATTTAAAAATTTAAATAAATTATGGTGTCATCCAGATACTTGAAAGAATATATTCCCGTTGGAAATTTTTTTTTAAATTAATTTTTCAAAAAGTTATGCAATTGTTAATTAACGAATTTTTTTCCCATCTCCGTTTTCATAAATGACGACATAAAAATTTAAATAATAAACCTATAAATTTTTGGCTCTGTGGAGCTCTTCTTATATATATACTTAACAAGATCCCGCGATAAAAGTTTATTAAAGTTAATTATTTTGTTTATAACAATTTTTTAAAGTTAACAAAAAATGAAAAGTCTAAGAAATGTTATTAAAAAAATTTTTTTAAACAAATGTTATATTATTGCTGCTTTCTTATCCAACAATGGCATTAAGTAACATCGGAAAAAAAATTTTTACATCATTTGTTAAGAAATTGTTTATAAACAAATAGACAAGTTTAATATTTAAAGAATTTATTTTTTACCATTATATTGTCTTGGCAAAATAATGATTTTTAAAAAGTTTTTTTTATATTTCGATTGTTTAAATAATTAGTTAAGGAATGATTTTCTCTTTAAAAATCATAATTGGCATTTCTTCATAGGTAAATAGAAAAAAAATTTTTTTTATCAATAATTTCATTGTTTGTTAACTTAACAATTTGTTATAAACAAATTCTAACTACCGTTATATTTTATATTTATTAGATTAGAGATGGAGGTACGATTAATTGATAATTTGGGAGATAATGTATCGCTAAACAAAATTGTTTTAAGGTTTATAGCTGTATTTTAATTATTTATTAAGTTGTAAATCATAAGAGATACGAAAAAGTTAAAGAAATCTCAAAATTTTATAAACAAATGCATGTATTAGCTGATAAACAATAGTTACAAACTTGGTTTAGCTTATTTTGAAGATTAATTAATGCTTTATAAAAACGACCTGAATGTCCATTATCGTATCTCGAATAGTTTATAAGTTATACTAATTTTTTACTTGACAAATCAAGTGTCCGGTGCAACTTTGGTATCGTGTAATATTTAAAAGCGTTATAAAAAATAGAAAAAAATTTTTTTAGTATTTTGATATATATGGCTGTTTTTGTTATTTTTTTTAGCTCTAGAAAAAAAATATAACGGTAGTTAGAATTTGTTTATAACAAATTGTTAAGTTAACAAACAATGAAATTATTGATAAAAAAAAAAAATTTTCTGTTTACCTATGAAGAAATGCCAATTATGATTTTTAAAGAGAAAATCATTCCTTAACTAATTATTTAAACAATCGAAATATAAAAAAAACGATTATAAACAATAAAAAAAATTATTTAAGAAATTTTTTTTTTTAAAAATCATTATTTTGCCAAGACAATATAATGGTAAAAAAAAAATTCTTTAAATATTAAACTTGTCTATTTGTTTATAAACAATTTCTTAACAGATGATGTAAAAAATTTTTTTCTGATGTTACTTAATGCCATTGTTGGATAAGAAAGCAGCAATAATATAACATTTGTTTAAAAAAATTTTTTTAATAATATTTCTTAGACTTTTCATTTTTTGTTAACTTTAAAAAATTGTTATAAACAAAATAATTAACTTTAATAAACTTTTATCGCGGGATCTTGTTAAGTATATATATAAGAAGAGCTCCACAGAGCCAAAAATTTATAGGTTTATTATTTAAATTTTTATGTCGTCATTTATGAAAACGGAGATGGGAAAAAAATTCGTTAATTAACAATTGCATAACTTTTTGAAAAATTAATTTAAAAAAAAAATTCCAACGGGAATATATTTTTTCAAGTATCTGGATGACACCATAATTTATTTAAATTTTTAAATTCATATTTGTTACTATAAAAAAATAATTTTATGTAAGAAACTGTCTTTAACGGCAGTGCGCCCATGCCGTAATGGCTGCGCGGAGCCCTATTTTCAGCGTTAAATTAAAATTATAAATAATAGAGGTAGAGTTCCGGGAGCTGGGACTTTTTTTTCGGAAATTTCCTCCTCTTTAAGGATATTTTTTCCAAATATCGTAAATATTAATAGTTTATGAGTTATTAACAAAAACGTAAATACCTCTTTTTTTCATCTTATTTTGTTAATAACAATTGCAATTTTTTACGTGCAGTAAAATCCTCAAAACTCATTTTTCTAGAGGTCGTTCCGAATCCAATGAGCTATTGCTCATATTTTTAGGAGCTTTATCTCTATTTTTCACGTTTTTGAACTTGTTGACTGGACTATACAGCTATGTGCATCAAGGTATATAATGCTTTACCAACAGAGTTTCTAAATCTTCCAAAAACGCGTTTTCGAAGGACAATAAAGTCATGGTTGCAGGAACAATGTTTTTACTCTGTAGAGGAATATTTTAATTTTATGTTTAAATCCAGACATAAAAAGTGACAAAT